>CM057344.1:9894894-12294894 GCA_030015575.1 Agapanthus africanus | reverse complement strand
AATTAGATTCTGATTTGAGTTTGAATTCACGTTTGATTTAGACTCAGATGGAGTCAGACACTTGTAACTGATTTGCATCGGAATTAGATTAAGGAGTCATCGGTAACCGTTGCACATGAACGGCAGGATTTGTGTCTTTTTCCAAAACAATTACCATTGATAACTCCGTTAAGTTATTCTACCTTAAATAGGTAAACGCTCACTTTCTCCGGTTCCCTAGGGCTCAAGAGA
The DNA here is from genome assembly GCA_030015575.1 of Agapanthus africanus. Lineage (NCBI taxonomy): Eukaryota > Viridiplantae > Streptophyta > Magnoliopsida > Asparagales > Amaryllidaceae > Agapanthus > Agapanthus africanus. Next base: position 12,294,663 of record CM057344.1, on the reverse strand, counting down.
ATTGATCCTGCTTAAATTTTTATTTACTAAAGTCCTTAAATATAGTTTTATATAACTCGAGAGGGATTTATGAAAAATATTTTTAATATAGTTTCAAAATAATCTCGAGAAATTATTTATATTATTTAAGGTTTCCATGGATGTGAATTTTAGGGATTTGAGGTGTTTTAGTGATAATAGCTTAGTTTGGAAAGTTCATGGTGTTTTACTGTAAAACTTGACTTTTGTTGGTATCTTGATGGTATCTTGATAAAACTTGTAATTCTTTCATTTGAAAAATATAAGTTTATTATATTTTGAAAATATATGGATTTGTAATGTTTATATAATTATAAAAAATTAATTTTTATTTAAGTAGAAAAATGCGTTTTTCTTAAAAACCGTATTTAAAACCTTTCGAGACTGGATGCTTCGTGAGAAGGTCTGCATCTCGCTCTACTAGTCCAAGGATGTACGATAATCTGCACTATCCAATAGCGGGTCCCCTAAAAAGAGTTGTAGAGGCTTATTTGCAAAGGAATTGAAAATACAATTTAAAACAAAACCGTTTTTATAGTAAATGGTATTTTAATGTAATCTTGTATTCGTAACAAAAATATGTTCAGAGAGTATCGTGCTATGGAAATCATGTGTGTATGTGAGGGTAGGTCGTTACCCCGTAAAGTTTTCTAAAGGTATTTTAAGCAAAATAAATAAAAATGATATATACAAACTTCATGATATTTTAATGTAAAAGTTAAATTAAAGTTATCTTACATGATATTTTTGATTAGAAGTTGGTTCTAAACATTGGTTTTATGTTAAAAAGTATGGTGTAGAAATATGAATGAAGAATATGTAAGAAAATGTGGAATTATAGAGTTTTAGAAGAAAATATCGGTATTAACTCCACTTCCGACATATGTTTTGAAAATGAACTTTTAAAAAAGAAGAAGAGAGATTGGGAGGAACTTATTAGTTAATTAGATTAAGAGAAGGTAGAAGAAGGGAGGGTTGGCGTCGTGGCGTCGCGAGGTCACCGGAAGTTGCTTCGATTCTCACCGGAAGTTGATCTCTTGCTAACTCCATTTGTACTTAGAAAATTTGGAGAGTTTTGGCTATAATTTTCAGAATGATGAAGGGCTAGGGTATGGGGTAGTATTTATAGTGTGGAATTAGGGTTTTGGAATTAAAATGATGATAAATGGGGAATTGAAAGGTCTCTGTTTGATTGCAAAGCAATGAAACAGTGCATGGGAGTTAGGGGTAGGGGAAGGGTTTTGTGTGCAAAGCCCGGGCCTATTGGCCACAGGCCGACCGTCGGTACCATCCATGGGGGAATTTTCGCCGGTCGTTTTGAAGGGTGAGGTCGGTGGGTTCTCGCCACTTGTTTCTCTCTGTATTTAAATCATTGTGCACATGTTTGATTTTCTGTCTTTTCGTTTTTGTGTGCATTGCACATGTAAACTTTCGGGCTTCCATAAAGTTTAAAAAGAAAATCAGAAAAAATAATATGTCTGATGGGATTCGAACACAATGTCTACATCACAGCAGTGCAAGGATTTACCTGTGAGCTACAAGTTGTTTTTTACCGTTCTTAAACAAAAATTAACTTATAATTTGTACTCAGGCTTGTAAACTCTTTTCTGTACATTAAATTGAAAATTTTCCTATAGTAAATTCAGAGTCGTTATAGTGATTTTCGCCTATATAACATGCAAAATATTGAAAATCCGGAAAAAAAACAAAAAAGTTACTTGAGATTTTTGAAAATTTCGATATTTTTTGTGCTATATAACAAACAAAATATTGCAAAACCAAAGAAGATAGAATTTTTTTAAAATTTCGAGACTTTTGTGTAGCATACAAAATATTTAAAATTTTAGGATTTCTGAAAATATCGCATTTTTTGTGTTTGCAAACAGAATATTAAAAAAACGGAAGTTACATAAAAAATTTAGATTTTTTCAGATCTCATGATTTTTATGTGCTATGTAACACTCAAAGTTATGAAAAAGGAACAAAATTAATTTTTTAAGATTTCTAAAAGTTTCGCAATTTTCATATATAGCATGCAAAATATTGAAAAACTAAAACAAACATATTTGTTTTGAGATTTTCAAAACTTTCGCGATTTTTGTGTGCTAATATTAAATCCAAAGAAAACATAAAATTGTGATATTTTTGAGATTTTTGTATCTTTATAGCATCAAAATAATGAATTTTTTAGGGTTTTTGAAAATATCGTCATATTTTTGTGCTATAGCAAGCAAAATACGAAAAATGGAACTCATCAAGTCTCGGGTTGATTTATTTTTGTTCTTCAAACGTCAATAGTGTTGTGCTTCAGACGTCTGAATATATATAGGCATATGACCATTTAATTTTTAAGTAAAGATATTTTTAGGAATATTGGTCCATGACAAACGTCTTCACAAGAGTCCGACTGACGTCTAACAGGGGTAAAAAATGACAGTTTTGAGCTATAACGCCTAGTTTTTCATTGGAGTTATAAAAAGAGTTTTAGGTTAGTTTTTTGGGCTCTAATCACTCAATATTTCAGTTGCTATTATTCTTAAGCAATCAAGAGAGAAAAATCTCATTTCTTATGAGAGCTCAAAAGAGTTTTTGTATTTGCTATCCAAATCATTCTCACACACAATCAAGTGCTTCAATTGATTATCCATATTTGATAGAGTATTAGTTTGAGCTTGAGAGAAACTCATCAAGAGTATTGTGCTTCAAGTGTAATCTCTTTTTTTTATGTTTGGGATCTTGAGTGCAAAATTGCCATTGTAAGAGATGAGAGTATCTTTGCAGAGAGAAGAGCGACGAGCTTCTACGGGAAATATTGTTCGTAGTGGTGAACAACGTGTGGTCTTTTGGGGAGACGTGTTTGGTTTAGCCTCCACCGGAAGCGGGGTTGTGTGCTATTTGCAGGCAACATGTTTGTCTCCAAGAGAAAGACGAGTTTAGTGGAACGAGATCGTACGCCTAAAGAAAATGGACTAGGTGATCTCTCGAACCACTATAAAAATGACTTGCGTTTGCGATTGTGTTTGTAATTTCTCTCTTACTTTATGTTGCTTATTAGCTTAGAAATTGCTCGATTGCATGTGTGTTCTCTACTTGCTAAAATTGCTTACTACTTGGTTTTTATGCTCATTGTTTGTACTTGATATTGCTCTTGTTTGCTTTATGCTCTTCGTTCACAATTGCGGTATTGCTTGATATTATATCTCTTTGCAATTGTGTTTTATACTACCAAGTGTTGATAGAATTTTTAATTTGGGTGTATTTGTAGCTTATTCCTATTCACCTTCCCTCTAGGAATAATTTCACGGCCAAGTACGGTCACGGATAGAGAAAGGTTTTGTAAGAGAAGGTAATTCTTTGTAAAGGAGGGGTGAGAAGTCGGTGTAATCTCTTATAATTCTTTCTTATAGTGGAAGTTTTCGTCGCGGGTTGCAGGATTAGGTGCTAATTGTGACGAATCTGGGTAAATCTTGTATGTTGTTTTTAGTGTGTTCTTTTCGTATGATTTGGTATCTATCGGATACTTTTTCAATCTACCCTAAAATAACAGTCTTGAATTTCCGCTGCACAGTAGATACGTAAAGCTTAGAACATAATCTTCCACTCATCTAATATGATCTAAAATGGATTCTTATCGTATTGTTTTTTTTCCCTTTTTGGTATCTTGTTGTATCCGGTTTTAATATTTAACACTTTGTCATATTCACATTCATGCTTTTTTAATTTATAATGAAAATAGCTTTTATTCTTAAAGTTTACTATTCTAGATAAATTTTTAGTGTTGATATATGGTTGAAATAAACTTATCAAAATGTAAGTTAAGAAAAAGCTAGTTATTTCTTAAAATAACCGAAGAGATATAAGATCAAGATCTGGAGGATTCACAATCAATCGAAGTTGTCGGACGAGAAGTAGTCTAGAAGAAAGAACTTATAATGTTGTAATTATTCTGTAATTCTTGAGACGATATATTTTGTATTGACATAGTTTGGAAACTATTATATAATAAAATGTTGAATTATATGTTGTTTAGAAACTTGTTCATAAATATTTATATCATATCAAGATGAGACAATAAAGCAAATATGAATATTTTTTAAGAAAATTGTTTCAAAAGTAAGATGAAACAACTTGAGAGTTGTGTTTGTCAATAGTTATTTTTATGGCCTATTTACTGAAAATTTCCAACAAATTTGGACCATTTTAATAAAACTCTCCGACCTCCCCCACACCCTCCCACAACCCCCTTCTTCGACCCCCTTCCAAGACCTCCATCATCATCTTCATCATCAACATCATCAACCCAACATCATTAAACCATTATCTTCCTCCTCCCATTTCATCATCAACCCAACATCATCCTTTTCTCGCCGGCAACGTCCCATTAACTCCCTTGGCTCCTCCCAAAAAATTATTAATTATATAATTAATATTTAATAATTATTAAAATTATTTAAAATATAATTTTAATTAATTAATTAATTATGAGAAGGGTAAACAGATCATTTGCCATGAACATTAACGTTAACCGTCAAGTCGGACCGTTTTTTGATAGTTTCAAAGGCATTGATAGTTTTGTTAAAATGACCCAAATATGTTGGGAGTTTTCAGTAAATAAGCCTATATTTATTGACTTATAACTAGAATTCACTTATTAATTATACATATAATATACATATAACCATGTGATTGCTTGACAACACCTTTTTTTTTATTAGGGTTCGTCACCTAAAAAAATATTAAGGGCAAGAAAAGCATATAGTTTAAAAAAAGGGCTAGCTAAAGATTTGAAAAGGTTGGCTGTTATATTTTTGAATAATATTATCAGAAGTATCGCAATCAAATTGGCAATTTCAACTCGGAGGCCACCTTTTCTTTGCATTAATACTAGGAAATTAGGTCATTTAATAGCTTGCTCGGGCTTTCTCTATCAAAGTTTTGTTAGCATTCTAGAAGATTAGCAGGCAATTAATTTTTCTAACAAAGAGTGAAAAGTTGGCAACAATGTTTGAGGAATTTAGAATTGGTCCAAACAAATGCTGCCCCACCTTTGCGTCTTAGAATTTTGCGTCAAGTCGATGACCTGAAAAGTCATTGAATTCGGATCAGACTAACTTAAGACCCGACTGATGACCCGTTTCAATTAGAGACCCAAACCCATCAAGTTTTTGCAACAGATGATAAAAAAGAAGTCTTAATCTTTACCTTCTGAAACATTGATACATCAAATTTCAACATTTATTATCTATGAGACCTATTATCAATGAGTGCAGAATCAATAGTTTTCCGACAATAAAACATTTTCTACATCAAATAAGCAGGACAAACTTTAATTTACAAAATTGATGATTGATCAGAATCCAGACACATCAGTGTGTAACTACTTTTGAGAAATACATTTTATCAACCCAAGAGATTCCATATTGAAAAATGGCAATTGCACATTATCACATATATACCAATGCAATTCCCACATGTATATTTTAATAGAATTCATGCACAATATTTTAAAATATAAATATAAAAAAAACTTGGGATGCTGGACCTAAAAGAACATAGAATTTATCTTCAATTGAACTCAAATGCTCTTGAGCCTCTCCCATTATAGGGAATCCAAAACAACAAAGATATTTAAAAACTCATTCCAATATGAACAAGTACCCAAACCTTTGTTATTACATCTGCAAAGGAATCTGAATAACTTCAATGTATCAGCATTCCACATATTATATGTTTTCTAAAGATATACCAGCCTATACAATAATGTATATAATGACCGATAATGATGGTTAGTTTAATTATTAAAAAAAAACTAAAGAAAAATGACTTGAAAGTACAAAAAGCTTGCTCCTATAAGGAGTTTGATATTCGGTAAAAGCGACTTAATTATGGCCACAAGTGGATATCGAACCCCACACTCCCCTTAGAAAAGAAAATGTCATGCCAACTGAGTTATTGCTCCACGGTAAAAAGTAAATCCATTACTTTACAAATCACATACCCATATACCCAAATACTAATTTGACTTTGAATTCTCAAACCATAGAATCCCAAAGAATCAGAAAATTTACACATAATAATACTAAACATAGAAACATGATTCATGCACAAGCCTAATCTATTCAAACTTTTGGTCAACACATGTTTCATTCAAATTTGCGGAGCTCAATAAAGAGTCATATGAGAACCTATAGTCAAAATTTCAACATCTTCCAAGATTTTATCATCCCCAAGAGAATATATTCCTATATACCAAAATGCAGAACCAAAAACATAAGCCAGAAGAAATATGGTTTTTTTCCATACAAATTTAACAGATACCGAAAATGAGAAGATATACTATATATACTCGTAGAAACATAACCACCTTGCTTTAAATTTAAAGATTCAAATAGAGACGGCCATCATTTAATTCTCCAAACGCTTTTAACATCGTCATCAATTCACTGAAAAAAATACAAGAAAACCAAAAAAAACAGCAAAAAAGGCACAAAAGAGAAGTTGCGAATGCACGAGAAGCTCAAGCTTTTACCTCTTTTGGTTAACTCATTCACAAACCGGCTTTGTATCGAAACTACTCAAACATATAGTAAATGCCTGGAAAGCAGAAAGAGGGTATCGATAATCCATCGTGAAAATATCCCTTCCGATTTTCCCAAATTGAAGAATCACCTTCTCTTGCTCGGCTAAAGAAACTCCATGAGTTTCATCAACCGACGCCACAAGCTGGAAATTTTTAACCGAAGCCACCGTCACTCTCCCTCTGAAATTCAAGCACCAACACTGTAACTGCTCGTGCCATCTCGGCGCTTTGTTTTTTAAAATCAATGGCTCTGTCAAAGATAGGTTGGGCCTTGGAGTCTCAGTAAGGCTAGTAGACGAAAATTCCAAAATTGGACCTATAATGAGAAAAGGGTATTTAAGGTATTTTAAGTAATAAAAAATCCTTAATTCATAATATGCAAAATCACTCTAAAATACCCTTAACTGTTGGTGTGTCACTACAGCACCTCAAAGTTTCTTTCTATTATGGTAGACTCCCTTAACCATCAGTTCTAAGAGAGTTTTCATCTAAAATACCCTTTAATGGAGCCTTCAAGGGAGCTTACTGTTATTTTTTTTAAAAAAATACTTTAAGGTAGTTTAATGAAAAATTAAAAATACTTTAGGATATTTCAGGGTAATTTTAGCCTTAATAATATAAATAAAAAGAGAGACCTGTCTCTTTTCTTGAACTGTTTGCTTCCAACGTGTCTTTCCCTTTTGAAGCCGAGGATGATAACTGATCAAGGGAGTGGATGAAGGCGGTGGGGGTTGGGGCGGTTCCACCTTCTTGAATTGACGAAATAGGGATCGAATCGAGGGTGCATCGCATTCTTCTGGGTCCTCTGGTTCGAAGGACGTTGAGCTCGTAAGCTATAGTGGCGATGTTGTAATTTCCAACGGGGACTCGTGGGGACACTTGTCTCGAATGGAACCTTCGGCCCGAGCGGTTGTTGGGGACGATTGGGGTGGCTGGAGGAGGTTGGCTGTCGTAGACGGTGAACTTGGTTCCGAGAAAGTTTGACCTGTATCAGTTTGACACATTTATGCACTAGTTAAAGGCTTTGCTGGCTTTCCAAAAAAAAAAAGATTAAAATTATAAAAGTTCACTGCCTAAAATTGACCTGACATCTAACTCTCTCTTAAATTAGTGCCAAATTTAAGGAAAAAGAACGATATACACAAGAGAGCAATTTGCCATAATCCTAAGCGACCTTTTGGTGTCCAAATTTTCAGACATTAGAAGAAAAGCCAGAGTAAGAGAAAAGATGATAGATTATAAGAAATTATATTCGGACCCTAACGTAAAAAAATAGAAGCAAATGGTGAAACAAACAGTACACGGATCCTGATTCCTCAAAAAATACAACTGAACAAGGAACTAGTATTGATATGATTAACTTCGCTCAACACGATAAGATTCAACCGGTTTCCATTTGTATAACAAATATATACATCCCGGGATCGAACACATAATAAATCTCCAAAAATGAACCTAATTTTCTCTATATAGCATAGAACGCTATATGGTTTAAGATCTCAATGTAGGTAGACAAAATAGATTTATAGTACACCACAAGGTCCTTACAGAGTAAAGCCAGCTGTAACTTTTAACATACTCGCTTGAAAAGCTATATATATATATATATATATATATATATAGAGAGAGAGAGAGAGAGAGGAATACTGAAGAAAAGAGGCCCTACGAGGCTTTTTCGTTAGGTGGCATCAAATATATATATATATATCCTCCACAATTTTTTTCGACAATCGGCACCCATCATCATCTTTATCATGTAAGATATGGATACACCAAGTTTCATGTGATTTCACCACTTTTTCACCGTGGAATTAGCAATGTAAAAGGTTTCATTGTCGGAAACCGTTAATTTTGCACCCATTAAATCAACGGTGAAAAAGTGATGGAATCACATGAAATTTGGTGTATCCACATCTTACATGATAAAGATGATGATGAGTGTCAATCGTCGAAAAAAATCGTGGACGTATTTTTCGACGCCATAGAAGAAAATTCCCTATGGAGGATAATGGAAGAAAGTTGTCATAGAAGGGAATTTCCTCCTATGGCGTCGACAAAATACGCCCTCCAAGATTTTTTTCGACGATCGGTATTCATCATCTTCGTCTTTAACATCCAAGATGTGGATACACCAAATTTCATGCGATTCTACAACTTTTTCACCGTTGAATTTGCAATGTAAAAAGTTATATTGTCGGTACACCGTTAATTTTGCACCCACTAAATCAACGGTGAAAAATGGTAGAATCATATGAAATTTGGTGTATCCACATCTTTGATGATAAAGATGAAGATGATGAGTGCCGATCGTCGGAAAAAGGATGGAGGGTGTATTTATTCGACGCGATAGAAGGAAATTCCCTCTATGGCCTCTTTTCTACATTATTCTCTCTCTCTCTCGCTCTCGCTCTCTCTCTCTCTCTCTCTCTCTCTCTCTCTCTCTCTATATATATATATATATATATATATATATCCTTTTTTTCCGTTCTCCTTTCCTGATTACCTAAATTCTTTCCTTTGTCATTATTTTAAGCAGCCTAACACAAGCAATACTAGAACCGGAAGCGGTACTTACTTCAGTTTCCCAATGTAGGTGCTGCTACTTCGCGAGAAGTCATCACAGGACAAGGAAATCACGAATTCAGTGCTTGTTGCTCGACGAATCTTCCGAGCTGCTAGCAGAAGCTTGTCATTCTCACCCTGAGTTGCTGCAATTGGATTTTGTTAGTTAGTATATTGCAAAAGCGAGAAAAATTAAACTAAGAGCTTTTTCTTAGGCTCACACTACAGAATATATATATGGCATGTTACATCTCATTCACTGAGTGGTTAGGGTCTTGGTGATTCGATCATAGATTTTTGGTTTTTCTGATAAGAAGAAAGAAATTGGTCTCATATCCCCTTGCTGCTTTTCTTGAAAAGGTCCTGATCTCTTTGCTGACAATATCTAAAATCATAGCATTTGACATTTTTTTATATAGATTTCTTGCATCTGTAAATTTTGAGGTCATCTTAAGATCATCGTTTATTTCTCCAACAAATAAGAAAAACACATATAATTGCACATTTAGATGATTAAAACCATGGCCGCATATGAATCATCTACGCCAGTGACCTATCTACATCCATAACATACAAACAAACACTGAATCTGAATGCATGATCCTTAACCCTCTACTTTAAAGGAAAAAGTATACACTTTCTTCTGATTCCTGTCATTGGGTAATTTAGACCATCAACAAAATTCTACTTCACAAGGAGCATGGATTGGAAAAATACTTACAAGGGCTCAACCCCAAATACAGCCGATAAGTGGAGGTTGCACGCTCTCTTCTAATGAAACATTGTATCTGTGTATCCCTTGGTCCCGGCTAATCCAAACAAGAAGGAAACATCAGCAAACTACAATTTATAACACAACCAGCCACTATTTAAATAATTTAACAGCAAACAAACAAAGACAATGAGTTAATTGCACACAACACCCCTGCATTTTACCTCATATAGAACTTATAACCCCCTCAGGTAATTTATTAGCTCAAACACCCCCTGTTCATCGATCGAAACCCTTCGAGATACTCAACTGCAACTCTAAGATACTTAATGATTGGCTAATCCAACTCTAGAACTTGTTTGTGCTAATAAATCAATTCTGGGGGTACAAGTGCTATAAGGGGTAATCTATAGGCGTGTTTCAAGCAATTAAACCAAGTAACCAACAACAACCTGCTTCAAAGAAATTGGGAATGTAATCCTCCCGCATTCCTCAGGAGTTTGAACCACTTCCTTCGTAATCTCTCTCCAACTCTTACATACCAACGAGCAAGAAACCACATTTCTCCTCGCGGGCCACACCACCTCGCTAGCTTCAACTCTTTGTATCACATCCAACAAAAGCTCGGGTGGCAGATTTGCCCACCTCTCTTGCTCCCAATCCTCCTCTTCTCGAGCCCGGTAGCGCAAATTCGGCCATGAATATCGAAATGCTCCTCCAACAGCATTGCCTCTTCTTGATGAGCTACTAAACCCATCTCTCATCTCCTTTAGCTCTCTAGCTATGCTTTTAAATGACATTGTTTGGGTTTTTTCACTTCTACCAGAGTCCCAAGGAGAGAGAAATGGGATTGTTATTGGATACAAATTGGCTTTTTGGCATTGAAATTTTTACCCATTTGTGTAAAGGCAATTGATAGCGTAGATTTGTGTGCAGGTCTTTCAAAAGGGTCAATAAACGCTTAATGGATTTGGATACTAAAAATTGAAATTTTAACCTCCCTATCATTACAACAAAACATCTACATTCTAATTTCTATCGAGCATCCATAAAAGAACCAAATGCAACAAAGATAGATCTAATAGGGGGGGCATAAAAAACACAACTTTTTGTTGAAAACTTGGCAATTTACAACTACAATTCAACAGAAAAAATAAAGAAAGAAACCAAAAGATGAAATTTTGAGGGGTACCCACGAAGGAATCCAAAGGAAAGAGCACGAATCTAAGATCAAAATCCAAACTTGAATCAATTTGGGCGAATTTGAGAACCTTTTCCTCTCATTTTAAATAGATCATCATCATCCCTCTTCCTTCTCCTTCAGATCCCCAATCACCTCTCTCTCTCTCTCTCTCCCCTCCTCCAAAATAATTCAAACTCTCTCTCTCTCTCTCTCTCTCTCATAATTTTATCAAAATATTTAATTATTGATTTTTTTTTGGCAGAAAAAATGGGGTACTTTGTTGGCGGTTTTCAAAGCAAGAAAGAAATGCCAGCAGATCACATTTTGCCGATAACGATGAGAATTATTTAATTGCACCAAGTTTTAATTCACTCGTTTTTGCACCCACTATACATATGGCTCCTGGAGTGTGGGGCCCACCAATATAATGAAAAGGGTTAGAATACGGAAAGGATTTCCCTAGACTGTAGCCTTCACAAGATTTCCTGTTAGGGCCTGTTTGGTTGCAGGATTATGGGTTTGGATTTGGATTTTGGATTGTGGAATCCTAGGATTCCACAATTTTGTGTTTGGTTGCAGGATTAGGATTTCTAGGATTCATTTGTTTTATATGGGGGGCCCACCACAAAAGAAGGATTCATGAATCCTAAGAATTTTCATGGATTCTCAAGATTTGGCACTATTCATTGTACTTTTAGATGGGGCCCATGCACTTTATTTATTTAACAATCATCTCTCTCTCTATCTCTCTCTAAAATCCTCAAATCCAAATCCTATTTTTTTCCCAACAACCAAACAAAAATTACAAGGATCTACAAATCCAGATCTACAAATCCAAAACCAACCAAACAACAAATTACCAAATCCAGAAATTTCAACCGTACTATTTTTGGAATCCAAATTCCATAATCCTGCAACCAAACAGCCCCTTAAGTTTCTTACATTTTGTTGCCGTTTAATGTTTTTTTCTTTCCTTGTAATATATTTGTTTTCAATCTTATTTGGTGTGAAAATTTATGACCACCAACTGTTTTTCTGTCACAAAATTCAAGGATCGGTCCTTTTTTAATTCTTCCCATGCTTTGGAGAAAACGTTGTTGTGCAAGAAAATCGCGACAATTAAATTAACGTGGTTGTAGTTGTCCGCGGCTCAATATTCATGATCATGAGGATAAGCCTTGTGCACTTATTGTATTGTTCTTTTTTGATATGGTGAAGCATATCTTAGCCCTAAATATTTTTGTAATCTCAAAAAAGTTGTTCTGATAGGTTCAAATTTTGCGGGAAACTCATTCTCGAGTTTTAAGATTCATTGTTCTCTTAAATTTATCTCCCGCCGATTTTGATTCAATGAATATCATACATATGGAAAAGCATCATCCCAAACGAAAGATGATTTTGCCGGTTATTTTGAAAAGGAAAAGTACCTATATTTAATCCCATAGCTTAAATTTTATCGACAACCTTGATCAGAAGATATCTAAATTTAAGACCCCAAAAATTATTCTTTTCGCCACCTCCGCATTAGAATATTTAAACTCGAACATGTATATATATATATATATATATATATATATATATATATATATATATATGTTACCATAGATTTAAACAAGCTTATATCATTTTCTTTAGAATAATTTTTTTTGTAGCCTCTGTCTATATTGTTCTGGTTCGGTTTTTTCGATTTATTTCAGTATGCTATATTACTATCACGACAAATGCTATTTTCTGGTATTGTCCTACCATTTGTATAATTGTATTAAAGTTATTTCGGTATATCTTCTAAATCCAGATCTCTTAAACAACTAGTAAAAAATTGTTTTCCTGTTGTCCAAAACAAATTAAAAAATTACCAAAAAACATATTTTGAACATTGGAGATGTGGTGGTGCAAATAAAGAGCATAGTTTTAAAAAAGGATGCATCGATATATGTATGGATAAAGATGTAGCCAGGTGCCACCATCTTAACGATGTGAGATGACATGTAGGTGGTTGAGAAAGCAACCATCTTATCTTCTTATACTTTGAATAATACGAAGTATGGCTCGAGCCAAAAAGGTCTTTGCTCGAGCAGTAACGACACTCCTCTACTAGATGAAAAACGTTGGGTTCAAAACCCCCACTTGCGGCCCCACTTCCGGCTGCAAGAGGATTTTTAGTTTCTATTGGCCTAGAGGCCCCACCCTCCCTTCCTCGAATCTTCAGGGACGTTGCAAAAATAAAAATAATAATAATAATCTTTTTTTCCTAAAAGAAATCCAACTACATTTATTTGAATTACTGGATCTGGATCTTACAGGATTGGGTTCGGTAATAGTTAGATCCAAAACCCAATAACCCAATACGGTCTTGATGGTAAGGCTCGCAATTAAAGTAAATTCTTTTTGGTATTTTGGACTTGTTTTATGATTCTTTGTTTAAAGAATACAATATTATAACATGATTTCTCTTTTTACTTATTACAAAATAGCATATATTTTATGGAAGGAGACTTTATTTAAATAAAAAAATTCTTCAACTAATCGGCTCCCATGCCTTTAACATTTTAGAACTCTCTGGTATTAATTTAAAGGAATTTGGCCCTGGGCAATTTTCCTCAGAACCCTTAGGAAGGATGTATTATTCGCTATGCCGGCCGTATACATCCGCACAAAAAATAAAAATAAAAGTGCGGATCCCACGCATTGTCCAAGATTTCCTTAAATTCCCCATCTCTTTCCCTTCCTGAGTGTATTACACCCGGCATAGAGAATAATTTCTCCTAGAGAGAGAGAGGGAAAAAACTTCTATGCAAGGGCTTGTATGGTGTAAGCCATTTGAAAACCCTTGGATGGTTTCTCTTACACAAAACTCAAATCCCTACGAGAGCTTGCAAGTGGCTTGCAGGATTTAGGCCCTTGCATACTAGGTTTTTTACGGAGAGAGAGAGAGAGAGTGTGTGGGGTCACCCCAGCAGCCCGGCCCACCTCATCCTCTCTGGGTTTTGAGGAAAAATGTTCCTAAAGAAGTTCTTATGATAATTTTCTTCATTAATTTAAGTAAAATTTTATATGAACCTTCTTATATTCTTTTCCTTATAATGTCTAGGGAACAAATTATGCATCTCACACACACATGCTAAATGTGGATGAGCTTATACTCAGTCCCAACGTCCTAAAGCTCATATCCGTCTTCTATTATTTGGTGAGCTCATGACATAGAAGTGGATTATACGCCTAACAATACAATTACACGGAATAACATAAATATAGACTTTAGTATGTTTATGTGAGCAGAAAATCCTAAAAAGATGAAAAAACATGAAGAAAAACACGCAGAGGAGCAGAAAAACAGAATCGGCTATTAAGTGGATATTGGATATGTGCATTTTGTTTTGGACGTATTATGTGTTTTGCGGATTATCCGTTAAGCAACCTCACACCCGCGTATCTTATTTATGTTGACCATTTTATGTTTAATATTATTAATAACATTTCCTTAGACAGGCTTTACCTTTTTTTGGCGCAGAAACTTTTAAGATTTTATAAATTTTAGTATCATCTTTTAGGGCCTGTTTGGTTGCAGGATTATGGATTTGGATTTAGTGTTTGGATCGTGGAATCCTGAGATTCCATAATTTTGTGTTTGGTTGATAAATTTGGATTTCTAGGATTCCTTTGTTTTTTATGGGGGGCCACCACAAAACAAGGATTCTTGATTCCTAAAAAATTTCAAGGATTTTCAAGGATTTGACACTATTCATTGTATTTTTAGATGTGATCCATGTATTTTATTTATTTAATAATCCTCTCTCTCTTTATCTCTCTCTAAAATCCTCCAATCCAAATCCTACATTTTTCACCAACCAAACAAAGATTACAAGGATCTATAAATTCAATACTAGGAATCCAAAACTAACCAAATAACAAATTACTGAATCCAGAAAATTCAACCGTACTATTTTGGAATCCAAATTCCATAATCCTGCAACCAAACAGGCCCTTATGGATTTCACAAAGGCGTCTCCTTTTGTTTTGGCACTTAAACCTTGCAGGTTGTGCCAAATCAAATGGTGTTTTCTACTTTCTTTTCATACGCTGCCCTCAATATTTCTCTTTTCTCCTTACAAGTACAATCAATTTAGAGGAAAAGGGCAGTGCTCGGACATGCAAGACCTCGCTGCAGCGCTTCTAACAGCATGGGATGAGGCCCACTGGCTATTTTGCATATAGGCTCCTGGACCCTACTTAGAGCTGTGAGTAACCATTGCGGTTCGGGCCTAAAGCCCCCGGACTTCTCATCTATTTAACATGCTGGACTTTTATAACATTCTCGTGCGTAATCTGAATATGTTTTGGAGTAAAAGGGTGATATATATATATATATATATATATATATATATATATAGAAAGAGAGAGAGAGAGGATGGATGGAGCCACAACTCTAGCCATAAATTTTATTTATAAGATACTTTATGCAACTAACTATTGCAGATTTATACAAAAGTCCCACGCTCAAAAGTCCCAATCCTACCGATGGAAAAAAGTAGATCACCAACCAACCACCGAACAACTTAAAACTATTGTATATGGACATATAAGTGTGTCATCGGAGCAAACAAATCAATTGCTAGAAATACAATCAATTTCTTTCCAGGAAAAAGGTTGACTATAAAAGACATCTTGTGTGTTGCAGGAACAGAGAGGCTACCCTTTAAGCCAGAAGGATATAAGTTTTGGACATGGAAAGGTCACAAGATACATTATGTGGAAGAAGGAAATGGGCGTCCGGTTGTTCTTATACATGGATGGATTTGGTGCTTCGGCATTTCATTGGAGGTTTGCTTATTTTTTGTACTGTTTCAAAAGCATGAACATGACATTGACATATAGTATGGTTAAGTTGAAGATTTTTATCTTGTTTTATGCGGCCAACGAGACGGGCCTTTGTTTAACTTCACAATAACTCCAAATGTTATTATGAAAAGCTATGTGGAGACGGGTCCGGATACGGGATACAATACGGATTCGCGGATTCACAATTTTCTAAAAGCCTATGATACAGGATATATATGTTTCTATATCGATTTTAAATTAACTAAATATGAATATACATTAAGATAAACATACCAATAAAAAATAAATAATGGAATTTAATTAGATATTCAAAGTACTTTCAAACTTTTTGAGTGACTTAATTTTCAAGAGAAAGAGAAGATGCAATCCAAGAAAGGCCGGTGGGACATTTACAGCAAATCCAAAAAAATCCAAGAGTTTCAGACTCCGATACACTATTAGAGACAATTCATAAAGCATATACAAGTATTTGTACTTTATACCCATATGCATCCCATGGTTTTTCCAATGTGGGATTATGTTAAACACATTCTCAACACTTCCACTCACGTGCAACGTGGACTCAAATCCTTTATGCAATGTAGACAAACAAACATCCGCATATAAGTGGTTTCTAACAACACATGGATGCACATGAGTTTTTGATATAAGTGTACGTCTCACGTGGATTGCACAACACTTGGTAGAGTTAGATCTCTCGAAGGCATTGTCGAATGAGGGGGCGATTATATATTTTATTTATGAGTGTACACGAGATTTTGATATAAGTGGGTTCCAACCATAAGACTTAAGCCTTACGTAGATTTATCTCATCTTATACTTTATACCCATATGCATTCCATGGTTTTTCCAATGTGGAACTATATCAACCACATTCTCAACAAGATGAAAAGCACAATTGACACACCTCAGCGTGACAAGATTTGCTTCGACCCCGTGGTTCTCATTAATGTTCACAGTTAATCACATTGGTTGCAAATATCTTCGTTACCGCACTCTGATAATTTTTTTGTGCCATAGTTCGATCAACTCACTTCCTACAAGTACCTTATCTAGAGTCTAGTAGCGATTATACTCATGTAGCATATCTTGAATAATGCCTGAGGAGAGTTATTGCCTGGATAATAGCTAGAATTAATTTCAGACTGGAAAATTTGAGATTTATTAGACCCTGGCATTCTATGGATCTTACATTTATGTGATTTCCCACAACAGACAATAGATTGAAACTTCTTGTGCCAGGTCTGTCTCTTATTCTAAGTTATTTTGTTATTTTTCTTTAGTCATCACCAAACATTAAACTCCCTCAAACTGTGGTCTTAAAGAACTATTTTTAAACTAAAAATGCCCTTCAAAGCTGTGCTTTAAGAGAGCTTACCGTCGTGAAAATTTAAGTTAGATTCGTGAAAAATAGTGAAATTAAGGATATTTGAGTGAAATCCCTGAATTAAGTCATTAAAAGTAAAAACTATTATGAGAAAGGGGGCATGCGCTGCAATTAGTTGCGCAGGCTCCTGTGCAAAGAGTGAAGGGGGCACGCATGTGTAGCGGGGTCCATCGTCATGTTGATTTGTGATGCAAAATCACATAAGATCAAGCCCAAGTTCTTGACCTCAAATCCAAGTTCTAAAGTGTTTCCAGAAGAAGTCTAGAAGTTCTAGAGATCTTCTAGAAATCGTTTTAGAATGACTATAGACAGCTTCTAGAATAACTTCTAGAAATTCTAGAAGCTTTCTAGAACCATTCATTGGATCCCTATAAATATCATAGAGGTCATTTGAGACGGACATCAAGTAATCAAGCAAAGATAAACACTTATGAACTATAGTGAGTTTTTGTGAGAGGTTGAGAGTTTGAGAACTCTTGTATATCTTGTAGTTCTCAAATCCCTTTGTAAAATAAGTTTCTCTACATTAGTGCAAAATATTCTTTCGCCTATAGATTCTCTTCTCATTTCTCCCTTGGTTGCTATATTCCATCCAAAACCGGTTTTTCCGCCAACAACTGGTATCAGAGCTTGATTCGGTTCAGGATTTGATTCCGGAATATGGCATCGATGAGTTTTAAGATAGAGAAATGCGATAGCCGAAACAGTTTCAGCTTCTGGAGGATCAAGATGATCGCTCTCTTGAAGCAGCAAGGCGTTTACAAGATTGTGTTCGAGCCGGACAAAATCCTGAAGGAGACTACGCCAGAGGCGAAAGAGGAGATAGAGATGAAGCATATAGTGCGATCCAATTATCGTTAGCCGATGAGGTGCAACGTGAGGTTGCCGAAGAGGAGACCGCGTCCAAGCAGTGGAAGAAGTTGGAGTCGCTCTATTTGAAGAAGTCTCTTATAAATCGGTTATACATGAAGCAACGCCTATATATTTTTCAGATAAAAGAAGGTACGTCTATCAAAGACCATTTAGACGAGCTGAATAGGATCGTGATGGATTTTAAGAATATCGACATGAAAATTGAAAATGAGGATCAAGCTATGATTCTCCTGTGCTCGTTGACTCCATCATATGGTCAGTTTGTCAAAAGTATGGTATATGGGCGAGACACCCTTTCACTGCAAGATGTGAAAGCCAGGCCGCACTCAGAAAAGCTCTGAGAGAAGATGTCATCGAATCGTGGAGAAAACCAACAAAATAGATTGCTCACTAGAGAACGCTCACTTAGGTGTGACAATAAAGGCTTCATAGATAAATCTAGGAAAAGATCGAAATCGAGAAACTCAAGAGACGACAAGTGCCACTGTTGCAAGAAAAAAAGGCACCGGAGGAAGGAATGCCCTCAGCTGAAGGATAAAGAGAAGAAGCATTCAAACACGTCAAATGTTGCAAAGGAGACTTTAAATTACGACAGTGACAACTCGGTACTTTCTATTTGCACATCAGCCGATGTGCAAAGCTTGTGAATACTAGATTCAGGATTTTGCTATCATATGACCCAAACTGGAGTCACTTGCGATATATCGTGACTTTGATAGTGGATCGGTTCTCATGAGCAATAATGCGGCATGTAAAGTCGTTGGGATAGGGACAGTCTGAATCAAGGTATATGATAGGATTGAAAGAATACTGACAGACATTAGGTATGTGCCGGATTTGAAGAAGAATCTCATTTCCTTGGATGCTCTGGATTCTCTTGGTTGCAAGACCGTGATCGAGAGTTGTATTATGAAGATCCTTCAAGGGACTAAGGTCATATGAAAGGAAGGAAGACCAGCAACTTATATGTACTTCTAAGACACACCATCACAGGCGAATCCTCATTTACATTTTTCGATAAAAATCTAGATGTGTCATGATTATGGCATTTGCGACTTGGCCATATGAGTGAACGGAATTTGGAGGTGCTCCACAAGAGACGTTTGATTGGAGGTGTAAATTTTGAGAAGCTAGATTTCTGTGAGGAGTGAGTTAGAAAAGCAACATCGGGTAAAGTTCGGCACAGACGTGCATGATACCAAAAATATCTTGGATTATATTCACATAGATGTGTGGGGACCGACGCCGATTCCTTCTCGTGGAGGAGCCATGTACTTTGTATCTTTCATTGATGACTTCTCAAGCAAACTTTGGATATATTTAATGAAGCCCAAACCTGAAGTATTTGAGAAGTTCAAGTTTTGGAAAGCTATGGTGGAAAAGCAAATGAGCAAGTCCGTAAAGGTCGTAAGTTCCAATAATGGCGGTGAGTACACCTCTGATGAATTCAAGAGGATCTGCAAATCTGAGGGTATTGTACGCCACTACACTACATCCGGAGATTCACAATAAAATGGTGTTGCAGAACGCATAAATCGGACGTTGATAAAGAAGGCGCGATGCTTACGGATTACCGCTGGATTTTCGAAGGAGTTTGCCGATTACTCGATACTTAAAGTCTTTGGGTGCCTAGCTAACGTTCATGAGAAGAACGGTAAGATTGATTCGAAAGCAAGGAAGTGTATCTTCTTTGGTTATGGAGATGGAGTAAAGGGTTACATATTGTAGTATTCTGAAACCAGTAAAGTCGTAATCAGCAGACACGTGCCGATACTTAACAAGCATGTTCAAAGTGAAGACGAAAATAGCGAAATCACTTAATCAGGTGGTGACGAAGGTTCCGGTCCAGGGTATTAGAGATGAGGTGCCACGTCCCGTTTCCCAAAAGAATAGTAACGACACGTGACAATCCCGCGACGTATTTATTTCGAGAAGCCTATTTCTCAAAATAAATACGCTAAGTGTCTAGAAGCAACATAAACTAATAAGAACAAACAAAAGAATGAAATCCAATTTTGATTTATTATATTCAAAATTCATAATTGACAAAATATCTGAATACAAGATACGATAATATGATAAGCCTTAATAAGGAGACATACATAAATAAGTTGAAATGAAATGGAAAGCTGAATGAAACTAGATGTCTGGTTGTGATGCGAACTAGTTGTACTACTCTTCGACTGCTTTTGTCTTCTCTGTCTCAATACCACTTATACATTTTAAGAAAGAAAGAAAGATGGGCGGAATGCCCGTCAGCGAGCTAACGCTCGGTAAGTCTCCAAAAAGATAGTGTGATGTATATAAATGAAATGCAATGTGTAATGTGATATATGGTATAATATGGATATAAATCATGAAAACGTAAACAAGTATAGTAGCGTATATGGTAATGTGTATGTCAAGTATATCAGTATGGCGAACAAGTATAACATGACCGTGGATTGTAGGCTTAGTGAACATGAAGTGAATATAAGTGTCCTAAAAGTTTTCTAAAATGGTAAAATTAACTAACGTGAGTTCAAGTATGAATGTCAACCGAATCTTAAGAGTATTCCCGAATCCAAGGCTATCGTCCAGGGGCAAGGAATCACAGGTCCAAAATATTGGGACTTTAAGTGTTATTGAAGTATTCCAAATCCAATAGACTATCATCCAGAGGCTTGGAAATACGGGCCTTATTCGTGAATTCATGATTTGTACCGTTTCAGCCCGGTACCACAACAACTTGATCTGTACCGTTTTAGCCCGGTACCACAGCAACATGATTTGTATTAACGAGACCCATGAAATTCTATTGGATTCATACTCAAGCTATCCTAACATCCCGTATATATTAGTCTATGATTAATTTTACGAGTCTTGATCGAATCTATGAATACAAAAAGGTGATGTATGATATCAAGTTTTCAAGATTGAGTTCATGTAGTCACGTTAAGTGCAAGTTATGCCAATTGTATTCATGGCTCGAAATAAGTTGGTTCAAGTGTACATATTGGGTTCAAGTATTCATGATTAAGTCATATCAAGATCAAGTCAATTCTAGCATGTAATGGTTTAATCACAAATCATATAGATAAAAATAAATAAGCAATCACAGAACATGATATAAGATAAATATATAAGTAACGTCTAAAAACAATGTTGTAAATATGTGATATATATGACTAGTTAATCAATTCAATTGAAGTCAGAAATATAAACGAAAACATGGCCTTAAGTATTATACACACATGAGTTCCAGTATCTCCTAAATACGACTATCGGTTTGGGAGATATATCTGTTTTCGTATCGTCGCACAAAAAAGCTCAAAATCTATTCAGTACCGTCATATATTTTTAAAATATAATTTGGCTCAATTTCCATCAGGTGTCAGGTTACGAAGATTATTAAAAACTTTTAGGTCTTTCGATGTACTTATCCAAAACACTAAAATTCGCGCGATTTATATTTCTGAAGCTCTAGTTATGATCATTTTAATATCAGCGTTTAAAAAATAATTTCAGATTTATGAACAACAACTATATATTATATTGCAAAGTCTAAATCGGATTGTTTCATACGTTTTTAAGTAATCTAATATACAAAAAAAAATTAGATTTATAATTTGTGCGTCTACACATCTAAATTTTGTCATGAACGAATATCGGGAGTTCGAATTATGTCCTATTTAAAAACAGTGTCCGAATCAGACAGTCCAGATTCGTCGCTTAATATTGAAACACGGTTTTCTATATTTTACGTCGATTTTCAGTAAAAACTTACAACTAAGAAAATCTATATCTTTCGATGTAGATATTCAAAACATTTGAAAACACTTAATTTGGATATCAGCATACCAAATTATGTGTCCTAAAAGTTGACCAATAATTGCAGTTTTCTGTTTTACGAACAGTGAATAAAAACGATGTAATTCCTAAACAGTTATGCGGTTTGATTTGAAATTTTTATAGTATATACAAAAATATATATTCTATCATATGTAAATTTCCTGAAATTTCCAGAAGTGGGAATTAATTTATAAAAACTATTTTAAAGATAAAGGTTTTGTAAGATCGTATTTGAAAATGATAAATCTATGGTATTTATTTATAACCTTATTTTCTTGTATGCAAAAGTAAATATAAATAATTAAAATTTCAGCGATAAATAACAAGAATTAACATATGCGAAGCAAACATATGATCCGGTCATGCTTAACCGTCTAAAACAACAATACTTAACATATTATCAACCATTGCATGCAAGATTTTATAACTAAACATATATGCTTTATTCCAACCATTTTTTTAATTTAACAAAATCTTTATCATGGGATAACTAGTTATCTCAAGATTCGACTTGGCGGAGGTATGGTAAGGGGATGAATTTCAAGTAGAGAAAAGGAGAAAGAGAGGGGACTTTCATCCACAAGCCAGTATCGTCACCGAGCTTGTCTATCTGACGATAGGCTCACGTTACTAACAAGACTTTCTTGAAAACTTATTTGTGTTCTTCTAAAATTCTAGTTGAAGAGAGAGAAGGGAAAGCTAGAAAAATGTGAGGAAGAAAAAGAAAGAGGAGAACAAATAAAGTTGGTGTAACAGTGAATTATCTCTAATAATATATGTAGTCAATATGGGAATTACAAGAGAAATGAAAGGTCACCATTTATTTTGGGAATGAAAGGTCTTATTTGTAAGTTATGAGAATGATAAAAATTGATAAAAATTAAATGTAAGAATGAGTATTTGAACATGTGACCTATATAATAACAATACAAGAACTTAACCAATAAGCTACAAGGTTATTCATTTACATATTTAACAAGAATTAAATATATGTCGTACCTTGAAAAGAAAGTGGGCTTACACTAGTAAAATAGGGGGTTGCCCCTACGGATATTGGAATCCGTAGGGGCAGATTTAACCTGGCTCTACGGATTAATCCGTAGGGCAAAAAGGTTGCCCCTACGGGCACAGACGTCCAAGAATAAAAATATTAATTCTTAATTTGGTTTTTGCCCCTACGGAGCCGCAAACAAAGGACCTACGGGTATATCCGTAGGGGCAAGTAAATATCGATTTAATAAAAACCCAGATCGATCGCCTATGCTCACTTTCTCTCTCTCTCTCGATCGCGCGCGAAAAAAATCCCCAAATCGCCACGCCGTCGTCGCCACCGTCGTTCTCCTCGTCGCCACCGCCGGTTTCGTCGCCAACGCAGTTCTCGTCGCCACCGCGGTTCAGGTCGTCGCCACCGCCGTTCAGGTCGTCGCCCCAGCCCCAGCAGCAGCCGTTCAGGTGAGTAAATCTCGAGGTAAATTAAAGAATTTTTGGATTATTTTGGGCTTAGGGTTCATGGCTGGGTCTGGGGTTGCGCGCGCGAGTTGGGGTTGGGCAGGGGTCGCGGTCGCGGTCGGGGTCGGGGTCGGGGTCGGGTTGGGGCTCGGCTGCTGCTGGGGTGGGGCTGGGGTTAGGGTTTGCCTTAGGGTTGGTGTTGGGGTTTAGCTGGCCGCGCTAGGGTTAGGGTTGGGCTGGGGCTGGGGGCTGGGGCTGAGGCTGGGTTGGGGTTAAGTGGTGGGGAGTTGGAAAAAAACAAGAAAATGAAAGAGTAATGAATGTGAGAAATTAAGAATGAGAACAATTGCACAACAAATTTGTTGACAAGAAAATGAGAGAGTAATGAATGTGAGAAATTAAGAATGAGAACAATTGCACAGAAAAAGCTATGCTTGACTAGGGGGGATGGTTCTATGTGCTTTCAGAGAGCAACTTGGGGTTAGGGTTAGGTGGATTGATGACAACAAAATACCATAATTTATAACTATATTACTCATATAATGTGTATGTCATGTGAAAGCTAGATGAAGGTCGAGGCAAGCACAATAAATTTGTTGGATGGGACTGTAGGGTTCCTAGGCACTCTCAAGAGGTCTCACAAGGCATCAACCATGCCAATTTCAAAAATTACGGTGCCGAGAAACCCTAGAATACGGATCGTTGGCTAGATGTCTAGGCGAAAAGCAAACTAGTTAACACTTAACTAAGAGTACGGAAATACAACCTTTGTAGATCCGTTCCTCCACCTCCACGGCTCCGTGATGAAGTCCTCTCCGCTGTCCAAATGCAAGTCCCGGGCTCTTGCGTCGGCTTCATCGGAGAAAGAGCGGGCTAGGTCATCGACGACGTGACGAAGATGATCTACGTCGAGGCATCGCTAGATCAAGCTCCACCTTCACCAAGCCATGAAAACTTGTGAAGGAAACACACTCTACTACTTGGCAAGAGGTAGAGGATGAAGAAATAGGAAGTGGGTAGACTTTAGAATTGGATTTCTCACTTGTTTTCATCAATCACCATTGATGAAGCAAGCTTCTTCAAGTGAAGAAGATGAAGAAGAAGAAGATGAATATTATGATAAGTATTTCTCAAAAAGGAAATAATAAGAATACTTATCATAATGTAACTATGGTAATGTGTAGAGAGTTAATCATGGTTGAATGGAATGGTTAGGGTTAAGCATGAGACAAAATGGTCACTTGGTCAAAGTCTTCATGAAGCTTCAACAAGCTTCCAAAGAAAGCCACCATTTTGCATTATGCTTATCATTTTCCAAAATGCATAAACAAATAAATAAATAGATATGAAAATGAAAACCCTAACCATTACATAACCATGGTTTAAACTTTACACAAAAACACAAGTTAGCATGCATCATCAAACATGATACATACAAGTGCACAAAAATATATCACATATACAATGTGCACAAACCAAGTGAGAAAATCCATTTAAAGTGAACCAATACTAGTTAATGCAAAGTAATATATCAAATATATAATTATACATTAAATCATTAAATCAACACTTGATTTAACGATCCGGTCATATCGCATATAACCGACTAGTATCCTATGTATCGGTTTATCGAATCAATGCTTGAATCGATAACTAGGTTATATCGCATACAACCAATCGATACATTTATCGCGAGAATGAAATACGGTATCACATACACGCATTATTCTCGGTCCCGCACATATCTCATATGCGCTCCTATTTCGTTTCGCTTGAGCCAGGAAACCTCTGTGTAGGACTCTAAAGACTCGTCAATACGCCGGCAGCAGATGATGATCATATCAAACATCCACAAGCCGCAAGCGGTCTGCTAAACGTAACGGCCACCCGGGTATTGAGCGATCAGAAGATCGACGAGCAAGCCCGCTCACACTCCAGTGAATCCAACCAGTAACACTACCGTACAGTCCGGTCTGATCGTCTGATATGTCGCATATCTCGCCTAGGGGTGGTAAACGTCAGACCCCAATAGCTCGATAAGTCGTGTCAATATGAGGTCTATAACAATTCGAGAAACTACAGGTAACACTTACCAGTAAATCTCAGCAACCCTGGCCAGGGATTTCCTGTTATAGCCAATCGAACACAGCGCAACATCAACTCCCTATACCGGGAGAGACGAATCCCCTCCTATCGCTCATTGCCTCCATGTGACTCGGGACTGTACCCAAAAACCACCGTTTTGCACGCCCTCTTGGACGTGGTAAGATGGAAATCAAAGCACAGTGGGAACCACACAAGACTCTATGACGATCTCGGGTCAACAGACTACTCTGTACCAGTGTCACCAGAGAACTGCCATCTGACGTAAGGTATAATACCATCTGGGAGTTCTCGGCGAGTCCGTCCAGTGTACCCAGTCTCCACTGAGCACCCATATATCATCTCTGATGTCAAACACCAATGGATATGGGATCATCCATCGCCCATCTGTATGGGTCGAGAAGGTATACGCTAGTCTACTCTGGTATATCGATGCCCCGTCTCGATATACCCACGACTAGGGACTTTGAAGGATGTACTTATGGACTACCATGTCCCCACTAGTATGATCCGCATCATAGTCCAGGTAGTCAAGTACACATCCTAAGGGCTTTAATAACATGTAACAGAGAGACAAACAGTATACACGTTAAGGTAAAGATCAACCAGATAGCATACTATCATGTCGAGCAAGAAAGTCCTCCCTATATATGTCCAAGCATCCACTACAATATACATCCTATGTATAGTAATGGCCTCTAGGGCATACATATAACTAACAATCTCCCACTTGCACTAGGGCAATCTGTAGCAGTGGTTGTAGTATCTCATACTCAACCATCCCATAAAAGTCTCTCTCTGGGAATAGGCCTTTGTGAGTGGATCCGCTGTGTTGTCCTCTGAGTCTTCTCTCCAAACCTCGATCACCCTGGAGATCAACCATCTCCATGATCAGGTGACACTGCCTTAGAATATGTCTGGATCACTGATGGGACCGGCGTTCCTTGGCATAAGCCACAACTCCATTGTCACACAATGGGAGGAACTAAGTTCATCTCATGAACTAATATACACCCAGACTGTCTCTTTGGTAGCATCTTAAGTAGCGATGTATCCAGCCTTTATCGTCTAGTATGCCATGGTATCTAGCTTGGAACTTTTCCAGCATACCGTCCCTCCACTGAGGGTAAAGACAATGCCTGTGACTGACATTCAGTCGTCCTTATCACTCTGGAACCCTTCCAGTGATTCTCCCCAGGATCGATTGATACCATCTCACTACAACTAGTGAGAATCCTAATATCCATTTAGATCTATCTCATAGATCCAAAAACCCAGGATTTAGGAGGTATCACTTTGATCCTATGTGGAGAATCATTTTGATAAGCGGAGATTGATCGAGCGTAGCATAGGAAGCTCCTTCCCTATCAGGAGTATGTCATCCACGTACTCTACGAGGATCGTCACCATACTCCCTACTACCTTTTTGTATATACTAGGTTCATCTACCATTTTGATGATGTCAAACTCTTTGACTATTTCATCAAAACAGATGTTCCAACTCCGCGATGCCTGCTTTATCCTATAAAGCATCTTGCACACGTTTCCGCTGCTCCCACTGTCTACGAGGCCCTCTGGCTGTGTACTTATAGACGCACTCTTCTAAAATATCATTTAGAAAAGCAGTCATGACACCCAACCGCCAAATATCGTAGTCATGGTATGTAGCCGTGGTAAGTAGGATCTGGATGGACTTAAGCATAGATACTTGAAAAGGTTTTATCATTATCCACAGCTGGTCAATGATGCAAACTTTTAACAAGTCTAGCTTTGAAAGTCTCAACTTTTCGATGTACACCAAGTAATCTTCTCAAGATATACTTGCTCCTGATGGGGATTTAACCCTTCAGATATAGCAACCAAAGTCCATACTTTGTTGGTGTACATGGATTCCATCTCAGATCACTAAGCATCCAGCCATTCTTACAGAGTCTTACTCCTGACGGCCAGCTTGAAACTAGTTGGGTCATCATCTCATGATGCAATCCTCGCTCCCACTGTCATAGAGAAACCGAAGTATCTCTCAGGTGGGTGAGGAACCCTACTAGATCGGCGGAGAGGCCGAGGTTCGTTGGTAACTATTGAATCCTTTGGTTCTATCAAATCATCTTCTGTAGTTTGCATAGCTGGAACCTTTTCAGTTCTACATAACTAACCTTGCCTCGAGTTTGTCCGGATTTTGCTTTTAGACATAGGCCGGACAACCCCAAATCTTAACTAACTTAAGACATGGGCTCTTCCCTTTCCATATCACATATGAAGTGGTAGGCATTGATTTGATTCGAACCTAATTCAATAGGTATGCATCTTCTCAAGTGCATAACTCCCAAAAGGAAAATAGGTAACTCAGTAATACTCATCATAGAGCACACCATATCAAATAGGGTGTATCTGCTCCGCCCCGATATACCATCGTGCTATGGTGTATACGGAGGAGTAATGCTGAGAGAGAATCTCATTCTCTTTTAGAATAGTCCAGGAATTCCGTGCACAAGTATTCTCCTCCTTGATCGCATCAAAGGACTTAATACTTATACCCTCATTTGGTTCTCTACTTCTAGCTTATATTCTGTGAATATCTCAAAAGGTTCGGACTCATGTTTCAACAGGAACATATGACTGAATCTTGAGAGATTATCAGAGAATATAATGAAGTATAAAGAACCAATCTTGGCATGTGTAGACAGGGGACCTACATACATCAACATGTATCATCCCAAGAGTTCACTAACTCTTTCTCTGTTTCCGATAAATAGAGCTGTGGTCATCTTATCTATGTGACATGACTGGCGAGTTTCATAAGATGTAAATTCAAACTAATTTAAATATGCATCTTTATGTAACTCCAGCTAGTCGGGTCACATTGATCTGACCTAGTCTACAATGCCTCAAGAAGGATTCGTTCATTTCTGAACTCTTCCTCTTGTGTGTGTTCCATATACTAAAAACTGTAGTTTGATTTAGAACATCAACGCTTTTAGATAACGTGCCTGAACCGATCAACTTTTGATATAGGAAATGTTCAAAACATTATCCAACAATACAAAATTTTATCATTTCTTTACTGATAAAGAGACTGATATGATTTTGTATATCAGGTTCGGTATCTAACAACATTCGTTCAGAATCAATGTATTGGTAATACAGGGTGACAGTGACCAACAGACTTGGTTGCAACACTTGCCCCGTTTTCTGCCTCATGAAACTTATCACCCGTTCTCAGTTCTCTACCTTTCTGCAGCCCTATGTAACAGATTACATATCTGGGATCCTGATCTGGTATCACATACCCAGGACGTAAAGGATACTGAGAAACAGTTCTCTGTAATGAACACACCCGAAGATGATGCATCATCATGCACTCTCTTCGTTTGGGCGGCACGGGAATTCTGGTAATCCCCAATTTCCTGCTCTGTCTTATAACAATTATAAGTTGGAGCGGGATCAACGTTCCCCAGCTCAGTATAACAAGCGGGTTCGGTCAAAAATCCGTATTTTTATCTTGATTAAGGCGTGATATGGTCGCTACCTGGAGAGAGAGAGAAGAAAACACTCAGCGTGCGCTCTTGCAAGAATAGATTGGTTTTTATTTTATCTAATCAGGATGGCTCCCACTGCTTTTTATCAAATCTTCCTTCAAACCCTAAAAGGAAAGACTAGCCGGGATTAATTACACACTACAAGTTCGCCAATCTTTCAGCCAGGCCAGTGTCGGTACTTTGAGGGAGGTCCCCCGTGCTTTATCACGAACCTAATTAATGTAAACCTCGTTTTTCCAGAGGCGTAACCCCAT
Source organism: Agapanthus africanus (assembly GCA_030015575.1). Classification (NCBI taxonomy): domain Eukaryota; kingdom Viridiplantae; phylum Streptophyta; class Magnoliopsida; order Asparagales; family Amaryllidaceae; genus Agapanthus; species Agapanthus africanus. Next base: position 12,265,333 of record CM057344.1, on the reverse strand, counting down.
TGACACCTTTCTAGACACCTACTTGATCGGCTAATTGTAATGTATAAAACTCTCCCAGGAGTAACAATTACTCACAGCGGGTATCGGGATCCAACTATCTCATAGAAGGTATGCAATCTCATTGCAAATTTCAACACTTGAAATTCCCGATAATATTTTGCCCCAAACGATCTATGACCTTGACAAGGTCAACAAACCATAGACCGCAAGTCAAGTTCAACCCGTCATTTCTTGATTGAATCAAACCCACCCGCACGACCCTTGACAAGGTCAACAAGGCCGCACGACTACCCTAATCCAATCTGCATCATATGCATAAGCAGATAAATACTGGTTAGCTACCGCACACTGCGCCTTGACAAGGTCAACAAACGCAGCACGAATACTAAACAGGATTTATCTGAAATGACGGAGGGCTACGACAGGTTTTTCTGAAAACCTATTGCGTAATGAACTTGATATCGTTGTAGAATCAAATGATTTTAAAAATGGAGTGTTTTTGAGGCTTTTCTAGTTTTGCTAAAGGAGTCACTCCCGGTGAAGGGATCGTCGGTCCTTTCCTCGTCGAATGAGGTGCGGGATATATCACATATATCACTGTGCAAAGCAAAAACTCTTAAAAGCAATCAAAAGACAAACCGAGTGTGTAGCATCTGCCAGTTATTGCTAAAGGAGTCACTCCCGGTGAAGGGATCTCGGTCCTTTCCTCATCGAATAAGGTGCATGATATATCACATATACCGCTGTGCAAAGCAAGAACTGTAGCTACCTGTTTTATTTTTTGAAATTCGATTCTACAACATCTTAGGTTTCTTTTATTTCATTAATCACATTAATGAAGTCCCATCATTTAAGTACCTAAACATCACAGATAAATACGACGTACACTTATGCCATCCGCATTCGCCTCGATGTCCTCTCATGCACCGTTAGGTTAGGTAACTAACGGCAGAGCAGGGCAGGGCTAGCGCGGGTGTAAAACATAAGTAACGTCTATATAATATATCATATATACTATATACTGTATCTATCACAGAACATCACATGATCACATCACAGATATCGCAGCAGAAGAAACATATGAAACATTGAATATACTAGGACGTCCGTGTTTTCAATACGAGCCAGTATAAAACACGGATTCCACGGTCGCGATGAATAGCCAAACCCACACCCCTAGACCCCTACGAGAGCGGCAAGCAACCCTACCAATTCTAGAGTTAGGAGACCCGGACTCGACTCCTCGAGTTGGTCTCCCACTGGACTCCAGAACCCGGTTACTTGTGCTCTCCTCCTTGGGTCTATCCTAGTGCGGAAAAATAAATAATATACAAACGGTGACATCTTCCGCAATCTGGAAGTACCCCAATAAAAGAATATTACATACAAGTTTTTACATGAATGAAAATGAAAAACACTCATCTCACATAAAAACCCCCGGCTATTCAAACACGACGATCCAATATAACATATTCAGCAACCCATAACATCACATGTCATCAACGTAAGTAAATATGTCCATCCCAATTATCGTTGACATATAGCAACGAAACCGGCGATATCACATATTACACTTACGGTCACAGAAAAGAAAGTGTAAAACTACAACAGTTGGAATCCGCAACCTCCTCAGACATCACATGCCTGACCAAATGAATTTCTTAGACATCGCATGCCTAACAATTATAAACCCCGCATTTTAGTCTCAAAATCGAAAACACTTTTCAATATCAAGTCGGGCAATTCAACAAGATTCCCGACATCCTGATCGAATGCTCGTCGCAAACTTCAGTAGACGGCTGCACCCCCGATACCGTCGACGAAGTGCACCAAGACGGAACACCGCTGCCGGGAGCACCCGAACGGATGTTTTTGGCGACGGGGTTCTCCTACAGTCACTTGGTCGGGGCTATGGGGTGAGGCTGTCTATTAAGTTTACCCGGCGAGTATCCGCGTACGCTACGTGTTGCGACGAACTTTTGATCACATCAAAATTCCGTGGCAACCGATCAAGTGAGACTAAAGTTCTATGTTTATAACATTCATTCAGTTATCTCATAATTTCTTGTGAATTCCAATTATTGTATCCCATTCCAGATAATTAGAAAATGTTAAACTTTCCGATTGAACATTCGAACACCCAAGTTTTCCCGATACAGATCAACACATGAAACAAGTCTAACAACATTCAGTTCGTGCCTCAGTACCAACGGTCCAGCCGTAGAAGGGTCAAGCCAACGCCTCACATGTGGCACGCCGTACTGCCCCAAACCCGAAGGTTCAAAGGGCAGTTCAAGACGGTCACATAATCGAGTTAAGGTTTGTTGTCTTCTAGAGGGACCATCGCGTTACTTGCACTACTTAGAACGTCGTTAAACCACGGAAAAATCCAACACTTGGAAATTTCCCGACAGGGGAAAAATTGGGTATTTATATCCGGTCGAACTTTTTAACATATTCTAATATTTATCCGGAAAGCCACACAGACAAAATTTGATACTCCGATCGAAACACCGAATCCCCAAATACACAGCAGAAAATTCAACTCTTGAATAAATTTTAAAAATTCCCAGAAAACTCAGCATAATTTATCAGGAATTACTGTGCAAACAATGTGGGCTGACGTCACCAGATAGCCGCGGCGGTTCCGCCGCAATAAATACTGTTCATTGGAAACTTTTTGCGCCGTAATTCTTATATTTCCCTGCTGAATTTTTTAGCAATTTTTAATTTGGAAAAATCCCAGGTTTTGAAAAAAGGACAGAGAGCTATTTTAGAGTTGGGTTTCGGGTTCGTTCGGGTTTCAAATTCCCTCTAGACTTCGCCTAAGGCTCTAGATAGGCTCTGATACCACTGTAGGGTTCCTAGGCACTCTCAAGAGGTCTCACAAGGCATCAACCATGCCAATTTCAAAAATTACGGTGCCGAGAAACCCTAGAATACGGATCGTTGGCTAGATGTCTAGGCGAAAAGCAAACTAGTTAACACTTAACTAAGAGTACGGAAATACAACCTTTGTAGATCCGTTCCTCCACCTCCACGGCTCCGTGATGAAGTCCTCTCCGCTGTCCAAATGCAAGTCCCGGGCTCTTGCGTCGGCTTCATCGGAGAAAGAGCGGGCTAGGTCATCGACGACGTGACGAAGATGATCTACGTCGAGGCATCGCTAGATCAAGCTCCACCTTCACCAAGCCATGAAAACTTGTGAAGGAAACACACTCTACTACTTGGCAAGAGGTAGATGATGAAGAAATAGAAAGTGGGTAGACTTTAGAATTGGATTTCTCACTTGTTTTCATCAATCACCATTGATGAAGCAAGCTTCTTCAAGTGAAGAAGATGAAGAAGAAGAAGATGAATATTATGATAAGTATTTCTCAAAAAGGAAATAATAAGAATACTTATCATAATGTAACCATGGTAATGTGTAGAGAGTTAATCATGGTTGAATGGAATGGTTAGGGTTAAGCATGAGACAAAATGGTCACTTGGTCAAAGTCTTCATGAAGCTTCAACAAGCTTCCAAAGAAAGCCACCATTTTGCATTATGCTTATCATTTTCCAAAATGCATAAACAAATAAATAAATAGATATGAAAATGAAAACCCTAACCATTACATAACCATGGTTTAAACTTTACACAAAAACACAAGTTAGCATGCATCATCAAACATGATACATACAAGTGCACAAAAATATATCACATATACAATGTGCACAAACCAAGTGAGAAAATCCATTTAAAGTGAACCAATACTAGTTAATGCAAAGTAATATATCAAATATATAATTATACATTAAATCATTAAATCAACACTTGATTTAACGATCCGGTCATATCGCATATAACCGACTAGTATCCTATGTATCGGTTTATCGAATCAATGCTTGAATCGATAACTAGGTTATATCGCATACAACCAATCGATACATTTATCGCGAGAATGAAATACGGTATCACATACACGCATTATTCTCGGTCCCGCACATATCTCATATGCGCTCCTATTTCGTTTCGCTTGAGCCAGGAAACCTCTGTGTAGGACTCTAAAGACTCGTCAATACGCCGGCAGCAGATGATGATCATATCAAACATCCACAAGCCGCAAGCGGTCTGCTAAACGTAACGGCCACCCGGGTATTGAGCGATCAGAAGATCGACGAGCAAGCCCGCTCACACTCCAGTGAATCCAACCAGTAACACTACCGTACAGTCCGGTCTGATCGTCTGATATGTCGCATATCTCGCCTAGGGGTGGTAAACGTCAGACCCCAATAGCTCGATAAGTCATGTCGATATGAGGTCTATAACAATTCGAGAAACTACAGGTAACACTTACCAGTAAATCTCAGCAACCCTGGCCAGGGATTTCCTGTTATAGCCAATCGAACACAGCGCAACATCAACTCCCTATACCGGGAGAGACGAATCCCCTCCTATCGCTCATTGCCTCCATGTGACTCGGGACTGTACCCAAAAACCACCGTTTTGCACGCCCTCTTGGACGTGGTAAGATGGAAATCAAAGCACAGTGGGAACCACACAAGACTCTATGACGATCTCGGGTCAACAGACTACTCTGTACCAGTGTCACCAGAGAACTGCCATCTGACGTAAGGTATAATACCATCTGGGAGTTCTCGGCGAGTCCGTCCAGTGTACCCAGTCTCCACTGAGCACCCGTATATCATCTCTGATGTCAAACACCAATGGATATGGGATCATCCATCGCCCATCTGTATGGGTCGAGAAGGTATACGCTAGTCTACTCTGGTATATCGATGCCCCGTCTCGATATACCCACGACTAGGGACTTTGAAGGATGTACTTATGGACTACCATGACCCCACTAGTATGATCCGCATCATAGTCCAGGTAGTCAAGTACACATCCTAAGGGCTTTACCAACATGTAACAGAGAGACAAACAGTATACACGTTAAGGTAAAGATCAACCAGATAGCATACTATCATGTCGAACAAGAAAGTCCTCCCTATATATGTCCAAGCATCCACTACAATATACATCCTATGTATAGTAACGGCCTTAGGGCATACATATAACTAACAGGGACAATGTCAATAGGAGCTCAATGCTATTTGGAAAAATAATAATTCAAAGACATAGTGGAGTTTCCGATTGGTGGCATGGACTAGTTTGATGTATGTAGTTGGTTTGATTTATGAAAAAATGGGGAGACAACATGCATGTATGCATATAGGTAACATCTGCCAATATGCCATATCCAGACCGCAATCTATTTTTGCCTATTGGCTAATATGAAAATATCGGCCCGCGTATATAACATAATCAAAGTTGTTAAATCTTGATACGGTTTGTGTTTCGTTTTTTTTATTTATCAGTTCTATCAATGTTGCGTATAACGCTTTATGATATCAGTATCCTACATTTGTAGTTTTAATTGTTGATTGTTATAGATGAATACCATTGCAATAATAGTTTTTGGTTGATGAATGCTATTGCAATGTAGGATGATCAGTTCTATCAATCTTGATCTCAATGGTTTAAAATCATGTTACACATACAACACGAATAGACAACAAACGCATAATTAGAGAGCGACTCGAGATATTCAGGTTAAAACCAATATATGATACTCGATGATAATATGAAACCTTCATATTCCCATCGATACTCATATATGAAACTAAAAGCGCCACTTAGTCCCCGTCTATCGGTTAACATACGTGCGATGCTCGTCGTGACCTAGAACTATACGAAGGTTGTTAAATATCGGACAGTATAGCTCGATACTAACAACCGTCGTATAGTCTACGCGACGAGAAAATTCAATCGTATGGTAACCCATAGATTTGTCCCGTGTGGACAAGTTAAGAATGTATAAAGCAAACGCCTTCATTCACTTGTGTTTTCATCCGTTTCGAGATATTTCGTCGGTACCTTTCCGCTGGTTCTCCGTGTACAAAGATAGATTAGATGTTCATTTCAACGTTGTTTCACAGCTTTGAAATGATTATCTATTATATTACAGTGTAACTTGGAGAACAGCGGGGAGGTGCTGCCGAAATTTACTCGAAACGGTTGAAAGCACAAGTGATGGGCGTTCGCTCTATACATTCTTAATGGGATAGAAGCCTACCCCCGACAGCCGGAACACACACATACAACAAGAATACACAACAAACGCATAATTAGAGAGCGATTCGAGATGTTCGGGTTAAAACCAATATATGATACTCGATGATAATATGAAACCTTCATATTCCCATCGATACTCGTATATGAAACTAAAAGCGCCACTTCGAGATGTTCGGGTTAAAACTAATATATGATATATGATTGTCTTGATATTTCGTGCAGACGCAGGGCCTCTCCATCCCCAGAGGGGGACTCGAGGCCCGAATCAGTCCCATAGGCTGAGGCCTGATAGAGCTAGGGGGGAAGCAGCATTCCCCCTATTTTTTACCTTTGACTATCGCTATACCGGTCCTCATGCCGAGAGGTTCGGCCGGTATTTGGGGGACGAGAGCCGGATCGTGAAGAACTATCCACTTCACGTTGAGTGGGGCGAGCAGCACCAGCGCTCATTCGCCCTCTTCTTTGATCAGGCTCGGGTATGTATTAATATATATTTTCATTTAATCTATCCAATATATTTATTATTAACACTTGCAATCTAATAACAATGTTTTTTTTTGTATTTTCAGTTGGATTACGATTTTCAGCCTGTAGCCGACCCTGATCACCCGGGGAGGGTGCTCGACCTTCATGCTCTGTACAATGGCCTGATGAAGAACATGCAGGCCAAGGTCCGATACAACAGGAATGAGCTGAAGGCCGACTGCTACTCCCTGTGGATGGCGACCCCCGAGGCAGAGAGAGCGGCCCTCCTATCTACTCCGGCGTTTGCGAGAGTCGACGTAGAGACATGGCCTCTATTGTGCGCTTATTTCGACTCCCAACGCAAACAGGTATGTATTTTAAATTTAATTCATTATTTATGATATAATTTATTTCTTTGTCTTTCTTAATTAGAAAACTAAATGTTAATGCGTTGTGCAGAAACAGGCCGCTCAGAATACGGAGAACAGGAAGTCGGCGAAGAGGGGTCGCCCCACTTACACAGGTGGCTCGAGGAACATTACTCGAGCCATGGAGTTATCGGTAAATTAAGAGTTATTCTCTAATATTCTGCAATATTAAGAGTTATTCTCTAATATTTCTAATATTAAGAATTACTTTCTAATATTGCAGACATCTCGGACCGTGGCATCAGGTGGTACACCGAGCGTGCTGTCCGCATATCTTGCCGTCCACGGCACCTCGACAGATCCCGCCACGGGCGAGCTTCGATATCCCGACGTCGCTACCCAGGAGTACTGCGTAAGTGTTAATATTTTTTCTACCCAAATTTGAAATTTTAGTTTTGGAAGGTTCAAGTTTAAATTTTATACTTATACTTTACTGCTTAATGTGGGTGTAAGAGCGGGTGGTTGAGCAGGCCCAGGCCTCGGGGATCGATTTTACCGGACAGAACGATCCGAGGCTGCTGACCCCAGTTCTGGACGCCGCACACGGAGGGCACCACGGAGGTTGGGAGAGAGGCCGGGGATTGGGCCCTAGCAGGGCCCATATGAGGTTGGACTCCACCCCGACGGTTACTTCCTCCGTCTCCAGTGACCGGCATGTCCATCAGGAACTGGATAGCTTGAGGGCCACCGTTCAGGAGTTGAAGGAGATGCTGGTATGTATACTACTTTATAGTAAAATATCATTTCATATTATATACATATCAACATATCCATAATTAGTACGTAGCTTGAGCTTATTTGGTTTTAGACTTAAGTTTGATTAATCATACATACATATGTAATTAAAATAAACAACGCTTTTCCAAACTACATATCCAAACAGGGTTTCGAAATAACTTAATAATGATACGAATTCGAATAATACACAGTTCTTACACGCTTCTTACACACGTTATGTCCAGACGCGACAGGGTAGATCGGCCGAGCCTCCACATGCATCTCCTTCGGCTGCGGCTCCGCAAGCCACTACATCGGCTGCGGTTCCGCAGACAGCTCCTGTAGCTCCACCGCCCACTCAGACTCCCGCAGCCGCGGCTCCGCAAGCGACTACCTCGACGGCGGCTGCGCATACCACATCGCCAGCTCCACATGCCGCTCAGACTCCCGCTCGCGACGAATTGCAGAGTTTATTGACCGAGGAGCAGGCGCGCGTTATTCTATCGTTATTCAGAGGTGGAGCTGGACCGAGCTAGGGTAGATTTTTGGTTCTTATTTTTTGAAACATGTATTTATTTATATCATACACATTGTACTACATTTTGAAATATTGATATTGGTTTGTATTTATATCATATTCAGTTTTTGGGTTTCTTTTGTATATTATATATATGCGTGGGATGTGATTATGAATACTGCAATATATGATTTGATTGATGTATATATTATTGTGCACAGGGCGGGAAAAAATCAAGCAGCCCATTTTTAAAAAAAAATACAGACAATATGTACCTACGGATTAATCCGTAGGCACACATGTTACCCCTACGGATATATCCGTAGGGGAAAAATATCAGCAGTAACTGATATTTCCCCCCTGATATCAGTGCCAGGGGGTTGGGAATGCCCCTACGGACATAGCCGTAGGGGCCACTGCCTATCCCCTACGGCGTTATCCGTAGGGGCAAAATATCAGGAATCCTGATATTTTGCCCCTACGGAATCGTACCTACGCACATATCCGTAAGGGGTAGTACATGGACCTACGGACATGTCCGTAGGTACAAGTAATATATTAAAAAAACCCGTAAATAATATAAAATCTTATACCCTACGGCTTAATTCGTAGGGGCAACAGGACCTACACATAAATCCGTAGGGGCAAGAATTTGCCCGTAGGGGCAAGTTCAAGGCCTCAACTTGCACCTGCGGCCTTTGCACCTACGGGGTATTTTTTCGCCCCTACGCATATATCCGTAGGGGCAGTGGGTTGCCCCTACGGATTTATCCGTAGGGGCAACCCTTATTTGTAGTAGTGTTAGAAAAAGAAAAGAAAGAAATCAAATGAAATCGTCTTGGCTTGGGTTTTGGGCTTTTAAGAATTATAGAATGGATAAAATAGATGAAATGATAAAATAATATATTTACTAGAAAAAAAATATACCAAAAATAAATAATTGCAATATTTTATTAAAGAAATGATACGCGAAGATATGAGAATTTTATGATCGTTACATTCTACCCTCCTTAAAATAATTTTGTTCTCGAAATTACTTAAGAAGGATATGGTAACAGAACAAGAAAACTTGGTTAGGATAATTTAGTCACATTTATTCGTTCCACCAGTCGGTACTCTAATTGACAAGAGAGTAATATTGAATGTAAAACATGGTTAAAGAGATATAAGAAGACACGGAAATGAATTTCAAGAAAGTAAGAAGTGATCTTCCAGAAAATCAAATGAAGGAAGTGAGATAGATTCAAATATAGCGAGTCGTTACATGAGGTATCGAGAACTCAGGCTTAGGAGGAGCCAATCCAGCAGGTGGAGCTTGGGCCACAATAAGATAAGTGTCCCCCAGCTCAGCAAGTGTTGCAAAGGCCATAACGAGACAATCGTCCACCGCAACGGTATGAAGATTGGTCAACTTACGGTTTTGAAGACATGACAGCATATGCCTTGACTATTAAAAATGAAGAACCACTCTCTTACCGAGAGGCTACCCGATCATGAGACTTCGAAAAATGGAGACTCGCTATGGAGGAGGAGAGTGAATCTTTTCAAAGAAACTGTATATGGGATATAGTACCGTTGCCAGAAAGCGCACGCGCCATAGGATGCAAGTGGGTCTTCAAGCTAAAGGAAGGTTCTTCATAAGAGGGCGGTATTCTATATAAGGTAGGACTTATGGCTAAGGGGTACACTCAAAAGGAAGAAGTAGACTTTAATAAGATCTTCATCCCAGTGGTAAGACATACTTCGATACGTATTTTTTTAGTTATGGCAGCCGTCTACGACATGAAGTTGGAGACCGCGTTCTTGCATGGAAATTTGGAAGAAAATATCTATATGCACTAGCCCGAAAGATTTGGAGTCAAAGGCAACGAGGGTCATGTATACAAGCTTAAAAATCGCTATAAGGATTGAAGCAATCACCAAAACAATGGTACAAGCGATTTCATCGTTTCATGGTGATGATCGGGTTCAGGAGGAGTTTGCGTGACCAGTGCGTTTACTTCAAGATGCTTGATGATGGTATGTGGATATATTTCCTTCTATATGTCGACAATATGTTGATCGATTTGAAAAGCAAATCAGAAGTCGACAAATTGAAGCAACAACTGGGTCGAGAGTTCGAGATAAATGATTTAGGAGCCCCGAAGAAGATCCTTGGCATAGAGATTGTCATGAATAGAAAGAAAAGAAAATTGTGCCTTTCGCACAAGAAATATATCGAGAAAGTTCTCGCTCGATTCGGGATGGAGAAGTCTACGCCCGTGGTCACTTTGTTAGCGGCGCATTTCAAACAGCCGGCAAAACATTCACCCATTACAGATGCGGAAAAAGAATATATATCTCGACTATCATATGCAAATGCGATTGGAAGTCTCATATATGCGATGTTGTGCACTCGTCCGGATCTAGCACATGCGGCTGGGATCGTGACTTGATATGTGGCTAAACTCAGTAGGGAGCATTGGCAAGTGGTAAAGTGGATCCTGCAATACTTGAAAAGGACTTCTAGTATCGGTTTAAAGTATGGAGAAGACAATGTGGAAGACTGTGTCCTAGTTGGATATGCGGATGTCAACTTCACGGATGACTTAGTCAAGCGAAGGTAGACGACGGGCTATATATTTACAGCAGGCACATGCATAGTGTCTTGGAGGTCGACGCTTTAGACTGTCATCGCATTATCAACAACTGAGACCGAGTATATAGCTGCAGTTAAATCAGTTAAAGACGCGATCTGGATATGGGGTTTACTTGAAGATTTGGGTGTAAGTCAAGAGATTACGAAGGTCTATTGTGACAGTTTGAACGTCATTTGTCTGGCCAAGAACCAGACTTTCTACTAGAGGACGAGATACTTTGATGTAATGTACTGCTTCATTAATGCAGTGAAAGAAGACAAGGTGGTTGTTCCCCTCCGAATGGCGGCGGCGACGGCTGAAGACGTCTAGGCCTGAGATTCGGGGCAGATGCTATATGGTTTTATCCGTCTACCTCTCCGAAGATGCCAAGTTGATTTATGGCACCGTGTATCGGAGGTTTAGACGGATGCGGCCGATGTAGCAGACTTCGTCAGATTCCCCCTCGCTAGAGGGGTTTTTGATTGTGGGGACGCTCTTCCCTGCAGGCGCAAGCCCCTGCAGTTAATTACGCTACCGCGTCGCGGTAGCCACTTTCTCCTTCTCCAGAATTTCACTTCGTGTCGTGTGTGTTTGTTTTGTTTGTGGTTGCCCGTTGATTGTATACGGAGACTGAGTAATGCCGTCGCCCATAGGACGTGGATTAGTCCAAATCCGTATTTACTTAGACTTGGGTTTTGTGTTTTTAGTTTAAGGATACGTTAGCTGTATTAAGGCTAAGATCAACTTAAACGTTCGTTAAGAATACGTTAGTCTCATTTGAGACTAAGATCAACTTAACGTGGTGATCCATTTAATCTATGGCCGTCGGGACTCGTCGCCTCTCTGACGTCATTGAAGGATTACAACGATAGGTGTCAAAGGAGTTCAGAGATGTACCCTTGAACCGAAGTTGATTAGGGAATATGGAGTCTGTTGAAATGCTTAAGGATACGTTAGCCTTGTTTGGGGCATAGATCTACTTAAGCAGGTGTAGGGTGTTTTTTGTCACCCTATTGAGATGGGAATACGCGCACGCGTCTCAGGCGTACTACAGATTCCCCCTGCCTAGGGTAGGCTGGGGTTTAATGATTATGGGGATCCGAATCTCCGGCAGCCGCGGACTAAGCTGCCGTTAATTACCCCTCGCCTTTGGGGGCGAGGGAACCTCCGATTAACGGGTTAAACTGGTCATGCGAACTCAATGTGCAGTGTACGTGTGTTCTGTTCTGAAAGGGGGGTTTTGGATATATCGGGAGCCACGGAGGCCGTAATGAGTCCGTTTCATTTCTCAGGGCAGCGGGTTCGGCTGTCTGCTCCCAGAAGGCTTCAGTTTCTGTCTGTATAAAGTTGGTGGTTGCAACTTGATTGTTCACCAACACACTTTTGGACAGTTCGATCTCTCCAGCCTTGTACTGCTTCTCGACCCAATCTTTGAAGATATAGCAATCCTCGATCGCATGGCTCACTACTCGGTGGTACGGGCAATACAGAGGATTGTCGGTCATTTTTGCTTCTTGGGGTCTTTTCGATTCCGGCAATTGGAGGCCGTTGTTCAAGGCATCTTTAAATATCTTGCGGACTTTGTCCCTCCTGAAAGAGTAAACCTTGTTCTTTTTCTCCTCTAGGGAAGGCCCATCTCCTCCCAACAATGGCTTTCGAGACCGGTTAGTTTTGGATTCGGCCGCCCTTCGCTTTTCTTCATTGTCGGACGCATTGAAGACATTGGTACTGCTGGAACTCCCGCTTCTACGGCTGTCGTCCCGCTTGCTTTTCCAAGTTTTGTCTCTCTGAGAGTCCGGCGGGGACTCTTGCTTCGAGCGTTCCAGCATTTGGACTTTCTTGGTTAGCTCTTGAAACGTCTTGAGGCCTGCTGTACACAAGAATGGGACCATCCAATTGCTGAGGTTCCCAATGAGAAGGCTGACGGACTGGTCCTGCTCCAGCGGCGGTTCGCACTTGACCGTGAGATTACGCCATCGGGCAATAAAGTCGGTGTTGCTTTCATTCTTTCCCAGCTTGGTCCTCACAAGGTCGGCAATGGAGATTTTATCACTGACACTCATGAACCTTTGCCGAAACAGGGACTCCATTTGGGCAAAGGTAATGACGGACCCGTCCGGTATACTCGCATACCAATCGAAGGCGACGCCAGTCAGGCTATTGACAAACTGACGAAGAAGGAGCGCGTCATTGCCCCCTGTATTTCCGCACGATACTTTGAAGTGGGCGACGTGCTGATTTGCATTCCCCGTTCCATCAAATCTTCCGAACTTAGGAATAACGTAGCCGCTTGGGAACTCAATCAGATCGTACTGCGCGGGATATGGCCGCCCGCTACTGCCGATTTATTTCTGAGTTTCAGCTTCGACCACCAATGTTTTAACCTTGCTGGTGACCAAATCCATTATCCGATCCTGTGTTAGCGGGATAGTATTATCTGGGGCCAAGGCGTCCCCAGAAGCGGAGTGTGGACGGCTCTCATATGGCTCGACCAGTCTTGGACCCGAAGGAACAGGCATTGGCTGCCTCGGATTGTCATCACCCGGCTGATTAGTAGCGGCTTGTGCTTGATTGGGAGGCGCTCGAGCAATTTGAGCCGTAAGCTGCATCACCACGTTCGTTAAGTCGTCAATCTTCGAATAGAGCTTGGCCATCTCTTTATCTTTGCTCCTGAGCTGTTTTCGAAGCTCTTGAAGCAGCTCTTGCTCCGCAGTCCTGGGACGGAAAGTCGGCTCTTCCTCGCTGTCCGAGCTTGACTCTGTGTGGACAGAGGGGTCTTTCTGCCTATCATCCTCATCGAGAGGGTTTTCTTCATCCAGCGGGGGCGGCTGTTCTTGAGCGGCGGCGACCACATTCAGGCTAGATTGGGCTTGGGATGTGGTGGCCCCATCCTTGCTTTTGCTGCGAAGGTTGTCGCTGGGGCGTCCGCCCGCCATATAGACCGTATGGATGATATATCCGGCCGTCTTTCTATCATTGGCAGCTGATTTCATGGATTGCTGTCTTGACCCCCTTGTTTCGGTAGCTGGTAGTCGATTAAAGGCGGCTGGCCTAACCAGTTTCTTGAATGGTGATGGCGCTTCTTTTCTGGGTCTGCCCCGCTGCTTTCGTGCGGCACAGAGTGCTTGATAGACTCTTGAAGAGACAGTGTCATACTTTTTCTGTTGGGGCCGGGACACGTCTCTTTGTAGAATCATTCGGACCGCTGTCTTCTTGATTCTGGTAGTCATGGAATTTTTCTGAACCCACTTCAGAGGCTCGAAGTAATTGCTGATTCTTACGCCAGACTCAGCCGTCGTCGCGGGGCAACCCTGTACTTGGAACTTCACAAGATTCCCTTTGGCCGAAGCCTTGGCCCTCTTGTTGGCTCGATACCTGAGCCGTTTCTGCCTTAACTTTTCTGTTCTAAGCACCCGGCAGACTTCGGATCTTTGGGAAGACGCCGCAGACCGGGCGATGGAGGGCCTTGGAGATACGCTCAATTGTGCATTTGTTGGAGTCATCGCCTGAGCTCGTCCGCAACATTTGATGTTGCCCTTTGTACCGAAGTTCTTGCACCCCGCTGGAGCACCAGAGAATCGTTCAGATACCATCTTAAGTTTCGGTTGTGGTGCCTTGGCGATCACGACATTCGGCCTCTTACCCCTTGAGACCGGCTTGGCCACCTGTTCCGCTGGGATCTCCGCCAGATGAGCGCTTCCGGCAGGGTAGATGATGACGGAGCCAAACTGGCGGGGCGGTTCCTCCCACTGTTGACTGAGGCTCGCGGGGAGAACCACACGAGCGTTGATCTTGACCACGTACGGAATCGGGGTCATGTTGGAAGCTGAATTCATCTGGGGAGACATTGTAATCGAAGGTTGATTGCTGCATGGAAAAAAGAACATCATTTCAGTATAGGCAATCGATATGTATATTGATTGAGTTCGTATGAACGTTTAACCCGAAATATGGGAGGAGAGATTGGTCCCACCGGGCGTGCCAGAATCTGTAGGGTGTTTTTTGTCACCCCATTGAGATGGGAATACGCGCACGCGTCTCAGGCGTACTACAGATTCCCCCTGCCTAGGGTAGGCTGGGGTTTAATGATTGTGGGGATCCGAATCTCCGGCAGCCGCGGACTAAGCTGCCGTTAATTACCCCTCGCCTTTGGGGCGAGGGAACCTCCGATTAACGGGTTAAACTGGTCATGCGAACTCAATGTGCAGTGTACGTGTGTTCTGTTCTGAAAGGGGGGTTTTGGATATATCGGGAGCCACGCAGAGTTTTTACGGGGGTCGCGCTACCCGGATAGCGGGCTGGGGGTCAAGGAGGCTAGCAGCCCCCTTGCGGGGTGCGGGGCAGCGCCCCGTTAGAAATTTTTTTCTAACAGGGACAGTGTCATGGAGTACGTGTGTGTATAAATTTGTATACATATGTATATATGTATGTATGTACACAAAAAGAGGGGGAAAAGGCATCAAAGGGATGCGTGGGGCCAGCGCCTTGAGCGCTGTGCGCTTAGGTGCTGTGCGCTCAGGCGCAAGCGTGCCACGTGTCGGCACGTGGGCGCTTTGCGCATGAGCGCTGCGCGCAGGAGCGCAAGCGCGCGCGCCACGTGTCGGCACGTGGGCGCTTTGCGCATGAGCGCTGCGCGCTGGAGCGCAAGCGCGCCACGTGTCGGCACGTGGGCGCTTTGCGCTCGCGCGCAGTGCGCTGGAGTGCAAATGCGCCACGTGTCGGCACGTGGGCGCTTTGCGCTCGCGCGCAGTGCGCTGGAGCGCAAATGCGCCACGTGTCGGCGAGCGCTAGCGCGCCGACGAGGAAAAGATGGCTTTTAGCCCCAGAAACCGTGGAGTTAAACTCCTGAAAAAAAGAAAATGTCTTGGTTGGGGAAATGGGTTCTTCTTCTTCCTTCTCTGTTGGCTGGCTCAAGAGATGTGAGATCTAAAAATCTCTTCTTTTTGAGATCTAATGATAGATCCAAGTTCCCCTTTGTGGGTTTTGTGGTGAAAAACTAATTTGTTTTATAAAAAGAAGAGTAAAACTCTTGATTTAATTCAAGAGAAAGAAGAAGGTTTTGGAACCTTGAAGAAGAAAGAAAGATCTCAGCTCTGGAAAATTTTTAGAGAGAGAAAAGGTTGTTTAGATATTTCATTATCTTTGCCTTTATAGGCCATACACTTTACACATAGCCCCTTGGGCTTCACAAAATGGCATTTTGCCTATCCCATGGCTCATGTGCCATTTCTTTTTGCACATAAGCCATGGGCTTTACAAAAATTTGGCTTTATGCCTATTTTTCTTACATTTATCCATAAAATAAAATAAAAGAAATGCAACAAAATTGTTTATTACAAAATTTTTATCTTGGCGCGGTGGGAGGCCGGCCGCTTCATGTTCGGGCTCGACCCGGGCGTGTGCCCACTGGATCTGGGCTTGGGCCCACTTGGCTTGGGGTTGACTTTGATTTTGACTTGGTCAACCGGGGTGTAAATTTTTACCCCAACAAATTGCCCCCCATCAATAAATGCACACCACATATGTGGGTCGTGTGCATGAAATTGATGGATCTTCTTTCACGTGGAGGCGACTTGATTCGGTTCCCACCTTTCGGGAAACTGGCACTGCCCTTTTTACGACATGGACGGTCGATGCGGCCCTTTTTGCGACTTGGACGGTCGACACTGCCCTTTTTGCGACTTGGACGGTCAATGCTGCCCTTTTAGCGACGTGGACGGTCGGTTCTGCCCTTTTTGCGACTTGGACGGTCGGTTCTGCCCTTTTTGCGACTTGGACGGTCGGTTCTGCCCTTTTTGCGACTTGGACGGTCGATGCTGCCCTTTTTGCGACTTGGACGGTCGGTGCTGCCCTTTTAGCGACTTGGACGGTCGGTGCTGCCCTTTTAGCGACGTGGACGGTCGGTTCTGCCCTTTTTGCGACTTGGACGGTTGATGCTGCCCTTTTTGCGACTTGGACGGTCGATGCTGCCTTTTTAGCGACTTGGACGGTCGGTTCTGCCCTTTTTGCGACGTGGACGGTCGATGCTGCCCTTTTAGCGACTTGGACGGTCGGTGCTGCCCTTTTAGCGACTTGGACGGTCGGTGCTGCCCTTTTAGCGACGTGGACGGTCGGTTCTGCCCTTTTTGCGACTTGGACGGTTGATGCTGCCCTTTTTGTGTCTTGGACGGTCGATGCTGCCCTTTTAGCGATTTGGACGGTCGGTGCTGCCCTTTTAGCGACGTGGACGGTCGGTTCTGCCCTTTCTGCGACGTGGACGGTCGATGCTGCCATTTTTGCGACTTGGACGGTCGATGCTTGATTTGACTTGCTCTGCTTCTTGCAGTGTCAGGGGTAGACTTGACTTGCTCCGCTTCTTGCAGTGTCGAGATTGGATTCTGACTTGCTCCGCTTTTTGCGGTGTCGGAGTGAAAGTTGACTTGTTGATTTTGATTTAGGTTGACATCAGCATCGCTATACTGGAATATGGTACCAGGAGAGAATCATCATCTGTCATTTAGAGGATTTTGGGATTTTTTTTTTGGGACTTTGAATGTGGTCTCACCGGTAGGACTTGGGAGAGGTTGGGATTGTTTTACGCCCGTGGATTGTATACGGTTTTGCAGGATGTATGATCCAGACCGTAGGGCCGGAAAAATTTCAGGGCTTTGTTGGCGTCTGCATCGCTGGACTGGAATGTGGTACCAGGAGCGACTCATCATTCGCCGTTGGGGTATAGGATTTGGAATTTGGTTGGCGTCTGCATCGCTACACTGGAATAATGCCAGGAGCGACTCATCATTCGCCACTTTGGGGTTGGGGACTTGGAATTTGGATCTTGTTTGGCATCAGCATTGCTGCACTGGAATAATGCCAGGAGCAACTCATCATTTGCCTTGGGAGGACTTGGGATTTGGGTTTTTGGTCGGCATCAGCACCGCTAACACTGAAGCGAAATGCCAGGAGCGACTCATCATTTGCCGTTGCCCGTTGGGGAACGATGGCTTAGGAGATAGGTTTGGGTCCCTATCACCTAAGGCTTTTCAATTTTATGGGCCGTGAGGGTCCCATAAAGCATTTTCTCCCTACGAGTCGTAAGGATCCCGCATGTGTATTTTCTCCTTAGGAATCGTGAGGATTCCTAAGTGTGTTGCTCCTTTGTGAGTCGTAAGGATCTCACGCAGGGGTTTTCTCCTCACAAGGTCGAGAGGACTTTGCGAGTGTATTTCATCTCTTTTCACGAGTTTGCGCCCTTTCGGGTTTTCGCAGACTCACCGGTAGTCCTGCTGTTTTTACTCACGGAGCCCTTTCGGGTTTTCATCCGTGCCCGTTTTGCTTGTGGACATACCGTTTATTTTTTTATTTCTTTTATTTTTTTTTATTTTTTTTTCTTTCTTCTTTTTTTTTTACCGCTGGTGGGACTTTAAAAGTAGTCTCACCGGCAGGATTTGGGAGAGATAGGGGTCATTTACGCCCGTGGATTGTATACGGTTTTGCAGGATGTATGATCCAGACCGTAGGGCTGATGTGCTCAATTCTCCTGCGACTTGGAGCATTCACGTGTAGTATTTCTTGAGATATCGGCCATTGATGGGTGGCATGGGCCTTTCTCCCTCGGCACTTATTAGTTGATAGGATCCTCCGTCGAACGCTTTCTCGATGACGTATGGTCCTTCCCAGTTTGGCTCAAATTTTCCCCTGGCATGTCGATTGGGGATGATCGGTCTTTTGAGGACCAACACCAATTCACCTTTCTTGAAAGCGCGGAGACGGGTTATCTTGTCATAAGCCCGTGACATTTGGGCTCGGTATAGCTCCAGATTTTGCTGCACCGCGAGCCTCTTTTCTTCGAGGGCATCGAGCTCTTCAAGTCGAAGGAACACGTTTTCCTCCTCCGTCAACTCGTGCTGAATGGCCATTCTTAAGCTTGGAACTTCGACTTCGAGGGGGAGGACCGCCTCCACTCCGAAGAGCAATGAGTATGGAGTGGACTGTGTTGGAGTACGGTGCGTGGTACGATATGCCCACAACGCCTCGTGAAGTTTGAGATTCCAGTCTCTCTTGTTGGATGAAGCATTTTTCCTCAGGAGATTGCATAGAGTCTTATTGAAGGCTTCGGCTAGCCCATTGGCTCTTGGATTATAGATGGAGGAATATCTCCAGTCTATCTTGTGCTGGGTAGCGAACCTTGAGACATTGAAGCTCTTGGAAGAAGGCCCATTGTCGGAAATGATTCTTCTTGGTGTACCGAAACGGTATAGAATATTATGCTGGAAGAATGTCAGAAAATCTTTTGTCTTGACTTCTTTTAGCGGGACAGCTTCAGCCCATCTGGAGAAGTAGTCTGTCGCGGCCAATATGAACCGGTGGCCTTTAGATGACGGAGGATCAATTGGGCCAACAATGTCGGTGCCCCAGACTTCGAAGGGCCACGACGCCACCGTAGGATGCAGCGGATTGGGATGCTTGTGAATGAAATCACCATGGATTTGGCAGATCTGACATTTCTTTGCATGTTCTCCGCAATCCCGTATCATAGTGGGCCAGTAATACCCAAGCCGTTTAATTTGCAGTCGCATCTTAGGGCCAGATTGGTGAGCACCGCAAACGCCTGAGTGAACTTCTTTCATGACTCTTTGGGCTTCGGCCGATGACAGGCACCTGAGCCAGAGTTGGTCATATGACCTGCGGTATAGCGTGTCATTTACAAACACGTATCGGAGAGCTCTCTTCTTCAGCTGAATCCTCGCAGATTTTTCTTCGGGCAGCCTGTCGTATCGGAGGTATTCTATGAAGGGTTCTCTCCAATCGGGCTCGTCTTGGATGATCAAAGTTTCTTCGGCAGGACCGCTCTTCTGTTCCGCGCTTTCCTCTTCTCGTAGAGAGACTGGGGGTAGAATTTGTCGGCTCCTGACTGTGATCAGAATTTCGTCCATGTCAGGATCAGCTAGCTCCTTGGCTAAGCGAACGAGTACGTCAGCCTTTCCATTCAACGCTCTAGGGACTCTCATTAGTTCAATGTGAGTGAACCGTTTCATGAGTTCCACCACTCGGCCTCTGTACCGAGCTAACTCGGGTTTGTATATCTTATCATCACCGCTTCCTTGGTTGACGACAAGCTGGGAGTCACCGTAAACTCTTAGCCGAAGGATTTCCATTTCTATGGCGAGTTCCAAATCAGCTATCAGAGCTTCATACTCAGCTTCATTGTTCGTTCGAGGCTCGATGAGAGCAAAAGAACGTTGTAGGGTTCCCATTGATGGCGTGATGAACACCAATCCTATCCCCGCTTTTACCTCCGGGACGCTTGATCTGCCGGAGCTCCTTATTGATAAGGCCCCATCGAAGTAGAGCTCCCAACATGGCTCATCTTCCTCGAGGTGCAGCACTTGTTCGTCGGGTAACTCACAATTTAGCGGCGACCCTTCTGATATGGGATGAGCAGCGAGAAAGTCTGCAAGAGCTTGCCCTTTTACTGCTTTCTGAGGAGTATAAACTATGTCAAACTCAAGTAGCATGACAGCCCATCTTGCCATTCTGCCTGCTAGGCTTGCTTTGGTCATCAAGTGTTTGAGCGGGTCGACCTTGGAGATCAGCATAACCCGATGAGCGAGCAAATAGTGCCTCAGCTTCTTCACAGCAAATATTAGAGCCAGGCATTGCTTTTCGATTGGGGAGTAGTTGTGTTCCGCCCCGACTAGAGTTCGACTGAGGTAGTAGAGGGCATTTTCTTTTCCCTCCTCGTTATTCTGGGCAAGGAGCGCACCGAGTGACTCGTCCAGCGCGGCAGTGTAGAGAATCAGCGGTTTATTTGGAATGGGAGCGGCCAGCACTGGAGGGTGCAACAAGTATTGTTTGATGCTTTCGAACGCTGCTTGACATTCGGCATCCCAGATAAAAGGAGCTCCTTTCTTCATGAGCTTTGAGAAGGGCCTACATCTTCCCGATAAATTTGAGATAAACCTCCGTATATACGCGAGCTTGCCTTGAAAAGATCTTAGCTGCGTCAGACTCTTCGGAGGGGGCATCTCCATGATGGCCTTTATCTTTGATGGGTCAACTTCGATCCCTCGATGTCGGACTATGAAGCCCAGGAATTTTCCCGACGACACGCCAAAAGCGCATTTCAGAGGATTCATCTTTAGGTCATATTCCCTCAGTCTGGTGAGAACGGTCCTAAGATCTTGGATATGATCGGCCTTGGCTTTAGTCTTGACGACCAGATAATCAACATAGCATTCGACGACTTTATGGATTAGGTCATCAAAGATATTAGTCATTGCCCTTTGATATGTAGCACCTGCGTTCTTCAGTCCAAATGGCATTACCTTGTAGCAATATATTCCGATCGGGGTTCGAAATGCTGTGTGCTTCTCATCCTCAGGCGACATCTTGATCTGATTATATCCAGACGAGCCATCCATAAAGGTGAACAGCTCGTAATTTGAGGTGTCATCGACCATCATTTCCATGACCGGTAGCGGGAAGTCATCTTTAGGACATGCCTTGTTGAGGTCCCTGAAATCGGCACAAACTCGGATCTGCCCATTTTTCTTCTTCACTGGGACTATGCATGCGATCCAGTTCGCATATTTCTCTTCCCTGATGAAGCGGGCATCGATGAGCTTCTTAGTTTCCTCGATGACCTTTTCTTCTAGTTCCCTTCTCATTCTTCGAGGAGCTTGTTTGATTGGCTTAGCATCAGGAGATATAGCCAACTTATGTACGACCACTTCAGGGGAAAGGCCAGGCATTTCTTTGTATGTCCACGCGAAGCAGTCGACGAACTCATGCAGCAGGGCAATTATCTGCGCTTTCATTTCCTCTGACAAGAGCGAGCTGATGTAGGTCGGCCTTGGATTATCGGGCGTTCCTAAGTCAATCTCGGTTAGCTCGTCAAAGGTTGCTTGTCCGCCATCTTCGAGCTCTTGAGGAGCTTCTTCTGGCTCGGCTATCTCGTCGTCGTCATTTGATCTTTCGCTGGCCTCACCAACATGGATCATGTAGCACGCTTTGGAATCAGGTTGAATGTAGCCTATGCCCTGTCTATCTGAAATTCGTCCATCGATGAGTGCTCGGACCTGGGGCGGATGCCACAGCCCTTCGTAAAACTTTGCTTCAGACTCCGTTTGATATAACCGGCATCCGCACTTCTTAAAGTATTCCCGCATCTCGGGCGCATAGTATCTGGGATTGAGGACGGCTCTTATGCCTCTCTCATATGGAAGGCACGCAACAGACAAATCGTCCGGGTGCGCAACAGGGTTTGACCCATAAAACAAGATGCTCTTCTGTCCACTTTTCCTCCCGGGAACGTAGAAAGTTTTCAGCTGGTCCACGGTGGAGATTGATAATGCATCGAGCTCTTTGCACATTTGCTCTGGTACCCTTGTAACGGCTAGGGACCCTTCTGCAACTTCGAAGGTCTCTCGTAGTTTCGCTTGTTGCGTGGGGGTCCAATCTGCACCGCTGTTGCACAACAGGTCCTCCTCCTCTGACTCTTCAGTGTCGCTGCCAAGATGAGGGCGGACTTTACTGCTAGATGGGGCTTCAGTGACGGATTCGTCCGTATCGCTGCCGAAACGAGGGCAAGTTTTATGGAAGGACGGGCTTCCAGCGTCGGACTCATCAGTGTCACTACCGAAATGCGGGCGCACTTGGGCATTTTTGCTTTTGAAAGTGACAGCCGGCGCAGATTTGCTTTTGAGCCTTGGGGCTGGTCTATCCTCAGTCAGTTGTGGCTTAGAATTTTGGTGGTTCATAAAGTACCGAGAATCTTCATATCGGACTTCATGCACACCGAACGGCTGGATGTCTCCGTCAATGCGTCTTTCTTCACCATTTTTAGTATACTTCATGCATTGATGGAGAGTTGACGGAATGATGCCGTAATCGTGGAGCCACGGCCGCCCCAAGAGAATCTTATAAGACGTGTCGGCGTCGATCACGTATATCTTAGCTTCAGTTTGCAGATCCCCGAATTTGATTGGCAGAGCTATGGACCCCAGAACTTGCTGGCAATTTTGGTTGAAGCCTTGAATGACAATCCTTTCCCTTGACAGGTGTCGGACATCCATTGATAAACTCTTCAGAGTTCGCAAGTTCATGATGTTCACTGAGGACCCCGGATCAATCAATATGCGATTAATTCGATCTCCGTCGCTGTACCCGGTCACGTAAAGCGGCCTATTATGCTCAGCCGTTCCCAGTAGCAAGTCTTCATCCTTAAATGTGACCGCGGCGGCATGCAAAGCGTGCGGAGCTTCTTTCATATTAATTTCCGCAAAGTGAGCCTAATACCGCTCGGGGTTTTGTAGAGCGTGAATAAGAACATCTCTAAGCTCCTTAGATAGGACCAAGGCGTCGTAGATGCTCAGGAGAGACGGAAGCTTCCGGAGATGTGCCAAGACATTATAGTCCACCGAGGAAGGACTTATGTTTTCATCAGCCAGTTCTCTGCCATCTTCTTCATTAGCGACTTGTTTTTCCTTCCCTTTTGGGGCGTTGCCCTGATTTTGCGGTAGAGCCCTGCTGCTTCTGAGCTGGATTTGATTGGCCTTTGTGGTGAGCTCCTCATCCTCTTCGGGAAAACAGAGCTCATCCTCGGAGTCGCTACCAAGATGGATGGCATAGCAGGTCACTACTGGGATCTCTTCATTGGAGTCTTCTTCTAACTCCTCCAGAATTTCAGCCGCTTGTACAGGGAAGAACTCCTTCAATTGAATCAATGTTCTTTCCTTTTGTTCATATTCTTCGAGGGAATCGATATATTTTTGAATGGTCGATCTCCCTGCAGACTCTTTTTCGCGTCGAGCTGCACTTTTCTTCTTCTTGAGCTTCTTGGATTTTGAGCCTGATGGAGCCGCATTGGCAGCTGGACTGGTAGGCTTCTTCTGCCCTTCCCATTCCGTCCCGGGTTCTTTCCGAAGTAGCTTTATCATCTTCTTCGTCTTATTAGATATGTGCGTACTCCACGGAGGCCGTGATGAGTCCGTTTCATTTCTCAGGGCAGCGGGTTCGGCTGTCTGCTCCCAGAAGGCTTCAGTTTCTGTCTGTATAAAGTTGGTGGTTGCAACTTGATTGTTCACCAACACACTTTTGGACAGTTCGATCTCTCCAGCCTTGTACTGCTTCTCGACCCAATCTTTGAAGATATAGTAATCCTCGATCGCATGGCTCACTACTCGGTGGTACGGGCAATACAGAGGATTGTCGGTCATTTTTGCTTCTTGGGGTCTTTTCGACTCCGGCAATTGGAGGCCGTTGTTCAAGGCATCTTTAAATATCTTGCGGACTTTGTCCCTCCTGAAAGAGTAAACCTTGTTCTTTTTCTCCTCTAGGGAAGGCCCATCTCCTCCCAACAATGGCTTTCGAGACCGGTTAGTTTTGGATTCGGCCGCCCTTCGCTTTTCTTCATTGTCGGACGCATTGAAGACATTGGTACTGCTGGAACTCCCGCTTCTACGGCTGTCGTCCCGCTTGCTTTTCCAAGTTTTGTCTCTCTGAGAGTCCGACGGGGACTCTTGCTTCGAGCGTTCCAGCATTTGGACTTTCTTGGTTAGCTCTTGAAACGTCTTGAGGCCTGCTGTACACAAGAATGGGACCATCCAATTGCTGAGGTTCCCAATGAGAAGGCTGACGGACTGGTCCGGCTCCAGCGGCGGTTCGCACTTGACCGTGAGATTACGCCATCGGGCAATAAAGTCGGTGTTGCTTTCATTCTTTCCCGGCTTGGTCCTCACAAGGTCGGCAATGGAGATTTTATCACTGACACTCATGAACCTTTGCCGAAATAGGGACTCCATTTGGGCAAAGGTAATGACGGACCCGTCCGGTATACTCGCATACCAGTCGAAGGCGACGCCAGTCAGGCTATTGACAAACTGACGAAGAAGGAGCGCGTCATTGCCCTCTGTATTTCCGCACGATGCTTTGAAGTGGGCGACGTGCTGATTTGCATTCCCCGTTCCATCAAATCTTCCGAACTTAGGAATAACGTAGCCGCTTGGGAACTCAATCAGATCGTACTGCGCGGGATATGGCCGCCCGCTACTGCCGATTTCTTTCTGAGCTTCAGCTTCGGCCACCAATGTTTTAACCTTGCTGGTGACCAAATCCATTATCCGATCCTGTGTTAGCGGGATAGTATTATCTGGGGCCAAGGCGTCCCCAGAAGCGGAGTGTGGACGGCTCTCATGTGGCTCGACCAGTCTTGGACCCGAAGGAACAGGCATTGGCTGCCTCGGATTGTCATCACCCGGCCGATTAGTAGCGGCTTGAGCTTGATTAGGAGGCGCTCGAGCAATTTGAGCCGTAAGCTGCATCACCACGTTCGTTAAGTCGTCAATCTTCGAATAGAGCTTGGCCATCTCTTTATCTTTGCTCCTGAGCTGTTTTCGAAGCTCTTGAAGCAGCTCTTGCTCCGCAGTCCTGGGGCGGAAAGTCGGCTCTTCCTCGCTGTCCGAGCTTGACTCTGTGTGGACCGAGGGGTCTTTCTTCCTATCATCCTCATCGAGAGGGTTTTCTTCATCCAGCGGGGGCGGCTGTTCTTGAGCGGCGGAGACCACATTCAGGCTAGATTGGGCTTGGGATGTGGTGGCCCCATCCTTGCTTTTGCTGCGAAGGTTGTCGCTGGGGCGTCCGCCCGCCATATAGACCGTATGGATGATATATCCGGCCGTCTTTCTATCATTGGCAGCTGATTTCATGGATTGCTGTCTTGACCCCCTTGTTTCGGTAGCTGGTAGTCGATTAAAGGCGGCTGGCCTAACCAGTTTCTTGAATGGTGATGGCGCTTCTTTTCTGGGTCTGCCCCGCTGCTTTCGTGCGGCACAGAGTGCTTGATAGACTCTTGAAGAGACAGTGTCATACTTTTTCTGTTGGGGCCGGGACACGTCTCTTTGTAGAATCGTTCGGACCGCTGTCTTCTTGATTCTGGCAGTCATGGAATTTTTCTGAACCCACTTCAGAGGCTCGAAGTAATTGCTGATTCTTACGCCAGACTCAGCCGTCGTCGCGGGGTAACGCTGTACTTGGAACTTCACAAGATCCCCTTTGGCCGAAGCCTTGGCCCTCTTGTTGGCTCGATACCTGAGCCGTTTCTGCCTTAACTTTTCTGTTCTAAGCACCCGGCAGACTTCGGATCTTTAGGAAGACGCCGCAGACCGGGCGATGGAGGGCCTTGGAGATACGCTCAATTGTGCATTTGTTGGAGTCATCGCCTGAGCTCGTCCGCAACATTTAATGTTGCCCTTTGTACCGAAGTTCTTGCACCCCGCTGGAGCACCAGAGAATCGTTCAGATACCATCTTAAGTTTCGGTTGTGGTGCCTTGGCGATCACGACATTCGGCCTCTTACCCCTTGAGACCGGCTTGGCCACCTGTTCCGCTGGGATCTCCGCCAGATGAGCGCTTCCGGCAGGGTAGATGATGATGGAGCCAAACTGGCGGGGCGGTTCCTCCCACTGTTGACTGAGGCTCGCGGGGAGAACCACACGAGCGTTGATCTTGACCACGTACGGAATCGGGGTCATGTTGGAAGCTGAATTCATCTGGGGAGACATTGTAATCGAAGGTTGATTGCTGCATGGAAAAAAGAACATCATTTCAGTATAGGCAATCGATATGTATATTGATTGAGTTCGTATGAACGTTTAACCCGAAATATGGGAGGAGAGATTGGTCCCACCGGGCGTGCCAGAATCTGTAGGGTGTTTTTTGTCACCCCATTGAGATGGGAATACGCGCACGCGTCTCAGGCATACTACAGATTCCCCTTGCCTAGGGTAGGCTGGGGTTTAATGATTGTGGGGATCCGAATCTCCGGCAGCCGCGGACTAAGCTGCCGTTAATTACCCCTCGCCTTTGGGGCGAGGGAACCTCCGATTAACGGGTTAAACTGGTCATGCGAACTCAATGTGCAGTGTACGTGTGTTCTGTTCTGAAAGGGGGGTTTTGGATATATCGGGAGCCACGCAGAGTTTTTACGGGGGTCGCGCTACCCGGATAGCGGGCTGGGGGTCAAGGGGGCTAGCAGCCCCCTTGCGGGGTGCGGGGCAGCGCCCCGTTAGAAATTTTTTTCTAACAGGGACAGTGTCGTGGAGTACGTGTGTGTATAAATTTGTATACATATGTATATATGTATGTATGTACACAAAAAGAGGGGGAAAAGGCATCCAAGGGATGCGTGGGGCCAGCGCCTTGAGCGCTGTGCGCTTAGGTGCTGTGCGCTCAGGCGCAAGCGTGCCACGTGTCGGCACGTGGGCGCTTTGCGCATGAGCGCGGCGCGCAGGAGCGCAAGCGCGCGCGCCACGTGTCGGCACGTGGGCGCTTTGCGCATGAGCGCTGCGCGCTGGAGCGCGCGCGCGCCACGTGTCGGCACGTGGGCGCTTTGCGCTCGCGCGCAGTGCGCTGGAGCGCAAATGCGCCACGTGTCGGCACGTGGGCGCTTTGCGCTCGCGCGCAGTGCGCTGGAGCGCAAATGCGCCACGTGTCGGCGAGCGCTAGCGCGCCGGCGAGGAAAAGATGGCTTTTAGCCCCAGAAACCGTGGAGTTAAACTCCTGAAAAAAAGAAAATGTCTTGGTTGGGGAAATGGGTTCTTCTTCTTCCTTCTCTGTTGGCTGGCTCAAGAGATGTGAGATCTAAAAATCTCTTCTTTTTGAGATCTAATGATAGATCCAAGTTCCCCTTTGTGGGTTTTGTGGTGAAAAACTAATTTGTTTTATAAAAAGAAGAGTAAAACTCTTGATTTAATTCAAGAGAAAGAAGAAGGTTTTGGAACCTTGAAGAAGAAAGAAAGATCTCAGCTCTGGAAAATTTTTAGAGAGAGAAAAGGTTGTTTAGATATTTCATTATCTTTGCCTTTATAGGCCATACACTTTACACATAGCCCCTTGGGCTTCACAAAATGGCATTTTGCCTATCCCATGACTCATGTGCCATTTCTTTTTGCACATAAGCCATGGGCTTTACAAAAATTTGGCTTTATGCCTATTTTTCTTACATTTATCCATAAAATAAAATAAAAGAAATGCAACAAAATTGTTTATTACAAAATTTTTATCTTGGCGCGGTGGGAGGCCGGCCGCTTCATGTTCGGGCTCGACCCGGGCGTGTGCCCACTGGATCTGGGCTTGGGCCCACTTGGCTTGGGGTTGACTTTGATTTTGACTTGGTCAACCGGGGTGTAAATTTTTACCCCAACAGCAGGATCGTTTAGATCCGACAGAAGAGCGTTTGGAGGCTCTATTATTCCAGTTTAGGGACGTGGTGGTCCATGTTCCAGTTTAGGGATGTGGTGGTCCATATTCCAGTTTAGGGACGTGGTGGTCCGTCATTAGTTTAATAACATTTCGGTCCATCATTAGTTTAAGAACGTTTCGGTCCACGAGTTTAAGGACCCCGCAGTCCAATATTAGTTTAAGGACGTTTCGGTCCACGAGTTTAAGGACCCCGCAGTCCATATTCATATGTGGTCGTCGGGACCCGTCACCTCTCTGACGTCGTTGAAGGATTACAACGATAGGTGTCGGAGGAGTTTGGAGATGTACCCTTGAACGGGAGGTAAATTAATTTAAGAGAGCAATTTTGCTCAATCAATTTAATTTGAGGACTTACGGCCATGATTGGGCTAAGTCCAGTAGAAAAATGTTCAACACTTTTATTTGTTTTTTTTTTGGGCCTGTACTAGGGTTTGGCCCATTTTTAAATAATGCATTGCATTATTTTCGATTTTGGGTTGGGCTCTGCCCATAAAGGATGCAGAGCATCAATTTGTTTTGGGCTCTGCCCATTTATAAATGATGCAGAGCATCAATTTTACTTGGGTTTTGCCCTTTTTATTGCTTTGCAATTTATTTTGGCCTGTTAGGTCTTTTTGACTTGGGCCTGGCCCTTTAGCAAAAGAAATGCATTGCATTTGTCAGGCGCTTTGCGCCAATCAGAGAGCGCAAGCGCTTGTGGTGTTGACACGTGTCACGCAAGCGCAGTGCGCTGCGCCAATGCGCTGCGCTTGCGCTGCTGACACGTGTCGCGCTCTGGTGAGTTGCGCCAATTCCAGAGAGCAAGCCTCTATCTTAAAGCGCATAGCGTAAGTAGTTCAGATGCTGACACGTGGCGCTCTCTGGTGGCTTGCGCCAACCCAAGAGCGCAACAGTGCAGATTTGCAAGTGCAGAGCACTATTAATTTGAGAATCTTTTAGATTCAAGAACCAATGGTTCATAAAGGAAGTGCAAAGCACTATTTTTATTTTATTTTTTATTAAAGATCATTGATCTTGTTTTTGGATCAATGATCTATCAGAAGGAATTCTTCTATTTAAAAGGTCTTTTACCTTTCTTTTTTTTTTTGGAATTTCCTCAGAGTTCTCTGTTTAATTTCTCCAAAAAATGTTCCTCCTTTGAATTGAGGTCTAGGGTCCTTTTTATAGTGCCCATCAGTTTGTTGAATTTGTTAACGAGATCTTTCTCTGAGTGATTTGGGAAATTTTCCCCACCGTTGGATCTTTGATCCAAGGGCTTCTGTTTTACAGAAGGCAATCTTCTTGTTTTTAACAAGAACAGAAAGATCTTTTTTAGAATTTTAATTCTATTTGGCGCAAGCGCCCCAGCGCGTGACACGTGTCGCGCAGCGCACAGCGCAGCGCAACTGCGCTGACACGTGTCGCGCAGCGTACATCGCAGCGCAACTGAGCTTGCGCAATTGCGTTGCTACGTGTCGCGCAGCGCAACTGCGCTAGCGCCACTGCGCTAGCGCCACTGCGCTGCCACGTGGCGTGCAGCGCAGAGCGCAGGCCAGCTGAAGTTTTGTTTCAATTAATTAAAGTTTGAATTTTCAACAGAGCCTTGCTCTGATTGGGTGCGCTGCCTTGGACGCTGTGCTCCCTGCGCTAACGTATCTGATTTTGACACGTGGCGCTCTGCGCACAGCGCAGGGGATCTGAAGCGTTGCTTTATTTATTTTAACTTTAATTTTCACTTCGATTTTCAAAACAGAGCTTTGCTCTGATTAGGGGAAACAGATGCGTTGTTTCGTCTTCCGTCTTTGAATTTGAACAGAGCTTTGCTCTGATTGGGGTAAACAAATGCCCCCTACCATTGTGCTTACATGGCGCTCCAAACGTGAGCGCGGCGGTGGCAGAATCCCAACCGTCGCGGCAACTCTTGGAAGTTGAAAGGGCACTTGATGCCTATAAATAGGACCTTTGGTCCTACACAAATGATTATCATCTTTAAGATTTTTATTTTCAAAAACTTCAGAGCTTTGCTCTTGCCTTTGAGAACTCCTTGAGTTAGATTTTCTTTAACAGAAACTATTTAAGTAAGAATTAGTCTTGACTTAAATCAATCTTAATTAATAGAGCTTTGCTCTCATCGATCTTTGATCTAAAAAAAACCCTTTTGGGGTTTCACCAAATAGAGCCTTGCTCTTAGGAATTTGTTTCAGGGTTTCCTAATCCATGAACAGAACCTTGCATCTTTGGCAAAACACAGATCTTTTTGATCTAAAAAAAATGAACTCTTAAGAGTTTGGATAATGAAAATTAAAGAATGGAGTTTTGTATTCAATGGATTATATCATTAATAGTAATGATCTCAGAGTTCTCGGGGGATTTCTTTAAATTCCCCTTATTATTGAATTTGATAGGCGTCACCCCTATTCGTAGAGCATTGCTCTCGAGGAGTTTTAACTTTCTGTGTTCCTCCTATTTTATTGCTAATCTTCCATTGATGTTTCCTTCAGGCGTTATGGCGGTGCGTCTATACAGTCTGCATGAATTCATCACCTACGAGGACATCCATGTACAGAGCCGCCAACAAGACCAGGAGTTTACGGATGTCCAGTGTGCGGAAGTCATGGGTCGTTTGAACGCACGTGTTGGTTGGCTGCTCCCCCGCCGCTCTGCTCTCTTGAAAGTTGTGCTGGGAGCGATTTGGAGAGCACTCCCGGGGTTCCACGAGGCCTTACCGCTCAATGCGCTGGATGATGCCGAAGACAAGGTGCATTCAGTGTACCTGTCGGGGCTGATCTCGAAGAAACGGTGGGATAGCCTCATCGACATCCTGCATCAAATTTTCCAGCAGACGACGATAGTCGCTGCTTATCGAAGGTTGGAGGGGGCTTGCCGAGGATCTTGACACCGATGAGCGCGAGAGGCTGCGCACAAGGATAATCAGAAAGGCCAGAAGAACTCTGGATGACCTTATTTTTGACTTCCTCAATCCGTGCCCCGGATCTGAGGTTATTCCATTGTAATAATATTTCTTGTTTACTGCTTTATGATTGTAAGAATTATTTTTGGCAATATTAATGAAGAAGTTTTATCCCATCTTGTCTTATTTCTCGCTCTGAGTCTTTTGCACATGCACGAATGAGTGTGTCTCGAGTGCTTGATCAAACGCCAATCAGATGTTCTTTCTGTCGCTTTCTTCTTTCTTTTATTATCAGCATCTTGACTTGCTAATCATAATTGGCAGATAACTTAGTTTTTCCAAGAGATAGCGATGGCTTAGGCCGCAGGTTCAGATCTGCCGCCTAAGGCTTTTCAACTCTATGAGCCGTGGGGGTCTCATAGAGACTTTTCTCCCTACGGATCGAGAGGATCTCGGAGGTGGATTTTCTCCTTAGGAATCGTGAGGATTCCTAAGTGTATTTTCTCTTATAAGCCATAAGGATCTTATAAGAGAATTTTCCCCCTTACAAATCGAGAGAATCTGTAAGTGGTTGGTGAGTTGACTTGTTTCCAAGTTGAAGTATAGCTTCGCTGGGGAGGTCGTCGGTTGACTTGTTTCCGAGGCGGAGGTCGCTGATGAATTGTTTCTGAGACGGAGGTCTTGGATTGACTTGTTTCCGGGTCGGAGGTCGTTGTTGACTTGTTTCCGAGACGGAGGTCTTTGATTGACTTGTTTCCGGGTCGGAGGTCGTTGTTGACTTGTTTCCGAGACGGAGGTCTTTGATTGACTTGTTTCCGGGTCGGAGGTCGTTGTTGACTTGTTTCCGAGACGGAGGTCGTTGGTTGACTTGTTTCCGGGTCGGAGGTCGTTGTTGACTTGTTTCCGAGACGGAGGTCTTTGATTGACTTGTTTCCGGGTCGGAGGTCATTGTTGACTTGTTTCCGAGACGGAGGTCTTTGATTGACTTGTTTCCGGGTCGGAGGTCGTTGTTGACTTGTTTCCGAGACGGAGGTCGTTGGTTGACTTGTTTCCGGGTCGGAGGTCGTTGTTGACTTGTTTCCGAGACGGAGGTCTTTGATTGACTTGTTTCCGGGTCGGAGGTCGTTGTTGACTTGTTTCCGAGACGGAGGTCTTTGATTGACTTGTTTCCGGGTCGGAGGTCGTTGTTGACTTGTTTCCGGGTCGGAGGTCGTTGTTGACTTGTTTCCGAAATGGAGGTCTTTGATTGACTTGTTTCCGGGTCGGAGGTCGCTGTTGACTTGTTTCCGAGACGGAGGTCTTTGATTGACTTGTTTCCGGGTCGGAGGTCGCCGTTGACTTGTTTCCGAGACGGAGGTCTTTGATTGACTTGTTTCCGGGTCGGAGGTCGCCGTTGACTTGTTTCCGAGACGGAGGTCTTTGATTGACTTGTTTCCGGGTCGGAGGTCACCGTTGACTTGTTTCCGAGACGGAGGTCTTTGATTGACTTGTTTCCGGGTCGGAGGTCGCTGTTGACTTGTTTCCGAGAAGGAGGTCTTTGATTGACTTGTTTCCGGGTCGGAGGTCGCTGTTGACTTGTTTCCGAGACGGAGGTCTTTGATTGACTTGTTTCCGGGTCGGAGGTCGCTGTTGACTTGTTTCCGAGACGGAGGTCTTTGATTGACTTGTTTCCGGGTCGGAGGTCGCTGTTGACTTGTTTCCGAGACGGAGGTCTTTGATTGACTTGTTTCCGGGTCGGAGGTCGCTGTTGACTTGTTTCCGAGACGGAGGTCGTTGTTGACTTGTTTCCGAAACGGAGGTCTTTGATTGACTTTAGGTTGTCTGTGAACCGTAGAGTCTTGGAACTGGGGACTTTGCCGTGGCTCCGATTGGTGATGTCACGTCCGTGTCCTGCTCGAATGAGGGGGAAAGCCGCTGTTGGTCTCCAGGCTGTTGGTGAATCATCGAGATTTGGCTTAGCTTTATGGCGGAGCTTGTTGGGAAGGTGTGGTTCCCTCTTTGTTTGTGCCCTTGGATTGTATACAGGGATCGATGTGATCTTAACTGTAGGGAAAAAGGTTTCATATATTTCTTTTTATTGTTTTATTTCCGCGATGCTCTATCATTTCAGCTTTTATATCGCGAAGGTCGCGATTGCCCAATCATTTTGGCTATTTTTCGCGGTGCCCAATCATTTCGGCTGTTTATTCTTATTTTTATTTTTACTCGCTGTTTTTTATTGCGAGTTGCCCAATCATTTCGGCTGTTTATTTTTATTTTTACTCGCTGCTTTTTATTGCGAGTTGCCCAATCATTTCGGCTGTTTATTTTGTGTGCATACGTTTTTACTTGCTGCTTTTTATTGCAAGTTGCCCCATCATTTCGGCTATTTCGTATGCATGTGCGGCCTACTGGCTTTTCGCTGTAAGCTTGGAATTAGACACCGATTTCGGCATCAGCACCGCTACAACTGGGATATTTCCAGGAGCGAATCATCATTTGCCTCTGTCGATGTCGAGCAAAGGTGGCTTAGCGAACAGGGTTAGGGTCCTGTCGACTAAGGCTTTTGACTTCATCAGCTGTAAGGGTCTCACAAAGGTATTTCTCTCTACAAGTCGTGAGGATCTTGTAGGTGTATTTTCTCTTTAGGAATCGTGAGAATTCCTAAGTGTTTGTTCCTCTGTAAGTCGTAAGGATCCTACAAGAGGATTTTCTCCTTGTAAGTCGAGAGGACTTAAAGGGTTGTTCGTCATGCGAACATATCCCCAGTCTCGGATGGGACTTGATTAGGGAAATGTTTATTCACGCCCGTGGATTGTATACAAGGGTCAGTATTGAGCCACTTGTAGGGCAGTATCGGGAGTTGTGGGAGTTGCTTAAGCACATGTTTAGGTCTCTGTAACTTAAGACTTTCAAATCTTATGAGTCGTGAGGGTCCCATAAGAGAGTTTTCCTTACGAGTCGTGAGGATCTCGCAAGTGTATTTTCTCCTTAGGAATCGTGGGGATCCCTAAGTGTGTTGCTCCCTTGTGAGTCGTAAGGATCTCACGCGGGTGGTTTCTCCTTACAAGGTCGAGAGGACCCTATAAGCGTCTTTTAACGAGATTGCGCCCTTTCGGGTTTTCACAAACGCTCGCCGGTAGTCCTGCTGTTTTTTACTCACGGAGCCCTTTCGGGTTTTCATCTGTGCCCGTTTTGCTTATGGACATACCCTTTTTTTTAACGAGGTCGCGCCCTTTCGGGTTTTCACGAACACTCGCCGGTAGTCCTGCTGTTTTTACTCACGGAGCCCTTTCGGGTTTTCATCCGTGCCCATTTTGCTCATGGACATACCGTTTTTTTTTTGTTTTTTGTTTTTTTTGTTTTTTTTGTCTCGTCAGCCTGAAGATGCTGCGGTAGTAGTTTAAAGACGTTTCGGTCCATTATCCAGTTTTAGGACGTAGTGGTCCACCATTAGTTTAAAGACGTTTCGGTCCGCTATCCAGTTTTAGGACTTAGGGGTCCGCCATTAGTTTAAGGACGTTTCGGTCCGCTATCCAGTTTTAGGACTGTTCAGTTGATAAAACTGCACATTTGTATTACATTTTTCCTACCATTTTTATATTAAAAAAGGACTTTAATATAATATATTATACATATGAGGGTTATGTGTTAAAACACCATTTTCCATGTGTTAATATATTTTAATTAGTATTTGGTAGGAAAATGTATGCAAATAAATCTATTGACCAAATCCTAGTAGAACTAAGTCTACTAAATATTATTTGAGATTATTGTGCAGAATTTTCCAAGTTGTTGTGCAGAATTTATCAAATAAATCAAGTTGTTGAAGAAAACTTGCCTAATTAAGAAGCAAAACTTGGAGACCAAGTCTGGAAGCAACCGAGAAAAGATTTTTGAATTATGAAGATACTTAGGATTGCCACATGTCACGAGATGCAAGCACAAGAAATTTCATCAAGAGATCCCTACCATTAAACGCGGATCCGCTGCCAAACACCCCCTTGGGCCGCGGATCCGCCGCAATCTTAAGGAGTTGGAAGACAAGATTTTGTGGGGTGAATCAAAGCTATATTTTACCAAGTTTTCAACCTAAAGATTCTGGATTTGCACTATAAAAAGGCACCGAGAGCCTCTTGGAAAATTTATCAAGCCGACGAGATCACGAAGTCCAAGACGGCTCACGCATCCAGGCTGATCATCAACGGTTCATCTACCTCCTTAGAAGAGATCGAGAAGCAAACTAGGTTTTTGTAATCATTTTCTAAGGAATCAAAGTGTACTTGATATTGTTGATTAATAAAGGTAGCTTTCTTCTTCTTATTCTATTTCTTCGTAGTTTAATTATACAATTTCTTTCCATCTCTTTTTCTCCCAACATGCGCGAATAATTCTCCGCTTGTTAGGGTTCGTAGGATTAGGGTAGGCTAATAGATGATGAACATTTCTAAACCCTTTTTAAGTCCTATAAAGTTTATGAACTTTATCAAAAGAATCATTAACATCCTAATCGGGCGCGCTAACAATTCTTTGTTAGTTCCGACTGCGATTAGAGATTAGATTAATGATTGTTTTGGTAAAGGCTAGATACGAACGGAGTTCCGTGTCGAGATAAGAGTTAAGAGTGGGATTCCTTTTCCCTCCAGAAACCCTAATCTACACGCATCACCGTCGTTCTAGTTTTAAATCTATTAAAGGATAAAAAGGGTAACTTTTAATTAATCATCCATAACTACTAAATCCTAACAAACCCTACAAGCCCCTTTATTATATTAACTACATCCTTAAATAATCTAGATCTATATTTTGCATTAGTGCTTAACATAGATCTAGAAACCATTCCACAAAATTCTTTCTTCCTCCTCTCTTTTTCAACACATCTAAAGTAAGAGTAAAAGGTTTCACGTTTCCCAGAGGACGACCCGTACTCATCTCGGTCTAGCTACGTGCGACACCGTTATTGATTGCGGTTAATGACTACAAAAACACTTTTTCGAACCAATCAAATGGCGCCGTTGCCGGGGAAACGTGCGTAATTTTTTATTTTTACTATTTGTGTTGAATTCTTAGACGAGTCATATCATTATTAAAACAAAACTGCAAATTGTATATTTAACGATTATTGTGTGAATTTTTGCGAGGAAATCTGGAGTCGCGGACTTGAGGAAACAGGAGATCTAGGGTTCACACTTCTCTGGTAAGATTCTAACTCCCTTCTCTCTCCTCTAAAATCCAATAAAATCTATTTTCTGCAGGATTCTTTGCAAAATATCGCCGCTCAAAAATCTTTTTGCAAAGTTTTGTTTTTCGGTTTGTTTTTGCATATTTTAATACAGATCTTTAAGGGGCAAGGACCAAATCAAAATTAGGTGGGGATTTCATCACCCTTCCTAAGCCCCACAAATCACAAACCGAGCATATAGATCAACCCTTCATTAATTTAAAAAATATCTAGACCAGACTCTAAAGACTGTCGCGCTCAATAAGGACAGAGGAAGGTCGTGGGTAATCTATCGCTTATTCGCATTATTTTTGTAGTGCCTAGACAAGTGTGTCGAAGGCTAGTGGTTTTTAATTAGGCCCACGACGTGGTTCCTTCCCACTTACCTGGCACTTACCTGGCTACAAGGGTAGTACGGAGGCGGTAGAGGATTTATCCTGCGGCTTGTCCTTTGGAAGTCTAGGAGTGGTCTAGAGACTGGACCTAGGTAACCATAGTTTTAGGGTTGTGCATTTTTGTGATTTGTCTAAATCCATCTTTTTTTTAAAACAAACCAATTACTTTCTCTCCTTTTTACCCCTTTCCCCTTCTTCTCTTCTTATAATGGGTGACCTAAACAGAAGAACACTTGCCGAGCTTTGCTGTCCACAACCAGATATCTCTTGTTTTCGAAATCCCTTCGGTATACCGTCCGGCTCTTCCATGTCCTTAAGAGATCATATAGAACAAGCAGGAAGAAACAGTTGGCCACCTCAGTCTAGGTCTTATCAACCGTATCCTAATCCTACACCTGTTTCAGTTCATACCCAGAGTGAGGAAGCCCCTAGACAAATGTCCATTGCTGAGCACATAGCTAGGTCTAGAGGTCAAAGTTTCAACCCGGACCAATATCAACCATCACCACTACTGTCCGGAGAAGAGTTTGATATGCGGTTTGTATATAGCCAACCAACCAACCCATATCAATATTCTTCTTATCATAATATTGATCCTACTCCTACCCAAGTTCAGCAACTATTCTGTTCCTATCAATCCAATACGACTTTTCCACCTACTCTAGACAGTTCTTCTAATCAGTCATTTGGGAGTTTTAATTATCCACAGGAATTTCAATCTTATACTGAAACCCCTTATCAACCCAAGACTAGTCTGGAGCAGACATTAGAAAAATTTATGGAACTGACGAATCAAATTATGAAGGATTTGCGTAGTAAGACAGAACTGTACACCCTTCCTAATCAAACCTCCCCATTCCAAACTGAACTCCACAACTCCAGTTTCATAAATTCATCAAGTACAATGTCTGATAAGTTGTGTGACTTTGTAGTGTTTGATTTACCCAACTGTGAAGGGTCCATTTCAAGTGAAACCACACCCAACCCTTGTGATCTCTACACCTCCACTCTTGAACCAATACTGATTGAAAACCATACTTTTGATGAGGAGTTTGAGAATTTTAACCTTCACTTGAATGAGGTGATTGACGTTGGGGATATATTGATAGATGAACCCGAAATTTTGGATGATTTTGTTCCACCAATTCATCAAATCCTTTCACTTCCTTGTGGTCATCATCTTGAGCCTTTAATTCTTCCCGATCCCCAAATATGTCTTGAAGTTGATGATAATAGTATACCCGAAGATCAGACCAAAATACAGCCTCCATCTTCCACATCTGGTTCAGCAACACTCGACACACCAATTTGTTTACCCATTTCACTTTCTACTTTCTCCGGTTCTTCTTCTGTTCCTATAGTTTCAGTGAGTTTTGATAAATCACAATCCGTTAATTCAAGTTCAATAATACCAGAAATTCAACTTGATTTAGATATTTTTGAAAATGAGGTAGATGAGTTTTTCGAGTTCTCTACCTCAATGATTTTTGATGAATCAAGTAGGATAAATTCTGGCATAAAACTCTTTGACAGCAAAATGTTCAATCACACCATCGATAAAAGTTTTGAAGAACTTTTTGCTGATGAACTTGAATTTTTAAACAATACGGATTTTGTGACTAATCAATCTCCACTTATAGAGGTTGAACCGTCTCCATTCTTTCTTCCTAATCATTCACATTCATCCTCATTCTTTCTTTTCTCTAATTTCAAACCCTTTCCAGACCACCTCTTATCCCTTCCCTACTTTTTCTTGCCTCGATACAACACATTCTTCCACCAACCTATACGATATACTGATAAAATCTTTGAATGGTTGGTGTTGACTTTTGGTCTTTGTAAAGTCTTACTTTGACCAAATGACTCACCCCCTCTTAAAATGCTTCGTATTGTCTAACTCGTGTTTGAAAGGGGTATATTTTTGGCTCTTGATCATAACTTTTGTCCTCAAATTTGTGAGCCAAAAATAAGTTTGGGGGAGGATTTTCACTTTCATATATTCTTGCCCCCATTAATAAGTTCCTCCCAAGTCTACAAGTTTTTGAGCTTAACGGATGACATCAGTGAGGACACTGCTGTAAACAGGTTTGGGGGAGGTTTGTGCTTATTTACACATCAATTTGCATCATATTTTGCATAAGCACAACATTTTCAAGTATTTAAAAAAAAAATTATAACAAAAGAGTAGAAAGTGAAAAATTACATCCAAAAGATAGGAATAATTTAAAGAAACCAAGAAAATTAGAAGTTTTCTTACACGAACTAGTAATAAGTAGTTATGAGCTGTTGTCCCAAAGGTTAGTAAGATGAAGGAGGTCACTAATCTGAGGATAAAAATAAGTCTGAAAAATAGTTTCTATTCTGGAAGCCGAACATTTGAATGTTGATGCCCTACTATATGCACTTACACACGTCTTGAAACTCGGGATAGTAGAGGATACCTTGAAATGCTCTTGTCTAAAAGCCAAAGTATGAAGGAAATGAAAAAAAAATGAAGAAAATATAAAAATGGTGAAAAGAAAAAAAATGAACACTGGTTTTGTTATCGCCAAGGCAGCAATAAAAAAAATATAGCGAGGGTGCCTCTTCACCTAGTACCCTAAGGCCAACTGGTCTGGGAGTCACTGCTAAGCCTTAGGTGGTGCAAGACGAGGAAAAGATTATCACCGAATCAGCAAGCACATGAGTAATCGGTCGGTTAGTACCTCAAGAAGTATTAGCGGTCGCATGAAAATGTGTGAGCAAATCTTAATATTCATCAAATTAAAAAGTACTAAGGTAGATGGACAAGAGTATGATAGCTTGAATTGAATTCTCCGAGTGTAGGGATGTTCTTTACACACACGTGGAGTTATATGATCAATGTTTGGATGAAAGGTAGGAATGAAGAATAAAGACGATGTTTTATTGAGGGATGATGTGATTTCTAACATTTTTTCATGACTATTAAGATAGGGCTCATGACAACTGAAAAGCAAGTATAGTTGGAAACTCTTCTTTTCAAAGCCTTTCTTTTATGGTTCTTATCTTTATATGTAAATTTCACCATCTTTCTTTTGTTATTGGATTTTGTGGGTGTAATCCGCTGAAAACCCTCAGGAGACAACACTCCTCCTACTAAGGACATCTAGAGGTTTAACGGCTTGTTGCACGTGTTCAGTGCAATCGTGTCTGCCTACGAAAGTGTGCTTAGTTTTCTTCTTTCCTTTTCTCCTCTTAAATAAACTAGTTTGCACGGGACGATCAAAGATAAGTTTGGGGGTATTTGTTCAGTTGATAAAACTGCACATTTGTATTACATTTTTCCTACCATTTTTATATTAAAAAAGGACATTAATATAATATATTATACATATGAGGGTTATGTGTTAAAACACCATTTTCCATGTGTTGATATATTTTAATTAGTATTTGGTAGGAAAATGTATGCAAATAAATCTATTGACCAAATTCTAGTAGAACTAAGTCTACTAAATATTATTTGAGATTATTGTGCAGAATTTTCCAAGTTGTTGTGCAGAATTTATCAAACAAATCAAGTTGTTGAAGAAAACTTGCCTAATTAAGAAGCAAAACTTGGAGACCAAGTCTGGAAGCAACCGAGAAAAGATTTTTGAATTATGAAGATACTTAGGATTGCCACATGTCACAAGATGCAAGCACAAGAAATTTCATCAAGAGATCCCTACCATTAAACGCGGATCCGCGGCCAAACACCCCCTTGGGCCGCGGATCCGCCGCAATCTTAAGGAGTTGGAAGACAAGATTTTGTGGGGTGAATCAAAGCTATATTTTACCAAGTTTTCAACCTAAAGATTCTGGATTTGCACTATAAAAAGGCACCGAGAGCCTCTTGGAAAATTTATCAAGCCGACGAGATCACAAAGTCCAAGACGGCTCACGCATCCAGGCTGATCATCAACGGTTCATCTACCTCCTTAGAAGAGATCGAGAAGCAAACTAGGTTTTTGTAATCATTTTCTAAGGAATCAAAGTGTACTTGATATTGTTGATTAATAAAGGTAGCTTTCTTCTTCTTATTCTATTTCTTCGTAGTTTAATTATGCAATTTCTTTCTATCTCTTTTTCTCC
Source organism: Agapanthus africanus (assembly GCA_030015575.1). NCBI lineage: Eukaryota > Viridiplantae > Streptophyta > Magnoliopsida > Asparagales > Amaryllidaceae > Agapanthus > Agapanthus africanus. The sequence goes on along the minus strand of CM057344.1, from coordinate 12,224,649 downwards.
CAACATGCGCGAATAATTCTCCGCTTGTTAGGGTTCGTAGGATTAAGGTAGGCTAATGGATGATGAACATTTCTAAACCCTTTTTAAGTCCTATAAAGTTTATGAACTTTATCAAAAGAATCATTAACATCCTAATCGGGCGCGCTAACAATTCTTTGTTAGTTCCGACTGCGATTAGAGATTAGATTAACGATTGTTTTGGTAAAGGCTAGATACGAACGGAGTTCCGTGTCGAGATAAGGGTTAAGAGTGGGATTCCTTTTCCCTCCAGAAACCCTAATCTACACGCATCACCGTCGTTCTAGTTTTAAATCTATTAAAGGATAAAAAGGGTAACTTTTAATTAATCATCCATAACTACTAAATCCTAACAAACCCTACAAGCCCCCTTATTATATTAACTACATCCTTAAATAATCTAGATCTATATTTTGCATTAGTGCTTAACATAGATCTAGAAACCATTCCATAAAATTCTTTCTTCCTCCTCTCTTTTTCAACACATCTAAAGTAAGAGTAAAAGGTTCCACGTTTCCCAGAGGACGACCCGTACTCATCTCGGTCTAGCTACGTGCGACACCGTTATTGATTGCGGTTAATGACTACAAAAACACTTTTTCGAACCAATCAAATGGATGTAGGGGTCCGCTGGGCTTTCTCTATGAATGAGCATGATGCCCCCGGCACATCCATCTTTTTCGGAGCATGTGGTTGTGGCGGGCTCACCTTCCAGTTTTCAGACAGCGCGAGTTCGCCTTGTTGGTACTGGTCCTCAACCCAGTTTTTGAAGACGAAGCAATCTTCGAGCGGATGACTTACTGCTCGATGGTAGGGGCAGTAGTTGGGATCGTTGACATCATTTGGTTGCGACGGACGTTTTGGATCCGGCAGATTTATGAGTCGGTTGCGCAACGCCAGCTCGAATAGCCTTCTCGTTTTATCTTGGGGAAACGAGTAAGGACGTCCTAGTCTCTCCCCAAGGGGTACCTGCGGACGCATATTATTCTGACGAACAACCGGCTTCGAGTTACTCGGCTGTTGTTGAGTATTAGCGACAACGATCGCTTTTCCCTTCCCCTTCTCGTTTCGGGAGTCCAGCTTTGGAAGAGGGGGTCTATGACCCATCTGATCCATTTGCGCTAGCTTGTCAATCAAGGCCTGGAAGGTAGTCGGCTTGAAGAACATCATAAATTGCGAGATGGTTGCTTGCTGTTCAGTTGATAAAACTGCACATTTGTATTATATTTTTCCTACCATTTTCATATTAAAAAAGGACTTTATTATAATATATTATACATATGAGGGTTTATGTGTAAAAACACTATTTTCCATGTGTTAATATATTTTAATTAGTAATTGGTAGAAAAATGTATGCAAATAAATTCATTGACCTAATCCTAGTAGAACTAAGTCTACTAAATATTATTTGAGTTGTTGTGCAAAAGATTTCCAAGTGTGCAGAATTTTTCAAAGACTAGAATCAAGCAAATCAAATTGTTGAAGAAGACTTGCCTAATTAAGAAGCAAAACTTGGAGACCAAGTCTGGAAGCAACCGAGAAAAGATTTCCAAATTCTAAAGGTGCCAAGGATCGCCAAATGTCACTACGAGACATCTCCTGAAGATTGATCAAAGGTGGAGATTAAACGGCCGCGGATCCGCGGCCATACCCCCCTTGGGCCGCGGATCCGCGGCAGGATATTGAAGATAAAGGTTGAGGATTTTTGGGGTGAATCTCTTCTATATTTTACCAACTTTTAAAGCAAATGATTCTGGCTTTGCACTATAAAAAGGCACCGAGAGCCTCTTGGAAAATTCATCAAGCCGACGCGATCACGAAGCTCCCGACGCTCACGCATCCAGGCTGATCATCGACTGTTCGACTACCTCCTTAGGATAGATCGAGAAGCAACTAGTTGTAATCATTTTCTATGGATTAAAAGTGTAGTTTGAAGAAGTCGATTAATAAAGGTAGTTATTTTATTTAATTGTTTTTACATTATGTTTTCCCTCGATTTCTTTTCATCTTCTTTTCCCAACATGCGCGAATAATTCTCCGCTTGTTAGGGTTCGTAGGATTAGGGTAGGCTAATGGACGATGAAAATAACTAAACCCTTTTTAAGTCCTATAAAGTTTAGGAACTTTATCAAAAGAATCATTAACATCCTAATCGGGCGCGCTAGCAATTCTTTGCTAATTCCGACCGCGATTAGAGATTAGATTAATGATTGTTTTGGTAAAGGCTAGATATGAACGGAGTTCCGTGTCGAGGTAAGGGTTAAGAGTGGGATTCCTTTTCCCTCCAGAAACCCTAATCTACACGCATCACCGTCGTTCTAGTTCTAAATCTATTAATGGATAAAAAGGGTAACTTTTAATTAATCGTCCATAACTACTAAATCCTAACGAACCCTACAAGCCTTCTTATTATATTTACTACATCTTTAAAATAATCTAGATCTATATTTTACATTATAGTTTAACGTAGATCTAGAAACCATTTTATAAAATTCTTTATCCCTCCTCTCTTTCTCAACACATCTAAAGTAAAAGTAAAAGGTTCCACGTTTCCCTGATGACGACCCGTACTCATCTCGGTCTAGTTATACGCGACACCGTTCTGATTGCGGTTAACTACAAACAAACACACCTTTTCGAATCAATCAAATGGCGCCGTTGCCGGGGATACGTGCGTAATTTTTTATTTTTACTATTTGTGTTGATTTCTTAGACGAGTCATATCATTATTAACACAAAACTGCAAATTGCATATTTAACGATTTATGCGTGAATTTTTCGCAAGGAGATCTGGAGTCACAGACTTGAGGAAGCAGGAGATCTAGGGTTCCGAACTTCTCTGGTATATTTCTTAACTCCTTCTCTCTCCTCTAAATCCAATAAAATCTATTTTCTACAGGATTCTTTGCAAAATTGCGCCGCTAAAAAAAATCTTTTTGCAAAAGTTTTGTGATTGGTTTTGTTTTGCATATTTAATACGGACTTTAAGGGGCAAAGACCAAATCAAGATTAGGTGGGGATTTCATCACCCTTCCTAAGCCCCACAAATCACAAACCGAGCATATAGATCAACCCTTCATTAATTTAAAAAATATCTAGACCAGACTCTAAGGACTGTCGCGCTCAATAAGGACAGAGGAAGGTCGTGGGTAATCTATCGTTTATCTGCATTAATTTTGTAGTGCCTAGGCAAGTGTGTCAAAGGCTAGTGGTTATTAATTAGGCCCACGACGTGGTTCCTTCCCACTTACCTGGCACTTACCTGGCTACAAGGGTAGTACGGAGGCGGTAGAGGATTTATCCTGCGGCTTGTCCTTTGGAAGTCTAGGAGCGGTCTAGAGACTGGACCTAGGTGACCTTAGTTCTAGGGTTGCTTGTGCATCCTTGGGTGATTTGTCTTGAGCCCCACTTTTTTAAAACAAGCCAATTTTTAAAACCACACACACGCTGCCACTTGCACTAAACCCGCTTAGTGCATGCTCGGCTGGACACGGGATCCTAGTGCCCGTCTTGTCCGCGTTCCTGCTATCGACGCCGAAGTCGGTACTTCTTCATCTTCTTTTCCCCCACCACACACCACACCGACCGTGATGGACGACACTCCATCTAATTATAACACCACGCTGCCACCGCCCGCAGGTGAGCAGAATCCACCGCGCATCTCTCTCCAAGAGAGATGTTATCCTATTCGTGGTCCTCTTCCTACTTGTCTATCTCTTCCACCACCTAACGGGGATAATTTCGAAATTAAACCCCACTACATCAATCTGCTGCCCAAATTTCACGGGCTTGAGTCGGAAGACGCGTACGTTTTCATCACCAAATTCGAAAACGTATGCGCAATGATGGGTACTTCACAATTGACTTTAGATGCTATGCGCTTACGTCTTCTCCCATTCACATTGTGCGACTTGGCAGAAAAATGGCTTTACAATACTGCCGCACACTCTATCACTAATTGGGACGAATTCGTCATAGCATTTCTTAAGAAGTTTTACCCAAACCATAAGACTGCCCACATTAGGAGCGAGATCAACCAGTTCACCCAGCTTCCCAATGAACCATTTTGGAAGTGCTTTGAACGTTTCAAAGATCTGCTTGTCCAATGCCCCCATCACGGAATACAAAGATGGGATTTATGTCGGATTATATATGAGGGCATTAATCCAGCGACAAAGCAGATGCTTGAAACAATGTGTCAATGCAATTTCATGTCTAAAGATGACGGTGAAGCATGGAAATATCTGGAAGATCTCGTAGAAAGCACTTTGCAGTGGGAAAGCATAAGACCACCTTCAACTAAGGGAGGTATTCACCAGCTCGATATTTCTATCGCAGTAAAAGCCGAAATGGCAGCGATACAGAAGAAACTCGATGCTATTGAGAACAAATTTTCATCATTCTCCCTAAATCAGGCAACGGTTCCTAAGCCCGTCTGTGGTTGCTGTTCGGATCCTTCACACTTAACGGAAGAATGTCCTATGAATGCTTCGTTTCAAGCTAATGCTGCTTTTCAGCAGCGACCTAGAAACGACCCTTATTCTTCCACGTACAATCAAGGATGGAGGAATCATCCTAACTTTGCTTGGAATCAAAACCAACAAAGCAATTATCAAAGACCTCCTCCACAGCAACCACAACCACAGAATCAGCCCCCCTTTCAGTCACAGAATTTCCAAAACCCGGTCAACATTTCTACACCACAAGTGGCCGGTACTGACAACTCACTTGCACAAACTTTGGATATGTTCATGAAACAATCCATGCAAAATTCGGCTGAGATGAGGTCTTCTATTGATACCTTAACGAAAAACTCCGCCTCCCATGGTGAGAGTATTAAATCAATAGAAAACTAAATCGCACAGTTAAACGCCGCAATGAGTGCGAGAGAGAAAGGGAAACTCCCATCTCAACCCATACCTAATCCTGGCCACTCACAAAGTTATAATGTGAGTGCTGTTACCACGTTGAGATCGGGAAAAGTGCTGACTAGCCGAGTGGGTGAGCAGTGTGATGATAGTGACACCAATGATACCCCTACTTCTTCTTCTTCCCCTAATTCGTCTAGTCTCCCACCTTCACCCGAGCCTATTCTCCGTTTTCCCCAAGGCTCGAACCCTTCGCCCATTTCGCCAAATCTATCTAAGTCGATTCCCACTCCAGTTTTGGGATCGAATCCGTCCCCACAATCCTCTCCAATGTTGGACCAAACCTTTATTGATAAAGCACCTTACCCAAACAGGTTAAGGGGAAACAGACCAAGTCCACAAATGGAGAAGATTGTGGAAATTTTTAAGCAAGTTAACATAAACATTCCTCTCCTAGATGCTATTCAACAAGTTCCGTCATATGCGAAAATCTTAAAGGACTTGTGCACTAGGAAGAGAAAAGTTCAAGTACCTAAAAAAGTTTTCCTTGCGAGTAATGTGAGCACAGCTTTTACACAACAACTTCCCAAGAAACGAAAGGACCCCGGAAGTCCTACAATTTCAATTTCTATTGGTGGTAAAAATATTAATCGTGCTCTACTCGATCTAGGTGCTAGTGTTAACTTGCTTCCGTATTCGGTTTATGAGCAATTAGGGATCGGAGAGTTAAAACCAGCGCATTGCACTCTTCAAATGGCCGATCGATCTATCACCCAACCAAGGGGTGAGCTAGAGGATGTGTTAATCAAAGTCGGGGAATTCATATTCCCTGTGGACTTTATCGTTATAGATACACAACCTGTAGCAAACCCACGCAATCAAATTCCGGTGATACTCGGTCGACCCTTTTTGGCCACTTCCAACGCTGTAATCAATTGTAGAAACGGCTCTATGACCCTATCCTTTGGAAAGAAGTCAATTGAGCTTAACATTTACAAGTTGGGAAGTGAACCCTCCGAACCCTATGCTCATGTGTGTTCTGTCGAATTAATGGATGTCGACAGCAGCGAATATGATCAACCTCATAATTCTGACTCTTTTCATATGTTGTTGCTTGACACGGACTCTTCCATCGAGTTGTCTGGGTCAACATCTAACGTTGATGAGAAACTTTTTATAGAGTCGGACGATCACCCCATTTTTTCTGATGACATTATTCTTCGGGGTATCGATGAAAGCTTTGAGGAAATTTTCGCTGATGAACTCGCATTTTTACAAGACACGGGTGTTGAGATGAATCAACTCCAAGATGAAAAAATTGGACCTCCACCCCCTCTTTTGGACAATCATGATAATGCGAGTAATCCATCATTACTATCACTGTGTCGTCTCTCAAAATTGAGACGCAATCCTTTTCCATTACACCTTCCCCACTTCTTCTTGTCGAAAGGTGACATATTCTTCCACCAACCTTGGTACTTCATTGATAAAATTTTTGAATGGTTGGTGTTGACCTTCGGTCTTTGCAAAGCTTGGCATTAACCAATAATCTTGATCCCCTCGTGTGATTTTAAAAGATTAAAATTGTTTAACTCAAGTTTGGGGGGATGGTATATTTTGGCTCTTGAAAGAAAATGATTTTTACAAAATTGTGAGCCTAAAACAAGTTTGGGGGAGGATTTTCACTTTCATATATTCTTGCCCCCATTAATAATTTCCTCCCAAGTCTACAGGTTTTTTGAGCTTAACGGATGACATCAGTGAGGACACTGCCGTAAACAGGTTTGGGGGAGGTTTGTGCTTATTTACACATCAATTTGCATCATATTTTGCATAAGCACAACATTTTCAAAAATTTAAAAAAAAAAATTTCTTTTATAACAAAAGAGTAGAAAGTGAAAAATTACATTCAAAAGATAGGAATAATTTAAGAAGACCAAGAAAATTAGAAGTTTTCTTAAACGAACTGGTGATAAGTAGTTATGAGCCGTTGTCCCAAGGGTTAGTAAGATGAAGGAAGTCACTAATCTGAGGATAAAAATAAGTCTGAAAAATAGTTTCTATTCTGGAAGCCAAACATTTGAATGTTGATACCCTACAATATGCACTTACACATGTCTTGAAACTCGGGATAGTAGAGGATACCTTGAAATGCTCTTGTCTAAAAGCCAAAGTATGAAGGAAATGAAAAATAAAAAATGAAGAAAATATAAAAATGGTGAAAAGAAAAAATGAACACTGGTTTTGTTATCACTAAGGCAGCAATAAAAAAATATAGCGAGGGTGCCTCTTCACCTAGTGCCCTAAGGCCAACTGGTCTGAGAGTCGCTGCTAAGCCTTAGGTGGTACAAGACGAGAAAAATATTATCACCGAATCAGCAAGCACACGAGTAATCGGTTTGTTAGTACCTCAAGAAGTATTAACGGTCGCATGAAAATGTGTGAGCAAATCTTAATATTCATCAAAATAAAAAGTACTAAGGTAGATGGACAAGAGTATGATAGCTTGAATTGAATTCTCCGAGTGTAGGGATGTTCTTTACACACATGTGAGGTTATATGATCAATGTTTGGATGAAAGGTAGGAATGAAGAATAAAGACGATGTTTTATCGAGGGATGATGTGATTTCTAACATTTTTTCATGACTCTTAAGATAGGGCTCATGACAACTGAAAAGCTAGTATAGTTGGAAACTCTTCTTTTCAAGGCCTTTCTTTTATGGTTCTTATCTTTATATGTAAATTTCACCATCTCTCTTTTGTTATTGGATTTTGTGGGTGTAATCCGCTGAAAACCCTTAGGAGACAACACTCCTCCTACTAGGGACACCTAGAGGTTTAACGGCTTGTTGCACGTGCTAAGTGCAATCGTGTCTGCCTACGAAAGTGTGCTTAGTTTTCTCATTTCTTTTTCTCCTCTTAAATAAACTAGTTTGCTCGGGACGATCAAAGATAAGTTTGGGGGTATTAGGTTTGTGCTTATTTACACATCAATTTGCATCATATTTTGTATAAGCACGACATTTTCAAAAATTTTAAAAAAAAAAATTCTTTTATAACAAAAGAGTAGAAAGTGAAAAATTACATTCAAAAGATAGGAATAATTTAAGAAGACCAAGAAAATTAGAAGTTTTCTTAAACGAACCGGTAATAAGAGTTATGAGCCGTTGTCCCAAGGGTTAGTAAGATGAAGGAAGTCACTAATCTGAGGATAAAAATAAGTCTGAAAAATAGTTTCTATTCTAGAAGCCAAATATTTGAATGTTGATACCCTACAATATGCACTTACACACGTCTTGAAACTCGGGATAGTAGAGGATACCTTGAAATGCTCTTGTCTAAAAGCCAAAGTATGAAGGAAATGAAAAATAAAAAATGAAGAAAATATAAAAATGGTGAAAAGAAAAAATGAACACTGGTTTTATTATCACTAAGGCAGCAATAAAAAAATATAGCGAGGGTGCCTCTTCACCTAGTGCCCTAAGGCCAACTGGTCTGGGAGTCGCTGCTAAGCCTTAGGTGGTACAAGCCGAGGAAAATATTATCACCGAATCAGCAAGCACACGAGTAATCGGTTTGTTAGTACCTCAAGAAGTATTAACGGTCGCATGAAAATGTGTGAGCAAATCTTAATATTCATCAAAATAAAAAGTACTAAGGTAGATGGACAAGAGTATGATAGCTTGAATTGAATTCTCCGAGTGTAGGGATGTTCTTTACACACACGTGGGGTTATATGATCAATGTTTGGATGAAAGGTAGGAATGAAGAATAAAGACGATGTTTTATCGAGGGATGATGTGATTTCTAATATTTTTTCATGACTATTAAGATAGGGCTCATGACAACTGAAAAGCTAGTATAGTTGGAAACTCTTCTTTTCAAGGCCTTTCTTTTATGGTTCTTATCTTTATATGTAAATTTCACCATCTCTCTTTTGTTATTGGATTTTGTGGGTGTAATCCGCTGAAAACCCTCAGGAGACAACACTCCTCCTACTAGGGACACCTAGAGGTTTAACGGCTTGTTGCACGTGCTAAGTGCAATCGTGTCTGCCTACGAAAGTGTGCTTAGTTTTCTCCTTTCTTTTTCTCCTCTTAAATAAACTAGTTTGCTCGGGACGATCAAAGATAAGTTTGGGGGTATTTGTTCAGTTGATAAAACTGCACATTTGTATTATATTTTTCCTACCATTTTCATATTAAAAAAGGACTTTATTATAATATATTATACATATGAGGGTTTATGTGTAAAAACACTATTTTCCATGTGTTAATATATTTTAATTAGTATTTGGTAGAAAAATGTATGCAAATAAATTCATTGACCTAATCCTAGTAGAACTAAGTCTACTAAATATTATTTGAGTTGTTGTGCAAAAGATTTCCAAGTGTGCAGAATTTTTCAAAGACTAGAATCAAGCAAATCAAGTTGTTGAAGAAGACTTGCCTAATTAAGAAGCAAAACTTGGAGACCAAGTCTGGAAGCAACCGAGAAAAGATTTCCAAATTCTAAAGGTGCCAAGGATCGCCAAATGTCACTACGAGACATCTCCTGAAGATTGATCAAAGGTGGAGATTAAACGGCCGCGGATCCGCGGCCATACCCCCCTTGGGCCGCGGATCCGCGGCAGGATATTGAAGATAGAGGTTGAGGATTTTTGGGGTGAATCTCTTCTATATTTTACCAACTTTTGAAGCAAATGATTCTGGCTTTGCACTATAAAAAGGCACCGAGAGCCTCTTGGAAAATTCATCAAGCCGACGCGATCACGAAGCTCCCGACGCTCACGCATCCAGGCTGATCATCGACTGTTCGACTACCTCCTTAGGAAAGATCGAGAAGCAACTAGTTGTAATCATTTTCTATGGATTAAAAGTGTAGTTTGAAGAAGTCGATTAATAAAGGTAGTTATTTTATTTAATTGTTTTTACATTATGTTTTCCCTCGATTTCTTTTCATCTTCTTTTCCCAATATGCGCGAATAATTCTCCGCTTGTTAGGGTTCGTAGGATTAGGGTAGGCTAATGGACGATGAAAATAACTAAACCCTTTTTAAGTCCTATAAAGTTTAGGAACTTTATCAAAAGAATCATTAACATCCTAATCGGGCGCGCTAGCAATTCTTTGCTAATTCCGACCGCGATTAGAGATTAGATTAATGATTGTTTTGGTAAAGGCTAGATATGAACGGAGTTCCGTGTCGAGGTAAGGGTTAAGAGTGGGATTCCTTTTCCCTCCAGAAACCCTAATCTACACGCATCACCGTCGTTCTAGTTCTAAATCTATTAATGGATAAAAAGGGTAACTTTTAATTAATCGTCCATAACTACTAAATCCTAACGAACCATACAAGCCTTCTTATTATATTTACTACATCTTTAAAATAATCTAGATCTATATTTTACATTCTAGTTTAACGTAGATCTAGAAACCATTTTATAAAATTCTTTATCCCTCCTCTCTTTCTCAACACATCTAAAGTAAAAGTAAAAGGTTCCACGTTTCCCTGAGGACGACCCGTACTCATCTCGGTCTAGCTATACGCGACACCGTTCTGATTGCGGTTAATTACAAACAAACACACCTTTTCGAATCAATCACTTGCGGATCAAGGGTTCCCACAAACATACCCACTGCAGGAGCTTCTTCAATACGCTGCTCACACTTTGACCATAAGTTCCTCCACCGTATAGCATATTGAACCCATGTCTTGCCTGGCCTTACCCTGGCGTTAATCAGTGCCGTCATCGGGGTGCGTTCACTGGAGCTTGCAAAACGCTGGGTAAACAATAGCTCCATCTCCGCGAAGGTCTTGATAGAATCGTTCGGGAGCTCAGAGTACCACTCGAACGCTGTGTCTGATAAGCTTCCAACGAACCGGCGAAGCAACAATTTATCATCACCACCGGTGTTGCCGCAAAGTGCCCTGAATTGGGCAACATGCTGGTGGGGATTGCCCGTCCCCTTATAGACATGGAACTTGGGAATCGTGTAGCCCGGCGGATACTTGATCTGGTCGTACCAGCCTGGATACGGTCGCCCCGTTTTTACGAGCTGTCCTGCTGCTTCAGTCGCTTGATGAACCCGGATCTGCTGAGCTATATATTCGTCCAGGTCGGCTTTGGAGATCGCCTCCTCCTTGGCTGTTGAAAGGGCCGGCGGAAGATTAGATGTCTCATCTTTATCGCCTTCAATAATGATCGGAGGGTCTTCAGCTGGAGGGTCCGGCTGTAACATCATCCCTACCATATCTTGGAAGAGGAGCGCCATTTGTTTTATATTAGCCGCTTGCTCTGCGGCTTCTTTGTCCTTCTTTTCGAGGACTCTGCGTAAGAAGTCAGCGTCAGTTTCTTGATCATGACGCTGTTCTGATGATGCTTCCGGGCTTTCTTTTTGGCTCGGTAAGCGCGGCCATTGTAGTCAGCATCTTTTGAAGCTTCTGTTGCTACTCCTGGGCTTTCGTCACGGATCGGGTGAGCGGTCGATGATCTGTCGAAGCACGGCTTTCCTCGTTTCCAGAAGCCATATAAACGGTGTGCACCACCATGCCCCCTGACTTGGGGCGTTTAGATTCAGTGTCTTTGCGATTTGTCAAAGACACAGGGGCTTTTTGCGGCCTCCTTTTCTTTTGAGTGACTGACGTTGAGGGAGCCGTTGCAGTGGGCACCCAGCAAGCTGTTGCTTTTTCTGGCTTGACAGAGTAGTCCTTCTCTTGCCGAACCTTCATCTTTTTCTGTCGGAGGAGGTAGTCTTGATCAACAACCGAGTCTTGGACTTGACGCCAGACCTTATAAATTTTAGAGGACAGCCGTTGAGGGGGCTGCTCTAGCTTCACCTTTGGGGCATTATCCACAGGTGTAGAAGATCTTTTCAGCACAGCGGTCGAAGAGTTCTTGCGGACTTTCCTAAGTGGTTCAAAGCTGTTTCCAGTTGGAACAGCAGCATCAATTTCCGCCGTTGGAGTTGGCGGAGTCAGTCCAGAAGGAGAGTTGCCCCCGGTCTTCTTTACTCGGCGCCAGTAGTATATCCCTAGTAGGAGGGGTGTTGTCTCCTGAGGGTTTTCAGCGGATTACACCCACAAAATTGTATAATAAAAGAGAGATGGTGAAAGTTATATAAAGATAAAAACTATAAAAGAAAGAACTTGAAAATAAGAGTTTTCAACTCTACCGGCTTTTCAGTTGCTATGAGCCCTATCTTAATAGTCATGAAAAGATATTAGAAATCACATCATCCCTCAATAAAACATCGCCTTTAGTTTTCATTCCTACCTTTCTTCCAAACATTGATCATATACCCCTACGTGTATGAACTGGACATCCCTACACTCAGAGAATTCAATTCAAGCAATCATACTCTTGTCCATCTACCTTAGTACTTTTTAATAGATATTTAGATGGAATTTGCTCACGCATTCTTCATGCGACCGTTAATACTTCTTGAGGTACTAACCGACCGATTACTCATGTGCTTGCTAATTAGATGTTTTTCCTCGTCTTGCAACACCTAAGGCTTAGCAGTGACTCCCAAACCAGTTGGTCTAAGGCACTAGGTGATAAAGCACCCTCGCTATATTTTTTTTATTGCTGTCTCGGTAATAGCAAAACCAGTGTTCATTTTTCTCTTCACCATTTTATCTTTTCTTTTCCATTTATTATTTCCTTCATATTTTGGCTTTTAGACAAGAGTATTTCAAGGTATCCTCTACTATCCCGAGTTTCAAGATATATGTAAGTGCGTATAGTAGGGTATCAACGTTCAAATGTTCGGCTTCTAGAATAGGAACTATTTTTCAGGCTTATTTTTATTCTCAGATTAGTAATTTCCTTCATCTTACTAACCCTTGGGACAACAGCTCATAGCTACTTATTACTAGTTTCATTTAAGAAAACATCTAACTTTCTTGTTTTTCTTAAACTATTCATATCTTTTAAATATAATTTTTCACTTTCTACTCTTTTCTTATCACAATTTTTGTGTGCAGAGTAAGGCGTAAATAAGCATTGGAGCGCTGAAAAACGACTTCTTGGGAGCTTCTTGCGATGGCACAGGAGCGCTGAAGCTCGTTGGCGGAAGCATGGTCCCGAAGAATAGCCTAGTGGTGGCTTGAGTTGCGTGCTCCACCGGTATAGTGAAAAGGGAGGCCGCTTGGGGCCCGTAGGTTACTCCTCCAGATGGGACAGAGCGAGAGTTGCTGTTGCAGTTAGTGCAGTTCGAAGCCTGTTAATTTCTTGAAGAGCTTGAATATTCTGCCCCCTGCATCGACCTTGGTCTTTGGCATGTGCCAGTTGTTTGAGGACCGATTCCGTCGGCAAGGCTGCTGCTTGACAGACATCCTCTGGGCTTCCTCCATCGGCGTTGAGGCACCGAGGGTGGGAGGTGGGAGCATCGACCCAAAAAGAATCCCGTTGATTTCTTGAACAGCTTGAATATTCTGCCCCCTGCGTCGACCTTGATCTTTGGCATGTGCCAGTCGTTTGAGGACCGATTCCGTCGGCAAGGCTGCTGCTTGACAGACATCCTCTGGGCTTCCTCCATCGGCGTTGAGGCACCGAGGGTGGGAGGTGGGAGCATCGACCCAAAAAGAATCCCGTTGATTTCTTGAAAAGCCGGATTGCAGAGATTTGAGGCTGTAGGTGACCCATACTTGACTCCGCCGGATATGACAGAGCCTGAGTTGCTGGGTGGGAGCAAATGCTATTCTTCATAGAGACGAAATGCCGGCTTCAATATCCACTCACCTAAGAGCAACCAAAAACATACACACCGCGATTATTTGATCGCGGGAAAAACACGACACACGAAGTGTGGAGTGGAAAGAGGAAAAGGTCCCACCGGGCGTGCCAGAATCTGTTCCCCTCCGAATGGCGGCGACGACGGCTGAGGACGTCTAGGCCTGAGATTCGGGGCAGATGCTATATGGTTTTATCCGTCTACCTCTCCGAAGATGCCAAGTTGATTTATGGCACCGTGTATCGGAGGTTTAGACGGATGCGGCCGATGTAGTAGACTTCGTCAGATTCCCCCTCGCTAGAGGGGTTTTTGATTGTGGAGACGCTCTTCCCTGCAGGCGCAAGCCCCTGCAGTTAATTACGCTACCGCGTCGCGGTAGCCACTTTCTCCTTCTCTAGAATTTCACTTCGTGTCGTGTGTGTTTGTTTTGTTTGTGGTTGCCCGTGGATTGTATACGGAGACTGAGTAATGCCGTCGCCCGTAGGACGTGGATTAGTCCAAATCCGTATTTACTTAGACTTGGGTTTGGTGTTTTTAGTATAAGGATACGTTAGCTGTATTAAGGCTAAGATCAACTTAAACGTTCGTTAAGGATACGTTAGTCTCATTTGAGACTAAGATCAACTTAACGTGGTGATCCATTTAATCTATGGCCGTCGGGACTCGTCGCCTCTCTGACGTCATTGAAGGATTACAACGATAGGTGTCAAAGGAGTTCAGAGATGTACCCTTGAACCGAAGTTGATTAGGGAATATGGAGTCTGTTGAAATGCTTAAGGATACGTTAGCCTTGTTTGGGGCTAAGATCTACTTAAGCGGGATCGTTTAGATCCGACAGAAGAGCGTTTGGAGGCTCTATTGTTCCAGTTTAGGGACGTGGTGGTCCATGTTCCAGTTTAGGGACATGGTGGTCCATATTCCAGTTTAGGGACGTGGTGGTCCGTCATTAGTTTAATGACATTTCGGTCCATCATTAGTTTAAGAATGTTTCGGTCCACGAGTTTAAGGATCCCGCAGTCCAATATTAGTTTAAGGACGTTTCGGTCCACGAGTTTAAGGACCCCGCAGTCCATATTCATATGTGGTCGTCGGGACCCGTCACCTCTCTGACGTCGTTGAAGGATTACAACGATAGGTGTCAGAGGAGTTTGGAGATGTACCCTTGAACCGGAGGTAAATTGATTTAAGAGAGCAATTTTGCTCAGTCAATTTAATTTGAGGACTTACGGCCATGATTGGGCTAAGTCCAGTTGAAAAATGTTCAACACTTTTTTTTTTGGGCCTGTACTAGGGCTTGGCCCATTTTAAAATAATGCATTGCATTATTTTCGATTTTGGGTTGGGCTCTGCCCGTAAAGGATGTAGAGCATCAATTTGTTTTGGGCTCTGCCCATTTATAAATGATGCAGAGCATCAATTTTACTTGGGCTTTGCCCTTTTTATTGCTTTGCAATTTATTTTGGCCTGCTAGGTCTTTTTGACTTGGGCCTGGCCCTTTAGCAAAAGAAATGCATTGCATTTGTCAGGCGCTTTGCGCCAATCAGAGAGCGCAAGCGCTTGTGGTGTTGACACGTGTCACGCAAGCGCAGTGCGCTGCGCCAATGCGCTGCGCTTGCGCTGCTGACACGTGTCGCGCTCTGGTGAGTTGCGCCAATTCCAGAGAGCAAGGCTCTATCTTAAAGCGCATAGCGCAAGTAGTTCAGATGCTGACACGTGGCGCTCTCTGGTGGCTTACACCAACCCAAGAGCGCAACAGTGCAGATTTGCAAGTGCAGAGCACTATTAATTTGAGAATCTTTTAGATTCAAGAACCAATGGTTCATAAAGGAAGTGCAAAGCACTATTTTTATTTTGTTTTTTATTAAAGATCATTGATCTTGTTTTTAGATCAATGATCTATCAGAAGGAATTCTTCTATTTAAAAGGTCTTTTACCTTTCTTTTTTCTTTGGGAATTTTCTCAGAGTTCTCTCTGTTTAATTTCTCCAAAAAATGTTCCTCCTTTGAATTGAGGTCTAGGGTCCTTTTTATAGTGCCCATCAGTTTGTTGAATTTGTTAATGAGATCTTTCTCTGAGTGATTTGGGGAATTTTCCCTACCGTTGAATTTTTATCCAAGGGTTTCTGTTTTACAGAAGGCAATCTTCTTGTTTTTAACAAGAACAAAAAGATCTTTTTTAGAATTTTAATTCTATTTGGCGCAAGCGCCCCAGCGCGTGACACGTGTCGCGCATCGCACAGCGCAGCGCAACTGCGCTGACACGTGTCGCGCAGCGTACAGCGCAACTCAACTGAGCTTGCGCAATTGCGCTGCTACGTGTCGCGCAGCGCAACTGCGCTAGCGCCACTGCGCTAGCGCCACTGCGCTGCCACGTGACGTGCAGCGCAGAGCGCAGGCCAGCTGAAGCTTTGCTTCAATTAATTAAAGTTTGAATTTTCAACAGAGCCTTGCTCTGATTGGGTGCGCTGCCTTGGGCGCTGTGCTCCCTGCGCTAACGTGTCTGATTTTGACACGTGGCGCTCTGCGCGCAGCGCAGGGGATCTGAATCGTTGCTTTATTTATTTTAACTTTAATTTTCACTTCGATTTTCAAAACAGAGCTTTGCTCTGATTAGGGGAAACAGAAGCGTTGCTTCGTCTCCCGCCTTGGAATTTGAACAGAGTTTTGCTCTGATTGGGGTAAACAGTGGTCATCCTATCGAAGATTGATACCAAGAAGAACCCGGCAGACGTATTGACTAAGGTCGTTTCGCTGGACAAGTTTAAGCTCTGTTTGGACACGGTCCACATTGTTGATTGCGGAGCTAGGACTATAAGACGCACCGGAGAAAGAGAAAGGTTTAGAGATTTGGCGATTTTGCATCAAGGAGGAGAATGTTTCACATAAGCCCAAGCCTAAGTCTTCCATCCCAAATCCAAGTTATGGAGTGTTTCTAGAAGAAGTCTAGAAATTCTAGAGATCTTCTAGAAATTGTTTATAATGGCTCTAGACATCTTCTAGAAGAACTTTTAGAAATAGTTTAGAAATTCTGGAAGTTTCTAGAACTATTCATTGAATCCCTATAAATATCTTACGGGTCATTTGAGACGGGCATCAAATAATCAAGCAAACACAAACACTTATGAGCTATAGTGAGTTTTTATGAGAGATTGAGAGTTTGAGAGCTCTAGTATATTTTGTAGCCTTCAAATTCCTTTGTAAAATAGCTTTCTCTATATTAGTATAAAGTATTCTTTCGCCAATAAGGTCCTCTTCACATTTCTTCATTGGTTGCTATATCCATCCAAAATCGGTGTTTCCGCCAACACATTCCACCCCCTGCAAACCCTGTTGCGTAGGGCGTTGCACAACTTTTTGTCATGCAACACTTCTTACATAAACTATTTACCAGACATCTCATTCGTGGCTTGTGAAACACTCCCACCGATTATGATATAATGTCTTTGCTAGACCATTGCCTTCATAAGGTGATGTTGAGGCGGGCCTGGCCACAATCCTATGCGGCATGGCATTTTGCATTGCTGAAAACTTTAGTTTCACTCACTATAGCTGGTGTAAGATCTCATACACACTACATCCCCTACTGTTAGAACTGTAGGGGCAACCATCTAGCCTTACGGTGTTCACTGTAGGGACAAAATTATGATTCGTAAAGACAAAAGCCGCTGGGGCAGAAAACCCCTGCGATTATAAATTTGCTTCTACGGCGAAACCCGTAGGGGGTCACCGCTCCTACGGTTTCCAACGTAGGGGTAATTATATTTTAAAATAATAATAATAATAATATCTTGTCCCTACGGTGTGCGCTGTAGGAGCATCATTTTATACATTTTAAAAAAATTTAATATGGGGCAAACTTAGCCCCTATGGTTTCCACCGTAAGGGCATAATATCAGGTTTTTTGATACTTTATTCCTACGGCGGTCACCGTAAGGGTAAAGGTTGTCCCTACGGTATAAACCGTAGGAGCAAATTTTAAATTTTTTTGAAAAAAATACCGTCTTCTGTATTTTGTTCGCCCTTTATACAATAATATATCACACACCATATTATACACCCAAATACAAAAATATATATCAATAATATCCCACGCATAATATATAACGAAATACAGAAATGTAAAAATACAAAATAAACAAACATAATACAAAATCACTTTAAAATCATGATCATAATCATCATATACAATCGATATCTAAAATATACATGTTGCAAATATATTACAGACATCCTATAAAAATCTCAAAAATATACAACCTCAGATGGGTCCTGCTGGGACCAAGTCTCAGGCCTCTCTCGTAGCCACCGCGACACCCTTCGTGTACGGCGTCTCGGATAGGGGTCAATATTGCTGGATTGGTCTCTCCGCATGTATATCTATAATATATCGTTCATCATGAATATGTGTGTATATCTATAATATATTGTTCAAAATGAATATGCGTGCAATATATAATATATAAATATACCTGTAGGGGTGGAAAAATCCACACAGAAAGAGTCATCTGGACTTTGTCCGGACGGGGTGAAAGACCATCCCTCTGCTGTAGGAGCTGCTCCCTACGCAGCTCCCCCAGCATAATCGCTCTACCCCTTCCTTTAGAGCTGCCTCTGGCGCTGCCCCTGGTGCCCCTGCCCCTCGCTGGTACCGACGTCGCCATCATCCCTAAATAGAAGTACAATCATTACATATGCATGTAATACATGTATGTAAGAGAAATAATAACAACAATACATGTATAGTTCATAGAAAAGGTAAACTCATAATATAATATTAACGATTACCATTTTCGTTTCATAGACGTAATAGACTTCGTAAGAATATTTACTTGGATTTGATCATTAATATCATTCCTAATCTATGTAACTTCATGCTCATCCGAAGATAATCCTTCTACGGAAACAGGCGGTTGGAGCACTCTAAGTTTTTTCTCTTCTTTTTTCTCATCACTGTCATCCATGTGATTCTCGAATTCTGAGACATCATAAATATCCCTGAGCTTCCATCGGCATATAACACTCCATCTCGGATGCTTCAAACACTTTGAGTGGTATACTTGAAATACTTATTACGGAAATATAAATGGATCGTCCTCAAAGAAAAATCGCTGTGTGTTTACAATAGTCAATCCATATTCATCTTTCTAAATCTCGAGATTGTCTCTCCAACTTCCAGTTTCGGTTTGTGTATCATACCAATATACTGAAATATATAAAATGGTTCTGTTCGTCCGGGATATTGGATACCAAGTACCCATAATAAATCACATCATTCGAGCCAACAGTCGCAATCCCACTATTCTGGGTGGTTCAAGATTTTTTTATATCTTCGACTTCAAATTTGTATCTAAGGACACCGAATCCTTTGTAGTATGCAACCTCTATGCCAAGAAACTGAGCTAGACATCTCAAGTCTTTCTCTAATGATACAAATTGTTCGGATATTGAATATGACAAAACAAATTATGCGACAATTACATAATGATATAAGTTTAGATTAAGACTAGTCGCAAAAAAGAGATTCGAATATCTTACATGATATGCAAACTAGTCGCAAAAATTGTCTTGATATTTTTCCAATCGATCATCATTCCAATTAGGATACCCACAATATACTTCATTCTTATGAATTTTGTTCTCAATATTAAATTTTGACGTCAATATTATATTATTTCACACACACACACATATATATAAAGAACAATTAATGTAAAACAGACTTACTCTCTAACTTCATCAAGACATACGCTATTGAGGAAGATAAACCGATGTATCTTATTGATAAATATGTGTTCCGTTCTCTTATAATTTGCTTTACCATATGGTTCGTCCTGAATTCTCCGAGACCTGTTAAGTTTCGTCTCAATGTTTTTGTCCAGATAGCGGGAATAAAATATGGTTACTTCATTTAGGAGATAACCTTATATAATAGAACTCTCTGGTCGATTTATATTGCATATATAATTTTTTAGAGTCAGGAGATATCTAAAGAAACTTATGTTAAATAAAGAAATACAAGCATATAAGATAACAAAAATATATCGATTGCGTCAACCAAAAAATTCAAGATACCTTTCAACGGGATATATCCATCGATATTATACCGGTCCGGCAAGTTTAGTTTCGGTTGCAAGATGAACCGTCAGGTGTATTATGATATCGAAAAACGTCAGTGGGAAAATACGCTCAAGCTTGCACAGTATTGAGCGAATCACATTTTCTAGTTTCTCCATCGTCACAATTTCGATGTTTTTAGCGCACAATTCTATAAAGAAACATCAAAGTTCATTGATTACTAGACCGACCGATTCAAAAGGGAAGTCCTGAGGAACAATGGGAGAAGGTGCTCAATAATAACACAGCAATCATGACTTTTCAACCTATTGATCTTGCCTTTCACAATCTTTATCTTCTTATTAAATGATATGGAAAAATCTGCGGGAACTTTCAAATTATGCAACACCTGCAGAAACCTTTTCTTCTCTGCTTGTGACATATGATACGCGACATTGGAAAGTACAAACTTGTCTGATTTACCCGCTATCAGTTTAAGATGCAGATCATCTCTAATTTTCCAGTCCGTAAGATCTATCCGAGCTCTGAGTTTGTCTTTCGATTTTCCATTTTTACAAAGAAGCAAGTTAAGTACTTTCTTAGATACTCTCTTCTCAATGTGTATGACGTCCAAACAACGACACACTAAATTTGTTGGGCAGCCCGGTTGTAAATCTCCAGTTCCAAATAATAAAAAAATTCTGTATTTTTTTGAATTTAATCCAAATTTGTTTCATTTTTATATATTTTATTATTTTCCTAAACTCTAACCTAAACAAAAATTCCCAAACCCAAATCCTATTCTCTACCCACACCCGAACCGACCCGGACCCGACCCGCTTTCATCCTTCTTCCTCACTCCCTCATTTCTTTTCCCGCCACTGCGCAACCTACGTCGCCCGCTTCTCGCGCTCACGACGAACGCTTCCCACGCCCACTCCCCACGCCCGCTCGCCTCCGCGTCCTTCGCGCCCGCCTCCACTCGACCAGCTTATCCCCAACAGCTCCAAGACCCAACGGTTCTCGCCACGACTCCCGCTCCTCGCGCTCGCGTGAGAACCGGCCATCTCCAACGGCCACACCCCCTCTTCTCTCCAACGTCTCCTCCTCACTCCCCGTTCTCTTCAATCATCTCTCCCTCTCTGCTTCTCTCCCTCTCTGTTTCTCTCTCTCTCGTTCGTCCTCGTTCTCCTCCAAAGTAAAACCCTACCTCACGTCGCCGAACTCCTCCCAGCTCCGACCACTACCGCCGGCAAGCCCCCAACACTCCCTCTTCTCTCTCCTAACACCTCAGCCGCCAACACCCTCGCCTCATCTCCAAGACCCACCGAACCCGAGCACCCACCACCATCAGCGCCGACCCCTTATCTCGCCGACGAACCCAACTCCCTCGTCCCTGTACCTCGCCTGAGCTCCGACCGTCGCCTCAGCCAACCTCGCCAGAGCCACTGCATCGATTCCCAGCAGCCCGGGCACCCACGACTCACCAGCTCTCATCGCCTGCAGCGCCTGAGCACATCTCCTGCAGCCCCCGAGCTCTCTCGTGACCTGCTCACTTTCCTCTACCCACCAATCCCATGCCAGCACTGCCGAGCTCGCTTCCTCGACGCCATACGCACTGTCGAGCTCACTGCCGTTGTGTTCGTGCCGTGATCGTGTTCGTGTCGCACCAGCCCTTGTTGTCATCACGATCGTCTCAGGAAAGTGAAGCCCTTTCACTTGTTAAATTCATGCTATGTAATGGTGTAGTTAGAAATTGTAGTTTAACGGTTTAATTGGGTGTGATACGATGCTTGGATGAACGAATAAATAACATCCCCGTACACGTATCGAGTGCGTGATGCATTTATTCCATTAAAATCCCCAAGTTTCATTATTAAAAGTTCCGATTGAGGTTAACGAATGACATTTAAGATATCGGCATCAAATTGATAAGGCACCGAACGTAAAATAAAATTCCGATTGGTTACGGCAAAATCTGAAAATCGACGTACATCCCACGTTGTAAAATTTGTAGTTATTTGAATATGATTCCAATCATGATGCTCCAGGGCTCGTATCGAACCTAACGAGATGGCCTATAACCATGTGTATTTAGTTTTGGAATAATGAAATCCCACGACCCTGAAAAATGATGAAGGACGAAGTTCTGGACTGCAGTCCGGGGAAACTATCTCTGGTGGAAACCGAATTCTGAGTACCTGTACACACTTTTTTAAAAATGAAAATACGTGGAGACCCATATGGTAGCGTAGATAACTTAATTATCTAACACCTAAAATCGGTCCCGTGCATTTTTCGGCCGTTTGGCATTTAATTTACATTTTAGAATGTCACTGCGTTCTGCAGTTTCTGCAGAGGGGTTCGGTACATGGTAACTTTAATCTGGACATAACTTCTGGTGTAGAGGTGAGATTGATAATCCGTTTGGTGCGTTGGAACCTTAACTGGCAGAACTGAATTTTATTCAACTAGGACAAAAGCCGAATCTGCACACAATTACTGATAAACTGCGCGCGAAGTTGGGCTTCCAGTTCTGGAACTGGAATCTCAGAAGTCGATCACTGCCTTCAAACGATGATAATTCTCTAACCTGAACTCCGATTGACCTGAAATAAATTTTGTTGCTTAGATAATACAGTGTGATTCATATTCCCTTTATATTGTTTTGGCCAATTCTAAGCGTATGATTTACCGTGAATTTTGCAAGTTATAAGGCATTAGACGTGGTAGTGTAACGAATACCTATTCAGTGCATTTATACATATTTTTCTCATGCTTGAGTTATACCTTCCGCATAGTGAATCATTTGCATTGTCGGTATATTAATGATTAGTGATTGAGTTGTGGCAAATACGACAGTGATATTGATAAGTGGAAAAAGTATTTGAAAATAACAGTGAAACGTATTATCCACAACTTATCTAATTCGTGAATACAGACCATAACCTGGGGAAATGGGGAAATCAAGGTGGATTTGAACTCGTATTTAGCGAGGTACAGTGATTAGAGGATGATCATTCGCTATTAGTGATACTTATATACATATACATGCTTTAGGTCGTGGGCCTAGCGGCACGGCTGACAGGGTTATGTCCCGGACACAGTGGACCGTAGTCTCGGGCATGCACAAGACCCTTGTTAAACACGAGTATCCTCTCCACCAATTGATTTCATGGACTTAATGACCGTTAAGTAGTGACATATACATTGCTTAGATCACCGACATCTTACTCATAGTGCACCATTCATTTCCAGTTGATGTGATTATATATAGGTACTGCAATCCATTGTACTCCCAATGTTTAATACTACTGCACACCTATTATACATATTTATTTGCTATGTGTGTCGCCCTGACGACCTGAGTGTGCATGCTCAGAGGACGAAGTGGATCCAGCCCAGGAGCAGGACTTACCTTTCGAGATTGCGGATATCTAGACTGCACCACCAGTGCTACTTTCTTTTATTTCAGCACTTGTTATTGGTTAGTTATTTATTTTGTGAAATAAATGTACCTCGAATTCTTTTAAATTGCAATGTAATAAAGTCGTGAACTATGATTTCTCCTTTACTCAAGCACTGTTTATTAACTCCCATGTAATGCTAGAAGCCGAAGTGTGACTACGGCGGGATTATTCCCTGATCGTAGGAGCATGGCTGGTCTAGTCATCTCTCGTATCCTGTATTTTGGGAATCGGGGCGTGACACCGGTGATTCGCTGAAAATACATAACTTGTTCCGGTCGGGTGAAATGTCATGTTTTCTGGGATCTATCCCGAAGGTCGTGTTATTATAATCATTCAATCGAGCAATCACGTCCTTTCCGGATAATGGGGCTGGGGGCCCACGAAGCTCCCGCTGACCATCAAAGTGAACATTGTTAAACCTGTAGGGATGATATGGTAACAGGAAACGCCGATGACCGCAAAAAGAAATCTTGTTTCTATAATTCAATCGTTTCAATGTTATATCTTGCTGGCAGTAAGAGCATGTTTTGTAACCATGTACGGATAACCTGATAGCATTTCATATGCAAGAAAGCTATTAATTGCCAACATTAAAGCCACACGCATCGCGAAAATTGTATTTGTGTTTGTATCATAAGTCTCCACACTATTAATGAATAAGGATTTTAGCTCTTCGATCAGAGGTCGGAGGTAGACGTTGATATTGTTTCCTGATGAATTCGGCCCGTTAATAAGAAGATGCATCATAAAATAGGACCGATCCATGACCAACCACGACGATATATTATAAACCATCATTACAACGAACCATGTACTATGTTGATCACAAATCTTATAGTTGAATGAGCAAAATCCATCACTAGCCAGTCTGAGACTGAAATTGCGAGGATCATTGCTGAATATTAGATGCCTCCTATCAAAATCATTCTATACCAGTGAATCTCTTGGATGACTCATTCTTCCATTTTCGCTTGGAAGAGCACGATGCCAAATTATTACCTCCGTCGTTTTCTTACGCCTGAATACCCTCTACAGTCTGTGTTATGGGAAAGTATCGTGCTACCTTGACAGATATATATGGCTTCTTATCATATACTTTTAGCTTATACATGTCCTCTTCGTAGGTAGGACACTCTTTCAAATCGGAATTTTCTTTCCGGTACAGTACACATCTTTGGGATATGCATGAATCTTCTCATAGTTCAGACCCAAATTAGACATCATCTTCCGGGCTTCGTACCGGCTCTCAGGCACATGGCATAGAATCTTTCAGGAACTTAAGAAGTATCATGAGTGACTTATTGCTCCATCTATTTAGGCACTTAATCTCAAAAAGATGGATGAACCATGATAGTGTGGAATATTTTGCATTCTTATAAATTGGTCTCTTATCATTATTCATGTACTTCTTATAGTTATTCCCACGCTCTCCTTGACCGGAAGGAAGGTCTTTTTCAGTAGGATTACTATCACCGAGAGCGGGCTCTACCATATCCTCCATTTCCTCTCCTGGAAAGAAGTTATTTTCTTCATCCGTTGTATTATCGTTTTCTTCTTTTTCCCCATGATATAACCAAATTGTATAAAATCTAGTAAAACCATGTCTAACGATATGAAACTCTACCTTCCCTATCTTCCGGTACATCTTATTCCCACAACTGTCGTACGGACAAAGGTATCTTCCCCGACACGGCCTTATGATGTTTTCGTGCAAATTTAATGAAAGAAGCAACTCCTGCGATGAACTCAGGGTTCATGTGTTGTTGCCGATCCATGTACATCCAGTTCTTAACTTTGATGCAAGGTTCAAGAACTCGGTTTCGGTCTCGGTCTCTCACAATTTTATTAGTTTCGCTAATCTCGTTTCGGTTTCGACGGTAATATAACATACATAAGTGTAGATATATCAAATACTTAAATTTATAATTCTATATTACAAGACAGTAATCCTAGTGTTTAAAAATCCAGCCATGATGCAAAATATATTGAAAAGTGTACTTAGATAAGTATTAATATAGGTTTTTTTGCAGTTTTCTAACAACGAAGGCTTACAATGATCATAATAACAGTAAAAATGGTATAAAACATAAATTTTTAAAGATTTTAGCCGAAACGATATTGTATGGTTAGTTTCGTATCAGTTTCGGATTTCGTATCGGTCTCCATCGAAACCGATACGAAACCACCACGTATCGGTGGTTTCGGCCGAAACCTCGAACCTTGCTTTGATGTACTTATGGGCCATGTTAGATTGTATAACATATATATATCGTTAACAGCTTCTAAAAGCACATGTGCATGTGTGTATAAGATTATCGCTCTCAAGTATGAGTTCATATGATTTAAACTCTATTATATATCACTACATTGTTATACATATCCATCCTTCTTCACTGATAATAAACCAAATTAAGTATGCAATTTGAAGAGATTTTAGTTCTTAACATCACACGGTCTAAGATATTACATCGGCTGTTGGGGATAAGGTTTCTATCTTATTAAGAATGTATAGAGCAGACACTCATTCGCTTGTATTTTTATCTGTTTCGAGAAAATTTCGACAGCACCTTCCTGTTGTTCTCCGATTACACTGTAATAGAATAGATAATCATTTCAAAACTGTGAAACAATATTGAAATGAACATCTAATGTATCTTTGTATACGGAGAACCAACGGAAAGATACCGACGAAATAACTCGAAATGAATGAAAACACAAGTGAATGAGGTGTTTGCTTTATACATTTTTAAGTTGTCCACACGGGAAAAATCTATCGGTTATCATATGATTGAATTTTCTCGTCACATAGACTACATGACGGTTGTTAGCACATAATGATACCTGTCCGATTTTTAACAATTTTCATGTAGTTTTATATCACGACGAACACTGAACGTATGTCAACCGATAGACAAGGTCTACGACGTGTAATTTAGTTTGATAAATTATCTAAGTTTCAATTTATGATTTCGTTTAGGTGTAGAGTTGTTAGTGCGTATGTGTTTTGTGTATGTGTGTTGTACATGTTGTGTGCGCGTGTTGTATGCGTGTGTTGTATGGTTTGTGTAGGTAAAAGACGCAAGTAAAAAATGTTTTTGAACATTTCGGCAGCACCTTCTCTGTATTTATAAAATTTCCCAAATTGAGATACAATGAGATACGTGGCACGAAGGCCGGTAACATGGCTTGAAGGCCGGGAATATAAACAACATTTACAACAATAACTAAATTTAAAAACCTTAAAATAATTAACATTTATCATCAACAAATTAAACTTAACATTTAAAACTAACTAATTTAAAAACCTTAAAATACTTAATAGCAATTTCTTCAAAAAAAAATCACTCGCTGTGATCGACGGGGGGCTCGACGATGTGAAACTCGCTGTGGAGAAGGAGGTCGGCGCTGTGGTGGAGGATTGATGGGGGCTCGGCACTGGAGGAGAGGGCTCGGCACTAGAGGAGACTTGGCCCTGGGGATCGACAGAGAGGGGGATCGGTGTTGGCCGAGGGGCCTCGACGAGAGGGGGTTTGGCGCTGGACGAGAGCTTGATTTGGAAGGCTGGAAGACGTGCGCATGCTCGATTGAGAGGCGGCGGCGAGCGGCGAAGGAGGAGGAGGCGGCGACGGCGGCGAGCGAGGGTTAGGATTTTTCATGCGCCCATGGATTGGAGGAGGGGGTCTACGACAGAGGAGGAGGGGGTCTATGGTGGAGGAGGAAGCGCCGACAAGCAGAGGAGGAGAGGGTCTATAGCGAGGAGGCGCTGATGAGCGGCGAAGGAGGCGGCGGCGACGAGCGACAGAATTAGTGTTTTTTTCGCGCGCGGCTGGATTGGGGAATTAAGCAATTTCTGTTTTATTTTTTAAAAAATGCCTCGATATTGCTCTTGCAATTCCCACGGGTTTCTCTGCCGGCGCTGTAGGGGCAACTTAAGTTTGACACAAAAGTTATTTTTTTCTATATAAATGCCCCTATGGTGTACATGGCAGGGGCAACGTAATGTAGTCTCTGTGGTTTTTCTGAACCGTAGGGATAAGCCTTTTTGGTACCAGTGACAATATTGTTCCAATTTTTGCAGATACAAAATCTCTGAGTTGGCAAAGAAGTACAAGGTATATGCTTTAGACTTGCTAGGGTTTGGCTGGAGCGATAAAGCGCTTGTTGAATACGATGCAACTGTTTGGCGGGACTAGGTGTCTGATTTTATGAAAGAAGTTGTCAAAGTACCAGCAGTCTTAGTCGGCAATTGGTAATTACAATACAAGCGGTTATTGGACATGAATGCTAATCTTTTTTCTGGATGTAATGTTTATATGTTATATTTGAAATATATTCACAGTGATCAAAGAAGTACATTTATAAGATTAGGTTTATATATATTATGATGAAAAGTGTCAACTGAATTGTTAAAAGCTTGGACTAAAGCACACTGGAGATCCCCTATAGGTTTTGAACCCTTTTGGTTAGCGGCCAAAATTTCACCGAAGTTTTGCTTATAAACCAAAGGATGTACCTCTCTAGATTGTCAAGTGACCGAAACTAGAGGGCTTCTTAAGAAACCTTTGAAACCCTATTCACTTGCTTCAAACATAACTAATTGCTTCAAGTTCTATCACCCAGACGACTCAAATTCTCTTGACCCTTTCTATATTACTCAAATTATTTTCTATGCTGTTACACAAATGTTGCAAAAGATATTGAGAAAGGAGTCTAGTCAAGATTTACTAGCCGACTCCACTATAGCTTTCGTGGAATCCGGTAGCAAACTTGATATGATTGAGAGCTATAAACACTTTAAAATAGCTGTACACCTCATGCCTCGAAGTCTAATAAGTGTTTATTTGGTTTTTCTATCTCCATCTACCCACATTTTTAACATAGTCTTGATTCGACTATTTCTTTAGCTGACATTCTTAGCTTTCGTGCCATATTACTTACAATGTTATCATATAGCTAATCTGGATCACGCTTGATCTCCAGCCTTGGT
The DNA here is from genome assembly GCA_030015575.1 of Agapanthus africanus. Classification (NCBI taxonomy): domain Eukaryota; kingdom Viridiplantae; phylum Streptophyta; class Magnoliopsida; order Asparagales; family Amaryllidaceae; genus Agapanthus; species Agapanthus africanus. The sequence continues at coordinate 12,196,516 of CM057344.1, read as the reverse complement.
GGCTTCACGCATTTGTTTGCAGCTGCGGAACTGCCTCAACAAGTTCTCGGGATTGCATTACTAAATTCTGCAGGACAATTTGGGAACCAAATTGCGCAGACCAACAAAACTAATGAAGAAACAGCATTAAAGAAGTTCCTTATCAACCCTCTAAAGGAAGTATTTCAAAGGGCCGTACTCGGATCCTTTTTCTGGCAAGCACAGCAACCTGCACCCATTGAGTCTGTCTTAAAAAGTGTATGCTGCTTTTATCTCATCAGCATATTCCTTTACCAACGATCAAATAGAATGCACCAATAATTAGAGCTCAAAATTTTCGAAGTTTTTCTAATTTGATGAATTTTTAAAGTTGAGTGGGTTTAATACAACAAAGGTACAAAAGATGGACTATGCTTTGAGTGATATACTTAAGAGCACTTTAGTGAAAAAGCAAAAGCTCTCTTAAAGCCAAACATTAGATTGGTTTGCTATAAAAATTAAAATTAAAGGCGCTTTCGTGGGAAACAACAGTTGTTAACGATAGTATAGTGTAATTTAGCTTAAATTGCTTCAAAATTCAAAGCAGGAATACCTCTCAACTCCTTGATTTCCTTTAATGTGGGCAGATTGATGTCGAGATTTATGACGAACCAAACCAAATACACACTCGATAGCCTTCTAAGCAAAGCTTTTGTGCCCGTTGCTATTGCTCTGGGGCGACTTAGACCCTTGTGTGAGTCCGACCAAGGCTCTCCAGATCAAAGAATTCAACCCGAAGATTTCGATCGTGAACCTGCAGGCCGGGCATTGCCCCCATGATGAGGTCCCAGAGCTAGCCAATAAAGCTTTGTTAGATTGGTTATCGTCGTTGGACTAAATTTAATCACACATGATATTTTGTAACAATATTGTTCACATTTAAATATGGTAGTGTATACTGCCTCTTGCCAGTATTCTGTACATAACAAATTTTGTAATAATTTTAAATCTCACATATTCTTACATGAGGTCTCTATCTGCATTGTTAATATATTTCATTTTTTAAATATTTTTTAAGGTTAATATCCTTTTTCTGAATGGCGGTTACTCCATGAAATCTCATGTTTGCTGTAGGCCTTCCAGTCCGATAAAGTTTTCATGGATCGGGATATTTGTTTAATTGAAGGATAGAGGAATATTTCGTCTAGATGTAACCTGTTCTGCAAATATCGATTTTTTATTTGTTTTTTCTCTAATCTAAATGCACTCAAACTTAATTTAGTTTTGCTTATCAATCGCTACACTCTAGTTTTCCTTCACGAAATTTAAGTTGCTCAGCTCAGTTTGCAAAGAAGTATAAGAAGACATTAAATTTTCATTTTTCAAAACCAAATCCTCATTGTTACTTCTCAAAGACTCAAAATCAAAAACCCACAAATCATAAACTTTCTTTTGTTCTTCAAATCTACAAAATATATAATTTTTCTCATCAATCAATCTCTCGACTTCCATAATATTCCATAATACGAGAATCACAGGAAAAAGATAAAGCTTCACATTTAGAACTAATCTTAAAATCCTCATCAATCAATCTCTCGATTTCCATGGATATACTATTTCTACATGACTATCCATTTATATTCATTCCATTTACTGATATCATGGTTTCGGCAAATCATCCATGTATATAACAAACAATACAATCAATACAAAAGACATTGCGGGGTTATAAAAAGGTAGATTGGTACGGAATGTGTTAGAAGTGGTACGAGACTGTAACCATAACACACCTAACCTGAATATGCATTGCCGTTGTACCGTGGCTGAATAGTTCCTTATGCTCCGTATACCTTAGTCTCCGGAATAGTGGGACTCCTCTCGTATACACTGACATATTATGTACCATGCTATAAACAACTGTGTTAACATTATAATCAAACATTACTAGATATATTCTCTTTCTGTCTATTCTATTTCTACCCATCTTTGGGACTTACCGAGCGATTGTTCGCTGACAACATTCCTTTTCTTCTTTCTTTAGAATGTTGTCAGGTGGATTGGACCCACTGGAGATCGAGCCCAGTACTGAAAATTTGGAGTAGTTAGCCTTTGACCCGGAGCTGTAGGCACTCGTATCATTTCAGTTATGCCATTATTTAGGCATTGCTTTCTGTAACATTTCAGAAAACATAAAATAATATTTTTGGAATTTAATATTAAAATAATATATTTCACGAAAACTACCCGATTTGCGAAATTGGGGTTTTTGTAAAATGGTATAAATATATATAAATAATTGTAAAATAATTGGGGATTAAAATGATTTACTCATTTAAAAATATATTTATTGGATTTGGCATTTTTATAATTAATTATACGCAAGTTTTAAAAAATTAAACCCGATTAGTGCACTGCTAATCGCGATTAGGCCAAATCCATGTTTCCACATTTTAATCATGGCTAGTGCACCATGACATGTTGTATTTTGTTACATATTGTTTCCTTTGTATTTGTTCATTTCTTTTGGTTCTATTTGTATGGAAAAAAAAGAAATGAGAGGGTATTATTGAGGGGAGAGAGAGGGGGGACCACATCATGACTTGGAGCATGCCATGAGAGAGAAAGAGAGTGAGAATAAGTAAGGATAAGAGAGAGAGAAAGAGAGGGCTGCCATCATCCTCCCCCATTTTCCTTCAACTCATATCTTCCTCCACCTGCACCTCCAATTATCATCTCAAAATCTTCATCAAAACCCTACACCCTCTTCATTAAAGTTGATCTCCATCTCACCCTCAACACGATAGATCAATCAAAGTTGGATTTTGGAGGCTTTGGATGGGCTAAGGTTTTTCTTGAGTTGCCCAAATGAGATATATCTTCTTTCATTTAGTTTAGTTTTTAGTTCTTTATATCCTAATTTAGTTAGAAGTTGATTTGGTTTGGTTATACGATATTTTGAAATTCCTAGAGAGGGTTTGGGTGACTTGTGAACTTGTGATCTGTGGTGAGTGTGTACAAGATCCTAGAGATCGATTTTTGGACCTAGAACAGAGGATACGAACTTAAGATTTGTTCCGTGTCGGTTTTTGTAAGGTATTGTGTGCCTACAGGGAATCTGTGATGACCTGAGACCTGTACGAGAAAAACTAGTAACTCCAGAGACCTGGTTAGACCCATAGGAGACCACCCTGAGAAGACGAACCAAAACGGAGCAGTTTGGGCCGAGCAGGCCGGTTTTTTAGGCAATGTGGCCGGACAGATTGTGGGCAATTGTGTCTAGATTTGTTCTGTAGCTCACTTACCCCCTATACAACTCCCTGTGCTTGCTAGTTTTGTTCCAATTGACCTGAACCAAAATCTGGGAGCACATTGGGTTGTTTTTGGTTATGTTTTCCATATTTTGAATTGTCACGCCCCGCTTCCCAGTGTATGGCGAAGGAGACGCGACGAGGTCCGCTACGTATATACTCAGAAGTATATACACTAAGCGTATCTAAGCAATATAAAATAAATACACAAGAGACAAGAAATAAAAAGAACAGCAACTTTTATTTATTAACATTATTTGTACAATACATGAAAAAAATACAACTGAAATAAAAAGATGCATAAACAATGGCATAACAGGAAATGAAAAGTACAGAAAGGAAAAGTGTACAATGAAACTAAAGTGCTGGATTTTCGGCAAACTGCTCCAAGTCTTCTGCAGATGGCTCGATCTCTGCCAGGTCCGAATCACCTGACGACATTCAAAGAAAAAAGAAATAGAATGTCATCAGCGAACAGGTCGCTCGGTAAGTCCCAAAGGTAAGAGGAGAAATAGAATAGACAGAGAGTAAGAGAGAGAGGGAGAGGGTGGCTTTTACAGTTGTATTATATTGTTATATTATTGTAGTATGGTGTTAACGCTGTTATTGTACCTTGGTACAGAAGGATGCCAGTGTATACGAGAGGGGTCTCGGTATACTAGAGACCAGGGCAAATGGAAGTACAAGGCTCCGTTATACAATCCGGAACAATGGCAATTGGATTCATGTTAGGTGTCTTAATCTTACCGTCTCGTGCCACCTTTAACACCTTCCGTACCAATCTACCCCTTAAACCCCGCGATGTCTTGTTTGTATTGTTATCTTGTAAATTGTGTTGGTTGTATGATTGATTGACTGACTGACCGAAACCATGATATCAGGAAACGGTTATAACCGTAGAGTCATGTAAATGGAATACTGTGAATCATGTAAAAGGAATATATATCCATGGTTCGGTTCAGTCAAGTTGTGTAAATTGATGATTGTATTCATGGATTCATGTGTTCATATTAAATTGGAATCTTGTAGTTTATAGATTGACTTAAATCATATTCAAGTCAGATTAATCAGACTCAAACCAGAGTCAGACAATCAGAAATGTGAATCGAGGTCTTACAATTGCTAGGATCCTTAGGGTAACTTATAAAACTTGAGGGGTTTTATGTAAAAATACGTTTATATACTTTTCAAAATACACCTCAAGTATTTATTATTCGTCTTTAGGGTTGTAATGAGGGTGGATTTTATATTGTGACATTTCTAGTAAAAATATTCTAGTTTTATAAATAAGGGTATTTATCTATAATATTGATTTATTTGAAGTTCATGGTATTTTAGTGTAAAATTTATTCTTGTGATTTTTAGAAAAAGGTGGAATATTTATATTATAATAAAATAGATATTTAAATGATAAATATACATATATTTATACAAAAATAGTTTTAATAAATAATTTATATTCCAAAAATCTCATTTTCTTAAGATGTCGAATTTTAAAGCTTTCGAGACCGAATGCTCCTTGCGGAGGTCTGAATCTCGCACTACTAGCCCGAGAGTGCGCGATAAACCGCACGATCCCGAACGGGTTCCCCAAAGATGGGTTGTAGCGGCGCTTTATAAAGATTGTAAAATACTAATCGTTTAGAAAACGGTTTTATAAAGTAAAAGGTATTTATTTGCAAAGTGTAATTTTTCCGTATTTTAGATTCTAGGGTTTCCTAAGCCAACTAGCCTATTCTAAAAGGTCTAAACGACAAGTCGTTAGAAGCCTCAAATCGCCTCTTCACCGCCAATTGCGGCCAGGTAAGTACCAGGTAAGTGGGAGGCTCTCCACTACAAGTAGTGGCCCAAATTAAGTAACCACTTGCCTTAGACATACTTGCCTAGACACCACAAAGTCAGGTTTAGATAAACGATCGATGCCCACAACTTATCGTATTTTTCCTATTGAAGAATTGTTTAAACAAATGTATCAAATCTAAACTTTTATAAAAGGTTTTATTAAGGAAATTGTATTTTAATGTAAAATCTTCTTTTATCGTATTAGTAGTTTTCAAGATAGCGTATTATGGTTTCATATGTGTGTGTGAGGAGGTAGGTCATTACCTCGTGATCTATTTTAAGGTATAGCAATGTTAAAGGGTTAAATGTGAAATTGAAACATAATGGTATTAAAGTGAAAAAAATACGGTAAGTTAAAAAGATTATCATTTCATGTGTGAAATCTTATTCAAATTGATTTTTAAGTGATTAGTAGTCAACATGAATATGTTTAAGCATTATGGAATTAGTGATAAGTGAGATTTGATAGAAAACCGAATCGGAAATCGGTTTGTTCCGATTTCCGTCGGGTTTCGTAATTTCGTATTTTTGAGAAGTAGAAAGAAGGAAAGAATGGAACTTACGGGTTTCGATCTATACTAAAGAGTATAGGGGAACTAGAGGAGTTGTCGAGGCGTTGCTTTGTCGCCGATTGTTTCTAAAAACGTCGTCGGAATTTCCCGCCGGAATTTCGTCGGAGCTTCGCCGCGAACTTGTTTTCAAAGTACACAACTCTTGGAAAATTTTGAGAGAGTGAACATAGGATTTTTGGGATGAGAGGGTAGAGGGGAGGGGGTGTATTTATAGGGTAGTTAGGTGAAGGGTTTTTAAATAAAAATGTAAAAATGTATAAAATCATTAAAAGTTGGAGTAAATAGGGTATATGAAAGGTTTTAATGTAAAAATGTATAAAATCATTAAAAATTGAAGTAAATAGGGTATATGAAAGGTTTTAATGTAAAAATGTATTAAAAAATCATTAAAATGGAGTAAATGGGGATTTTAAAGGTCTCTGAAACCGATCTAGGAATTTGAAGTGTACATGGGGATTTAGAAGATGAAGAGACACAATATTGAAGAAAAATTTAAAACAAAATAAATATTAAAAATAATGTGAGGCATGGGATTTGAACTTTGGTGGCTTGGTTCAGCAATGCAAGATATTACCAATGAGCTACAAGCTCCTTCTTGTAATTAAATTGTTAATTAATTACTTAAATCTTGTGCTAAGGCAATAAATACCCTTTATGGATTTTTGAAAAAATATTTGAAAAATTTTTTATAGGAAAAAGTGTATAAGAAAATTAGGGTTGTTACATTCTACCCTCCTTATAAAAATTTCGTGCTCGAAATTTGTAAAAGGAAAGTGTAACAAATCCAAGGAAAGTTTGGTGCCGGTGTGCTAACAGTATATGGAAAATAACAAGGTGGTGCAAGGGTTTTAGAAATGTGAAGAATGTGTGAAGGAATGAAAGAATGCAGAGGTTTTGGTAAAATTGTAAAAGAGGTAAGAGAATTTTGGGTTAGGATAGATTCAAGATATATGATTCAAAGAATAAGAAATGATGGGATTCAAGAAACATGATTGTAAAGAATGTTTTAGTTGCTGGTTCTTGTGTTTTATATTGTTTAGGGTTCCATACAGCTCTGACCTGGATGGGCCGCCAACAAAACCTGTCACGCCCCGCTTCCCAGTGTACGGTGAAGGAGACGCGACGAGGTCCGCTACGTATATACTCAGAAATACATACGCTAAGCGTATCTAAGCAATATAAAATAAATACACAAGAGACAAGAAATAAAAAGAACAGCAACTTTTATTTATTAACATTCTTTGTACAATACATGAAAGGAAATACAACTGAAATAAAAAGATGCATAAACAGTGGCATAACAGGAAATGAAAAGTACAGAAAGGAAAAGTGTACAATGAAACTAAAGTGCTGGATTTTCGGCAAACTGCTCCAAGTCTTCTGCAGATGGCTCGATCTCTGCCGGGTCTGAATCACGTGACGACATTCAAAGAAAAAAGAAATAGAATGTCGTCAGCGAACAGGTCGCTCGGTAAGTCCCAAAGGTAAGAGGAGAAATAGAATAGATAGAGAGTAAGAGAGAGAGGGAGAGGGTGGCTTTTACAGTTGTATTACATTGTTATATTATTGTAGTATGGTGTTAACGCTGTTGTTGTACCTTGGTACAGAAGGATGCCAGTGTATACGAGAGGGGTCTCAGTATGCTAGAGACCAGGACAAATGAAAGTACAAGCCTCCGTTATACAACCTGGAACAACGGCAATTGGATTCATGTTAGGTGTCTTAATCTTACCGTCTCGTGCCACCTTTAACACCTTCCGTACCAATCTACCCCTTAAACCCCGCGATATTTTGTTTGTATTGTTATCTTGTAAATTATGTTGGTTGTATGATTGATTGACTGACTGACCGAAACCATGATATCAGGAAACGGTTATAACCGTAGAGTCATGTAAATGGAATACTGTGAATCATGTAAAAGGAATATATATCCATGGTTCGGTTCAGTCAAGTTGTGTAAATTGATGATTGTATTCATGAATTCATGTGTTCATATTGAATTGGAATCTTGTAGTTTATAGATTGACTTGAATCATATTCAAGTCAGATTAATCAGACTCAAACCCGAGACAGACAATCAAAAATGTGAATCGAGGTCTTACAATTGCTAGGGTCCTTAGGGTAACTTATAAAACTTGAGGGGTTTTATGTAAAAATACTTTTATATACTTTTCAAAATACGCCTCAAGTATTTATTATTCATCTTTAGGGTTGTAATGAGGGTGGATTTTATGTTGTGACATTTCTAGTAAAAATATCCTAGTTTTATAAATAAGGGTATTTATCTGTAATATTGATTTATTTGAAGTTCATGGTATTTTAGTGTAAAATTTATTCTTGTGATTTTTAGAAAAAGGTGGAATATTTATATTATAATAAAATAGATATTTAAATGATAAATATACATATATTTATACAAAAATAGTTTTAATAAATAATTTATATTCCAAAAATCTCATTTTCTTAAGATGTCGTATTTTAAACCTTTCGAGACTGAATGCTCCTTGCGGAGGTCTGAATCTCACACTACTAGCCCGAGGGTGCGCGATAAACCGCACGATCCCGAACGGGTTCCCCAAAGATGGGTTGTAGCGGCGCTTTGCAAAAATTGTAAAATACCAATCGTTTAGAAAACGGTTTTATAAAGTAAAAGGTATTTATTTGCAAAGTGTAATTTTTCCGTATTTTAGATTCTAGGGTTTCCTAAGCCAACTAGCCTATTCTAAAAAGTCTAAACGACAAGTCGTTAGAAGCCTCAAATCGTCTCTTCACCGCCAATTGCGGCCAGGTAAGTGCCAGGTAAGTGGGAGGCTCTCCACTACAAGTGGTGGCCCTAATTAAGTAACCACTTGCCTTAGGCACACTTGCCTAGACACCACAAAGTTAGGTTTAGATAAACGATCGATGCCCACAACTTATCGTATTTTTCCTATTGAAGATATTGTTTAAACAAATGTATCAAACCTAAACTTTTATAAAAGGTTTTATTAAGGAAATTGTATTTTAATGTAAAATCTTCTTTTATCGTATTAGTAGTTTTCAAGATAGCGTATTATGGTTTCATATGTGTGTGTGAGGAGGTAGGTCATTACCTCGTGATCTATTTTAAGGTATAGCAATGTTAAAGGGTTAAATGTGAAATTGAAACATGATGGTATTAAAGTGAAAAAATACGGTAAGTTAAAAAGGTTATCATTTCATGTGTGAAATCTTATTCAAATTGATTTTTAAGTGATTAGTAGTCAACATGAATATGTTTAAGCATTATGGAATTAGTGATAGGTGAGATTTGATAGAAAACCGAATCGGAAATCGGTTTGTTCCGATTTCCATCGGGTTTCGTAATTTCGTATTTTTGAGAAGTAGAAAAAAAGAAAGAATGGGACTTACGGGTTTCGATCTATACTAAAGAGTATAGGGGAACTAGAAGAGTTGTCGAGGCGTTGCTTCATCGCCGGTTGTTTCTAAAAACGTCGCCGGAATTTCCCGCCGGAATTTCGTCGGAGCTTCGTCGCGAACTTATTTTCAAAGTACACAACTCTTGAAAAATTTTAAGAGAGTGAGCTTAGGATTTTTGGGATGAGAGGGTAGAGGGGAGGGGGTGTATTTATAGGGTAGGCTAGGGGTAGGATAGGTGAACGGTTTTTAAATAAAAATGTAAAAATGTATAAAATCATTAAAAGTTGGAGTAAATAGGGTATATGAAAGGTTTTAATGTAAAAATGTATAAAATCATTAAAAATTGAAGTAAATAGGGTATATGAAAGGTTTTAATGTAAAAATGTATTAAAAAATCATTAAAATGGAGTAAATGGGGATTTTAAAGGTCTCTGAAACCGATCTAGGAATTTGAAGTGTACATGGGGGTTTAGAAGATGAAGAGACACAATATTGAAGAAAAATTTAAAACAAAATAAATATTAAAAATAATGTGAGGCATGGGATTTGAACTTTGATGGCTTGGTTCAGCAATGCAAGGTATTACCAATGAGCTACAAGCTTCTTCTTGTAATTAAATTGTTAATTAATTACTTAAATCTTGTGCTCAGGCAATAAATACCCTTTATGGATTTTTGAAAAAATATTTGAAAATTTTTTTATAGGAAAAAGTGTATAAGAAAATTAGGGTTGTTACATGAATGCTTGGTTTTGATGTTTGGATTTGTATTTGGTTGTTGGGTGTTTGTATGTCAACAACAAGGGTTGTTTGATTGTTTTGCATGCGTAGTCTATAGGTTCTAACTTATAAGCGCACTGTGTGCCGTATTGGTTTTCCGGACTGGATTTTAATAGTATTGCGACTATGTATTTATTGTAGGTACCTTCGTGTGGATTCCGAGACGACGGAGTATGGCGTCATCGACTTCGGCAAGTAAGGATCAAGGTGGGTAGATCTATATTTACGGGGGAAGTCGGGTGGATGGCGTATAGCACCCCCGCAAATTTTGATGGAAACCGATATGTAGGATATGGTTAAGGAAACCCAGGGATATGGTTAAAATGATAGTTAGAAGTGATATAATATGATTAATACGTGATGACGAGATTTGAGATATCAATATGATGAGATAAGATGATACGAGCGGATACGATTGACATAAGATTTATAGTAGCATGTTATGAGAACGTTATATGCAATAAGATATGACATTTATACAAAATAACAGGATATGAGATTTGATACGGATGTGGCTTAAGATATATCCATATTTATGAGGATAATGAGTGATATGTCGTACGAGATTTGAGATCCGTACACTCATTGTCGTATAGGTCGATAGATCTCTATTTTTGTTAAATATCACCGTACGAAGGATTACCGCACGCGATGTGAGTTACCGGATGGATGATCCGCACTCATGATTTGAGAATGATGTTCGATGCTATTGCCGTATTGGATACTATAAGACTAAATAGCCGATGTAAATATGTCATCCGAACCATACCTATTTCCAAACTGAAAAATCGTATGCATCTCTTAAATAGATACCTTGAGGGACGTTACGGATTTTCAAATGATGTCTTTTCCCTAAAAACACCGTAGCCCCTACTTTCAAAACCGCGATTCGCATCTTTTAAAAACTGATCGTATGGTATGTTAGATTAGATGCGTATGCTTATAGCATTTCGTTTACGATGTACCTTATGCTACATTCATGTCATTCTCATTGCATTACATATACCTGTGTTAGTACACCTACACCATTATCGATGATGCGTATGTTACATTTACACAAATTGCCGGCTCACACACTTCATCATCGATAATTGCTATGTCACTTACACAGTAGAATTGTCGCATCATTATTCTATGTTGCATGATATACTTACTATGCTCACATCATTATGATATGTCGCATGATATACTGATGTTGTCACATCACTGTTCCATGTTGAATGATATACGGATATACTCACGTTTTTGTTATATGTTTGCATACATCATGCTTTATCATTTTACGCATTGAGATTTGCTGATTTCATGAGATTCTGGATTTGAGAACCGTGGTTATTTCAAAAGAAAGTATGTATTGTTTTAAAAACCCGATTTCTCTTGATATGATATTTCGAGTCGTCCACCATGTGTTTTCTCGGTTCTGAGATTGATATGTGATACCCGATTTGAGGAACGGGAGGCACCGTCTGCGGGTACATGGTGGACCCGGTATGGTACCCCGGGAAAAGAAATGATTTTCGTGGTGTAGACGATAAGCATGGCATATGGACTACTACCTACCGGTGATTGGTTGGACCCGGCGGTTGTCCGGAGGATACCGGCCGGAGACATGAGATGGATATGAGGGCCGATCAGAATATGCGGCGCCTGAGATGAGATAGATATGAGGGCCGATCTGAGGATGCGGCGTCTGAGATATGAGGATTTACGTGTCGATGCTAGACACGGGTTTCATAATGTTTCGAGTGTCGGTGTTGGACACTCAGGTTCCATAATTTTGATGTGTCATTGATGGACACACGATAGTTGATATCCTCATATTTACATGCATATGCTTTCATGATATTTACATGCATGATGTTGTTGTGTCATTGATGGACACGTAGATATTATCCACATGCATACAGGTATTGATCATATGGTTGGATGATATCCACATGTTTACAGGCATTGAGTATAGTGTTGGCACATATATAGATACGGTCACCCTCGATATCATAGTATTACCTTTATGATATAGTTGACCTAGGAATCGTTGTTTATTTTGATTTCTACCTGATGATGTTTTCTACTCACGAGTTGGCAACTCACCCCCATTGTGCCACAGTTCTTGCAGGTTGACCGCATGGATCAGTAACGGCATCGCTTGCACATAGCTGCATTCGGGTGTTTTGCTTGGTAGGTGGTACATGTTGGATCGTACCCCTCTTGTATTTATTATTCCTGTTGTATAGTCAACTCCATCAAATCAGAAACTAGTATTTGTATATATAGTAAGACTTAGCAAGACTTGTAGTTGTGAGACTTAGAGCGATAGGTTATATGTTCGCTTGGTGGGTTGAAGTATTGCTTATTTCATTTTTCTTTGTGCTGATCTTCACAGTTGGGCATGGTATACATATATTCTGTCTTGCGTGGTTGTGATTCCGCCGCTTGGCGAAGAGCTAGCTCCCGCTTGGGGATGCCTTTTATATTATCATGTATATGTGGTTTTGGATCAAAATATACAAAGGAGGTGCTGCCCAAATTTTTAAAAAACGAAAAATGTTTTTCAACTAGCATAATCCCCTTGCATTTTTCATGTTCCATTATCTATGCATTCAAGAAAACCTTTGATTTTATCATAGCTTTATTTCAAAACTTCATCTCTTTTATTTTCTTAAAAATGTTTAGATTTATGGGCTTCGGCTTACTTAATTTACATTACGCCTTTAGACATGGCATGATTTAAGTGCTGGTCACGAGCTAATATTTCGGGTCGTGACACTTTCTATTCATTTATTTACATTTCCAGTTGTACCTGTAAAAGAATGTTTAATAAATAAAAGTTGTTATTCAATTACATCTATTGTCGTCTTTCTTGTGTACATTTACTTTATATTGCTTAGATAAGCTTAGCGTGTTTACTTCAGAGTAAATACGTAGCAGACCAGCCACGTCCACTCCTCGTACACCGGGAAGCGGGGCGTGACAGGTTTTGTTGGCGGCCTATGCAGGTCAGCTCTGTATGGACATGCAGGTCAGTTCTTCATGGACATGCGGGTCAATTCTGCATGAAATCCTAAGCAATATAACATAAGAATCGGCAACTAAAAATATTCTTTACATTTCATATTTCTTGAATCTTATAATTTCATATACATTGAATTTGTCCTAACCCAAATTTTTTCTTCAAGGTTATGGATTCTTTAAACAACACCGGCACCAACTTCAACAACACACCACCACCTCTACCGATTATGCTTACCGTTGCTGCTCCGATCAATGAGCATACGATACTGCTTGAGGCAATCCGCGGCCTCCTGGAAGGACAGCAGCAGCAGACTGCTATTCTGATGAACCGTCCAGAAGCGGAAGCGCCCGAAGTAAAGAAATTCCGGCATTGCACCCAAAATAATTTTCAGGAAAAGAGAGCCCTCTCGAAGCTAAGAAATGGGCTCAAAATATTGAGGATGACCTGGCAGCGGTACAAGTGCCAGAGATCGCTTAGAATCGAGTTGCGAAGCTGCAACTCACCGACAACGCCCGAGTCTGGTGGAAGGCGGAAAAAAACCGTCTTGCCCAACCTATCGAATGGAGACTTCTCGCGACATGTTCGACGTGAAATACTTTTCAGAGACTGTCCGATTTGACACGAAGCAGCAGTTCATCTACCTACAATAGGGTTCGATGTGGACAAAATCCGTAGATGAATATGATACTGAGTTTACCATACTCAGAAGGTAAGATATGTCTCAATGTTCGATTTTCAAATATCATATACTACACAGCTAACACAAGACCTTAACAGGTTTGCGGCACATTTAATACCAACTGCTGAGATCAGGTCCAGAAGATTCCAGCAAGGGTTAGATCAGGAAATCCAAGTTACTTTAGCTATAGTGGATTTCTCAACCCATGAGCTGGCCCTGAAAGCTGCCCGCCAATATGAGGCAGTGGTGAAGATGAAAGGTAGACCCTACTCTGCCAGGATGAAGCACTCTGCCACTCAGATGGCAGGAGGAGCCTCTTCAAGGCCACAATTTGTGTCCAGGAGACCGGGAGTACCGAATAACCGGCCCAACCTTTTGTACCTATTGCAGGAGAGATGGACATTTGGTGAAAGACTGCCGGCGTGCAAATCACCTTTGCTTAGTCCGTGGCTTAACTACTCATGACATTGGGTCTTATCCTCGTAGACACAACCCAAATGCTGCAACCAGACCAGCAATTACTTATCAGCAGCGACTAGCCATCCAGGCACCTGCTCCATGACTCGCTCTCCCTTCTCCACCTCCTCGTGGACCGACTGCATCTCCTCCTCGTCAGTTACATCAAGCTCAACTGAACGTACCTCAAGTACAAAAGAACGGATAGAGGAATGCTCCTCCAGCAAGGAGGAATGTGCCGAGGCGACAGGCTTTCACAATGACTGTGGAAGAAGCTGAAACCACTAGTCAAGTCATCACTGGTAACATTTTCTTTTCAAACTTTCTTTCAGTCTATATACATAACCATATATCTTTTCCTTATACCTAAAACCTATCCCATATAACTTAGGTATAATCTTAGTAGCCTCAATTCCTGCACTATCACTCTTCGATACTGGATCATCTCATTGCTTTATGTTGCAACGGTTCGTCCGAACTCATGAGATTCCAGTCAAACCTCTCATATCCAGCTGGAATGTCAGTTCAGGAAACGGCGTTCTAAAGGCAATAATGGGATACGACCTGTGTCCAGTGGTCGGCTGCAGCAGAGAATTCTATGCTGACTTCAAGGTGTTGGACATACCGAATTTTGATGTCGTTTTGGGTATGGATTGGCTCGGAACTTTTTACGCTACCATCGACTGTCGTCAAAGGAGGGTAGTGTTCGAGATTCCAGACCATCGGGTCTTTTATTTCAAAAGTGGAGACCGTACCCTGGAGCTAAGCACATACAAGGCAAAACCAAAGAAGGCAGTGATTGCAACACTTCAAGTGGAGGAAGGATCGAAGCCAGAGATAGTTCGAGAGTTCAACGATGTATTTCCTGAAGACATATCGGGTTTGCCTCTCGATCGAGCTCTTGAATTCAGCATTGATTTAGTACCTGGAGTACAACCGGTGATCAAAGCACCATATTAGTTAAGCCCTGAAGATTTGAAGGAAGTTTGTACTCAGTTGGAAGAATTATTGACGAAAGGATGGATTCGTCCCAGCACTTCAAGTTGGGAATCACCAGTTCTACTTATGAAGAAGAAGGAAGGTTCATATCGAATGTGCATTGATTATAGAGTTCTAAACGAAGTAACTATAAAGAACAAGTATCCACTCCTGCGCATCGACGACCTGTTCGATCAGCTAAGTGGATCTTGCGTTTTCTCCAAGTTAGATCTTTGTTCGGGTTATCATTAGGTGAAGGTCAAAGAATCTGATATCCATAAAAAAGCATTTAGAACTCGCTATGGACATTACGAAATTCTTGTGAAGCCATTTGGAGTGACCAACGCACCAGCTATATTCATGAACCTAATGAATCAAGTTTTCCGAGAGTATCTAGACAGGTTCGTTGTCATCTTCATCGAAGACATCCTGGTGTATTCTAAGAGTCGAAAAGAACAGGCCGAACACCTACGAATTGTCCTGAAGACTTCACGACAGCATCAACTCTATGCTAAGTACATCAAGTGCGAGTTTTGGCTAGATCAAGTTAGTTTCCTCGGACATATTGTATCAGACGATGGAATCTCTGTAGATCCAGCTAAAGTATCAGCAGTAAGCGAACGGCCGACACCGAAATCAGTGAAGGACATTCGAAGTTTCTTAGGATTAGCAGGATATTACAGAAGATTCATTGAAGGATTTTCGAAGATTGCAACACCCCTGACCAAGCTCACGTGTAAAGATGAAGAATTCGTATGGTCAGAAGCATGCGAACGAGTTTTCGTAGAACTCAAGTCAAGATTGACATCAGCGCTTATTCTCGTAATACCGAACCAATCTGGAGGTTTTGAAGTTCATTGCGATGCATCCGATAAGAGATTAGGATGTATTCTACATCAGCATGGTAAAGTTGTAGCCCATGCTTCAAAACAGCTGAAGATTCATGAGCGCAATTATCCGACGCATGATTTGGAGTTGGCGGCCGTAATCTTTGCTCTTAAGATTTGGCGCCTATCTTCTTGGGGAACGAGTGGACATATCCACAGATCACAAGAGTCTGAAATATGTGTTTACTCAGAAGGAGTTGAATATACGGCAGAGAAGATGGTTAGAACTCATGGCAGACTTCGACATCAACCTACAATATCATCCAGGGAAGGTGAATATAGTTCCTGATGCCCTTAGTCGCCAACCATTATCATTGAATCTCACCACACAGTGAAAGGTTCAACAAGGCTTGCATCAAATGGAGATTGAAGTGGTCATGCCAGGTAACGCTTCAAGTTTGATGAACTTACATGTTTAAACTACCATTGTCAATCAGATCAAAGCAGCTCAAGCAGGTGATACTAAGTTGCAGAAGATCAGAGAACAAGTAGAAAGTGGAATTTGAACAAACTTCATCATCCATGAAGACGGATATTTAAGATACGGCAGTAGATTGTGTGTACCAAAAGGTTCTGTGCGAGAAGAGTTGATAAAAGAAGCTCACAGCTCTTCTTATTCAGTATACCCTGGAGATACAAAGATGTATAAAGATCTGCGTCAAAATTACCGGTGGCATGGAATGAAGCGTGAAGTAGCCAGAAGCGTCGTAAAATGCTTGGTGTGTCAGCAAGTAAAGGCTGAATATCACAGAACTGCTGGTTTACTTCAACCGTTACCTATTCCAGAATGGAAGTGGCAACACATCACAATGGATTTCGTGACTATACTTCCTCACAACATGAAAGGTAACGATGCGGTATGGGTTATTGTGGATTGACTCACAAAGTCGGCTCACTTTATTCCCTTTCGAATTGGTCAATCTACTGAGACACTAGTAAAGAAGTACATGGAGGTAAGAATCTAAGATTTAAATCTTCAAATATGTACTATCTCTGATACCCATAAACTCATGCAGGATATCGTGAGATTGCATGGAATACCGGTTTGCATTGTCTCCGATCGTGACACCAGATTCTGATCGCAATTTTGGCAAAGTCTGTAAGCTAGCTTGGGAACAAGTCTGAACTTCAAGACAGCTTATCATCCACAAACAGATGATCAGTCTGAGCGAACTGTTCAGATCTTAGAAAATATGCTAAGAGCATGTATGCTAGACTTCGGAGGATCGTGGGAAGATCACCTATATCTTGTGGAGTTTTCATACAACAACAGCTACTAAGCAAGTATCAGAATGGCACCCTTTGCAGCTTTATATGGAAGGAAGTGTCGATCACCATTAAGTTGGGACGACATCGGAGATAGAGAACTCCTTGGACCTGAGATGATAGTAGCATCTGTCGATGTGGTTCGCACTATCAGGGAAAGAATGCGTATAGCCCAAGATCGACAGAAGCACTGGGCTGATACAAAGCGCCGTCACTTGGAGTTCCAACCGGTTGAACAAGTATTTTTAAAGATATCTCCGAATCGTGGAGTGATTCGTTTTGGAAGACGGGGTAAGCTCAGTCCGAAGTATATTGGACCGTTCGACATACTCGAACGAGTCGGTGAAGTGGCTTATCGCTTGGCACTTCCACCTTCATTGGAAGGAGTGTTGGGGTCAAAATTTGCACCCCAGTTGACCGGGTCAAAGTCGAGGTCAACCCTAAGTAAGCGGGCCTAAGACCAAGCAAGTGGGCCCATACCCAAGTCGAGCCCCGTGGCTGGCCTCCCCGTACCAAAATAAAAATCATGTAACAAATAATTTTGATATAATTTTTTGTGCATGAATGTAAACAAAATAGGCATAAGTCCAAATTTTTGTAAAGCCCATGGCTTATGTGCAAAAAGAAATAGCACATGAGACATGGGATGGGCAAAATACCATTTTGTAAAGCCCAAGGGGCTATATGTAAATATGTAAGCCTATATAAGGCAACATGATGAAAATATCCAAGTCACTTTTCATTCCTCTCAAAAAGGTTAGGGTTTTTGTGCCTTCTTCTCCTTCCTCAAGGTTCTAAAATCTTCTTCTTTGTTTTGAATTAAATCAAGAGTTTTACTCTTTCTTTTCCAAAACAAAATAGTTTTTCACCACAAAACCCACAAAGGGAAACTCAAATCTCCCATCAGATCTCAAAAATAAGAGATTTTTAAAATCTCATACTTCTTGTTCTTCAAGATCCAGCCGACAGAAGAGGAGGAAGGAGACCCATCTCCAAAATCCCACTTTGGGGAAGATCCAGGGCTCAAGGGAGAAGCCCCATCATCAGCTCCAAAAATATCTTAGGAGTTCAACTCCTAAAAAATATATATACATATATATATAAAATAATAAATATTTCCTTTTTGGAGCACAGCTCCCAGTGCAGGGACCAAGTCTCTTTTGCTGCTGACGTCTGGCGCCCGCGTGCCAGGCACGTGGGGTGCTGGCACTCTGGCACCCAGCGCCCGCGTGCCAGGCACGTGGTGCGCTGGCGCTCTGGCACCCAGTGCCCTCATGCCAGGCACGTGGTGCGCTGGTGCTTTGGCGGCCAGCGCCCGCGTGCCAGGCACGTGGTGCGCTGGCGCCCAGCGTCCGCGTTCCAGGCACGTGGTGCGCTGGCGCTCTGGCGCACAGCGCCCGCGTGCCGGCACGTGGAGCGCTGGCGCCTTCTCCCACGCATCCTTTGGATGCCCTTTCCCTTTATACACACACACACACTCACACAAAATTTCTAACGGGGCGCTGCCCCACACCCCGCAAAGGGGCTGCTAGCCTCCTTATCCCCCCAGCCCGCTATCCGGTTAGCGGGACACCCGTAAAAACTCTGCGGGGCTCCCGATATATCCAAAATCCCTTCAAAACACAACACTGCACATTGAGATCGCATGACCAGTTTAACCCGTTAATCGGAGGTTCCCTCGCTCCAAAGGCGAGGGGTAATTAACAGCAGCTTAGTCCGTGACTGCCGGAGATTCGGATCCCCAAAATCATTAAAGCCCAGCCTATCCTAGGAAGGGGGAATCTGTAATGCGCCTGACAAGCGCGCGCGTATTCCCATCTCAATAGGGTGATGAAAAAACACCCTACAGATTCTGGCACGCCCGGTGGGGCCGATCTCTCCTCCCATATTTCGGGTTAAACGTTCATGCGAACTCAATCAATATACATATCTATATTTATACTAAAAGAATGCTCTTTTATGCAGGTTTTTAAGCAATCACTTTTCAACAATGTCTCCAAAGATGAACCCATCTCTCAGCACGGCTCCTATCTTTTACACGATGAAGATGGACGCCAGGACGGTCCTTCCGGCCAGTCTCGGGCGACAGTGGGAGGAGCCGCCGCTACCATTTGGCTCTATTCCGTTCGTGTCAGCTAATGCCATCCCAACTCCTCAAGCCCCGGTGACAGACAAACCGGTCTCAAAAGGCAAGAGGTCAAATGTGGTGGTCTTGAAGGCACCCCAACTCAAATGCAAGTCGATGTTTGAACGGATCTCCTTGGCCCCGGTTGGGGGCAAGGCCATCAACACCAACAAAGCAGCAGGGCGTCTCGAGCAATCTCCGGCGATGCCCCTGACAACTGCTCGATCGGGTGTCTTCTCTAAACTCCCCGCTAATCGACTCACGCTGGCTTCCCAGGAAACAGATACCCGCCAAGCCCTTAAAATTGAAAAGCTAAGGCAGAAAAAGCTCAGATATAGAGCCAACAAAAGGGCTAGGGCTCCTGCTAGGCTGAACCTTATGAGATTCGAAGAACAGGGCTACCCCTCCAAAGATGAGGAAATGGCTGGATATGTGGTCCACACTGTCTATATGGTGGGCACGCGCAGCAAGAGGAAGAACGGGGCCACCACATCTCAAATCCAATCTCGCTTGAATGTGGTTGCCGCTTCCCAAGAACAGCCGCCTCCGCTGGATGATGAAAACCCTCTCGATGAGGATGATGGCAGAAAGACCCCTCAGTCCATGTAGAGTCAAGCTCGGACAGCGAAGAAGAGCCGACTTTCCGCCCCAGGACCGCGGAGTAAGAGCTGTTTCAAGAGCTCCGAAAGCAGCTCAGAAACAATGACAAGGAGATGACCAAACTCTACTCCAAAATTGACGACTTGACGAATGTCGTGATGCAGCTCACGGCCCGACTTGCCTTTCAGCCGCCCAATCAAGCGCAGGGCTCTGCTCATGAACCGGGAAACGGTGTCCCGAGACAGCCGACGCCTATTCCCTCAAATCCAAAGGTGGGCGGACCGCACGAAAGCCAGTCGCATCCTATCTTAGGAAATTTCTTGGCTACCGATGACAGTAGCCTGCTAACTCAAGATCAAATCATGGATTTGGTTGCCAACAAAGTCAAAACATTGGTAGCCAAAACCGAAACGCAAAAAGATATCAGCAGCAGTGGGAAACCATATCCTGCTCAGTATGATCTGGTAGAATTTCCTAGCGGCTATGTCATCCCTAAATTCGGAAGATTCGATGGGACGAGAAATGCGAATCAGCACATCGCCCACTTTAAAGCCTCATGCGGGAATACTGGGGGCAATGATGCGCTTATCCTCCGCCAGTTCGTTAATAGCTTGACCGATGTTGCTTTCGACTGGTACGGGAGCATACCGGATGGCTCCGTCACTACATTCGTCCAAATGGAATCTTTGTTTCGACAAAGGTTCATGAGTGTCAGCGATAAGATCACCATCGCCGACCTCGTAAGGACCAAGCCAAAGAACAACGAAAGCGGCACTGATTTTATAACCCGATGGCGCAATCTCTCCGTCAAATGTGAACCGCCGATAAAGCAGGACCAATCTGTCAGTCTCCTTGTCGGAAATCTCAACAATTGGATGGCCTCGTTTCTATACACCGCGGGTCTCAAAACATTCCAAGAGTTGACCAGGAAAGTTCAGATGTTGGAGCGCTCAAAGCAGGAGTCCTCCTCGGATTCCCAAAATAACACTGGGTCCTGGAGAAACCGAAAAGACGAAAATCGCAAAGGCGGAAACTCCGATGATTCTGAATCTTTCAACACTTCGGCTAACCGAAATAAGTTATGGAAGAGCGGGCCTAATGCCAACCAGCCTCGGAAGCCAGTGTTCGAAGAGGGAGGAGAATCTCCACTGAAAGAGAAGCTGAATATGGTCTATTTCTTCAGAAGGGACAAAATTCGTAAAATATTCAAAGACGCCCTGAGGAACGGTCTACAACTGCCAGAGTCAAAAAGACCGCAGGAAGCGAATATGACTGATGACCCCAAATACTGCCCCTATCACAGAGTGATAGGTCATGCCATTGAGGACTACTTCGTCTTCAAAGATTGGGTCGAAAAGCAATACAAGGCAGGAGAGATAGAACTGTCTAAAGGCCTGTTAACAAACAGTCAAGCTGCAGCTGACAATTTCATACAAACGGAGACTGAAGTCCTTCGGGAATTTGATTCTCTCAGACATCTGCCTTTCTCTAAAGAGAGTCGACCTCTAAGTCGTTAAACTGGGAATGTAAAAAAAATGAGTGTAAATAAAAAAAAAGGAATGTGTAAATAAATAAATAAAAAGAAAATCCGAAATGATGGGGAAACTCGCAATAAAAATTAGCGAGTAAAATAAAGATGAAAAATAAAACCGAAATGATATGCCAACTGCGAATAAAAGCCGAAATGATAGGGCAATCGTGACCTTCGCGATAAGAAAAGCTGAAATGATAGAGCAATCGCGGTAAAAAAAAATAATACCCTCCAAGTGGCGAATGATGAGTCGCTCCTGGTACCATATTCCAGTGCAGCGATGCAGACGCCAACTAAAATCCAAATCTTCAACTGGCGAATGATGAGTCGCTCCTGGTACCATATTCCGGTGTAATGATGCAGACGCCAACCAAATTCCAAATCCCAAAACGGCGAATGATGAGTTGCTCCTGATACCATATTCCAGTGTAGCGATGCAGACGCCAACTAAATTCCAAATCCCAAAATGGCGAATGATGAGTCGCTACTGGTACCATATTCCAGTGCAGCGATGCAGACGCCAACCAAAATCCAAATCCCCAAACGGCGAATGATGAGTCGCTCCTGGTACCATATTCCAGTGCAGCGATGCAGACACCAACAAAGTCCCAAAATTTTTCCGGCCCTACGGTCTGGATCATTCATCCTGTAAAACCGTATACAATCCACAGGGGTAAAACGATCCCATTCTCTCCCAAGTCCTACCGGCGAGACTACATTCAAAGTCCCACCGGCGGTGAAGATTCAAAAAAAAAGTTATGTCTACAAGCAAAATGGGCACGGATGAAAACCCGAAAGGGCTTCGTGAGTAAAAACAGCAGGACTGCCGACGAGTTTGTGAAAACCCGAAAGGACGCAAACTCGTGAAAAAGAGATAAAATGCACTCACAAACTCCTCTCGATTTTGTGAGGAGAAAATTCCCGCGTGAGATCCTTACGACTCACAAAGGAGCAACACACTTAGAAGTCCCCACGACTCCTAAGGAGAAAATACACCTACGGAATCCTTACTACTCGTAGGGAGAAAATGCTTTTATGGGACCTTTACGGCTCATAAAATTGAAAAGTCTTAGGTGATAGGGACCTAAAACTGTCTCCTAAGCCATCGCTCCCCAACGGGCAATGGCAAATGATGATTCGCTCCTGGTACCATATTCTAGTGTAGCGATACTGATGCCAAACAAAAACTAATTCCAAAATCCTCCCGTGGCAAATGATGAGTTGCTCCTGGCATTATTCTAGTGCAGCAATACAGATGCCGCCCAAGAACCTAAATCCCCAAATCCTCTCATGACAGATGATGATTCACTCCTGGTACCATATTCCAGTGTAGCGATGCTGATGTCAATCCAAATCAAATCAAACCAACAACCTCTGCGGCGGAATCATGCTCCGTTCCAGAATTTACCCCGTGTCGAAATCATGCTTCGCCTCGGGATATCTACCTTCCCTGCCGGAATTATGATCCGCCTCGGAATCAAATCAACAAATCGGCTCTGAGTCGGAATCATACTTCGTCTCAGAGTGTACCCCGCGTCGAAATCAAGCTTCGCCTCGGTGTATCTGCCTTCCATGATGGAATTATGCTTTGGCTCGGAATCAACCAGCGACCTCCTCGTCGGAATTAAGCTCCGCCTCGGAATCAAGTCGACCAACATGTTAGTTATATGTATGCCCTAGAGGCCATTACTGTACATACGATATATATTGTAATGGATGCTTGGACATATATAGGGAGGACTTTCTTGCTCGACATGATAGTACGCTATCTGGTTGTACTTTATCTTAACATGTACTCTGATTGTCTCTATATTACATGTTGATAAAGCCCTTAGGATATGTACTCGACTACTGGGACTATGATGAGATCATACTAGCGGGGCCACGGTAGTCGACGAGTACATCCTGTAACTGTTCCTAGTCAAAGGTGTATCGAGACAGGGCATCGATACACCAGAGTAGACTAGCGTATACGCATCTTGACCCATATGATGGGCGATGGATGATCCCATATCCATCGGTGTTTGACATCAAGGATGGTGTACGGGTGCTCAGTAGAGACTGGGTACACTGGACGGACTCGCCGAGAACTCCCAGATGGTATTATACCTCACGTCAGATGGCAGTTCTCCGGTGACACTGGTACAGAGTAGTCTGTTGACCCGAGATCGTCATAGAGTCTTGTATGATTCCCACTGTGCTTTGATTTCCATCATACCACGTCCAAGAGGGCGTGCAAAAAGGTGGCTTTTGGGTACAGTCCCGAATCACATGGAGGTAATGAGCGATAGGAGAGGATTCGTCTCTCCCGGTATAGGGAGTTGATGTTGTGCTGTGTTCGATTGGCTATAACCGGAAATCCCTGGCCAGGGTTGCTGAGATTTACTGGTAAGTGTTATCAGTAGTTTCTCGAACTGTTATAGACTTCAAATCGACACGACTTATCAAGCTACTGGGGTCTGACGTTTACCACCCCTAGGCGAGATATGCGACATATCAGACGACGAGACCGGACTGTACGGGAGTGTTACTGTTTGGATTCACAGGAGAATGTACATGCTTGCTTGTTGATCTTCTGAGCGCTCAATACCTGGGAAGCTGTTACGTTTAGCTGACCGCTTGCAGCTTGTGGGTGTTTGATATGATCATCACCTACTGCCGGCGTATTGACGATTCTTTAGAGTCCTACACAGAGGTTTCTTGACTCAGGCAAAACGGAGTAGGGGCACATATGTGATATGTGCGGGACCAAGGATAATGCGATATGAGATACCGTATTCTATTCTCGCGATATTTGATATCAGCCGGGTCATCAGATCAAGTGTTGATTCGATGAATCGGTACGGATAAATATTAGTCGGTTATATGCGATATAGCCGGATTGTCGGATCAAGTGTTGATTCGATAATTTAATGTATAATAATATATATGATATATTAAATTACATTAACTAATATTTGCTCACTAAAAGATTCTTTTCTCACTCGGGTAATACATTGATATATATGCGATATATGTTAATTGTATTATTTTATTTTGTTACGATAAATATTATATATGTGATATATAATATTGTAACATGATATGATAACTAATGCAACATGATTAGTGGAGTTTAAACATGATTAGGGTTTGGATTAGGGTTAAGCATTCTAGATGATTCTAGAAGGTTTCTTTTTGTCATGATAAAGATATTTGTGTTGATATTTATCTATGACTCATATTTAACCCAACCTAAACCCTAGCCCTTGGTTAATTCTCTACAATGGTTAAGTCAACCATGGTTGCATAATTTATCATATTAATCCTTTCATTATTCATCACAAAAGAAATGGATCACTATTCTTCTTCTTCCTTGAGTTCTTCATGCAAAGCTTTCTTGCTTTGATTTTTGTGATGAAAATATGTGAGAAAAAGATAAATAAAGAGAGAGAAAATCCTAGTTCATCATCCTCATCTTCCCTTGCCCTTTAGATGAGAGTGTTCACATCATTTCATGAGTGATAGCTTGTGTTAACAAAACTTCAAGGTAGATCATCTTTGTATCGAAGATCGGAAGCAAAGATTGCATCATTCTCTTCGTGAAGCCTCTCGAGAGTCCAGAGCACGATGATCGCAGCGAAGGGACCTCAACACGGAGCATATGAAGTGAAGGACCGGATCTACAAAGGTTGTAATCCCTCTCACTTAGTGTTAAAGTGTTTAGCATGTTAGTTTTCGCCTAATCTCTAGTTTAAAGATCCGTATTCGGGTTGTTCGGCACGGCTAAAATATTAATCGGGCATGGTTGATGCCTCGTAGACCCTTGTGCGCGTGCCTAGCAACCCTACACAACAAGCTCTGTGCCGGAATCATGCTTCGTCTCAGAGTGTACCCCGCGTCGAAATCATGCTTCGCCTCGGTGTATCTACCTTCCCTGTCGGAATTATACTTCGGCCCGGAATCAACCAACGACCTCCCCGTCGGAATTAAGGTCCGCCTCGGAATCAAGTCGACTAACAAGCTCTGCGTCGAAATCATACTTCGTCTCAAAATGTACCCCGTGTCAAAATTATGCTTCGCCTCGGAGTATCTGCTTTCCCTGTCGGAATTATGCTTCGCCTGCGAATCAACCTCTGCATCGAAATTATGCTTCGGTCCGAATGTCTGCCGCTCGTCGGTGTTATGCTCCGACCCTTTGGAATCATGCTCCGCTCATCGAAATTATGCTCCGATCCTTGGAATCATGCTCCACTCTTCGGAATGATGCTCCGATCCTCGGAATTATGCTACGATTCCCGAAATTATGCTCATCGGAATCATACTCCGATCCCTGGAATCATGCTCCGCTCTTCGGAATGATACTCCGATCCTCGGAATTATGCTCCGATCCCCGTAGTTATGCTCATCGGAATCATGCTCCGATCCCTGGAATCATGCTCCGCTTTTCGGAATGATACTCTGATTTTCGGAATTATGCTCCGATCCTCGGAATTATACTCCGACTTTTCGGAATGATGCTCCGCCCTAGGAATTATGCTCTGCAAATCGGAATGATGCTCCGATCCCCAGGAATTATGCTCCCCGAGGGATGCTCCGCCCCCGGAATGATGTTCCACCTCAAAGTCCAGCTTCAAGATCCATCAATTTCATGCACACAACTCATATGCGCGGTGTGCATTTATTGATTGGGGCACTTTGTTAAGGTCAAAATTTGCATCCCAGTTGACCGGGTCAAAGTCGAGGTCAACCCCAAGTAAGCGGGCCCAAGCCCAAGCAAGTGGGCCCATACCCAAGTCGAGCCTCGCGGCTGGCCTCCCCGTACCAAAATAAAAATAATGTAACAAATAATTTTGATGTAATTTTTTATGCATGAATGTAAGCAAAATGGGCATTAGGCCAAATTTTTATAAAGCCCATGACTTATGTGCAAAAAGAAATAGCACATGAGACATGGGATGGGCAAATGCCATTTTGTAAAGCCCAAGGGGCTATATATAAATGTGTAAGCCTATATAAGGCAACATGATGAAAATATCTAAGACACTTTTCATTCCCCTCAAAAAGATTAGGGTTTTTGTGCCTCCTTCTCTTTCCTCAAGATTCTAAAACCTTCTTCTTTTTTTTGAATTAAATCAAGAGTTTTACTCTTCCTTTTTCAAAACTAAATAGTTTTTCACCACAAAACGCACAAAGGGGAACACAGATCTTCCATCAAATCTCAAAAATAAGAGATTTTTAAAATCTCATACTTCTTATTCTTCAAGATCCAGCCGACAGAAGAGGAGGAAGGAGACCCATCTCCAAAATCCCACTTTGGGGAAGATCCAGGGCTCAAGGGAGAGGCCCCTTCATCAGCTCTAAAAATATCTTAGAAGTTCAACTCCTCAAAAATATATATACATATATATACAAAATAATAAATATTTCCTTTTTGGAGCACAGCTCCCAGTGCAGGGACCAAGTCCCTTTTGCTGCTGAAGCCTAGCGCCCGCGTGCCAGGCATGTGGGGCGCTGGCGCTCTGGCGCGCAGCGCCCGCGTGCCAAGAAAGTGGTGCGATGGCGCTCTGGCACGCAGCGCCCTCATGCCAGGCACGTGGTGCGCTGGCGCTCTGGCGCCCAGCGTCCGCGTGCCAGGCACGTGGTACGCTGGCGCTCTGGCGCACAGCGCCCGCGTTCCTGGCACGTGGGGCGCTGGCGTCTTCTCCCACGCATCCTTTGAATGCCCTTTCCCTTTATACACACACACACATATACACACACACATGCACATACTCCATGACACTGTCCCTGTTAGAAAAAAATTTCTAACGGGGCGTTGCCCCGCACCTTGCAAGGGGCTGCTAGCCCCCTTGACCCCCAGCCCGCTATCCGGGTAGTGGGACCCCCGTAAAAACTCTATAAGGCCCTCGATATATCCAAAACCCCTTCAAAACACAACACTGCACATTGAGTTCGCATGACCAGTTTAACCCGTTAATTGGAGGTTCTCTCGCTCCAAAGGCGAGGGGTAATTAACGGTAGCTTAGTCCGCAGCTGCTGGAGATTCGGATCCCCATAATCATTAAACCCCAGCCTACCCTAGGCAGAGGGAATTTGTAATGCGTCTGACAAGCACGCGCGCATTCCCATCTCAATAGGGTGACGAAAAAACACCCTACAAGGAGTGCACAATGTGTGTTCCCTAATAAAATACAATGAAAAACCCCAATGGAGCATCACGTGCACACACGTGATCGGGGGTCACGTGCCGACACGTGATGGCTTCCTGAAGGCTCTGAAATGATAAGAATTGAATCTTAATCAAATGGGTCACGTGCCC
The DNA here is from genome assembly GCA_030015575.1 of Agapanthus africanus. NCBI lineage: Eukaryota > Viridiplantae > Streptophyta > Magnoliopsida > Asparagales > Amaryllidaceae > Agapanthus > Agapanthus africanus. The sequence continues at coordinate 12,168,823 of CM057344.1, read as the reverse complement.
ACACGTAATGGGCCTTTAAACCCACTGAAAAGAATTAAAGGTATAATGAAACAATAGGGAAAACCCCCAATGGGGCATCACGTGCCCATACGTGACCAAGGGTCACGTGCTGACACGTGATAATTCCTGAGTTTTTTAAAACAACAGAATTAAATTCTGGTTAAATGCTTAATCAGGGAGTCACGTGCCAACACGTAATGGGTTCCTACAGATCTCTGAATTAATAGAATTAAATTCTAATTAAATGGTCAATCAGTGGGGTCACATGCTAACACGTGATAGGCTCTTAAACCTTCTGAACTAATAGAATTAAATTCTAATTAAGGGAAATCAAAAACCTTAATATTTTCCTAGATCTTTCCAAACAAAAAAGATTGCGCTCTGTAAAGTGGAGGACCGTTGGATTAAAAATCCAATGGTGATTAAAAATCACCAATTTATAAAAAGATTCTATACGAGGAAAGATTTCCCAGAAATTTACCAAGAATAACAGACAGAATATCTTTTAGATTAAAAATTCAATGGTGAATAAAATTTACTGAGTGATCTAAAAGATCATATTGGTTACAAAATCAATTAAAATCTTTCAATGAAAGATTGATTAAACAAACTGATTCTTTTCTTTCTCCTATAAATAGAAGCCAAGAAGAGAAGAAAAAAAGGGGATACAACAACAACAGAGAGAGAATAGAAAAAAGAAGAGAATTTAATTCTCCAGAGAGAAAGAAGATTTCTTCAGAGAAAAGAAAGAAATCCTAGGTGAGAGATCATCCTATAAGCTCCCACAAAAAGAAAAAGAGAATTTAATTCTCAAATTAAGAGTTTAACTCTTCTGAATAAGAACTTAGTTCTTCCTTTGGTTGAAGGTCTGCAGAAGCAGATCTCTCCATAAGTTGAGAATTTAATTCTTATCGGGGATATTCTGCCATGCAGATCTAAAACCTAAGAGAAGATCTAAATTTAGAGAATTATATTCTCCCACAAGACATATAGGAATTTAATTCCTCTAACAAAATTAGGGTTTAATCCTATAAAAGAATTTAATTCTTCCAAATATATAGGAATTTAATTCCTCTAAATAAAACTGGGGTTTAATCCTACAAAAGAATTTAATTCTTAAACAAGGGACTTAAAACTCTCCATGCACGTAAAGAAGTTAGTATCCAACCTGATTACGTGGCAACACGTGACCCTCCCTTCAACGATCAGAAAAGAATGAATGAGATCGGGTCATGTGCTCCCATGTGACCCTTAAGCAAACTTCTTAAAAATAAAGGCAGAACAGATTTTGGGCACCCTCACGTGACCCCTAACAAACACATCTTTAAAAAATAGAAGATGGAAAGAACTGAAGGATTAAAATCCAATGAATGGTCCCCCTCACGTGTCCCCATGTGACCCCTAGCAAATCCTGTTAATATCCAGTGCATGGGTGCCCATCACGTGCCCACACATGATAGCCATGAAGACTAAAAGTGTTTAACACTTATTTGAATATTCTGAGAATAAAATAAAGGAATCTTGGCCCAATCCTAGGGCGCCTCATGTGTCCTCACGTGAGCGCCTCATTTTCTAGTGTTTAACACTATTTTAAGCATTTCATCCTTAGTGTTTAACACTATTTTAAATGCATCACGTGGGAACACGTGACCGCCAGATATGTGCTAGTGATCAACACTATTTTCAAACCGGTCTTATCCTAAATTGGCTAAATCTTCCAGAGGCAAGACTCCCCTTTTGACTGAGCCTCAAATACACCCTTATCTTTCAAGATTGATCATCTCATATGGTATATAAGTGCTCAGCACTCAATAAAAGACAAAATACGGTCAGAACCCAGACTCATGTTTAGCATTGCCAAATGATGGGGGGCTGAACCTTGACAAATGTTCAACAGTCCAAACAAAGGTCCAACATTTCAAACCTAATTGGACTTAGTCCAATTTGGCAATAAGTCCTCAATTCAGATTTAACTGAGCCCATGTGCTCATAATCTAATTAATCTTAGTCCCAAATTGGACTACAGATTTCCCAATCAACTTTGGTTCAAGAGTACATCTCTTCACTCTTTTGATATTTGTCGTTGTAATCCTTCAACGTCTTCAGAGAGGTGATATGTCTCGATAACCAATCATTCCACGGACTGTGGGGTCCTTAAACTCATGGACTATAATGTTCTTAAACTTTATAGACTATGAAGTCTTTAAACTACGGACTGTGGGGTCCTTAAGCCCACGGACTATGATGTCCTTAACCTCGGACTGTGGGGTCCTTAAACCTATGGACTATAATGTCCTTAACCTTACAGACTATGATGTCTTTAAACAGAACCGAGATGTCCTTAAACTAACATTGGACCGAGATGTCCTTAAACTAATATTGGACCGTAATGTCCCTAAACTAATCGACCGCAATATCCCTAAACTAAACAATAGAGCCTGAATGCTCTTTTGTTGGATCTAAACGATCCCATTAAATTGATCTTAGTCTGAAATTAGACTAACGTATCCTTAACAAATGTTTAATTTGATCTTAGTCTTAAATGAGACTAACGTATCTTTAAACCCAACCCCAAACCCAAATCTAAGAAAATACGGATTTGGACTAATCCACGCCCTACGGGCGGCAACATAAATTAGTCTCCGTATACAATCCACGGGCAACCAAAAACAAAACAAACACCCACGACATGAAGTGACCATCTGGAGAAGGAGAAAGTGGCTACCGCGACGCGGTAGCGTAATTAACTGCAGGGGCTTGCTCCTGCAGGGAAGAGTGTCCCCATAATCAAAAACCTCTCAAACGAGGGGGAATCTGACGAAGTCTGCTATATCGACCGCATCCGTCTAAACCTTCGATACACGGTACCATAAATCAACTTGGCATCTTCGGAGAGGTGGACGGATAGCACCTAATAGCATCTGCCCTCGAGATTCAGGCAAGATGGACCTACGCTGTCGCGTCTCCCGTTTTCGGCGGTAAACAATATGTTCCACATATCCCAACTCAGAATATATGTGAGTGACCTCAGCCATAGTCTTGATCACTCCGAGCTCACTGTACTGCCAGATTTATCCTGTGAGTAACAACCTGTTAAGATACTGGATAGAAAAGTGAAGTCACTTCGGAATAAGAAAGTCAACTTGGTTCGAGTGATGTGGAGAAAAGATTCACCAGGAGAATCAACATAGGAACGTGAGGACGATATGCGTGCAAGATATCCTCATTTATTTATAAACTAGTCCTTAAAATAATTGTAAATTTCGAGGACGAAATTTTTGTAAAGTGGGTATAATTTAACAACTCCAATTTCAATATACAGAAATTTATATAAAAGTTAATGTACAATTGGGTTATTTGAAATCCTGTGTACACTATAAGTATTTGATTTGCTTTTGAACAGCAAGAAAGCAGTTATAGCTCATTAGTAAAGCTTTGCACTGCTGTGACATAGCCCCTGTGATCGAATCCTCCCAGCCACATATATTTTTTAATTGATTTTCTTTTAATCTTTTAAAAGCCTAAGGATTTACACGTGCACTACACGTAAGATGATGAGTTACAGAATAAACAAACATGTGTACTGAAGAAAACCAAGCGACACCAACACGTGCCCAAAGATCCAAGCTCCCCCACCGGGGATCGACCGGCGACGCTTGCGTTGGGGGCCGACACCGCCGGGCCGTCCGTAGGGGATGCTCCCCATATTTTCACTCGAGCACCCCTTGGCCTACCCCACTTCTCTCATGCTGTTTATTTTCTCTGCACATTTTCCAAAGAATTAAAATTGAGCATTACTCCATGATTAAATGCATTTTAATTCTCTAATTCATACTCTCAACCCTAATTCTATCCTATAAATACAACTCTACCCTTTGACACTCCTCATTCTGAAATCAAGTGCCAAAACTCTCCAAAATTCCCAAAGTCCATATAGTTGTGCAAGTGAAGTTAGCAAAGGGCAATATTCCAACGACGTTTCAAGAAGTTTCCGGCGACGAAACAACGCCCCGACGATCCTTAAACCTTCTCCTACCTCCCCCCTTTCCTTGTAGCATGTAAGTCCCCTCTCTCCCTCTCTTCTACTATCCTAAAACTTTTATTTTTCAAAACTCATCGGAAGCGGAGTTATTCTGACTTCCGACTCTCTTTTCTTTAAAAATTATATTTTTCTTAAACCATAAAATACCATATTCTCATATAATGTTTAGCAAACATAAATAAATATATTAGAACAAGTTTCATCTCAAAATAATTCATGTTACAATCTTTATTTCAATTTTACATTAAAATACCACCAAGTTTACAAATGATATTGTTATCCACTTTTAACCGTATTACCTTTAGAAAACTCATGAGATAAGGACTTATCTCATCACAACACATATATTGGACATAGCACGATTTACTTTTGGACAATATTTGTGGGAATATTACAAGTTACAATAAAATACGCTAAACTATTACAAAACCGTTTTCTTTAAAGAAAAAAGAGTGTTAACCAATTCCATGCAAATACGCCTCTACAACCCATTTTGGGGAACCCCGATAGGGATGGTGTGGGTTATCGCACGTCATCGGGCCTAGTAGAGCGAGATGCAGACCTCCACAAGGAGCATTCGATCTCGATGGAATTTTTAATGCTATTTTTAAGAAAATGAGATTTCTACAAAATAAATAAAATTTATTTTTATTAAATATATATATATATATATATATATGAATATTATCAAAAGATCTATTTTCATATATTATACAAATGTTCCAAGTTTTCTAAATCAAAAGAATCACCATTATGTGAAACTACCATTCAAATTCAATACAAATTCAAACATTTCATTAAAATATCATATACATGAAAACTAGGTCTATTCACTCGAAATGTCACTTTTATAAAATATACATATATGAAAACTCTAAAGTTGATAATTAAATACTTGATGTGTATTTTGAAAATATATCAAAACTATTTTTATATAAAACCCCCGCAAGTTTTACTAAATTACAATAAGGACCCTGGTAAACATAGGTTTAAGCGGGACCAGTTCTCTTGAGCCTTAGGAAGCCGGAGAATATGGGTGCTTGCCTATCTAAGGTAGACAATCTAACAAACGGTGTTATCAACACGGTAATTATCTTGGAAAAAGACACAAATCCTACCGTCCATGTGCAGTAGTTACCAATAACATCAAAATTAATTCAGGACTTCAATTTCTTTTCAAAGTGTCTGACTCAGACTGAGTCTCAATTTAATCAATCTGACTTGAATATGATTCAAGTATAAACTACAATTAAACATGAATCCGTCTATTCAATCTATAAAAATCTGTCTTGACTGAACCGAACCATGGATATACTCTGTCTACATGACTATCCATTTATATCCATTCCATTTACTGATATCATGGTTTCGGTAAGTCATCCATCTATATAACAAACAATACAATCAATACAAAAGAAATTACGGGGTTATAAAAGGGTAGATTGGTACGGAATGTGTTAGAAGTGGCACGAGATTGAAACCATAACACACCTAACCCGAATATCCATTGCCGTTATACCGTAGCTGAACGGTTCCTTGTGCTCTGTATACCTTAGTCTCCGGAATAGTGGGACTCCTTTCGTATACACTGGCATATTCTGTACCAAGCTACAAGCAACTGCGTTAATATTATAATCAAATATTACTAAATATATTCTCTTTCTGTCTATTCTATCTCTACTCATTTTTGGGACTTACCGAGCGATTGTTCGCAGACGAAATTCCTTTTCTTCTTTCTTTGGAATGTTGTCAGGTGGATTGGACCCACTGGAGATCGAACCCAGTACTGAAGATTTGGAGCAGTTAGCCTTTGACCCAGAGCTGTAGGCACTTGTATATATTTTCATTTCAGTTATGACATTGTTTAGGCATTGCTTTCTATACATGTATTTACATTTCCAGTTGTACCTGTAAAAGAATGTTTAATAAATAAAAGATGATGTTCAATTACATGTATTGTCATCTTTCTTGTGTACATTTATTTCATATTGTTTAGATACGCTCAGTGTGTTTACTTCAGAGTAAATACGTAGCGGACCAGCCGCGTCCCCTTCCCGTACACCGGGAAGCGGGGTGTGACACTAACAAAAGAGAAGACTAATACTCTGGAAATGGCTAGAAGTGTAAAAGGTCTTGGATTGATACGTTCTCCACACCGGATACTGCTTCGTCCCCCTCTAAAATAGAATCTGACGGACATTTCAAAAAAAAGAAGAGAAAACGTATGAAATGCCCATCAGCAAAGTAACGCTCGGTAAGTCTCCCAAAAATCTAGTAAATTTAATAGAAATATGATATTGATAAAATATGGCCAACTCAATAAATAGCAAGAAAAATAATGCAATCTTATATAAAAATATATTGACGTATATATTTTTAAAACCATGTTTTATCTTGTACGAGTCAAAACAAGAATAGGGCAAGCAACATCGTGAATATTCCGTTCGTCATGTCGGAATATCATATGGGGATTCTAAAGGTGTCCCCCATGGATTCAAGAGGTGGCCTCCGCCCTCATGACATGGCAATTTGTTCCACGTGACATTTAGTTCCGCATACAATAGCATTACTGTGTTTTCGATATATACGACTCTATTTTTTTCCCAACTCCCCCATTACTCCATGTCAAAAAAACGGTTTACTATATCAACCATGAATTTTCTATAAACAAGAGTTAACCAGTATTATGAACCAAGTATCAATCACATATAAAGTAGTAATCACGTATCAAGTATCTCATGCGAAAAGTAAACCGATATAACCTGTAAAATCTCATAAAATATGAATAAATACTTGGGAAAACTATATGATGAAAACATGCAATAATCACATAATTTTAGTAGAAAAATTAGATAAGAGCTTCCTAAAAATATAAATATACGGACAAGGAAAACTTACCGAAATTTGCAAATCGAAATAACAATCAATTTTCCGAAGCCCTAACTCAGAGATAGAGATCTTGATCGACTTGAAATTCCTATAGTGCCCCAAGAAACACTTTTTGTTGTGACAAAAATTATAAGAGAGGAAAAGAGGAAAATGTTTATTTATGTCACGCCCCGCTTCCCAGTGTACGGAATCGATGACGTGGCCGGCCGTAATATATTTACTAAGAAATAAATACGTTAAGCGTAATTAAGCAATATATATATATATATATATATATATATAATGCACAAGAATACCAAGTGATATAAAATAAACAGCAATTTTTATTTACATTCATCTTTACATACAAATGTTTGAAAATGAAAAGGATACAATGATATAAATAATGCCTAAACAGTCGTTGGGGTCAAAAATTATACCTCGGTTGACCAAGTCAAAGTCAAAGTTAAAGTCAACCCCAAACCAAGTGATGTAAGCCGGTGTCGAGAACCCTGCGGTTTGCGAGGAGGCGGAAATTTCAAAAACGGCAATCTTTTGACTACACAACACCGGCTATTACTCCAGGATCTTACTAAAGCTTTAACTAGCTAGACCAACCAGAGGATTTATCGACTATGGTAGAATGTTATACCTAGTAGATCAAGTCCTTCGGGTCTTCTAGTGGTCCTCTCCAAGGCTCCTCGGTGATCGGATCGAGCTTGCTCCATCGGTTTTCTCTTGTCAAGGATGATCCACCGCGAAGGTTTGTGCTCCAAGTTTCAACCTCTAAGTGAGGTAACTAGGGTAGAAGGTTTGCTAAGCTAACTAGCCTAGGTGATGTAGAATGTGCTGATGGATTGTTTGTCTCACTAAACCCTTGGCTTACAACACATATGAATGATAGGGTTTAGTATTGAGGAAGAAGATGATGGAGGAGACCTAGAGAGCTCAAGAGAGAAGAGCAACTCAAGAAATTACAAGTGAAAAAAATGAACCATCAAGAGAACAAGGTGTGGAGAATGGCACATATATAATCTCTCATCTCACTCATTGAGCCATGGCAAGAAAAGCAATAAAATAAGCACCTATGCCTCAATGGTGATCCCAATCTAATAAAATAAATCATGAGCCATTTCCTCCCCCATGCCAAGCATGTCCCCTCCATTTTCCACATCATTAATCCATTTAACAAAATGGATAAATCCAATAATGATGTGGCACCTTCTAGAAGCATACCTTGACAAATTACAAGAATGCCCCTCATACCATATATACATACCCGTATCCGTATTCCAAAAAATACGGATACCCTGAGATGATAACAATCCAATAATACAATACTAGAATCCGGTTTAAACCAAAGCCCACTAGTATTGTCTGCCCAATCATCATCAGTGTACAAGTACACGTATGTGATCGAAACCCAGGTCGTAAAACCATACGACGTCTACATCAATTGCCTGAAGTAGGGAAATGCTTTGTGTGGGAATCTAAAGACTCGACAGTACGCTGGCAGTGGGTTTAACCACAAGCCGTCAGCGGTACTAGCTGCACGTAACGGCTACCCAGGTATCTGTCGACAAGAAGTCCGATGAGCAAACTCACCCGGACTCCTACTGAGCCTATCGGTGACAATCTTTGTACAGTCCGGTCTGTTCGTCTGAGATACTCACATATCGGCCTAGGAAATGTTAAACATCATACCCCTAACAGCGCGATAAGTCGTGTCAGAGAAGAGCCCAATACACTATGAGAAACTACTGGAGTTCCTTACCAGTATTTCTCAATTTCCCTGGCCAGGGACTTTGTGTAATGGCTTTTCGAACACTGTGCGATATCAACCCCCAATATCGGGAGAGACGAATCATATCTGATCGCTACTGTCTCCAAGTGCTTCGGGACTACACCCAACTGCTACCTGTTTGCACGACTCAATTGAGCGTGGTAGGATAGTAATCTAAGTGCAGTGGGAACATACTCGAGACGAAGTAGCGATGGCAAGTCAACGGACTAAGCTGTACTCATGCCACCTGGGAACTGCTGCTCGACGATAGGTATAATACCAACAAGCAGTTCCTGACGAATCCTGTCCAGTGTAACTCACAACCCAGTGAGCACCTGCATACCATCTCCAGTACGTCGTACTAATGGCTGTGGGACAGACCATATACCTTGCTGGGATGAGAAGCGTATACACTAGTCTACTCCGGAGTATCGATGCCCCGTCTCGATAATCCAACGACTAGAGACCTGTATAAGGATGTGCTTATAGACTACCCAGCCCCCACAAGTGTGACTGCCATCACAACGCTGGTAGTAAAGCAAAGATCCTAAGGGCTCTACCAATATGTATAAGCGGTGTGATAAAAGAAAGACATGCACATATTGAGGTAGAATCAAACCAGGTAGCATACCACCATATCGAGCAAGACTGTTATTATAACTGTGAAATATCCGAAGCATCCATTATGTAATATACAATCCAGTATGATACAATAATGGTCTCTAGGGCATACATCACTAACAATCTCCCACTTGCACTAAGGCCATGTATTGGCATATCACAGACCTATCATCTTGATTAGTCGCTCAAACTGAGTCTGAGGTATAGCCTTTGTGGGTGGATCTGCTGTGTTGTTCTCTGTCTCTACTCTCCACACCTCAATCTCCCGGCGATCAATGATCTCCCTGATTAGGTGGAACCGCCTCAGGATGTGTCTGGACTTCTGATGGGACCTTGGTTCCTTCGCCAAAGCTATAGCGCCATTGTTGTCACAATACAACGGTATTGGATCAACAATGGAAGGAACCACCTGAAGCTCTGTCACGAACTTCCTAATCCAGACTGCTTCCTTCGCGGCATCACAAGCAGCAATGTACTCCGCTTCCATAGTAGAGTCAGCAACGGTTTCCTATTTGGAGCTCTTCCAAACAACCGCCACTCCATTAAGGGTAAAGTCATGACCCGACGTGGACTTGGAGTCATCCTTGTCACTCTGGAAGCTGGAGTCAGCGAAGGCCTCAATCTGGAGGTCTTCTTTGCCGTACACCAAGAACATCTTCTTAGTTCTTCTCAGGTACTTGAGAATGTTCTTTACTGCTATCCAGTGCTTCTTCCCTGGGTTCGACTGATACCGGCTTACAACGCTCAAGGCGTATACTACATCTGGTCTGGTACTCAACATCGCATACATTATAGAGCATACCGCAGAATCGTAGGGTATAATAGACATGCGATCCCTTTCCAAATCAGTCTTGGGAGACATCTCTTTGGAGAGGGTGATTCCGTGATAAGCCGGTAGATTACCGCGCTTAGAATCTTCCATACTGAATCGTTTCAGTATGGTGTCGATGTACCTTGACTGTGAGAGTCCCAATATCCGTTTAGATCTGTCACAATAGATCTGGATCCCCAGAATGTAGGAGGCATCACCCAGGTCCTTCATGGAGAACCTCTGTGACAAGAATCCCTTGACTGATTGTAGCATAGGAATGTCATTTCCTATCAAGAGAATGTCATCCACGTACAGGACGAGGAATACCACACTTCTTGCTACAATTTTACTATATATGCATGGTTCATCAGGATTTTTTATAAAGTCGAATTTCTTGACCGTCTCATCAAAACAGATGTTCCAACTCCACGATGCCTGCTTTAGTCCATAAATGGACTTAAGCAACGTGCACACCTTTCCACTGCTCCTGCTCTGAATGAAACCCTCCGGCTGATCCATATAAACACACTCTCCTAAATTTCCATTTAGAAAAGCGGTCTTTACGTCCATCTGCCTGATCTCATAGTCATGGAAGGCAGCAACGGCAAGAAGGATCCGAATGGATTTGAGCATAGCCACTGGAGAAAAGGTTTCGTCATAGTCCAAACCTGGTCTTTGACAAAAACCTTTTGCAACAAGTCTAGTCTTATAGGTTTCCACCTGTCCATCTACACCAATCTTCTTTCTGAAGATCCATTTGCCGCCTACGGGTTTTACCCCTTCTGGAGCAAAGTCCAAAGTCCATATCTTGTTGGTGTACATGGACTCCATTTCGGTCCGCATTGCATCCGGCCATTTTACCAAGTCTCTGCTCTGAATGGCTTGCTGGAAGCTAGTTGGCTTATCATCTTCGAAGATGCAATCTTCTCGATCCCCGTCTATGAGAAAACCGTAGTATCTCTCGGGCAGATGAGATAGCCTACTAGTTCTGCGAAGTGGCGCGGGAAGTCAGGTTCTTTCGAAACTTCTGGTTCCACCATGCTTTCAGTAATAGTTTGTGGTTCTGGAATTTCTTCTAGTTCTATTGCACTCCTACTTATCTCATTTTCTAAAAATTGAGTTTTCAAGAAGTGGGCATGCCGAGAAACAAAGACTTTCTGTTCCTCTGCGTAATAGAAAAGATACCCCCTGAACTTCTTTGGGTATCCCACAAACTTACACAATACTGAGCGTGCCTCTAGCTTGTCCGCATGCTGCTTTTTTACAAAAGATGGACATCCCCATGTCTTAAGGTACTTAAGATAGGGTTTCTTCCTACTCCACATCTGATATGGTGTGATAGGCACTGACTTAGTAGGAACCTTGTTCAAAAGATATGCAGCAGATTCTAGTGCATAGCCCCAGAAGGATCGCGGTAACTCAGCATTACTCATCATGGAATGAACCATATCTAATAGGGTTCTGTTCCGTCTTTCTGATACACCATTGTGCTGAGGTGTGTATAGAAGAGTAAGCTGAGAGAGAATTCCATTCTTTTTTAAGTGGCCCAGGAACTCGGCACTCAAGTATTCACCATCTCGATCAGATCTAAGTGTCTTGATACTTTTGCCGGTTTGTTTTCTACTTCATTCTCATATTCCAGGAATTTCTCAAATGCCTCGGATTTATATTCCATTAAGAAAACATGTCCGTACCTAGAGAAATCATCCGTAAAGGTAATGAAGTAGGAATAACCACCTCTTGCATGTGTAGACATTACACCACATACATCGCTGTGTATGAGTCCTAAGAGCTCACATGCTCTTACTCCGTGTCCAGTGAACGGAGTTTTTGTCATCTTTCCTTTGAGACAAGATTGACAAGTTGCATAGGACTGATATTCGAACGAATCCAAATATCCTTCCTTATGTAACATCGTCAATCGTATTTCATTGATATGACCTAGTCTACAATACCATAAGAAAGCCTGATTTAATTCCGGAGACTTTCTTTTAAGTATGTTCTGGACACTGAAAACCTGAGCTTGATTCAGTACGTATATTTCGTTATCTAATGTACCTGACCCAATCAGATTCTGATTTAGGTGGATATGTACTACATCGCTTACAAATATAAAATCATATCCTTCTTTAGAAAGTAAAGATACAGATATGATATTACAGGCTAGACTGGGTACATACAAACAGTTACGTAGAATCAATATCTACCCACTTGTTAATCCTGGATGATATTCCCCTACGGATTCAGCGTCCACGCTCATTCCGTTAGAAACTCTGAGAGTCATATCACCTGTTTTGATACTCTACGGTTTCTCAAAGCCTGTAATGAATTACAGATATGAGATTCTGATCCGGTATCTAGTACCCAGGAAGTAGTGTTAATAGATAGACAGTTTTCAATTACAAAAACACTTGAGGCTGAAGCCACAACGTGCTTCGAATCCTGGCTTCTGGTTTTCAAAGCCCTGCAGCCCTTCTGACAACACGCTTTCCCGTGACCATAGGGACATGCCTCCTTCCCTATTACTAGCCCCGAAACTTTTGCCCTGCCATTTTTCTTCTACTTTACTGACACCGCTTGTCGGCTTTTTGGAGGTCTTCTTTTTCTCTCCCTTGGCTTTCGCCTTGGATCTAGAAGAGGAAGATTCCCCAATAAGTAGAGTGGGTGTCTCCCTGGATTCTTTCAGGGTGCCCTATGAGCTCGATAAATTGAGGAGACTTGGAAGTATAACTTCCTTCCTTTGAATTTTGCAATTCAAGATAAATAGGGCATAAGTAGAAGGTAGGGACTGTAGAATTAAGTCAATACATAACTCATTCTCCAACGTGGACCTATGGTCCGTGAGCTCTTCAAATTAGCTAATCATCGTAAGGACGTGGCCCCCTATAGATGACCCAAAAGCCAACCTCGCTTGAAGCAATATCTTCGAGGTCTCATATCTTGCGATACGAGATTGCTCTCCATATAAAACTTTGGTATGGAGGAAGATGGAAGCTAAGTCCATCTTCTCGTGCTGCCTCTGGTGTTCACTATCCATTGAGGCTAACATGAGGCACTTGGCTCTCGTACAATCCTTTTCCCATGTCTGACGGGTATCAACATCCACGACGGTGGAATCTGGACCTGGGACGGCGGAGGGTTTTGTAGTAAGGAGGTAGTCCATCTTGTCACAGGTAAGTTCCATCTGGACATCCCTTAGCCAATCAATATAGTTTGGTCCAGTCAAATTATTAGCTAATAACCTATGTGCGGTCATAGTAGTCGCTGCAATTAGGAGAGAGAGAAGAAATACTTAACACGACGCTCTTGCAAGTTTAGATTGGTTATTAATTTATCAAAACAGGATGGCTCCCACTGTTCTCTCGAATCCTTCCTCAAACCATAAAAGAAGAATTAGTCAGGATTAATCTCACTGTTACAATTCTTGCTTAACCTTTCAGCCAGGCTGGTGTTGGTACTTCGAAGGAGGTTTTCCAACGATTTCACGAAGTTCCTTAATAACATAACCTCTTTTCCCTGGAGGCGTAGCCCCGCTAACTCCTTTCTAGACACCTGTTACCGCCAAAATTTTGGCTCACAACCTGCTCCCTTATAAAAAATATATATATAAATAAATAATAAAATAAAAAATAATAATAAAATAAAAAACGAAGGGAAAAACTCCACATGTAAAGAATGTAACAAATGCCTTAAAGCCAAAAATTAAAACATTGTGAAGCAACGCTTCAGATGCAGCACCAAGTGCGCTGCGCCCTAAACAGCGCACCATGTGCAAAGCACGTGTGCGCTAGTGCTAGGTGCGCTGCGCTCCAAGCAGTGCACCACGTGTCATACACGTGTGCGCTTCCTTTTAAGCAGCGCACCACGTGCAAAACACGGGTGCACCAGCGCTGGAACCTAAAAGCTCTCCAACCGTCAGATCAAAGATCTAATAATAATGATAAATTATTAATTAATCAGAATTAAATTCTGTTAAGGAAAGATTCCTCAAAATCTTTCCAAACGACAAGATTTTACTCTGTAAATCAGAGCACCGTGGGATCAATGATCCAATGATAAATAAAAATTACCAAAGACAATAAATTCTGTTATGGAAAGATTTTCTCAATCTTGTTAAAAAACAAGAAGATTGCCTTCTGTAAAACAGAAGCCCTAGGATCAAAGATCCAACGGTGGGGAAACATTCCCAAATCAATCAGAGAAAAATCTTTTTAACTGATTTAACAAATCAGCTTGCCCTATATAAAGGCCCCAAGATTTCAAGTCTGAGATAAAGAAACCCCCCTAAAAACTTTGAGAAAACTCAAAGAAAAAAGAGGAAGCTCTTAGCAAAAGAAGATTATTTCTTCAAGGCAAAGAATGATTCTTGAACAAAGATATGAAATCATCTCATGAAAAGAAGAACTATCTTCTAAAAAAGATCATAGATCTACAAAAGACAAAGGTCTTTGATAAAAAAGAGATCAAAAGATCTCATCATAAAAACAAAAAGAAGTATTTACTTCATCCACAGATCATTGATCTACAAAGGCAGTGGCTTTTTATAAATAAGAACTTTTGTTCTTGAATCTTGAGGCAAACCCTCCTTTAAAAAGAACATAAACTTTTTCTCTGATCATAAATTTGATCAAATGCGCTTTGCGCTATTGGAAAGTGCCTTGCACTCATGAACTGCGCTTCTGCGCTCCTTGGACCGGCGCTTAGCACCAAAACGTGTCACGTGTCAATCACAGATACAACTTGCGCTTTGCGCTTCTGAAACAACGCACCGCGCTCATGGACTGGCGCTCAGCGCCAAAACGTGCCACGTGTCAACCACAGATACAACTTGCGCTTTGCGCTTCTGAAACAGCGCACTGCGCTCATGGGCTGGCGCTCAGCGCCAAGCGCACCACGTATCACTCACTTGTGCGCCACTAAACTAGCGCAACGTGCTCATAAATTGAAAGTGCAGTGCGCTCATAAACTGGTGCATAGCGCAGAGCGTGACACGTGTCCTCTTCGTGTGCGCTACTTGACAGAAGCGCAATGCGCTCTTTAATTGGCGCAAAGCGCCTGGCGCGCCACGTGACGCACTGTCAGAACACACATTGTTCTAATGAATGCTATGCATTCAACACAAGACAAAAAATGTAAGGACCTAATGCTTAGCATTATTAAAAGGGCCCAGCCCAAATAAAGGCTCAATAGCCAGAACAAAAATAAAATGTTAAAATATTTTAATTGGACTTAGCCCAATTCTGGCCATAAGTCCTCAACTTATCTTGAACTGAGCACATCTGCTCTTTCAAACAACTCACCTTGGTTCAAGGGTACATCCCTCCATTCCTTTGATATTTGTCGTTGTAATTCCTCAACGTCTTCAAAGAGGTGACAGGTCCCGACAACCTCACATTTCACGGACTGTGGGGTCCTTAAACTCATGGACTATGATGTCCTTAACCTCGACCGTGACGTCTTAAAACTAACAACGGACTGTGGAGTCCTTAAAGTCATGGACTATAATGTCCTTAATCTCGACCGCGATGTCTTTAAACTAACATTGGACTGTGGGGTCCTTAAACTCATGGACTATGATGTCCTTAACCTCGACCGTGATGTCTTAAAACTAACAACGGACCGTGGGGTCCTTAAACTCATGGACTATGATGTCCTTAATCTCGACCGTGATGTCTTAAAATTAACAACGGACTGTGGGGTCCTTAA
The DNA here is from genome assembly GCA_030015575.1 of Agapanthus africanus. Lineage (NCBI taxonomy): Eukaryota > Viridiplantae > Streptophyta > Magnoliopsida > Asparagales > Amaryllidaceae > Agapanthus > Agapanthus africanus. The sequence goes on along the minus strand of CM057344.1, from coordinate 12,152,992 downwards.
ACTCATGGACTATGATGTCCTTAATCTCGATCGTGATGTCTTAAAACTAACAACGGACTGTAGGGTCCTTAAACTCATGGACTATGATGTCCTTAACCTCGATCGTGACGTCTTAAAACTAACAATGGACTGTGGGGTCCTTAAACTCATGGACTATGACGTCCTTAACCTCGACCGTGATGTCTTTAAACTAACGTTGGACTGTGGGGTCCTTAAACTCATGGATTATGATGTCCTTAACCTCGACCGTGATGTCTTAAAACTAACAATGGACTGTGGGGTCCTTAAACTCATGGACTATGATGTCCTTAACCTTGACCGTGATGTCTTAAAACTAACAACGGACTGTGGGGTCCTTAAACCCATGGACTATGATGTCCTTAACCTCGACCGTGATGTCTTAAAACTAACCTCGGACCATGGGGTTCTTAAACCCATGGACTATGATGTCTTAAAACTAACATCGGACGGTGGGGTCCTTAAACCCACGGACTATGATGTCCTTAACCTCGACCGTGATGTCTTTAAACTAACAATGGACCACCATGTCCTTAAACTGGTAATCGACCGCAATGTCATTAAACTAAACAATAGAGCCCAATTGCTCTCTTGTTGGATCTAAACGATCCCGTTAAGTCGATCTTAATCTAAAATGAGACTAACGTATCCTTAACAAACGTTTAAGTAGATCTTAGTCTCAAATGAGGCTAACGTATCTTTAAACCCAACCCCCCAAACCCAAATCTAAGAAAGATACGGATTTGGACTAGTCCACGCCCTACGGGCGACGACACAAATTAGTCTCCACATACAATTCACGGGCAACCAAACACAAAACAAACACCCACGACATGAAGTGACTATCTGGAGAAGGAGAAAGTTGTTACCGCGATGCGGTAGCGTAATTAACTGCAGGGGTTTGCGCCTGCAGGGAAGAGCGTCCCCACAATCAAAAACCTCTCAAACGAGGGGGAATCTGACGAAGTCTGCTACATCGGCCGCATCCGTTTAAACCTTCGATACATGGTGCCATAAATCAACTTGGCATCTTCGGAGAGGTGGACGGATAGCACCAATTAGCATCTGCCCCGAATTTCAGGCAAGACGGACCTACGCGGTCGCGTCTCCGTCTTTCGGAGGGGAACAGATTCTGGCACGCCCAGTGGGACCTTTTCCTCTTTCCATTCCATACTTCGTGTGTCGTGTTCGCGAACGAATTGCGGTTTGCTAATGGTTGCCCTTGGGTTTCGAGATACTAAGATTTGGCGTTTTGCTTGGTGCATAAAGCGAAGAATCGATGGCGTCCACTTGTGCAAAATGTTCTATCTGCAATTGCAACCCACGCTCCGCCTCATCTGGAGGCATAGCTTACGGGCCCCAAGCGGTTTTCCTGTTCACGATGCCAGTGGAACAGGTCACTCAAGCCACTACTGGATTGTTTTTCGGGACCATGCTCCCGCCAACGAGCTTCACCGTTCCTGTACCAACACCAGAAGCTCCCAAGAAGTCGGTCTTTGATCGGCTTGCTACTACCGCGGCTCCTCTCAACTGGTCGTCCAGCTCCAGCGCCTCGGTCTTCTCCAGATTGGGCCAAAGTTCCTGTGGGCCCAAAATGAAGCCCGCAACTCAAGAGAAGGTTATTCCAAAAAGAGTAACCAACCCTGCTCCCGAAGTCGCCAAGATGGCTTTTCCTACCAAAGGGTCGGTCTTTACAAGACTGACTGTTCCGGCTCCCACTTCAGCTCCCGTCCCTGCTCCAAAGTCTGTCTTTGACAGGTTAGATACCGCTACTCAACGGACATCAGTTTTCAAGAGGCTGGTACCAACGGCCCTTCTCCAAAACAGGGGGCACGACGAAGCCATCCTCATCGCTGAATCAATCCCAGCAGCTCGGCACGCTCGACGTCGCCACTAGCGCCGCGTAAGGAAAGCTGGGGGCAACTCCCTCTCTGGGCTAACTCCACCAGCCCCAACGGTGGAAGTCAATACTGCTGTTCCAACCGGGAACAGCTTTGAATTGCTAAACATGGTGCGCAGGAACTCTCCTACCGCCGTACTGAAAAGATCCCCTCCACCCGTGGAGAATGTTACAGAAACAAAACCGGAGCAGCCCTCTCAGCGGCTATCCTCCAAAATCTACAAATTCTGGCGACAGGTCCAGAAGTCGGTGATTGATCAAGATCACTCTCGCCGATAGAAAAAGGCGAAGGTTCAGCAGGAAGAGAACCGTTCTGTCAAGCCACAAAGGACGACAACCACCTGGGTACCCGCTGCAACGGCCCCCTCAATGTCAATTCCTCAAAAGAGAAGGAGGCTAAAGAAAGCCCATGTAACTACGGCAGACCACAGAGACGCTGAGCCCAAACGCCCCAAGTCTGGGGGCATAAAGGTGCATACTATTTATATGGCTTTCGGAAAAAAAGGAAAGCTGCGCTTCGACGGGTCACCGACCGCTCACCCGATCCGTGACAAAAGCCCAGGAGCAGCAACAGAAGCTTCAGGAAATGCTAACGCAAATGGCCGCACTCGCCGGGCCAAAAGAAAGCCCGGAGGCATCAGAGCAGCGTCACGAACAAGAAACCGATGCTGACTTCCTACGCAGAGTCCTCGAAAAGAAGGACAGAGAAGCTATAGAACAAGCGGCTAATATAAAACGAATGGCGCTTCTCTTCCAAGACATGGTCGCGATGATGTTACAGCCGGATCCTCCAGCTGAAAACCCTTCGATCATTATTGAAGACGACGGAGGGAAGACATCGAACCCTCCTCCGGCTCTTTCAGCAGCCAAGGAGGAAACTATTTCCAAAGCTGCCCTGGATGACTATATTGCTCAGCAAATATGAGTTCACCGGGCGAATGAAGCGGCTGGGCAAATTGTTAGAACTGGGCGACCGTATTCAGGCTGGTACGATCAAATAAAGTACCCGCCGGGCTACACGATCCCCAAATTCCACGTGTATAAAAGGACAAGCAATACCCATCAACATGTCGCTCAGTTCAGAGCTCTCTGTGGCAATACTAGTGGCGATGACAAGCTTTTGCTCAGCCAATTCGTCGGCAGCTTATCGGAAATGGCGTTTGAGTGGTACTCCGAACTCCCAAACGATTCCGTCAAAACTTTCGCAGAAATGGAGTTGTTGTTCACCCAGCGATTCGCAAGTGCCAGTGAACGCACCCCAATAACGGCATTGATCAATGCCAGGGTGAAGCCGGGCAAGACGTGGGTTCAGTACGCGATCCGATGGCGGAATCTGTGGTCAAAGTGCGTACAGCGCATCGAAGAAGCACCAGCGGTGGGCATGTTCGTGGGCACCCTAGACCCTCATGCAACTATTTCACAGTTCATGATGTTCTTCTAACCGACCATGTTTCAGGCTCTAATCGACAAGCTAGCCCAAATGGACCAGATGGGGCATAGACCGTCTCCTCCGAAGCCGGAGTCGCGAAACGAAAAAGTTAAAGGGAAGGCAACCTTTGTTGTGAATACTCAATAGCAGCCCAATGCCCCAAAACTAACGGATCAACTGGAAGAGAGACGGCACTATTATAATGAGAAAATGAAGCGTCCTTACTCGTTCCCACGGGACAAAACGAAGAGACTCTTCGAGCTGGCGATGCGCAACCGGCTTATCAATCTTCCGAATCCAAGGCGGCCGTTGCAACCCGGCGAAGCAAATAATCCCAGTTATTGCCCTTACCACCAAAGGGTAAGCCATCCAATCGAAGATTGCTTCGTCTTTAAAGGATGGATCGAGGATCAGTACCAACAAGGCAAGTTTGCATTGTCTGAGAAGTGGAAAGTGAGCCCACCACAACCGCATACTCTTAAGAAGATGGACACACCAGAGAAAACGCGCTCTTTTGTTGAGGAAGCTCCATGGGAGATGGCTTTTTCGGCCAAAACCAAAAGGATGCTGAATGATCTCCAGACATGCCCGGCGGTCAGGTGGAAAAGTCCGCAAGAACCGGAGATTATCGAGGGGATGCTGAAACCACGCCCAGCATTGGGAGTTAATAGTGATGCTGAACAAAACATTCAGGCCCAGCCGTCAAAGTCTTCAAAGAAAACGAAGAAGACCAAAAAGCCCATGCAGTTTAATGGCAAGCGCACGGATCTGCAAAAGCATATTGACGCGCTGAAGGAATATAACCAGAAGGCGCGAACCCCAGTCACACTCCAAGAATTTCTCAACAATATCCTTGAGAGCGGAGATAACGACAATAACGACGGGGATGACTCGTCAGAAGAATCTGAGGACTATGTGGCAAGTTGCCACATAATCTCTCATTCGGCGTTAAATAACGAAGAAGCTCACTCGGCGACAGAAGACAGCATAAAAGAGCTGGGGGCAGGATCGAAGCCAAAACCCTTGGAACCGTCTGACGAGATAATCGACTTGCTACTGAACGAAGCCCGTCAGAAAAGCAAAGCCAATCGAGAGCGCGAACTGGCTATATTCGAAAAAACCAAACACCGACGACTGAATGAAAAGGGTGAGGCACCCCAACTGGATCGAAGCATCCCTATCGCCAGCTAAAGCAAGCTTAAAGTAAGCAAACGATTCGCCAGGGCCCTGTCAATAGGAATGAAGTTTCCCTCTTTCAGAGGAAATTCTCCTGGCAGTATACATCTTGATGAAGCGGACATACATCCTAACTTCTGCTTATACCATCAGAGGATTGCACACCCTACCGAGGAGTGCATAGCCTTTAAAAACTGGTGGCAGGGATAAGTTGCCCGCCGACAACACGTTCAACGAGTGAAACGCAAAGCTCGTCGGGAACAGAAAAGCACGACAAATGAGCGCAAAAGAGCCACTGGCAACTGTCGCATAGTCGACATCAAAGGATCGCAATTTATCACCTTTGGAAGTGACTCTGACGAAGAAATCGCCCTCAGCCCTCTCTTCAAGGAATCCACCTCCGACACAAAAGATGGAAAGATTTGCGAGAAAATCTAACTGCGTAATCGTACGTTGCCCGAAAAATCTCGGACCTTTGACCGAGACGTCTATAAACTCCTACGGACCGCAGCATCCTAAGGCTGACAAAAAAAAGAAAAAAAATGATATGTCCATAAGCAAAATGGGCACGGATGAAAACCCGAAAGGGCACCGTGAGTAAAAACAGCAGGGCTACCGGTGAGTTTTGTGAAAACCCGAAAGGGCGCAACCTCGTTAGAATAAAAAAAAGAGAGAAAGAATGGAAAAAAAAAAGAAAAAAGAAAACGGTATGTCCACAAGCAAAAAGGGCACGGATGAAAACCCAAAAGGGCTCCATGAGTAAAAACAGTAGGGCTACCGGCGAGTTTTGTGAAAACCCGAAAGGGCGCAATCTCGTTAAAAGACACTTGCAAGGTCCTCTCGACTTTGTAAGGAGAAACCACCTGCTTGAGATCCTTACAACTCACAAGGGAGCAACACTCTTAGGGATCCCCACGATTCCTAAGGAGAAATTACACTTGAGAGATCCTCACGACTCGTAAGGAGAACCCTCTTATGAGACCCTCACGGCTCATAAGATTCAAAAGTCTTGAGCTACAGGGATCTGAACATGTTCTTAAGCAACCCCCACAACTTCTAATACTGCCCTACAAGCGGCTCAACACCGACCCTTGTATACAATCCATGGGCGCGAATAAACATTTCCCTAACAAAGTCCCATCCGTGACTAGGGATATGTCTACACGGTGAACAGCCCTTGTAAGTCCTCTCGACTTATAAGGAGAAAACACTCTTGTAAGATCCTTACGACTTATAAGGAAAAACGCACTTAGGAATCCTCACGATTCATAAGGAGAAAACGCACCTATGAGATCCTTACGACTCGCAGGGAGAAATACCTTTATGAGACCCTTACAGCTCATAAAGTCAAAAGCCTTAGTCAACAGGATCCTAACCCTGTCTACTAAGTTACCTTTGTTCGACATCGACAGAGGCAAATGATGATTCACTCCTGGCAATATCCCAGTTGCAGCGGTGCTGATGACGAAATCGGTGTTTAATTCCAAGCTTGCAGCAAGAAGCTAGCGAGCCGCACATGCATACGAAATAGCCGAAATGATGGGGCAACTTGCAACAAAATCAGCAAGTAAAAATGTATGCATGCAAAATAGCCAAAATGATTAGGCAACTCGTAATAAAAAGCAGCGAGTAAAAATAAAATAAATAGCCGAAATGATTGTGCAACTCGCGATAAAAAGCAGCGAGTAAAAATAAAATAAATAGCCGAAATGATTGGGCACCGCGAAAAATAGCCGAAATGATTGGGCAATTGCGACCTTCGCGATATAAAAGCTGAAATGATAGAGCATCGCGAAAAGAGATAAAAAAGAGTTTTGAAAGAATGAAATTTTGCCCTACAGGTGATATCACATCAATCACTGTATACAATCTAGGGGCGTAAACAAAGAGGGAACCATATCATCCCATTAGGCTTCATCAGAAAACGAAGCAAAATCTCGACGGTTCAAGGATAGCTTAGAGATCATCAACAGCGTTCCTCACCATTCAAGCAGGATTCAGACGCTGTAATCAACCCTGGAGCCACGGCAAAATCCTTAGTTCCAAGTCTCGACGGCCACATCTACAGCCTGAAGACCCACAACGGCGTTCCTTCGCAGTCCAGCAGGATGCAGATGCAACAACGTCAACGAAAGACCTCACGGTCGAAAAAAAGCGGAGTGATAGCAAAATCCCAACTCCACCTCAGCATTCGTCTCGTTACACCAGACGCAATGTCCACAACGGCGTTCCTTCGCAGTCCAGCAGCATGCGGACGCAACGTCAACAAAAGACCCCATGGTCAAAGCAAAGCGGAGCGATGGAAAAATCCCAACTCCACCTCAGCATTCGTCTCGACACAACAGACGAGATGTCACCATAGCGTTCTTCCTCCAACAGGATTCGGACACACCAAAGTGAACGAAGCGAAGGCCAAATTCCAAGTTTCAGGGTCTTGACGGTAACTCATATAAAACCCGAAAGACCACAAGAGATCACCCCACACCAGTGCGGAGTGGTCACCACCTCAACGTTCGTCTCGATACAGTAGACGAGATGTCACCACCGCGTTCTTCCTCCAGCAGGATTCAGACGCGACAATCAAACAACGGAGCCACGGCAAAATCCCTAGTTCCAAACCTCAATGGTTCACCAGCAACCTAGAGACAACCGCGACATTCGTCTCGATACAGCAAACGCGATGCGAGCAAACGAAGCAAAGGCCAAATTCCTAGTTTCAGGGTCTTGACGGTAACTCATATAAAACCTGAAAGACTATCGGAAATCATCCCACACCAGCGTGGAATGGTCACCACCTCGACGTTCGTCTCGATACAGCAGACGAGACGTCACCACAACGTTCTTCCTCCAGCAGCATTCAGACGCGACAATCAAATAACGGAGCCACGTCAAAATCCCTAGTTCCAAACCTCGATGGTTCACCAACAGCCTAGAAACAACCGTGACATTCATCTCGATACAGCAGACGCGATGCCAGCAAACGAAGTAAAGGCCAAATTCCTAGCTTCAGGGTCTTGACGGTAACCCATATAAAACCTGAAAGACTATCGGAAATCATCCCACACCAGCGTGGAATGGTCACCACCTCGACGTTCGTCTCGATACAGCAGACGAGACGTCACCACAGCGTTCTTCCTCCAGCAGGATTCAGACGCGACAATCAAACAACGGAGCCACGGCAAAATCCCTAGTTCCAAACCTCGATGGTTCACCAACAACCTAGAGACAACCGCAACATTCATCTCGATACAGCAGACGCAATGCCAACAAACGAAGCGAAGGCCAAATTTCTAGCTTCAGGGTCTTGACGGCAACACATATAAAACCTGAAAGACTATCTGAGATCATCTCACGCCAGCGCGGAGTGGTTATGACTCATCGGGGCTCTCCAAAATGAGCCTAACCTCAAGTAAAAAGCGACATGGCAAAATTCCTAACGCTTGCTCTTCCGACGGTCAAACTGCCTAGGAGGATTGCTTGAAGACGTCTTGTCCAGCCCCCGAAGGGATCAGAGACACGACAGTCGCAAGGCTACTCGAACAGCAAGATTGCCTATCGAGGAATACATCAGCCAATGCGACAGTACGACGGACAAAACCCTAGTACCACAGACCCTAACGGACCTTTGTCGTAAAGAGCAGAGGTTAACTGTGATGTTAGGATATTCTTGCGACGACTTGTAAGGAAATTAGTGTCTTTGCGAGAACTTCTCGATTCGTCTCGACTCGTAGGGAAAAGCCTTAAGCAATGGGGATAAGAACCGGTTTCTTAAGCACTGGGGCCCTGCAAGTCGGTCCAAAATGGACTCTTGCATACTATTTACGGGCCACACTCTCCAAAGTCGAATCTCGATAAGGAGGGAAACAACCGCTTACGAGTCCTCTCGACTTGTAGGAGGGAAAATTCTCTTGTGAGATCCTTACGACTCTCAAGAGAAAACGCGCGTAGGAATACTCACGATTCCTAAGGAGAAAATACACCTGCGGGATCCTCTCGACTCGTAGGGAGAAAAGTCTTCATGAGACCCTCACGGCTCATGAAGTTGAAAAGCCTTAGGCGGCAGATCTGAACCTGTCTCCTATGCCATCGCTACCTTATAAAGAATTCATGATGAAATGTCATCTACCATCCATGGGCCAGCATTGCCAAAGACACATTCGCCGCTGAAGTAAAGAAGCTACTTATGGGTCCTCACGATTCGTAAGGAAAAATACCTGAGCGAGATCCTTACGACTCACGGAAGTAATGAACACTTAGAAATCCTCACGATTTCTAGGGAGAATTTACACCTACGAGATCCTCTCGACTCGTAGGGAGAAAAACCTTCTTGAGATCCTTACGGCTCATGAAGACGAAGTAAGTCTTAGGCTACAAGGACCCTAAACTTGTCTCCGAAGCCCTCAATTCTGTGGCCATGCATAACTCTGCACTACTTCACCCACGTACGTACTTACGTGGCCAAAGTAGTGGGGGGGCATTTGTTCCCGCCAAAATTTTGGCTCACAACCTGCTCCCTTATAAAAAATATATATATATAAATAAATAATAAAATAAAAAATAATAATAAAATAAAAAATGAAGGGAAAAACTCTACATGTAAAGAATATAATAAATGTCTCAAAGCCAAGAGCTAAAATATTGTGAAGCAACGCTTCAGATGCAGCGCCAAGTGCGCTGCGCCCTAAACAGCGCACCACGTGCAAAGCACGTGTGCGCTAGCGCTAGGTGCGCTGCGCTCCAAGCAATGCACCACGTGTTATACACGTGTGCGCTAGCGCAATGTGCGCTGCCTTTTAAGCAGCGCACTATGTGCAAAGCACGGGTATGCCAGCGCTGGAACCTAAAAGCTCCCCAACCGTCAGATCAAAGATCTAATAATAATGATAAATCATTAATTAATCAGAATTAAATTCTGTTAAGAAAATATTTCTCAAAATCTTTCCAAACGACAAGATTTTACTCTGTAAATCAGAGTACCGTGGGATCAATGATCCAATGGTAAATAAAAATTACCAAGGACAATAAATTCTGTTATGGAAAGATTTTCTCAATCTTGTTAAAAAACAAGAAGATTGCCTTCTGTAAAACAGAAGCCCTAGGATCAAAGATCCAACGGTGGGGAAATATCCCCAAATCAATCAGAGAAAGATCTCTTTAACTGATTTAACAAATCAGCTTGCCCTATATAAAGGCCCCAAGACTTCAAGTCTGAGATAGAGAAATCCCTCTAAAAACTTTGAGAAAACTCAAAGAAAAAAGAGTAAGCTCTTAGCAAAAGAAGATTATTTCTTCAAGGTAAAGAATGATTCTTGAACAAAGAGATGAAATCATCTCATGAAAAGAAGTGTTCCCCTCCGAACGGCGGCCAAGACATTAGACGTCTTGCCTGAAACTCGGGGCAGATGCTAATTGGTTCTATCCGTCCACCTCTCCGAAGATACCAAGTTGATTTATGGCACCGTGCATCGGAGGTTTAGACGGATGCGGCCGATGTAGCAGACTTTGTCAGATTCCCCCTCGCTCGAGGGGTTTTTGATTGTGGGGACGCTCTTTCCTGCAGATGCAAGCCCCTGCAGTTAATTACGCTACCGCATCGCGGTAACAACTTTCTCCTTCTCCAGAATTTCACTTCGTGTCATGGGTGTTTGTTTTGTTTGTGGTTGCCCGTGGATTGTATACGGAGACTAATTTATGTCGTCACCCGTAGGACGTGGATTAGTCCAAATCCGTATTTTCTTAGATTTGGGTTTGGGGTTTGGTTTAAGAATACGTTAGCCATATTTGAGGCTAAGATCAACTTAAACGTTTGTTAAGGATACGTTAGTCCAGTTTGAGACTAAGATCAACTTAACTGGATCATTTAGATCCGACAAAAGAGCATTTGGGCTCTAATGTTCCAGTTTAGGGACATAGTGGTCCATTGCCAGTTTAGGGACATGGTGGTCCATTGCCAGTTTAGGGACATGGTGGTCCAATAAAATTTATGGCTGTCGGGACCCGTCACCTCTCCGAAGACGTTGAAGAATTACAACGACAAATATCAGAGGAGCTCAGAGATGTACCCTTGAACCAATGTGGATTAAGTAATCTGTAGCCCAATTTGGAAACTAGGATCAATTAATTAGGTTATGAGCACATTGGCTCAGTTGAGTCTGAATTGAGGACTTATGGCCAATTTGGGCTATGGCCAATTAAGTTAGAAATATTGGCTCTTGTTGGACCATTAAACATTTGTCTGGGTTCAAACCCACATCATTCAGCAGTGCTAAACAGAGGTTTGGGGGTTCTGACAATCATTTTGTCTTTGATTTTCTCAATTTTGAGATTCATTTGGAGGAGGGACTTTTGCCTCTGGAGAACTAGCCAATTTGGCTAAAAGTAGTGTTAAACACTAAAGAACAACAGTATTAAACAATGGAGATAGAACTCTCAAATTGGCAATCAGTGTTAAACACTAAAAGACAATCAGTGTTAAACACTGGAAATATAATCTTCAATTTTGTGTTAAACACTAGAAACAATCAGTGTTAAACACTGGAAATATCATCCCCAAATTAGTGTTAAACACTAAAGAAAGAGGGGTCACGTGTGGACACGTGAGAGCGCCCAAAGGTGGGACCAAATCCCTTTTTTTCGTTCTGCAATTAAGTGTTAAACACTTCTTAATTTTCATAGCCATCACGTGTGGACACGTGATGGAGATTTATGCACTGATCATTAAAGCACTCGCTAAGGGGTCACGTGGGGACACGTGAGAACATCCAAAGCTCATATTTCCTTTGCTTTTTCTTTCTGTGTTTTGTAGGTCACGTGGGAGCACGTGAGGCATTGCCTCAAAGCTTTCCTCCTTCTCATTTCTGAGGATCTCTTCAGGGGTCACGTGGGGACACGTGACCTTGGTCTTTTGCATGCATGGAGATCATTTAAGTCTCTTCATTTTATTTTGAGAATTTAATTCTCTGTAAGATTAAGAATTAAATTCTTATTTAGGGTAAAACCCTAATTTCTTTTTAAAGGAATTAAATTCCTAAATATGTAAAAGAATTAAATTCTTATATAGGGTTAAACCCTAGTTTCATTTTAGGAGGATTAAATTCCTGTTGATCTGAGAGGATTAAATTCTCAATTAGGGTTAAACCCTAGTTCTGTTTTAGGAGAATTAAATTTTCATATAGGGTTAAACCCTAGTTTTGTTTTAGGAAAATTAAATTCTCAAAACTCAATTCCCCTTCTAACTTTAGGATCTGCATGGCAGGATCTCAACCCGATGAGAATTAAATTCTCAACTTATGGGGAGATGTGCTCTGTGCAGATCTTCAACCAGACGAAGAACTAAGTTCTTTTTTGTATAAGAGTTAAACTCTTGGATTGAGAATTAAATTCTCTTTATTGAAGTTTTGATCCTTTTTCCCTTTCTCACCTAGGGTTTCCTTTGTTGAGAATTAAATTCTCCTTTATTTTCTCTTTCTGTTGTTGTTATCTCCCCAAAAAAAAGTAGATCCATTCTCTTATCTTCTTGGCTCCTATTTATAGGAGAAGGAAAAAAATCAATTTGTTTAGCAAATCTCTCATTGAAAGATTTGATTTGTTTTCATCATTAATATGATCCTTTAGATCATTCAGTGAATTTTATTCACCGTTGGATTTTAAATCAAAAGATATTCTGTTTTTTATTTTCGGTGAGATTTAGGGGGAATATTTCCTTGTCTAAGATTTTTTCCATAAATTGGTGATTTTTAATCACCCTTGGATCTTTAATCCAACGGTCCCCATAATCCTTTTCCATTTGGAAAGATTTAGAAGCTTTTAGAATTTAATTCTATTAACTGTAAGGCTTTCGAAGCCAGTCACGTGCTGACACGTGACCCTTGGTCACGTGTGAGCACGTGACCCCCAATTGAGTTCTTTAACGGCCGCTTGTTTATGTTGTTGTTTTAACCATCACGTGTCAACACGTGACCATTGGTCACGTGTCAACACATGACCATTGGTCACGTGTGAGCACGTGATACCTCGTTGAGGTATTTTTCTGACTTTTAGAATTAAATTCTTTTAAGCCGTAAGGCTTTCAAAGCCTATCACGTGCTGGCACGTGACCCTTGGTCACGTGTGAGCACGTGACCCTTGGTCACGTGTGAGCACGTGACCCTCAATTAAGTTATTTTTCAGCAGTTTGTTTTCGCTTCTGTTCGATGAAGTTTTAACCATCACGTGTCTACACGTGACCATTGATCACGTGTGAGCACGTGATACCTCATTGAGGTAATTCCTGATTTTTAATCATGGAACAGTGCATAGCGTATTTGCCCATAATTTTTGATTCCGGATGAATTATGAAGCCCATAATATATCAAATCGAAGGGTTTTTCAAGATGCTTCCACTACCATCAGAATTTAATAGTTCCTCCTTCGGGAGTTTATCAAAATACAGGCCGGAAGATACTGGTTCGCATTTCCTTAAGCGTATCGCTGCCATTTGATACCTTGGACTCTTCTGCGCAGAAATTTTTGGCGGGAACAAATGCCCCCTACTACTTTGCCCATGTAAGTATATACATGGGTGAAGTAGTGCAAAGTTATGAGTAGCCGTGGAATTGAGGGCTTAGGAGACAAGTTTAGGGTCCTTGTAGCCTAAGACTTTTCAACTTTATGAGCCGTGAGGGTCTTACAAAGACTTTTCTCCCTACGGATCGAGAGGATCTCATAGGTGTATTTTCTCCTTAGGGGTCGTGAGGAATCCTAAGTGTGTTTTCTCTTATAAGTCGTAAGGATCTTATAAGAGAATTCTTCCCTCTTACGAGTCGAGAGAACCCGTAAGCGGTTGTTTCCCTCTTTGTCGAGATTCGACTTTGGAGAGTGTGACCCGTGGATAGTATGCAAGAGACCGTTTTGGATCGACTTGCAGGGTCCCAGTGCTTAGGAAACAAGTTTTTTAATCCCCGCTGCCTAAGGCTTTTCCTCACGAGTCGAGACGAATCAAGCAGTTCTCGCAAAGACATCAATTTCCTCACGAGTCGAGACGAATCGAGCATTTCTCGCAAGAATATCCTAACATCAAAGTTAACCTCTGCTCTTTACGACAGAAGTCCGTTAGGGTCTGTGGTACTTAGGGTTTTGGCCGTTGTACCGTCGCATCAGCTGATATTTTCCTCGATAGGCAATCGTACTGTTCGAGTAGCCCTGCGACTGTCGTGTCTCTGATCCCTTCGGGGGCTGGACAAGATGTCTTCAAGCAATCCTCCTTGGCAGTTTGACCGTCGGAAGAACAAGCGTTAGGAATTTTGCCATGCCGCTTTTTACTTGAGGTTAGGCTCATTTTGGAGAGCCCCGATGAGTCATAACCACTCCGCGCTGGTGTGGAATGATCTCCGATAGTCTTTCAGGCTTTATATGACTTGCCGTTAAGACCCTGAAGCTAGGAATTTGGCCTTTGCTTCGTTTGCTGGCATCGCGTCTGCTGTATCGAGACGAATGTCACGGTTGTCTCTAGGTTGCTGGTGAACCGCCGAGGTTTGGAACCAGGGATTTTGCCGTGACTCCTTTTGGTGATGTTGCGTCTGCTGTATCGAGACGAACGTCGAGGTGGTGACCACTCCGCACTGGTGCGAGATAATCTCCGATTGTCTTTCAGGCTTTATATGACTTGCCGTTAAGACCCTGAAGCTAGGAATTTGGCCTTTGCTTCGTTTGCTTTGGCGCGTCCGAATCCTGCTGGGGTGACATTTCATCTGCTGTATCGAGACGATCGTCGAGGTGGTGACCACTCCGCGCTAGTGCGAGATGATCTCCGATTGTCTTTCAGGCTTTATATGACTTGCCGTCAAGACCCTGAAGCTAGAAATTTGGCCTTTTGCTTTATTTGCTTTGGCGTGTCCAAATCCTGCTGGGGGAAGAATACTGGGGTGACATTTTATCTGCTGTATCAAGACGATCGTCGAGGTGGTGACCACTCCGTGCTGGTGCGAGATGATCTCCGATTGTCTTTCAGGCTTTATATGAGTTGCCGTCAAGACCCTGAAGCTAAGAATTTGGCTTTTGCTTCATTTGCTTTGGCGCGTTCGAATCCTGCTGGGGGAAGAACGCTGGGGTGACATTTCATCTGCTGTATCAAGACGATCGTCGAGATGTTGACCACTCCACGCTGGTGCGAGATGATCTCCGATTGTCTTTCAGGCTTTATATGACTTGCCGTCAAGACCCTGAAGCTAGGAATTTGGCCTTTTGCTTCATTTGCTTTGGCGCGTCCGAATCCTGCTGGGGGAAGAATGCTGGGGTGACATTTCATCTGTTGTATCGAGACGATCGTCGAGGTGGTGACCACTCCGTGCTGGTGCGAGATGATCTCCGATTATCTTTCAGGCTTTATATGACTTGCCGTCAAGACCCTGAAGCTAGGAATTTAGCCTTTTGCTTCATTTGCTTTGGCGCGTCCGAATCCTGCTGGGGGAAGAACGCTGGGGTGACATTTCATCTGCTGTATCGAGACGATCGTCGAGGTGGTGACCACTCCGTGCTGGTGCGAGATAATCTCCGATTGTCTTTCAGGCTTTATATGAGTTGCCGTCAAGACTCTGAAGCTAGGAATTTGGCATTTGCTTCATTTGCTTGCATTGCGTCTGCTGTATTGAGAAGAATGTCATGGTTGTCTCTAGGTTGCTGGTGAACCGTCGATGTTTGGAACTACGGATTTTGCCGTGGCTCCTTTTGGTGATGTTGCGTCTGCTGTATTGAGACGAACCTCGAGCTGGTGACCACTCCGTACTGGTGTGAGATAATCTCCGATTGTCTTTCAGGCTTTATATGACTTGCCGTTAAGATTCTGAAGCTAGGAGTTTGGCCTTTGCTTCATTTGCTTTGGTGTGTCCGAATCCTGTTGGAGGAAGGATGCCGTAGTGACATCTTGTCTGCTGTATCGAGATGAACATCGAGGTGGTGACCACTCCGCGCTCATGTGGGATGATCTCCGATTGTCTTTCAGGTTTTATATGAGTTACCATCAAGACCCTGAAGCTAGGAATTTGGCATTTGCTTCGTTTGGCGGCATCGCGTCCTCTGTATCGAGACGAATGTCGTGGTTGTCTCTAGGTTGCCGGTGAACCGTCGAGATTTGGAACTAGAGATTTTGCCGTGGCTCCTTTTGGTGATGTTGCGTCTGCTGTATCGAGACGAACGTCGAGCTGGTGACCACTCCGCACTGGTTCGAGATGATCTCCGATCGTCTTTCAGGGTTTATATGACTTGCTGTCAAGACCTTGAAGCTAGGAATTTGGCATTTGCTTCATTTGCTGGCATTGCGTCTGCTGTAACGAGATGAATGTCGAGGTGGAGCAGGGATTTTTCCGTCACTCTGCTTTATTTCGACCATGAGGTCTTTCGTTGACGTTGCATCTACATCCTGCTGGACTGCGAAGGAACGCCGTTGTTGACATTGCGTCTGCTGTATCGAGACAAATGCTGAGGTGGAGCTGGGATTTTGCCGTCACTCCGTTTTACTGACCATGGGGTCTTTTGTTGATGTTGCATCTACATCCTGCTGGACTGCGAAGGAACGCCGTTGTTGACATTGCGTCTGCTGTAACGAGACGAATGCTGAGATGGAACTGGGATTTTGCCATGGCTCCGTTTAATGGTGTAACATCCGTGTCCTGCTGGAATGAGGAGGCACACCGTTGTTGGTCTCCAGGCTGTAGATGTGGCCATTGAGATTTGGAACTAAGGAGTTTGCCATGGTTCTATTTCGTTGTAACTCTGAGGTCGATTATTGACGTCACGTCTGCATCTGGTTGGAGTGAGGGGAAACACCGTTGGTGATCTCTAAGTTGTCGATATCGACGTCGAGACCCTGAAGCTAGGGATCTTCTTTTGCTTCGTTTGTTGACATTGTGTCTGCAATATTGCGACAAATGTCGAGGTTGTCTCTAAGTTGTCTATGAACCGTCGAGACTTGGCTTCGCTTTCTGGTGGAGCCTGTTGGGAAGGTATGGTTCCCTCTCTGTTTGTACCCCTGTATTGTATACAGGGATCGGTGTGATCTCACCTGTAGGGCAAATATTTCATTCTTTCATCATTCATTTTTTTATTCTTTCTGCGACGCTCTATCATTTCAGCTTTTTATATCGCGAAGATCGCGATTGCCCAATCATTTCGGCTATTTTTCGCGGTGCCCAATCATTTCGGCTATTTATTTTATTTTTACTCGCTGCTTTTTATTGCGAGTTGCCCAATCATTTCGGCTGTTTTTTTATGCATAAATTTTTACTTACTGATTTCGTTGCAAGTTGCCCCATCATTTCGGCTATTTCATATGCATTTTGTGGCTTGTTGTCTTTTTGCCGCAAGCTTGGGATTAGACACCGATTTCGGCATCAGCACCGCTACAACTGGGATGTTTCCAGGAGCGAATCATCATTTGCCTCTGTCGATATTGAACAAAGGTAGCTTAGTAAACAGGGTTAGGATCCTGTCGACTAAGGCTTTTGGCTTCATGAGCCGTAAGGGTCTCACAAAGGTATTTCTCCCTGCAAGTCGTGGGGATCTCGTAGGTGTGTTTTCTCCTTAGGAATCGTGGGGATTCCTAAGTGTATGTTCCCCTGTAAGTCGTAAGGATCTTACAAAAGGGTTTTCTCCTTATAAGTCGAGAGGACTTATAAGGGTCGTTCATCATATGGACATATCCCTAGTCACGGATGGGACTTGGTTAGGGAAATGTTTATTCGCGCCCGTGGATTGTATACAAGGGTCGGTATTGAGCCACTTATAGGACAGTATCGAAGGTTGTGGGGGTTGCTTAAGAACAGGTTCAGGTCTCTGTAACTTAAGACTTTCAAATCTTATGAGCCGTGAGGGTCCCATAAGAGAGTTTTTCTTACGAGTCATGAGAATCTCGCAAGTGTAATTTCTCTTTAGGAATCGTGAGGATCCCTAAGTGTGTTGCTCCCTTGTGAGTCGTAAGGATCTCACGCGGGTGGTTTCTCCTTACAAGGTCGAGAGGACCCTGTAAGTGTCTTTTAACGAGGTTGCGCCCTTTCGGGTTTTCACAAACACTCGCCGGTAACCCTGCTGTTTTTACTCACGGAGCCCTTTCGGGTTTTCATCCGTTCCCATTTTGCTTATGGACATACCGTTTTCTTTTTTTTTATTCTTTTTTCTAACGAGATTGCGCCCTTTCAGGTTTTCACAAGACTCGCCGGTAGCCCTGCTATTTTTACTCACGGAACCTTTTCGGGTTTTCATCCGTGCCCATTTTGCTTATGGACATACCGTTTTTATTTTTTTATTCTTTTTTTTACCACGTCAGCCTGAGGATGCTGAGGTAGTAGTTTAAAGATGTTTCGGTCATTTTCAAGTTTTAGGACATTGCGGTCCATCGTTAGTTTAACGACGTTTCGGTCTTCAGCCAGTTTTAGGACATAGTGGTTCATCGTTAGTTTACGACGTTTCGGTCTATATCCAGTTTTAGGATATAGTGGTCCATTGGGCTTTCTCTATGAATGAGCATGATGCCCCCGACATGTCCATCTTTTTCGGAGCATGTGGTTGTGGTGGGTTCACCTTCCATTTTTCGGACAGGGAGAACTTGCCCTGCTGGTATTGGTCTTCAACCCAGTTTTTGAAGACGAAACAATCTTCGATCGGATGACTTACTGCTCGATGGTAGGGGCAGTAATTAGGATCGTTGACATCGCCTGGCTGTAGCGGACGTTTCGGACTCGGCAGATTGATGAATCCGTTGCGCACTGCCAGCTCAAACAGTTTCCTCGTTTTATCCTGGGGAAACGAGTAAGGACGTCCCAGTCTTTCCTCGAGGGATGGGCGTGGACGCATATTGTTTTGGCAAACAACCGGCTTTAAGTTGCTCGGCCATTGTTGAGTATTGGCAACGAAGGTTGCTTTCCCTATGCCCTTTTCATTCCAAGACTCTGTCTTTGAAGGAGATGGTCTATGACCCATCTGGTCCATTTGGGCCAGCTTGTCAATCAAGGCCTGAAAAGTGGACGGCTTGAAGAACATCATGAATTGGGATATGATCGCTTGAGGGTCGAGAGTACCTATGAACATCCCCACGGCAGGAGCTTCTTCGATGCGCTGCTCGCACTTTGACCATAGATTATGCCACTGTATCGCATACTGGACCCAAGTTTCGCCTGGCCTTACCCTGGCGTTGATCAATGCCGTGATCGGGGTGCGTCCGCTAGCACCCGCGAATCTTTGTGTAAACAGTAGCTCCATCTCCGCAAATGTTTTGACAGAGTCGTTAGGTAGCTCCGAATACCATTCAAAGGCTGTTTCTGCTAAGCTGCCGACGAATTGGCGAAGCAGCAGTTTGTCGTCGCCTCCAGTGTTGCCGCATAAGGCCCTGAATTGAGCGACATGCTGGTGTGGATTCCCTGTCCCCTTGTACACGTGGAATCTAGGGATCGTACATCCCGGCGGGTAACTGATTTGGTCGTACCAGCCCGGATAGGGTCGTCCGGTTCTAACAATTTGCCCAGCCGCTTCACTCGCCTGATGAGCTCATATTTGCTGAGCTATATAGTCATCCAGTGCGGCCTTGGAAATGGTTTCCTCCTTGGCTGCTGAAAGAGCTGGAGGATTGGATGACTCCCCTCTATCGTCTTCAGTAATGGTCGGAAGGTCTTCAGCTGGAGGATCCTGTTGTAACATCATTCCTACCATATCTTGGAAAAGAAGCGCCATTTGTTTTATATTAGCTGCTTGTTCTGCTGCTTCTCTGTCCTTCTTTTCGAGGACTCTGCGTAGGAAGTCAGCGTCAGTTTCTTGCTCCTGGCGTTGATCCGAGGATGCCTCCGAGCTTTCTTTTGGCCCGGTAAGTGCGGCCATTGCAGTCATCATTTCTTGAAGCTTCTGTTGTTGCTCATGGGCTTTGTCACAGACCGTGTGAGCGGTCGATGACCCGTCGAAGCGCGGCCTTCCTTTTTTCCGGAAACCATATAAACGGTATGCACCACCATGCCCCCAGACTTGGGGCGTTTAGCTTCAGTGTCTTTGCGATTTGCCAAAGACACAGGGATCTTCTCCGACCTTCTTCTTTTTCGAGCGGTCGAAGTTGAGGGGGCCGTTGTAGTGGGTACCCAAGCAGCTGTCGCTTTTGGTGGCTTGACAGAGTAGTCCTTCTCCTGCCGGACCTTCATCTTTTTCTGTCGGCGGAGATAATCTTGATCCATTACGGAGTCCTGGATTTGACGCCAGACCTTGTAAATTTTAGAGGACAGCCGTTGAGGGGGCTGCTCCAGCTTCACTCTTGGGGCATTATCCACAGGTGTAGGAGATCTTTTCAATGCGGCAGTTGCCGAGTTTTTGCGCACCCTTCTTAGCGGTTCAAAGCTATTCCCGGTCGGAACAGCAGCATTGATTTCCACCATCGGAGCTGGCGGAGTTATCCTAGAGGGGGAGTTGCCCCCAGCCTTCCTTACCCGGCGCCAGTGACGACGGCGAGCATGTCGAGCGGACGGCATTGGTTCAGCGATGGGGATGGCTTTGTCTTGCCCCCTGTCCAGATGAAGCGCTGCTGGTGCCAGTCTCTTGAAGACTGACGTCTTTTGAGTAGCGGTATCCAATCTGTCAAAGACAAACCTTCGAGCAGGAACGGGAGCCGAAATAGTCAGTCTTGTGAAGACCGACCCTTTGGCAGGAGAAGCCGCCTTGACGACTTCAGGAGCAGGGATGGCTATCCTCTTCAGAACAACCTTTTTTGGTATTGCAGGCTTCTTCATGGGCCCACATGAGTTTTGGCCCAGTTTGCTGAAAGCTGAGGCATTGGGCTTGGGCGACCCGTTGAGAGGGGCCGCGATAGTTGTAAGCCGATCGAAGACCGACTTCTTCGGAGCTTCTTGCGATGGTAATGGGGCATTGAAGCTCATTGGTGGGATCATGGTCCCGAAGAATAGCCCAGTGGTGGCCTGAGTCACCTGTTCCACCGGCATAGCGAAGATGGAGGCCGCTTGGGGCCCATAAGTCACTCCTCCAGCAAGGACGGAACGAGAGTTGCAGTTGCAGGTAGTGCAGTTTGAAGCCATTGATCTTCTGTTTTCTGCACGGAGCAAGACACCAAATCTTAGTACCTCGAATCCACAGGCAACCACAGCAAACCGCGATTCGTTCGCGAACACGACACACGAAGTGTGGAGTGGAAAGAGGAAGAGGTCCTACCGGGCGTACCAGAATCTGTTCCCCTCCGAACGGCGGCCAAGACATTAGACGTCTTGCCTGAGACTCGGGGCAGATGCTAATTGGTTCTATCCGTCCACCTCTCCGAAGATACCAAGTTGATTTATGGCACCGTGCATCGGAGGTTTAGACGGATACGGCCGATGTAGCAGACTTTGTCAGATTCCCCCTCGCTCGAGGGGTTTTTGATTGTGGGGACGCTCTTCCCTGCAGATGCAAGCCCCTGCAGTTAATTACGCTACCGCATCGCGGTAACAACTTTCTCCTTCTCCAGAATTTCACTTCGTGTCGTGGGTGTTTGTTTTGTTTATGGTTGCCCGTGGATTATATACGGAGACTAATTTATGTCGTCACCCGTAGGATGTGGATTAGTCCAAATCCGTATTTTCTTAGATTTGGGTTTGGGGTTTGGTTTAAGGATACGTTAGCCATATTTGAGGCTAAGATCAACTTAAACGTTTGTTAAGGATACGTTAGTCCAGTTTGAGACTAAGATCAACTTAACTGGATCGTTTAGATCCGACAAAAGAGTATTTTGGCTCTATTGTTCCAGTTTAGGGATATAGTGGTCCATTGCCAGTTTAGGAACATGATGGTCCATTGCCAGTTTAGGGACATGGTGGTCCAATAAAATGTATGGCTGTCGGGACCCATCACCTCTCCGAAGACGTTGAAGAATTACAACGACAAATATCAGAGGAGCCCAGAGATGTACCCTTGAACCAATGTGGATTAAGTAATCTGTAGCCCAATTTGGAAACTAAGATCAATTAATTAGGTTATGAGCACATTGGCTCAGTTGAGTCTGAATTGAGGACTTATGGCCAATTTGGGCTAAGTCCAATTAAGTTAGAAATATTGGCTCTTGTTGGACCATTAAATATTTGTCTGGGTTCAAACCCACATAATTCAGCAGTGCTAAACAGAGGTTTGGGGGTTCTGACAATCATTTTGTCTTTGATTTCCTCAATTTTGAGATTCATTTGGAGGAGGGACTTTTGCCTCTGGAGAACTAGCCAATTTGGCTAAAAATAGTGTTAAACACTAAAGAACAACAGTGTTAAACACTGGAGATAGAACTATCAAACTAGTGTTAAACACTAAAAGACAATCAGTGTTAAACACTGGAAATATAATCTTCAATTTAGTGTTAAACACTAGAAACAATCAGTATTAAACACTGGAAATATCATCCCCAAATTAGTGTTAAACACTAAAGAAAGAGGGGTCACGTGTGGACACGTGAGAGCGCCCAAAGGTGGGACCAGATCTCTTTTCTCCGTTCTGCAATTAAGTGTTAAACACTTCTTAATTTTCATAGCCATCACGTGTGGACACGTGATGGAGATTTATGCACTGATCATTAAAGCACTCGCTAAGGGGTCACGTGGGGACACGTGAGAGCGCCCAAAGCTCATATTTCCTTTGCTTTTTCTTTCTGTGTTTTGTAGGTCACGTGGGAGCACGTGAGGCATTGCCTCAAAGCTTTTCTCCTTCTCATTTCTGGGGATCTCTTCAGGGGCCACATGGGGACACGTGACCTTGGTCTTTTGCATGCATGGAGATCTTTTAAGTCTCTTCATTTTATTTTGAGAATTTAATTCTCTGTAAGATTAAGAATTAAATTCTTATTTAGGGTAAAACCCTAATTTCTTTTTAAAGGAATTAAATTCCCAAATATGTAAAAGAATTAAATTCTTATATAGGTTTAAACCCTAGTTTCATTTTAGGAGGATTAAATTCCTGTTGATCTGAGAGGATTAAATTCTCAATTAGGGTTAAACCCTAGTTCTGTTTTAGGAGAATTAAATTCTCATATAGGGTTAAACTCTAGTTTTGTTTTAGGAGAATTAAATTCTCAAAACTCAATTCCCCTTCTAACTTTAGGATCTGCATGGTAGGATCTCAACCCGATGAGAATTAAATTCTCAACTTATGGGGAGATGTGCTCTGTGCAGATCTTCAACCAGAAGAAGAACTAAGTTATTTTTTGTATAAGAGTTAAACTCTTGGATTGAGAATTAAATTCTCTTTATTGAAGTTTTGATCCTTTTTCCCTTTCTCACCTAGGGTTTCCTTTGTTGAGAATTAAATTCTCCTTTCTTTTCTCTCTCTGTTGTTGTTATCTCCCCCCAAAAAAGTAGATCCATTCTCTTCTCTTCTTGGCTCCTATTTATAGGAGAAGGAAAAGAATCAATTTGTTTAGCAAATCTCTCATCGAAAGATTTGATTTGTTTTCATCATTAATATGATCCTTTAAATCATTCATTGAATTTTATTCACCGTTGGATTTTAAATCAAAAGATATTCTGTTTGTTTTTTCCGGTAAGATTTAGGGGAAATCTTTCCTTATCTAAGATTTTTTCCATAAATTGGTGATTTTTAATCACCCTTGGATTTTTAATCCAACGGTCCCCATAATCCTTTTCCATTTGGAAAGATTTAGAAGCTTTTAGAATTTAATTCTATTAACTGTAAGGCTTTCGAAGCCAGTCACGTGCTGACACGTGACCCTTGGTCACGTGTGAGCACGTGACCCCCAATTAAGTTCTTTAACGGCCGATTGTTTATGTTGTTGTTTTAACCATCACGTGTCAACACGTGATACCTCGTTGAGGTATTTTTTCTGACTTTTAGAATTAAATTCTTTTAAGCTGTAAGGCTTTCAAAGCCTGTCACGTGCTGGCATGTGACCCTTGGTCACGTGTGAGCACGTGACCCTCTATTGAGTTATTTTTCAGCAGTTTGTTTTCGTTTCTGTTCGATGAAGTTTTAACCATCACGTGTCTACACGTGACCATTGATCACGTGTGAGCATGTGATATCTCATTGAGGTAATTCCTGATTTTTAATCAGGGAACAGTGCATAGCGTATTTGCCCATAACTTTTGATTCCGGATGAATTATGAAGCCCATAATATATCAAATCGAAGGGTTTTTCGAGATTCTTCCAATACCATCAGAATTTAAAAGTTTCTCCATCAGGAGTTTATCAAAATACAAGCCGGAAGATACTGGTTCGTATTTCCTTAAGCGTATCGCTGCCATTTGATACCTTAGACTTTTCTGCGCAGAAATTTTCGGCGGGAACAAGAAGAACTATCTTCTAAAAAAGATCATAGATCTACAAAAGACCAAGGTCTTTGATAAAAAAGAGATCAAAAGATCTCATCATAAAAACAAAAAGAAGTATTTACTTCATCCACAGATCATTGATCTACAAAGGCAGCGGCTTTTTATAAATAAGAACTTTTGTTCTTGAATCTTGAGGCAAACCCTCCTTTAAAAAGAACATAAAATTTTTCTCTGATCATAAATTTGATCAAATGCACTTTGCGCTATTGGAAAGTACCTTGCACTCATGAACTGCGCTTCTGCGCTCCTTGGACCGGCGCTCAGCACCAAAACGTGCCATGTGTCAACCACAGATACAACTTGCGCTTTGCGCTTCTGAAATAGCGCATTGCGCTCATGGACTGGCGCTCAGCGCCAAAACGTGTCACGTGTCAACCACAGATACAACTTGCGATTTGCGCTTCTGAAACAGTGCACTGCGCTCATGGGCTGGCGCTCAGCGCCAAACGCGCCACGTGTCACTCACTTGTGCGCCACTAAACTAGTACAACGCGCTCATAAATTGAAAGTGCAATGCGCTCATAAACTGGCGCAGAGCGTGACACGTGTCCTCTTCGTGTGCGCTACTTGACAGAAGCGCAATGCGCTCTTTAATTGGCGCAAAGCGCCTGGCGTGCCACGTGGCGCACTGTTAGAACACACATTGTTCTGATGAATGCTATGCATTCAACACAAGACAAAAAATATCAGGACCTAATACTTAGCATTATTAAAAGGGCCAAGCCCAAATAAAGGCTCAATAGCCAGAACAAAAATAAAATGTTAAAATATTTTAATTGGACTTAGCCCAATTCTGACCATAAGTCCTCAACTTATCTTGAACTGAGCACATCTGTTCTTTCAAACAACTCACCTTGGTTCAAGAGTACATCCCTCCATTCCTTTGATATTTGTCGTTGTAATTCCTCAACGTCTTCAAAGAGGTGATGGGTCCCGACAACCACACATTTCACGGACTGTGGGGTCCTTAAACTCATGGACTATGATGTCCTTAACCTCGACCGCGACGTCTTAAAACTAACATCGGACTGTGGAGTCCTTAAATCCACGGACTATGATATCCTTAACCTCGACCGTGACGTCTTAAAACTAACAACGGACTGTGGGGTCCTTAAACTCATGGACTATGATGTCCTTAACCTTGACCACAATGTCTTTCAACTAACATTGGACTGTGGGGTCCTTAAACTCATGGACTATGATGTCCTTAACCTCGACCGTGATATCTTAAAACTAACAATGGACTGTGGGGTCCTTAAACTCATGGACTATAATGTCCTCGACCTCGACCGTGATGTCTTAAAACTAACAACGGACTATGGGGTCCTTAAACTCATGGACTATGATGTCCTTAACCTCGACCGCGATGTATTAAAACTAACAACGGACTGTGGGGTCCTTAAACTCATGGACTATGATGTCCTTAATCTTGACCGTAATGTCTTTAAACTAACATTGGACTGTGGGGTCCTTAAACTCATGGACTATGATGTCCTTACCCTCAACCGTGATGTCTTAAAACTAACAATGGACTGTGGGGTCCTTAAACTCATGGACTATGATGTCCTTAACCTCGACCGTGATGTCTTAAAACTAACAACGGACTGTGGGGTCCTTAAACCCATGGACTATGATGTCCTTAACCTCGACCGTGATGTCTTAAAACTAACCTCGGACCGTGGGGTCCTTAAACCCATGGACTATGATGTCCTTAACCTCGACCGTGATGTCTTAAAACTAACCTCGGACGGTGGGGTCCTTAAACCCACGGACTATGATGTCCTTAACCTCGACCGTGATGTCTTTAAACTAACAATGGACCACCATGTCCTTAAACTGGTAATCGACCGCAATGTCATTAAACTAAACAATAGAGCCCAATTGCTCTCTTGTTGGATCTAAATGATCCCGTTAAGTCGATCTTAGTCTAAAATGAGACTAACGTATCCTTAACAAATGTTTAAGTAGATCTTAGTCTCAAATGAGGCTAACGTATCCTTAAACCCAACCCCCCAAACCCAAATTTAAGAAAGATACGTATTTGGACTAGTCCACGCCCTGCGGGCGACGACACAAATTAGTCTCCGTATACAATCCACGGGCAACCAAACACAAAACAAAGACCCACGACACGAAGCGACCATTTGGAGAAGGAGAAAGTTGTTATCGCGATGCGGTAGCGTAATTAACTGCAGGGGCTTGCGCCAGCAGGGAAGAGCGTCTCCATAATCAAAAACCCCTCAAACGAGGGGGAATCTGACGAAATCTGCTATATCGGCCGCATCCGTTTAAACCTTCGATACATGGTGCCATAAATCAACTTGGCATCTTCGGAGAGGTGGACGGATAGCACCAATTAGCGTCTGCCCCGAATTTCAGGCAAGACAGACCTACGCGGTCGCGTCTCCGTCTTTCGGAAAGGAACAACACCTACTTGGTTTATAGCATTGATCGTTCAGTAAAAAAATCTCCCGAAGAGTGGCGCATACTCACAGTAGGATCGAGATCCAAATATAATTATGTGATAATCAAGAAGGAAGCCTACCATGATTATCACATTCCAAATGGTATGCAGCACTAACAAGTTTCAGTTTCCTTAGAAACTCCCGATATGGATTTTTGCCCCATGCTCTTATGATCTTGATGAAGGCCAATATATCATAAGTCACATATCAAGTTCTACCTGTCATTATCCAGGTTAATTTGAACCCATCCGTATATACCCTTGACGAAGGCCAAAAAGTAGTACGACTGTCCCAAACCAACGCATCTATCTATGCTACATATGGACACCCAGCGGCTACCAAATACTATACCTTGGCGAAAGTCAAAATACATAGCTTGAATACTACTGAATATTCATATGAAACGACGGAGGGCTACGAATGGTTTTGGCAAAACCGTGAACGCAGTGAACTTGATATAGTCGAAGGAATCATGATAGCTTTTTAAAAGGAGTGGTTTAGGCTCAGCATTTAAATTGCTTTTTGAAAAAAACCGAATGGTTTTGAAATTGTTCCAATGATTAAGTTTTGGTTTGTTTTTATCTTGCATTAATCAATGTTAATGTGGTCCCATCATTCAAATCCTATCATTGCAGCAAAAGAAATGAAAATACAATGTACGCTTATGTAATCCGCATTCGCCATGGGGCCCCGTCATACATCGTTAGGTTACTTAACTACCGGCAGAGCGGGGGCTGGACTAGCGCGGGTGCAAAACATAAGCAACGCCTACTATATATATATATATATATAAATATATATATATGCATTCGTCTCACGCAATAATAGGCATTTCAGATCACAGATGAATATATTGGATATACTAGTAATTCCGCATTTCGTTTAAGCCTGTAACGAAAGACGGATTCCACGGTCGTGATGAATAGCCAAACACCCCACCCCAGACCCCTACGGGTGCGGCAAACTACCCGCCAAATTCCCGAAGTGAAGCAACCTCCCTCAGCAAAGTGAGTAGGCCATATGGCACTTCAAAGAACCCGGTAGTCTGTGCACCCCATCTTGGGTCTATCCTAGGAGCAAAAACAGTAAAAAGAAATAATATACAATGGTGGCTACAACCTCAATCCGGATGCGCGACCATAAATTAATATTACATCAATTTTACATATTACAATGAATGAAAGAAAAGAAAACACTCTTCTTACATCCCCGGCTATTCATCCACGACGATCCAATACAATTCATATACACAATCAAATACAGATTAAATCATAGATCTGTGCAACCCCTACTAATCGACTTATAGCGATTAACCGACGTTAAGATATCAAACACAGAAGATCCGATTAGCTAAAGTACTTTAGAATTTCAGTCAATTACAAAATTTGAATCTACCCCAAGTACAACACAGTACACAAAAGATTCTGGGTGGAAACAAAATATCAGAAAAATCACAAAACACCAAGATAGACACACTGCAGGAAAAACGAGTCAACTCGGAGTCGACTCGGCCGCGGAGCCGCGGCGAAACGCATGTTTAAGGTCCCTGAAAACATTTTTGGACCCCTTTTGAAAATCGAGTCGCGGCGGTCTAACCGAGCTACGACCTCATTTTTCTTGGGTGCCCTACAAAAAGCCTGCACGTATTTTTAAGGTCCTTAAAAACATTTTTGGACCCCTTTTGAAAATCGACAGAAACTGTGCATTTCGGGTGTATTTTTGCGATTTTTCCGGCGAGCGAATTTCTAACACTTTGTTAACTAGCTAGTTAAGGTTTTATAGGCTCTGATACCACTGTAAGCCAGTGTCGTGCACCCCGTGGTTCGCGGGGAGGTGGAAATTTCAAAAACGGTAATCTTTTGACTACGCAACATCGGTTATTGCTCCAAGATCTTACTAAAGCCTTAACTAGCTAGACTAACTAGAGAATTTATCTACTATGGTAGAATATTATACCTAGTAGACCAAGTCCTTCAGGTCTTCTAGTGGTCCTCTCCAAGGCTCCTCGGTGATCGGATCGAGCTTGCTCCATCGGTCTTCTCTTGTCAAAAATGATCCACCGCGAAGGTTTGTGCTCCAAGCTTCAACCTCCAAGTGAGGTAACTAGGGTAGAAGGCTTGCTAAGTCAACTAGCCTAGGAGATGTAGAATGTGCTAATGGATTGTTTGTCTTACTAAACCCTTGGCTCACAACACATGTGAATGATAAGGTTTAGTATTGAAGAAGAAGATGATTGAGGAGACCTAGAGAGCTCAAGAGTGGAGAGCAACTCAAGAAATCACAAGTGAAGAAAACGAACCATCAAGAGAACAAGGTGTGGAGAATGGTACATATATAATCTCTCATATCACTCATTGAGCCATGGCAAGAAAAGCAATAAAATAAGCACCTATGCCTCAATAGTGATCCCAATCTAATAAAATAAACCATGAGCCATTCCCTCCACCATGCCAAGCATGTCTCCTCCATTTTCCACATCATTAATCCATTTAACAAAATGGATAAATCCAATAATGATGTGACACCTTCTAGAAGCATACCTTGACAAATTACAAGAATGCCCCCCGTATCGTATATACATACCCGTATCCGTATTTCGAAAAATACGGATACCCTGAGACGATAACAATCCAATAATGCAATACTAGAATCCGGCTTAAACCAAAGCCCGATCATCATCAGTGTACAAGTACACGTACGTGATCGAAGCCCAGGTCATAAAACTATACGACGTCTACATCAATTGCCTGAAGTAGGGAAACCCTCTGTGTGGGACTCTAAAGACTTGACAGTATGCTAGCAGCGGGTTTAACTACAAACCGTCAGTGGTACTAGCTGCAAATAACGGCTACCCAGGTATCTATCGATAAGAAGACCGATAAGCAAACTCACCCGGACTCCTACTGAGCTTATCGGTGACAATCTCCGTACAGTCCGGTCTATTCGTCTGAGATACTCGCATATCGGCCTAGGGAATGATAAACGTCAGACCCCTAACAGCGCGATAAGTCGTGTCGGAGAAGAGCCCAATACACCATAAGAAACTACTGGAGTTCCTTACCAGTATTTCTCGATTGCCCTGGCCAGGGACTTTGTGTAATGGCTTTCCGAACACTGCGCGATATCAACCCCCAATACCGGGAGAGACGAATCCTATCTGATCGCTACTGTCTCTAAGTATTTTGGGACTACACCCAACTACTACCTATTTCCACGACTCCTTTGAGCGTGGTAGGGTAGTAATCTAAGTGCAGTGGGAATACACTCGAGACGAAATAGCGATGGAAAGTCAACGGACTAACCTGTACTCATGTCACCTGGGAACTGCTGGCTGACGATAGATATAATACCAACAAGAAGTTCCCGACGAGTCTTGTTCAGTGTAACTCACAACCCAGTGAGCACCTGCATACCATCTCCAGTACGTCGTACTAATGGCTGTGGGACAGACCATATCCCCTGCTGGGATAAGAAGCGTATACACTAGTCTACTCCGGAGTATCGATGCCCTGTCTCGATAATCCAACGACTAGGGACCTGTATAAGGATGTGCTTATAGACTACCCAGCCCCTATAAGTGTGACTACCATCACAACGCTGGTAGTCAAGCAAAGATCATAAGGGCTCTATCAATATGTATAAGCGATATGCTAAAAGAAACATATACACATATTGAGGTAGAATCAAACCAGGTAGTATACTACCATATCGAGCAAGACTGTTGTTATAACTGTGAAATATCCGAAGCATCCATTATGTAATATACAATCCAGTATGATACAATAATGGCCTCTAAGACATACATCACTAACAAGTGGGCCCATACCCAAGTCGAGCCCCGCTGCCGGCTTCCCCCATGCCAAAATGAAATCTTGTAATAAATAATTTTGATGTAATTTTTTATTCATGAATGTAAGAAAAATGGGCATAAAGCCAAATTTTTGTAAAGCTCATGGCTCATGTGCAAAAGAAATGAGCACATGAGGCATGAGATGGGATAAGTGCCATTTTGTAAAGCCTAAGAGGCTATATGTAAATTTGTAAGCCTATAAAAGACAATATGATGATGAAATAAAAGATGACTTCTCATTCTTTCAAATTCTAGGGTTTTTGTCCCTCCTTCTCCTTCCTCAAGGTTATAAATCTTCTTCTCCTTTTCTTAATTAAATCAAGAGTTTTACTCTTTCTTTTCAGAAAATAAATAGTTTTTCACCACAAAACCCACAAAGAGGAGCTCAGATCTCCCATCAGATCTTTAAAAGGGAATATTTTTTCTCACCCCCTTTTCTCCAAGATCCAGCCAACAGAGAGAAGGAAGAAGGAGATCTATCTCCAAAAAAAATCCCATTTTGGGAAGATCTAAGACTCAAAAGAAGAGCCAAGGCTAAAGGAAAGAAGAGGGGGTCCCCTTCAATCTTTTACAAAGATTTTTGGGGGTTTAACTCTATTCAAAATCTGTTGGAGTTTAACTCTATGATTTAATCTCTTTTCAGGAGTTTAACTCTAGAAGTTGAATCGGGAGGACAGCTCCCAGTGCAGGGACCAAGTCCTTTTTTCTGCTGACGCCCAGCGCCCGCGTGCCAAACAAGTGGGGCGCCGGCACCCATGCATTCTTTGGACACTATTCTTCCCTTTTTTATATACACACACACTCTACAACACCGTCCCCGTTAGAAAAAATTTCTAACGGGGCGCTGCCCCGCACCCCGCAAGGGGGCTGCTAGCTCTCTTGACCCCTAGCCCACTATCCGGGTAGCGGGATCCCCGTAAACTCTGTGAGGCTACTGATATATCCAAAACCCCTTAAGACACACATATGCACACTGCACATTGAGTTCGCATGACCTGTTTGACCCGTCAATCGGAGGTTCTCTCGCTCCAAAGGCGAGGGGTAATTAACGGCAGTTTAGTTCGCGGCTGCCGTAGATTCGGATCCCCACAATCAATAAACCCCCGCCTACCCTAAATTGAGGGAATCTGTAGTACGCCTGACAAGCGACACGTATTCCCATCTCAATGGGGTGACGAAAAACACGCTACAGATTCCGGCACGCCCGGTGGGACAGATCTCTCCTCCTATATTTTGGGTTAAATATTCATGCGAGCTCAATCAATATACATATCGATTTCCTGTACTGAAATCATGTTTCTATTTGCAGGTTAACAATTTCCAATTGCAATCTTCGGACGCAGCAAAATGTCTCCAAGGTCAAGATCAGCTCTCAACATGGCCCCCATCTCCTATATGATGAAGATGGATGCCAGGACGGCCCTCCCGGCCAGTCTTGGGCGACAGTGGGAGGAGAAGCTACTACTATTTGGCTCTATTCTGTTTGTGCCAGCTAGCGCCATCTCAGCTTCTCAAGCTCCGGTAATCGACAAACCAGCCTCCAAAGGCAGGAGGCCAAATGTGGTTGTGTCCCCCAATCAGAGCAAAGCTCTGTTCAAATTTCAAGGCGGGAAATGAAGCAACGCTTCCGTTTCCCCCAATCAGAGCAAGGCTCTGTTTTAAAATTCAAATTTTAAAAGAAGAAATGTTTCAGATAACTTGCGCTCTGCGCTGCACGACACGTGTCAGCGCAGTTGCGCTGCGCGACACGTGTCAGCGCAGGTGCGCGACACGTGTCAGCGCAGGTGCGCGACACGTGTCAAACGCAGGTGCACTTGCGCCAACTGTGCCAGTACTAAAACTTAAATAATGAATTATTTAATCAAAATTAAAATTCTAGAAAGATCTTTTTAATCTTATTAAAACAAGAAAATTATCTTCTGTAAAACAGAGGCCTTAGGATCAAAGATCCAACGGTGGGGAAATATCCCTAGATCAATCAGAGAAAGATCTCTGTAACTAACCAAACAAACTAATTGGCCCTATATAAAGGCCTCTAGACTCCAAGTCTCAGAGATATACAGAGATCCTCTAAAAACTTTGAGAAAAACTCAAAGAGAAAAAAGGCAAGCCTTTGAAGAAAGAAGATCATCTTCTTCAAGGTAAAAAGAATTAAATTCTTGGAAGAACAGAGATGAAATCATCTCATTAAAAAAAGAGAATCTCTTCTAAAAAGATCAAAGATCTAAGAACAAGATCAAGATCTTCATTATAAAAAAGAAAAAGATCAGAAAGATCTAATCATAAAAAATTTAAAAAAGTATTACTTCACATATCATTTGATCTATATAAAGGCACAGCCTTTTGATAGGAATAAGAACCATTGGTTCTTGAATCTTGAGGTAGAACCTCTTTCAAGAGAATAAGAAAAACTTGTTTCTTTGATCTAAATTGGATCAAGATGCGCTCTGCGCTATTGGACAGTGCCTCGCACTTTTGGAATTTGCGCTGTTGCGCTCCTTGGACTGGTGCAAATCACCAGAGAGCGCCACGTGTCAATCTGCGCCTTGCGCTCCCAAAAACAGAGCGTTGCGCTCTTGGATTGACGCACTGCACCAGAGCGCGCCACGTGTCAGCAGCGCACTAGCGCAGCGTACTGCGCTAACAGACTTGCGCTCACCAGAGCATGCCACGTGTCAGCAGCGCATGCGCTGACGCCTTGCGCTCTTTAATTGGCGCAAAGCGCCTGACAGGCCACGTGGCGTACTATCAGATTATTAAATGCTGTGCATTATTAAGAAAGGGCAGAGCCCAATTAAAAGGCCTAACAGGCCAAATATAAATGCTGTGCATTATTAAAAAAGGGGGGGCAGAGCCCAAATAAAGGTCTAACATACCAAAAATGAATGCTATGCATTATAAAAGGGCAGAGCCCAAATAAATTCTCATCAGCCAGAACAATAAAATATTCAATTGAACCCATATGTTCAAACAGACTTTAGTCCCAAATTGGACTATAGATCTCCCAACCAACATTGGTTCAAGGGTACATCTCTGAACTTCTTTGATATTTGTCGTTGTAATCCTTCAACGTCTTCAGAGAGGTGACAGGTCCCGACAGCCATACACTCCACAGACTACAATGGACCACCATGTCCTTAAACTGGCAATGGACCACTATGTCCCTAAAGTAGAACAATAGAGTCTAAATGCTCTCTTGTCGGATCTAAATGATCCTGTTAAGTTGATCTTAGTCTGGAAATTCGACTAACGTATCCTTAACAAACGTTTAAGTTGATCTTAGTCTCAAATAAGTCTAACGTATCCTTAAACCAAAACCCCAAACCCAAATCTAAGAAAATACGGATTTGGACTGATCCACGTCCTATGGGCGACCACATAAATTAGTCTCCGTATACAATCCACGGACAACCACAAACAAAACAAATACCCACGATACGAAATGACCATCTGGAGAAGGAGAAAGTTGTTACCGCGATACGGTAGCGTAATTAACTGCAGGGGCTTGCGCCTGCAGGGAAGAGCGTCCCTACAATCAAAAACCCCTCAAGCGACGGGGAATCTGACGAAGTCTGCTACATCGGCCGCATCCGTTTAAACCTTCGATACATGGTGCCATAAATCAACTTGGCATTTTCGGAGAGGTGGACGGATAAAATCAAATAGCATCTGCCCCGAATTTCAGGCGAGACGTCCATCGCGTCTCTCGTCGCGTCCTTCGGAGGGGAACAGATTCTGGCACACCCGGTGAGACCTTTTCCTCTTTCCACTCCACACTTTATGTGTCGTGTTCGCGAACCAATCGCGGTTTGTTAATGGTTGCCCTTGGGTTTCTAGGTACTAAGATTTGGCGTTTTTCTTGGTACAGAAAGCAAAACAGCGATGGCATCTACTTGAGTAAAGTGCTCCAACTGCAGCTGCAACTCACGTCCTGCCTCAACTGGGGGCATAACCTACGGGCCCCAAGCGGCTTCCCTGTTCACGATGCCTATGGAATAGGTTACTCAAGCCACCACAGGGTTGTTTTTCGGGACCATGCTCCCGCCAACGAGCTTCACCGCTCCTGTGCCAACACCGGAAGCTCCCAAGAAGTCGGTCTTTGATCGGCTTACAACTACCGCGGCCCCTCTCAACGGGTCGCCCAAGTCCACTGCCTCAGTTTTTAACAGACTAGGCCAGAGCTCCAACGGGCCCATGAAGAAGCCTGCAATATCAGAAGGCGTTATCCCGAAGCGGATAGCCATTCCTACTCCCGTTCCAGGCGAAATCATCAAGGTTGCTTCCCCTAGTCGGAAGTCTGCTTTTGATAGGTTGACCGTCCCCATTCAACGGACGTCGGTCTTTAAAAGGCTGATACCAGTGAATTTTGACCAACACAGGGGGCATGAGGAGGTCACCCCTACGGCTAAACCAACTCCAATCGCGCGACATGCTCGCCGTCGTCACTGGCACCGTGTAAGGAAAGCTGGGGACAACTCCCTCTCTGGGATAACTCCGCCAGCTCCGATGGTGGAAATCAATGCTGCTGTTCCGACCGGGAATAGCTTTGAACCGCTAAGAAGGGTGCACAAAAACTCGCCAACTGCCGTATTGAAAAGATCTCCTACACCTGTGGATAATGCCCCAAAGGCGAAGCTGGAGCAGCCCCCTCAACGTCTGTCCTCTGAAATTTACAAGGTCTGGCGTCAAGTCCAAGACTCCGTAATGGATCAAGACTATCTCCGCCGACGGAAAAAGATGAAGGTTCGGCAGGAGAAGGACTACTCTGTCAAGCCAGAAAAAGCAACAGCTGGCTGGGTGCCCACTGCAACGGCTCCCTCAACGTCAATCACTCAAAAGAAAAGGAGGCCGCAAAAGGCCCATGTGAACATGGCGAACCGTAAAAGCGCTGAGCACAAACGCCCCAAGTCTGGGGGCATAGTGGTGCATACTGTTTACATGGCATCCGGGAAGGAGGAAAGCCTTACTTCGACGGGTCACCGACAGCTCCCTGATCCGTGACAAAAGCCCAGAAGCAGCAGCAGAAGCTTCAGGAAATGCTGACACAAATGGCTGCACTCACCGGGCCAAAAGAAAGCCCGGAGGCATCATCAGAACAGCGTCATGAATAAGAAACTGACGCTGATTTCTTACGCAGAGTCCTCGAAAAGAAGGACAAAGAAGCCGCAGAGCAAGTGTCTAACATAAAACAAATGGCGCTTCTCTTCTAAGACATGGTAGGAATGATGTTACAGCCGGACCCTCCAGCTGAAGACCCTCCGATCATTATTGAAGACGATAAAGAGGAGACATCTAATCCTCCTCCGGCCCTTTCAGCAGCCAAGAAGGAAACCATTTCCAAAGCTGCACTAGACGACTATATAGCTCAGCAGATACGAGTTCATCAGGCGAATGAAGCGACTGGGCAAATTGTTAGAATCGGACGACCCTATCCGAGCTGGTATGACCAAATCAGTTACCCGCCAGGATATACGATCCCTAAGTTCCACGTGTATAAAGGGACAGGGAATCCACATCAGCATGTCGCTCAATTCAGGGCCTTATGCGGCAACACTGGAGGCGATGACAAACTGTTGTTTCGCCAATTCATCGGCAGCTTAGCAGAAACGGCCTTTGAATGGTATTCGGAGCTACCTAACGACTCTGTCAAAACATTTGCGGAGATGGAGCTACTGTTTACACAAAGATTCGCAAGTGCTAGTGAACGCACCCCGATAACGGCAGTGATCAATGCCAGGGTAAGGCCAGGCGAAACGTGGGTACAATATGCGATACGGTGGCGAAATTTATAGTCGAAGTGCGAGCAACGCATCGAAGAAGCACCTGCGGTAGGCATGTTCGTGGGCACTCTCGATCCGCAAGCAACCATCTCACAATTCATGATGTTCTTCAAGCCAACTACTTTCCAGGCCTTGATCGACAAGTTGGCTCAAATGGATTAGATGGGACATAAACCGTCTCCTCCAAAGCCAGACTCTCGAAATGAGAAAGGAAAAGGGAAAGCGATCGTCGTCGCCAATGCTCAACAACAGCCGAGCAACTCAAAACCGGTTGTTCGCCAAAACAACGTGCGTCCACGCCCATCCCTCGAGGAGAGACTGGAACGTCCTTATTCGTTTCCTCAGAATAAAACAAGGAGACTGCTCGAGCGAGCAGTGCGCAACAGACTCATCAATCTGCCGAATCCAAAACGTCCGTTGCAGCCAGACGATGTCAACGATCTTAATTATTGCCCTTACCACCAAGCGGTAAGCCATCCAATCGAAGATTGCTTCGTTTTCAAGGGATGGATCGAGGATCAGTACCAACAAGGCAAGTTCGCGTTATCCGAAAACTGGAAGGTGAACCCGCCACAACCTCATGCCCCTAAAAGGGTGGACATGCCGGGGGCATCGTGCTCTTTTATAAAAGAAGCTTCATGGGAGGTCGCTCTTTCAGCCAAAACTAAAAGAATGCTGAAGGATCTCCAAACGTGCCCGGCAATCAGGTAGAAAAATCCACTGGAACCCGAGGTCGTAGAGGGAACGCTGAAGCCGCGCCTAATTCCAAAAACTGGTGGTGATAGTCAAAGCGCTCATACCCAGCCGTCAAAGTCATCCAAGAAGAAAACCAAGAAGCCCATGAAACCCGATGACAAACGCACGGACCTGCAAAAATATATTGACGCGCTTGAAGAATATAATCAGAAGGCGCGGACCCCAGTCACACTCCAAGAATTCCTCAACCACGTCCTTGAGGACGGAAGTGATGACAATGAAGAAGACTCGTCAGATGAACCCGAGGATTATATGGCAAGCTGCCATATGATCTCTCACTCGTTAATAAACGATGAAGAAGCTCCTGACGCAAAGAAATTGGGGGCAGATCCTGAGCTGGAACTTCTAGGACCATCAGATGAAATGATTGACGCATTCCTGAACGAAGACCGTCTAAAAAGCAAAGCTGATCGGGAGCGCAAGATGGCCATATTTGAAAAGGCCAAACGCCGGCGACTGGACAAAATGGTCGAAACACTCCCACCAAATCAAAGTACATCTGCCGCAAATAAAAGCAGGATCAAAACAAGGAATCAATTCGCTTGGGCCCTGGCAATAGGAATGAAGTTGCCCTCTCTCAAAGGAAATTCCCCTGTCAATATACGTCTTGATGAAGCGGACATACATCCTAACTTCTGCCTATACCATCAGAGGATTGCATACTCCACCGAGGAGTGCATAGCCTTTAAAAACTGGTGGCAGGGATATGTTGCCCATCGACGACACGTTCAACGAGTGAAGCGCAAGGCTCGTCGGGACAGAAAAGCACGACAGATGAGCACGAAAGAGCTGCTGGCAATTTTCACATAGCCGACACCAAGGGATTGCAAGTTATCACCTTTAGAAGTGACTTTGACGAAGAAAACGCCCTCAGCCCTCTCTTCAAGGAATCCACCTCCGGCACAAAACATGCGAAGATTTGCGACAAAATCTAGCTGCGTAATCGTACGTTGGCCTATGACCGAAACGTCGTTAAACTACTACCAACCCGCGGCATCCCCAGGATGACGTGGTAAAAAAAGGAGGAGGTGCGTCCACAAGCAAGAGGGGCACGGATGAAAACCCGAAAGGGCTCCGTGAGTAAAAACAGCAGGATTACCGTCGAGTGTTTGTGAAAACCCGAAAGGGCGCAACCTCGTTAGAAAAAAAAGAAGAATAAAAAAAAGAAAGAAGAAGAAAACGGTATGTCCATAAGCAAAGGGGGCACGGATGAAAACCCGAAAGGGCTCCGTAAGTAAAAACAGCAGGGCTACCGGCGAGTGTTTGTGAAAACCGGAAAGGGCGCAGCCTCGTTAAAGGACACTTGCAGGGTCCCTTCGACCTTGTAAAGAGAAACCACCCGCGTGAGATCGTTACGACTTACAAAGAAACAATACACTTAGGGATCCTCATGATTCCTAAGGAGAAATTACACTTACGGGATCCTCACGACTCGTAAGGAGAACTCTCTTATGGGACCCTCACGGCTCATAAGATTTGAAAGTCTTAAGTTACAGAGACCTGAACCTGTTCTTAAACAACCCCCACAACCTCCAATATTGCCCTACAGATGGCTCAATACTGACCCTTGTATACAATCCACGGGCGCGAATAAACATTTCCCTAACCAAGTCCCACCCGTGACTAGGGATATGTCCATATGGTGAACGACCCTTGTAAGTCCTCTCGACTTATAAGGAGAAAACCCTTTGGTAAGATCCTTACGACTTACAGGGGAATATACACTTTGGAATCCTCACGATTCCTAAGGAGAAAACACACCTACGAGATCCTCACGACTCGCATGGAGAAATACCTTTATGAGACCCTTACGACTCATAAAGTCAAAAGCCTTAGTCGACAGGATCCTAATCCTGTTTGCTAAGCCACCTTTGTTCGACATCGACAGAGGCAAATGATGATTCGCTCCTGGCAATATCCCAGTTGTAGCGATGCTGATGCCTAAATCGGTATCAAATTCCAAGTCCTTTCATGGCAAATGATGATTCGCTCCTGGCAATATTCCAGTCGTAGCGATGCTGATGCTAAGATTGGCATCAGATTCCAAGTTCCACACTCGCGATAAAAAAATCAGCGAGCCAAAAATGCATATGAAATAGCCGAAATGATGGGGCAACTTGCAACGAAATCAGCAAGTAAAAATGTATGCATACAAAAACAGCCGAAATGATTGGGCAACTCGCAATAAAAAGCAGCGAGTAAAATAAAAAAAAACAGCCGAAATGATTGGGCAACTCGCAATAAAAAGCAGCGAGTAAAAAGAAAAATAGCCGAAATGATTGGGCACCGCGAAAAATAGCCGAAATGATTGGGAAATCGCAATCTTCGCGATATAAAAAGCTGAAATGATAGAGCATCGCGGAAAGAATAAAAAAAATGATGAAAGAAAGTAAAACTTTTTGCCCTATAGGTGATATCACATGAATCCCTGTATACAATCCAGGGGCGCAAACAGAGAACGAATCACACCTTCCCTCCCCAGGCTTCATTAGAAAGCAAAGCCAAATCTCAACGGTTCATAGACAACCTAGAGACCTCGACATTTGTCGCAATATTGCAGACACAATGTCAACAAACGAAGCAAAAGAAGATCCCTAGCTTCAGGGTCTCGACGTCGATATCGACAACTTAGAGATCACCAACGGCGTTTCTCCTCACTCCAACCAGATGCAGACATGACGTCAACAACCGAACTCATAGTCGCAACGAAACGGAGCCACGACATAGTCTCTAGTTCCAAATCTTAATGGCAATATCTACAACCTAAGAATCAGCAATGGTGTTCCTTCGCAGTCCAGCAGGATGCAGATGCAACGCCAACAAAAGACCTCACGGTCAAAACAAAGCGAAGCGACGGCAAAATCCCAGCTTCACCTCAACATTCATCTCGATACAGCGACGAGATGTCAGCAACGGCGTTCCTTCGCAGTCCAGCAGGATGCAGATACAACGCCAACAAAAGACCTCACGGTCGAAACAAAGCAAAGCGACGGCAAAATCCCAGCTTCACCTCAACATTCGTCTCGATACAGCAGACGAGATATCAACAACGGTGTTCCTTCGCAGTCCAGCAGGATACGGATGCAACGCCGACAAAAGATTTCACGGTCGAAACAAAGCGGAGTGACGGCAAAATCCCAGCTCCACCTCAGCATTCGTCTCGATACAACAGACGAGATGTCAACAACGGCGTTCATTCGCAGTCTAGCAGGATACGGATACAACGCCGACAAAAGACCTCACGGTCGAAACAAAGCAGAGTGACGTCCAGCAGGATGCAGATACAACGCCAACAAAAGACCTTACAGTCGAAACAAAGCAGAGTGACGGTAAAATCCTAGCTCCACCTCAGCGTTTGTCTCGTTACAGCAAACGCAATGTCAACAACAGCGTTCCTTCGCAGTCCAGCAGGATGCAGATACAACGCCAACAAAAAACCTTACAGTCGAAACAAAGCGAAGCGACGGCAAAATTCCAGCTCTACCTCAGCATTCGTCTCGATACAGCAGACGCAATGTCAACAACGGCATTCCTTTGCAGTCCAGCAGGATGCAGATACAACATTAACAACCTAAGATTAAAACAACGGAGCCACGGCAAAGTCCCTAGTTCCAGGTCCTAACGGTTCATAGGCAAGCTAGGAACCACCTCGACGTTCGTCTCTACACAACAGACGAAATGTCACTACAGCGTCCTTCCTCTAACAGGATTCGAACACACCACAGCAAGCGAAGCGAAGGCCAAATTCCTAACTTCAGGGTCTTGATGGTAACTCATATAAAACCTGAAATACCGCCAGAGATCATCTCACCCCAGCGTAGAGTGATCACTACCTCGACGTTCATCTCGATACAGTAGACGCGATGTTACCCCAGCGTTCTTTCCCCATCAAGATGCAGACGCGACAATAACAACGGAGCCACGGCAAAATCCCTAGTTCCAAACCTCGACGGTTCACCAGCAACCTAGAGACAACCGCGACATTCGTCTCGATACAGCAGACGCAATGCCATCAAATGAAGCAAAGGCCAAATTCCTAGCTTCAGGGTCTTGACGGTAACTCATATAAAACCTGAAAGACCGCCAGAGATCATCTCACCCCAGCGTAGAGCGATCACCACCTCGACGTTCGTCTCGATACAGTAGACGCGATGTCACCCCAGCGTTCTTTCCCCATCAAGATGCAGACGCGACAACAACAATGGAGCCACGGCAAAATCCCTAGTTCTAAATCTCGACGGTTCACCAGCAACCTAGAGACAACCGCGACATTCGTCTCGATACAGCAGACGCAATGCCATCAAATGAAGCAAAGGACAAATTCCTAGCTTCAGGTTCTCGACGGTAACTCATATAAAACCTGAAAGACTATCGGAGATCATCCCACACCAGCGCGGAGTGGTTATGACTCATCGGGGCTCTCCAAAATGAGCCTAACCTCAAGTAAAAAGTGGCATGGCAAAATTCCTAACGCTTGCTCTTCCGATGGTTAAACTGCCTAGGAGGATTGCTTGAAGACGTCTTGTCCAGCCCCCGAAGGGATCAGAGACACGACAGTCGTAAGGCTACTCGAACAGCAAGGTTGCCTATCGAGGAATATATCAGCCGACGTGATGGTACGATGGACAAAACCCTAGTACCACAGACCCTAACGGACCTCTGTCGTAAAGAGCAGAGGTTAAATATGACGTTAGGATATCTTTGCGAGGAATGCTCGATTCGTCTCGACTCGTGAGGTAAAGCCTTAGGCAGCAGGGATTAAAAAACCTGTTTCCTAAGCACTGGGGTCCTACAAGTCGGTCCAAAACGGACTCTTGCATACTATTCACGGACCACACTCTCCAAAGTCGAATCTCGACAAGGAGGGAAACAACCACTTACGAGTCCTCTCGACTTGTAAGAGGAAAAATTCTCTAATGAGATCCTTACGACTCTCAAGAGAAAACACACTTAGGAGTCCTCACGACCCCTAAGGAGAAAATACACCTACGAGATCCTCTCGACTCGTAGGGAGAAAACTCTTTGTGAGACCCTCACGGCTCATAAAGTTGAAAAGTCTTAGGTAGCAGATCTGAACCTGCTTCCTAAGCCATCACTACTGCTCGAAGTATTCAAGACGGAATGTTCTATATCTCCTACAGGCTATGCTTACTTAAGGAATATGCTAATAACAAAGCAGAAAATAAAAGGAAGGAGGCAAAAGATTTGTCATTCATACTTGGAAAATTCTTACATCAATAAAGACAATAAACAAAAACAACATTATTGAAATGTTTACAAGGGTATAACCTCGGACCCAGGGCATGGATTGAGGAATTCAAAAGTGACCTTGTCCAAGACTTTCCAAGCCTTGCGAACCATCCTAGTGTGCTTTCTTTCACGAGCACGAGCGTCGGGATCCCCACTGATGTCCTCCACCCTCCGATAAGCAGCAAGTATGGCGGACTGTTGAAAGGCCTAGTGCAGGAGATCGACAAGATTGTCTCGCCGTCTCTTCGAGATTAGGATCATCTGGTACACCGAGTACACCTTATCCTCGGCGGCATCTAACGCCCTGAGCGGCACGCTGGTAAAGAATAGGGGAAGCGCTTCCCAAATTGCTCCCACAATAAGCTTCAGGAGAGGGGAGCGTCGAGGAAGCAGTTGACCGTTATATGCATCGAAGCGACTCATAATTTCGGCACACTCGGCATTTGTGAGTTCTCGGTTCTGAGAACGGCCGAGTTGGCGAATGTCTTCGTAAGAGATAATCTCGTCGAGATCGTACATGTGGGCGTCCATTATTCCTGTAAAAGAAAATCAACAAAATTAGCAGACAGACTGATTAAGCAATTTTTGATTCAAAACAGGCGCAGGAAATTAAACTCCCCGAGAGCAATGCTCTACAGACAGGAGTGACACCCGTCAATATCAGTTATGAAAGGAGTTTAAACAAATCCCCCGAGAACATTGAGAGCTTTGCTCTGAAAAGATGATCTAATTCATCAAAAAATAAAATCTCGTTTTTAATCTTCAAAGATCCATGAAAAATTCTTAAGAGTTCTGCTATATGATTTAAAAGGAGCAAAGCTCCATTAATGAATCAAGAAATTATAAATAAAATCCTTTTAGAGAGTAAAGGCTCTATTATTGGAACCCTAAAATGGTTCTCTTTAGATCAAAGATCTATAAAGAGCAAAGCTCTGTTAATGGGTAAAACCCTGGTTTCTTAAAAGTTTTAAACTATATCTAAGTTTTAACAGAGTTTTACTCTTGAAAAGTCCTTAAAGCCTAAGAGCAATGCTCTGAATAAGAGATAATTCTCAAGGGGGTGATGAAAATCATCTAAGGGACCAAAGGTCCTATTTATAGGCATTGAGAGCCGTTTCAACTTCCAAAAGATGGCGCAATGGTTGGAATTCTGCCACCGCTGCGCTCACGTCTGGGGCCACGAAGCGCAACGGTGGGGGGGGCATTTGTTTCCCCCAATCAGAGCAAAACTCTGTTCAAATTCCAAGACAGGAAATGAAGCAACGCTTCCGTTTCCCCCAATCAGAGCAAGGCTCTATTTTAAAATTCAAATTTTAAAGGAAGCAACGCTTCAGATAACTTGCTCTATGCGCTGCGCGACACGTGTCAGCGCAGGTGCGCTGCGCCTTGCGCTGCGCGACACGTGTCAAGCGCAGGTGCACTTGCGCCGACTGTGCCAGCACTAAAACTTAAATAATGAATTATTTAATCAAAATTAAAATTCTAGAAAGATCTTTTTAATCTTATTAAAACAAGAAGATTATCTTCTGTAAAACAGAGGCCTCAGGATTAAAGATCCAACGGTGGGGAAATATCCCCAGATCAATCAGAGAAAGATCTCTGTAACTAACCAAACAAACTAATTGGCCCTATATAAAGGCCCCTAGACTCCAAGTCTCAGAGATATACAGAGATCCTCTAAAAACTTTGAGAAAAACTCAAAGAGAAAAAAGGCAAACCTTTGAAGAAAGAAGATCATCTTCTTCAAGGTAAAAAGAATTAAATTCTTGGAAGAACAGAGATGAAATCATCTCATTAAAAAAGAAGAATCTCTTCTAAAAAGATCAAAGATCTAAGAACAAGATCAAGATCTTCATTACAAAAAAGAAAAAGATCAAAAAGATCTAATCATAAAAAATTTAAAGAAGTATTACTTCACAGATCATTTGATCTATATAAAGGCACAGCCTTTTGATAGGAATAAGAACCATTGGTTCTTGAATCTTGAGGTAGAACCTCTTTCAAGAGAATAAGAAAAACTTGTTTCTTTGATCTAAATTGGATCAAGATGCGCTCTGCGTTATTGGACAGTGCCTCGCACTTTTGAAATTTGCGCTGTTGCGCTCCTTTGACTGGCGCAAGTCACCAGAGAGCGCCGCGTGTCAATCTGCGCCTTGCGCTCCCAAAAACAGAGCGCTGCGCTCTTGGATTGGCGCACTGCATCAGAGCGCGCCACGTGTCAGCAGCGCACTGGCGCAACGCATTGCGCTAACAGACTTGCGCTCACCAGAGCGCGCCACGTGTCAGCAGCGCATACGCTGACGCCTTGCGCTCTTTAATTGGCGCAAAATGCCTGACAGGCCACGTGGCGCACTATCAGATTATTAAATGTTGTGCGTTATTAAGAAAGGGCAGAGCCTAATTAAAAGGCCTAACAAGCCAAATATAAATGCTATGCATTATTAAAAAAAGGGGCAGAGCCCAAATAACGGTCTAACAGACCAAAAATGAATGCTATGCATTATAAAAGCGCAGAGCCCAAATAAATTCTCAACAGCCAGAACAATAAAATGTTCAATTGAACCCATATGTTTAAACAGACTTTAGTCCCAAATTGGACTATAGATTTCCCAACCAACATTGGTTCAAGGGTACATCTCTGAACTCCTCTGATATTTGTCGTTGTAATCCTTCAACGTCTTCAGAGAGGTGACGGGTCCCGACAACCATACACTCCACGGACTACAATGGACCACCATGTCCTTAAACTGGCAATGGACCACTATGTCCCTAAACTAGAACAATAGAGTCTAAATGCTCTCTTGTCGGATCTAAATGATCCTGTTAAGTTGATCTTAGTCTGGAAATTCGACTAAAGTATCCTTAACAAACGTTTAAGTTGATCTTAGTCTCAAATAAGGCTAACGTATCCTTAAACCAAAACCC
Organism: Agapanthus africanus; assembly: GCA_030015575.1. Classification (NCBI taxonomy): domain Eukaryota; kingdom Viridiplantae; phylum Streptophyta; class Magnoliopsida; order Asparagales; family Amaryllidaceae; genus Agapanthus; species Agapanthus africanus. The sequence continues at coordinate 12,108,120 of CM057344.1, read as the reverse complement.
CAAACCCAAATCTAAGAAAATACGGATTTGGACTGATCCACGTCCTACGGGCGACCACATAAATTAGTCTCCGTATACAATCCACGGGCAACCACAAACAAAACAAACACCCACGACACGAAGTGACCATCTGGAGAAGGAGAAAGTTGTTACCGCGATGCGGTAGCGTAATTAACTGCAGGGGCTTGCGCCTGCAGGGAAGAGCATCCCCATAATCAAAAACCCTTCAAGCGAGGGGGAATCTGATGAAGTCTGATGCATCGGCCGCATCCGTTTAAACCTTCGATACATGGTGCCATAAATCAACTTGGCATTTTCGGAGAGGTGGACGGATAAAACCAAATAGCATCTGCCCCGAATTTCAGGCGAGACGTCCATCGCGTCTCTCGTCGCATCCTTCAGAGGGGAACAGTGGTGATCTCGAAGGCACCCCAACCCAAACGCAAGTCGGTATTTGAACGACTTTCCTTGTCCCCAGCCGGGGGCAAGGCCATCAACACCAATAAAGCAACAAGGCATCTCGAGCAAGCTCCGGCGGTACCCCTGACAACCGCTCGATCGGGTGTCTTCTCTAACCTCCCCGCCAATCGTCTCACAATGGCTTCCTGGATAACGGATGCCCGCCAAGCCCTCAAAATCGAGAAACTAAGACAGAAAATGTTCAGATACAGAGCCAACAAAAGGGCTAGGGCTCCTGCTAGGCTGAACTTCATGAGGTTCCAAGAACAGGGTTACCCCGCCAAAGATAAAGAGACGGCTGGATATGTGGTCCACACTGTCTACATGGTGGGCACACGCAGCAAGAGCAAGGATGGGGCCACGACATCTCAAATCCAGTCTGGGACGAATATGGCTTTTACTTCCTAAGACCAGCCTTCTCTTGAAGGTAATGAAAACCCTTCCAGTGAGGCTGATAAGCAGATAGATCCCTCGGTTCATGAGGAGTCGGGCTTGGAAAGCGAAGATAAGCTAATCTTTTATCCTAAAACCGCAGAGCAGCAACTTCTCTAAGTGCTCCGAAAATAGCTCAGAAACAAAGACAAAGAGATGGCCAAGCTCTACTCAAAAATTGATGACTTGATAAACGTCGTCTTACAGCTCACGGCCCAACTTGCCTCTCAGCCGCCTAATCAAGCGCAGGGCTCTGCTCATGAATCGGGAAACGGTGTCCTGAAACAGCCGATGCCTATTCCCTCAAATCCAAAGGTGGACAGACCGCATGAAAGTTAGTCTCATCCTATCTCGGGGAATGTCTTGGCTACCGATAACAGTAGCCCGCTAACTCAAGATCAAATCATGGATTTGGTTGCCAACAAAGTCAAAACATTGGTAGCCGAAACTGAAGCGTAAAAAGATATCAGCAGTAGTGGGATACCATATCCTGCTCAGTATGATCTGGTAGAATTTCCTAGCGGCTATATCATCCCCAAATTCGGAAGATTTGATGGGACGGGAAATGCGAATCAGCACATCGCCCATTTTAAAGCCTCATGCGGGAATACTGGAGGCAATGATGTGCTTCTCCTCTGCCAGTTCATTAATAGCTTAACCGATGTTGCTTTCGACCGGTACGCGAGCATACCGGATGACTCCGTTACTACTTTCGTCCAAATGGAATCTCTGTTTCGACAAAGGTTCATGGATGTCATAGATAAGATCACCATTGCCGACCTCGTAAGGACCAAACCAAAGAACAATGAAAGCAACACGGATTTTATAACACGATGGCGCAATCTCTCCGTCAAATGTGAACCGCCGATAGAGCAGGACCAATCTGTCAGCTTCTTCATTGGAAATCTCAGCAATTGGATGTCCCCGTTTCTATGCACGGCGGGTCTCAAAATATTCCAAGAACTGACCAGGAAAGTTCAGATGTTAGAGCGCTCAAAATAGGAGTCCTTCTTTGATTCCCAAAATAACAATAGGTTCTGGAGAAACCGAAAGGACGATAATCGCAAAGGCGGAAGTTCCGACGATGCTGAATTTTTTAACACTTCGGCTAACCGAAATAAGCAAGGGATGAGCGGGCCTAATGCCAACCGGCCTCGGAAGCCAGTGTTCGGAGAAGGAGGAGAATCTCTACTGAAAGAGAGCCTGGATAAGGCCTATTCCTTCAGAAGGGACAAAGTCCGTAAAATATTCAAGGATGCCCTAAGAAACGGTTTACAATCGCCAGAATCAAAAAGACCGCAAGAAGAGAATATGACCGGCGACCCCAAATATTGCCCCTATCACAGAGTGATAGGTCATGCCATTGAGGACTGCTTCGTCTTTAAAGATTGGGTCGAAAAACAATACAAGGCAGGGAAGATAGAACTGTCTAAAGGCATGTTAGCAAACAGTCAAGCTGCGACCGTCAATTTCATACAAAACAAATGACCGCCACGTCATTAAACTAGGAATAATCGACCTCTAAGTCGTTAAACTGGGAATGTAAAAAAAATGTGTAAATAAAGAAAAAAGTGTAAATAAAAAAAGAGCCAAAATGATGGGGCAACTCGGAATAAAAATCAGCGAGTAAAATAAAGGTGAAAAGTAAAGCCGAAATGATAGGGCAGCCGTGAATAAATAGCCAAAATGATAGGGCAATCGTGACCTTCGCAATAAGAAAATCTAAAATAATAGAGCAGCGGTATAAAAAACTGGCGAATGACGGGTCGCTCCTGATACTATATTCCAGGGCAGCGATGCAGACGCCAACCAAAATCTAAATCCCTAATTCCTAATGGCGAATGATGAGTCGCTCCTGGTACCATATTCCAGTGCAGCGATACAGACGCCAACCAAGATCCAAACCTCCAAACGGTGAATGATGAGTCGCTCCTGGTACCATATTCCAGTGCAGCGATGCAGACGCCAACAAAATCCCAAAATTCTCCCCGCCCTACGGGTGGTCCCCAAATTGACTACTGTATACAATCCACGGGCTCAAATAATTCTTATCACACCTATACCCCACCGCAATCACCAGTCATGTGGCCGATCTCCGCCCTTGGAATTATGCTCCATTGGGAAGACCCACTCATGTATCCTCACAATACATGAGGAGAACAAACCTTCGTGGGATCCTTACGACTCACAAAGGAAAAACACACTTGGGAGTCCTCACGACTCCTAAGGAAAAAATACAACTGTAGGATCCTTTCGACTCATAGGGAGAAAATGCTTTTATGGGACCCTTATGGCTCATAAAATTGAAAAGCCTTAAGAGATAGGGACCTAAGCCTATCTCCTAAGCCATCGCTCCCTAACGGGTAAAGGCAAATGATGAATTGCTCCTGGCACCTGTGCTTCATGTTAGCAACGCTGATGCCGGCCCCTACCCCGAAATTCCAAATCGATCCAATAGACCCCTAAGTCCTTAAACTGGGAACAGATGGCCCCTAAGTTGTTAAACTGAGAATGAGGGAAATCGCCTCATGGCAAATGATGATTCGCTCCTGGTGCCATATTCCAGTGTAGCGGTGTTGATGCCAAACCAAAAACAAAATCCCCAAATCCCCTCATGGCAGATGATGATTCGCTCCTGGTACCATATTCCAGTGTAACGATGCTGATGTTAACCCAAATCACAATCAGCAAGTCAACTTCAACCACTAACACCGCAAAAAACGGAGTAAGTCAAATCCAATCCCTGACACGTCGCTAAAAGGGCAGCATCGACCGTCCACGTCTCTAAAAGGGCAGCGCCGACCGTCCACGTCGCTAAAAGAGCAGCACCGACCGTCCAAATCGCTAAAAGGGCAGCACTGACCGTCCACGTCGCAAAAAGGGCAGAACCGACCGTCCAAGTCGTAAAAAGAGCAGCAACGACCTCCTCGTCGGAATTATACTCTGCCTTGGAATCGAGTCAACCAGACACTCCATGCCGGGGAAACGTCGACCAGCGACACTTCGTGCTGCGGACACGTCAAACAGATACTCTGCCTCGGGGACACGTCAACCACCGACACTCCGTCTCGGAGACACGTCAAGTATCAACCGTCCATGTCGTAAAAAGGGCAGTGCCAGCTTCCCAAAAAGCGGGAACCAAATCAAGTCGCCTCCGCGTGAAAGAAGATCCATCAATTTCATGCACATGACCCATATATATGGTATGCATTTATTGATGGGGGGCACTTTGTTGGGGTCAAAAATTATACCCCGGTTGACCAAGTCAAAGTCAAAGTCAACCCCAAACCAAGTGGACCCATGTCCAAGTCGAACCCCGCGGCCGGCCTCCTCCATGCCAAAATGAAATCATGTAATAAATAATTTTGATGTAATTTTTTATGTATGAAAGTAAGAAAAATGGGCATAAACCCAAATTTTTGTAAAGCCCATGGCTCATGTGCAAAAGAAATGAGCACATGAGGCATGAGATGGGGGAAATGCCATTTTGTAAAGCCCAAGGGGCTATATGTAAATTTGTAAGCCTATAAAAAGCAACAAGATAATGAAATAAAAGAGGACTTCTCATTCTCTCAAATTCTAAGGTTTTTGTGCCTACTTCTCTTTCCTCAAGGTTCTAAACCTTCTTCTCCATTTCTGAATTAAATCAAGAGTTTTACTCTTCCTTTTCCAAAAATAAATAGTTTTTCACCACAAAACCAACAAAGGGGAGCTCGGATCTTCCATCAGATCTCTAAAAGGGAATATTTTTAAGTCTCACCCCCTTTTTCCTAAGATCCAGCCAACAGAGAGAAGGAAGAAGGAGATCCATCTCCAAAAAAATCCCATTTTAGGAAGATCTAAGCCTCAAAATAAGAGCCAAGCTTAAAGGAGAGAAGAGGAGGGTCCTCTTCAATCTTTTACAAAGATTTCTGGGAGTTTAACTCCATTCAAGATCTGTTGGAGTTAAACTCCATAATTTAATCCTTTTTCAGGAGTTTAACTCTAGAAGTCGAATCGGGAGCACAGATCCCAGTGCAGGGACCAAGTCCTTTTCTTGCTAACGCCCAGCGCCCGCGTGCCAACCACGTGGGGGTGCCGGCGCCCAGCGCCTAGAGCCCGCATGCCAAGCTCGTAGGGCGCCGGCACCCAGCGCCTAGCACCCGCGTGCCAAGCACGTGGGGCGCGCAGCGCTCGTGTGCTAGGCACGTAAGGCGCTGGCACCCACGCATCCTTTGGGCACGGGACCCCCGTAAACTCTGCGAGTCTCCCGATATATCCAAAACCCCTTAAGACACACATACGCACACTGCACATTGAGTTTGCATGACCAGTTTGACCTGTCAATCGGAGGTTCTCTCGTTCCAAAGGTGAGGGGTAATTAATGGCAGTTTAGTCTGTATCTGCCGGAGATTCGGATCCCCACAATCAATAAACCCCCCGCTTACCCTGGGCAGGAGAAATCTGTAGTACGCCTGACAAGCGACACGTATTCCCATCTCAATGGGGTGACGAAAACACCTTACAACAACAGTGGCATACAAGCTGAAAATAAATACAAAGAGAACTAAAAGTCCGGCTGGGCAATGAGCTGGTCCAAGTCCTCCTGGTTAGGCTCGATCTCCTAAGAGTCCGGTCCTCCTGATGAACATTCCGAAGAAAAAAAGACAGGAATGTCGTCAGCGAACTAGCACTCGGTAAGTCCCAAAAGAAAGAATGGAATATAACAAGTAATGTGAAATGAAAATGGTAAGTTGTACATGTATATGCTTGTTATTCTAACGTAGTTATTTGTAACTTGGTACAGAAGGTATTTGTGTATACGAGAGGAGTCTATTTTACCCCGTGGACTATGGTAACATATAGTACAAGGCCTCGTCAAAACCCACGGGACAACGACACGAGAGTTCATGTAGATGTCTTTTAAGTGACCATCTTGTGCCACGTTAATACGTTCCGTACCAATCTACCCCGTTATCCCCGCGTGATGTATTGTATAGAGTTATATTTACAAGTCTTGCCGAAACCATGGATACAAGTTGTTCAAGTAGTCAGCTTCATGATATAATCATATATTCAAGTAGTCATGTCAAGTTATAACCATGGTTCGGTCAAGTCAAGTTAAGTATTCAGGTCTTATATTGAGGTTTAAATTCAGATATTCAGGTTCATGTTCATGTTCAAGTATTCATGTTAGACTTTGTATTCATATTTGAATTGGACTCTGATTTGAGTTTAGATTCAGGTTTGAGTTAGACTCAGACTGAATCAGACATTTGTAACTGATTTAGATCCTGAATTAGATTCAGGAGTCATCGGTAACTGCTGCACATGGATGACATGATTTGTATCTTTTTTCAAGACAATTACCATTAATAACTCCGTTAAGTTTTCTACCTTAAATAGACAAGCACTCACTTTCTCCGGCTCCCTGGGGCTCAAGAGAATTGATCCCGCTTAAACCTATATTTACTAAAGTCCTTAATATTGTTTTATATAACTCAAGGGGGTTTTATAAAAAATATTTTTGATAAAATTTCAAAATAAACCTCGAGAATTTACTTATTTTATTTAGAGTTTTCATGGATATGAATTTTAAGGATTGAGGTATTTTAGTGATAATTGTTTAGCTTGGAAAGTTCATGGTATTTTATTGTAAAACTCATCTTTTATTGGTATCTTGATGGTATTTTGGTAAAACTGGTAAATCTTTCATTTTAAAAAAATGTAAGTTTATTATATTTTGAAAATATATGGATTTTTTAATTTTATATAATTATTAAAAATTAATTTTATTTAATTAGAAAAATGCGTTTTTCTTAAAAACAATATTTAAAACTTTTCAAGACCGAATGCTCCGTGAGAAGGTCTGTATATTATTCTACTAGCCCAAGAATGTGCGATAATCAGCACCATCCATTAGCGGGTCTTCTAAAGAGGGTTGTAGAGGTATATTCGCAAAGGAATTAAGAATACTGTTTTAAAAGAAAACCGTTTTTAAAGTGAATGGTATTTTAATGTAACATTTTCTTCATAACCAAAATTCATACAAAGGTATCGTGCTATGGAACAAGAGTGTATATGAGGGGTAGGTCGTTACCCCGTGAAGTTTTCCTAAGGTATGTTTAAGCGATACTAAAAGAGGTGATATTTAAAGTTCATGGTATTTTAATGAAAAACTTAAGTTAAAGTTATTTTACATAGAATTCTAGGTTAAAATTTATTCTAAACGTTTATAATTAAAATTACAATTATTGTGTAAAATTTAGATGAACAATATGTAAGAAAAAAGGGAGTTTTTAAAGTTTAGCAAATAGATATCGGTATTAACTCCACTTACTGATATTTGTTTTAAAAATAGATTTTTAAAGAAGAGAAAAGAAGATTGGAAAGGACTTACAAGTTAGGAGGCTTAAAGAAAGGTATAAAAAAGAGGGTTGTCGTCGTGGTGTCGAGGGAGCGCCGAAATAGTTTTGATCCTTCGCCGGAAGTTGACCGTTTGCTAACTTTTCTTTACTCCACTTGTACTTAGATAATTTTTGAGAGTTTTGACTAGAAATTTCATAATGATATTGAGCCAAAGGGTGGGGTGGTATTTATAGTGTAGAATTAGAGTTTTGAAATTAAAATGGTGAATTAAAATGTATTAAAAAGATAATAAATGGTAAAATGAAGGATCTCTATTTGATTGCAGGGAAATCAAACAGTGCATGGGAGTTGGGGGTAGGGGAAGAGTCATGTGTGCAAAGTCCGGGGCTCATTGGCCTCGGTTCACCCATCGGTACCGGCCTAAATGGAGTTTCTGCCAGCCGATCTAGGGTTTCGTACCTCTGGTTTCGTGCCACGTGTACAACTCAGTGTTTAAACCGTTTTGCACATATTTGATTTTTCTGACTTTTCATTTTTATGTGTATTGTACGTATAAACTTTTGGGCTTCCAAAGAGTTAAAAAGAAAAATCAGAAAAAATAATGTGTCTAATGGGATTCGAACACACAGGTTACGTCACAGCAGTGCAAAGTTTTACCAGTGAGCTGCAAGTTGTTTCTTACTGTTATTTAACAAAATTAACTTATAATTCAATCTCAGACTGTATAACTCATTTCTGTACATTAAACTGGAAATTTCCGTACAGTAAATTCAGAGTCATTACATTCTACCCTCCTTATAAAAATTTCGTCCTCGAAATTTACATTTACATATGGACTAATTTACAAATAAGTGAGGGTATCTTGCACACATGTCTTTTTCTCATTCGCACGTTGATTCTCTTGGTGAATCTTTTCTCCATATTACTCGGACCAAGTTTACTTTCTTTTTCCGCAGTGTCTTCACCTTTCGGTCCAGGATCTTAACGGGTTGTTGCTCGCAAGTCAGGTCGGTGTGGACTGTGAGCTCTAAGTCATCAAGGATGTAGCTAGGGTCGCTCATATATCTTTGTAGCTGAGATATATGGAACACGTTGTACACTCCTTCCAATGAGGGTGGTGGTGCCAAACGGTATGCCACTTCTCCGACTCGTTCGAGAATGTCGAACGGTCCTATGTATCTGGGGCCGAGCTTACCCCTCTTATCAAAGCGGATCACTTCTCAGTTTGGAGAAATTTTTAAGAAAACATGTTCTTTAGGTTGGAACTCCAGATGTCGACGCTTTGTATCGGCCCAATACTTCTATCGTTCTTGGGCTATGCGCATTCTTTCCCTGATCGTACAAACTACGTCCACAGTTGCTACGATAATCTCTGGTCCAAAGAGTTCATGATCTCCGACGTCGTCCCAACTTAGTGGTGAACGACACTTTCATCCATAGAGTGCTGCAAATTGTGTCATTCCAATACTTTCCTGATAGCTGTTGTTGTATAAAAACTCCACAAGGTGTAGGCGATCTTCCCATAAACCTCCGAAGTTTAACATACATGCTCTTAGCATGTCTTCCAGAATCTGAATTGTTCGCTCGGAGTGTCCTTCCGTTTGTGGATGGTAAGCCGTGCTGAAGTTCAGACTCGTTCCTAGGCTAGCTTGCAGACTCTGCCTGTGATCGGAATTTGGTATCACGATCGGAGATGATGTAAACTGGTACTCCATGTAATCTCACAATCTCCTGCATGAGTTTCATGGGTATCAAAAATAGTATATCTTGAGGTTAAATCTTACTTTAGATTCATGCTTACCTCCATGTACTTCTTTGCTAACGTCTCGGTAGATTAGCCAACTCGAAAGGAAATAAAGTGAGTCGACTTGGTGAGTTGATCCACAATAACCCATACTGTGTCGTTACCCTTCGTGCTGTAAGGGAGGGCAGTCACGAAGTCCATGGTAATGTGCTGCCATTTCGATTCTGGGATTGGTAACGGCTGAAATAGACCAACAATTCTGTGATGTTCAGCCTTTACTTGCTGACACACCAAACACTTGGCTACATTTCTGGCTACTTCGCGCTTTATTCCATACCACCACTAGTGTTGCCGTAGATGTTTCCGCCAAAAATTTCTGCGCAGAAGAGTCCAAGATATCAAATGACAGCGATACGCTTAAGGAAATGGGAACCAGTATCTTCCGGGCTGTTTTTTGACAAACTCCCGAATGAGAAATAGATAAATTCTGATGGTATCGAAAGCGGCTCGAAAAACCCTTCGATTTGATATATTATGGGCCTCGTAATTCATCCGGGATCAAAAGTTATGAGGAATTACGTGTCCACACGTGATGGGCTTTTAAGAACCCGCTGGAGGAGTTAAAAGATACAATAAAAACTCAGAAAAGACCCCAATGGGGCATCACGTGCTCACACGTGACCATGGGTCACGTGCAGACACGTGATGAGCTTGTAAGGCCTCTAAAATAATGAATGGAATTTAATTCTAAAAGTCAGAAAATACCTCAACGAGGTATCACGTGCTTACACGTGACCAATGGTCACGTGTTGACACGTGATGGTTAAAACTGAAACATAAATAAGCGGCTGAGAAAGGAACCCAATTGGGGGTCACGTGCTCACACGTGACCAAAGGTCACGTGTCAGCACGTGACTGGCTTTAAAAGCATTATAATTTAATAGAATTAAATTCTAAAAGTCTCTGAATCTTTCCAAATGGAAAAGGGTCATGGGGAACCGTTGGATTAAAAATCCAAGGGTGATTAAAAATCATCAATTTATGGAAAAACCTTGGACAAGGAAAGATTTCCCTGAAAATCTCACCAGGATAACAAATAGATTATCTTTTGGATTTAAAATCCACGGTGAATAAAATTCACTGAATGATCTAAAGGCCCAGATTAATGATAAATATAAATCAAATCTCTCAACATACAAATCAAATCTCTCAATGAGAGATTTGCTAAACAAATTGATTCTCTTCCTTCTCCTATAAATAGGAGCCAAGAAGAGAAGAGGGGGGATCTACTTTCTGGAGAGAAAAACAGAGAGAGGAGAATTTAATTCTCAAGAGGGAAGAAAAGAAAGGAGAATTTAATTCTCAACAAAGAAAACCCTAGGTGAGAAAAGGGAAAAAGATTAACTTCAAAAAGAGAATTTAATTCTCAAAATCCAAGAGTTTAACTCTTATACAAAAAAGAACTTAGTTTTTCTTCTGGTTGAAGATCTGCACAGAGCACATCTCCCCATAACTTGAGAATTTAATTCTCATCGGGTCGAGATCCTGCCATGCAGATCCTAAACTTAGAAGGGGAATTGAGTTTTGAGAATTAATTCTCCTAAAACAAAACTAGGGTTTAACCCTAATCAAGAATTTAATTCTTTTACATATCTGGGAATTTAATTCCTTTGAAAAGAAATCAGGGTTTCATCCTAAATAAGAATTCAATTCTTAAAAGATCTCTGTTCATGAAAAGAAGGCACGTGACCCTTGAAAAGATCCCCTGCAAAGAACTTTGAAGCATCACCCCACGTGCTCCCACGTGACCCTCATTATATATGGAACAAAAGTAAAGGCAGAAACAATTCTGGGCGCTCTCACGTGTTACCACGTGACCCCTAATAAATGTTCTAATAAATCAGGGCATGATTATACATCACGTGCCCACACGTGATGGCTATGAAAATTAAAAGTGTTTAACACTTGTTTGCAGAACAAAATAAAGGGGATCTGGCCCCACTTTTTGATGCCATCACGTGCTCCCACGTGACTCTCAAAACGCAGAAAGAAAGATCAATGGAAATGAAGGCTTTGGGCGCTCTCACGTGTTTACCACGTGACCCCTTAGCAAACGTTCTAACAGTCAGCGCATAAATCCCCATCACGTGTCAACACGTGATGCTCGAAATAAAAAGGAAAAGTGTTTAACACTTATTCACAGATTTGAGGATAAAACAAAGGAGATCTGGCTCCACATTTAGGGCGCCCTCACGTGTCACCACGTGACCCCTAATGAGCATTCTAACAGACCAGAGCGGAGGCCCTCATCACGTGCTCATACGTGATGGCCGCCAGAATTAAAAGAGTTAAACACTGATCTGCAGAATAAAATAAAGGGAATCAGGGCGCTCTCACGTGTCCACACGTGACCCCTCTCTCTTTAGTGTTTAACACTAATCTGAAGACTTTGTTCTCAGTGTTTAACACTGATTTTCTTAGTGTTTAACACTAATTTGGAAAACTCTATTGGCAGTGTTTAACACTGATTTGCTTAGTGTTTAACACTAATTTGAAAACTTTGTTCCCAGTGTTTAACACTGATTATCATTAGTGTTTAACACTAACTTGTTAATCTTATTCCCAGTGTTCAACACTGTTGACCTTTAGTGTTTAACACTAGCTTTAGCCCAATTGGCTAAGTTTCTAGAGGCAAAGCCTCTCCTTCAATGGACCAGCAGAGAGCCAATATTTCAAACACAATTGGACTTAGCCCAAATTGGCCATAAGTCCTCAAATCATCTTGAACTGAGCACATCTGCTCTTTCAACCAACTCATTGGTTCAAGGGTACATCTCGGAACTCCTCTGATATTTGTCGTTGTAATCCTTCAACGTCTTCAGAGAGGTAACGGGTCCCGACAACCACACATCAACACGGACTGTGGGGTCCTTAAACTCATGGACTTATGCGTCCCTAAACCAAGATACGGACTGTGGGGTCCTTAAACCCGCGGACTTATGCGTCCTTAAACTAACGGACTAATGCGTCTTTTAACACACCCATATGGACTGTGGGGTCCTTAAACCAATGGACTTATGCGTCCTTAAACTACCTATGGACCACCACGTCCCTAAACTGGCGATGGACCACCATGTCCCTAAACTGGTAATGGACCCCCATGTCCCTAAACTGGCAATGGACCACTATGTCCCTAAACTGGAACAATAGAGCTCCCAGATGCTCTTTTGTCGGATCTAAACGATCCCGTTTAAGTTGATCTTAGCCTCAAATATGGCTAACGTATCCTTAAACACTCAAACAGACTTTAGTCCCAAATCGGACTATAGATCCCCTAATCAATTTTGGCTCAAGGGTACATCTCTGAACTCCTCTGACATTTGTCGTTGTAATCCTTCAACGTCGTCAGAGAGGTGATGGGTCCCGACGGCCATATATGTATTGGACCACCACGTCCCTAAACTGGAACAATAGAGCCCCGCATGCTCTTTTGTCGGATCTAAACGATCCCGTTTAAGTAGATCTTAGCCTCAAAGATGGCTAACGTATCCTTAAACCTTCAAACAGACTGGACTATGAATCTCCCCCAATTAACTCTGGTTCGAGGGTACATCTCTGAACTCCTCTGACATCTGTCGTTGTAATCCTTCAACGTCGTCAGAGAGGTGACGGGTCCCGACGACCATACATACGATGGACCACTACGTCCCTAAACTGGAAATGGACCACTACGTCCCTAAACTGGAGTTGGACCACTATGTCCCTAAACTGGTATTGGACCACCATGTCCCTAAACTGGAACAATAGAGCCCCAAATGCTCTTTTGTCGGATCTAAACGATCCTGTTTAAGTTGATCTTAGCCTCAAATATGGCTAACGTATCCTTAAACCTTCAAACAGACTTTAGTCCCAAATTGGACTCTAGATCCCCCAATCAACTTTGGCTCAAGGGTACATCTCTGAACTCCTCTGACATTTGTCGTTGTAATCCTTCAACGTCGTCAGAGAGGTGATGGGTCCCGACGGCCATAAATTTAATGGACCACTATGTCCCTAAACTGGAACATTAGAGCCCAAACGCTCTTTTGTCGGATCTAAACGATCCCGTTAAGTTGATCTTAGTCTCAAACTGGACTAACGTATCCTTAACAAACGTTTGAGTTGATCTTAGCCTCAAATATGGCTAACGTATCCTCAAACCAAAACCCCAAACCCAAATCTAAGAAAACACGGATTTGGACTAATCCACGTCCTACGGGCGACGACATAAATTGGTCTCCGTATACAATCCACGGGCAACCACAAACAAAACAAACACCCACGACACGAAGTGACCAGCTGGAGAAGGAGAAAGTTGTTACCGCAATGCGGTAGCGTAATTAACTGCAGGGGCTTGCGCCTGCAGGGAAGAGCGTCCCCACAATCAAAAACCCCTCAGACGAGGGGGAATCTGACGAAGTCTGCTACATCGGCCGCATCCGTCTAAACCTCCGATACACGGTGCCATAAATCAACTTGGCATCTTCGGAGAGGTGGACGGATGGCACCAATTAGCATCTGCCCCGAACCTCAGGCGAGACGTCCCGCGTCCCGGCCGCCGTTCGGAGGGGAACAGTAGATCCTTGTACATTTTTATACCATCGGGGTGTACAGAATAAGGAGAGCTGTGAGATTCTTTCATCAACTCTTTTCGAACTGAGTTGTTTGGTACATATAATCGACTTTTATATCGCAAGGATCCATCTTCGTAGATGATGAAGTCAGTTCGAAATTTACTTTCTACTTGTTCTTGGATCTTTTGTAGCTTGGCATCGTTTAGTTGAGCTTCCTTAATCTGATTGACACGAGTAGACTGGACTTATAAGTTCATCAAATACGAAGCGTTACCTGGCATAACTACTTCGATTGCCAATCCGTGCAATTCCTGCTGTAGCTTCTACTAAACGGTGAAATCCATTACTAATGGCTGGCGGCTAAGTGCATCAGGAACTACATTCACCTTCCCATGATGATATTGTAGGTTGATGTCGAAATCCGCTATGGGTTCTAGCCATCTTCTCTGCCGCATGTTCAATTTCTTCTGAGTAAATACATACTTTAGACTCTTATGGTCAGTGTATATATCCACTCATTCTCCCAGAAGATAGTGACGCCAAATCTTAAGTGTGAAGATAACGGCCGCCAACTCCAGATCATATGTTGGATAGTTGCGCTCATGAACTTTCAGTTGTCTCGACGCGAAAGCCATAACTTTTCCATCCTGATATAGAACACATCCTAATCCCTTACCGAACACATCACAATGTATGATGAATCCTCCAGATTGATCCGGTATTACAAGGATAGGAGCAGAAGTTAATCTTGATTTGAGTTCTAGAAAAGTGTTCTTACATGCTTCTGACCACACGAATACTTCGTCTTTACGTGTGAGCTTGGTCAGGGGTGATGCAATCTTCGAAAAGCCTTCAATGAATCTTTGGCAGTATCCTGCTAATCCCAAGTAACTTCGTATATCTTTCACCGTCTTTGGTGTCGGCCACTCGCTGATAGCTGACACCTTAGCCGGATCTATTGAGATTCCTTCGTCAGAAACAATATGTCCGAGAAATCCGACTTGATCTAACCAAAATTCATACTTGCTGTACTTGGCATAGAGCTGATATTGTCGCAATGTTTCTGAGACAATCCGTAAATTCTCGGCGTGTTCTTTCCGATTCTTTGAATACACCAGGATGCCGTCGATGAAAATAATAACAAACCTGTCTAAGTACTCTCGAAAAACTTGGTTCATCGGATTCATGAAAATAGCAGGTGCATTGGTCACTCCAAATGGCATTACGAGATATTCATAATGACCATAGCAAGTCCTAAATGCTATCTTCGGAATGTCGGACTCTTTGACCTTCACCTGATGATAACTCGAACGAAGATCTAGTTTTGAGAATACACAAGACCCACTTAGCTGATTGAAAAGGTCATTGATGCGTGATAGTGGATACTTGTTCTTAATCATCACTTCGTTCAGAGCTCGGTAATCTACACACATCCTGTATGAACCTTCTTTCTTCTTCACGAGTAATATCGGAGATCCCCAACTTGAAGTACTGGGACGAATGCAACCTTTCTTCAGGAGTTTGTCCAACTGAGTACGGATCTCCTTCAATCCTTCTGGACTTAGCCGGTACGGAGCTTTGATTACCGGTTGCGCACCAGGTAGTAAATCAATGCTGAATTCAAGAGCTCGATCGGAAGGCAAACCTGTTATATCTTTAGGGAACACATCCTCGAACACTCGAACTACTTCTGTATTTTATTCTTCCACCGGTAGAGTAAATACTTCTGCATTCTTTGGCTTAGCACGGAAGATTCCTGGCTCCAAAGTTCTATCTCCACTCTTGAAGTAGAAGACCGGGTGATCTGGTATCTCAAATACTACCCTTCTTTGACGACAGTCAATCGTAGCATAGAAAACTCCCAGCCAGTCCATTCCCAATACAATATCGAAGTTTGGGATGTCCAGTACTTTGAAATTCGCGTAGAATTCTCATCCACAAACTACAACTGGACACTGATCAAATCCCATAGTTGCCTTCAATACTCCATTCCCGGAACTGACATTCCAGCTTGAAATGAGTGGCTTCATGGGAATCGCATGCGTTCTTACAAATCGTTGCGATATAAAGCAGTGTGACGCTCCAGTGTCGAACAGTGCGAGTGCAGGAAGGGTGGCTACTAGTATAGTATCTAAGTTGTGCGAGGTTGGTTTTAGATACAGGAAAAATATAGAGGTATACAAGGATTGAAAAGATGAAAGGATTGGGAATTACCAGTAATTACTTGGCCGGTGGCTTCGGCTTCCTTAACCATCGTTGTGAAAACCTGACGTCTGGGTACATTCTTCCTTGCTGGAGGCACATTCCTCAGCCCTTGAGGCACGTTTCGCTGCCCTTAAGGCATGTTCCTCTGTTCTTGATGGAATTGACGAGGAGGCCGTGTAGGAAGTCCACGTAGAGGTGAAGCAGGGAGAGCTAACCGAGGTGCAGGAGCCTGAATTGCTGGCCGCTGCGAGACTGTGATTGCGGGTCTAGGTGTTGGAGCTGGGTTGAGTCGATATGGATATGTTCCTATGGCGTGAGTAGATGCGCCGTAAACTAAACACAGGCCATTTGCATGCCTGCAGTCTTTCGCCAGGTGTCCATTACTCTTGCAGTAGAAGCAAAAGTCTGGACTTGACTGGTTAAATGATCCTCCAGGTCTCCTTAGTGCAAATGTCGGCTTAGAAGAGGCTCCTTCTGTCATTTATGTGGCAGGGCATTTCACACCGGCAGTTTGCGGTCTGTCCTTCTTCTTCACAACCGCCTCATAGCGTCGGGCAACCTTCAAAGCGAGATCATGGGTTGGGAAATCTCCTGTAACGAGTGCAGCTTGGATTTCCGGGTCCAACATTTGCTGAAATTGTCATGTACAGATCTCAGCAGTAGAAATCAGGTGTGTCGCGAATCTGTTACGTTCTTGTGTTAGCAGTGTGATGAGTGAAATCAAGAAATTGAATTTGAGATAATATCTTACCTGCTAAGCATGGTAAACTCAGCATCGTATTCATTCATGGACTTACTCCACATCGATCCTTATTGTAAGTGGATGAACTGCCGCTCCATGTCAAAATGGGCAGTCTCAGAGAAGTATTTCACATCGAACATATCGCGAAATGTCTTCCATTCGATAGGTTGGGTGAGACGGCTTTTTTCAGCCTTCCACCAGACTCTGGCGTTGTCTGTTAGTTGCAGCTTCGCGACCCTCACCCAAGCAATTTCTGGCACTTGTGCTGCTGCCAGATCATCTTCTATCGATTGAACCCATTCTTCTGCCTCCAGTGGGCTCTCATTTCCTGAGAAATGTTTTGGGTGCTGTGCCCGGAATTGCTTGACTCTGGGTGCCTCGACTTCTGGGCAGTGCATGAGGATAGCAGTCTGCTGCTGACCCTCCAAGAGGCTCTTAATTGCCTCAAGCAGTACCGTTTGCTCGTTGATAGGAGCTGCAATGGTAGGTGGTGGTGGTAGAATAGGTGGTGATGTGTTGCCATTGACGTTCGTGCTTGTGATGTTGGGAGAATTCACGACCTTGATAGAAAAAGAAAGATTAGGATAGATTCAAGGAATTTAAAATGTAAGGAATGTATAGTTGCTGATTCTTATAGTTCTTGTGATATATTACTTAGGACTTCATGCAGAACTGACCTGTATGGGCCGCCAATAAAACCTGTCACGCCCCGCTTCCCAGTGTATGGAATCGGTGACGTGGCAGGCCGCAACGTATTTACTAAGAAATAAATACGTTAAGCGTAATTAAGCAATATATATATATATATATATATATATATATATATATAATGCACAGGAATGACAAGTGATATAAAATAAACAATAACTTTTATTTACATTCATTTTTATATACAAATATTTGAAAATGGAAAGGATACAATGATATAAACAATGCATAAACAGTGGCATACAAACTGAAAATAAATATAAGGAGAGCTAGAAGTCCGGCTGGGCAGTGAGTTGGTCCAAGTCCTCTTGGCTAGGCTCGACCTCCTGAGAGTCCGGTCCTCCTGACGAACATTCTAAACAAAGAAAAAATAGGAATGTCATCAGCGAACCAGCGCTCGGTAAGTTCCAAAAGAAGGAATGGAATATAACTAGGAATGTGAAATGAAAATGGTAAGTTGTACATGTATATGCTTCTTATTCTAACGTAGTTGTTTGTAACTTGGTACAGAAGGTATTTATGTATACGAGAGGAGTCCATCTTACCCCGTGAACTATGGTAACATATAGTATAAGGCCCCGTCAAAACTCACAGGATAACGACATGAGAGTTCATGTAGGTGTCTTTTAAGTGACCATCTCATGCCACGTTAATACGTCTCGTACCAATCTATCTCGTTATCCCCGTGTGATGTATTGTATAGAGTTATCTTTACAAGTCTTGCCGAAACCATGGATACAAGTTGTTCAAGTAGTTAAGTTCAGGATGTAATCATATATTTAAGTAGTCATGTCAAGTTATAACCATGGTTCGGTCAAGTCAAGTCAAGTATTCAGGTTTTATATTGATGTTTGAATTCAGATATTCAGGTTCATGTTCATGTTCAAGTATTCATGTTAGACTTTGAATTCATGTTTGAATTGGACTCTGATTTAAGTTTGGATTCAGGTTTGCGTTAGACTAAGACTGAGTCAGACACTTGTAACTGATTTAGATTCTGAATTAGGTTCGGGAGTTATCGGTAACTGCTACACATGGACGGTAGGATTTGTGTTTTTTTCTAAGACAATTATCATTGATAACTCCGTTAAGTTTTCTACATTAAATAGGCAAGCACCCACTTTCTCCGGCTCTCTGGGGCTCAAATTCATCCCGCTTAAATCTATATTTACTAAAATCGTTAATATTGTTTTATATAACTCGAGAGGGTTTTATGAAAAATATTTTTAATAAAATTTCAAAATAAATCTCGAGAATTTACTTATTTTATTTAGGGTTTTCATGGATATGAATTTTAAGGATTTAGGTATTTTAGTGATAATTGCTTAGCTTGGAAAGTTCATGCTATTTTATTGCAAAACTTGTCTTTTGTTGGTATCTTGATAGTATTTTAGTGAAACCGGTAAATCTTTCATTTTAAAAAAATATAAGTTTATTATATTTTGAAAATATATGGATTTTGTAATTTTATATAATTATTAAAAATTAATTTTATTTAATTAGAAAAATATGTTTTTCTTAAAAACCGTATTTAACACCTTTCGAGACCGAATACTCCATGAAGAGGTCTGTATCTCGCTCTACTTGCCTAAGAATGTGCGATAATCCGCACCATCTATTAGCGGATCTCTTAAAGAGGGTTGTATATGTATATTCGCAAAGGAATTAAGAATACTGTTTTAAAAGAAAACTGTTTTTAAAGTGAGTGGTATTTTAATGTAATATTTTTTTCGTAACCAAAATTCACACAAAGGTATCGTGCAATGGAATAAGAGTGTATGTGAGGGATAGGTCGTTACCCTGTGAAATTTTCCTAAGGTATGTTTAAACGATACTAAAAGAGGTAATATTTAAAGTTCATGGTATTTTAATGAAAAACTTAAATTAAAGTTATTTTACATGAAATTCTAGGTTAAAATTTATTCTAAAAATTTATAATTAAGATTAAAATTATTGTGTAAGATTTGGATGAACAATATGTAAAAAAAAGGGAGTTTTTAGGATTTAGCAAATAGATATCAGTATTAACTCCACTTACCGATATTCGTTTTAAAAATGAATTTTTAAAGAAGAGAAAAGAAAATTGGAAGGAACTTACAACTTAGATGGTTTAAAGAAAGGTATAAGAAGAGAGGATTGTCGTCGTGGCATCACGGGAGCGCCGGAATAGTTTTGATCTTTCGCCAGAAGCTGATCGCTTGCTAACTCTTCTTTACTCCACTTGTACTTAAAGAATTTTTGAGAGTTTTGGTTAGAAATTTCAAAATGATATTGAGCCAAAGGGTGGGGTGGTATTTACAGCGTAGAATTAGGGTTTTGGAATTAAAATGGTGAATTAAAATGAATTAAAAAGATGATAAATGGTGAAATGAATGGTCGTTTGATTGCAGAGAAATCAAATAGTGGAGGGGGGTTGGGGGTAGGGGAAGAGTCAAGTGTGCAAAGTTCGGGGCTCATTGGCCTCGGTTCACCCATCGGTACCGGCCTAAATAGAGTTTCCGCCAGCCGATCTAGGGTTTCGTGCCTCTGGATTTGTGCCACGTGTACAACTCAGTGTTTAAATCCTTTTGCACATGTTTGATTTTTTCGATTTTTCATTTTTATGTGTATTGCACGTGTAAACTTTTGGGCTTCCAAAGAGTTAAAAAGAAAAATCATAAAAAATAATGTGTCTGATGGAATCCAAACACACAGGCCACGTCACAGCAGTGCAAGGCTTTTCCAGTGAGCTACAAGTTGTTTCTTACTGTTATTTAACAAAGTTAATTTATAACTCAATCTCAGACTGTATAACTCATTTCTGTACATTAAACTGGAAAATTCCGTACAGTAAATTTAGAGTCGTTACTAAGATGAGGGTGGCCTAATGGTCTTAGACGCTAGCCTTAAGTTCCGGTCTTTAAGAGGGGTGTGGGTTCAACTCCCACTTAAGACATATTTTATGAAGATGATGGTGGCTTAGTGATTTTAGGCGCTGGCCATAAGCTCTGGTCTTTGAGAGGGGCGTGGGTTCAACTCAACTTTAGACATATTTTAAACCCATCGTTACATGTCCTAAATCTGGATGAGAAAGGATAAGTATTGTGATAGGCTTGTGACAGCTAATGCAAAGCTTTGCCACATTCTATGACAAGGGCAAGGATTAAATTAAATTAAATCTAACACTCTCACAGCGGAGTTTTCTAAAAAGATGTTTTAATTTGAAAACAAATCTTTTTCTAAATCAAACAAATTATTTCTCATTTCTTTAAAAATACTAATAAATAATTTATCTTTTCAAAAACTTTTTAATAAAATCTTTTAAATAATCCTTTTTCTTTTTTAAAATACTTTTAAAAAACATCTTTTCTAAAATCCAATTAAATCTTAAAAATTACAAAATCTTTCCTATTTATTTTAAAATAAATAGTTTTATCTTTACAAAAATTTATTTTCTCTAACAAAAAATACTTTAAATAAAAATCCTATATATTTTCTTAAAAAATATTCTTCTTTAAAAATCTAACAAAATCTTTTTTTAAACAAAACCTTCTTTTCCTTTTCTTTTCTAAAACCAATAAATTATTTTCTGGTTTTCCCTTTCCTTTTCAAAAAACAAAATTCCTCGTTTATAATTTAAAAAACAAAACAAGCAAGAATAAATACAAACAAAATTTTATTTATTTTAAAACGGGCACGGTCGTTACACTGATCGAAATTGCAATATTTTTTTTCATATGCAAGAATTATTTTTTATAGATCATAATGTTTTGCTAGGAATATTTTGCTCCAATATCCCTGAGTACTGTTACTTTCTAAAAGACATGGTGCGATTTCTTTTTATAAAATGGTTTTTATAATCTGAACATAACGTATGGAGAGGAGGTTGAGGACGACGACACAGCGGGTGAGGGGTCACAATCACAGGCGGAAGGGATTGGGGCAACGAGAATTTTTTTATATTAATTGACCGGTGGGCAGTAAAAAGAAGTTATTTCTAAAGTTATAAACGGGTAGTTTAGTAAATTGAACTAACATCGTTATTAAACTTATTAAAAGCTTGATGTGGTTGGGGTTAATATTTCTATACACAATTTTTGGTGTGGATTTATCAAACGAAGGTTTGGCAATATCGCCATTTAGGGTAAGGGCTAAGAATTGAAAGCCTTATTCATAAATATGGAGATTTGTGGGCCTAATTTAGAAATGCCCAAGATTTAGGGGGCCTATATATAAAAAAAACCTTTTTTGTGAAATAGGGTAGTTTAATATTAAAATTATTAAAATAGGACGATTTGTTTTAAATTTATTGAAATAGGGCGGTTTGAGCCCGATCCCATCCCCTCTAAACAGAGGGCAGGTTCTATAAACCCACCCCCTCCCCTATATAGGGGAAGGCGGGTTCCTAGAACCCGCCCTCCCCTATAATGGGAAGAGGGCGGGTTGGGTTCTGAGAACCCGTCCCATTTTTTAAAAAAAAATTTAAATAAAAAACGAAATGAATTAAATATCCAATAAAATAATAAAACCTGTATAATATTATTGTTGTTTAAATATGAATCTGGTATACACTCTAATAACAAAATGAACCCGTCAAATTTATAATACAAAAAAATCATAAATGTTTGTAAAATGTAAATTGTACAAGTTTCTTTACAAGCGCTAACCGATTTTCTTCCGATGCACTTGTCACGATCTCGAAGGTCCCGTCCCTGTTGACTGTCCTGGACATCTGGTCCTATAATGACCTGATTGTTTGCATAGGCTACATCTGGCGTGTCTTTGCTGAGGATCAGTATCCATTGTCATTCGATCTCGACGCGCCTTAGGTCTTCCGGGCCCTATATTTTTTTTCCGGCGGTAATACAGTCGGTGTTTGTATGTTTCCAGTATAATAGTGCTAATAGCGACTGTCTGATATAGGATGAAATTTTGGATCGTATGCGCCTTGGTAATTGGAAACTGTATAGTAATGGGAAGCAAAATTGTAATGTGAGTTATGCATGCTGCTTGCAGCAGCAATTGCGTGGGCACAAGGTAAATGTTGTTGCTGGAAAACACCGCATATGCATGAAGAGAGCCATTCATCTCTAAAATTTACGGTATATTGATTCCCATTACTCCCCGTAACTTGAAATTTCGCCGTGTCAAACCTTTCAGATCTGTAGTATTGTGCTCTGCGCTCTCTTTTCCGGAATATATCTTCGTAATACGCGGTGAGTGGAGTCTCCATCGCCAAGAACTTTTCTCTTCTATGCACAAAGTAAGTATTCACTCGGAAAAATGTTCAAACAATCAACTCCTGTATCGGTAAGCCTCTAACACCTTTAAGGACCCCATTGAAGCTTTCAGACATATTAGTGGTCATTAGTAGATATCTGCATCCATTATCATATGCTTGTGACCACATGCGTACTGGATACTCATCTAACCACGCTTTCGCGGTTTGACTCATCTCTCCAATTTTCGTCATGTATATGTCATGAACATTAGGGTCAGACGCTTCACCGGCTTTGTACATAAACTTATATAGATCTGAATTTTTAAGTTTTCTATCTGGTAAAACCTATGTAGGGTCGTTGAAAATACAGCTCTCATTACAGCTAGTATTCCTAGATGTCTATCAGATATGATGCATAAATCTGTTTTATCAATAACAGATGGGATACTTTTGAGTTGACGGAAAAACCATGACCAGGATGATGTATTTTCACCATCGACAATAAAAAATCCCAACGGAAATATACCGTTATTAGTATCAACACCCGTAGCAATTAACATGCAACCTCTGTACTTACCATATAGATACGTCTCATCCACGCACAATACCGGCCGACAGTGTGTGAAACCAGCCGCACAAGGAGCGAAGCACCAGAAAATTCTTTGAAACCTGACACAGCCATCGACATCTGTTTCTGTGGGTTTTAACTGGTATACGGACGCCGGATTTGATGCTTTCATGGTTTCCATAAAAGGGACTAGTGAGTTGTACGAGCTTTCCTAATTTCCAAATATCTTGCGTAAAACCTTTCTACGAGCATCTCATGTCTTCACATACGAAATCTGAATTTTGTGCTCTCCGCTAACGTAGAGCCGTATCTCTCGAGGAGTCATCACCACATCTGTACGGATTAGTGGCATGATTAGTGAGCAAATGTAAGATGAAGTGCAATTCCTGTGATCTTTTAACATAATAGAATTGATGCAAGTATGTTCATGATTGTATTTTGTGACCTTCCAAGTTTTGGCTCTTTTGGAACAACATGCATGCAATCTCCACTTACATTAGCTTTCGTACATATCACGGTATAGTACGTCTTATTTGACTCTTGGGTGTTAAATGTAACGTTTTTTTGAATAGCCCAAGACCTCAGCTTACAAATAAGATCCTCTTTTTCTTGAAACATATCCCCAACAGTGACACAATCTTCACTTGCTACTGTCTCTTCCAAATAGGGTTCCATATTTACTTCTGCCATGGCTAAGTCTACCCAACTATCATCTTCCAGGGGATCGAGGCCGGGATCTTCTAGTTCGACAAAATCATTATTCGCAGCCATATCATCAAACAATACTACTTTATTCAATCCAGCGGCATATTGGTTCTTTCTCTTATCATCTGACACTTTATTTATAGATTTGGTCATGAGAGCACATGTGTATGGGAAGACCGGATCGAATTAAAATCACTGCCGTGGATACCCCTGGAAAGCCTCTCGGCTCTTGGTGGAATGGCAAGAAAGGTTATATGGCTCCTCGTCGAGTATTTAGATACTATAGAGATGAGTTGGATCGCATGGAGGCGACTCAGGTAACCATAACTTACGTAATTAACTTTGTTTTAAAATTTTAAATTGCCTTCATTACAATTTGGTACTATGTTATTTGCGCAGTTCACGTGGACGCCTTATACAGCATATCGTCTGCATGGATTACCCGGCATTTGTATCGAAGGAGAGCCGGTTTGGCGGGCTCGATACCCACTCCTCTGCATTAATATCATTGTCATGCACCTACCGGACCGGGTGTTGCGGCAGTTCAGTATATTGCAACATATTCCTGTCCCGCCGCCTTCGCCTATGACAATAGAGAGAGACATGCGAGGAGGAAAGGCGGAGCGTGATTGGAGGGAGCATTATCATCAATATTTGCCGAGATGGGAGGATAGGCAGCGTAATATTGCCTTACAGCAAATAGGTGACCAAACAACCACTGACGCTACCGAAGCATATCTACAGTGGTATAAGCGTGTCACCATAAGATATCTTTCTGCTCCCCCTAATGACTTTCCAAACATCCAGCGGTACGAGCCTAGAGGCCACGTAGAACGAGAAATGGTAAGTTGAATTTTTTAAATTATATTACTTTTTAACATCCGACGGTATGAGTTAATACTTATTTCTTATTTCTAATGCAACGACAGGCTCGTGGGTTGCATCATATACAATCAATGATGCAGGATCCATATCCGACTGATACTGGTCCGGATACTCAGGCTTTATTTTCAAATGTAGACTCATATATTGGTGGTATATTCGGTTCATATAATATGCTTCCACATTTATTGCCGGCACTAGAGCAGCAGCATGAGCCGGCACCGGAGCAACAGCATGAACCAACACCAGAGCCGCAGCATGAGCCGACACCAGAGCCGTAGCATCAGGGAGATCCAGAGCAGCAGGATCAGTGGTTTGGATCACCATACTGTCAGCAGCAAATCTGGCATACCGGACAAGCGCAACAACTGGAGGAACAACAATTTTGGGGGACCGGTTTTGCGCAACAATAGCAGTCTTGGGGGTCAGGTTTTGCACAACAGCCGTCTTGGGGGTCAGGTTTTGCGCAATAACAGCAATCTTAGGGGTCAGGATTTGCGCAGCCATGGGGCCCAGGTTTTGTGCAACAGCAGCTGCATGAAACCGGGACAGGTTCTTCGCAACAACTGCCCAGTTGGGAGACAGATTTTTCGTCCTACATACAGTTGTTGGGAGGCAGCGCATATCCGACACATGTCCCACATTCAGGATTTGCGAAACAATAGCATGTCCAAGACGCTGCTGAAGACGAAGCTGAAGCCGAAACCGAAGCAGAATAGCAGACGCCGACGCCGCCGCCATATACCCAAGAAACGGGAGGGTCCTCCAGTCATCCCAAGAGGCATAGGCTTATGTCAAGTCTCCTCGGATTGGGAAAGGGAAAGGGAAAGAGAAAGCGATAGTTATATACTTTTACAAACAGATATGATTATTTTGTATTATAAATTTGACGGATTCATTTTATTATTAGAGTGTATACCAGATTCATATTTAAACAACAATAATATTATACAATTTTTATTATTTTATTGGATATTTAATTCATTTCGTATTTTAATTTAATTTTTTTTAATAAAAAAATGGGACGGGTTGAACCCGCCCTCTCCTTTATAAGGAGAGGGCATAAAGGAGAGGGTGAGTTAACCCGCCCTCTTCCCATTATAGGGGAGGACGGGTTCTATGAAACCGCCCTCCCCTATATAGGGTAGTGGGCTGGTTAACCCGCCCTCTGTTTAGAATGGATGGGATCAGGATCAAACCGTCCTATTTCAATAAATTTAAAACAAATCCTCTTATTTTAATAATTTTAATATTAAACTGCCCTATTTCCAAAAAAAACCCTTCTTTGTTCTTCGAAATCTCCACTGAACAGTAGTCAAAAAAATAAAAAATCCTCATTTGTCAAACTTTTTGGCCATAGAGCAATGGCAATGGAGAAGAGCAGGATCCTGGTGATTGGGGCCACAGGTGTGCTTGGCCAAGAGCTCGTCAGATGCTGCCTCACTTTTGGGCACCCAGCCTTCGCTCTCATCAGAGATCACTCCTTCAACGATCCCAACAAATCCCAACTCATCGATTCCTTCTCCCTCAGCGGGGTCACTCTCCTCAAGGTCCCTCCCTCTATCCCTCTCTTCATTATGTGTATGATCACAAACCCATTAAATTATGATCGATTTTAATCAGTAAAAACTTGATTTTTCATTCTTGGGTCTGTGCAATTCTCCCTAAATTTGAAGTAGAAATTTTGCATTTTGTCGCGGACCCACTAAATTTTAGTCAATTTCAAGCAGTAAAAACATGATTTTTCTCACAATTTTTAGAAATTTATATCGAGATAGTGTTCTCTGAATGATTATACAAGCGTTGTGTAAGCTATGAAGAGAGTGGAAGCTGTAATTTGTGCAATTCTTGGGTCTGTGCAATTCTCTCTAAATTTGAAGTAGAAGCTTTGCATTTGATCTGCCAATTGCTTATCTGTTTTGTTGCAGACCCACTACATTTTAGTTGATTTTAAGCAGTAAAACATGATTCTTTTGAAGAAAATTTTAGAATTGCAAACACACTAAAGTGTTTATTGATTTTTGGCAATGAAACTTAGGAATTGCTTACTTTGAATATTTATATCGAGATAGGGTTCTTTGAATGATTATACAAGTCTTGTGGAAGCTGTGAAGAGAGTAGATGCTGTGATTTGTGCGGTGCCATCAAAGCAAGTCCTTGAACAGAAGCTTCTCATTCAGGCTATTAAGGAAGCAGGCTGCATAAAGGTAAATTTACCTCATAATTTATTTGTTATTTGATGTTGATATATCTTGCACTCCTTACTTTAAGAATATGGATTGAGCATGCACCTATTTGGCTTTCGTCATGGTTTGCGTGTGTTCATGCATGCGTTTATTAGCTGTGTCTTAGAGTTGAACATACTTTCGTACTGCAATTCTACTGTTTTCTCCTTCTAGACTTTACCAGGTCTCACTACTACAATAAGGGGTTGCCCCTACAGATTTATCCATAAGCGCAAACCACTGCCCCTACGGATAAAGCCGTAGGGACATAAAAATACCCCGTAGCTGCAAATGCCGCAGGTGCAAAGGCCGCAGGTGCAAGTCTTCGCCCTGAACATACCTCTACGGAGTTATAATTGCCCCTACGCCTTAATCCGTAGGGACATGTATACCCACTGCTTACTTCGTAGGGACTGATAAATATTTTAATTTATTGGTTTATAAATTAAAATACTTGCCTCTACGGATGTATCCGTAGGGCCCGCAAAATGCCCCTACGGATAACTTCGTAGGGGCAAGTTTAACTGAGTCCATAGGGACAAAATATCAGGTATCCTGATATTTTGTCCCTACGAATAACAGTGTAGGGGCAAATTCGGCACCTACGGTTTAATCCGTAGGTGCAATATATCGCCCTACGGATTAATCCGTAGGGATAAAATATCAAATTTTTTTTATAAAAAGGGTTATACTGTTTTTTCCCCGCCCTGTGCACAATAATATATACATCATATAACCAAATACAGAAATATTCATAATCAACATCTCACGCATAATATATAAAAGAAATAAAGAAACAGAATACGATATCAATCTAAATCATCGTGAACAATCAAACAACCACCAAAATCGTCCATAATATATACAATATGTATCAAGTACATCCTCAAAAATATAAAAAAGCTATCCTAGCTCGGTCCAGCTCCTCCACCTTTGATAAACGACGTAATCTGGCGCATCTGCTCCTCGGTGCAGTTCTGAGTCGTCAAAAACTCGACCAATGAAAGAGCGGACTATGGGGGAGTCTGAGCGGGCTGTGGAGCTGCAGGAATGGTCTGCGCAACCGCAGCCGAGGTAGTGGCTTGCGGAGCCGCATCCGAAGGAGATGCATGCGGAGCCGTAGCCGAAGCAGTCTGTCGCATCTGTTAAATTTTATGTGTAATAAATGAGTAAGAATACTTAGGGATTTAGGCCTCGTTTGGGTATCTAGTTTGGAAAACCGTAGTTTATTTTAATTAGATAGTTTTATATAAGTATGATTAATCAAAACTAAGTCTACAACCAAATAAGTTTAGGCTACTAATATTGCATATGTTACTATCTATAATGTGATAATATTTTACTATTAAGTAGTATACGTACCAACATCTCCTTCAACTCATCGATGGTGGTCTTCAAGACGGCAACATCATATTCTAGATGTCACTCATGGGGGTAGGGGAAGTAACCGCCGGAGTGGAGTCCAACCTCATATGGGCTCTGTTAGGATCCAGTCCCCGGCCTCTCTCCCAACCTCCGTGGTGCCCTCCGTGTGCGGCATCTAGGACCGGGGTCAACAGTATCGGATCGGTCTGTCCAGTAAAATCGATCCCCGATGCCTCCGCCTGCTCCACCATCCGCTGCTATACCCACATTAACTATTAAAATATAAGTATATCATTTAAATTTGAACTTTTCAAAACCAAAATTTCAAACCTGTTAGAATAAATGTTAACACTTACGCAATACTCCTGGATAGCGGTGTCGGGGAATCGAAGCTCGTCCGTGGTGGGATCTGTCGAGGTGCCGTGGACGGCAAGATACACGGTCAGCACGCTCGGTGTACCACCTTGCGCCAGGGTCTGAGCTTTCTGCAATTTGTAAAAAAATTACATATATTATAAAATAACTCTTAATATTACATTATATCATAATAGATTTATTGTAATTTACCGATGCCTCTATGGCACGAGTATTGTTACTCGAGCCTTCTGTATAAGTGGGGCGACCTCTATTTGCCGACTTTCTATTCTCTTTATTTTGATCGGCCTGTTGCTGCACAACACATTCAGATTTAGTTTTCTAATTAAGCAACACAAAAAAATAAATTATATACTAAACAATGAATTACATTTAAATTATAAACCTGTTTACGCTGAGAGTCGAAATATTGGCACAAGAGAGACCATGTATCTACGTCGATTCTCGCAAAGGCCGGAGTATGTAGGAGAGTCGCTCTTTCTGCCTCGGGGGTCGCCATCCACAGGGAATAGCAGTCGATCTTCAGCTCATTCCTATTGTATCGGACCTTTAATTGCATGTTCTTCATCTGGCCATAGTACAGAGCGTGAAGATCGAGCACTCTCTCAGGATGATTAGGGTCGGGTATAGGCTGAAAGTCGTAATCCAATTGCAAATACAAAAAACAATGTATTTAAATTGCAAGTGTTAAATAATAATAAATATATTGGATAAATCAAATGTAAATATATATTAATACCCGAGCCTGCTCCCAGAAGAGGGCGAATGATCGCCGGTGCTGATCGTCCTACTCAACGTGAAGTGGATATTTCTTCACGAGGCGGCTCTCATCCCCCATATACCGGCCGAACATCTCGGCATAATCATCGGTATAGCGATAATCGGGGGTAAAGAAGATGAGAAATGCTCCCTCCCCTAGCTTTGTTGGGCCTCAGCCTGTGGGACTGATTCGGCCCTCAAGTTCCCCTCTCGGGATGAGTCTGCCCCGCATCTACTAGAAATATCAAGACAATCAATATTAAGACAAAGTGGTATTAAGAAATCAAGGTTTAACGAAAATTGAAGTGCGATATATACCTCCGACGACAGCAGCACGAGCCCGGGCCCGGGCAGCAGCACGAGCGGGACGATAGTTCCTTTGGTGAGGAACAGCCGGTGACCCGAACGTGGACGCATCCCCTCCAACTAGAAAATAAACATCGACGATAAAATTATATGAAGTTCATGTTTATTCTTAAAGGATATATAAAATGAATAAATATATTATATTTATTCATACCAACCTGCAGACTGAGCGGAGGGTACGGAAGTCGCGGGAGTGGCCCCTAAGCCGGATGTGGACGCACTACCTATAATTAGACAATTAAAAATAGATTATATAAGTAATTGCAAAAAGAATGTGTATATCAATAATCAATATGCATACACTATAGGATATATAAACATACCAGCAGGTGCGGTGGTGGCCTTTGCCTGAGATGTGGAGGCACCACCTACAGCTAGACAGTCAAACATTGACTATATAAGTTATTTTGAAATAAATATGCGTGTATATCTATAATATTACATTCAAAATGAATATTCGTGCAATATACCTGGAGGTGTGACAAAGTCCCAACGGAAGGAGTCATCCGAAGGGGTCTCCGATCGGGGTGCAAGACCGGTCTTCTGAAGTTCCCTACGCAGCTCTCCGGACGGCAGAACCGCTTTGTCTCTGCCTTTACCTCTGTTAGTGCCGCGGCCGGTGCTCCTGCCGCCCCTCGCTGCTCCGGTCGTCGTCATCAAATCTAGACAAGAGTACAATCATTATATATGCATGCTATATATGTATAGATCGTAAAAATGTGAAATAATAATATAACATTACTGATAACCTTTTTCGTTTTGTGGACGCATTAGACATATCTACTTGGTTTTCATCATCGATATCATTTCTAACCCATATAACTTCACGATCAGCTGAAGATAACCCGTCTTTTGAAACAGACGGTCGGAGCACTCTAAGTTTTCTCTCTTCGTCCCCATCGCCGTCTTCCATACGATTCTCAAATTTTGGGACATCGTAAATATCCCTGGGTTTCTAACGGCATACGACACTCTATCCCAGATGCTTTAAGTACTGTGAGTAGTATACTTGGAACGCTTGGTTCGGAAAGATAAATGGATTGTCATGACCGTAAAATCGAAATGTGTTCACACTAGTCAATCCATATTCATCTTTCCAAGTTCCGAGATTGTTTCTCCACTTATCTGTATCGGTTCATGTATCGTACCAAGTACATTGAAATATATAAAACGGTTCTGGTCGTCCGGGATATTGGATGCCAAGTATGCAATTTAAGTATCCATAATAAATCACACCATTCGTACCTACCGTCGTAATCCTACTATCCTGAGTGGTTCGAAATGTTTTTATGTCCTTAACTTCAAATTTTTATTCAAGGATACCGAATCCTTTATAATATGCAACCTCCATACTTGGAAACTGAGCTAAACATCTTGAATCACTCTTTAATGATACAGACAAGTTCATCGTGGATCTGACAAAACAAATTTTACGACAAATATATAACGATATAAGTTTAGATTAAGACGGGTAGCAATAATATGTTATTCGAACAACTTATATGATCTGCAACCCAATCGCAAAAATTATCCTGACGATATTTTTTCCAATCGTTCATCATTCCAATCAGGATGCCCCTTACGTACCTCATTAAAACGATTTCTGTTCTCAACAATAAATTATGACATTAATATTATATCATTTTATACACACAAACACAAATTTAACAATTAATCAAAAAAAATCCATTCTCTAATTTCTTCAAGACATATGCTATTGAGGAGGATAAACCGATATATCTTGTTGATAAACACAGTATCTACTCTCTTATATTCAGCTTTACCATATGGTCCGTCCTGAATTCTCCGAGGCTGGTTAAGCTTCATCTCAATGTTCTCGTCCAGATAGCGGAAAAAAATGTGGTTGCTTCATCTAGAAGATAACCTTTCATGATAGAACCCTCTGATCGATTTCTATTGCGTATATATATTTTTTTAGAGTGTAGAGGTAGCTAAAGAAAAATATGTTAAATAAATTAATATGGGCATATAGGACAACAATAATTTTACAAATTGCGTGAAACGAAAAATTCCACGCACTTTTCGACGGGATACATCCATCGATATTGTACCGGTCCGGCTAACAGCCTCAGTTGCAAGATAATCTGTCAGGTGCATTATGATATCGAAGAATGACGGTGAGAAAATACGCTCAACCTTGCAAAGTATCAATGAAATAGAATTTTCCAGATTCTCCAGCGCCACAACATCCAGGGTTTTAGCGTACAATTCTCTAAAAAAGCAACAAAGGTTATTGATTACTAGACCAACCGATTCGGAAAGAGAAGTACTGAGTGCTAATGGGAGAAGATGCTCCATAATAACATGGTGATCATGACTTTTCAGCCCATCGATCTTGCCTTTCACAATTTTTATTTTTTTACTAAATGATCCTGAAAAACCTGTAGGAACTTTCAAATTATGCAACACCTGCAGAAATCTTTTCTTCTCCTGTTGTGACATGATATGCGGTATTGGGAAGTACAAACTTGTCTGGTTTACCCGCTATCAGTTTAGAATGCAATTCACTTTTAATTTTCCAGTCCTGAAGATATATCCAAGTACGGAGGTTGTCTTTTGATTTTCCCTCTTTACAAAGAAGTAAGTTGAGTACTTGCTCGGATACTCCCTTCTTTATGTGCATGACGTCCAGACAATAACGCACTAAATTTGTTGACCAGTATGGAAGCTCGTAGAAAATGCTGAACTTGTTCCAGTATGATGGTTTGACCTGATTTGCCGAATCTATCCTGAAAGCCACATTATTGTACCCATCCCACTGAGCAGTCATGTATCTCCGGACAATGAGACTGGAGGTCCAAGAAGCTCCTGATGACCATCAAAGTGAGTAGCGTCTAACATGTAGGGATGGTCTAGAGGCAGGAAACGCAGATGACCGCAATAACAAATCTTCCTGCTAAAATTCAAGAATTTCGATGTTGTACATTGATGGCAATAAGAGCATGCTTTGTGACCATATACGGACCAACCTGACAGCATTCCATACACATGAAAGTCATTAATTGTCTACATTAAAGCCGCACGCTGTGTGAAGGTTGTATCTGTGTTTGTATCGTAAGTCTCTACACCATCAATGAATAAATATTTTAACTCATCAATCAGAGGTGGGAGATAAACGTCGATATTGTTTCCCGGTGAGTTTGGTCCGTCGATAAGAAGATGCATCATAAAGTAGGATTGATCCATAACCAACCAAGGGGACAGATTATAAACCATCATTACAACGGGCCATGTGCTGTGGCTTCCAGCCATATAGTTGAATGAGCAAAAGCCATCACTACCGAGTCCGAGCTTGACATTGTAAGGATCACTACTGAATATTTCATGTCTCTTATCGAAATCCTTCCATGCCGGGGAATCTCTTGGATAACTCATTTTTCCATCTTCACTTGGAGGAGTTCGATGATACTAAATCATTGCCTCGGCTGTTTTCTTACACCTGAATAGCCTCTGCAGCCTCTGTGTTATGGGAAAGTATTGTGCTATCTTGACAGGTATATCGGGCTTCTTATCGGATTCTTTCGGTTTATATCTGATCTCTCCACATGTTGGACACTCTTTTAAATCTGAATTCTCTTTCCGGTACAACACGCAATTTTTGGGACATGCTTGAATCTTCTCACACTTCAGACCCAAATCAGACATCATCTTCCGGGCTCCGTACCAGCTGTCGGGCACGTTATTTTCCAGGGGTATAGAATCTTTTAAGAACTTCAGAAGTATCGTGAATGACTTGTTGCTTCATTCATTTAGACACTTAATCTGGAAAAGTTGGACGAACCATGAGATGGTGGAATACTTTGCATTATCATAAATTGGTCTTCTAGCATCATTCATAAACTTTTCATAGTTATCTGCATGCGGTTCTTGACCGGAAGGAATGTCATCTTTGGTACGAATACTATCACCTACGGCATCCTCTACCATATGCTCTATTTCTTCTCCTGGAAAGAAGTTACCGTTTTCTTCTTCTGCCGCATTACCGTCTTCTCATTCTTCTTCCGCATTACGGTCTTCTTCTTCTCCTTTCCTATGATATAGCCACGTCGTATAAAATCTAGTAAAACTATGTTTAATAATGTGAAGCTCTACGAATTCTACCTTCTGACAGTACTTATTCCTACATCTATTGCACGGGTAGAGAATCTTCTCTAACACTATCTTATTATGTGAGCGTGCAAATTCAATGAAAGCAGCAACTCCTGCGACAAACTTAGGTTGCATACGTTGTTGCCAATCCACGTACATCTAGTCCTTAACTCTGATGTACTCATGAGTTATGTTAGACTGTATAACATATAAATTGTAGGTTATGATGACTATATTGAGAAATCTAAGAACGGGATAGTTACTGACAAAGAAGAAAATCCGTAGATGCAAGTTTGTCGTTGAAAAGAATAAATTATCGATAAACAAAGTTAGATTTGAAGATACCCAAGTATGCGTTGTATTCTGTGTATGCGTGTTTCAATTTATGATTTCGCTTAAGTGTAGAGTTGTTAGTGTGTATGTGTTTTGTGTGTGCGTTTGTTATGTATTCGTGTTGTATGTGTGTGTTTCGGCTTTCGGGGGTAAGGCTTCTATCCCATTAAGAATGTATAGAGCAGACATCCATTCGCTTGTGCTTTCATCCGTTTCGAGTAAATTTCGGCAGCACCTCTCCGCTGTTCTCCGAGTACACTGTAATAGAATAAATAATCATTTCAATATTGCTGCGAAACAACGTTGAAATAAACATTTAATCTATCTTTGTACTCGGAGAACCAGCGGAAAAGTACTGACGAAATAACTCGAAACGAATGAAAACACAAGTGAATGCAGGTGTTTGATTTATACATTCCTAACTTGTCCATACTGGACAAATCTATCGGTTATCATACGATTGAATTTTCTCGTCACATAAGGTTATTAGTACCGAACTATACCGTCCGATATTTAACAAGTTTCATGTAGTTCTATGTCACGACGGATATCGAACGTATGTTAACCGATAGACGGGGACTAAGTCGCGCTTTGATTTTCATAT
The DNA here is from genome assembly GCA_030015575.1 of Agapanthus africanus. Classification (NCBI taxonomy): domain Eukaryota; kingdom Viridiplantae; phylum Streptophyta; class Magnoliopsida; order Asparagales; family Amaryllidaceae; genus Agapanthus; species Agapanthus africanus. Next base: position 12,073,377 of record CM057344.1, on the reverse strand, counting down.
GAGTATCGATAAGAATATGAAAGTTTCATATTATTATCGAGTATCATATATTGGTTTTAACTTAAACATTTAAGATGAATAGATTTTACGTTTACGTTTCGTTATTAAGGGTTCGAAATTTTTAGTTTAGGGTAAATTTTTCTTGCGTTTACGGTAAAGTTGTACGTTTACGTTATCATCGAGTATCGTACTGAAGGAACTAGTACATCCTAAACCCTAACCCTAATTAACCCAAATTAACCAAATTAACCCAAATTAACCTAATTAACACCCTAACTCAAATTATCCCCAATTAACCCCAATTAATCTAATTAACTCAAATTAACCCTAATAAACATCGTAACACTTCAAATTATCACCAATTAACCCAAATTAATCCTAATCAACACCTAACACAAATATACTCTAGTTTACCTAATTAACCCAAACCCTAACCCAAATTAACCTAACCCTAATCATCACCCAAACCCCAACCCTAATTAACCCATACTAACCCTAACCATAACCCTACATATTCACTCTAACCCTACATAATTCACTCTAACCCGAAACCGAACCCTAAACCGAACCTTAATCCTACCTAATTAACCTTAACCCTAATTAACCCCCAATTAACACGGAAATAGCTATAACCCTAACCCTAAAATCAAGATTAACACAAAAAAACAAAATTATAAGGGGAAAATGGAAATTAACTCACCTCAGAGTAGTTTTGCCTGTGGGAGACTGTGGTGCGGCCAACGACGACGAGACACAGTTGACGACGAGCTCGCGGGAGAATTACTGAGCTCGACGAGACACAGTCGACGACGAGACAAAGTCGACGACGAATGTGGTGCGGCCAACGACGACGACGAAGTCAACGATGCATGTACCGGCGATGAAGTGTGGTGGCAAGGAGGCGCACGCGGGAATCGATCGCTGGAAGAGGGAAATTTTGGGGATGACGGTGGGAAATTACTGAGCTTTATTTTTTTACAAATAACCCATCGTTGCCCGTACGGATTAATCCGTAGATCTTTCTTTTGTGGCTCCGTAGGGATAAATAAAAAATTACATTTTAATATTTTTTAATTAATACGTAGGGCACTGTAGGGGCAACCCTATGGATCTACGGATTAATCTGTAGGGGCAGTAAAAAGTTGCCCCTACGGATTCCTATAGCCGTAGGGGCCGCCTCTGATTGTAGTAGTGTCTGGAACACCAACTTCTGTTAAGATGTACGGGTATAGATACAAATACACGGCACGATATTCGCAATTTTCCGGAAGTCTGAGATATCGTGATTCAAGCTACAAAAATATATTCTACAAAATTATGAATTTGGAAATTTTAAACTAAGAATGCATATAACTTGTTAGTATTCATGCGTAAAACGATGACGTCTCAGCCATTAGTTAGTTTTCGATGAATCTAAGATACCATATAATGTTCTGGTTATTCCAAAAAGAGTCCATGGGTAGTGTAGACCAATCCGAGAGAATTCGGTAAGGATATGAATCCGATAATAATCCATGCAACACAAGATGTTTAGGATTATGGCTAGCCAATCTCTTGTACATGGTTTCCCCAGCCAGGAATTTGACACTAAATAACAGGGGGTATTAATGTTGTCCAAAAACTTACTTGAGCGAAGACGGTTGGCTTAGATGACGATGTTGATGAAAATGATGATGATGTTTTGTGGCCAAAACAACCCAAAACAGTTCAGGTAAACTTTTCATATCATCCGTTAACAGAACTTAAGACATATGGTATCGTTTCTTCTTTCTTTTTTGGCCCTCTTGTAAGCACAAGATTGAACTTTTGAGATCATGGATAAAGTTGACATGGAGAGTGAGAATATATTTTTATATTAGTATTCCATTAGCAAAAAAACATGACATCAACAACAACAATAAACAAACAAATCTAAATTACACCTTCAAAACTCTTGTAAGCTGGCAAAAAAGTGGAGAGGCTGCTCTTTCGCTATAGTTTGCAAGAGGGGATTGAACTCTTAACCTCATCGGAGCAGATCCAATCATCACCGTGTATACGGTCCTGTAGATATAGCTAAAATTTTATTTCTTTACTCTTCTTTCCAGGCATCTACCTAAAGCTCTCCCTCACATCACAGAATATATAGTCAATAATATTGAATTATGGAATGCACACCAATGGCTGTGTATTTGATCTTTCAAAAGATTCTTTTCTAAGTATTAATTATCACATGCATTATGAGCTGCATGTGGGAACATGCATAGCATTGAGGGTGCATGAACTGCAGAAATACTTGTAGATATTGTGATATATGATTGGGGTTTTCAACTAAAAATTATAATGGTAAAAATACACAGTGTTGAATACAACGACAACGCTTATAAAAAGGACCGTAGTACCTATACATAGCACACCACCGCCAAATAGCAAAAAGAGGAGATAGCCTAACGCAAAGCGTAAACTATGTAGTTGCTAATATTTTAATTAAAAAATTCCTCATAAGTTATATGACTGAAAATTAAATACATAAGACAGTAAATGCACGCGTGCAGGCTTTGATCATATTCGTGTTGAAGGTTAGAAATATTTGGAATTTACAGGCTTAATGTATCTCATGGAATATGACTACTTTGTAATTTCTCCATTATAGGAGTCATGTAAATGAACCCAAATATTTATCAGAAAGTATGTTGGAAATCCTTAACAATATTGAGATGATCACATAAACACACTAAACGATGAATTGACCCAAATATAATTTTTAAAGATAAGTGCTTGTCAAAACTATATCTGTTGCATTTTTAAAATTTAAAAATCTTTAATGTTCAATTTATTTTTATGCTATAACCGTGGAAAATGAATGCAGAGGTTTATCCCATCTGAATTTGGAGCGGATCCTGATAAGGTTCAAATTCGCAACATGGACTATGGCTTTTATGAGAAAAAAGTGGAAATTAGGCGTGTCATAGAGAATGAAGGCATTCCTCATACCTTCATCTGTTGCAATCTTTTCATGAGATATTTATTACCATCACTTGTGCAACCAGGCCTCAAGACTCCCCCACGAGACAAATTAAAGATATTTGGTGATGGAAATACTAAAGGTATGTCCAAGCAAATAGCTCAATATATACTACTAGGTTGCATCGGATGGTATTTTTCGCGATCTACAACTACTAGGATAAGTTTCCTATTGTTCTTTATAGGGTTAATTACATATAACACCCTTTATCTATACCTTTTCCAACATTTATAGCCTCTCAACTGACTTTTTAGCACCTGCGACACCCTTGGATGGTCAGCACTCAGCAGCCATGGCAAATTTGATATTCTAAAGCCTATAGATACTTACATTGGGCCTAGAGTGCTAATAAACCACTTGGGGGGTTATAACTTATAAGTTTTAACTGCTGGTGACGAAAATATTGAAGGGTTGTCCAAGTATATTTGCTTTTTAAGGATAAGTTACCTATTATTCTTTAAAGGGTTAATTTCATATAAACCCCCCCCCCCCTCCTCACCCCGTTCAGCATTTATAAACCCTCAACTGGCTTATTAGCAATCCGACGGTCCCAGAATGTGAGCAGCCATGCCAAATTTGATAATCTAGAGCCAATAGATGCTTATCTCAGGGTTGTCAGGTGCTAATAAACGATTGAAGGGTGTTTCTTGCACTTGATCCTTCTCGACATTCTATTTGCTTTTTATTACTTGTTTAACCAATGGAATTTTCTCTGCAGCTGTCTTTGTCAAGGAATGCGATGTTGCTGCCTTTACAATTAGAGCCATCGATGATCCCCGGACTTTGAACAAGGTATTATACCTAAGGCCGCCTGGCAACGTAGTGTCAATGAATGAGTTGGTTGAGATGTGGGAGACTAAAATTGGGAAGAAGCTTAAAAAGGTTTATGTAACTGAGGAGCAGCTGCTCAAGAGCATTGAAGGTATTTGAAATTAGATTAGCTTGTGTCAACTTGTGACATAGTGAAAAAATGCGTATTTCGGGAAGGAAAGTATTACAGGAACATAAACTAAATAATGCTTGATAAAAGGAGTAAAGTGCAGGTTTTAGAAAGTTAAGAGTAGTATTTTCTCTAGACTGACTAAAAGTGCAGGCACGTCATACAATGTAGCCATGTTCTTGAGAACTTCCGTCACGGAGCATGACCATGAGTTTCCTTCAGTCTTTGCTTTCGACTCCTTTTGCTGCAAACTCTTATAATTTGAATATTGCTTTATTAAATTGCAGAGACACCATATCCTAGCAACATGGAGTTGATATTTATGTATTCGATATTAATCAAGGGCGATCATATCTACTTCAGCATCGATAAATCATCCGGCTTGGATGCAACCCAGCTATACCCAGATATTAACCACTTCACTGTCGATCGGTTTTTGGATACTCTGTTGTAAAGAGGGAATTTGTCCTCCATTTTTCTATGTACTGCAGAACTATATCTTATTTTTTTGTTTTCAAGACTGATGGAAAATTTTACTGTGAGAATTTATGTTGATTCTGGAAATTTAAGAGATGCATGTGTAGTTGTTGTCTTGAATCTTGTTAATTAGATATTATCATGCTGTCGTTTATGGTTTTATGTATGTATTCACACTTCATGCTATAGTTTTATTTAGATATTACTACGTCATTTTTCTTTTGTAGTTTTTTGTCTACATCTAAAACATTAAGGCTATATTTTACCTATTTCTGTGGTCTAAAATTTTGTGTAATGATGATCCTCCGGTGAAGCGTAAGCATATTGTGTTCCAATCAATAATCGTGAACGAGAGGAGCAAGATCCCAATCATCGGCAGCTTGGGGTACAAAGTAAATTCATGATCTATGTAATGTGAGCATGAGCCTAAGAGCACTGCTGCTGCCAAGGCGAAGCTTCTAGAAGCTTTCAAGACACATTGATCCGTGTATGCATTTGCATTTTGTATTTGTTTGTGTGGTTTTTGGGTTTGATTTGTAAATTTGGGGTCTTGTAGGGGGATTTGATCGATCATGCTCATGCGGTCTTGGTGAAGGTGATAAGCAAATCATCCTTATATGAACGGAGCAACCGGTGTAAATCAGATTGGCTTGTTATGTATGCTAGCTCCCTTTTTACTCTCTCTGCACCGCTTATCCGAAACCATATTACTAACCTATAAGCGAAGAAGTGTAGTGTTGGGTCAGCCCAGTCTTTGGCCGGCATAATTGGCATTGGCAGCTTCTGTTGCATCGCTTGCCGAGAAAATGAAGATATTAGGTTTTGGTGTTTGCTTGTGCTTTGCTCGAAGGTAACGTTCTTCCTCACATTAAAACGGCAGAGAAATTGCTTGCTATGCCGCCTTCGAGTTTGTTGAAGCTTGGGGCTTTGGGCCAGAAAAGATTTGGTGACCTTTTAAAGGAATCGAGGATGAGGTCGAGATTATTATGGTCGTGCAATGCTGAGAGAGACATGGAATGAGAGCGCTTGGAAATTATTTTTGGAGATTAAGAATTGGTTTCAAGAAAGATATCATGGTCAGTTTGAGTTGCTTTGGGAACAAATGCACGACGAAGCTGTTCTTTTAGGAAAAGAGCTTTTCCTGAAGAGAGCAAAGAAATACCGAGGAAAGCGAAAATGATTAAGGAAGATATTTGTGTTAGGAATGGAACTACCAATTATGTGGGAGAAAATGACAGATAAAACAAAACAATCGCACAAATAAAATGGAAATACATGATTTTATAGTGGTTCAGCAATTTGACTAGTCCACTTACCGTACTAGTTTTTCTTTTTTGCCTTTTTATAAGATACAAGATTACAAACTCTTGATATTGAATTCTGTGACAGATTCACAGTTTTAATTTTTCTTTGGTGTTCATAATAAACTAATGAACAGCTTTGTTTGAATAAATAAGCAAAATGGAATGTGCCATCACATTTCATCAACAGCGTCAAGGACACTCAACACCATGTGATGATGCTCGATATCGGTGATCTCCCAGATCATGACACGTGGCAGACGACGTGTCCCAAAGCTTGCAAGAAAGGACCCACATTGGCTGACCAGACCGCTCCTATGACCGTCCTACAGACAACCTTTGGCTCGTCTCCGAGCCTCCTGCACAACTGGCTTCCTCGGCCCTCTCAGCTCGCCTCTGGGCTCTATCAGAACCAAGATAGCTCGGCCTCCCGCTCATCCCCGAGCTCTCCCGCCGAGCTCATCTTCCTTGATCTCGTCGACCGACCAACGGCACCACTCGCAAGCGCAACCGCCTCCCTCCCGCGAATCTCGCCATGCGCGAGATATTCGCCGTCCATGTCCCGCGTTCTACGCCATCACGATCCCCCATTAACGAGCCTGCCTCGCCATTAATGCGGGATCCCGTCCATCATACGGGCGTGACGTCGGGAGCGTAACGGCCGGCGTGATTCTCGCCATTAATAAGGTCCAACCCTTTCATAGACCAACGCCGCCACGGTAGTGCGTTTATCTGCATTAGCGAATCTTTGACAGAAAAGCTTATCCATCTCGTCGAAGGTCTTTACAGAATCATTTGGTAGTTCCGCATACCATTCGAACGCGATGCCTGTCAGACTGCTGATGAATTATCGGAGTATCAATATGTCATTTCCTCCAGTGTTGCCACACATGGATTTAAAACGCGCGATGTGCTTGCGAGAATTCCCAGTTCCTTTATACATGTGGAAAGTTGGATGTGTGTACTCTAGTGGGTACTGTATTTGATCGTAGCACGCCGGATATGGTCGACCAGACTTGATTGATCTATTTGCAGTATCACTGGCGTAGTGAGCTTTGATTTGCTGAGCGATATATTCGTCCAACTTTGCTTTTGGAATCATTTCCTCTTCGGCTGATGAGGCTTGCAGAGAATTTGCAATGTTCCCATTATCATTGCAAGTGACTGCCGGCGGTTCATCTGCCAGTGGTTCCGGTTGGACCATCATTCCAGCCATACTCTGGACCAGAAGGGCCATCTGGGTCATTTTAGCGGACATCCCTGCCGCTTCTTCATCTCTCTTTTTGAGAGCGCGTTTTAGAAAATCAATATCCGACTCCTTTCCTATTCTTTCTTAGGGTGCGTCTTTGGGATTTTCCTTAGGTGATGGATTAGCAAGTGCTGCCACCTGAGCGAGTATCTTCTGCAGTTTTTCACGTTGCAGTTGAACTTTTGTCAGGGACCGAGTTTGAGGTCGGTGACTAGTAAAATCCCGAACTTCGTCTTTGGAGTTCACCACACAGACTGTGTGAACTACTATGCCCCCAGGCTTGGGGCACAGGAATCTTGACCCTTAGAGTTTGCCTCGGGCATTTGGATTTTATTAGACATCTCTTTTTTGTGAGAAGCCGCTTTGGCTTTGGAAGGAACCTTTGTATCGGGAACCGTATTGGGATGAGTCCCCTTATATTTGAAAGGGGATTTGTCAGAATTTGGCTGACGTTTAGGGGAGGTGCCGCGGTTACCGACTGAGTCCTTCACCTGCTTCCATACCTTATATATAGATGAGGAAAGTTCTTTTAGGGAGCGAACTGGTTTCTGCTCTCGTTGGATTTCCCCGGGATGCAGAGATTTCTTCAATACTGCGGTGGGAGAATTTTGTCTGACTCTTCGCAACAGTTTGAAGCTGTTTCCGGTTGGAACATCAACATTCATTATCAGAGTTAAAGAAGGTGGAGTCAACTCTGATGGAGACTGCCCTCAGCTTGTTTTGTACGACGCCGATATCGACGTCGATCGTTTCTTACGGCTGGAATTTGATTAGCCTAAGGATTTTGCTGAGCCTGCTCCCTGTTTTCTTCGAGAGCTTGAGTATTCTACCCCCTGCGTCGACCATGACCATTAGAAGGTACCCGTTGTTTGGAGAACGATTCCATCGGCAAAGCAGAAGCTTAAGGAGCCAGCCTGTTGAAGACAAACTTCTTCTGGGATTCCACCTTCAGCGTTGAGGTACCGAGGGTGGGAGGTGGGACCATAGACCCAAAGAGAAGCCCATTGATTTCTTGAAGAGCTGGATTGTAAAGATTTGAGGCTGTAAGTGGCCCATACTTGACTCCACCAGATATGACAGGGCCTGAGTTGTGGTGAGTGGAAGCAAACGCCATTCTGCATAGAGGAGAAATGCCGACTTCAGTATCCCATCACCCAAGGACGACTACAAACATCTATACCACGATTATTTGATTGTGGAAAAACACGACATACGAAGTGTGGAGTGGAAAAAGGAAAAGGTCCCACCGGGCGTGCCAGAATCTGTTCACCGCCGAAAAATAGGGACGAACTGGGATTGATCGTCTTACCTGAATTTGGGAGAAGATGCTATTTGGACATATCCACCCACCTCTCCGAAGATACCAGGTTGATTTATGGCACCGAATATCGGAGATTTGGATAGACGCGACCGTTGTAGCAGACTTTATCAGATCCCCCACATTTGTGAGGGGTTTTTGATTGTGGAGACGCTCTTCCCTGCAGGCGCAAGCCCCTGTAGTTAATTACATTACCGCATTGCGATAACCACTTTCTCCTGTTCCAGCAGTTCACTTCGTGTCGTGTGTTGTTTGTTTTATTTTGGGTTTAGGTCAAAATTTTGCTTGACGGGGTCCACGTTGGTAACCTAGTTTTCCAACGGGAGTGAAGTTAGGACGCAGATCTCATATAAATGAGTTCCATCAATTCACGGGATATTTGGGTTTAATCTAAGAATCGTTAGTCATATTTGAGACTAAAATCAACTTAGAAGCAAATGAGCATATGGGCTCAATTATTTTAGTTTAAGGACATTATGGTCCAACATTCTCATTTTGGAGACGAATGTTAGTTTAAGCACATTTCGGTCCAACATTCCCATTTTGATGACGAATATTAGTTTAAGGACATTTCGGTCCATTATCCATCTTGCGCGCACGTGTATTTGTTACGTGGCGGAGTGAACGATGGTGACATGGGATGCGCCCAATTTGGGGCGCGATCCGATTTGAGATGTGCACGTCAATTTGGAAGCGCATCAATATGGGATGTAACATTCCCTATCTTGATGAAATTTTACATCAAGTTGGGACGAGAAAAGAGTTATTGGTTGTCGGGACCCGCCACCTCTCTGAAAACATTGAGAAATTACAACGACATATATCAGAGGTGTGGAGAGATGTACTCTTAAACCAAATCCCGTATTTGAGGGAAAAGATCATGGTGGATCATCTAAGATTCGTTAGTCGTATTTGAGACTAAGATTAATTTAGAAAGTATGGGATGAAGATCGTTAGTCATGTATGGGACTAAGATCGGTTTGGATATCACGGACATAAGCTTAGCTAATTTGGGCTAAGATTGGGTTTCTGTATTACCCAACAGTGCTAAGCACTCAGTTGCATATAGTGCTCACATGTGTTTCGCGTGAGGTGTTGAAATAGTGCTAAGCACCAATTTTTCTATGGCGCTCATGTGTGTTTCACGTGAGGCGTTGAGCGTCTGGCACTCACGTGTATTTCACGTGAGGCACGCAGCTTTAGCTTCTTTTGAGCGCTTACGTGTGTTTCACGTGAGGCGCTAAGTTTTGGCGCTCACGTGCGTTTCACATGAGGTGCTGAGCTTTTGGCCTTGAGTGCTCACGTGCTTTTTACGTGAGGTGTTGAGCTTTTTGGAGATTTAATCTCTGTTGATATTTGTAGAGAACTTAAATCTCTGTTAATAGTATTTTAACCATTATCGACCACCAAGATCACTATTTTGAGGATCTGGGATCAAGTTCTTTAAGAACTAAGTCCTTGATTTGAAGCAACTAAGTTCCTGGAGTATTATGGACTCCATCTTCTCCATGTTCTTTTATCCATATTCTCCTATTCATGTTTCCAGAGAGGTTAAACCTCTGTTAATGGTATTATGACAATTAACGATCACCAAGATCACTATTTTAAGGATCTGAGATCAGGTTCTTTAAGAACTAAGTTCTTAATTTGTGAGGAACTAAGTTCCTAGAGTATTATGGACTCCATCTTCTTTCTTTTCAATTTTGTTCTTCTCTGAATTTTTGATTCTCAAGAACAAGATCTTCCCGTTGAGAATTAAATTCTCAATTTGTGGGAGACTTGTCTTGTGGATCTCAGATCCAGAAAAAGAACTAAGTTCTTGAGAAGGGTTATACCCTTAGATATGATATGATAGGTAAAGGAGATGTTTTGATCTCTGTGGTTTCTTTACTTAGGGTTTGAGAGGTGGGAGATCTTCTTCTTAATTGAGAATTAAATTTTCTGTTATTTTGAGAGATTTCTGTATTTTTACAGAATCTTATGGGATGGTATCTTCCTTATTTGGAAAGGGAGATCGTTGGTCGTTAGGACCCACCACCTCTCCGATGACTCTGAGAGATTACAGCGCCATATATCGAAGGTGTGGAGGGATGTACCCTTTGAACCATGTCTCATTCATCAGGGGGAAGAACAGATTGGAGCTTAAACTTCTAGCGGCTTGAAAAAGGTTTCTTTGCATCCGCGCACGTGCGTTGCACGTATTGGGCGCACGTGCATTGCACGTGGAGGACGCACGGCGTGGGCACACTTGTGTCGCACGTGGTTGACGCATTGTGTGGGCGCACGCGTGTCGCACGTGTTGCGTACTTAGTGGGCGCACATGCGTTGCATGTGGTGCGCAGGTAGCAGGCGCACGTGCGTTGCACGTGGCACTTGCACATTATGGGGTGCAGCCAATGCACTAACTTGGAGAACTAAGCTCCTATGGAGAACTAATCTCCTTTGAGAATTGAATCCTCGCACGTGGTGCGTATGTGGTAGGCGCACGTGCGCTTGCGCATATGCGCATTATGGGAGGGCAGCTAAGACCTTAACTTGGAGAACTAAGCTCTTTTGAGAATTGAATCCTCACACGTGGTGTGCACGTGGCGGACGCATGTGCATTACGCGTAGCGCACATGGCGCTTACGCATATGCGTATTATGGGAGGCGGCTAAGGCCCTAGAAGAACTAAGCACTTATGGAGAACTAAGCTCCTTTGAGAATTGAATCCCTTTTTTTCAAAAAGATATCCTTTATTATTTATAGGGGAGTGGTAGAGAAGGGATCTCTCTTTTTTTCGATGTTGGACTAAAAATGCATCTCCCATGTGTAGAGCATTACTTAGACTATACGTATATAGCACATTTGCTCATAACTTTTGATTCCGGAAGAGTTATGAGGCCCGTAATATATTAAATCGAAGAATTTTTCGAGACGCTTTTGACACCATCAGAATTTACCTGATTCTCATTCGGAAATTTGGCAAAATATAGCATGGAAAATACTGGTTTGTATTTTCTTAAGTGTATTGCTACCATTTGATACCTTGTGCTTTTTTGCGCAGAAATTTTTGGTGGGAACAGTAGGCCCACACCTAAACCGGCCCCATGCCAAGAGGAAAATCATGTATTAAATATTTTTTAATTTTAATTTTTATGAATAAATGTTAGAAAAATGAGCATAAAACCAATTTATGTAAATCCTAAATAAAAATAAATGGCTTATGTGCAAAATAAATGAGCACATGGGCATGGATAAGACAAAATGTCATTTTGTAAAGCTCAAAGGGCTATGTAAAAAAATTTAAGCCTATATAAGGCAAACACATGAAGAAATGAATAATAATTAATTCATCCAAATAAAATCTAGGGTTTTAAGGTTCCCTCTTCTCTCTCTTTCTTTTCAAGTTCTTCTTTCTTTTCATATTTTCAATTAAATCAAGAGATCAAGCTCTTTTTTTTCAAAACTATATAGATTTACACCACAAAACCCATTGATAATAGAAAGGATCCTCCCTCATGTCCCCAAAGGGAAGATTTTTACCCATCTTCTTCTTCCTCCACAAGATCCAATTTGAGAAAGGAAGAAGAAGAACTCAGTACCAAAAGCTCCATTGTGAGAAGTTGCAAGGCTTAGGAAAGGGAAAAGAAGCCCCATTTTATCATCCAAGATCCCAAATCCAAGTTGTGAAAAATCAAGAGAGCATCACTAGGCCAAAGAGGAGAAGAACACCCCCTTAAGCTCAAGCTCCAAAATCCGGATTTCGCCCAAAAAAATAGACCTTTTGGCTCCCTCCTTGTGCATCGTGCGTTGCTATAGCCACGCACGCAACTGTAGCCACGCTACTGTAGCGTGCATGTTACTGTAGCTGCGCGCTTGTGCTTCACATCAACACTCTTTTTAAAATAAATAAAGGAAAATGAAGGAAAGGAAAAAAATTTACTAAAATTTTATTTTAAAGTTTTCTTGTAAATATTTACTGTCACAGCCAGGAAATGGCATGCGACCGGTACTTGAATCACGTGAAGTTTATAAGACCCCACTGTAACCCAAGTAAGCTGAAAACCAAGAATCTAAACCTTTTTAATTAAATAATGAAAGTGAAGTTTTGGAAAATAGTTATTAATGAAATCAAGTTCCGTTTTTTAAAGTATAAGTAAAGTTTGTTTGAAAATGCAAGTGGTTTTAGACTTAGGTTCCAAAACATTTTCATCATTTAAAATTTTGGCAGCACCTCCTTTGTAAATTTTGAAAAAACACATAAGCATAAATAATATATGTATCCCCAATCGGGAACTATCAAATCGCTCAAACGGTGGAAACACAACCACACAGTATATATGACGCCTAAGATGAAGATCAACACAAGAAAAAAAATAAAGGAAATGTCAAAGCATCATCAAATCAACTATATCCAACTCAATATAAAGAATATAACTTACAAGTCTTATCTCTAAGTCTAAAATATACAAGTCTAGTCGATGGAGTTTTTAACTAGATTACAAATGAATATAAATATACAAGCGGCGGTTACGATTAGGAATGTTACCCACCTACCAAAACAATCATCCGAAGAAGAAGTGTGCCGGTAAGCCGCTACTGATCCGAGCGGTCGGTCCTGCAAGAAAACTATGGTACAACGGGGGTGAGTTACCAACTCGTGAGTAGAAGATATTATCAGGTAGAAATCGAATGCATAATAATTTCCTAGATTATACTGTATAATAATATCATGCTACGTGGTAACGAAAGTGAATGTGTGTGTGTATAATATTGTGTTTGTATTAATATGTGATAACATGTCATCCATAGCATATATATATATATATATATATATTTATCATCCAATGAGTTTCCATCAACGACACTCGAAATCATCATAAAATACTGAGTGTCCAGTATCGACACTCGAAATTCTCATAAATTCCATGTCCAATATCGACACTCGAAATCCTCATATCTCAGACGCCATCTCTTGGATCGGCTTTCATATCCATCTGTATCATATTACTCTGGTCGGTATCCTCCGGATATCCGCCGAGTCCCATACTATCACCGGTAAGTAGTGTTCCCAGCCAGGCTCAACGCCTTTCTATATGATCTTCTTGTCCCTGAGTACCGTACCGGGTCCACCATGTATCCAAAAACGGTGGCTCCTCACTCCTCGAATCGGATAATACTCATATCTCAGAACCGAGAAAACTCATAGTGGATGCCAAAATATCATATCAAGAGAAAACCGTATTTTTTTTAAAACATTCACAGGTTTTATAAAATTATATCAGCGGTTTCTCAAATCTCAGAAATTCCATGAAAATACTATCTCATAAAAACATGGTAATAACAGAACAACATGTAAAAGCATAGAACAGTAATACAATGCATGCTGATGTGAATTGAGCAACAATACTGGCAGGAATATAGTATGATGTGTTATAGCATGGCAAGCGTGTTCATATAAGAGTGTTCGTATAAGCAATGTAAATAAAGTACAATATCCGAAACAGTACGTAATGCTGGGTACTAAACAGTAATCTATATTGCTAACAGAGTACAGTGCGATACGGGTGATATATCAAATTCTATATGTGTACTTGGCATGGCAATTACCGATGAGGTGTAGGTGTAACAAGTGAGTATGTGCAAGTGCAATATGAAATCATCGGTAATGGTGCGTGTGTCCTAACAAATGAAGTTAAGTAGAATTAAAGGTATGGACGTAGCATGTATCGTAAGTAATCGAAGCGCAAACATATACATAAATAAGAAGATCGTAATGTGAACAAGTGTTAAAATATCCGACAACGTATGAGCCATACAGTTATGTAGAGTGTTTTTCGTCATCCTATTGAGATGGGAATGCTCGTTCTTGTCAGGCATATACAGATTCCCCATGCATGGGGTAGGCAGGGGTTTAATGATTGTGGGAATTCGAATCACCAGCAGTTGTGAACTAAGCAGCCGTTAATTATCCTTGCCTTTGGAGCGAGGGAACCTCCGATTGACGGATCAAACTAGTCATGTGAACTCACCGTGCGGTGTGCGTATGTTGTGTTTTGGATGTATAGGAGGTCTCGCAGAGTTTACGGGGGTGAGGAGCGTCCTAAGGACGCGTGAGACAACACATGACCGCTGGGCGCCAACAGGTCACGTGCGCGGCACGCGACCGCTGGACGCCAGCGGGTCACGTGCCATGCGTGTGGCAGCTGGGCGCCAGCGGGTCACATGCGCGGCACGCAACCGCTAAAAACACCAGTGGAGCCCCTGGGCTAAGAGTTGAACTCCCAAGAGGTTTTAGAGTTAAACTCTTAGGGAAGAAATTGGATGTGGATTTGGAGTTAAACTTCTAAAAGGCTTAGATTTGGAATTAAACTCCTAAAAGGTCTGAATTTAGAGTTAAACTCTTTTGAGGATTTGGATCTTGGAGTTGAACTCCTCAAAAATTTAGATCTTGAATGGTGAAAAGAGATCTCTTTTCGTCCTCTTCGAGCCTTGGACTTCCCAAAAATAGGTTCTTCTGAGACGAGTTCATTCTTCCTCCTCTCTTTTTGTTGGATCTTAGAGAAAAAGGGGGGGTTGAGATTAAAAGTCTCCCTTTTAGAGATTTGATGGGAAATCTGAGCTCCCTTTTGAGGGTTTTATGGTGAAAAACTATTTCTTTTGGAAAAAAGAGAGTTAAACTCTTAATTTAATTTTAAAAAGAGAAGAAGGTTTAAAACCTTGAGAAGGAGAAGGAGGCACAAAACCCTATAATTTTTGTGGGGAATGAATTATTGTTTATTTCATCATAATGTTGCCTTATATAAGCTTACAAGTTTACACTTAGCCCCTTGAGTTTTATAAAATGTCATTCTGCGCATCTCATGTCCATGTGCTTATTTCTTTTTGCATATGAGCCATGGACTTTACAAAAATTTGGCCTTTTGCCCATTTATTTTACATTTATGCATGAAAATTATATCAAACATATTTATTGCTTGATAATTATTCGTTTGACATGGGAATGGCCGGCCTCTTCATGCTCAGGCACAACTTGGGCATGGGTCCACTTGACCGGGGCTTGGGCCCACTTGCTTGGACTTAGGTTCGGGCTTGGGCTCACTTGACTTGAATTCGGGCTTGGGCCCAGGCTCACTTTTCGGGCCTGGGCCCAGGCTCACTTTTCGGGCCTTAACTTTGACCTATTGACTTGTTGACCTCGACCGTGGGGTGTAATTTTTGACCCCAACAAGTTATAGTTTAAAATAGCATGAAACATTATTTTGGAAATAAGGGACTACGATATTTTTGAAATGGATATCATTTGAAAATTCGTAGCGCACCCTTGATATTATCATTTTAAAGTACGTAACGAATCGTTAGTTTTGAAACTATGGCTCTAAATATCTCATAAATTTCCCTCTTGTGATTTTGGTAAGACTTCTCGAGTCGAAATTGTAGGGTGTTTTTCGTCATCCCATTGAGATGGGAATACGCGCGCACTTGTCAGGTATACTACAAATTCCCTCTGCCTAGGGTAGGCGGGGGTTTATTGATTGTGGGGATCCGAATCTCGGCAGTCGCGGACTAAGCTGCCGTTAACTACCCCTTGCCTTTTGTCACACCCCGCTTCCCGGTATAAGACGAAGGGGACGCGACGAGGCCGCTACATATTTACTCTGAAGTAAATACGCTAAGCGTAACTAAGCAATATAAAAAAAATGTACACAAGAGACAAATGTAATGAAATAACAACTTTATTTATTAACATTCTTTTTACAATACATGGAAAAGTAAATATAACTGAATGAAAGTAATGCCTAAACAGTGACATAACAGAAATGAAAAGTACCGAATAAAAAGGTGTACAATGAAGCTAGAGCTCTGGGTCGTAGGCAAGCTGATCCAAGTCCTCACTAGTAAGCTCGATCTTCTGAGTGTCCAGATCACCTGATAATATTCCAAAGAAGAAAGAGAAGGAATATCGTCAGCGAACAATCGCTCGATAAGTCCCAAAGATAAGGGAGAAATAGAATAGACAGAGAGTAAGAGAGAGAGAGAGTAGCATTTACAGGAGTATTATATTGTTATAATGTTGTATTTAGTATTAACGCTGTTGTTTGTATCTTGGTACAGAAGGATGCCAGTGTATATGAGAGGAGTCTCACTTGCCCCGGAGACCAAGGTATCAGGAACTCAAGGAACCGTTTTGCCACGGTACAACAGCAACGGAATATAGGTTAGGTGCTTATGGTTGCAATCTCGTGCCACTTCTAACACCTTCCGTACCAATCTACCCCTTAAACCCCGCGAAGTATTGATTGTATTATTTGTGTTGTATTGCAACTTGTATTGTCTTGTAATATAGATTGTATAATAGGATGACTTGCCAAAACCATGATATCAGTAAATGGATATAACTGGAGAATCATGGATGTAACTGGAGAATGGAAGTATATCCATGGTTCGGTTCGGTCAATATAGATTGAATAGATTGAATATATGTATTCCAGGATTCATGTTGAATTGTAAATTATAGATTTTACTTGAATCATATTAAAGTCAGGTTATTAAGAAGAGACTGTCTGAGTCAGAACAATTAGAAAAGAAATTGAAGTCCTTATTGTTTTGATGTTATCGGTAACCGCTGCACATGGGCGGCAGGATTTGTGTCTTTTTCAAAGACGATTACCGTGTTGATAACACCGTTGTTAAGTTGTCCACCTTAAATAGGCAAGCACCAACTTCTCCGGCTCCCTGAGGCTCAAGAGATTGGTCCCGCTTAAACCTATATTTACTAGGGTCCTTAGGGTAATTTATAGAACTTGAGGGGGTTTTATGTAAAAATACTTTTGTATAATTTTCAAAATACACCCTAAGTATTTAATTATCGTCTTTAGAGTTGTCATAGATGTAGATTTTATATTTGTGACATTTCTAATGAATAAACCTATTTTTCATAATATAGAGTATTTAATTGTAATATTGAACTTGTATGTAATTCATGCTATTTTAATGTAAAGTGATTCTTGTGATTTTAGGAAAAAGTTGGAATACTCATATTATCACAAAATAGATATTTTAATGATACATATATACATATTTATATAAAAATAATTTTAATATATATTATATTTCTAGAAATCTCATTTTCTTAAGATATTTGTATTTTAAATCTTTCGAGACCGAATGTTCCTCGCGGAGGTCTGCATCTCGCACTACTAAGCCCACGGATGTGCGATAATCCACACCATCCTAGTCGGATTCCCTAAAATGAGTTATAGCGGCGCTTTGCAAAGATTTATAAAAAAATACGAATTCTTATAGAAAACGGTTTTAATAGTTAGTGGTATTTATATGTAAAGTTTCGTTTTCCCGTATTCTATGTTCCTGAAAGGTATTGTGCTATGATGTATATGAGTGTGTGATGAGGTAGGTCATTACCTCGTGATCTACTTAAAGGTATAGCAAGATTATGATGTTTTAAATGTCGAAATTAAACTACATGGTATTTTAGTGAAAAAGTACGATAAAAATTGAAATAGAAATCCTTTTGATATGGAACTTGTTCAATATGATCTGTTAATATTTAATAGTCAACATGTAAGAGTTTAGTATGATTGTATTTAAGAAAAATTTGAATTTTTAGGAAGAACCGAATCGGAAATTGGATTAACTCCGATTCCGTCGGGTTTTATTAAAAAAAGTTTTAAGACAAGAGAATAGAAGAAAGAGGTGGAACATATGGGTTTAGAGATTAGAAGAGAGGAAGAGGGAATGGTAGGAGGCGCCGGTGCGTCGTTTCGTCGCCGTGAGCTCTTAGGGTTGTCATCGGAATTTCGCCGAAGTTTTCGCCTTTTGCTAACTTCAATTGCACACTAAACTTCTAGGGATTTTCTTAAGAGTTTTGATCAGAATTTTAGAGTGAGGGGGTGTGTCTAGGGGTTGTATTTATAGGGTAAGGCAAGGGTTTAGGGTACGTGAAAGGGTGAATTGAAAATTGTTTTAAAATGTATTAAAAATGTATTAAAAATGGAGTAAATAGGGTTTTAAAGGGTCTCTGTTACTGATCTAAGAAAATTAAGTGTTCAGGGGTACTGGGGAGATGAAGAGATAGAACTTTGGTGTTAACGATTCGGCGGTCCGGCCGAGTCTGGCCGGCGGCGGCGGCCCGAGTCGGCCGAGTCGCCGGCCGATTCCGGCCGAGTCGGGGGATGCTTTGGGTTCCTCGTCGTTTCATATACCCCTGGGCCATTTAGTTTAACATGTGTAGTGGGGTTTTACGGGTTTAGCACGTGTAGACTCTTAGAATTTTAAAAATATTAAAAGAAAACAATATTAAAAAATAATGTGTGTGATTGGATTTGAACTCTGGTGCTTTGGTTCAGCAGTGCAAAATCTTACCAATGAGCTACAAGCTCTTTCTTGCTATTAAAAAGCAAAACAAACTTATATCTTGTGCTCAGGCAAAAGTATCTCTTTATGTATTTTTGAAAAAAATTTGCACAGAAAGTTATACAGAAAGTTTAGGGATATTACACCTTTGGAGCGAAGGAACCTCCGATTGACGGGTCAAACTGGTCATGTGAACTCAATGTGCAGTGTGCATGTGTTGTGTTTTGAAAGGGGGTTTTGGATATATCGGGGGCCTCGCAGAGTTTGCGGGGGCCCCACTACCCGGATAGTGGGCTGGAAGTCAAGAGGGCTAGCAGCCCCGTTGCGGGGTGCGGGGCAGCATCCCGTTAGAAAAATTTTCCTAACGGGGGATGTGTTTCTGTTGTGCAGTGCACGGAAAATGAGGGGTGAGGAGCATTTTAAAGACGCGTGCATGGCACGTGGGCGCTGGGCGCCCGCGGGTCACATGCCTGGCGCCCGTGAGTCACGTGCCAGGCGCGTGGCGCCCACGGATCACATGCGCAGCACGCGACTGCTGGTCGCCAGCTGGTCATGTGTGGAGCACGCGACCACTGGGCCCCAGCGGGTCACGTGAGCTGCACGCGATTGCTGGGCGCTGAGTGCCCGCGGGTCGCGTGAGGCGCACGCGACCGCTGGGCGCTCGCGGGTCGCGTGAGGCACACGCGACCGCTGGGCGCTCGCGGGTCACGTGCGCGGCACGCGGCCGCTAGAAACACCAGCGGAAAAGGGCTTAGCCCCTGGGTTAGGAGTTGAACTCCCAAAGGGTTTATGTATTGATTTGGAGTTAAACTCCTAAAAAGAGGTTTGATTTATGGAGTTAAACTCCGACAGATCTTGAATGGAGTTAAACTCTTAGAAATCTTTGGATCTTCTTTTGAGCCTCAGATCCTCCTGGAATGGGATTTTTGGAGATGAGTATCCTTTTTGTTCCTCTCTGTTGGCTAGATCTTGGGGAAAAAAGGGGAGGTAAGACTTAAAATCTCTCATTTTAGGGATTTGATGGCAGATCCGAGCTCCCCTTCGAGGGTTTTATGGTGAAAACTATTTATTTTTGAAAAAAGAAGAGTTAAACTCTTGATTTAATTCAAAAGAAAAGAAGAAGGTTTTAGAACCTTGAGGAAGGAGAAGGAGGTACAAACCCTGTGCTTGATTGGACGGCTGAGAGGCAACTTGGGCCGTGAGTTGCATCACGACATTCGTTAAGTCGTCAATTTTTGAGTAGAGCTTTGCCATCTCCTTGTCTTTTCTTCTGAGCCGTTTTCGGAGCTCTTGGAGAAGTTGATGCTCTGCGTTCTTCAGATGGAAAATTGGCTCCTCTTCGCTTTCCGTGCCTGACTCCTCATGAACCGAGGGATCTCTCTGCTTATCAGCCTCACTGGGAGGGTTTTCATTACCTTCAAGAGAAGGCTGGGCTTGGGAAGTGGAAACCACATTCGCCCCAGACTGGATTTGAGATGTTGTGGCCCCGTCCTTGCTCTTGCTGCGCGTGCCCACCATGTAGACATTGTGGACCATATATACATCCGTCTCTTTATCTTTGGCGGGGTAACCATGTTCTTGGAACCTCATGAAGTTCAGCCTAGCAGGAGCCCTAGCCCTTTTGTTGGCTCTGTATTTGAGCCTTTTCTGTCTTAGCTTCTCGATTTTGAGGGCTTGGCGGGCATCCGTTTTCTAGGAAGCCATCGTGAGTCGATTGATGAGGAGCTTAGAGAAGATACCCGATCGAGCAGTTGTTAGGGGCACCGCTGGAGCTAGCCCGAGACGCCTTGTTTCTTTGTTAGTGTTGATGGCCTTGCCCCCAGCTGCAGCCAAGGAAAGTCGTTCAAACACCGACTTGCATTTGGATAGTGGTGCCCTCGAGATCACCACATTTGGCCTCCTACCTTTCGAGGCCGGTCTGTCTGTTACTGGAGCTTTAGAAGCTGGGATGGCGCTAGCTGGAACGAACAGAATAGAGCCAAATGGTAGCAGCGGCTCCTCCCACTGTTGCCCGAGACTGGTCGGAAGGACTGTCCTGACGTCCATCTTCATCGTGTAGGAGATGGGAGCTATGTTTAGAGCTGGGCTTGTCCTTGGAGACATTGTTGAGGCTTGCTCTCTTGAAATCCTGCATGAAAGAGCATTATTTTAGTAGTAATATGGATACGTATGTTGATTGAGTTTGCATGAACGTTTAACCCGAAATATGGGAGAAGAGAAAACGTCCCACCGGGCGTGCCGGAATCTGTAGGGTGTTTTTCGTCACCCCATTGAGATGGGAATACGCGCGCACTTGTCAGGCGTACTATAGATTCTCCCTTCCTAGGGTAGGTGGGGGTTTATTGATTGTGGGGATCCGAATCTCCGGCAGCCACGGACTAAGCTGTCGTTAATTACCCCTCGCCTTTGGAGCAAAGGAACCTCCGATTGACGGGTCAAACTGGTCATGCGAACTCAATGTGCAGTGTGCGTGAGTTGTGTTTGGAAAGGAGGTTTTGGATATATCGGGGGTCTCATAGAGTTTATGGGGGTCCCGCTACCCGGATAGCGGGCTCGGGGTCAAGGGAGCTAGCAGCCCTTTTATGGGGTGCGGGGCAGCGCCCTGTTAGAAAAATTTTCCTAACGAGGGACGTGTTTCTGGTGTGCAGTGCACGGAAAATGAGGAGTGAGGAGCGTCTTAAAGATGCGTGCATGGCACGTGGGCGCTGGCGCCCGCAGGTCACGTGCCTGGTGCGTAGGCACTTGGATCCCACGGGTCACATGCCTAGCGCGTGGGCGCTTGGCGCCTACGGGTCACGTGCCAGGCGCGTGGCGCCCACGGGTCATGTGCGCAGCACGCGACCGTTGGTCACCAGCTGGTCACGTGCAGAGCACGCGACCGCTGGGCGCCAGCGGGTCACATGAGCTGCACGTGATCACTGGGCGCTGAGCACCCGCGGGTCGCGTGAGGCGCACGTGGGCGCTGATCGCTCGCGTGTCGCGTGAGGTGCATGCGACCGCTGGGCGTCCGTGGATCACGTGCGCGGCACGCGACCGCTGGAAACACCAGCGGAAAAGGGCTTAACCCCTGGGTTAGGAGTTGAAATCCCAAAGGGTTTATGTATAGATTTGGAGTTAAACTCCTAAAAGGAGGTTTGATTTATGGAGTTAAATTCCGACAGATCTTGAACAGAGTTAAACTTCTAGAAATCTTTGGATCTTCTTTTGAGCCCCGGATTCTCCTGGAATGGGATTTTTGGAGATGGTTATCCTTATTGTTCCTTTTTGTTGGCTAAATCTTGGGGGGGAAAGGGAGAGGTAAGACTTAAAATCCCCATTTTAGGGATTTGATGGCAGATCTGAGCTCCTCTTCAAGGGTTTTATGGTGAAAAACTATTTATTTTTGAAAAAGGAAGAGTTAAACTCTTGATTTAATTCAAAATAAAAGAAGAAGGTTTTAGAACCTTGAGGAAGGAGAAGGACGTACAAACCCTAGAATTTTAGAATGGAAATGTTCTCTTTTATTTCATTATCATGTTGCTTTATATAGGCTTACAAATTTACATATAGCCCCTTGGGCTTTACAAAATGGCATTTTGCCTATCCCATGTCTCATGTACTCATTTCTTTTGCACATGAGCCACGGGCTTTACAAAAATTTGGCTTTATGCCCATTTTTCTTACATTAATGCATAAAAAATTATATCAAAATTATTTATTACATGATTTCATTTTGGCATGAGGGAGGTCAGCCGCGGGGCTCGACTCGAGCATGGGCCCACTTAATCTAGGCTTAGGCCCGCTTACTTGGGGTTGACTTTGACTTTGACTTGGTCAATCGGGGTGTAATTTTTGACCCTAACAGAAATAAATATCGGCCGTATTCGGCAATCAATCTTCATCGTATCATGTACGGAATATCTCTCGTATGATATCATCCAAATCAACACGGTACGGATCACTAGTCATGTACGTCAACTCATATCATATCATATAAATACCATATCATGTATACTCATACCGTATCCATTCTCATGTCATATATATACTTATATCATATAACGTGCTCATGTGAGTGTGTATAGCTCAATGGCTATGAAATAGAACTAGGGTATAATCATCTACTAAGTATGCTACTATCGCATATGGTTAGACTAGGTATATGATTCTAATATCTACAATATCCTAATTACTACGGTTGCGGGGTGCTATACGCCATTCACCCGATCTCCCCCATAGATATACATCTACTCACCTAAACGCCTTATCTTACTCGAAACCGACGGATGCCTTATCCTTATTCGTCATCTCGGAAGTTCTTGCGATCGTACCTACAATCGAAACCATATCTATTCGCATAAAAATCCATAACAAAACTGACACGACAAGTGAAAGGCCCAATTAATAAACGCTTTCATAAATAATAATTCATTTTAAATTCTAATTATTTTCTAAAAATAGAGGTATATAATTATACCAATCTATGAAAACACAAATCCATACTCGGTATAATATCCGTAAAACTCATTATATTATTATTTAAATTCATAAATAATATTTTTCATTTTCTGAAATGTTACATTTACAAAATGAACAAAATATGAAATGAACACGCTTTTTTGCTTTGTTTTCAAAACACAACACACACATCACATACTGCACATTGAGTTCCCATGATCTGTTTGATCCGTTAATCGGAGCTTCTCTCGCTCCATAAGCGATGAGTAATTAACGACAATTTTGTCTGCGGCTGCTGGAGATTTGGATTCTCACAATCAATAAACCCCAGCCTACTCTACGCCGGGGAAATCTATATACGCCTGACAAACGCGAGCATTCATATCTCAATAGGGTGACGAAAAACACTCTATATATTCTGGTACGCCCGGTGGGACTTATCTCTCATTCGATATTTCGGGTCAAACGTTCATATGAACTCAATTAATATATTAATCATTATTGTACTGAAGTCATGTTTCTTCGTGTAGGGTTAATAACTTTCAACCGCAATCCCAAATTCAACAACGGTATCTCCATCAACAAAACCGTTTCACATGCACTCCATAAAGCGTGTCCGAAATGACATTAAACTAAAATTTCTCAAGCATTCAAGTGGCGTCCGAAATGACGTTAAACTAAGCTCGACCCTTAAGTAGTTAAACTGGGAATGTAAAAATAAAATAAAAATATATAGCTGAAATGATGGGGCAACTCGAAATAAAAATCAGCGAGTAAAAATAAAAATAAAAAGCCGAAATGATAGGGCAACCGCGAATGAATAGCCGAAATGATAGGAAATCGTGACCTTCGTGATAAAAAAAAATGAAATCGTGGAGCAATCGCTGTAATAAAACCTGCTCCATAAGTTCACGTCCAAAATGACATTAAACTAAAATTTCTCATGCTTTCAAGTCATGTCCGAAATGACATTAAACTAATATTTCTCAAGTTTTCAAGTTATGTCCGAAATGAATTTAGATTTCTGGAAAACAAGCTCAGCTTCCAACATGACTATCATCACATACACAATCAAGGCTACCGCTAAAATGATTCTCCCGTAAAGCCTCCAGTAGAAGGGGCAGGGCATCTAATCCACTTCGGACCGAGCATCATAACTGCAAGGGTTCTCGAACCAAAGCACAAGTCAGTGTTTGAGCAGTTTTCTATCTCTCCATCTGAGAGCAAAGCCATCAACTCACAAGGGGCAACATGACATCCTAGGCCAGCCCAGGCAAGGCCCATGACAATCGCAAATGTAAATATCTTCTCTAGACTATCGGTTAGCCCAAAACGACCGTAAAGAAAACAGATGCCTACTAAGCCTTTAAAACCGAAGAGTTGAAGTAGAAACGGCTCAGAGATGAGCCAATAAGAGGGCTAAGGTTCCCGCTAAATGGGATTTTGTCGGGTTCTAAGAACATAGTTACTCTGCGACAAAAACCAATTTTTCCATGAAAATCAACGACTCTTTCAAACTGTTACAATCGACGCATAAGCATGCTACGACCGCAAAGGTCAAAAAAATGACAATTCAAAGAATTCTGCAAAGAGGCGTGTCTAAGCCCCAAAATCAAAAGCATTGAACGATCTCATCAAGGGCATGCTAAGCTCCACTCGCCGAGCAAAATCAAAAGAAGAACTCAAACGACGTGTACCGGCTATATCCAAAACCACGGTCGAACTGGCTATTCTCGGTTGTTTGTCATTCCCTGAAAGGAGTGGACCACGATAACAATCCAAAAGCCCTACAAATGGAATCACCAACGAGGAAGCAACGGACGGATACACAATCCATACGGTCTATATGGTGGGACCCGGAAGAACAAATCCTCCTACGCTTCACAGTCATGATAATGATATGGTTACCACTGCCTAATCCTAACTCGGTTCAGATGATAATAAATGCTCTGCACAGACGACTAAACTAAGAGAGCCAACAGCTTCTAAAAAATCAGATGACGGTGATAGCCCATAAGTCGTTAAACCGGGAAATTCAATGACCCCTAAGTCGTTAAATTTGGAACAGAAGACTCCTAAGTCGTTAAACTGGGAAATAAAAAAGATAAATATATAAATAAATAAAAGAAATAAAGGGCCAGTCCATAAGCTAAAAGGTTATGAATGAAAACCTGAAAATACTTCCCGAGTAAAAACAACCAGACTGCCCGCGAGCTTGTAAAAACCCGAAAGGATGCAAACTCGAAAAAAAAAATTCCTTTGACCTCTAAGTCGTTAAACTGGGAAAATATATGAATATATAAATAAATATCTCAACCCCTCCCAAAGACGAATGATGAGTTGCTCCTGTTACCATTCCAGTGATTAGTGATACAGACGCCAACAAAATTTTAAATCACTAAATGTCCTAAAGGCGAACGATGAGTCGCTTCTAGCACTATTCCAGTGTAGCGATGCAGACGCCAACCCAAAAACCAAAATTCAAATCTCCAAGTCTTTCAACGGCGAATGATGAGTCACTCTTGGCACTATTCCAGTTTGGCAATGCAGACGCCAACCAGAATCTAAATCCCCTAAATTCTTCCAGTCCTACGGCCGGTCCCAAAAATGACTACCGTATATAATCCACGGGTACAAACAATCCAAAAATCCCAATCCAGACATGTGTCTTCACGATACATGAGGAGAACGACGCTTACGAGATCCTCTCGACTCGTAAGAAAAACACACCTTCGTGGGATCCTTACGACTCACAAAGTAAAATCACACTTGGGGGTCTTCACGACTCCTAAGGAGAAAATACATCTACGAGATCCTCTCAACTCGTAAGGAAAAAATACTTATATGAGACCATTACGACTCATAAAATTGAAAAGACTTAGGTGACGGAGACCTAAATCTGCTTTTTAAGCCATCGCTCCCTAACGGGCAAAGGCGAATGATGAGTTGCTCATGGTACCATATTCCAGTGTAGCAATGCAGACGCCATCAAAATCCACATCCAAATTCAAATCCTTCAGTGGAAAATGATGATTCTCTCCTGGTACCCAATTCTAGTGTAGCGATACTGACACCAAATCCAAGCTCAAATTCAATTCCAACTTAAATCCCACACGGCAATGCCTTAAATTCAAAAGTCCCGCCAAATAAGGCAAGAATCGGACAAATCAAACTAAAGTACCACCCGGATGTGTTTCCAAGCTCAGAAGTCCCGCTGGACAGATTGAAACCTCCCAAAACAAATCAAATCAACCAATTCCAATAACGACCTCTACGTCAAAAATAGTGACACTCCATTTCGGGGACAAGTCAAACAGGACACTACGTCTTAGGGATACGTTAGATAGGACACTCTATCTCGAGGGCATGTCAGACATCAACACTTCGCCTCGGGGGCACGTCAAACAGGACACTCCGTCTCGAGGATACGTCAACCAGCGATACTCCGTCTCCGGGATATGTCAGACAGACACTCCGACTCGGGAAAACGTCAGACAGACACTCCGTCTCAAGAATACGTCAAACAACGACACTCCGTCTCAAGAATACGTCAAACACTCCGTCTCAAGAACACTCTCGGGGATACGTCGGACGAACACTCCGTCTCGGGGATACGTTAAACAGACACTCTGTCTCGGGGAAACGTGAGACATACACTCCGTCCTGGAGATACGTCAAATAGACACTCTGTCTCGGGGATACGTCAAATAGACACTCCGTCTCGGGGATACATCAAACAACGACACTCCGTATCGGGTGCACATTAGACATTGACACCCCGTCTCGGGGGTCTCAGGAGCACGTTATACAACGACACTCTGTCTCGGGGGTACATTATACAGCGACACTCTGTCTCGGGGATACGTCAACCAGCGACATTCCGTGCCAGGGATACGTCAACCAGTGACATTATGTCCTGGCGAAATGTCAGAAAGTGACACTCCGTGTCGGGGATACGTCAACCAGCGACACTCCGTCTCGGGGATACGTCATATACCGACACTCCGCCTCGGGGATACGTCATACACCGGCACTCCATCTCAAGGAAACATACATCAACCAGCCACACTCCATGCCAGGGATACGTCAACCAGCGACACTCCGTCTTGGAGATACATCAGACAGTGACACTCTGTGCCGAGAATACGTCAACCAGCGGCACTCCGTCTCGGAGATACGTCATACACCGACACTCCGTGCCAGGGAAACGTCAACTAGTGACACTCCATCTTGAGGAATATGTCAAATAGCGACACTCCATACTGGGGATACGTCAACCAGCGACACTCCGTCTCGGGGATATACCAACCAGCGACACTCTGTATTGGGGATATATCAACCAGCAACACTCCGGCTCGGGATATATCATACACTGACACTCCGTCTCGGAGATACGTCAACCAGTGATACTCTGTGCAGGGGATACGTCATACAACGACACTCCGTCTTGAGGATACGTCAGACAGCGACACTTCATGTCGGTGATACGTCAACCAGCGACACTTCGTCTCTAAGATACATGATACAGCGACACTCCGTCTTAGGGATACGTTAAGCAGCAGACACTCCGTCTCGGAGATACATCAAAAATCGACCATCCATGCCGTAAAAAGGGTAGTTCCATCTCCCAAAAGCAGGAACTAGATCAAGTCAACCTTCACGTGAAAGAAGATACATCAATTTCATACATACGACCCATACATGTAGTATGCATTCATTGATGGGGGGTACTTTGTTGGGGTTAAAATTTACACTCCATTGCCCAAAAATCAAATTCAAACCGTGAACAAATAGGCCCAAGCTAAAGATAACGGACTCTACGCCCGAACTCAAGCCGGGCCCACACCCAAACCCACGTCAAAGCAGACATGCCCAAGCCTAGACCGGCCCCATGCCAAGAGGAAAATCATGTATTAAATAATTTTTAATTTTAATTTTTATGAATAAATGTACGAAAAATGGACATAAAACCAATTTATGTAAAGCATGTGGCTTATGTGCAAAAGAAATAAGTACATGGGCATGGAAAAGACAAAAATATCATTTTGTAAAGCCTAAAAGGCTATGTAAAAAATATAAGCCTATATAAGGCAAACATATGAAAAAAATGAATAATAATTAAATCCCCCAAATAAAATCTAGGATTTTAAGCCTCGCTCTTCTCTCTCTTCAAGTTCTTCTTCCTCTTCATATTTTCAATTAAATCAAGAGCTCAAGTTCTTTTTTTTCAAAACTAAATAGATTTACGCTACAAAGCCCATTGAAAAGAGAAAAGATCCTCCTCAAATTCCAAAAGAGGAGATTTTTACCCATCTTCTTCCTCCTCCTCAAGATCCAATTTGAGAGAGGAAGAAGGAGAACCAATTACCAAAAGCTCCATTGTAAGTAGTTTCATGGCTTGAAAAAGGAAAAAGAAGGCTCTTTTCATCATCCAAGATCCCAAATCCAAGTTTTGAAGAATCAAGAGAGCACCACTAGGCCAAAGAGGAGAAGAACACCCCTTTGAGCTCGAGCTCAAGCTCCAATATCCGGGCTTGGCAAAAAAAAGACGGACTTTTTGGCTCCCTCATCGCGCATCGTGCGCTACTGTAGCTGCGCATGCTACTGTAATGTGCACGCTACTGTAGCGTGCACATTACTGTAGCTGCGTACTTTCGCTTTACATCAACACTCTTTTTAAAAATAAATAAAGGAAAGAAAGGAAAGGAAAAAATGTTTACTTAAATTTTATTTTAAAGTTTTCCTGTAAATATTTACAAAATAAACAAAAAATGAAATGAACACGTTCTTTTGCATTATTTTCAAAACACAACACACATCACATATTGCACATCGAGTTTGCATGATCTGTTTAACTCGTTAATCATAGGTTCTCTCGCTCCACAAGCGAGGGGTAGTTAACGACAATTTTGTCCGTGGCTGCCGGAGATTTGAATTCTCACAATCAATAAACTCCAGGCTATCTTAGGCGGGGGAATCTGTACACGTCTGATAAGCACGTGCATTCTTATATCAATAGGATGACGAAAAACACTCTACAAGCAGTACTTTCCCTCTGGTAAAGGATACGATAAGTTAACTATAATTGAGTTGCAAGCTTAGTTGGATTTTAAAGATTCAGACATCTTTTAGTGTTGAAGGATTTAGTTACGGGTCAGATTATCTGAACTGTAGCTTCCTTTTGGATAGTTATTTATGTTATTATTACCCGTATCTTGCAACGCGTGATGCACGCGTTCGAATAAAAATTATGTTTAATTTTTTAATTTAAATTCAAAATATTAGAGAATATTAAAACTAAAATGGTGCTGGTGCTTAATTTGTTTTCAAAATAATTCACAATGATTTTAGTAGTAATTTAAGATCGGTAGAGATGATTGTATAGTTATAAGTGGTTCAGTTGATGATTGTATTTATTAAATAGTTGTTAAAAAAATTATACATTTATTTTTTTTACCGTTGATGTGGCGCCATTCGAGACTAGGTTAGACCATCAAATTGAAATCAATTTGGGAACCCTCGAGTTTTGTGAGTATAATACAAGAGATTATCATTCGATATGTTTTGTTAATTTAATTTATTCGCTTAGTTCTCAAGTTTTCTCTTATTTTTAGATTTTGCGAATTTCAATTGATGCATCACACGTGAAATTTACAAAAGTCTAATTTTTTTTCTTGTTTTTTTCGCATTGTTTTCTTTAGCTTTTAAATATTTAAATATTGTCCTTCGATATTTGCTTATTATATAGCACATGTCATGAAATTTTCAAAATCCTAAATTTATGTTCTCTTATTTTTTGTATGCTGTAACACATGCGTGAACTTTTTATATAAATATAAAAAAAATTATGAATTTTTTGGTCTTTTTAACATTTTGCATGCTTAATGCATGAAAATACTTATATTTTCAAATTTCTATGTATTCTCAATTTCTCAATATATCGCTACTAAGACACACAAAAATGGAAAGATTCTCAAAATTCTCAAAATTCTCAACTTTTATGTTTTCCTCCTCTCCTTTTTTGCCTCGCCATCTGGCTTGTTATAAAATATGAAAAGGTGAAACTTTTACAAATCACAAATCTAATATTTTGCTTGCTACATGAAGAAACACTCATCCTTATACACACACACACACACACCCCGATGCAAGGTCAAAGTTTATCCAAACCATATGAAATTAGTTATGCCTAAACATATTTTAAATATTAAACTAATTAATAACCTTTCTTATCACTCATATGATTGTAGCCTAGGGGTACTTGAATGATCATGAGAGCTTGGTTGGGGCTATCAAGCAAGTGGATGTTATGATATCTGCTCTGGCTGCTGCGCAATCGGCTGATCAGATTAAAATCATTGCTGCCATTAAAGAAGCTGGCAATGTTAAGGTTAGTCTTCTAATTAATTTTAGAGATTCATTAAGTTATATATATATATATATATATATATATATATATATATATATATATATATATATATATATATATATAGTTAAGGTTGATCCATTACGATCAGTACCCGTTTATACTTGATCCATATCCATTTATTTGGGGCCGGTTATCTTACGCACGGGTTTTGCGCACCTTCATGTAGATTTTAGGATATCACTTGCACCCAAAAAAAGTGATAAACCATTATTGCTAAAGAGGCTTGATCTTAACTTTTTCTTCCAATTTTTTCAGCTTTTTTGGTGGATGAAGAAGATATTGCAGCATACACAATCAAAGCTGCGGATGATCTAAGGACACTGAATAAAATTGTGTATGTAAGACCTCCATTGAACTTCTATACACATAATGAGCTTCTCTCTCTTTGGGAGAAGAATACCGGTAAAACCCTAGAGAGAATCTATGTCACAGGAGAGGAGGTCTTGAAGCAGATTCCAGGCGAGTCGATTTTTTACGGTCATCAAACTTCACTTATTTAATTGCGGACAAAGCCTTCTATGCATATCTTGTGCCAGGATTGATTACCGCTCAACTGGTTTGCTAGCACATGACACACTTAGGAAAACAGACAAAATATCAAAGAAAATATTTACAGTGTATCTTGCTACGAAGGATGATTACATTAATATGAAGTAGATGGTTGCATGCTCTCTGTCTTTTGGATGTATTTTGTTGATGTGTTAAATTAGATTAAATAATTTTCATCAAAAGTGATTGAATAGTAATTTTTCTGCTGAAATAGAAACTAAGTGACCAATACTAGCTTCCACTTGAAGTGGTTGCCGACATTGAGATAAAAATGATATCTATTTATAGGTATATATATTGGATTAGCTGGATTTTATTAGCGCACCTCTGTCTTTTTCGATTGCTTCTTGGAATTTGATTTCCCTTCAAATTGGAGGAATCTCCCTCTCATTTGAATAATGATAAGTATACTTCTTTATTACTTGCCACTACCACTGTAATCTATGAACTACTAAATTCTTATACATGAATAAAATTAATACTGAAATAATACGAGGAGAGAGAAAGAGAGGGTCAAAAGAGAAATTGTTTAGGGAAAGATAATGGATGGATTAGTCTAAGCTTAATTCTATTCTTTATATAGGCAAACACATTTTGCTATTACACCCCTGTTATGCATTTAATTACATATAATAAACTCCTGTACACTACGGGTATTCAAACACTCAAGCTGGAGCATATATATCAAACATACCCAGCTTGTTACAAATAAAGTGCATTCCTTTCTAAGCGTTCTGTGAATAAATCAGCTAATTGATGAGCAGATTAAATATAGTAAGTATCGATGATCCCATCTTCAACCTTCTCCTTCACGATGTGGCAATTCATCTCAACGTGCTTCGTTCGTTCATGGAACACAGGATTAGAGGCAATAAAAATTGCAACATTATCATTACAATATAGCCGCATAGAGGAAGTGGACCCAAAGCCAATCTCTTCTAACAGAAAGTGAATCCATACAAACTCACAAGTGATATTCGCCATGGCCCGATACTCTGACTCGGCACTGGAGTGGGACACTACGCTTTACTTTTTACTCTTCCAAGAGACCAAGTTATCTCTTACAAACACGCAATATTCTGCAGTAGATCTGCAATCGAATGAAGACCTGGCCCAATCTATATCAGTGAAGCCTGCTACTCGAGAATGTCCATAATCCAAGTACAGTAGACCCTTTCCTGAAGCATTCTTCAAATAGCAAAATATTCGAATCACCGCATCCCAATGAGCCACTCGACGATCGGCCATGAATTAGCTCACAACGCTAACTGGATATGAGATATTAGTTTCAACTGAGTCACCTTGTAACACCCTAGTGCATTTATACTATATATATTTGGGGTATTTCAAATTTTGCGGTAAATTTCTTTTCTATTATTGTTTTTGGGTTGCAGATAGTGCAATTAGTACCTGTGGTTATTATTCGACCCGACCCGCATGTTTAAAACCTAGCATGGTTCAAAAGTATATCAAATATTTGTTAGTACAAAGTATCCATGCAAATCCAGATTTTATAAACATATATAATATATTTTAGAATCCACATCTTTTTAAAATACAAAATAAAATCAAATAATATATTTCCGTATCTAGCCTTGCATGTCATAATATCCCATATCATGTGGTTGCGCCCATATGTCGGGTTCATGTCCTAATTGTTAAACAGACTAGTATTTTATCGCTACGTATATTTACGTAGATCCGTACTTGGAGGTATATATTTTTATTTACAGGATATTGTATCGTGATTTAAATTCTTACGTATATTCTCCATATTGAAAAACTAGATTTTTGTTTGGATATGGATAATATTCGGAGCAATCAAGTATTATCTATAAAATCCTATAATATATATATATATATATTATTTTAACTAAAATATATATAAAAAAACTGTTTATATTAATTATTTTAAATAATATATATATATATATATATAAAGTTAATTATATAAAAACTCACCCTCTCTCACCCTCGTTCTTCTTCTTTTCTCCCGCGAACGCGAACCCTAACCCATCACCTCGTCCTCGCCCTCTCACCATCGCTATCCCCTCACGTCCTCGTCCTCGTCCTCGTCTCCTCTTCCTCACCTCCATCACCCCATCTCCCCTCCTCTCCTCTTCTCCTCCCCGACAACCCTACGTCCTAACCTAGAACCCCAACCTAAGAACCCAACACCCCCATCGCCGGCAACCCCTCGTCCCCGGAAACCCATCACCACCGACCATCTCCATCACCTCCTTGTCTCCTCAGCAACCCTAGAATACCCATACACCACCACCACTGACCCCTGCTCCTTCCTCGATCACCCTCAAACCTCATAGCCCTCCTCACGACGACGCCACCTCGTCGTCGGCCTCGTCACCATCACCTCATCGCCTATCTTTCCTGTCACACCCTGTTTCCCAGTGTACTGGCAGATAACGCGACGGGTCACGCGGCGTATTTACTCAGAAGTAAACACGCTAAGCGTATCTAAGCAATATAAAGTAAAAGTACACAAGAGACAAGATGTAAATGAACAGCAACTTTATTTATTTAACATTCTTTTTACAATACAGATGAAATGTAAATACATGGAATGAAAGCAATGCATAAACAATGGCGTAACAGAAATGAAAATATGTACAAGTAAACTAGAGTTCTGGGTCGAAGGCTATCTGATCCAAGTTCTCGCTGGTGGGCTCTGTCTCCAGAAGGTCCGATCCACCTGACAACACTCCAAAGAAAGAAGAAAAGAAATGTCGTCAGTGAACAATCGCTCGGTGAGCCCCAAAGAATAGGTATAGATAGAATAGATAGAAGGAGAATGTAACTTTTAAAGTTGTATTATATTGTTAACGCTGTTGTTTGTAGGTTGGTACAGAAAATGCCAGTGTATACGAGAGAAGTCCCACTATTCCGGAGACTAAAATATACGGAGCACAAAGAACCGTTCAGCCACGGTACAACGGCAATGGAGATTCAGGTTAGGTGTATTATGGTTACAGTCTCGTGCTACTTTTAACACCTTCCGTACTAATCTACCCCTTATAAACCCCGCGATATCTTTTGTATTGTTTGTATTAATTGTATTGTATTGTCTTATATTTTAAATCATATACGGATGACTTGCCGAAACCATGATATCAGTAAATGGAACGGATATAAATGGAGAGGCATGTAGACACAGTATATCCATGGTTCAGTTCGGTTAATATAGATTGATATAGATTGAATAGACGGATTCATGGATTCATATTGTATTATAGTTTGTACTTGAATCACATTCAAATCAGATTGATTAGATTGAGACTCAGTCTGAGTCAGATGCTTTGAAAAGAAATTGAAATCTTGAATTAGTTTTGATATTATCGGTAACCGTTGCACATGGACGGCAGGATTTTTGTTTTTTTTCAAGACAATTACCGTATTGATAACACCGTTCGTTAGATTGTCTACCTTAAATAGACAAGCACCCATATCTCCGGCTCCCTGAGGCTCAAGAGACTGGTCCCGCTTAAACCTATGTTTACTAGGGTCCTTATTGTAATTTAATATAACTTGAGGGGGTTTTATCTAAAAATAGTTTTGATATAATTTTCAAAATACACCTCAAGCATTTAATTATCGTCTTTAGGATTTTCATAGATGTATATTTTATAAAACTGAAATTTATAGTGAGTAGAACATAATTTTCATAATATATGGTATTTTTTTGAAATATTGTAATTGTGTTGTGTTTGGATGGTATTTTCATGCAATAGTGATTTCTTTGATTTATAAAAACTTGGAATATTTATATAATTAAAACAGATATTTTAATAATATATATATATATAATAAAAATAATTTATTTATTTTCTTGTAGAAATCTCATTTTCTAAAGAAAAATGTATAAAAATTCTATCGAGATTGAATGCTCCTTACAGAGGTCTGCATCTCACTCTACTAAGTCCGAAGATGTGCGATAATCCGCACCATCCTGAATGGGGTCCCCAAATGTAGGTTGTAGAGGCGCAATTGCATAATGGTTTTATAAGTTAAAGGTATTTATTTGCAAAGCCGTTTTATCCCATACCATGTTCCCAAAAATTTCCATCGTGCTATGTTAGAGATGTGTGTTGTGATGAGATAGGTCATTAACTTGTGAACTATCTAAAGGTAATACAAATTTATATTGTTTTATGTCGGTAAAAGAAGTATGTGGAATTTTACTGTAAAACTATGATAAAAATTGCAATATAAATTCTTTTGATGTGAAACTTGTTTAATATGTTTGTTAATGTTTATTAAACATGATATGAGAGTTTGGTATTGATTGTTGAAGAAAAACTAGGATTTTTAAAGAAAAACCGATTCGGAAGTCGGATTAACTCCGCTTCCGTCGAGTTTTAGAATTGAAAATTTCTAGATTAGAAGATGAGAGGGGGAAGGGACTTATTAGCTTTTTGGACTAGAGGAGAGATAGGGGGTCCTAAAGAAGGCTTCGGGACGTCGTTTCGTCGCCGGAATCTCCTCGGATGTTCGTCGGAGTTTCGCCCTTCGCTAACTCCACTTGTACACAAAAGGACTTGAGAATTTTGTATAGTTTTTGTAATAGAATTCTGAGTGAGGGGTGGAAAAAGGAGTGGGTATTTATAGAGAAAATTAGGGTTTCGTATATTGAATGAGTGAATTAAAATTTGTATTAAAAATGGATTAAATGGGTGATTCAATGTTCTCTGTATGAATGCAGAGAAAACAAGCAGTGTGAAAGGGAGTGGGGTAGCCCAAGGGTTGCAGGGGAAAAGAATGGCGCATTGCCGACGAATATGACCGGCGGTGCCAGTTTTTGCGAGAGTTTCGCAGGGTCAATACCGGTGGAGAGGGCTAGGGTTTAGGTCATGTGTCGGGGTCGTTTGGTATTATTTAGTGCACATGTTTAAATAATTTGTAACTCTTCAGTTTACGTGTTGTGCACGTGTATACTCTTGGGCTTCTAAAAAGATTAAAACAAAATAAAACAAAAAGATAATGTGGCTGATGGGATTTAAAATCGGGTGCTATGTTTCGGCAGTACAAGGTCTTACCAATGAGCTACAAGCTCTTTCTTGTTAATCTAAAGCAAAACAAATTCTTATAGGATTCACAGGAATTATAAGTATCCCAATTGTACACTAACTTTTAAACAATTTTATGTACAGTGAAATTGGAGTTGTTACATTTTCTCTGTCCTCACCAAGTCCAAAGAACCCCAACAGCAACTTCCTCTTCTTTTTCTGTTCTTCTTCGCCTTTCTTTTCTGTTCTTTTCCGGCTGTCTCGCCGAAGTTGCGCACGTCGCCGACGATCCTAACGACCCAGTCACCGTCGTTATCTAGCCTAATTACCACGTCACGTAGTTGCTCAGCCCGTAGGTTTTGCGTCGTGACTTTATTTCGACGTCGGAACTTGACATCCGTATCTTGACGTGAGATTCGATCAGGCAGGTTCTAAACTTGCAACATGCTATTTTATTATATCAATATTTATTCGATAAATTATAGTGCGTGTGTTTTACTACTCAGCAGAGATTACCGATTTACAGTTTTATAGCATCCGTACTGATACTGATTTATCCAGTTGCATGCCGGAACATCACAATATTATCATACTACTATATCAGTTAAATATGATTTCTAAATTGCA
Source organism: Agapanthus africanus (assembly GCA_030015575.1). NCBI lineage: Eukaryota > Viridiplantae > Streptophyta > Magnoliopsida > Asparagales > Amaryllidaceae > Agapanthus > Agapanthus africanus. The sequence continues at coordinate 12,036,669 of CM057344.1, read as the reverse complement.
TCATATATGGTAATGGACGTATATCGGTTATTACAGATAGATACATATGCATCCTGGCATTAGTTGCGTTTCGATATTGATTACAGTTTTACATTGGTGTCTATTTTGGTTAATATACAGTACATGGTATGTTTACGACACACTACCAGACTTGTTACTTGGATCTTATTGCTAATGCCAACAATCCTAATTGTTGTCCTGATGGACGTAACTTGTTGTCTACATAGTCAAGACCTGTACCTGCTTGATCCTGTGTTGGCATTAGATTTATATCGTCAATACCTGACTTGAACACAGAATCTTGGGGAAAAAGGCGAGTCAAGAATCAAAGCGTAACTCAGGAGGATATTATTATTATTTATCGTGATTCCAAGCGTGACTGAATAATCATTGTTTATTGTTTTCCATACTTCCGGGCGTGATGGAATAATCATCGTTTATTGTTTGTCGTGATTCCGAATGTGACGGAATAATCATTGTGCTGTGGTTTCGTAGGGGTTTGAACGGGATATATACTGTTGGGTTACGATGAGAATTACATTGATTGATTTCAAAGACTTCTAGAATGGATAACCTAGAAGCACAAACTTTAGGATACACATCACATACATATAGCTCACTATTTATACCTGTGTTTATCATTTATATTCATATTTAATCATAGCATCATATCCTGGTTATTACTATTATTGTGGTATTTATGACACACCGACGTCTGGGTTTTGCATGGCCCAGTTCATCTGACTTTATCGCAGGCAGATCAAAAGTATTTTGACAAGCAAGCCAAGCAGTGAGGAGCTAACATTTTAGTCTAGAGATGCTTGGTTCATTTATTTCCGTAATTTTATTTCTATTGATGTGAGCCCATATTGGGACGTGATTCAGATACTATTGTTTATTGGATCTTGATTTTTTTCCGCTATATGCATTTCTTAATTTTATTTATTGTGACAGATGGACATGTGTTAGCTAGAGCTGTTGTTGATATCCGATTGACAGCCGCAATGTGACTGTGGAGGGATGATTCCTAACCACAGGTAGCATGGTTGGCTTTGTCACATGCCGTGTTTACGTATATGGAGAAGTGGGACGTGACAGGGTTTGTTTGGTATCAGGGCATAGGTTTTAGGTTAGCTGGGGCTTGGTTCACTTTGTAGTTGGGTATGATACCCAATACATTGTTCTTAAGACCCAGAATTTTAGGAACATTTCTTGCCACATTATTGTCTTGTCGTTCAAATTATTGAATCTTATCTTTCCCTTAACTCTTTTATCTTGACGATATGGAAATAATATTGCATCTCGGCTTGGAATCCTTTTGGTTCCTTGTTTCTCCCTTCTTATTTCTTCGATTATGATAGTAGAATTTGGACGACTTGAGTGGAATTATGTAGTGGTAACCATGTACCGCGGCATGGTTACAATACAGTACTCTATTATTTAGGTAACCTGAAGTCCTATTTTGATTCATTTTCTTGACATATGGTCGTTGTATTACCTTGTTTCCTCTCGGCTTCATTGCTTACGAGTATATGTCTTATAGCGAGCATGAATCCAGCAACCATATTATATTTTTCCTGTCATCCCGTAAGAACCAATCCGTTTGTGTTTCGAAAAACAAAGAGAAACACAGGAGAATATATAATGATTGCAGTAGTACAGACTGCTTCAAGACCGATCAGATGTAAAATGTTTGATTAAAGAAGTTTTGACATACCGCCTCAAATTATTAGAGTAGCGCAGTGAAAAAGTAGTGGGGTAATAACCCACAAGTCTTAGAACAAACTTACAAATTCATGATGAAGGGAACCGTTTACTGAAGGGTAAAGTTCGTAAACAAGTTGCAGATGAAGCACTAATAGTAGTTCGGGATTTTATGGATGTGTTCAAGAACATCTCGAGTTTATCGCCAAAACGAAATGTGGAGTTCATGATTGATCTTATTCCTGTAGCGGCGCCGATTTTGAAGGCTTATTATCTGATAGCACCGGTGGAACTGGAAGAGGTAAAGAGATAAGTTTTTGAATTACTAGAGAAGGGTTGGATTCACAGCAATGGTTCACCGTAGGAAGCTCTAGTTCTTTAGTTAAGAAGAAAGATGGCACGCGGAAGATGTGCAATGACTATCGATATCTAAATTGAGTGACTATTGAGAATAAGTACGCAATCCTTCACATCGACGAACTATTCGATCGACTCAGTGGTGTGAGAGTATTCTCGAAATTGGATTTACGATCAGGGTATCACCAAGTTCGGGTGAAAAAAGAAGACATTTGCAAGACAACGTTCCAAACTCGATATAGGCATTACAAGTATTTATTGATGCGCCATTTGGAGTTACTAACGCACCTGCGATATTTATGGACTTGATGAACTCGGTATTTTCACCATTTCTAGATCAGTTCGTGGTGGTATTCATTGATGATATTTTGATCTATCTGAGAAACAAATAGGAGCATGAAGAACACTTGAAGATCGCACTGCAGACATTGAGTTAAGAAAAGTTATTGGCTCGAAGAAGTGAAGTTCTTATGTCATGTGGTATCCGGAGATAGAATTGCAGTTGACCGTGAAAATATTGCAGCTATTCACGATTGGTCGATTCCAAAGAGTGTGGGGGAGATCAGAAGTTTTCTTGGGCTTACCGGATATTATAGATGGTTTGTGGAGAACTTCGCTCGAATAGCAGAACAATTGACCAAGCTAACATGAAAGGAGGTACCATTGTATGGACCGAGAAATGTGTGTCGGCTTTTGAAGCATTGAAGCAAAGATTGACTACCGCTCCTATTCTGACAGTGCCAGACGGTTCCCGAGGGCTGGTTATTCACAGTGACGCATCTGGGAAAGGCTTGGGATGTATTCTAATGCAGCATGTGAAGGTCATAGCTTATGCGTCGAGACAATTGAAGACTCATGAGAAGAATTACCCAACTCATGATCTCGAGTTAGCAGCAGTGATTTTTGCTCTGAAGATTTGGAGACACTACTTATTGGGCGAAAGGGTAGAAGTATTTACCGATCACAAGAGCCTAAAGTACGTGTTCACATAGAAAGAGCTTAACATGAGGCAGCGTAGATGGTTAGATTTGATGGGTGACTATGATCTTGATCTAAAATACCATCCAGAGAAGGTTAATGTAGTGCTGGATGCTCTAAGTCGGTTGCCAGCAATACGGATATTGAATGCACAAAAGGAGATTATAGCCGATCTTCAGAAATTCGAATTGGAGATTGTACTACCGAATTCTTCGGGACAGTTGATGCAGTTGCAGGTACAGTCATGCTTAATCGATAACATTAAAGCAGCATAGTCGCATGATCCAAGATTGCAAAAGTTTTGAGGACAAGTAGAAGCGGGACTTCGATCAGACTTGTTAATTCATGAAGATGGTTCGTTACGATATGGTAGTCATTTATGTGTGCCTAAAGGAGATGTTCGTGAAGAAGTCATGAAGGAGGCTCATAGTTCTGCATATTTCGTACATCCGGGAGGCACAAAGATATACAGAGATCTGCGACAACATTTCTTGTGGGAAGGCATGCAAAGGGAGATTTCTCGCTACGTATCAAAGTGCTTGGTGTGTCTGCAGGTCAAGACTGAATATCAAAGGGTAGTTAGTTTGTTGCAACCACTTCCGATTCCTCAATGGAAGTGGGAACATATAACCATGGATTTCGTGACAGCTTTACCACGGAGTCCAAAGGACAATAACGCAGTTTGGGTCATTGTCGATCGATTGACCAAGGCGGCTCATTTTATACCGTTTCGAGTTGGTTAGTCGGCGGAGGTTTTGGCAGAGCGGTACATGCAGGAGATTGTTAAATTGCATGGAGTACCCGTGAGCATCCTTTCGGATCATAATACTCGATTTCTATCACATTTTTGGAGGAGTCTACAGGAAAGCTTGGGAACTCGCTTGAAATTTAGCATAGCCTATCATCCTCAGACAGATGGCCGGTCTGAAAGAACGATCCAAACTCTTGAAGATTTATTCAAAGCATGCATGTTAGACTTCAAAAGAAGTCAAAACCATATTGGTATAATATTGGAAGGGCAAGAGATATCACCGAGCGACCAGTTTAGATATCTAGGTTCCATCAACCAAAAGAATGGAGAGATCGATAGTGATGTTAATCAAAGGATCCAAGCTGGTTGGTTGAAATGGAGGAGTGCAACAGGGATTTTGTGTGATCGTAACTTTCCGTTAAAATTGAAAAGGAAGTTTTATCGGAGCGCTATTCGGCCTACCTTATTATATGGTACAGAATGCCAGGCTCCTAAGAAGCATCATACACAGAAGATGCACGTAGCGGAGATGCGCATGCTTCGTTGGATGTGCGGTAACACTAGAAAAGATAAGGTGCGAAATGAGGATATTCGTGCAAAAGTTGGTGTAGCACCTGTGGAGGAGAAGATGCGGGAAAACCGGCTAAGATGGTTTGGTCATGTGCGACGCAGACCTATGGAAGCACCGGTTCGACGAATAGATACCCTCGATATGGGCAATGGCAAAAGGGCAAAAGGGAGACCGAAGAAAACATGGATGGAGGTGATACAAAATGATATGGTTGCCAAAGGACTCAATGAAAGTATATTGTTCGATAGAAGTGAGTGGAGACAGAGGATTCATGTGCTGGACCCGGCGTGATTCTCATGTTGGTTCATGTAGCCTACCCCATATGCTTGGGATAAAAAGATCAGTTGTTGTTGTTGTTTGTATGCATGTTAGACTTCAAGGGTTCATTGGAAAATCATCTGACTTGGTGGAGTTTTCATACAATAACAGTTTTCAAGCGACCATACAGATAGCTCCATTCAAAGCATTATACGGTCGCAAGTGTCGCTCGCCTATTTGTTGGGATGATATTGGAGAAAAAAGATTATTGGGACCGGATATTATTGTGCAAACGGTGGAGAAAATTAACGTGATCCGAAATCAAATGAAGATGGCCCAGAATCGACAGAAAAGTTGGGCTGATACTGGACGAAGACATCTGGGGTTCGCAGTTGGTGAGCTTGTATTCTTAAAGATAACATCGACCAAAGGAGTGATCTGATTTGGTAGTCGAGGCAAGCTTAGTCCTTGATCCATGGGGCCTTTCGGTATTATCGAGCGTGTTGGAGAGATAGCTTATCGATTGGCTTTACCACCATCTTTGGCGGGTGTTCATGATGTGTTTCATGTATCTCAACTCCGCAAGTATGTTCAAGATGAGACACACGTCCTAGATCACTCGGAACTGACAATAACGGAAGATTTAACGTATGAAGAGCGACCAATGGCAATTGTGGATCGACGAGAAAAGGTTCTCAAGAACAAAGTTATCCTTCTAGTGCTCATTTCATGGGGAATCGTTCGTATGTAAAATCTACCTAGGAACGTGAAGACGAGATTCGAGAGAATTTTCTACACCTCTTTTCTTAGATTCGTGTTTTCTTGTCTTTTCTTGTTCTGTGAATTTCGAGGGCGAAATTCTTTTGTAGTTGGGTATAATGTAACACCCTAGTGCATTTATACTATATATTTGGGGTATTTCAAATTTTGCGGTAAATTGCTTTTAGGTTGCGGATAGTGCAATTAGTAGCTGTGCTTATTATCCGACCCGACCCGACCCACATGTTTGAAACCCAACATGATTCAAAATTACATCAAATATTTGCTAGTATAGAGTATCCATGCAAATCTAGATTTTATATACATATATAATATATTTTAGAATTCACATATCATTTTAAAATACAAAATAAAATCAAAGAATATATTTCCTTATCTAGCCTTACATGTCATAGTACCCATATCATGTGATTGCGCTGATATGTCATATTCATATCCTAATTATTAAATAAACTAGTATTTGATCGCTACGTATATTTACGTAGATCCGTACTTGAGTGTATATATTTTTATTTAAAGGATATTGCATCGTGGTTTAAATTCTTATGCATATTCTTCATATTGAAAAACTAGATTTTTGTTTGGATACGGATAATATTCGGAGCAATCTGGTATTATCTGTAAAATCCTATAATATATATATTATATTATTTAAACTAAAAAATATATATAAACTGTTATATATAATATATTTACTATATTAATTATTTTAAATAATATAAATCTCTCTCTCTTATCTCTCTCTCTCTCACTATATATATATATATATATATATATATATATATATATATATGAGGTTAATGAAGGAAAGAGGCCACAGGAGGGTATTTCCTCCTATGGTGTCGAAAAAATATATCCTCTTTTAATTTTTCCGACGATCAGCACCTACCATCTTCATCGTTATCATCTAAGATGTGGGTACACCAAATTTCATGTGATTCTACAACATTTTCACCGTTGATTTAATGGGTTCAAAATTAACGGTTTACCGACAATAGAACTTTTTACATTGCTAAATCAACGGTGAAAAGGTTGTAGAATCACATGAAATTTGGTGTTGTTCCCCTCCGAATAGCGGCCGAGACATGACGTCTTGCCTGAGATTCGGGGCAGATGCTATATGGTGCTATCCGTCTACCTCTCCGAAAATGCCAAGTTGATTTATGGCACCATGTATCGAAGGTTTAAACGAATGCGTCCGATGTAGCAGACTTCGTCAGATTCCCCCTCGCTTGAGGGGTTTTTGATTATGGGGACGCTCTTCCCTGCAGGCGCAAGCCCCTGCAGTTAATTACGCTACCGCATTGCGGTAACCACTTTCTCCTTCTCCAGAAATTTCACTTCGTGTCGTGTGTGTTTATTTTGTGTTTGGTTGCCCGTGGATTGTATACGGAGACTGAGTTATGTCGTCGCCCGTAGGGCGTGGACTAGTCCAAATCCGTATTATCTTAGATTTAGGTTTGGGGGTTGGGTTTAAGGATACGTTAGCCTCATTTGAGACTAAGATCAACTTAAACGTTTGTTAAGGATACGTTAGTCTAAATTTAGACTAAGATCAACTTAACGGGATCGTTTAGATTCAACAAGAGAGTGATTTAAGGGGAGGCCCTGTTGTTTAGTTTAGTGACATTGCGGTCAATATGTAGTTTAAGGACATTACGGTCCATGGATAGTTTAAGGACATTACGGTCCAATGTTAGTTTTAAGACGTTGCGGTCAAGGTTAAGGACGTTATAGTCTGTGGATTTAAGGACTCCACAGTCCGATATTAGTTTTAAGACATCACGGTCAAGGTTAAGGACGTCATAGTCCGTTTTTAGTTTTAAGACATTCCGGTCAAGGTTAAGGACGTCATAGTCCGTGGGTTTAAGGACCCCACAGTCCGATGTTAGTTTTAAGACATCCCGGTCAAGGTTAAGGACGTTATAGTCCATGGGTTTAAGGACCCCACAGTCCGTATCAATGTGTGGTCATCGGGACCCGTCACTGAAGACGTTGAGGAATTACAATGCCAAATATCAAAGGAGTGAAGAGATGTACCCTTGAACCAAGGTAGATTAAATAGTCTTTGGCCCAATTTGGGACCAAGACCAATCAATTATGTTATGAGCCCATTGGCCCAGTTAAGTTTGGATTAAGGACTTATGGCCATCTTGGGCTAAGTCCAATCATATTTGGAATATTGGCTTTCTGTGGGTCCATTGAAGGAGAGGCTTTGCCTCTGGAAATTAGCCAATTGGGCTGAAGCTAGTGTTAAACACTAGAGACCAACAGTGTTGAACACGGGGAATGAGATTGACAAACTGATGTTAAACGCCGAAAGATAATTAGTGTTACATACTAGCAACAAGACTTTCAAATTAGTGTTAAACACTAAAGCAGGTCAGTGTTAACCACTGGCCAGAGAGGTTTCAAGTTAGTGTTTAAACACTAAAGCAAATCAGTGTTAAACACTGGAAAGAGAGATTCCAAATTAATGTTAATCAGTATTAAACACTGGTAACAGAAATTTAATTTAGTGTTAAACACTAAGAAATTTAGTGTTAAACACTGCAAAGAGAGTTTTTTTCAATTAGTGTTAAACACTAAAGCAAATCAGTGTTAAACATTGGATACAGAGGTTTCAATTTAGTGTTAAACACTAAGGCAAGAGGGGTCACGTGGTAGCACGTGAGAGTGCCCTCTCTCTCTTTATTTGTTCTACCGAGAGTATTGAGTACTTTGGAGCATCACGTGCCGTCACGTGATGGGCATTTAAGTGTTCGTCTGTTAGAGCTTCTGCCAGGGGTCACGTGGGGCACGTGAGGCGTTGCCTCAAAACCCTTCTCTGTGGATCTTTTCAGGGGTCACGTGGTAGCACGTGACCCTGTTTCTTTGCCTGTTTGAAGATGTGTTTATCTTTTTAAGAATTAAATTCTTCATGGGGTTAAACCCTAGCAATAAACTTTTACAGGAATTAAATTCCTGTTTTCTTCTGAAGGATTATATTCTTAGATAGAGTTGAACTCTAACTTGTCTTCTGTAAGAATTGAATTCCCATACATGTGAGGAATTAGGTTCTTCTAAGGGAATTAAATTCCTGTTATTTTGACAGATTTGAGTTCTTAACTAGGGTTAAACCCTGGTTCTGTTCATTTGAAGGAATTAAATTCCTATAACATAGGGTTAAACCCTAATTTTATTTTAGAGGAATTAAATTCCTATAGTTCTATGAGAATTAAATTCTCAAACTTCCATTCCCTCCCTATGCTTTGGATCTGCATGGCAAGATCTCAACCCAATGAGAATTAAATTCTCAATTCATGGGGAGATGTGCACTTTGCAGATCCTCCACTAAAGAGAGAACTAAGTTCTTCTTTTTAATATAAGAGTTAAACTCTTTTGAGAATTAAATTCTCTTTTTTAAAAGCCTTCCCTTTCTTACCTAGAGTTTTCTTTTGCAGAAGATCAAATTCTTCCAAAGTCTCAAGGCTCTATTTCTTTCTCTCTATGTCTCTGTATATAGATCTCTGTATCTCCTCCTGTCTCTCTCCTTTCTGGCTCCTATTTATAGGAGAAGGAGCAGAATCAATTAGTTTTGGTGAATCATTCATTGAGAGATTTGATTTGTATTCGTTAGAGATTTGATTTGCATTCATCATTCATTTGGACCTTTGGATTATTAGGTGAATTTTATTCACCATTGGATTTTGAATCCAAAGATATTCCTTTGTTATTTCGGCTAGATTTTAAGCGGAAATCTTTCCAAGTTCAAGATTTTTATATAGATAGGTGATATTTAATCACCTTTAAATCTTTAATCCAATTGGTTCCAAATAATCATTTTCCTTTGGAAAGATTTGAATGTTGTTCAGAATTTAATTCTGTTAAATAGATAGGCTTTGAAAGCCGGTCACATGTGGCCACGTGACCCCTGGTCACGTGTGGCCACGTGACCCCTGGTCACGTGTAGGCACGTGACCCCTTGGAATGAGCTTTCTTCTGCTTTCTGCGCTTTGTCTTCTGACCGCTGTTCAGCCGTCACGTGCCAACACGTGACCCCTGGTCACGTGTGAGCACGCGACCCTTTCTGGAGCCTTTTCTTTAATCTAATCAAGGAGCCGAATCCGCCTTTGCCGCTGCTTTTAATTGTCACGTGCCAACACGTGACTGCTGGTTACGTGCTAGCACGTGATGCCTCCTCCGTAAACTTTCCTGATTTTAAATCAGGAAACAAATGCCCCCACAGCTGTTCCCCTCCGAAGGACGGCGCACAGGACCGCGGTGTCCTGACGCTGAGATTCGGGGCAGATGCTAGTTGGTTTTATCCGTCCACCTCTTCGAAGATACCAAGTTGATTTATGGCACCGTGTATCGGAGGTTTAGACGGATGCGGCCGATGTAGCAGACTTCGTCAGATTTCCCCTCGCTTGAGGGGTTTTTGATTGTGGGGACGCTCTTCCCTGCAGGCGCAAGCCCCTGCAGTTAATTACGCTACCGCATCGCGGTAACAACTTTCTCCTTCTCCAGAATTTCACTTCGTGTCGTGTGTTTGTTTTATTTGTGGTTGCCCGTGGATTGTATACGGAGACGAGTAATGCCGTCGCCCGTAGAACGTGGATTAGTCCAAATCCGTATTTACTTAGATTTGGGTTTGGTGTTTTTAGTTTAAGGATGCATTAGTCGCGTTGCGGCTAAGATCAACTTAAACGTTCGTTAAGGATACGATAGTCCTGTTTGAGACTAAGATCAACTTAACGTGATAATCCATTTAATATCTGGCCATCGGGACTCGTCACCTCTCTAACGTCGTTGAAAGATTACAACGGCAGATGTCAGAGGAGTTCAGAGATATACCCTTGAACCAAGGTTGATTTGGAGTTTTATAGTCCATTTGAATGTTTAAGGATACATTAGCCGTATTTAGGGGCTAAGATCAACTTAAACGGGATCGTTTAGATCTGGCAAAAGAGCATTTGGAAGGCTCTATTGTTCCAGTTTAGGGACGTAGTGGTCCATAGGTAGTTTAGGGACGTTGCGGTCCATGCTCCAGTTTAGGGACGTGGTGGTCCGTATTCCAGTTTAGGGACGTAGTGGTCCGACATTAGTGTAAGGACGTTCCGGTCCAATATTAGTTTAAGGACGTTTCGGTCCAATATTAGTTTAGGGACGTTTCGGTCCAATATTAGTTTAAGGACGTCTCGGTCCACGAGTTTAAGGACGTCTCGGTCCACATCGATGTGTGGTCGTCGGGACCCGTCACCTCTCTGACGTCGTTGAAGGATTACAACGATAGGTGTCAGAGAAGTTCAGAGATGTACTCTCGAACCGGATATAAATTGATTTAAGAGAGAGCTATGCTCAGTCAATTTTAATTTGAGGACTTACGGCCAAAATTGGGCTAAGTCCAGTTGAAAATGTTCAATACTTTTATTAAATAATGCATTGCATTTCTTCCATTTTTTTGTTTGGGCTCTGCCCATAAAGATGCAGAGCATCAATTTATTCTGGGATCTGCTCATTTATAAATGATGCAATGCATCTGTTTTGTTTGGGCTCTGCCCCTTTTAAAATACGTAGCATTTTTATTATTTCGTTTGGGCTCTGCCCATTTATAAATGATGCAGAGCATCAATTTAATTAGGCCTGCTTGGTCTTTTAATTGGGCCTGGCCCTTCAAGAAAAGAAATGCATTGCATTTGTCAGGCGCTTTGCGCCAGCTACTGAGCGCAAGCGCTTGTGGTGAGGACACGTGTCATGCTCTGGTGAGCGCAAGCGCAACAGCGCAGTGCGCTGCGCTAGTGCGCTGCGCTGTTGCGCTGCTGACACGTGGCGCGCTCTGTTGAGTTGCGCCGATTCCAAATAGCAAAGCTCTATTTCAAGAGCGCGTAGCGCAAGTTGTTCTGTAGCTGACACGTGGCGCTCTCTCAAGAGCGCAACAGCGCAGTTTGGAAGTGCAAAGCACCAAGAATCTTTTAGATTCAAGAACAGAAGTGCAAAGCACTATTTGATTTCTTGATCTAATTTAGATCAAAGAAAAAAAAATAAGTTTTTCTTTTTGTTTGAAGAACCAGAGGTTCATAAAAGTGCAAAGCACTATTTTTATTTTGTTGTTTTCTTATTTTAAAGAACCAGCGGTTCATAAGAAGTGCAAAGCACTATTTTTATTTTATGAAGATCATTGATCTAGTTTTTAGATCAATGATCTACTAGAAGAAATTTCTTCTCCCTTGTGAAGGTTTTTTTTTTACCTTTTTCTTGAAATTTTTTCTTTTTCAGAGTTCTCTCTGTTTGAAGCTCTTGACTTTTTTCAAGAAAAAATGTTCCTCCTTTGAATTGAGACCTAGGGTCCTTTTTATAGTGCCCATAGATTAGTTAAATTTGTTAAAGAGATCTTTCTCTGAGTGATTTGGGGAATTTTCCCCACCGTTGGATTATTGATCCAAGGGCTTCTGCTTTGCAGAAGAAAATCTTCTTGTTTTAACAAGAACAGAAAAGATTTCTTAGAATTTTAATTCTGTTTGGCGCAGATGCCCCAGCGTGTGACACGTGTCGCGCAGCGCACAGCGCAGCGCAACTGCGCTAGCGCATCTGCGCTAGCGCATCTGCGCTGACACGTGTCGCGCAGCGCAGTGCTTGCGCAACTGAAGCGTTGCTTCCTTTAATAGAGCTTTACTCTGATTGGGTGCGCCTTCTCGGGCGCTGCGCTGACGTATCAGAGCCTGACACGTGGCGCGTTGCGCCCGGGATTTGAAGCGTTGCTTCATAATTTGAATTTTTGAATTTTCAGCAGAGCTTTGCTCTGATTGGAGGAAACAAATGCCCCCTCACCGTTGCGCTCACGTGGCGCGCACGTGAGTGCAGCGGTGGCAAGCCCCTGACCGTTGGATCAAGGGGTGAGCTGAAGGGGTGCAAGCGCCTTATAAATAGGACCTACGGCCCTTTAGAAAACTTCACCATTTTCTAGATTTTGATTTCAGAGCTTTGCTCTTGCTTAGAACTTCAGAGCTTTGCTCTCGTTTCCATAACTTCAGAGCTTTGCTCATTTCCAAAGTTAAAAACTTTAGGTAAAATTAAATCAAATTAACTTAAATTAACCTTAACCAATGAGCTTTGCTCTTACAGATCTTTTGATCTAAATAGATCCCCATTGGGGTTTCATAAACAGAGCTTCGCTCTCAAAAACTTGCAGATCTACAGGGATCTTGTTCATAGGTTTTAACCCATGAGCAAAGCTTTGCTCATAGATCATCTGTGGATCTTTTAGATCTGATAAATGAAAAAATTTCATAAGTTTTTCGTGGATTTTCCAAGATTTCAAAAATTTTAATTCTTTTAGGTGTAGACATTTTCTGATGGACCTTTACATTATTACCATAGAGCTGTGCTCTTTTTAAAGAATCTTATTTCCCTGGGGCGAGAGTTTGACTAGTGTCACTCTGTGACAGAGCTTTGCTCTGAAAGAGGAGATTTTCTTCTTGTCTCTAGGGATTCTTCCCACCCCCTTTTTTTTATAAATGGGAATGTTTTCCTGGGGACCAACTGACAATCTTATCCAATGATGAGGTTGTCTGATGTATTGTCATCCAGATTTTGTGGGTCCCCCTTTGGTCTCCCACTCACTGCACTACTGTGTGGTGTAATTAATTAATTTTAATTTAATTAATGCACCTTTTTTCTCTCTTTTTTTTTGGATGCCAAACGTTGGAATTACAACACTAATGGCTAAATTGTTCCTTTGCAGCGATCATGTCTCCAGACACTTCATTCCCTTTCGTCCGCTCGGAGGAGGGGTTTCCCGAGGCACCCTCGGACCGTGAGGTCCTGACTATGATTAGAGAATACGACCCGGAGTACAAGAAACTCCACCTTTGGGGTAGGTGGTACAATGAGATCATCCAGGGTCGCCGAAGTTTCGGTTTCGCCATGCCGTCTGAGCCAACATCCTCACTCCCTTACGCAGATGAACCCCCGGTGAAGTATGCCGTGGAGGTCAAAAATTAGAATTCGGATGACCTCCTCCAACCTGCGATTGGTGCTATCCCCGTACAGCCGCCGCCAGCAATAGATATTTTAGGGAGGAGAATTTGTCAGGGTGAAGCACGCCCTTGGAGACAGGCTTATAACATTGGATTGATCCCACGACCGCCTGCCGGATATTTACAATAGGCCCGGTACATCCTATCAGCGAAGAGGACTCATCTGATGAGGATTGGTTGTACTCGGCCATTTACGTCTAGCTCTTTGAGTATCCTTCTCCTCCAACATGGTGGGTTAAGGCTTTTATCGAGCAATGGAATATCCCCACCCACACCTTCTTGATGACGGACCGGGAAGTCTCTATCTTCTTGGAGGAGTTTGCTGAAATCTCGGGTCTGCCGATGAGGAGAGAGCCTTACGAGGAGCTGCTTCCTCCCGATGAGTACTTCTTTGCCACCAAGCCGCTGGTGTTTGACCTGACGCCGGAGAACGCTATTCAGCACCAGTACCCAGGTTTGGTTAAGGTGCTGGAGATCTATGAAGGACTCTATCTGGAATCGGGCATCCGGGGTGTCAGTTTCGCAGATTTTATTGACCGCTTCATTCGACCGGAGTTCTTATCGGAGCGGAGCGAGAAGTTCGCCCAGCTCGATGACCCTTTTGGATTCGGCTTGGATCGCCGACCCACATCGGAGGATGACCACAAAGATTTTTACCTCCCTGGTGCTGCCGTCGTCTCTTTTTCAGAAATTGCCGTCCCCGACATGGATGAAGAGACCTTCTTTGTAGGGTTCTTGGGCTTGTGGTTGTGCAATTTTGCGCTTCCTATGCATCCACGCTACATGCGGCCGACTGTTTTCTACCCAGCGCATCGGATGGTGGCTGGTTTGCAGTTGTCAGTAGGAATCGCCGCGTTGGCTTATCTTTATAACGGACTTAGCGTAGCGGCGGACGCTAGTGAGCCTGGGGTGCAACCCGCCAACTTCCCGATGCACTACTTTACTTCTTGGATGGAAATGCACGTGCACGGGGTGTTTGGCACCCATAGGATTCCTCCCTTTTTTGAGAAATGCAGGCTCCCAAGGGTCATACGGTTGGTCGGGGCTTCGATCGTTGTTGCACCTCCGCGGGAGGCTAGGGGGCTGCTCCTTCGACCACACCTGGTCGGGGCGAAGGTTTCCTTCTTGGATAAGGTCATAACAATAGGCTCAGAGACCACCAAGTCGGTAGTGTCGCTACGCGATGATTTTAAAGACGGGGCTTCCATACTGAAGGCTCGGGAAATCCTCCATCTCTACTCCATTCGGCCGAGCTACCTAGTGTTCAGGCAGAATGAGACAGCACTCTTCATGAGGTATAATCCTCACCGGTTTGCTCAGCAATCTAGCTACAACCAAGGGATCCCGATGGAAGCCTTCTTGGAAAAGCCCGTGGTTGCCGAGAGGGGATAAAGAATGCAATGCACCACTTTATGCGGCTCAACACGGGTTCTTATTTCTTCATCAGCGAACCGAGCTGCATCCCCAAAGTCCTCAACGCGTACGTGGCTTGGTATGCGCATGCTATGGGTCCAGTTATCCAAATGGAAAAACGCATGCTGGTTGACCGCAAGGGTGCGCCTCCCGGCGGCGATCGTAAGGCTCCTTTGAAGCCGAGGACCCCGGTTATTTCTCCATTCAAAGGTGCTGGAGTCGGACCTCCGCGCGTGTTGAGCCCTCTGCGCGGATTGCCACTTCGCGATATTGTGGATGCGCCACCAGCCTCCCGTGCTTCAGTGGAGGCGGTAAATGTGGTACCGCCAGAGTCTGGCACCGGCGAGGATATCGGGACCCGCCGCCCCAAGGCGTCTGCTAAGCGTAAATCAGTCCCGGGTGTATCCAGAGCTGGCGGGCAAAAGAAGAAGAAGTCGCTCCTTTCCCTTGATACAATTCTTGGCTTAGAGCCTGAGGCCTCTCTTACCAAAGGAATAAGTGAGTATGACAGCAATAAGGGCTTCGCGGTAGACCCCGCAGACACCGACCTGGCGGCCGCCATTGCGGCTTCTGAGCGATCAGCGAGGCTTGAAGCGTGGTTAAGTAAACTCACTGAGTCAGGTAATTATTAGCTGCTCTCCTCATCATTTCATCGCATTTTTCATCATTATTCTTGACTAATACTTTTCCCCATTTTCAACAGGTGTCTCTACCGAAGAAGCTATCGCTGCCTCTTTGAAAACCTTCCAAAAGGAGGAGGAGAAACGCACTTTAGCGGGTGCCGGTATGTCCCACCCCCCCTTTTTTTAAGCAAATTTCGTCGTTCTTTTCGATGATCAACCTAACTTTCTTTCCTTGTTTCTTTCTAGGGGTTATACCAGTCGACGAAGATATTCTTCCGGAACCCGTCACTGGAGTTCCGGTCTCGTCGGGGCTGCTGCAAGGGCTTCGACTTGACAAGTCGACGAGGGATGCCTTGAAGAGTGTGGAGGCATCCCTGTATACGGACGAGGATGCCTCAATGCGAGAGGCTCTGGTTAGGTCCGTCTCAACGGTCCAGGAGGAGAGAAAACGGCTGAGGCGCGAGGCGAAGGCACGCCGGACTGCTTTGGCTATGGGAGCGGGCCCAAGCACCGTTCCTCGGGCAGATACTCCTTCCGAAGAGGCCCCTGTCGCCCTATCCACTGCTCGCAGACAAGTGGCGCGTGCCGTTCGAAGCGCAAATGATAAGTCCACTTCAGGTAACATTTCTTTCAGAATTTTTATTATGAAAGTTATAATGCCGACGGTTCTTACATATATTATTTTGCAGGGCCAAGTCCGACCGAGGGTGAGGCGGAGACTGTTGATCCTAGGGGAACAGAGGGGGTGATGCCTGCCGAACCCGAGCCGACAGTAGGCAACATCGTCGAGGCTTCGGGGCCCGAGATAGAGGTTGAGGGGTCTACAGCTGAGAGGGTCATTGATGCCCAGCCTGAAGTGGCGGCAGATGAAATGATCATTACAACTGAACCAAGGGTGGTGGCGGACGAGGCGCTTGAGACCGGCGACCTCGTGGTGGCGGTGGATGAGCCGATGGAGACGGCGGAGCCCGAAGAAGTTGCGGGTGAGATGGGTACGACTCTTGGGGAAGAGTCAGCCGCTTCCTTCCAAGAATCCGGCAACGCTCCAATCATTGCCCTCCCTGCTTACGATCTCCTGCCGTCTCCTGGTCGCGCTAGCACGACGACGGTCCCTATCGAGTCGGGTGATGAGGCTACGGGCGGTGGCCTCATGTCGATAGAGGTGGGAGTCGCTTCTGTTTCGGCCGGGAGCTCCTCAGGTAAACCTTAGGTTACAGTTTTTCTTATTTTACAATCCTTTCTGACAAGTTCACCTTTCTTGTAACGCAGATGCAGCCAGCGCCGATGCCCCACTGCTTGAAGGAGCGCCTTCAACGACTGCCTTGGCGGTGGTCACCTCTCAACCCTCTCTCATACCCTCGAGGATGTTGGAAGGTATGGGTTTGCAATTTATTAATCTTATCTTCCAGACGCATAATTTGTGTATTAAAGTTATACTGTTGTGTCTTTCAGGAGTGCTTTTTGACCATCTCTATCAAGTGTTGCTCCCACACTTCTCCTTCCCATCCGAGCTCGCTTCTTCCTCTGGTAGCGTTGGTGAGTATGATTTCCAATGACATCCTTTTTTCTTCATTGATGGGATTATTTCTAAACCCCCTTTTTTTATCTCGACTGCAGTGTTACAAATCGAAGGAGGGGATGAAAGATCGGCTGCGCTGCCGACCCTTCCGGCCCTGCCACCTGCCTCAGCTGGTACAGCGACTATCACATTGATAAAGTCTTCCTTCTTTATTTTCAGAACTGTTATCTGATCACATCCTGTTTCTTTTCAGCTGTCGTTCCGGTCTCGGCGCCCTTCGAATCTCGCATCATAATGCCGGCGGGTCCTTATCTGAGGAGTCTGTCTTCAAAAGGCGCCGCGAATAGTCTGCGCATGTTGAGTGACTACGTCGAGGAACTCGACGTTGAAACTCCTACATCTGCCGCAGACTTCGCAATGATGGTTAACCCGATGCTAGCAATACTCATGAACTTTCATGATGAGGGCATCGTCGCATCCTGGATTAACCATTGTAGGGAGATCGAGGGTCGCCTATATCAGTTGGAGTCGCTGCGTCCCGCTCCCGAGGCCTTGGCTGCCAGTAATCAAAGAACAGCATGGATTGAGCAGAGCGCTCCTTACTTCCGCTACCTCGAACAAGAAGTCATTTCAAGGCGTAAGGAGCGTGGTGAGACTTCAAGCAAGTCTGCCCAACTGCATGCTCGGGTGGAGGCCAACGCCGCACGGCTGAAGGTTGTCTTTGAGGGCCTTCTGCAATGTCTTTCTGAAGGGTTATCATTGAGGCAACAACTTGATGTTGTCGAGCGAGATGCACCCAGCCAGGAAGCAGCCCAGAAGGCGGCGGAGGAGCAACTTTCATCTTTCTTGCAGCGGCGAACCCAGGTGGAGGCGGAGGTGGCTGCGGCTATCACTCAGGAGGAGGCGCTGAAGGAAGTGCGAGAGCGGCTTGTGGATTTACTAAAGACACTTCCTCCTCAGTAGCTATCCATCTTTGTATCGTTTGTACTTGTAGATAAAAGAATGTATATATATATATATATTTTTTATTCTTTGACATAATGTATCCTGTACCCGATCAAGTTTATGAATAAAAGATACACCTTTTTTGTCATGTGTCATTTTCTCCGTCTTCTCTTTCTTTTACTATCAGCATATCACTTTAGCAAACATGGTTAACGGATGATTAGAACGAGTATCCTGACTTTCTTAAGAAATAGCGATGGCTTAGGCCGCAGGTTCGGATCCGCTGCCTAAGACTTTTCAACTCCATGAGCCGTGAGGGTCTCATAGAGATTCTTCTCCCTACGGATCGAGAGGATCTCGTAGGTGGGCTTTCTCCGTAGGAATCGTGAGGATTCCTAAGTGTGGTTTTCTCTTACAAGTCATAAGGATCCTATAAGAGAATTTTTCCCTCTTACGAGTCGAGAGGACCCACAAGCGGTTGTTTCCCTCTTCGTCGAAATTCGACTTTGGAGAGTGAGACCCGTGAATAGTATGCAAGAGACCATTTTGGATTGACTTGAAGGGTCCCATTGTTCAGGAAGCAAGTTTTTTAGTCCCTGCTGCCTGAGGCTTCATTTGCATGTTGAGACGAATCGGGAATTTCCCGCGGAGACACAGTTTCTCTGCGAGCCGACGCGAATCAAGAGGCTCTCATCAAGGAGTGTTTGTATCCGTGAGTCGAGGAGTTTGCTAGGGATTATTTGTTTCCCAAGCGCCAAGGATTATTTGTTTCCTTGGGGTCTGAAACGAGTCGAGGATTTCCCACGGAGGCACTGGTGGCTCTGCGAGTCGACGCGGATCAGGAGGCTCTCGTCAAGGAGTATTTGTATCCGTGAGTCGAGGAATTTGCTAGGGATTATTTGTTTCCCAAGCACCAAGGATTGTTTGTTTCCTTGGGGTCTGAAACGAGTCGAGGATTTCCCACGGAGGCACTGGTGGCTCTGCGAGTCGACGCGGATCAGGAGGCTCTCGTCAAGGAGTGTTTGTATCCGTGAGTCGAGGAATTTGCTAGGGATTATTTGTTTCCCAAGCGCCAAGGATTATTTGTTTCCTTGGGGTTTGAAACGAGTCGAGAATTTCCTACGGAGGCACTGGTGGCTCTGCGAGTCGACGCGGATCAGGAGGCTCTCGTCAAGGAGTGTTTGTATCCGTGAGTCGAGGTATCTGCTAGGGATTATTTGTTTCCCAAGCGCCAAGGATTATTTGTTTCCTTGGGGTTTGAAACGAGTCGAGAATTTCCCACGGAGGCACTGGTGGCTCTGCGAGTCGACGCGGATCAGGAGGCTCTCGTCAAGGAGTGTTTGTATCCGTGAGTCGAGGTATCTGCTGAAGACACTGGTTTCTTCAGAGTTGGACTGAACCGTCGAGATTTGGCTTCGTTTTCTGGCGGAGCCTGTTGGGAAAGTACGGTTCCCTTTTTATTTACGCCCTTGGATTGTATACAGGGATCGATGTGATCTCAACTGTAGGGCCAAAGTTTTATCATCTTCCTTTTTTTTTGTTTTATTTCCGTGATGCTCTATCATTTTAGCTTTTATATCGCGAAGGTCGCGATTGCCCAATCATTTCGGCTATTTTTCGCGGTGCCCAATCATTTCGGCTATTTATTTTATTTTTACTCGCTGCTTTTTATTGCGAGTTGCCCAATCATTTCGGCTATTTTGCATGCGTACATTTTTACTTGCTACTTTTTATTGCAAGTTGCCTTATCATTTCGGCTATTTCGTATGCATGTGCGGACTATTGGCTTTTCGTCGTAAACCTGGAATTAGACACCGATTTCGGCATCAGCACCGCTACAACTGGGATATTGCCAGGAGCGAATCATCATCTGCCTCTGTCGATGTTGAACAAAGGTGGCTTAGCGACCAGGGTTAGGGTCCTGTCGTCTAAGGCTTTTAACTTCATGAACCGTAAGGGTCTCACAAAGGTATTTCTCCCTACAAGTCGTGAGGATCTTGTAGGTGTATTTTCTCCTTAGGAATCGTGAGGATTCCTAAGTGTATGTTCCTCTGTAAGTCGTAAGGATCCTACAAGAGGGTTTTCTCCTTGTAAGTCGAGAGGACTTATAAGGATTGTTCATCATGCGAACATATCCCCAGTCTCGGATGAGACTTGATTAGGGAAATGTTTATTCGCGCCCGTGGATTGTATACAAGGGTCAGTATTGAGCCACTTGTAGGGCAATATTGGAAGTTTGTGGGGGTTTGCTTAAGCACAGGTTTAGGTCTCTGTAACTTAAGACTTTCAACTCTTATGAGCCGTGAGGGTCCCATAAGAGAGTTCTCCTTACGAGTCGTGAGGATCTCGCAAGTGTATTTTCTCCTTAGGAATCATGGGGATCCCTAAGTGTGTTGCTCCCTTGTGAGTCGTAAGGATCTCACGCGGGTGATTTCTCCTTACAGGGTCGAGAGGATCTTGTAAGTGTCTTTTAACGAGGTTGCGCCCTTTCAGGTTTTCACAAACACTCGCCGGTAGCCCTGCTGTTTTTACTCATGGAGCCCTTTCGGGTTTTCATCCGTGCCCATTTTGCTTATGGACATGCCGTTTTTTTTTATTATTCTTTTTATTTTCTTTTTCTCTTTTTTTTACGAGATCGCGCCCTTTCGGGTTTTCATGAACACTCGCCGGTAGCCCTGCTGTTTTTACTCACGGAGCCCTTTCGGGTTTTCATCCGTGCCCTTTTTGCTTATGGACATACCGTTTTTATTTATTACATTTTTTTATTTTTTTTTATTCATCTTGTCAGCCTTAGGATGCTGCGGTATTAGTTTAAAGACGTTCCGGTCCACTATTAGTTTAAGGACATTTCGGTCCGACTTTGAGAAGGCTGGCTACTGCTGATAGAGTTTGAGCTTAGGAAGATAGCGAGCGGACATAGTCGTCGTCATCCACCATTGACCTAGGCTGTGTCTCATTAAGCATAGTATTTCTTTAGGAAGCGACCGTTTATTGGCCTGAAAGGCCTTTCACCGTGCATGTCCATGAGTAGATAGGCTCCACCCTGGTAGACCTTATCTATGACGTACGGGCCTTCATAGTTTGGCTCGAATTTTCCCCGCTTGGCGCGATTGGGGATCATAAGCCTTTTGACCACTAGCACAAGCTCGCCTTGGCGGAATGTCTTCGGTCGGGTCAGTCTTTCATATGAGCGCGTCATCTTTGCTTTATAGGCCTCCAGATTTTGTTGCGCTATGAGCCGTGTTTCTTCAAGGGCGTCAAGCTCCTCAAGCCGAAGGTGAGCATTTTCTTCGTCCGTCAGCTCGTAGTGGACAGCCACTCGTAGAGAGGGTAATTCTATCTCGAGAGGGAGTACTGCTTCTGTACCGAATACCAACGCATACGGCGTTGCGTTCGTGGCCGCTTTAAACGTAGTTCGATACGCCCAGAGAGCTTCTTGCAGTCTTTCGTGCCAGTCTTTCTTATTTCGTGACACCGTTTTCTTCATGATCTTCGTCAAGGTCTTGTTGAAGGCTTCAGCTAGACCGTTAGCTCGCGGATTATAAACTGAGGAATATCTCCAGTCTATATTATGCTGTTGCCCGAAGCGACTGATTTTGTGGCTTCTGTAGGCTGGCCCGTTATCGGAGATGATTCGTCTTGGCGTTCCAAACCGATATATGACATGCGTCTTGAAGAAATGGAGGATATTCTCCGTCTTTACTTCCCTCAGCGGTACCGCTTCTGCCCACTTAGAGAAGTAGTCAGTCGTCGCTAGGATGAAATGATGTCCTCTAGACGATGCTGGTTCGATGGGGCCGACTATATCAGTCCCCCACATTTCGAATGGCCAGCTAGCCACCGTTGGTTGTAGTGGATTCGGATGCTGATGGATGAAGTCCCCATGAATTTGGCATAAATGGCATTGCTTCGAATATTCGAGGCAGTCCTGGATCATTGTGGGCCAATAGTAACACATCCGTTTGATCTTCAACTTCATCTTTGGGCCCGCTTGGTAAGAACCGCAGAGTCCGTCGTGAACCTCTTGGACGACTCTTTTTGCTTCGTCAGGTCCTAAACATCTCAGCCACAGAGAATCAAACGACCTCTTGTACAGAGTATCATTGACAAAGGCGAAAGACAGAGCTCGTTTCATAAGCTGATGTCTTGTAGACGCTTCTTCAGGCAATCGGCGGGACTTGAAGTAATCTACGAAGACTTATCTCCAATCCTCGGTATTTTCCCAGTCTTTTACTTGCAGGGTCGTTTGCTCAGTCGCTCCCTTTTCTTCGGATGATTCCGGAGATATTTCTGCTGGGGCAAGCACTTGACGGGTTTGTACCATGATTCTAACGTCATCGAGATTCTCGTCAGCCAGTTCTTTAGCAAGTTTGGCCAATGCGTCTGCTTTGCAATTTTCCGTGCACGGTATGTTTTCCAAGGTGTAGGAGGGGATTTGGGTCAACAGCTGTTGCACCTTTTCACCATACTTCACCAATTCTAGTTTGCATGTCTGGTAGTCGCCGTTTACTTGACTAACGACCAGCTGGGAGTCTCCATATATGAGGAGATTTTCAATTCCCATGTCGATGGCGATCTCAAGACCTGCTATCAAGGCTTCATATTCGGCTTCGTTATTCGTCCTCGGCTCTGTTAAGGAGAAAGCGAAACGCATTATCCCTCCTTGTGGAGTCACGAAGATGAGGCCTACCCCCGATTTGATTATAGGGGTACTTTGTTTGCTCTTCTTTACGGAAGACGCTCCGTCGAAGTAAAGCTCCCACCGGGTATTATCACCGTCGATCGCATCAAACGCATGTTCGTCTGGAAGATCGCAATTCAAAGGAGAATCGGCAGGTATCGGATGTTCAACGAGGAAGTCGGCAATGGCCTGGCCTTTGACTGCCTTGAGAGGTTGATATGTTATCGAGAATTCCATCAAGAGCAGGGCCCATTTAGCGAGTCGTCCCGTCAATATGGCTTTCGACATCAAATATTTAAGGGGGTCCACCTTCGATATGAGACGAACTTCATGTGCCAATGCATAGTGCCTGAGCTTTGTTATCGCGAAGATCAACGCCAGGCAGTGTTTTTCGATGGGGGAGTAGTTTCTTTCTGCCCCCAGAAGAACTCGACTTAAGTAGTAGAGTGCTCTTTCTTTCCCCTGGTCATTCTCTTGCGCCCATAATGCGCCTAAAGAACCTTCGAGGGCGGTTGTGTAAAGAATGAGAGGCTTTTCCTTAACCGGAGCAGCCAACACTGGCGGGTTCTTCAGGTACTGTTTAATTTCGTCCAACGCGCCTTGGCATTTGCGATCCCAGACGAACGGGGTTCCCTTCTTCATCAGGTGGCTGTAAGGACGGCACTTGCCAGAGAGGTTGGCTATAAATCGCCGAATATATGCGAGCTTTCCTTGGAGAGATCGCAACTGTTTGAGAGTTCTCGGCGGAGGCATTTCCATGATCGCTTTGATCTTGGATGGATCTATTTCGATACCCCGGTGTCGGACGATGAATCCTAAAAATTTGCCTGAGGAAACTCCGAATGCACATTGAGCGGGTTCATCTTCAAGTTGTATTGTCGAAGGCGCTGAAATACGGTCTTCAGATGCTCGAGATGCTCCTCGTATGATTTGCTTTTAACCACGAGATCGTCGATATAACATTCGACGATTTCGTGTATGAGGTCATCGAAGATCTTCGTCATGGCCCTCTGATAGGTGGCGTCGGCGTTCTTTAAACCGAAGGGCATTACCTTGTAGCAGAATATACCCAAAGGAGTTCTGAAGGCGGTGTGCTTCTGGTCTTCGGAATGCATCTTTATCTGATTATACCCTGACGAGCCATCCATAAAGGAGAAAACCTCGTGAGTGGACGTGTTGTCTATCATCAGTTCGGTGCTGGCACCGGGAAATCATCCTTCGGGCAAGCTTTATTAAGATCCCGAAAATCCACGCATATGCGCACAGTCCCATTTTTCTTCATCACCGGGACGATGTTGGCGATCCATTCAGGGTATTGAACATCTTGAATGAAGCCAGAGTCGATTAGCTTCTTGACCTCAGCATTGATGCTCATCTCAAGCTCGAAGCGCATTCTCCTCGGTGCCTGTTTGACTGGTTTGATGTCCGGGGATATCGCCAATCTATGCACAGCGATTTCTGGATCCAATCCCGGCATTTCGGAATAGTTCCACGCGAAGCAATCTCTATGCTGCAGAAGTACATCCTTTAACGCAGCTACCCTTTCTTCAGATAGTAACTCGCTGATGAATGTCGGTCGTGGATCGTTTGCCACTCCCAACTTAATCTTCTTGAGGTTATCTGCAGTGGTATGGACTCCATCTTCCAGCTCTTTTGGCGCTGGTGGGAATTCTGAGATTATTCGTCGTTGCTGTTTTCGAAACACCAAGGGAGCTCATCTATGTCCTCAGGCTCTTCTTTTAATATTGTAATCATGTGACAGGTGCGAATTCGCTTCCAATCCCAATGTGGAACCCGTTCTTCTTTCGTGGCCTTGGGTTCGTGCTTCTGTGGCGGCGTTACCTTCCAGTTGTCAGACAGAGCGAACTTGCCGAGCCGGTACTGATCTTCGACCCAATTCTTAAAGGTGAAGCAGTCTTCGAGCGGATGCCCTATTACTTGATGGTAAGAGCAATAGTTTGGGCCAGAGACCTCGCTTGCTTGCTCGGGGTGCTTGGATTCCGGTAATGTAAGCAATTGATGCTTTAGAGCAAGATCAAGTATCTTCTTCGTCTTGTCCCGAGAAAACGAGTACGCTCGACCCATTTTCTTCATGAGGGATAGATTAATAACGCTCAACTCCCGTTTGCGTGGCTTCTTATCCCTGCTTTGTTGTTGTTGAGCGCCTTTTTGGGCTTTCAACTTATTTCTGCTTTTGCGCCAAGCCTTCTTTATAACAGGTTGACAAGGAGCGGCATTTTCATCCTTTATGGCTTGTTGGAGAAAGCGTCGCGTCTTGGCTTTCTCATAAATGGCCGTCTCGCGGTTGTGATCATCTCGAACTTTTTGACCAGCTTTCTTTATAAGTCTGTCCATTTGTTCCTCGAACGACGGACTGGGCTCCTCTGCATCTGGAACTTTCACTGGTTTAGGATTAGCGTCCTCCCATTGAGCATCCGCTTCTTCATCGAGGCCATACACGACGTAACAGCTGGACAGTAACTCTCGTTTCTTTGACCGGATGTATCCAAGCCCTTTTGTTTCCATTCTCCCGTTAGGCAGTTTGCGTTGAGTCCCGGGAATTTTCCAGACCCTGTCATAGAATTTGGCCTTTCTAACGGTCTGTTTGAAGGATATCCCCTGGCGTTTCAGCAGCTTCTTCAAACCCTCTGTATAATATCTGGGAAGACGGATAGGCTGAAGCCTGTCGAGCGTAGGATCCGCGCCATGCCAGATTTCTTTTTCACCTTGGTTTCTTCAGAGCGGTAGAACAGAATTTCTTTCTCGCTTTCTCGCCTGGGAGGGATGTAAAATGTTTGTAGCTCTTCTACGTTGTAAATATTAAGTGCATCACCATGGCGACTTGCAGACTTTGCTCTTCGTCAGCGAACGTTCGTATTGAAGGTCGAGCAGAGAATACGGCGTGGACTTCATCTTCCGAGTCGCTGCCAAAGATCAACGTAGGAGCTGATGGTCCCGGCTTGTTGTGTTGGGGCGGACCCGAATAAACTATCTCCTCTTCCTCTTCAGTATCACTGCCGAAGACCGGGATGGTGGCGTTAGCTTTGTTCTCCGGCTTGTGACACTTCTCTGTGTCTTCAAAATCCGGTAAGAAGTATTTGGCGTCTTCGTATTTGCGGACCTCGTTCATAGAGAACGGGTTCAGTTCTCCCGTCACGGTATACTCGAAACCATCCTTAAAATACTTCATACACTGATGTTGTGTAGAAGGGATGATGTTGTACTCGTGTAACCATGGTCGACCGAGCAAAGCGTTATAGCATGTCTTGGCGTCTATGACGTGGAACTTAATGTCCGTGACGAGTAGCCCAAAGCGTAGCGTCAGTATCACAGATCCAAGAGTCTTTGACGATTAGGAGTCAAACCCGGAGATGGTGATCTTGTCCCGAGCAAGGTGTTTCCTGATTTAAAATCAGAAAAGCTTATGGAAAAAGCTTCAGAAAAGGGTCACGTGCTTACACGTGACCAGCAGTCACGTGTTGGCACGTGACACCTAAAAGCATCAGCAAGGCAAATTCGGCTTCCCGATTACATCAAAGATAAGGGCTTCAGAAAGGGTCACGTGCTCCCACGTGACCTGGGTCACGTGTTGGCACGTGACAATCAAAAGCGGCTTCAAAACCCAACAGCTCCCTGAACAAATCAAGAAAAAGGATTCAGAAGAGGTCACGTGCTCCCACGTGACCAGGGTCACGTGTTGGCACGTGACACTCAAAACATCAGACTCATTCTTCGGTTAAATCAAGAAGAAGGCTCCATGCCAGGGTCACGTGCTCATACGTGATCAGTTGTCACGTGGTGGCACGTGATAGTTAAGCAGCAACCAGAAGACAGAGCGTAAAAAGAAGGAAGAAGGCTCGTTACAAGGGGGTCACGTGCCCACACGTGACCAAGGGTCACGTGGCCGCACGTGACCAGCTTTCAAAGCCCATTTGTTAAACAAAATTAAATTCTGAGAAAAGACCTCTCAAGTCTTTCCAAAAGCAACCGATTGAATTAAAGATTTAGAGTGATTAAATATCATCTATCTATGGGAAAATCTCGAATTTGGGAAGATTTCCCTTTTAAATCTAACAGAAATCACAAAGGAGAATCGCTGGATTTGAAATCCAATGGTGAATAAAATTCACCTAATAATCCAAAGGTCCAGAACGAATGATGGATGCAAATCAAATCTCTCAATGAAGATACGTCAAAAAACTAATTGATTCGGCTGCTTCTCCTATAAATAGGAGCCGAGACACAAAAAAAAAGATATACACACGCAGAGGGAAGAAAAGGGAGAGAACCTTAATACTCTGAGGAATCTGGATCTTCTGCAAAAGAAAACCCTAGGTAAGAAAGGGAAGGCTTTTTGAAAGAAAGAGAATTTAATCATCAACAGAGTTCAACTCTGATGTAAAATAGAAGAACATATTTCTTCTCTCTTAGATGGAGGATCTGTAAAGCGCACATCTCCCCTTGAAGTTGAGAATTTAATTCTCAATGGGTTGAGATCCTGCCATGCAGATCCAAAGCATAGAGAGGGAATGGAAGCACGAGAATTTAATTCTCACAGAACTATAGGAATTTAATTCCTCTAAAATAAAATTAGGGTTTGACCCTGTGTCATGGGAATTTAATTCCTTCAGAATAAAAAAGAAACAGGGTTTAACCCTAATTAAGAACTTAGTTCTGTTAAAACAACAAGAACGTAATTCCCTTAATCTTACTCCCCAGAATAATTCTCTAACAGAGAGTGGGAGTTTAATTCCTTAAAGCTTTTATTAGGGTTTAACCCTATTCAGTTCTTCATATATATGAGGAATTTAATTCCTACAGAAAATTCAGGGTTCAACTCTTCAAAAGGAACTAGGAATTTAATTCCTCTGGAATTATTGTCAGGGCTCAACCCTACGAGGAATTTAATTCCTGAAAGGGATTAACAGATCTTCTAAACAACTACAGAAAAGAAAGGTCACGTGTCACCACGTGACCCCCCCAAAAGATCTACAGAAAGCCCTTTGAGGCAGTGCCTCACGTGACCCACGTGACCCTTGACAGAAGCTTTAACATACCTCATTTAAACACCCGTCACGTGATGACACGTGATGCTCCAAAAGATGTGATCTTTTCAGCAGAACAAACGAGGGGAGGGCGCCCTCACGTGCTACCACGTGACCCCTCTTGCCTCAGCGTCTAATGCTAAATTGGAACTCCCGAATCCAGTGTTAAAACATTGTTGGGCCTTAGTGTTCAACACTAATCAAAGAACTTTATTTGCAGTGTTCAACACTGATTACCTTAGTGTTTAACACTAATTTGAGATCTCCGTTGCCAGTGTTTAACACTGATCTGTTTTAGTGTTTAATGCTAATTTGAAAGCCTTGTTGCTGGTGTTTAACACCAATTATCTTTTAGTGTTAAACACTAACTTGTCAATTTCATTCCCAGTGTTCAACACTGATTGGTCTGTAGTGTTTAACACTAGGCTTTGGCCCAATTGGCTAAATGGCCAGAGACAAAGTCTCTCCTTCAATGGACCAACAGGAAGCCAATATTCCAGACATGATTAGCCCAAGCTGGCCATAAGTCCTCAATTCGTAATTAACTGGGCTAATGGGCTCATAACATAATTAATTTGTCTTGATCCCAAATTGGGCCAAGGACTATTTAATCCACTCCGGTTCTAGGGTACATCTCTTCACTCCTTTGATACTTGGCGTTGTAATCCCTCAACGTCTTCAAAGAGGTGACGGGTCCCGATGACCACACATTGATACGGACTGTGGGGTCCTTAAACCCATGGACTACGACGTCCTTAACCTCGACCGAGATGTCTTAAAACTAACAATGGACTGTGGGGTCCTTAAACCCATGGACTACGACGTCCTTAACCTCGACCGAGATGTCTTAAAACTAACAATGGACTGTGGGGTCCTTAAACCCATGGACTACGACGTCCTTAACCTTGACCGAGATGTCTTAAAACTAACAATGGACCGTAATGTCCTTAAACTACCCATGGACCGCAATGTCCTTAAACTAGCGATGGACTACTATGTCCCTAAACTGGAACAATAGAGCCAATCGCTCTTTTGTTAGATCTAAACGATCCCGTTTAAGTTGATCTTAGCCTCAAATATGGCTAACGTATCCTTAAACCTTCAAACAGACTGGACTATGAATCCCCCCAATCAACTTCGGTTCAAGGGTACATCTCTGAACTCCTCTGATATTTGTAGTTGTAATCCTTCAACGTCGTCAGAGAGGTGACGGGTCCCGACGGCCATACATTCAATGGACCACTATGTCCCTAAACTGGAGTAATAGAGCCCCAAATGCTCTTTTGTCGGATCTAAACGATCCCGTTAAGTTGATCTTAGTCTCAAGTTAGACTAACGTATCCTTAACAAACGTTTGAGTTGATCTTAGCCTCAAATATGGCTAACGTATCCTCAAACCAAACCCCCAAACCCAAATCTAAAATAAATACGGATTTGGACTAGTCCACATCCTACGGGCGACGACGTAACTCAGTCTCCGTATACAATCCATGGGCAACCACAAACAAAACAAACACACACGACACGAAGTGACCATCTGGAGAAGGAGAAAGTTGTTACCGCAACGCGGTAGCGTAATTAACTGCAGGGGCTTGCGCCTGCAGGGAAGAGCGTCCCCACAATCAAAACCCCCTCGTGCGAGGGGGAATCTGACGAAGTCTGCTACATCGGACGCATCCGTTTAAACCTTCGATACATGGTGCCATAAATCAACTCGGCATCTTCGGAGAGGTGGACGGATAGTACCAATTAGCATCTGCCCCGAACTTCAGGCCCGGACGTTCCCGCGTCCCGGCCGCCGTTCGGAGGGAAACAGATTCTGGCACGCCCGGTGGGACCTTTTCCTCTTTCCACTCCACACTTCGTGTGTCGTGATTCGCGAACCAATCGCGGTTCGCTAATGGTGGCCCTTGGGTTTCAAGATACTAAGAATTGGCGTCTCGCTTATTGCAGAAAGCAAAGGATCGATGGCTTCTACTTCCGTGAAATTCTCCAACTGCTCAGACTGCAATTGCGACCAACGCTTTGCCTCGCCAGGAGGTATAGCCTACGGACCCCAAGCTGCTTCGTTATTCACAATGCCGGTGGACCAGGTGACTCAGGCCACTACCGGATTGTTCTTCGGGACTATACTCCCACCAACAAGCTTCACGGCGCCGGTGCTGACAGAGGAAGCTCCCAAGAAGTCGGTCTTTCATCGTCTTACCCCTGCCGCGGCCCCTCTCAACGGATCGCCCAACACCAACGTCTCGGTCTTCTCTAGATTGGGCCAAGACTCCTGTGGACCCACAATGAGGCCTACAATCCCAGAGAAGGCTGCTTCTAAGAAAGTGACCGGTCCTGCTCCTGAAGTCGCCAAAGCGGCTTCCCCTGCCACAAAGTCGGTCTTTACAAGATTGACGGCTCCAGCTCCCGCTCCTGCTATCCAAAGGACGTCAGTCTTTGATAGGCTAACACCAACAGCAACCCCCTACCTACACAGGGGGCAAGACGAAACCATTCTTACCGCTGACCCAACGCCGTCCGCTCGACACGCTCGACGTCGCCATTGGCGCCGAGTGAGGAAGGCTGGGGGCAACTCCCCCTCCGGGTTAACTCCATCAGCCCCGATGGCAGAAGTTAATGCTGCTGTTCCAACTGGGAACAGCTTCGAGATGCTAAATAAGGTGCGAAGGAATTCTCCTACTGCAGTGCTAAAGAGGTCTCCTCCCCCATTAAAAAAGGTTGTGGAAATAAAATCAGAACAGCCCCGATCCCCTCAACAGCTGTCTTCCAAAATCTACAAGGTTTGGCGACAGGCCCGAGACTCGATCATCGATCCAAACTTCTCCCGCCAGCACAAGAAGCTGAAAATCCAACCAGAAGCTGGTCACCAGGCTAAACTCCGAAAGGCTGTCTGGACACCCACCTCAACGGCCCCCTCAACCTCCATGGCTCATGAAAGGAGGAAGCCAGAGAAGATCCCCCAGCCTGCAACGATAGCTAATAGCACTAAGCCCAGACGCCCTAAGTCTGGGGGCATGATGGTCCACACCGTATACATGGCGTCAGGAAAAGAAGACAGCCGCGCGTCCACGTGTCATAGACCGCTTACACGGTCGGTGACCAAAGCCCAGGAGCAGCAGCAAAAGCTCCAAGAAATGATGAATGCTATGGCCGCACTTACCGGGCCAAAAGAAAGCCCAGAAACGTCCTCAGACGCACGCCAGGAGGAAGAAACCGACGCTGAATTCCTTCGCCGGATACTGGAGAAAAAGGACAAAGAGGCTGCCGAACAAGCAACCAACATACATCGTATGGGCCTTCTCTTCCAAGATATGATAGGAATGATGATCCAGCAGGACCTACCCGCCGAGGATCCTCCAATCGTTCTTGAAGACGACCGAGGAGAAACGTCAAATCCACCGCCAGCCCCCTCAACGGCCAAGGAAGAGACGATCTCTAAAGCTGACTTGGTTGACTATATAGCCCAGCAAATCCGGGTTCATCATACGACTGAGGCAGCTGGTCAAGTCGTAAAGACGGGCCGGCCGTATCCAAGCTGGTACGACCAAATTAAATACCCGCCAGGCTATACGATACCGAAATTCTACGTGTATAAGGGGACCGGCAATCCCCATCAACATGTTGCCCAGTTCCGGGCCCTCTGCGGTAACACCGGCGGTGATGATAAACTGTTGCTTCGCCAGTTCGTGGGCAGCTTATCAGAAACAGCGTTCGAATGGTATTCGGAACTCCCGAACGATTCTATCAAGACGTTCGCTGAAATGGAGTTGTTATTCACTCAGCGATTCGCAAGTGCCAGCGAACGCACTCCAATAACAGCACTGATTAACGCCAGGATAAAACCAGGCGAAACCTGGGTCCAGTATGCTATACGCTGGCGGAATTTGTGGTCAAGATGCGAATAACGCATTGAGGAGGCACCCGCAGTGGGCATGTTCGTGGGAACCCTAGACCCCCACGCAACTATCTCCCAGTTTATGATGTTCTTTAAGCCAACCACATTCCAGGTTTTAATTGACAAGTTGGCCCAGATGGACCAGATGGGTCATAGACCACCTCCCCCGAAGTCGGAACCTCGGAGTGATAAGGGTAAAGGAAGGGCAACCTTTGTCGCAAATGCCCAACAGCAACCTAACGCCCCGAAACCGGCAGATCAACTGGAAGAAAGACGCCGGTATTATAATGAAAAGATGAAACGTCCTTACTCGTTCCCACGAGACAAGACGAAACGGATTCGAGCTGGCAATACGCAACAGACTTATAAACCTACCAAATCCAAGGCGACCGCCGCAACCCACGGAGGTGAATAACCCTAATTATTGCCCTTACCATCAAACGGTAAGTCATCCGATCGAAGATTGCTTCGTCTTCAAAGGATGGATTGAAGATCAGTATCTCCAGGGGAAGTTTATACTGTCCGAAAAGTGGAAGGTGAACCCACCACAGCCGCATACTCCTAGGAAAGCGGATACACCGGGGGCAACCTGTTCTTTTATTGAAGAAGCTCCATGGGAGGTCGTGCTATCAACTAAAACCAAAAGAATGCTGAGAGACCTTCATGCGTGCCTTGCGATCGAATGGAAGGACCCTCTTGAACCTCAAATTATCGAAGGAATGTTGAAGTCTCGCCCAACTACGGAGACTCGCGATAAGGGCCCAAATACTCACACCCAACCGTCAAAATCTTCGAAGAAAAAGAAGAAGAAATCCAAGAAGTTCGTGAAGCTTGGAAACGAGCGCACGAACTTGCAGAAGCAAATCGACGCGCTGGAAGAATACAATCAAAAGGCGCGAACTCCTGTCACACTGCAAGAGTTCCTCAACCACATCTTTCAAGAGGAAGATGATGGAGAGAGCTCGTCGGATGAATCCGAAGGATATGTGGCGAGTTGTAACGTAATCTCCCACTCGTTTACCGATGATGGGAAAACTCCTGGCACTAAGAAGCTGGAGGCAGAGCCTGTACCAGAGCGTGCATGGCCAACAGATGAAATGATCGACGCTTTTCTAGACGAGATTCGCCTAAAAAGTAAAGCGGATCAGGAGCGTGAGATGGCCGCTTCAGAAGGAGCCAAACGCAGGCGACTGAACGAAAGAGTTGAACTACCCCTGCCAGAGCGAAAGGCATCCAAAGTAGACAAGAAGATATTCAAGACGAGGAAAAGGTTTGCTAAAGCCATGTCAATGGGAATGAAGCTACCACCCTCGGAAGGAAACACGCACGATGGGGTGGAGAGGCACCCTGATTATTGCGCATATCATCGGAAAATCTCACACCCCACGGAGGAGTGCGACGCCTTTAAGATATGGTGGCAAGGATATGTTGCTCATCGGCAACATTTTAAGCGCATGAAACGCAAGATCCGTCGGGAGCAAAGAAGTACCGTCGATGGGCACAACAGAACTACTGGCAACTGTTACATGGTTAACGCCAGGGGGTCACAAGTTCTCACCTTTGGGAGCGACTCTGATGAAGAAATGGCTCTGGGCCCTCTCTTTAAAGAATCTGCTTTAGGGAAAAAGGAGAAATCGGAGGCCTGCGAGAACATTCAGCTGCGCAATCGCACACTCCCAGAAAAGAATCTCGGGCCCGCGAGTAGGAAAGATAAGGGAAAGGAAAAGGTCACTGAAGATATCACTTTAGATGACCAAGTCATGAGAGAGCTGGTTGCCAAAGACCCTCCTAGAAAGGGTAAAGTGGACTATAACATCCTAGCGCACCTAAGGAAGCTACCTTCTCAGCTTAGCATCCTCGATGCCCTCCTATTATCAAAAGAGGCGCGAGACTCACTAATTAAGGCGTTACAAGAACCTGAGCAATTCCGAGCCTTCCTCGCCACTGAAAGGATGAAGGATGAACTAGAGGAAGTGCACACGGCCGACATCACTTTCGGTGACGAAGACCTCCTTCTCGGGACGTGCGACCACAACCGTCCCCTATATGTCTCTGGATACTGCCATGATATCAGGATAGGCAAGATCCTGGTGGATAATGGATCCTCCGTCAATCTCCTTAATGTTCGGGTGTTGAAGGAAATCTGCATGAGTGTGCAGCACCTCGCTCGTGACAAAATCACTATCTCCGGTTTCGATTCACAATCGTCACGGACTCTCGGATCTGTAATACTAACATTACGCTTTGGACTTCTCGTCACAGACATCAAATTCCATGTCATTGAAGCCAAGACCTGCTACAACGCCTTGCTCGGTCGTCCTTGGCTACACGAGTACAACATCATCCCTTCTACACAACATCAGTGTATGAAGTACTTTAAGGATGGTTTCGAGTATACTGTAACAGGTGAGTTGAACCCGTTTTCCGTCAACGAAGTCCGCAAATACGAAGATGCGAAGTACTTTTTGCCAGATTTCGAGGATACAGAAAGGTGTCGCAACCCGGAGAACAAAGCCGCCGCCACCATCCCTGTTTTCGGGAGCGATACCGAAGAAGAGGAAGAGATAGTTTATGCAGGGCCATCTCAACGCAACAACCTAGGGACGTCCGCCCCCATCTTGGTCTTCGGAAGTGATTCAGAAGATGAAGTTAATGCCGTGTTCTCCAATCGGCTGTCGGTACAAGCACCCCCTGGCGATGACCATAGTTTGCAAATCACCATGGTACCGCGAGAACACTACAAAGATCTCGACGCACTTCAAGCCCACAATATGCAGGACCTGCGAACATTTTACGTCCCTCCCAGGAAAAGGGGTGAGAAGGTGATCCTATTCTACCGATCCTCAGAGTCGAAAGTAGAGAAAGAGATC
Source organism: Agapanthus africanus (assembly GCA_030015575.1). Classification (NCBI taxonomy): domain Eukaryota; kingdom Viridiplantae; phylum Streptophyta; class Magnoliopsida; order Asparagales; family Amaryllidaceae; genus Agapanthus; species Agapanthus africanus. The sequence continues at coordinate 12,002,255 of CM057344.1, read as the reverse complement.
TGGCATAGTGCGGATGCGACACTTGACAGGCTCCAACCCATCCGTCTGCCTAGATACTATACAAAGGGATTAAAGAAGCTATTGAAACGCCAAGGGGTACCCTTAAAACAGACTGTTCGGCAGGCCCGGTTCTACAACAAGATTTGGGATGTCCCTGGGACCCAACGCAAATTGCCCAACGGGAAAATGGAAACACTTGGGCTTGGATACGCGAGAACCGGAAAACGGGGACGGGCCCACAGCATCTACGCTATATATACTTTTGATGAAGAAGAGGACGCCCTGTCAGGAGATGCCAACCCCTCATCAAAACTAGATCCCGCGATTGAAATGCCGGGTCCGTCGTTTGAACAACGAATGGACAACCCTATCAGGAAAGTGGGTCAAAAAGCTCGGGAAGACCACAACCGCGAGACGGCCATCTACGAGAAAGCCAAGACGCGACGCCTTCTTCAACAGGCTGTAAAAGATGAAAATGCCGCTCCTTGTCAACCTGATGTAAAGAAGGCTCAACGCAAAAGCAGAAATAAGTCGAAAGGCCAAAAAGGCTTTCAACAGCAGCAAAGCAGGGCTAAGAAGCCATGCGAACGGGAATCGGGCGTTATTGACCTATCCCTCATAAAGAAAATGGGTCAAGCATACTCGTTTCCTCGGGAAAAGACGAAGAAGATACTCGATCTTGCCCTAAAGCACCAAATGCTTACATTGCCGGAGTCTAAACACCCCGAACAAGCAGGCGAAGCCTCACTCCCAGACTATTGCTCTTACCATCAAGTGATAGGTCATTCTCTCGAAGATTGCTTCGCCTTCAAGAATTGGGTCGAGGATCAGTATCAGCTTGGCAGATTCGCCTTATCCGACGGCTGGAGGGTAACGCCGCCACAAAAGCACGAACCCAAAGCCGCAAAAGCAAAACCAGATCTACCTCAGTCCTGGAAGCAGATTCGCACCTGTTACACGATTACGATATTAAAAGAAGAGCCCGAGAATATGGATGACCTTCCCTGGTGCTTTGAGAACAGCGATGATGAGGTGGTCTCAGAATTTCCGCCAGCTCCGAAAGAACTGGAAGATGGCATACATACTACTGCAGATAACCTCAAGAAGATTGAGTTGGGATCGGCAGATGACCCGCGACCGACATTTGTCAGCGAGCTGCTATCTGAGGAAATGGTGGCTGCTTTAAAGAACGTGCTTCTACGGCATAAAGAATGCTTCGCGTGGAACTACTCCGAGATGCCAGGATTAGATCCGGAGATTGCTGTGCATAAATTAGCAATATCCCCAGATGTCAAGCCAGTCAAGCAGGCGCCAAGAAGGATGCGGCTCGAGCTTGAGATGAGCATCAACGCCGAAGTCAAGAAGCTGATCGATTCTGGATTTATCCAAGAAGTCCAATATCCCGACTGGAGCGCCAACATCGTTCCGGTAATGAAAAAGAATGGGACGGTACGCATATGCGTGGACTTCAGGGATCTCAATAAAGCCTGCCCGAAGGACGATTTCCCAGTACCGGTAACCGAGCTAATGATAGATAACATGTCCACTCATGAGGTTTTCTCCTTTATGGACGGCTCATCAGGATACAATCAGATAAAGATGCATCCCGAAGACCAAAAGCACACCGCTTTCCGGACCCCTTTGGGTATATTCTGCTACAGGGTTATGCCCTTTGGTCTAAAGAACGCCGGTGCTACCTATCAAAGGGCCATGACAAAGATCTTCGACGATCTCATACATGACATCGTCGAGTGCTATATCGATGACCTTGTAGTGAAGAGCATGTCGTACGAAGAGCATTTAAAACATCTGGAGACTGTCTTTCAACGCCTTCGTCAATATAATTTGAAGATGAATCCCCTCAAATGCGCGTTTGGAGTCTCCTCGGGTAAATTCCTGGGATTCATCATCCGACATCGAGGTATCGAAATAGATCCATCTAAGATCAAGGCGATCATGGAAATGCCTTCGCCAAGAACCCTCAAACAGTTGCGGTCTCTCCAAGGGAAGCTCGCATACATCCGGCGGTTTATCGCTAATCTTTCAGGCAAATGCCGTCCTTACAGTCACCTGATGAAGAAGGGAACCCCATTCTTCTGGGATCAAAAATGCCAAAGCACGCTAGACGAGATCAAGCAATACCTGCAGAACCCGCCGGTGTTGGCTGCTCCGGTTAAAGAAAAACCTCTCATTCTTTATACAACCGCCCTCGAAGGTTCTTTAGGCGCATTATGGGCACAAGAGGACGACCAAGGGAAAGAAAGAGCACTATACTACTTAAGTCGAGTTCTGCTGGGGGCAGAAAGCAACTACTCTCCCATTGAAAAACATTGCTTGGCGTTAATCTTCGCGATAACAAAGCTCAGGCACTATGCGTTGGCACATGAAGTCCGTCTCATCTCGAAGGTGGACCCTCTTAAATATCTGATGTCAAAGGCTATATTGACGGGTCGACTCGCTAAATGGGCTCTACTCCTGATAGAGTTCTCAATAACGTATCGACCTCTTAAGGCAGTGAAAGGCCAGGCCATTGCCGACTTCCTCGCTGAGCATCCAGTACCTGCTGGTTCTCCTCTGAACTGCGAGTTGCCAGACGAGCATGCATTTGATGCGATTGGCGGCGGTAGTACCCGATGGGAACTCTATTTCGATGGAGCATCCTCCGTAAAGAAACAGAAACAGGGTATCCCAATGATCAAATCGGGGATAGGCCTCATCTTCGCAACTCCACAAGGAGGGATAATGCGCTTCGCCTTCTCCTTAACAGAGCCGAGGACAAACAATGAAGCTGAATACGAAGCTCTGATAGCAGGCCTCGAGATCGCCATCGACATGGGAATCGAAAATCTCCTTATATACGGGGATTCCCAATTGGTCGTTAGTCAAGTAAATGGTGACTACCAAACGTGCAAACCAGAATTGGTGAAGTACGGTGAAAAGGTGAAACAACTATTGACCCAAATTCCCTCCTATACTTTGGAGAACATACCGCGTGCGGAAAACAGCAAAGCAGACGCGTTGGCCAAACTTGCTAAAGAATTGGCTGACGAGAACCTTGATGACGTCAGAATCGTGGTACAAAGCCGTCGAGTGCTCGCCCCGGCAGAAATACCTCCGGAATTATATAAAGAGAAGGGAGCGACTGAGCAGGCGACCCTACAAATAAAAGACCGCGAGAAGGCCGAGGACTGGAGGGAAGTCTTCATGGACTACTTTAAGTCCCACCGAATGCCCGAAGAAGCGTCTTCAAGACATCAGCTCATCAAACGAGCTCTATTTTTTGCTTTTGTTAATGACACTTTATACAAAAGATCGTTTGATTCTCTATGGCTGAGATGCCTAGGACCTAACGAAGCAGAAAGAGTCGTTCAGGAAGTTCATGATGGACTCTGCGGTTCTCACCAAGCAGGCCCAAAGATGAAGTTAAAAATTAACCGGATGGGTTACTATTGGCCCACGATGACCCAGGACTGCCTCGAGTATGCGAAGCAATGCTACTCGTGCCAGATTCATGGAGACTTTATCCACCAACATCCGAACCCACTACACCCAACGGTGGCCAGCTGGCCATTCGAAATGTGGGGGACTGACATAGTTGGCCCCATCGAGCCAGCATCGTCCCGGGGACATCGTTTCATCCTGGCGACAACTGATTACTTCTCCAAATGGGCAGAAGCAGTACCGCTGAGGGAAGTGAAGACAGAGAATATTCTCCACTTCTTCAAGACGCACGTCATCTATCGGTTTGGAACCCCACGGCGGATTATATCCGATAACGGGCCAGCCTACAGAAGCCATAAGATTAGCCGCTTCGCGCGGCAGCACAATATAGACTGGAGATATTCTTCAGTTTACAACCCACGAGCTAACGGGCTGGCCGAGGCCTTCAATAAGACCTTGACGAAGATCATAAAAAAGACCGTTTCCCGGAACAAGAGAGACTGGCACGAGAAGCTGCAAGAAGCCCTTTGGGCTTATCGAACTACATTCAAGACGGCCACGAACGCAACGCCGTACGCGTTGGTATTTGGGACGGAAGCAGTGCTCCCCCTCGAGATAGAGATACCCTCTCTACGAGTGGCGGTCCACTACGAGCTGACGAACGAAGAAAATGCTCACCTTCGGCTTGAGGAGCTTGATGCCCTCGATGAAACCCGGCTCATAGCGCAACAACATCTAGAAGCCTACAAAGCAAAGATGACGCGCTCGTATGAAAGATTGACCAAGCCGAGGACATTCCGCCAAGGCGAACTCGTACTAGTGGTCAAAAGACCTATGATCCCCAATCGTGCCAAGCGGGGAAAATTTGAGCCAAACTATGAAGGCCCGTACATCATAGACAAGGTCTACCAGGGTGGAGCCTATCTACTCATGGACATGCACGATGAAAGGCCTTTCAGGCCAATAAACGGCCGCTTCTTAAAGAAGTACTATGCTTAATGAGCCACAGCCTGGGTCAATGATAGATGACGACGACTATGTCCGCTCGCTATCTTCCTAAGCTCAGACTTTACAAGCAGTAGCCGGCCCTCCCCTGAACAACGGACCGAAATGTCCTTAAACTAACAACGGACCGAAATGTCCTTAAACTAACGACGGACCGATACGTCCTTAAACTAACGACGGACCGATACGTCCTTAAACTAACGACGGACCGAAATGTCTTTAAACTAACGACGGACCGAAACGTCCCTAAACTACTACCGCAGCATCCTTAGGCTGACGAGATGGATAAAAAAAGAAGAAGAAGATAAAAAAAATGATAAAAAAAACGGTATGTCCATAAGCAAAATGGGCACGGATGAAAATCCGAAAGGGCTCCGTGAGTAAAAACAGCAGGGCTGCCGGCAAGTGTTCGTGAAAACCCGAAAGGGCGCGACCTTGTAAAAAAAAAAGAGAAAAAGAATAAAAAAAAACGGTATGTCCATAAGCAAAAGGGGCACGGATGAAAACCCGAAAGGGCTCCGTGAGTAAAAACAGCAGGACTACCGGCGAGTGTTTGTGAAAACCTGAAAGGGCGCAACCTCGTTAAAGGACACTTACAGAGTCCTCTCGACCTTGTAAGGAGAAACCACCTGCGTGAGATCCTTACGACTCACAAAGGAGCAACACACTTAGGGATCCCCACGATTCCTAAGGAGAAAATGCACTTGCGAGATCCTTACGACTCGTAAGAAGAATTCTCTTATGGGACCCTCACGGCTCATGAGATTTGAAAGTCTTAAGTTACAGAAACCTAAGCCTGTTCTTAAGCAAATCCTCCACAACCTTCGATATTGCCCTACAAGAGGCTCAATACTGACCCTTGTATACAATCCACGGGCGCGAAAAAACATTTCCCTAGCAAAGTCCCACCCGTGACTAGGGATATGTCCATATGATGAGCAACCCTTGTAGGTCCTCTTGACCTATAAGGAGAAAACCCTCTTGTAAGATCCTTACGACTTGCAGAGGAACATACACTTAGGAATCCTCACGATCCCTAAGGAGAAAATACACCTGCAAGATCCTCACGACTTGTAGGGAGAAATACCTTTGTGAGACCCTTACGGCTCATGAAGTCAAAAGCCTTGGTCGACAGGACCCTTAACCCTGTTTACTAAGCCACCTTTGTTCAATATCGACAGAGGCAAATGATGATTCGCTCCTGGCAACATCCCAGTTGCAGCGGTGCTGATGCCGAAATCGGTGTCTAAAATCCAAGCTTGCGGCGAAAAAGCTAGCAAGCCATACATGCATACGAAATAGCCGAAATGATGGGGCAACTTGCAATAAAAAGCAGCAAGTAAAAATGTATGCATGAAAAATAGCTGAAACGATGGGGCAACAAGCAATAAAAAGCAGCGAGTAGAAAATAAATAAATAGCCGAAATGATTGGGCACCGCGAAAAATAGCCGAAATGATGGGGCAATCGCGACCTTCGCGATATAAAAGCTGAAACGATAGAGCATCGCGGAAAAAGAAATAAAATAAAAATAAAATGTATGCCTTACAGGTGATGTTCCATCACACCCTGTATACAATCCAATGGCATAAACAAAAAGGGAACATACCTCCCTCCCCCAGGTTTCACCAAAGAAAGAAGCTAAATCTCGACAGGCCATAAGCGACCTAGAGATCATCCCAACACTCGTCTCGTAACAACGGACACAACTTCAAGCTAAGCGGAACAGCGGCAACTCCCAGTTCCATGGCTCGGTGGTATACATATCGCCAACAGTCAAACCTCCATCCCGTGAAATGCGGATACAATCAGCAAAATTCCTGGTTACGTGGAACGCGGATAACGTCACTCTTTGACCCCGTGGAAAACGTCCAGAGCGGATCCTGGTCCTCGCAGAGCACGTCAGTGAACCCGTGTGAAGCATCCAGAACGGAGCCTAGTCCTCGCCGAGCACGGCAGTGAACCCGTGTGAAGCATCTAGTGCAAAATTCCTGGTTACGTGGAACGCGGATAACGTCACTCTCTGACCCCGTGGAAAACGTCCAGAGCAGAGCCTAGTCCTCGCCGAGCACGGCAGTGAACCCGTGTGAAGCATCTAGTGCAAAATTCCTGGTTACGTGGAACGCGGATAACGTCACTCTCTGACCCCGTGGAAAACGTCCAGAGCGGAGCCTAGTCCTCGCCGAGCACGGCAGTGAACCCGTGTGAAACATCTAGTGCAAAATTCCTGGTTACGTAGAACGCGGATAACGTCACTCTTTGACCCCGTGGAAAACGTCCAGAGCGGAGCCTGGTCCTCGCAGAGCACGGCAGTGAACCCGTGTGAAGCATCCAGAGCGGAGCCTAGTCCTCGCCGAACACGGCAGTGAACCCGTGTGAAGCATCTAGTGCAAAATTCCTGGTTACGTGGAACGCGGATAACGTCACTCTTTGACCCCGCGGAAAACGCCCAGAGCGGAGCCTGGTCCTCGCCGAGCACGACAGTGAACCCGTGTGAAGCATCCAGAGCAAATACCGGACTGTGGAGTCCTTAAAATCCATGGACTACGACGTCCTTAACCTCAACCGTGATGTCTTAAAACTAACGATCAACCACCCCGATTCCCTACAGATTCTGCCTTGGTTTAAGGGTACATCTCTTCACTCCTTTGATACCTGGCGTTGTAATTCCTCAACGTCTTCAAAGAGGTGACGGGTCCCTGCAACCAAGCATCGGACTGTGGAGTCCCTAAATCCACGGACTATGAGGTCCTTAACCTTGACCGTGATGTCTTAAAACTAACAGCGGACTGTGGAGTCCTTAAATCCACGGACTATGAGGTCCTTAACCTTGACTGCGACGTCTTTAAACTACAATACCTGGAGAAACCCCTGACTCCGTAAAACACGGACAAGGGTAGCCACATCCAGCACTTACAAGTCATCACGACCTGTGAGGAAGAAAAACTCTCTTGTGAGATCCTTACGACTCTCAAGGGAAAACCCGCTTAAGAATCCTCACGATTTTTAAGAAGAAATTACACCTATTGGATCCTCTCGACCTGTAGGGAGAAAAACTCTTTATGAAACCCTCGTGGCTCATAAAATGCAAAAGTCTTGGGAAGCAGATCTTAACCCTGAATCCTGAGCCATTGCTGTCCTGCAAGGAGATCAAGGTAGAATATCCGCAGAATACATTCAATGAAAAGGAGACACATCATTGAGAAGAAAAATGTATCTTTTATTCATAAACCAAAATGGGTACAAAGTACAATTCATGAAAGAAACAAAAAGAAAATACTCTCATCCATGAGTATGTACAAAAAGGAAGGAAAAGATACAAATGTTTCAAGCCGGCGGGCGATTCAGCAGCTTGGTCAGCTCATCCTGCTTTTGTTGGACCACGGCTTCATGACGCAAGATCTCCAAAAGACGAGCCTCCGCCTGAGCTTGTTGGGCCTGATATGAAGCAAGCCGGGCTTCAAGCTCTTTCTCAGTGGCCTTATGAGCCTCGACCCTCTCGCGGGTGAACGCGGCAACTTTATCGAGAGCCACCACCTCTTTGATGGACTCCTGGAGCACTCTCCAGAGTTTGTATGCTTTGTTGGCCTTGGCTGTGAGGCTGGTCTAAAGCTCGCTCAACGACTTAGAAGCTGGCTCCCTCTCCGAAAATTTACGGTCAAGGCATTTTCTCGCACAACAATATGTTCACTACGTGTCGCTCTATCAGGCCGCGTAAGCTCGCTTTCGTGACCACAGCCTTGGATACAAAACATTTGTAAGACCCTATAAATGGGCTTCCGCTTGATGAGAATGATCGATCTAAAACGCGCTCACATCACCTGATGTGAAAAGCAACAAGAAAGATTTCCAAAGTAGTTCAAGCATGCATTCGCAATCATATGAGTATTCAAAAAAGAAATATAATAATAATAGCATTTGCAATCGTACGAACATAATACCCAAGAAGGTCTGATACGCATGAAAGTGATGATCGCATTTGCAACTAAAGAAGGTTCTCATAAGAAGAATACAAAGTTTATTTATGCAAACGGAAATATACATTCTAGCACCAAGCCTACAGAGAAATTCGGCCTAGAACATAAGGAAAAGGAGGGACTAATTTGAAAATGCTACGCTAATGGAAAAAGGTCACCAAACACGGGATCAATGGCACAAGGGTTAACAAAACAAAGAACGAGGTTCTCCATCTCTCTTGCTGCTCTCTCCAGCACGTCAAAGCGACGGTTCTCGCAAGGAGTCGCTCCCCATCGATTGGCGCCATGTTCGTCCGCGAAAAGCAAACATAATAGCTCGCCGGGCCTTTATCTGGCTCAGCAGATGAATTGAGCAATCCTTCAAAGCCTGAGTAATCAGGCACGCTTCATGAAAGCCCTCGAGTTTTTCTTCCGCCGTGTCAAGCATCGCCAGGGTCATCTCCGCCGGATGAGGAGGGATGTCGGCAAGCACGGCCGTGAGGATCATCCGGAGCCAGAGGGAACCCATTGGGAGGGGGGACCCCCTACGGATCGAGAGTTCATACATGGCTGAGTCGCATTCGTTGTCGGTAAAGAGGGGATCCACCAACCGAGCAGCAAAGCGGGGGATCATCTCCTCAATAGGAACTTCCTATGGCTGTCGACGAGTATGAGGACGATTGCAGGCCATGGCGCTCGCTTGTTTCTCAAGACAAGTTACACCAAAATAAAAAAATAACATAAATCTCTCTGTGAAGGGAAAAGAAAGCTATAGCCCCATATATAAAGAAGCGCATTAAGTGCTGTACGCGGAAAATCTTGCATGGTGAAGCTATTTCTAAGGCCCAAAAAAAAAAGGGAAGACATTGGAAATCAGGAAAAAGAACGATTTCCAAGGCGCCTTCTCTGCATCCAATGCCATGCACAGAAATATGGCATGAAAAATTGAATAGCCCCATAAAAGGCCCCTCACGTGTGGAGCACGCGAGCACCATGCTCGGTGCGTATTAAGAAATGAAACAATGCCTTGCACACATCAACAAAAAATGGATGACAAAATTCAAAAAAAAGGGAGGGGGGCACGCAAACGCAAAAGAACATGATAAGTTTATCATTCATGCTTTAAAAAGGTTCATACAAAATGAAAATAAAACGATTACAACGGCAAGACCTCAGGCGCGGGGCACGGATTGAGAAACTCAAGCTTGACCTTGTCCAAGATCCTCCAAGCATTTCGAACTGCCCGAGTATGTCTTCTCTCGCGATCGCAAGCGTCGGGGTCCTCGCGGATGTCCTCAACCCTACGGTAGGCGGCAAGTATGGCCGACTGCTGAAACGCCTGGTGCAAAAGATCAATGAGGTTGTCACGCCTTCTCTTCGAGATCAGACTCATCAGATACACCGAATGTATCTTATCCTCAGCAACATCCAACGCCCTGAGTGGCACACCGGCGCAGAAGAAAGGAAGAGCCTCCCAAATCGCCAGCACGATGAGCCTCAGAAGAGAAGAGCGACGAGGGAGTAGCCGATGGTTGTACTCGTCAAAGCGGCTCATAATCTCGGCACACTGAGCGTTGGTGAACTCCTGATTCTGACTACGGCCCAGGGCACGAATATTCCCGTAGGAAATGATTTCGTTGAGATTATACAAATGAGCGTCCATGATACCTGAAATAAAAATCAGGACAATTTATTACAAACCCTCTTCTTCTTCACTAATCACATAATGACTTATTAAGAAAAGGGAATTAAATTCCCAGAAACATTTTTGGATGGAATTAAATTCCATGGATTTGAACCGCCATCATCATCTCCCTAAGGATCATCTAAACCCTAAGAGATCTACTGTGGGAGGTTAAGTGGTCTCATATTTTGGTTAAAGAACTTGAAGAGAAATGGGTTCTTTGTGAAACCCTTGATATGGATTTAAAATCTAGAGAGTTTTGTCAAAATGAAGGTGCTTCGATTACCATTACCTGAGGAGGAAGAGTCCTTTTAAACAGAGTTAAACTCTAAAAATATTTCAAGGCAGAGAACTAAGCTCTGGAAGAAGAGAATTAAATTCTCAGAAAAAGTTCTCAAAAGAAGGAGATGAGCAAAGTGAAGGCTCTTCGGAAGGGACATGAACATTTATAGGATGTGATGGAGACGCTTCATCTCCTCAAATCACTAAAGGAATCCAACGGTCACAAAAGGTGACAGCGTTGCACTCACGTGCTGACACGTGAGAACAACGCTGTGGGGGCATTTGTTTCCTGATTTAAAATCAGAAAAGCTTATGGAAAAAGCTTCAGAAAAGGGTCACGTGCTTACACGTGACCAGCAGTCACGTGTTGGCACGTGACACCTAAAAGCATCAGCAAGGCAAATTCGGCTTCCCGATTACATCAAAGATAAGGGCTTCAGAAAGGGTCACGTGCTCCCACGTGACCTGGGTCACGTGTTGGCACGTGACAATCAAAAGCGGGTTTCTTTTTGTCCCCTATCTGAATGAGGCGCCGCCGGTGTTAACCTCTTAAAGACTGAGGTTGTCTTTTGAGGGGTGATATTTAACCTGTCGAAGACAGATCCTCGGGCAGGGGCAAGAGCAGGAATCGTCGGTCTTGAAAAGACTGACTCTCTGACAGGGGAAACCGCCTTGACGACTTCTGGAGCAGCAGTTATTGCCTTCCTTGGGACAGCCAATTTAGAGTTCTGATTTAGCCTGGTGAAAACAGAGGCTGTCGTTTTGGTAGTGGGCGACCCGTTGACAGGGGTCGTTGTAGCAGTGAGCCGGTCAAAGACCGACTTCTTGTTCACTTTCGGTGCCGGTATTGGCGCAGAGAAGCTTGTAGGTGGGATCATGGTCCCGAAGAACAGGCCAGTGGTGGCTTGGGTCACCTGGTCTACTGGCAGAGTGAGGAAGGAAGCCGCTTGGGGCCCATATGCTACACCTTCCAGTGAGGTGGAGCGTCCGTTGCAGTGGCACTTCGAGCAGTTGGTGCAATTAGAGGCCATTGAATCTTGAGTTCTGCGCCATGCAAAAGACCAAATCTTAGTAACTTGAAATCCAAAGGCAACCATTTAACAAACCGCAATTGGTTCGCGATGACGACACACGAAGTGTGGAGTGGAAAGAGAAAAAGGTCCCACCGGGCGTGCCAGAATCTGTTCCCCTCCGAAGGACGGCGCACAGGACCGCGGTGTCCTAACGCTGAGATTCGGGGCAGATGCTATTTGGTTTTATCCGTCCACCTCTCCGAAGATACCAAGTTGATTTATGGCACCGTGTATCGGAGGTTTAGACGGATGCGGCCGATATAGCAGACTTCGTCAGATTCCCCCTCGCTTGAGGGGTTTTTGATTGTGGGGACGCTCTTCCCTGCAGGCGCAAGCCCCTGCAGTTAATTACGCTACTGCATCGCGGTAACAACTTTCTCCTTCTCCAGAATTTCACTTCATGTCGTGTGTGTTTGTTTTATTTGTGGTTGTTCGTGGATTGTATACGGAGACTGAGTAATGCCGTCGCCCGTAGGACGTGGATTAGTCCAAATCCGTATTTACTTAGATTTGGGTTTGGTGTTTTTAGTTTAAGGATGCATTAGTCGCGTTGCGGCTAAGATCAACTTAAACGTTCGTTAAGGATACGATAGTCCTGTTTGAGACTAAGATCAACTTAACGTGATAATCCATTTAATATCTAGCCATCGGGACTCGTCACCTCTCTAACGTCGTTGAAGGATTACAACGGCAGATGTCAGAGGAGTTCAGAGATATACCCTTGAACCAAGGTTGATTTGGAGTTTTATAGTCCATTTGAATGTTTAAGGATACATTAGCCGTATTTAGGGGCTAAGATCAACTTAAACGGGATCGTTTAGATCCGGCAAAAGAGCATTTGGAAGGCTCTATTGTTCCAGTTTAGGGACGTAGTGGTCCATAGGTAGTTTAGGGACGTTGCGGTCCATACTCCAGTTTAGGGACGTGGTGGTCCGTATTCCAGTTTAGGGACGTGGTGGTCCGTATTCCAGTTTAGGGACGTTCCGGTCCAATATTAGTTTAAGGACGTTTCGGTCCAATATTAGTTTAGGGACGTTTCGGTCCAATATTAGTTAAGGACGTCTCGGTCCACGAGTTTAAGGACGTCTCGGTCCACATCGATGTGTGGTCGTCGGGACCCGTCACCTCTCTGACGTCGTTGAAGGATTACAACGATAGGTGTCAGAGAAGTTCAGAGATGTACCCTCGAACCGGATATAAATTGATTTAAGAGAGAGCTATGCTCAGTCAATTTTAATTTGAGGACTTACGGCCAAAATTGGGCTAAGTCCAGTTGAAAATGTTCAACACTTTTATTAAATAATGCATTGCATTTCTTCCATTTTTTTGTTTGGGCTCTGCCCATAAAGATGCAGAGCATCAATTTATTCTGGGCTCTGCTCATTTATGAATGATGCAATGCATCTGTTTTGTTTGGGCTCTGCCCCTTTTAAAATGCGTAGCATTTTTATTATTTCGTATGGGCTCTGCCCATTTATAAATGATGCAGAGCATCAATTTAATTAGGCCTGCTTGGTCTTTTAATTGGGCCTGGCCCTTCAAGAAAAGAAATGCATTGCATTTGTCAGGCGCTTTGCGCCAGTTACTGAGCGCAAGCGCTTGTGGTGAGGACATGTGTCATGCTCTGGTGAGCGCAAGCGCAACAGCGCAGTGCGCTGCGCTAGTGCGCTGCGCTGTTACGCTGCTGACACGTGGCGCGCTCTGTTGAGTTGCGCCGATTCCAAAGAGCAAAGCTCTATTTCAAGAGCGCGTAGCGCAAGTTGTTCTGTAGCTGACACGTGGCGCTCTCTCAAGAGCGCAACAGCGCAGTTTGGAAGTGCAAAGCACCAAGAATCTTTTAGATTCAAGAATAGAAGTGCAAAGCACTATTTGATTTCTTGATCTAATTTAGATCAAAGAAAAAAAATAATAAGTTTTTCTTTTTGTTTGAAGAACCAGAGGTTCATAAAAGTGCAAAGCACTATTTTTATTTTGTTGTTCTTCATAGAATTTTAATTCTGTTTGGCGCAGATGCCCCAGCGTGTGACACGTGTCGCCCAGCGCATAGCGCAGCGCAACTGCGCTGACACGTGTCGCCCAGCGCCCAGCGCAGCGCAACTGCGCTAGCGCATCTGCGCTAACACGTGTCGCGCAGCGCAGTGCTTGCGCAACTGAAGCGTTGCTTCCTTTAATAGAGCTTTGCTCTGATTGGGTGCGCCTTCTCTGGCGCTGCGCTGACGTATCAGAGCCTGACCCGTGGCGCGTTGCGCCCGGGATTTAAAGCGTTGCTTCATAATTTGAATTTTTGAATTTTCAGCAGAGCTTTGCTCTGATTGGGGGAAACAACAGCGTTGTTCTCACGTGTCTGCACGTGAGTGCAACGCTGTCACTTTTGTGACCGTTGGATTCCTCTAGAGATTTGGGGAGATGAAGCATCTCCATTTCAGCCTATAAATACCCATGTCTTTTCAGAAAAGCCTCCACTTTGCTCATCTTCTTCCTTTGAGAACTTTTTCCTGAGAATTTAATTCTCTTTTCCAGAGCTTAGTTCTCTGTCTTGAACTTTTCAGAGTTTAACTCTGTTCAAGTGACCCTTCTTCCTCAGGTAATGGTGATCGAAGCACCTTCATTTTGACAAAACTCTCTGGATTTTAAATCCATATCAAGGGTTTCACAAAGAACCCATTTTTCTTCAAGTTTTTTAACCAAAATATGAAACCACTTAACCTTCAACGATAGATCTCTTAGGGTTTAGATGATCTTTAGGGAGATGATGATGGCGGTTAAAATCTATGGAATTTAATTCCATCCCAAAAAAAGTTTCTGGGAATTTAATTCCTTTTTCTTAATAAGGAATTCAATTCCTATGAAGAACTCGGTTTCTTCACATGGAGGCTTCTTAGGGTCTCTTTGCCCGAGATTATCCTTCTGCAATTAATGGAACAGAAGTTTGCAATGATATCTTCTGTGGGAATTTAATTCCCTTGATCCTGTTTGATTTGTTGTAGAATCCAAGGTAGATTTGTCTTCTAGGGGATATGTAGGGCCACCCGCAATCCACTTTTTATTTAATGAGGGTATCCCCTTTGTCTTATTACAACTGCTTGGTCTCATTATTAACGAGCCGTCATCTTGATTCTGTGGGGCCCATGTGTTTTGTAGCCAATGGTCCCAAAAAAAAAGTCTACTGTTGTTTTCTTCAACTAGTCTTCATGTTCATGCATGGATATATATTGCTGACTTTGCTTTTGACGGTCTTCTTTCATTCGATTTCAGGTGCGATGGCTTCTGCTCCGTGCTTTCCCTTTACTCGTTCGGAGGCCGCTTTTCCTCAATCACCGTCCGATGAGGAAGCGATGGCGATGATCCGGGCTCATGACCCGAACTGCACCAACTTGCTTCTATGGGGAACTTGGTACAGTCATATTATCCGGGGTCGCCGGAGTTTCCTCTGCGCAATACCAACAGAGCCTACTTTCCCGTTTTTGCCGATGGACCCTCCGAGGACGGCTTTTGCCGTGGAGATGCCAAATTGGACTCCAACGGGGAGGCTCGAGCCTTCGACGACCGGTATCCCGAACCATCCGATCCCGGCTATAGATATCTTGGGGCGGCGTATTTGCCAGGGTGAGGCCCAACCATGGGGACAAATCTACAAGATAGGGCTCACCCCTCGACACCCTACAGGGTACCTTCTCTGGGCTCGTTACATCCTGTCCGCCCATCGTGCGCGGCTATAGAAAGTAGGGCTTTACCAGGCGATATACGCGTCGCTCTTTCACTACCAATCCCCGCATGTCTTGTGGGTTAAGGCGTTCTTGAACCAGTGGAACCTCCCCACCAACACTTTCCTTTTAGGGGACCGCGAGGTCTCGATCTCTCTGGCAGAATTCTATGACATCTCGGGGTTGCCAATCAGGGGTAGTCTGTATGAGGAGTTGCTGCCCTCTGACGAGTACATCTTTGAGCCCGAGCCCGCTCCGGTTGACGGCCTGTCTGCTGAGAATGCCGTCCGCCACAAGCGTCCCAGTTTGATCAAGGCGCTAGGTATCTTCGACCGATTGTTCACCGAATCCGAAGAGTAGGGTGTTACTTTCAAGAGCTTCATTGCTCGTTTCCTTCGCGAGGATGTCTTGTCGAAGGCAGCTCCGAAGTTCGCCAACATTAGAGACCCCTTTGGGTTTGGTCCGAAGAAGCTGCCGACCACTGAATCGGATCTACCACAGTACTACATCCCTATTATGTCGCCGACATCTTTTGAATCCATTGCTGCTCCCGGCATGGATGAGGAGACGTTCTTCGTGGGGTTTGTTAGTGTCTGGCTCAGTTGGTTTGTCATCCCCATGCATCATCGCTTTATGAGAGCTTCGGTTATCTACCCGGCTTATTGTATCGCTGAGGGGACACGGTTGGCCATCGGCATCCCGGCCTTGGCGCTCCTTTATCATGGGTTGGGCACCGCAGCTAATACCTCTACTCCCGGCGTGGATGTAGTAAACTTTTCGCTTCATTATTTCATGTCCTGGGTCGAAATGCATGTGCTGGGGGCTTTCGCTATGCATCAGAGGCCCGCGTTTTACGACGCCTATCCCTTCCCGTGACTTATGCGATTGGTGGATGCTTCTGCCGCCGACCCGACTCAATTCGGGGCTATTCGGGTGCTGATTTCTCCTCACGCCGCCGCTGGCGGGCTGGTTTTTAATGATCGGGTCTTGTCTACTCCCTCAGGTCCAATTCAACAACTCTGGGACCAGTCAAAAGACAAAGTACCTTCTTTGAAGCCCCGGGAGGCCGCGCACTTGTATACAATTAGACCGGGCTACTTGGTGTTTCGCCAGGACAGTGTAGATCTTTTCATGCGGTACAACCCGCATCGATTCGCCCGACAGCTTGGATATGACCAGGGCGTTCCCTTTGAGGCTTTCATAGTTGCGCCGGTCCCTTCACTTGATACCGTTCGCGATGCCGCACATCATTTCGTGAGGTTGAACACCGGCTCCCACTTTATGATCCCTGAAGCTGAGCATACGCCCCGGTGCGTAGGATCGTTCACGGGTTGGTATCTCCATCGAGTCAGCCCGATTATCCTTGAGGAAAGAAGGGTGCTTCTTGGTCATGATGCCCCTCCTCAGGTTCCGGGAGCTAAGCTGCGACCGAGGGCTCCGGTCCGCTTCCCTCTGAGGGAGATTGGCACCGCGCTCATTCCGGGGGAGTCAGGGGTAGACCTTACTCCAACAGCTGGTATGCCTCTAGGTACCCGATCGCGGGGTAGATGGGCCCCAGTAGCAGCACCACCGCCTGCGGCAGCATTGCCTCCCGTGGCATCGACAATGGCGGTGTCATCCTCGGTTGTGGCACCAAGCGAGGGTAATAGGGACGATGGTGTTGAAGGCGACGTGGGTCGCCGCCGCACCAAAGCTCCGCGAGGAAAGAAACGGTCGTCTTCGGCGGCCGGTTCTGGATCTAAGAGGCGGAAGAGGGTGGCCACCAACCTACTTGATTCTTTAACGGAGTCGGAGCCCATACTTCCAGATGAGTCGCTGGCCGTGCAAGAGTCGGACGCTGGTCTTCTTTTCCCGGGTTCGGCTGCCGAGGAGGCCGCACAATTGGCTGAGGCTATAAGACGTTCCCAAGATGAGTCCCAGAACGTCAGGGTTCCGAAGAAGCCCTATCCTGCCGTAATCTTTTATGAAGACCCTTCATGGATTCGGCGGCGGTTCATTGGCCCTTTGGAGGAATGGGGAGAAAGGGCCCTGAAACAGGCCGCTTCGGAGGATGCTGCGGACGCGCTTTCCCTGTGGACCGGCGGCCATGAGTCTACCCTCGAACCTCGGCGAGCGCGCCTCCTTGAGAAGGAGCATCAGCTTGAAGAAGCCATACTCAAGGCTTCCCTGCGCATTGGTATATTCTTATATCTCTTTGCAGTTCTTCAGATTGCTTATGCTTGTATATATGTATCCTTATTTTGTGCGACTTGTGCAGAGTCTTCGGCGATGGGAGAGATCCCCACTGGCTTGCTGCAGCTAGAGCCCGTTGACATTCCCGATGCAGCCTTACTCGATGTGGATGGGGCCGACAATGCCATTCCTCTCGCAATAGAATCTCCGGTGGCGGCTCTTGATTCTAGGGTACTCGCTCCTTTGGGAGAGGTTCCCTCGGTGGTCACCGTCCCAACGACTCTACTCGAAGGCGGCCCAGAGGTTGAGATGGAGGCAGTCGGGACTACCCTCCCTTTGTTGGAGCCTGAGGTCACGACAGAGGCCATTGAAGCTGCTATCCCCCTGGCTCAGAATGGGAGGAGTGTTGAAAGCAACCTTCCACGTTTTGAGCTAGTAATCTTTCTGTTACCTGAACTCTTTTATCTTTTCAGAATTGCGTGGACTGGCGGCCTCCATTGTCGATCTGTCTCCTCGGCAATCCTTCCAGCGTCTTTTAGAACTGGCCGCTCCGCAGGTGATATCTCCTCAACGCATCGTCCTCCCATCTGGACAAGGTGAATGTTGTTCATCACTTCTCATAGCATCGTTGTTATTTTGCGTATTGGCATTGATGTTCTCTACAGTTTTGGAGGCCGATGATGAGGTCGAGGTTCTCGAAGGGCCAGAGGAACCCTCAGCTCCTACTTGCATGACCGTAAGTAAGTGACATTCCGGTATAGCCTCACTTGTTCCTTTGTTTAAAAGTCTTACTAATATTTTTCAACTCTGAACAGCCTTGCCAGCTCCAATAGCGTTGGAATCGCGTGTCGTCATGCTGCCTGGCCCTTATGCTTTGCGAGCTTCAGAACGCTTGGCCTAATTGAGCCTTGTCTCCCTGTCGTCTTTGATCGAGGAGCTTCGTGCTGGCAGTGCAACCACAGCTGAAGCATTTGCTACCGCGGCTAACGGTTCTCTTCCTTTTCTTGCCACCTACCATAGCGAAGAGGTGGTGCGAGTCTGGGTGGAGTTCTGTCGGCAGGTGGAGGCTTGCTTGCACGCACTTGAATGTTCCCGTCTTTCCTCGGAGGTCATGGCTGCAAAGGCGGACTTGCGGGGGCTGATAGCGCGGTGCGCGGCAAATATGACATCGTGCGAGAAGAGGCTCGGCCGTAAATTCTCGGAGAGGGAGCTGGCTTCTAAAGCGCTGAGCGAGCTTCAGGCGAGTCTTACTGCCAAGGACAACAAAGCGTATGAACTCTGGCGGGTGCTTCAAGAGTCTATCAGGGAGGTGGTGACTCTTGATAAAGCTGCCACATTCACTCGTGAGAGGGTCGATGCTCATAAGGCCACCGAGAAAGAGCTTGAAGGCCGGCTCGCTTCGTATCAGGCCCAGCAGGCTCAGGCGGAAGCCCGTCTTTTGGCGATCTTAAATCATGAGGCCGTAGCCCAACAAAAGCAGGATGAGCTGACCAAGCTGCTAAATCGCCCACCGGCTTGAAACATTTGTATCTTTTCCTTCCTTTTTTATATATACTCATAGATGAGAGTATTTTCTTTTTGTTCTTTCAGGAATTGTACTTTGTATCCATTTTGGTTTATGAATAAAAGATACATTTTTCTTCTCAATGGTGTGTCTCTTTTATTGAATGTATTCTGCGGATAGTCTATCTTGATCTCTTTGCAGGGCAGCGATGGCTTAGGATTCAGGGTTAAGATCTGCTTCCTAAGACTTTTGCACTTTATGAGCCACGAGGGTCTCATAAAGAGTTTTTCTCCCTATGGGTCGAGAGGAACCCGTAGGTGTAAGTTCTTCTTAAGAATCGTGAGGGTTCTTAAACGGGTTTTCCCTTGAGAGTCATAAGGATCTCACAAGAGAGTTTTTCTTCCTTACAGGTCGTGAGGACCTGCAAGTGCTGGATGTGGTCACCCTTATCCGTGTTACGCGGGGTCAGGGGTTGGTTTGGGATGGTTTCCAGGGTGTCGTAGTTTAAAGACATCGCGGTCAAGGTTAAGGACCTCATAGTGTGTGGATTTAAGGACTCCACAGTCCGATGTTAGTTTTAAGACATCACGGTCAAGGTTAAGGACCTCATAGTCCGTGGATTGAAGGACTCCACAGTCCAATGTTAGTTTTAAGACATTACGGTCAAGGTTAAGGACCTCATAGTCCGTGGATTTAAGGACTCCACAGTCCGATGTTAGTTTTAAGACATCACGGTCAAGATTAAGGACCTCATAGTCCGTGGATTTAAGGACTCCACAGTCCGATGTTAGTTTTAAGATATCACGGTCAAGGCTAAGGACCTCATAGTCCGTGGATTTAAGGACTCCACAGTCCGATGTTAGTTTTAAGACATCACGGTCAAGGCTAAGGACCTTATAGTCCGTGGATTTAAGGACTCCGCAGTCCGATGTTAGTTTTAAGACATCACGGTCAAGGTTAAGGACCTCATAGTCCGTGGATTTAAGGACTTCACAGTATGATGTTAGTTTTAAGACATCACGGTCAAGGTTAAGGACCTCATAGTCCATGGATTTAAGGACTCCACAGTTCGATGTGTGGTTGCGGGGACCCGTCACCTCTTTGAAGACATTGAGGAATTACAACGCCAGGTATCAAAGGAGTGAAGAGATGTACCCCTAAACCAAGGTGGAATCAATATAGACTTAGGGTGGTTGATCGTTAGTTTTAAGACATTACGGTCGAGGTTAAGGACATCATAGTCCGTGGATTTTAAGGACTCCACAGTCCGGTGTTTGCTCTGGATGCTTCACACGGGTTCACTGCCGTGCTTGGCGAGGACCAGGCTCCGCTCTGGGCGTTTTCCGTGGGGTCAAAGAATGACGTTATCCGCGTTCCACGTAACCAGGAATTTTGCACTAGATGCTTCACACGGGTTCACTGCCGTGCTTGGCGAGGACTAGGCTCCGCTCTGGATGCTTCACACGGGTTCACTGCCGTGCTCTGTGAGGACCAGGATCCGCTCTAGATGTTTTCCGCGGGTCAAAGAGTGACGTTATCCGCGTTCCACGTAACCAGGAATTTTGCACTAGATACTTCATACGGGTTCACTGCCGTGCTCGGCGAGGACTAGGCTCCGCTCTGGATGCTTCACACGGGTTCACTGCCATGCTCTGCGAGAACCAGGATCCGCTCTGGATGTTTTCCGCGGGTCAAAGAGTGACGTTATCCGCGTTCCACGTAACCAGGAATTTTGCACTAGATGCTTCACACGGGTTCACTGCCGTGCTCGGCGAGGACTAGGCTCCGCTCTGGGCGTTTTCCGCGGGGTCAAAGAGTGACGTTATCCGCGTTCCACGTAACCAGGAATTTTGCACTAGATGCTTCACACGGGTTCACTGCCGTGCTCGGCGAGAACTAGGCTCCGCTCTGGATGCTTCACACAGGTTCACTGTCATGCTCTGCGAGGACCAGGATCCGCTCTGGATGTTTTCCGCGGGTCAAAGAGTGACGTTATCCGCGTTCCACGTAACCAGGAATTTTGCTGATTGTATTCGCATTTCACGGAATGGAGGTTTGACTGTTGGTGATGTGTATATCGCCGAGCCATGGAACTAGGGGTTGCCGCTGCTCCGCTTTGTTTGGAGTTGTGTATGTCGTTACGAGACGAGTGTTGGGATAATCTCTAGGTCGCTTGCGGCCCGTCGAGATTTAGCTTCTTTCTTTGATGAAACCTGGGGGGAAGTATGATCACTTCTTTGTTTACGCCCTTGGATTGTATACAGGGTGTGATGGAACATCGCCTGTAGGGTATGAATTTCATTTTTATTTCTTTTTCCGCGATACTCTATCATTTCAGCTTTTATATCGCGAAGGTCGCGATTGCCCCATCATTTCGGCTATTTTTCGCGGTGCACAATCATTTCGGCTATTTATTTTATTTTCTACTCGCTGCTTTTTATTGCGAGTTGCCCCATCATTTCGGCTATTTTTCATGCATACATTCTTACTTGCTGCTTTTTATTGCAAGTTGCCCCATCATTTCGGCTATTTCGTATGCACGTGTGGCTCGCTAGCCTTTTCGCTGCAAGCTTGGATTTTAGACACCGATTTCGGCATCTGCATCGCTACAACTGGGACGTTGCCAGGAGCGAATCATCATTTGCCTCTGTCGATGTTGAACAAAGATGGCTTAGCAAACAGGGTTAAGGATCCTGTCGACTAAGGCTTTTGACTTCATGAGCCATAAGGGTCTCACAAAGGTATTTCTCCCTACAAGTCGTGAGGATCTTGTAGGTGTGTTTTCTCCTTGGGAATCATGAGGACTCCTAAGTGCGTGTCCTCTTGCAAGTCGTAAGGATCTTACAAAAAAGTTTTCTCCTTATAAGTCGAGAGGACTTACAGGGGTTGTTTGCCATATGAACATATCCCTAGCCACGGATGGGACTTGGTTGGGGAAATGTTTATTCGCGTCCGTGGATTGTATACAAGGGTCAGTATTGAGCCGCCTGTAGGGCAATATCGAAGGTTGTGGGGGTTGCTTAAGCACAGGTTCAGGTCTCTGTAAGTTAAGGCTTTCAAATCTTATGAGCCGTGAGGGTCCCATAAGAGAGTTCTCCTTACGAGTCGTGAGGATCTCGCAAGTGTAATTTCTCCTTAGGAATCGTGAGGACTCCTAAGTGTGTTGCTCCCTTGTGAGTCGTAAGGATTTCACGCGGGTGGTTTCTCCTTACAAGGTCGTGAGGGCCCTGTAAGTGTCTTTTAACGAGATTGCGCCCTTTCGGGTTTTCACAAACACTCGCCGATAGCCCTGTTGTTTTTACTCACGGAGTCCTTTCGGGTTTTCATCCGTATCCCTTTTGCTTACGGACATACCTTTTTTTTATTTTTTTTTATTTTTTTATTTTATTTTTATATATCGGCTTTGAGGTATTGCAATCCACCGTAGTTTATCGACGTCTCGGTCAACGGCTAATTTTAGGACATAGTGGTCCATTTCTAGTTTAAGGACGTTTCGGTCCGATGTTAGTTTAAGGACGTTTCGGTCCGCCGTTAGTTTAAGGATGCTTGTTACTACCTAGAGTTCGGGCTTAGGAAGATAGCGAGCGGGAAAATGGTATTGATAGTTTACTAAATCCGGGGTCACCCTTGTCAAGGTGTGAATACCCTTTGAGCACAGGGAAAATGGTATTGATAGTTTAATAGTGCATTTTTTGCAATATTATGACTGTAGGGGGACTTGAATGATCATGAGAGCGAGAGCTTGGTGGAGGCTATCAAGCAAGTGGATGTGGTGATATCTGCTATGGCCGCTGCGCAATCGGCCGATCAGATTAAAATCACCGCCGCCGTTAAAGAGGCTGGTAATGTTAAGGTTGGTTAGTCATGTAATGAGAAAGTTTCATCGAAGATATCGAAAATCCCACGGTCAATCATTTTCTATATTGAATCCAATAAATTTGATATATGAAATCTGAGAGGTTCTTTCCATCCGAGTTTGGAATTGATGTGGATCGTGCACATGCATTGCGTGGAGCCATTAGCGTCAGTATCTGCTCGTAAACTTCAAGTTCGGAGAGCAATAGAGGCAGAGGGGATCCCTTACACTCTACTCGTCTCCAACATAATTATTTTGCCGGATTCTCTATCCCACAACTAGCTCAATCTGATTCCTTTGCTCCTCCCACAGATAAAGTTGTCGTCTATGGTGTTGGTAACATGAAAGGGGTGTTAATTTCTAGGCTTGGTTTACATATATATTATGCATATGGATCATGATTTTCACTGCTGATATTTTTACTAGACACATACACGTACGTTAGTTACGTCGAAAGATATCGGCTCATTCATCATCGGTCGAGGACTAGCCTGCCCTTTTGTATGCATTCCTTTGGTGAATGTATATAGTCCAACCGGTGGACCTTTTCGCTGAAAATATTAGCCAAGAGACCAGTACTCCAGGAAGTGGAAAACAAACACACGACCACGATTTCTCTTTAGTCAAGATGATTCTCCTTATGCTAAAGTCAGATCTTATATGACTCGGTTAATTGCGTATAGAACCTCCCATGTTTTTTTGTGTAGCATTTATCATCGCTCAACCGGTTATTTGCACGTTATACATCTGGGTCAACGAGGTCAAATTACCTTTTCTTTCATGAGAAGGCCATTGATCGCCTTGTTAAACACCCAGCATGTAACATCCATAAACTAGTCAATCATCAAGTCAAAAATCTCCGTTTATCTCATATATATCTGTCTGTCTAAAATGGGGAGAGGTTTGAACATTTATAAAGGGTGGTATACGCAAATAGACAATGCCGGAGACAACAATTTTTTTCTTAAAATGCCTTTCTAGTTCACTAATATATTCACAAGCGCATCGCCTAAAATGAATATTTAATCGTAATCATTTCCTTTAGTTTTTCAGCAAATTGTGTTGATGAAGAAGATATTGCTGCATATACACAATCAAAGATGCGGAAGACCCATGGACACTGAATAAAATTGTGTATGTAAGAGCTCCACTGAAGTACATAATGAGCTTGTCTCTCTTCGGTCGAAGAAGACAGGTAAAACCCTAGAGAGAATCTGTCCCAAGAGACGAGGTCTTAAGAAGATTCCAGGTAGGCAATTGTTAGATTATGAGATATTTGAATATAACTGTATTAGATAGTATCGTTATCATAAATCAGATAATTTTTGATTTATGTTGAGATTAGGATTAGTATGTTGGATTGTTAGGATTATTAGTCATCAGTTAGTTATGCTATGAGGTATATAAATTGAGATGATTTATCTCTTAGTAAGGTTGATTGAGTTTATTGCTACCTTATCAGTAGTAATGTACAATTCTTTTTATTTATGACATTTACCCAATAAATAGGTCCTTCTATCAGTCAACTGGCTTATCCTCGCAATACACACTTTGGATTAGTCTTAATTTATCTGAAGAGAGAGATTTGATATAATTGCTCGCTAATTCAGAGGTGTCATGTCATGTGCGGCTAGACCAGATGAGAAGTGATCAAGTGGTTGATGAGATATTGATGAAGGGTGTCATATATATGAAAAGTAGCCCGTTGTGAGTATCCTGAAGTGTTAATATTGGTATATACCTTTTTAAAAATAAAAAAACCGGCTCGTAAACCTAACCAACACACACAACACGCTCACGCACACTGCACACAACATACACATGCACGCAGAGGATCCATAAATTATGCCCCGAAAGCGTTTTATTCGAGTCCTATTTAGCAACATATGTATATTAAAAATTATGTCATACCAACTTAGCAACATATGTATATTAAAAATTAAAAATTAACTTATTCAAAGCTAAAGCTTATATGTTTTCTTATAATCATTAGTTTACTCTTTAGATTTCTTTGCTAAAACATGTTAATTTAAATACAATCTTATTTAATATAATCCATTTTTAAAAGTGTTTTATTCGAGTCCTGCTTAAACAAAGGGGAAAAAGATCTTGTGAGTTATAAATAAACATGACAAATTAGTATCAATTGCACCTGATGAAATATTGAAGACAATGATTTAGCATACATCTTTAGTAAAAATGATAATAAAATGCAAAAGAACAGAAAAAAAAAAAGGCAGAATTTGAAGGCTTTCAAACATCAAATACAAAAAAAAAATCAAAAATAGTATATATATATGATTTAAAAAAAGATTTTTAAAGGGTGTGTATATTTTTGATGGATGAAGATGATCAATTTAATGTTTAATGCTTTACAATTTGCACAATTTGCAGAGGCTCCATATCCATTCAACACCATGATGGCCACCAATTACGCAGCTTTTGTGGAGGGGGTCATGTGTAACTTCAAGATCGATCCATCCTTGGGTGTCGAAGCCTCTGTATTGTATCCTGATGTCAAGTACACCTCAGTTGCAGAATACATGAGCCGTGTTGTTTGAAGAGGGTCTGGGGTGTCTGTTATTGCCAAATAATAACATTGGTGCTATTATACCCATCCAATGGTGGGTGTTTGCGTAAAACAAGGAGGCGCACAATATCCAAGCATGGAACATCAGAGCAGAAACCTTCAACTTATTTGAAGATCTCTGAAAAACATGTGTTGTTTTCCGGATTATGAATGATTATTATTTGATAAAAAGGAAGTTGGAATGATAATTTTGTTTGTTGAAATGGTAATAAAATCAAGAGATGCTAGCTTCCATTCAGTGTTTGCTCATGCTGAGGTCAATATGATGTTATTTATAAGGTGTATCCTAAATGTGAAGCCATCTCGGTGTTAAATGGCTCCGGTGTTGAATTTCAGTGGAGCCATCGCGGAATGTGGCTGTTGGTTGGGATATTAATAGTTATGTTCTCTCTCGTATTTGATTTTCTTATTCCGGAATTTGATACTAAAAGGCTGTCTCGATTTTCCTTGGAGTTGGAGCTTCTTTCACGATTCTTGGTAAGAATAAAATTAGATGACGACGGTGATTATCATGTTTGTGGTTCACACAACACGAATGGTGACACATACACAGAAAACGACATGAGCAATATTTTCCGACTCATGATATTTCAAAAATCTAAGGTACGATTTGATGTTGTTGAATTTTTTAGCCGCCCAATGATGCATGAACCAACACCAAAATAGCGGCCGGGTTCATGAACAAACTTCGCTAATAAAAGCTCCCTCTCATCCCCACACCAAACAGCAATTCTCACAAATCAGCTCTATCCACGTACTCATCTCTCTTGGGCCCACTCTAGAACAATTCTCACAAGCCTAAAACCCTTTGATCACCACTTTCCATGCCTGCAATTTGTTCACCCAAATGTTTATCCAATAGACCAAATGGTAGGACCCACAACTACTAGGTAACAGTGTCAAACAGGTGGGCCGGTGATCTCTGTCTTTTAGTTAAACTTTTGCGTAGACAAATTGCGGTAGAAAAAACATTTTTGAAACTTTTTCGAGAAATAATTTTCCTGCCAAGATGGTAGAATCCACGTAGGCTAAATGGAGTTTTATTGTGTAAATAATTTTTTTTAGAAAGAAGGAGGGCGCTCGGGCACGACATCACTACATAGGGAATTGCACTCTCTACCCCCATCTTATATAGCCAATAAGTGTCCTTGTAGATGATGTGGATTCCACTATCCTGATACGAAAAGTATTTCTCAACATTGTTCTGCCGGTGCGGTGGTGATGATGCTCAATATCGGTGATCTCCCAGATCATGACACGCGGCAGATGACGTGTCCCAGAGCATGCAAGAAAGGACCTACAGTGGCCGACCAGACCATTGCTATGCCCGTCCTACCGACCAATGCTGGCTCGCCTCCGAAGCCCCAGCACAACTGGCCTTCTCGGCCTCACATCTCGTCTCCGAGCTACCACAAAACCAAGATACCTCGGCTTTCCCGCTCGTCCGCGAGCTCTCCCGCCGAGGTCATCTTACTCGGTCTCATCGACCGACCAACAGCACCGCTTGCAGGCGTAACCGCCATCCCGCGAATCTCGCCATGCACGAGATCTCCGCCGGCCACATCCCATGTTCCACGTCACCACGATCCCCCATTAACGAGCCTGTCTCGCCATTAATGGGAGGTCCCGCTCATCACGCGGGCGTGACGTCGGGAGCGTAACGGTCGGCGTGATTCTCGCGCCTGCCCCGCCTGCTGCCACCGCTATATAAACCCCTCCTTCAGACGATCGAGGTAAGCCATTTCTACTCCACTAAGCCGTTACTCTGCTCAGATCTCTAGTCTAACTTGATCGTCGGAGGGTGCTTGGTGGTACAACCACCCCGGGACTTCCTTGCAGGTAGCTCGGCAACCACAACCTCAAACCCATTGAGATCCACACGCCTTAGGAGCGACAGCCTCCAGATCCAATCTCAGTCACCCATCGCCGCCATCAGCAGATCAACGGAAGGCAACATCTGAAGGAGACATCAGCCTCCATCAGCTGGCGCCATCTGTGGGAAGCAAGTTCTCGATTCCACAAAAACAAAAGTTCGCCTTCAGATCTCAACCTAATGGCGAGCGATCATCACGATGATCCAAGCACCAGCCGCCGCCTCCCCCTCAACGGAGGCGTGGACGAACCTCCTCCGCCGAATGCCATCAACGCCCTCGCCGGCCGGATATACCGACTCGTATCTGTCGTGGAGGCGCTGATCCGCGTCCAAACGGCGGGGCAAGATCACCAAGCCGCTGCTCCCCCGCCTCGGGACCAGGACCCCTACAGGGGGAGAGAAGACTCCGTCCGCGTCAGCACTGCCAACCACCGAGTCGCTACCTCCCACGGCCGCAGATCTCCCGGGCCAATACGTTCTGAGGCCCGCTGGGCGCCTCACAGTTCAACACCGAGGTCCGTCGCCAGAGCGCCTCGTCCTGAGATCCTCCGCACACCTGGCCCTCCCGAGGAGATGTCTGTCAGCTCGCCTGTTACCAGGCCTGACCGACACCCTCTCCCTCGACGGGGTCGCGCGGACGAGACTCACCACGGCGGCTCGAAGACTACCTCGCCGTGGGATCTAAGGAACCTCATTGAGAAGAACCAGGGCCGAGGCCAGACACAGGCCTCCAACAGCAAAAGCCTAGGGTCAGAATGTGCCGAGTCATCGGGGTACCACGGCCGACTCGACGCCCTCGAGAAGAAGATCGAGGTTCTGCATCGAGAAGGTCACCGTTCGAGCGACGGGGCTAAGTATGCCGCCGACTCGCTCACAAAACCGTTCAACGAGGAGCTGCTCGCCGTCCACGTCTCTTCCTGCAACAAGCCCCTAAAGGTCTCCCTCTTCGACGGCAAATCGGACCCGAAGGACCACTTGGATGCATTCACCATGGGAATGAGCTTCCAAGACCACTCCGATGCCGCCCAGTGCCGGGCTTTCCCAGCCACTCTCATCCGCTCCGGGAGAGACTGGTTCCGAGGACTCGAGCCGCGCTCGATCTCAACCTTCGACGAACTGGCCACGCAATTCCTCTGCCACTTCATCGGGAACAGGCGGCAGTAGCGCACGGTCGACCATCTCTTCACGATCAAAAGCGGGGATAAGGAGACGTTCAAAGCATACGTCACCCGCTTCTACAACGCCCTTCTCGAGGTCCCAGAGCACCGGGACGAGACGATCATCACGGCTCTGAGGTCTGGTCTTAAGCACAAGGAGTGGTTACGCTCCTTTGCATTAGCGCAACCTAAGACCATGGCCGAGGTAAAATCCTGGACCGAGCGCGAGGTCCAGCTCGAATCCGAAGTGAATGCAAATCTCCCCCGGGCAGAGCAAACCGACCAAAAGAAGAGGGCAAGAGAAGAGAGAAGGATACCTGAGCGGCAAAGGCCCTATCTCCTAAAGTTCCAGGAGTACACCCCGCTCAACGTCTCCCAGGCGGTGCTACTAGAGGAGGCCAAGGGCGAGGGGTTCTTCAAGCTTCCCCCGGTCCCTCGAATGGCCTCAAAGCGAACCCGGGGCCCCTACCGCGGCTTTCATAGGTCGCCGGGCCACTCCATGGAGAGCTGCAAACAACTCCGAGACTATATTGAAGAGCTCATCCGTTCGGGTCACCTAGCAGCGTACCTGAGGGACAAGCGACAAGCTGACTGCGAGCAGGAGCAGCGTCCCCCTCCAGCCGAGCTGACCATCGGCCAGATCATGGTAGTATCAGCGGAGGATGCGTCCGGTACCCACGAAGCTCAGTACCCTATGCCGGGCATAGATGCCAACAGACAACCGAGGGGCTCAAGCTGCACGAATAAGAGCATCTACTAGCATGCGTTTCTTTTTTTTTTAGGCAATGTACACCTTTCTTGAGATCTTTTGTTCATATAATAAAGGGATCAATAAAGTATTGCAGAAAAGAAAAAGAATCTTATTCATTCAAGGGGTACTATAGGCTCCTCAGCCGTACAAAAAAATATATTACAACAGCGGGGGAATGGGGTGCAGAGAGCACTGTTCGTGGTACTCTGAGGATATTTCCGCCAGCCGAGCCCTCGCAAGATCCAGCCTCTGCCTTCGATCCTCCCCCCCTGCGAGCATCGGCATCGCGCCTCAATTGGTAGCACTCACGGACGAGTGCTTCCGAACGGCCTAGCCGACTTGCAGAGATCAGGCCGAAGCGCTTCAGAGACCTTAACTTGCCTATGTCCTCGTCGAACAGCATTTCGGATAAGGGGTTGTAAAGCCCCGACGACGCCCTCCAGATGGAGTACATCAGCAACTGAAGGAGGGAGGACCGCCGGGGGAGCAATCGGCCGAAGTGGTCCTCGATCCTGCCTATTACCAACTGCACCGTGTCCTCAGTGAAGTACGGGTCATAGAGGTAGACATCCTCGAAGTTTATGATATCTTCGATGGTGAAAGGGAAGTCCTGCATTTTTGCGTTTCGGGTGTGAGGAAGGGAGTAAACAATTACCCCTCAGTTTTATAGCCTCCAACGCCCCCCGGAGTTCAACGGTCGCCCGTTTTCACCCACAACAGTGTCACCACGTGGCAAAAGTCGCACCGATCGATGCGAAATCGAAACGACGTGGCTCGGGCGCTTCGCCTCCCCCACGCATTCGTGGCACATGTCACTCGCGACCGTCCATCTTCCCAAAGCCCTCATGAAGAGGCAGCCCTGCAGCTATCCTGCTCGGCTATCCTTGACCGGTAGCTTGCCTACCCTACAATGCCAGGGATCTAAGCCCTCACTAAGAGGCAACTGAGCAGCTCCACTGCTTGGTTCATCCTCGGCAGGCCTCCCACGGCCCCTCCAGCGCCGAGGACCTAAGCCCTTATGAAGAGGCAGCCCTGCAGCTACCTTGCTCGGCTATCCCTGGACAGTAGCTCACCTACCCCACAATGCCAGGGATCTAAGCCTCCACTGAGAGGCAACTGAGCAGCTCCGCTGCTTGGTTCATCCTCGGCAGGCCTTCCACGGCCCCTCCAGCGCCGAGGACCTAAGCCCTCACGAAGAGGCAGCCCTGCAGCTACCCTGCTCAGCTATCCCTGGCCGATAGCTCGCCTACCCCACAACGCCAGGGATCTAAGCCCTCACGAAGAGGCAACCAAGCAGCTCCACTGCTTAGTTCATCCTTGGCAAGCCTTCCACGGCCCCTTCAGCGCCAAGGACCTAAGCCCTCACGAAGAGGCAGCCCTGCAGCTACCCTGCTCGGCTATCCCTGGCTGGTAGCTACCCTACCCTACAAACGCCAGGGATCTAAGCCCTCATGAAGAGGCAACCAAGCAGCTTCACTGCTTGGTTCATCCTTGGCAGGCCTCCCACGGCCCCTCCAGCGCCAAGGACCTAAGCCCTCACCAAGAGGCAGCCCTGCAGCTACCCTGCTCGGCTATCCCTGGCTGGTAGCTACCCTGCCCCCACAACGCCAGGGATCAAAGCCCTCGCCAAGAGGCACCGGGCAGCAAACCTGCTCGGCCATCCTTAAGGACCAAAAGCCCTCGCCAAGAGGCACCGAACAACAACCCTGCTCGGCCATCCTTAGTAGGCCAATTACGGCCCCTCCCGCGCTAAGGATGAAAAACCCTCGCAGGAGGCAACCGAACCCGACCTTGTTCGGTTATCCCTGGCTGGTAGCTCCCTACCCCAATAAACCAGGGATTAAAGTCCTCCCAGAGGCAACTGGACCCACCCTTGTTCGGTTATCCCTAGCTGGTAGCTCCCTACCAAACCAGGGATCAAAGCCCTCGCCAAGAGGCACCGGACAGCAACCCTGCCCGGCCCGTCCTTAAGGATCAAAGCCCTCGCAAGAGGCAACCGGGCCCGCCCTTGCTCAGTTATCCCTGGCTGGTAGACCCCTACCCCAACAAACCAGGGATCAAAGCCCTCGTCAAGAGGCACCGAGCAGCTACCCTACTAGGCCCATCCTTAGTTGGCCAATTACGGCCCCTCCAACAACTAAGGATCAAAGCCCTCGCCAAGAGACACCAAGCGGCTACCCTGCTCGACCCTCCATAGTTGTCCAATTACGTCCCCTACAACAACCAAGGATCAAAGCCCTCGCCAAGAGGCACCGGGCGGCTACCCTGCTCTGCAGCATCCTTAGTTGGCCAATTACGGCGCCCCCAACAACTAAGGATCAAAGCCCTCGCCAAGAGGCACCGAGCAGCTACCCTGCTCGAAACCATCCTTAGTTGGCCAATTACGGCCCCTCCAACAACTAAGGAACATGAACTCAACAAGAAGCATCCGGTCTATCAACGTCTTAGCGATCTCCACTTCGACTTCGGGGCCATGGAGATACCATCCTCCAGCCACTCCTCGCACACTCGGCAAATGATCAGATTCAAGTCGACGAGTAATCGCTAGTCGAGGAACATGGCGACCATAAAAGCAGTATTGTGCAGATACAAGTGTCTACCAACAAAAATAAGAACAAGCACAAATACTACTGCTAAAACAAAAATATTTATTCGAAAAGTCAAAGCTTTTACAAGGGTACTGCGGGCTCCCCAGCCTTATAAAAATGCCCGAAGGCCTACAAAGCAGCGAGTCAACAAAAGAGAAGATGAGGGGCTTCAGGCCTCAGGGCCGGGCGCGATACCGATGAGCTCGACGTCCACCACGACGGGGGATGTGTCCGCCACAGGAGCCTTGGCGTCGCCCTCGCCGAGAGTCCCTTCCTCGGCAATGCTCCCGGGGACCTCCCCCTGCTCGTCGTCCCCGCGGGGATATTCTGCTCGAAGCTCTTCATCAGCAAACTCCGGCACCCGGGCTTTGACGGCGTCGAGGGCCTCGTGCCAGATGAGGATGGTGGCCGAGGCTAGGACATTGTAGAACTACTCCGACTTCTGGAAGTTCTCTACCGCCTCCACCGTCCTGAGGTCGGCTCTCTTCACCGTCTCTACTGCAGCCCCCAGCTCCTTTCGGAGGGTGCCCACTGACTTCTTCATGGTGCCGACGAGCACCTCGGAGCCCTAAAGCTTGGCCTCGGCGGCCTTGCGGAACCTGGCCGCCTCTCACTTCTAGTCCTCCACTTCCTGCTTCGCTGCCGCCGCCTCCTGCTTCGTGGCCGCCGCCTCCTGGTTTCCGGCAGCCGCCTCGGCCTCAAGAGCAGCGACCCTCGCCATCGCCGCCTCCAGCTCCCGCTTCGAGTTCTCTCCCAGCGAGGAGAGCTCGCCCATGGCTCGCATCACCGGGGCTATATCCTCTTCCTCCATCCGGATGGCGATAGCGACGTGCTGGAGAACCTGAAGAAGTTGGAGGGGGGTCAAAAAGAAGAAGGGGCACCAAATCTCGCAAACAATGAGACGATGAACGAGCGCTAACCTGCAGGGCCTCTTGAGCGATGGACGCCAGTTGTGCCTTCAGCGTCCCCCCAGCAACCCGGCCCCAAGCCGGCCTCTCCATGTCATGCAGCAAGCTGTCAGCGACGGAAAGCCCCGATGGCACCTCAAAGCGGAGCTCCCCCTCGTCCACCAAGATCGGAGAGGCCGGGGTCCGCGGAACTGTTCGGGGGAACCTCTTCA
Organism: Agapanthus africanus; assembly: GCA_030015575.1. Lineage (NCBI taxonomy): Eukaryota > Viridiplantae > Streptophyta > Magnoliopsida > Asparagales > Amaryllidaceae > Agapanthus > Agapanthus africanus. The sequence goes on along the minus strand of CM057344.1, from coordinate 11,969,500 downwards.
GAGATGACGGCGGAGAGCTCGTCTCCACCTCCGAAGCTCGGGCGTCCTCTCCCCGAGCCCTTTTTCTGCTCGGCACCTGGCTGGGCCCCGGGGAGCGATCCGCACTCGAGCGCGGGGGCGGGACGGCTGCTGGGGAAGCCGGGGCCGGCGTCTGACGGGAAAAGCTGGCCCCCCCAGCCTTCGACCCCTTCTTCGGCTTGCGCATGGCTGCTCAGAGGAGGCCCGCGTCCATGGTTTCTGCACAAGACAAGATATAATGGAATCAGCGACACAAGCAAAGTAAAAACAAATACAAGCTCCTAACTTACCAACGAACTGGGCGGGGCTGAGCCCGGCCCAACTGAGGGCCCTGTTCATACCATAATTTTGCATTATTTTATTCTCCATTCTTATGCAGTTTACAAATAAACTGGTACTTTTGACCCATGTCTGCTACTTAGTTGCAGGTTACAGGTTCTCGGAACAAAAACAGTGAAATTGATGAAAAAGATGATACAAAGTGAGACTACGACCAATAAATGGTGGAATCTTGATCGTGCCTACATTTTGAGGAACATTGAAGATCAATGAACAAGTTCACAAAGCACAAAGGCGGCACAAGGTTCAAGACTTCGACACGAAGCAACGGTAAAAGTCCACGACATTATGCACTGTGGAGATTTGGAAGAAAACCAGAAGACATTCTGAAGAACCAACTGAAGAAAACAGAAGACACCAGCAACAGACATAACCCCAGGAAATTTCAGCCCACAAGCCCACTAAATGGCCGCGGAACCGCGGCCAAACCATGCTTTTGGCCGCGGATCCGTGGCCGTGTGGGGCCCGTGTCGGTGCAGAAAGTTTGTTGCGTCTGGCGGCGCGTTGACTAGTCTTCCTAAGGGTATTTTTGTAATAGCAGATGTGCGAGTTGATTGTAACCCTAGGGTTTCTATCCTCTATAAATAGGAACCCTAAATCTTGTATTAGGTCATGCCTCTTCTTGTGCTTCATTTCATCTATCAAAATTCAGATCTGTAGATTTCTGTAAAGAAGGAAGAGAGCATCAAATAAAATTAGGAGTAAGTTTTCTTTTCATTGCCCTAATTAAATTTTATTTTCATGCCCTAGGTAATTTCTTATCTGCCCTAGTATAGATTTCATTCTCTGTCCTAGTTTAGATAATTAGTTTTTAGATTTAATCAATCCGACAACAATCGGAATTAACTCGTAAGAGCAATTAGGAGATACACAACATCCCTGTGGACCGACCCGTACTCACCGGCTAGCTAGCCGTTCTTGATTGCGGTTATAAATATTCTTTGACATTCAAATCAAATGGCGCCGTTGCCGGGGATGGCGTGTTATTTCCTTTTTGCAATTTCGGGTTAATCTAAAAATTGAAAAAATCATAAAAACTAAAAGGAAAATCTTTTTGCAAAAAGCTCCACATAAAAAAGGATAAAAAGGAAAAAAAATTTACAAAAACTTGCAACTTGTCGCTAAAGAAATCCTTGCACCCCACCACCATCCACTTTCTTCTCATTGACATTTTCTTACCCCCACATTCTGTTTTTCACCTTTTTGACTACACTACCTCTTTAGTGTATGTCACTTTGGACTAGGGACACTAGCGCCCAATTAGTCCGTGTTTCGTTGGTACCGACCGACGAACCTTTCGACTCCGAAGTCGAAACTCCTTCCATTTCCTTACCTCCACCTTCAAATTCTTCTTCCGAAGGTATGTCGGGATATAATCCCAACAACACCTTACCCACGGGACTGATTCCACCTCCGTTAGGTGCGAATAACCCGAATCACCCGCCTGTTGTAGCGCCCCAACGAATCGCGCTCCAGGATCTCTTCTACCCTGTCCGCGCCTCCTTACCTACCTGTCTTTCACCCCCACCGGCAAATGGGGACAATTTTGAGATAAAGCCCCACTTCATCAATATGCTGCCAAAATTTCACGGATTGGAATCCGAAAATGCCTATATCTTTATCAATAAATTCCAAAACGTTTGCGCCATAATGAAAACAACCCAATTATCAGATGATGCTATAAGGCTAAGGGTCATTCCTTTCACCTTATGTGACTTAGCCGAGAAGTAGCTATACAGCACAGCATCACATTCAATTAGAAATTGGTACGAGTTTGTTAAAGCTTTTCTTAAAAAGTTTTATCCTCATCACAAGACCGCGAGAATTCGCAATGAGATTATACAATTTTCCCAGCTTCCTTCCGAACCATTTTGGAAGTGTTTTGAAAGATTCAAGGACCTACTTGTTCAATGCCCTCACCATGGGATCGAAAATTGACAACTTTGCCAAACATTATACGAGGGATTGAACCCGGCATAGAAACAATTTGTCAAGGTCACTTTCTAACCAAATCTAGTGAGGAAGCGTGGCAGTTTCTCGAGGATCTTAGTGAACAAACAATTCAGTGGGAGAGCACAAAGACCACCTCATCTTCTTCTATTGGTCAATCTAGGGCAGGCATACATCAATTAGATATGTCGATTACTATGAAGGCCGAGATGGCCGCACTTACGAAAAAGCTAGAAACCATTGAGACCAAAATCTCATCGACTTCTCCTGCCCCTGCTTTACCCCCACGAACTGTTTGTGCTTGTTGTTCGGATCCATCACACCTTACCGAAGAGTGTCCTTACAATCCACATGTTCAAGGACAAGATCAAGTCAATACTGCCTTTCAGTAACGACAAAGAAATGATCCTTACTCTTCGACTTATAATCCGGGTTGGAGGAGTCACCCAAATTTTGCTTGGAATCAAAATCAACAACTCCAAGGAAACAACAACTTTCAAAGGCCTCCTCCTCCACAACAACAAGCACCCCAACAAACTCAATACCTGCAACCTTTCCAACCACAACCTTATCCAAATCAAACGAACAATTTTGTTCAACCAAATGATGATAAGGTTATCTCGCTAGAAAAAAATCTAGATGCGTTTCTCAAACAATCTACAGAATCCGCAACAAGGTTGGAAAATTCCATCCAGTCTTTGGTGCACAACAATGCTTCATACGATCAAAGCATCAAATCTATTGAGGCACAAATTGCACAACTAACTGCTGCGTTGAGCGAGAGAGAAAAGGAAAAGCTTCCATCTCAACCATTGCCAAATCCCGGTCACACACACAACGCACATGAATATCACAATCATAATGTAAATGCGGTGACCACGTTGAGATCTGGAAGAGTGTTGCAAAATAACGTGGGTACTAGTGATGACACCCCCGCCGGTGGTTCTCCTTCTTCTCCTTCTTCTTCTTCTTCATCTTCTTCTTCTTCTTCACCTTCATCTTCTCCGCTAGAGCCTATTCTTCATTCTTCAAAAGGCTCTTCTTCTTTTAATCCGAACGGACCCACTTCTCACTTCACGAACACACCCACACTGGGATCCGTTCCAACTCCATATTCTACTCCACAGACATTGGATTCAACTGATTTTCAAAATGCTCCATTTCCAAACAGGTTGGATCCCAATAAACCAACTCCACAAATGGAGAAGATTGTGGAGTTATTTAAACAGGTTAGCATAAATATACCTCTCTTGGATGCAATCCAACAAGTCCCTTCGTACGCGAAAATCTTAAAGGGCTTATGCTCCTCGAAGAGAAAGTCTCAAATACCCAAGAAAGTGCTAGTGGCTAGTGCAGTGAGCAATGCTATTAACCAACCTTAACCCTTACCCCAAAATCGAAAGGACCCTGGCTGTCCTACGATTTCAAACAATTGGGGATAAGAAAATCAATCGAGCACGTTTAGATCTTGGGTCTAGTGTTAACCTGCTTCCCTACTCCGTGTACGAGCAATTAGGGGTTGGAGAGTTGAATCCCACTCGTTGTACTCTCCAAATGGCTGATCGATCAATCACCCATCCTAGGGGTGAGCTAGAGGATGTGTTGATCAAAGTTGGGGACTTCATATTCCCCGTTGATTTTATTGTTATGGACACACAACCTGTTGCTAACCCACGGAACCAAATTCCGGTGATCCTCGGTCGACCATTTTTGGCCACTTCCAATGCCGTAATAAATTGTCGCAGTGGCTCCATGACTCTATCCTTCGGGAAGACGTCTAGTGAGTTCAATATTTACAAGTTAGGAAGTCTGCCCCCCGTGCCTAAAACTAGTGCATGCGAAATTTGCTCTATACACGAAATCACGCAGGAGGACTGCGAGCTTGAGAGATTTCTATTTGATGACAACAGTTTTGACGCCACTAGTGCGTCCCTCCTTGAATCTACCACAGTTGACACAACCGATATTGATTATGAATGTTTCACTTTTTTGGATGATTTTGACAACTCACAGCCCGAATATGAGTCTTTTGAATTTTTGGATGAGTTAGTTGAACCATCCGAATCGGTTGTTTGCAGTGATTTCGAACCTGTGTTGGAGTCCTTTAAGTTCGAGGTGGATCCCCCAATTTTGCCTATGATTGTTTCGCCTCCGAAACTCGAACTAAAGCCCTTGCCGTCTCACCTTAAATATGCTTACCTAGGTGAGAATGAGACCTTTCCCATTATCATATCGGCCTCTCTAGCCCTCGAGCAAGAGAAAGCCCTTTTAATGGTCTTACAAGATAAGCGGCAAGCTTTCGGCTGGACTATGGCGGACATCGAGGAGATTAGTTCCCTTATAATTGAATATCATATGCAAATGATGAATGATGCCAAGTCGATAAAGGATCCACAGAAGTATTTTGGGGATAGTGTGGTTAGTCAACCTCCTCCTTTAGAAGTTGAACCATCCCCTTTTCTTTTAATAAGCTACGAGAATGCCAATATTCCACTGATTGCTGATCATTTCCATTCTCGTTTTGATTCATCACCACCTCCTATCTATTCACTTCCACACTTTCCATACCACCACTTCTATCTTCCCCAATTCTTTTTGGATCGGTACAACATGTTCTTCCACCAACCGATACTCTATACAGATAAATTTTTCGACTGGTTAGTGTTGACGTTTGGTCTTTGCAAAGTTTGGCAATGACGTTTAACATTGTTTCAATGAAGTTTGGGGGGGCCTTTCTGTATATATATTTTTGTTTTTCTTTTAACAATAAAAAAATTTATAAATAAATAAACAGGGGAGTGCTAACATTCTCAACCTTCTTGGTGTAGCATGACAGTGAGGACACTGTCAAGTTTAAGTTTGGGGGTATGCTTGGTAAGCCTTCTTCCTTCGCATTCATATGTACATTTTGCATTTGCATACTTATTTTAAAACCCATAAAAATTGAAAAATTTCAAAAATTATAAAAATTAAAGCATTCAATTTTGGTCATAATTGACTTGAGTTTGACAAAAAGGTTGACTAGTTAGGAACAACTAGATCTTAGATTTAGTGAATTAAAAACCCTAAAAATAACCTTTCTTAAAGTTTAACGGTAGAAAATATATGTCTTTGTAGTTTATTTAGAAATAGGCAAATTTTGAGTTCAGTTCTTGGGATAAGTTAAAACAAGAGAAGAGTATTGATATTTTTATTAAAGTATAAGTTTGAAAAATAATTTCTAAACTTAAATCTAGATTCTGAAAATATATACCCTACAACTTGCACAAACACGAACCTTGAAACTTGGAATAGTAGAGGAGACCTTGAAATGCTCTTGTCTAAAGTCATTAGTACGAAGAAAAATAAAATAAAATAAAAATACAAGTGTGAATAAAGAGATAATAAAAAAATAAACACTGGTTTTTGTGATTACTTAAGGCTGAATAAATAGAAAAAATATTTAGCGAGGGTGCTTCATCACCTAGTGCCTTAGACCAACTGGTTTGGGAATCATTGCTAAAGCCTTAGGTGTTACAAGACTAGGAATTACGCTTTAATGCACATACACATTTTGTAATCGGTTATTGGTACCTCAAGAAGTATTAACGATCGCATGAAGGATGTGTGAGCGAAATTCATCTAAAAATTCACCAATTAAGAAGTGCTTTGGACAACGGATAAGAGTATGATTGCTTGATTTGAATTCCAAGTGTAGGGGTGATATATACACACACGTAGGGGTATGTGATTGGGGTTTAGATAAGAGACGGGAATGAAGAATAGGACTTGTATCTTTAGTAGAGATGATAAAAATTCCTAAGTTGAGATGGAACCCTAGAAGGAAAACTTAAGAGATGCTAAAAGCTAAGTTGGTCTGCAGAACATATATAATCTTAAGTTAAATGATAAGGAAGCGTGAAGAATACGGGTGGATAATTTCTAAGTCGAGATAATAGAATTTCTTGTTAGAAAACCTAATTGGAGAATAAAAGTCAATAGGCCAAATTGATAGGATTTTGTGGGTAGTATCCGCTGAAAACCCTCAGGAGACAACACTCCTCCTACTAGGGACACCTAGAGGTTTAACGGCTTGTTGCACGAGCTCAGTGCAATCGCGTTTCCCTGCGAAAGTGTGGTTAGGTTTTTGTTGAGAATAAAACTAGGTTTGCTCGAGGACGAGCAAAAGATAAGTTTAGGGGTATTTGTTCATATCATAATATTGCATTATTATATTCCCCATTCCTAGTCATTTTACAAATAAACAGGTGATTTTGACCCATGTCTGCTACTTAGTTGCAGGTTACAGATTCTCGGGACAAAAACAGTGAAAAAGACAAAAGACGATACAAAAGTGAGACTACGACCAATAAATGTTGGAATCTTGATCAAGCCTACACGAAGATCAGTTCACAAAGTATAAGGCAGTGCAAGGTTCAAGACTTCATCACGAAGTAACAGTAAAAGTCCACTACAATTATTCACTGTGGAATCTGGAAGAAACCTAGAAGCCAATCTGAGAAAAGAATTGAAGAAAATTGAAGAAAACATGCACCAGAAGCAGCCAGAAGAAAATGATACCACAAGTCCTACATACGGCCGCGGAACCGCGGCCGTCAAAAACCCGTGTCGGTGGAAAATTGTCGGTGTGCTGCGGCTCGTTGACTAGGTCTTTTTCTTAGGGGGTATTTTTGTAAAAGCAGATATGCGAGTCAATTGTAACCCTAGGGTTCCTATCCTCTATAAATAGGAACTCTAAATCTTGTATGAGGTATGCCTCTTTTCATTTCATAAATTCAGATATGTACTGTGTTGATGTTTGGAGAGAGCCATCAATAAAAATTAGTAAGTTCTTTTATTTTCATTGCCTTAGTTTACTTTTAATTTAGAATGTTCTTAAATTCCCTAATAAGCGAGTAGTCTCCTCGCTTGTTAGGGTTAGCTTTAGGGAAAGGTTTGAGAGATGAGATCTCTCACTCCTTTCTTGCCCCATCACACATAATAATTAGAACTCCATGCATACACGCACACACCGCTCCCTGCGGCACCTTACCCCTCGAGGTAACGGTGATACCGTAGTATAAAGGACCGGTTGTGTATGTTTTCCATGGAGGTTAGGGTAAGGATCGATAAAGGAAGGACAAGAACCTAGAGGAAGAAATACCGTTTCTTCCCGATGGTAATAATCCCTTTTATTGATAATTACCATAACACCTAATAGATCTAAAATAGGGCATTGAAAGCGGTGAGGAAACCTTCAATCTCCCAACTTACCCTAGACCTAACCCCAGCAAGACTTAGATCTAGATAATCTTAGTATAAATCAATTTAGGTTTTAGAAACAATCAATCTGTTCACTCCGTTCGGAATTAGCTCGTAAGAACAATTAGGAAATTCACACATCCCTGTGGACCGACCCGTACTCACCGGCTAGCTACCAAGCGACGCCGTTCTTGATTGCGGTTAATAAATTCTTTGATTCATCTTTCGAAAGCGCATAGGCTAAATAAAATCTCTTAAATCAAATGGCGCCGTTACTGGGGATGGCATGTTATTTCCTTTTTGCAATTTTGGGTTAATCTAAAAATTGAAAAAATCATAAAAACTAAAAAATTAAAAAAAAGTATAAAAATTTATCATTTTGTTATTTTGTGAAGGGTATTTTTGTTTGAATTTTGCAGGATCAACAACCGAGTTCGGATCTGGAAATCTACAGAGATAAAAACAGAAAACCGAAGATCTGAACAGCAGAGAATTTCAACAACAGAATAACAGAAAAAATCTCGGGACCTGTACCAACCACGTGACCGCGGAACCGCGGCGAGAAGCACATTTTGGCGGCGGAACCGCGGCGGACTAGAGTAAAAAAAAAAATGCCGCGGAACCGCGGCAATAGCGCCTTCTGACCGCGGAACCGCGGCCATCAAGTGAAGTCACCATCTGGAAAAAAAAAACACTGTAAGTCTCCTCTGTTTCTCCTCTGCAAATCCCGATATATCTTTTGTCAAATCTCCTGCAGGATTCTTTGCGCTTAAAAAATCTTTCCCCTTCCAATAACTGATTTTGTGCAGGATTCTTTACGCCGCGCTAAAAATAAAAAAATGATTGCAAGTGGTTGTTACTGTTTTGCATATTTTTAATCGGATTTTAAGCGGCTTGAAACCAATCCAGATTGGATGGGGATTTCATCACCCTTCTCAGGACCTCAGAAATCACAAAAGGCATTTTGCATTGACCATATTTAATTAAAAAATACTAGACTCAGCCCTGAGGACGTCGCGCTCAATAGGACAGAGGACTAGTTGTAGGCATCGGCCGTTGATCCTAACCTGACTTTGCGGTGTCTAGGCAAGTGTGTCTAAGGCGAGTGGTTACTTAATGTAACAACCCTAATTTTTCTTATATACTTTCTATACAAATTTTTTTTAAAATTTTTTTAAAAATCCATAAAGGAGTATTTTAACCTGAGCACAATATATAAATATAAGTAATTATTTTGTTTTTAAATAACTCCATTTTTAGTGTACATAAAATTGTTTTAAAATTAAAGTATACTTGGGGTATTTATTGTTGCTGTTACCACTTTAAGTAGTTATTTTCTCACAATAATTACAAGAAGGAGCTTGTAACTCATTGGTAATACCTTGCACTGCTGAACCAAGCCACCAGAGTTCAAATCCCATGCCCCACATTATTTTTTAATTATTTTGTTTTAATTTTTTTTTGGAAAGTCAACAGTCAAACCGTCATAACTCACAAAATTTATACTGAACACAAAAATTTAGATGCACCAAAATTTCCCCCAGAAGATCCCCCACCCGACGAGCCCTCGACTCGGCCGAGTCGGCCGGACGGCCGAGTCGTCAACACGGAATTTCTCCGTGTTGACCTGGTCTTCTCACCTGAATACTTTATTTTCCCAGATCGGTTATCAAATTCTCCATAAATCACTTTTACTCCAAAATTTAATGATTTTTAATGTTTTTCTTATATATTTTATATTTTTTTTAATTAAAACCCTAACCCTAACCTAACCCTATATAAACACCCCTACCCTCTACCCTCTCACCCTACATTCCTAAGTCCACTCTCTAAAAATTTCACGAGAACTCGGTACGTTAGAAAACGAGCGAAAGGCGAAGCGCTGCCGAAATCGACGACGAAATCCCGGCAATCGTACTAGGACTCTTCACGACGTTTCGACGCACCGATCAACCCACTACATTCCTAGCACTCTCTAGCGCTGTCCAAACCCGTAAGTCCCCTTTCCTACCTTTCTTTTCCTTCATAATAATACGACTTTTTAAAACCCGACGAAATCGGAACAAACCGATTTCCGATTCGGTTTTCTATCAAAACTCACTTGTCACTAATTCCATAATGCTTAAACATATTCACGTTGACTACTAATCACTTAAAAATTAATTTGGATAAATTTTCTCACATGAAATGATAACTTTTGCAAAATACCGTATTTTCGCACTTAAATACCACCATATTTAGTTTATTACATTTAACCCTTTAACATTGTTATACCTTAAAATAGATCACGAGGTAATGACCTACCTCCACACACACGCAAATACAACCCTAATTGATATCATCAAAACTTAGAATACGATAATACAAGATTTTACATTAAAATACCATTTTCTTTATAAACCTTTTTCTTAAAGTTCTAAGTTGTATACAATTTTAAAACAAAATCTTTTAATAGGAAAATACGATATGTCATGGACATCGATCGTTTATCTAAACCTGACTTTGTGGTGTCTAGACAAGTGTGTCTAAGGCGAGTGGTTACTTAATTAGGACCACTACTTGTAGTGGAGAGCCTCCCACTCACCTGGCACTTACCTGGCCGCAATTGGCGGTGAAGAAGCGATTTGAGGCTTCTAATGACATGTCGTTTAGACCATTTAGAAATAGGCTAGTTGGCTTAGGAAATCCTAGAATCTAAAATACGGAAATTTACACCATTTTACAAATAAATACCTTATTTTTATAAAAACGTTTTCTAAATGATTAGTATTTATTAAATCTTTGCAAAGCGCCACTACAACCCACCTTTGGGGAACTCGTTAGGGATAGTACGGTTTATCGTGCACCCTCGAGCTTAGTAGTGCGAGATTCAGACCTCCGCAAGGAGCATTCGGTCTCGAAAGGTTTAAAATACGACATTTATGAAAAATGAGATTTTTTGGAAAATAAAATATTTATTAAAAATTATTCTTGTATTAACATATATATATTTATCATTTAACACATATTTTATTATAAGATAAAGTTTTCACTTTTCCTAAAAAAATTACAAGATTAAAAGTTACATTAAAATACCATGAATTTCAATTAAATCAATATTACAAAATTAGTACTTTTATTTATGCAATTAGGATATTCTCACTAGAAATAACACAAATAAAATTTACACTCATTATAACTATAAAGACGAATAATAAATATTTGAGGTGTATCTTGAAGACTATACAAAAGTATTTTTACATAAAACCCCCTCAAGTTTTATAAATTACGATAATGACCCTAACAAATATAGAACTTCAACTTACATTTCTTTTAGTCTGACTCGGGTTTGAGTCTGACTATTTCTGATTTGAATATGATTCAAGTCAATCTATATTCTTTAATATTCCAATTCAAAATGAACACATGAATCTCTGAATCCAGTTAACATTCTATATAACTTGATTGAATCAAACCATGGATATACATCCATTATTCCGTTATTCCATTTACCTGATTATGCAGTTACAATCTGTTTACTGATATCATAGTTTTGGTCAGTCATCCAACTTACACAATACAATACAACAATACTATCAAAACACTACGGGGTTTAAGGGGTAGATTGGTACGGAAGGTGTTAAAGGTGGCACGAGGTGGTCAGATTAAGACACCTAACCTGTATTCCATTGTTGTTGTACCGTGGCTTAACGGTTCCTTGTACATTCCGTTTGCTCTGGTCTCTAGCATATAGAGACCCCTCTCGTATACACTGGCATCCTTCTGTACCAAGCTACAAACAACAGCGTTAACACAATATTCTCCAATATTTTACAATCTCTTTAGAAAATACTCTTATTCTGTCTTTTCTAATTCTTATTTATCTTTGGGACTTACCGAGCGACCTGTTCGCTGACGACATTCTATTTCTTTCTTCTTTGAATGTCGTCAGGTGTTTTGGACCCAGCAGAGATCGAGCCCACCGGTGAAGACTTGGAGCAATTTCACGAAGACCCCGAGCTCTAGATATTGTACCCTGTTCTATTCAGTATTTTCATTTCCTGTTATGCCACTGTTTAGGCATCGCTTTTCATTTCAGTTGTATTTACTTTTCATGCATTGTACAAAAGAATGTTATTAATAAAGTTGCTGTTATTTCTATATCTCTTGTCTCTTGTGATTTACTTTTATATTGCTTAGATACGCTTAGCGTATGTACTTCAAAGTATATACGTAGCGGGTCTCGTCGCGTCCACTTCGCCGTACACTAGGAAGCGGGGCGTGACACTTAATTAGGGCCACTACTTGTACTGGAGAGCCTCCCACTCACCTGGCACTTACCTGGCCGCAATTGGCGGTGAAGAGGCGGTTTGAGATCCTATTTCTAGCCCTTTGGAACAGTTAGGAGCTGTCTAGCTGACCTAGGTGACCCTAGATCTAGGTCTGATTGTGCATTTGTGGTTAATTGCATTTGTGTCAAAGCCCTTTATCGAAAATCTTTCTTGCAAAAAGTTCCAAATAAAAAAAAGAGGAATTTTTTTTTATAAAAACTTGCAAAATTTTGTCGCTAAGAACTCCTTGCACCACCCACCTTCTTTTTCTTCTACTTTTTACATCATGGGTACCCCACCTCATAAATCTCTTGCCGAACTTTGGTACCCTGGACCAAACTTTGCCTCTTACGCGAATTGTTTCGGTCGATTTACGGACGACCCCTTCATGCCCAAAATTTCTTTGAAAGATCGAATAGAAGCGTCTATGAGAAACAGTTGAACTCCACAATCTACTATGTATCAACCATGTCAACCTTCACCACCTTCGTACGTTGATACCACTTTTTCGAGTCCTGTTGTAACTCCTAAACCCATGTCTATTGCTGAGCATATTGAACAATCTCGTAGCCGATCTTTCACTCCTCTCCACACATCCAGTTCTAGGGATCAACAAGTCCATTCACCTTTTTATCCAAATGTTGATCCTACTCCTGTCCAACCATCCAATTCCTACCAGTCCTACCCGACTTTCCCACCTTCACTAGACATTGCTTCTATACAGCCATTTAGGAGTTTCACGTATCCAAACAATTTTGAATCTTTTACCGAAACCCCTTCACAACCCATGTCTAGTTTGGAATAGTCGTTGGAAGCTTATATTTTAGCAACAAACAAAATGATGAGGAATGTGGATGCGTCCATGGCCGCCCTTTTGCAACCTAGTGAACCGGTAGCTAGTTTCCAACTAGCTCCAAATTTTCCAATGTATGAGGAGGCGGTTGGACAGAGTGAGAATTTGAGAGGAGAGAGTGGGTTCTACACCTTTCCAAATCAAACCTACCCATACCCAATTGAATCCCACAACTCCGGTTTTCAAACAAGTGTTCCAAATGATTCATCAGTTGAAAATAAAACATTTAATGAGTTGTGCGACTTTGTAGTGCTTGATTTGCCAGATTGTGAAGAATCCCTTTCGGGTGAAACCATACCTAATCCTTTTGAACTTTACACCTCCACTCTAGAGCCTAAATTAATTGATATCCATGCTTTTGATGAGGTGTCTGAAAAAATTGATTTTCACTTAATTGAAGATATTGACGCCGGGAAAATTTTGGATGATGAACCCGTAGATTTGATTGAAATTTTATGTCCAATTCATCATCCCGAGTCATTAAATGTTTCTCCCGAACTTCATATGCGTCTTGATTTTGATGATAATGGCATGGATAGGCTAAATTTTGAGGAGAATTATGAGGATAGTATTGAGGAGAGTATTGAGCATAGTATTGAGAATGAACCATTTTTGTTTGATGTGTCGGATTTTCCAATTCATCCTCCTGAACCTTTAACTGTTATACTTCCTAAATCACCCTCCCTCCTTTCCATCGTTCCGACCAAGCAAAATATCATGCTTGAAGACTGTGAGCTTGAAAAATTTCTCTTTCTCACAGACGATAATGAGTACGAGTGTTTCACTTTTTCGGACGATGTTGAAAACTTACCTCCCGAGTTTGAGTCCTTTGAATTTTCAGATGAGTTAGTTGAACCATCAGACTCGGTTGCTTACAGCATTTCGAACCATTGATGGAATCCTTCAAGTTCGAAACAGATTACTTCGGTGAGAATAAGACTATCCCTAAATCACTCCCTTTCGTCCTTCCTATCGTTTCGACCGAGCAAGAATTCGTCACGCTTCCACTTTCAATGTTTGGTTTACCAAGTTCAACGTACCCATGTTTTCTTGCGAATCTTGAGGAATTTGACCCCATTTCTCGACGGGTTGATAGATTAGCACAATCGCTTTTAACACATCGGTTATCACAAATTGCGCTAATTTATTCACTCGATTTACACCCTCAAGATCGTACTACACTTCTTTCTCTTTTCCGCCATTCTTCTCCTCCACCGAGACCATATTCCACTCTTCTTCCCATTCGGTCTCGTGTGTTTCTCAACTCCTTTCTCTACACCCCATTCTTTCACCAACCCTACTATTATCACGATAGAATTTTTGAATGGTTGGTGCTAACCCTTGGTCTGTGTAAGGCCTTGTTTAGTTTGGGGATAACCTTGTTGTATATATTTTTGTTTTTCTTTTAACAATAAAAAAAATTGTAAATAAATAAATAGGGGAGTGCCGACATCTTGACCCTCTTGGTATAGCATGACAGTGAGGACACTGTCAAGTTTAAGTTTGGGGGTATGCTCGGTAAGCCTTCTTCCTTCGCATTCATGTGTATATTCTTGCATTTGCATACTTATTTTAAAACCCATAAAAATTGAAAAATTATAAAAATTAAAGTATTCAATTTTGGCCATAATTGACTTGAGTTTAACAAAAAGGTTAACTAGCTAGGAACAACTAGATCTTAGACTTAGTAAATTAAAAACCCTAAAAATAACCTTTCTTAAAATTTAACGGTAGAAAGTATATGTCTTTGTAGTTTATTTAGAAATAGGCAAATTTCGAGTTCACTTCTTCGACTAAGTTAAAACAAGGGAAGAGTATTGATGTTTTTATTAAAGTGTAAGTTTGAAAAATAATTCCTAGCTTAAGTCTAAATTCTGAAAATATATACCCTACAAATTGCACAAACACGCACCTTGAAACTTGGAATAGTAGAGGAGACCTTGAAATGCTCTTGTCTAAAGTCCTTAATACGAAGAAAATAAAATAAAGATTCAAGTGTGAATAAAGAGATAATAAAAAAATGAACACTGGTTTTTGTGATTACTTAAGGCTGCAAAAATAGAAAAAATATTTAGCAAGGGTGCTTCATCACCTAGTGCCTTAGACCAACTGGTTTGGGAGTCACTGCTAAAGCCTTAGGTGTTACAAGACTAGGAATTACGCTTTAATGCGCATACACATTTTGTAATCGGTTGTTGGTACCTCAAGAAGTATTAACGATCGCATGAAAGATGTGTGAGCAAAATTCATCTAAAAATTCACCAATTAAGAAGTGCTTTGGATAACGGACAAGAGTATGATTGCTTGATTTGAATTTCCAAGTGTAGGGGTGATATATACACACACGTAGGGGTATGTGATTGGGGTTTAGACAAGAGATAGGAATGAAAAATAGGAATTGTATCTTTAGTAGAGATGAAAAAAATTCCTAAGTTGAGATGGAACCCTAGAAGGAAAACTTAAGAGATGCCAAAAGCTAAGTAGGTCTACAGAACATATATAATCTTAAGTTAAATAATAAGGAAGCATGAAGAATACGGGTGGATAATTTACGAGTCGACGATAATAGAATTTCTTGTTAGAAAACCTAATTGGAGAATAAAAGTCGATAAGCCAAATTGATAGGATTTTGTGGGTAGTATCCGCTGAAAACCCTCAGGAGACAACACTCCTACTAGGGACACCTAGAGGTTTAACGGCTTGTTGCACGAGCTCAGTGCAATCGTAATTCCCTGCGAAAGTGAGGTTAGGATTTTGTTGAGAATAAAACTAGGTTTGCTCGAGGACGAGCAAAAGATAAGTTTAGGGGTATTTGTTCATACCATAATTTTGCATTATTTTATTCCCCATTCTTATTCAGTTTACAAATAAACAGGTGCTTTTGACCCATGTCTGCTACTTAGTTGCAGGTTACAGGTTCTCGGAACAAAAACAGGAAATTGATGAAAAAGATGATACAAAGTGAGACGACGACCGATAAATGGTGGAATCTTGATCGTGCCTACATTTTGAGGAACATTGAAGTTCAATGAACAAGTTCACAAAGCACAAAGGCAGCATAAGGTTCAAGACTTCGACATGAAGCAACGGTAAAAGTCCACGACATTATGCACTGTGGAGATCTGGAAGAAAACCAGAAGACATTCTGAAGAACCAACTGAAGAAAACAGAAGACACCAGCAACAGACATAACCCCAGGAAGTTTCAGCCCACAAGCCCACTAAATGGCCGCGGAACCGCGGCCGTGTGGGGCCCGTGTCGGTGCAGAAAGTTTGTTGCGTCTGGCGGCGCGTTGACTAGTCTTCCTAGGGGTATTTTTGTAGTAGCAGATATATGAGTCGATTGTAACCCTAGGGTTTCTATCCTCTATAAATAGGAACCCTAAATCTTGTATTAGGTCATGCCTCTTCTTGTGCTTCATTTCATCTATCAAAATTCAGATCTGTAAATTTCTGTAAAGAAAGAAGAGAGCATCAAATAAAATTAGGAGTAAGTTTTCTTTTCATTGCCCTAGTTTAATTTTATTTCCATGCCCTAGGTAATTTCTTATCTACCCTAGTATAGATTTCATTCTCTGTCCTAGTTTAGATAATTAGTTTTTAGATTTAATCAATCCGACAACAGTCGGAATTAACTCGTAAGAGCAATTAGGAGATACACAACATCCCTGTGGACCGACCCGTACTCACCGGCTAGCTACCAAGCGACGCCGTTCTTGATTGCGGTTATAAATATTCTTTGACATTCAAATCAGGCCCGCTCAGAAAACAGCACATCAGCCCGAGGAATAGGCTCCCACGCCGCCACTCTCGCCGCGTCGGGGTCATTTGACGGATTTCCCTGCCAGCACTTATCCCTAGACCACTGGACGGGTACGGGCCAGTCCTCACCCTCTGGCGGCCCGACGAAGAAAAACTTCTTCTTCCAATCATGGATGGAAGAAGGCAGGACGACAACTCCTGACCCGGCTACACTCCTCCGCTGCTTCCTAAAGGAGAGGTAAACCCACCTCGAGTCGTCCGCGCGAGTTCCGGGGTGACTTTTGTAAAGCAGGGAGGAGGCAAGGATGGACAGACTAAAGGGGATCGTCTGCAACTTCAGCCGGACCAGGAACCCAAGGAGAATCCTCCAGGAGTTCGGCACTAACTGGCCCGGGGCTAACCCAAAATAGTTTAACGCAGCTACAACCTCGGGAGAGAAAGGCAGGCGCATTCCGGCCCAAAGGGCTTTCAGGTACAAGGCGATCTCTCTACCCCCCCCACCTGCCCTCTCTCCTTCCTCGGCCAATCGTAGCGTGTAGTCGGAGGGAATATGGAAATGAGCCCATGCGGTGGCAAGCTCGTCCTCATATCTTACTGAGGACGACGCACCAGGAGTGTCCGCCGCCACCGTTCCAGGAACCGCCCCAGACGCGCGGCCCCGGGAAGAAGATTTGACCCCAACTTCCCGAAGGGGCTCCAACCCGGGAGAAGAATCCCTAGTATCTACCCCTACGACATCTACAAACTCCTTAAAACAAGACATCTAACCTGATGGGAAGTGTAGGGTGTTTTTCGTCACCCCATTGAGATGGGAATACACGCGCACTTGTCAGACGCATTACAGATTCTCCCTGCCTAGGATAGGCCGGGGTTTATTGATTGTGAGGATCCGAATCTCCGGCAACTGCAGACTAAGCTGCCGTTAATTACCCCTCGCCTTTGGAGCGAGGGAACCTCCGATTAACGGGTTAAACTGGTCATGCGAACTCAATGTGCAGTGTGCGTGTGTTGTGTTTTAAAAGGGGTTTTGGATATATCGGGGGGCCCGCAGAGTTTTTTTTACGGGGGTCCCGCTACCTGGATAGCGGGCTGGAGGTCAAGGGTAACGAGGGAGGTGTTTTTAGTGTGGAGTATGTGTGTGTATGTATATATACATATATATATATATATAAAAAGGGAAAGGGCATCCAAAGGATGCGTGGGAAAAAACGCCAGCGCTTTGGGTGCTAGCGCTTTGGGCGCTAGCGCCCACGTGGGCGCTCGTGCGAGGTACGTGGGCGCTCGTGCGCTAGCGCTTTAAGCGCTAGCGTTCTGAGCGCAAGAGCGCTAACGCCCCACGTGCCAGGCACGTGGACGCTCGGGCGCTAGCGCTCTAAGCGCAAGAGCGCTAGCGCCCCACGTGCCAGGAGCTCGGGCGCTAGCGCTCTGAGCGCAAGAGCGCTAGCGCCCCACGTGCCAGGCACGTGGGCGCTCGGGCGCTAGCGCTTTGGGAGCTAGCGCCCCATGTGCCAGGCACGTGGGCGCTCGGGCGCTAGCATTCCAGACACGTGGACGCTAGCGCTTTGGGCGCTCGGGAGGCAAAAGGGACTTGGTCCCTGCAATGGGAGTTGTACTCACAGAAAGGAACACTTATTATTATTATTATTATTATTATTATTATTATTATTATTATTATATATATGAGGAGTTAAACTCCTAGGATATTTTGAAGCTGATGAAGGGGCTTCTCCCCTTGAGCCCTAGATCTTCCCCAAAGTGGGGTTTCTGCAGTTGGGTCTTCTTCTTTTTCCTGTCGTTTGGCCGGATCTTAGAGAAAGGGGGTGAGACTTAAAAATCTCCCATTTTTGAGATCTAATGGCAGATCCAAATTCCCCTTTGTGGTTTTTGTAGTGAAAAACTATTTAGTTTTGGAAAAGGAAGAGTAAAACTCTTGATTTAATTCAAAAGAAAGAAGAAGGTTTTAGAACCTTGAGGAAGGAGAAAGAGGCACATGCCCTAATTTTTTGGGAATGAAAAGTATATGCTTTATTCATCATCATGTTGTCTTTTATAGGCTTACATATTTACATATAGCGCTTTGGGCTTTACAAAATGGCATTTTGCTCATCCTTTGGCTCATGTGCCATTTCTTTTTGCACATAAGCCATGGGCTTACCAAAAAATTGGCTTTATGCCCATTTTGTTTACATTCATGCATAAAAAATTACATAAAAATTATTTATTACATGATTTCATTTTGGCATGGGGGAGAGCCGGCCGCTTTATGTTCGGACTCGACCTGGGCATGGGCCCACTTGATCTGGGCTTGGGCCCGCTTGGGTTGGGGTTGACCTAGACTTCGACTTGGTCAACCGGTGTGCAATTTTCGACTTCAAAAAAGTGCCCCCATCAATGAATGCACACCACATATATGAGTTGTGTGCATGAAATTGATGTATCTTCTTTCGTGTGGAGGCGACTAGCTTTGGTTCCCACTTTTTGGGATGCACTGCCCTTTTTACGACATGGACGGTCGACACTCGACGCGTCTCCGAGACGGAGTATCTGTGGTAAATGTTTCCCTGGCCCGGAGCGATTTGGTTCGCGCTTTGTAGGAAGTATGAACTGCCCTTTTTGCGACATGGACGGTCGACGCTCTGATCCGATCGATTTGGTTCCCGATTTATGGGAAGCTTGCACTGCCCTTTTTGCGACATGGACAGTCGGCGCTCTGATCCGGAGCGATTTGGTTCCCGATTTGTGGAAAGCCTGCACTGCCCTTTTTGCGACATGGACGGTCGACGCTTGACGCGTCTCTGAGACGGAGTGTCCGTGGTAGTCTTTTCCCTGGCCCGGAGTGATCTGGTTCCTGCTTTGTAGGAAGCCTGCACTGCCCTTTTTGGGATATGGACGGTCGACGCTCTGATCCGGAGCGATTTGGTTCCCGATTTGTGGGAAGCCTGGACTGCCCGTTTTGCGACATGGACGGTCGACGCTCTGATCCGGAGCGATTTGGTTCCCGATTTGTGGGAAGCCTGCACTGCCCTTTTTACGACATGGAAGGTCGACGCTCGACGCGTCTCCGAGACGGAGTGTCTGTGGTAGACGTTTCCCTGGCCCGGAGCGATTTGGCTCCTGCTTTGTAGAAAGCCTGCACTGCCCTTTTTGCGACATGGACGGTCGACGCTCTGATCCGGAGCGATTTGGTTCCCGCTTTGTAGGAAGCTTGCACTGCCCTTTTTGCGACATGGACGGTCGACGCTCTGATCCGGAGCGATTTGGCTCCCGCTTTGTAGGAAGCCTGCACTGCCCTTTTTACGACATGGACGGTCGACGCTTGACGCGTCTCCGAGACGGAGTGTCCGTGGTAGACTTTTCCCTGGCCCGGAGTGATCTGGTTCCTTCTTTATAGGAAGCATGCACTGCCCTTTTTACGACATGGACGGTCGACGCTCTGATCCGATCGATTTGGTTCCCGATTTATGGGAAGCCTGCACTGCCCTTTTTGCGGCATGGACGGTCAATGCTCTGATCCGGAGCGATTTGGTTCCCGATTTGTGGAAAGCCTGCACTGCCCTTTTTACGACATGGACGGTCGACGCTCGACGCGTCTCCGAGACGGAGTATCTGTGGTAGACGTTTCCCTGGCCCGGAGCGATTTGGTTCCTGCTTTGTAGGAAGCCTGCACTGTCCTTTTTGCGACATGGACGGTCGACACTCTGATCCGGAGCGATTTGGTTCCCGCTTTGTAGGAAGCCTGCACTGCCCTTTTTGCGACATGGACGGTCGACGCTTTGATCCAGAGCGATTTGGTTCTCGCTTTGTAGGAATCCTGCACTGCCCTTTTTACGACATGGACGGTCGACGCTTGACGCGTCTCCGAGACAGAGTGTCCGTGGTAAACTTTTTCCTGGCCCGGAGTGATCTGGTTCCTGCTTTGTAGGAAGCCTGCACTGCCCTTTTTACGACATGGACGGTCGACGCTCTGATCCGAGCGATTTGGTTCCCGATTTGTGGGAAGCCTGCACTGCCCTTTTTGCGACATGGACGGTCGACGCTTGATTTGACTTGCTCTGCTTCTTACAGTGTCAGGGGTGAACTTGACTTGCTCCGCTTCTTGCGGTGTCGAGATTGGATTCTTACTTGCTACGCTTTCTGCGGTGCGGAGTTGTAGTTGACTTGTTGATTGTGATTTGGGTTGACATCAGCATCGCTATACTGGAATATGGTATCAGGAGCGAATCATCATATGTTTTTGAGAGGATTTTGGGATTGGTATTTTTTTGTCGGCATCTGCATTGCTGCACTGGAATAATGCCAGGAGCAACTCATCATTTGCCCCGGGAGGATTTGGGAATTGGTGGCTTAGGAGACAGGTTTAGATCCCTATCACATAAGGCTTTTCAATTTTATGGGCCGCAAGGGTCCCATAAAAGCATTTTCTCCCCACGAGTCAAAAGGATCTCGTAGGTGTATTTTCTCCTTAGGAGTCGTGGGGACTCCTAAGGGTGTTGCACTTTTGTGAGTCGTAAGGATCTCACGCGGGCATTTTCTCCTCACAAAGTCGAGAGGACTTTGTGAGTGCATTTCATCTCTTTTTTTTACGAGTTCGCGCCCTTTCGGGTTTTCACAAACTCGCCGGCAGTCCTGCTGTTTTTACTCGCGGAGCCCTTTCGGGTTTTCATCCGTGCCCATTTTGCTTGTGGACATACCATTTTCTTTTCTTTTATTTATTTTTTTTTATTTTTTTATTTTTGGTGGGACTTTAAATGTGGTCTCACCGGTAAGACTTGGGAGAGATAGGGATCGTTTTACGCCCGTGGATTGTATACAGTTTTGCAGGATGTATGATCTAGACCATAGGGCCGGAAAAATTTTGGGCTTTGTTGGCGTCTGCATCGCTGCACTGGAATATGGTACCAAGAGCGACTCATCATTCGCCACTTGGGGATTTGGATTTTGGTTAGCGTCTGCATCGCTGCACTGGAATATGGTACCAGGAGCGACTCATCATTCGCCGTTTCCTATTAGGAAGCGATGGTTTAGGAGACAGGTTTAGGTCCCTATCACCTAAGGCTTTTCAATTTTATGAGTCGTAAGGGTCCCATAAAAGCATTTTCTCCCTACGGGTCGTAAGGATCCCGTAGGTGTATTTTCTCCTTAGGAGTCGTGAGGACTCCCAAGTGTGTTTTTCCTTTGTGAGTCGTAAGGATCCCACGAAGGTTTGTTCTCCTCATGCATCGTGAGGACACATGAGTAGGTCTTCCCAATGGAGCATAATTCCAAGGGCGGAGACCAACCGCTGGACTGGTGATTGCGGTGGGGTATGGATATGATGAGAATTATTTGAGCCCTTGGATTGTATACGGTAGTCAACTTGGGGACCGATCGTAGGACTGGGAGAATTTTGGGAAATTGGATTTTGGTTGGCGTCTGTATCGCTGCACTGGAATATGGTACCAGGAGCGACTCATCATTCGCCTTTTTGTTTTTGTTTTGTTATTGTTTTTTTTTTGTTTTACCGCGATTGCTCTACCATTTCAGCTTTTCTTATCGCGAAGATCGCGATTGCCCTATCATTTCGGCTTTTATTCGCGGTTGTCCTATCATTTCGGCTTTATTTTTCATTTTTATTTTACTCGCTGATTTTTATTGCGAGTTGCCTCATCATTTCGGCTTTTTATTATTTATATTTTATTATTATTATTTTGTTTTATTTACACATCTTTACATTCCCAGTTTAACGACTTAGAGGTCGTCTGTTTCCAATTTAACGACTTGGTGGTCATCCGACGGGGAGCTTAGAGAAGATACCCGATTGAGCAGTTTTCAGGGGCACCGCTGGAGATTGCCCGAGATGCCTTATTACTTTGTCGGTGTTGATGGCCTTGCCCCCAGCTGGGGCCAAAGAAAGTCGTTCAGATACCGACTTGCATTCGAAGATTGCAGAAGAAAGTCGTTAACCCCCTGCACAAAAAAGCATGATTTCAGTATAGGCAATCGATATGTATATTGATTGAGTTTGCATGAACGTTTAACACAAATATGGGAGGAGAGATAGGTCCCACCGGGCATGCCAGAATCTGTAGGGTGTTTTTCGTCACCCCATTGAAATGGGAATACGCGCGCGTGTTTCCCCCAATCAGACCAAAGCTCTGTTTGAATTTCAAAATTCAAAAGTCGAAGCAACGCTTCAGATTCTTTGCGCTGCGCGCAACGCGCCACGTGTAAAAAGCTGATACATCAGCGCAGCGCCCAAGGCAGTGCGCCCAATCAGAGCAAAACTCTATTTAAAACAAAATTAAAGGAAGCAACGCTTCAGTTGCACAAGCACTGCGCTGCGCGACACGTGTCAGCGCAGATGCGCAAGCGCAGTGGCGCAAGCACTGCGCGACACGTGTCAGCGCAGATGTGCAAGCGCAGCTGCGCTGCGCTTTGCGCTGCGCGACACGTGTCAGCGCAGATGCGCTTTGCGCTGCGCGATACGTGTCAGCGCAGGTGCGCAAGCGCAGCTGCGCTGCGCTTTGCGCTGCTTGACACGTGTCACGCGCTGGGGCGTTTGCGCCAAACAGAATTAAATTCTAGCAAGATTTTTCTGTTCTTATTAAAACAAGAAGATTGCCTTCTGTAAAACAGAAGCTCTTGGATCAAAGATCCAACGGTGGGGAAAATTCCCCAAATCACTCAGAGAAAGATCTCTTTAACAAATTTAACAAATTTATGGGCACTATATAAAGACCCCTAGACCTCAAATCAAAAAAATGAACATTTTGTGAGAAATCAAGAATTTCAAATAGAGAGAACTCTGAAGAAATTTCAAGAAAAAAAAGGTAAAAGACCTTTATGATAGAAGAATTTCTTCTAATAGATCATTGATCTAAGAACAAGATCAGTGATCTTCAATAAAAAACAAAAAGAAAATAATAGTGCTTTGCACTTATGAACCATTGATTCTCTGAGATCAAGAAAAATAAGAAACACTTGTTTTCTTTGATCTAAGTTGGATCAAGAAATCAAACAGTGCTTTGCACTTCATTTATGAACCATTGGTTCTAGAATCTAAAAGATTCCCAAGTTAATAGTGCCCTGCACTTGCAAAACTGCACTGTTGCGCTCTTAAGGTTAGCGCAAGCCATCAGAGAGTGCCACGTGTCAGCATCTGGACCACTTGCGCTATGCGCTTTTGAAATAGAGCCTTGCTCTCTGAAACTAGCGCAACTCACCACAGCGCGCCACGTGTCAGCAGCGCAAGCGCAGCGCACTGCGCTTGCATGACACGTGTCATCACCACAAGCGCTTGCGCTCTTTGATTGGCGCAAAGCGCCTGACAAATGCAATGCATTTCTTTTGTTAAAGGGCCAGGCCCAAATCCAAAAGACCTAATAGGCCAAAATAAATTGCAAAACAATAAATGGGCAGAGCCCAAGTAAAATCGATGCTCTGCATCTTTTATAAAAGGGCAGAGCCCAAATGAAATTGATGCTCTGCATCATTTATAAATGGGCAGAGCCCAAAACAAATTGATGCCCTGCATCCTTTATGGGCAGAGCCCAAACAAAAATAAAAAAGTAATGCAATGCATTATTTAAGCATGGGCAAAGCCCTAGCACATGTCTAATAGACCAAAAACAAATAAAGGCGTTGAATATTTTTCAACTGGACTTAGCCCAATCATGGCCGTAAGTCCTCAAATTAAATTGACTGAGCACAATTGCTCTCTTAAATCAATTTACGACCGGTTCGAGGGTACATCTCCGAACTCCTTTGACTCCTATCGTTGTAATCCTTCAACGACGTCAGAGAGGTGACGGGTCCCGACGACCACACATCAACACGGACCGTGGGGTCCTTAAACTCACGGACTTAAGCGTCCTTAAACTAAAATACGGACTGTGGGGTCCTTAAACCCACGGACTTAAGCGTCCTTAAACTGGAATCTGGACCACCATGTCCCTAAACTGGAATATGGACCACCATGTCCCTAAACTGGAATATGGACCGCAATGTCCTTAAACTACCAATGGACCGCAATGTCCTTAAACTACCCATGGACCACTACGTCCCTAAACTGGAACAATAGAGCCCCCAAATGCTCTTTTGTCGGATCTAAACGATCCAGTTAAGTTGATCTTAGTCTCAAATCGGACTAACGTATTCTTAACGAACGTTTAAGTTGATCTTAGCCTAAATATGGCTAACGTATCCTTAAACTAAAACACCAAAACCAAATCTAAGTAAATACGAATTTGGACTAATTCACGTCCTACGGGCGACGGCATCACTTAGTCTCCGTATACAATCCACGGGCAATCACAAACAAAACAAACACACACGACACGAAGTGAAAATTCTGGAGAAGGAGAAAGTTGTTACCGCGACGCGGTAGCGTAATTAACTGCAGGGGCTTGCGCCTGCAGGGAAGAGCGTCCCCACAATCAAAAACCCCTCAAACGAGGGGGAATCTGACGAAGTCTGCTACATCGGCCACATCCGTCTAAACCTCCGATACACGGTGCCATAAATCAACTTGGCATCTTCGGAGAGGTGGACGGATAAAACCATATAGCATCTGCCCCGAATCTCAGGCAAGACGTCCTAACGTCGCGGCCGCCATTCGGAGGGAAACAGCGCGCTTGTCAGGCGCATTACAGATTCTCCCTGCCTAGGGTAGGCCGGGGTTTATTGATTGCGGGGATCCGAATCTTCGGCAACTACGGACTAAGCTGCCGTTAATTACCCCTCGCCTTTGGAGCGAGGGAATCTCCAATTAACGGGTAAACTGGTCATGCGAACTCAATGTGCAGTGTGCGTGTGTTGTGTTTTAAAAGGGGCTTTGGATATATCGGGGGGCCCGCAGAGTTTTTTTTACGGGGGTCCCGCTACCCGGATAGCGGGCTGGGGGTCAAGGGTAACGGAGAAAGTGTTTTTAGTGTGGAGTATGTGTGTGTGTATGTATATATACATATATATATATATATATAAGGGAAAGGGCATCCAAAGGATGCGTGGGAAAAAGCGCTAGCGCTTTGGGCGCTCGGGCGCTCTGAGCGCAAGGGCGCTAGCACTTAGGGCGCTAGAGTGCTAGCGCCCAGAGCGCTAGCGCCCCATGGGCCAGGCACGTGGGTGCTCGGGCACTAGCGCTCTGGACATTAGCGCTCTGAGCGTAAAAGCACTAACGCTTTGAGCGCTAGCGCCCCACGTGCCAAGCACGTGAGCGCTCGGACGCTAGCGCTCTGGGCGTAAGGGCGCTAGCGCCTCACGTGTCAGGCACGTGGGCGCTCGGGAGGCAAAATGGGACTTGGTCCCTGCAATGGGAGTTGTACTCCCAGAAAGGAACACTTATTATATATATATATATGAGGAGTTAAACTCCTAGGATATTTTGAAGCTGATGAAGGGGCTTCTCCCCTTGAGTCCTAGATCTTCCCCAGAGTGGGGTTTCTGGAGATGGGTCTCCTTCTTCTTCCCGTCGTTTGGTCGGATCTTGGAGAAAGGGGGTGAGACTTAAAAATCTCCCCTTTTTGAGATCTAATGGCAGATCCAAGTTCCCCTTTGTGGGTTTTGTAGTGAAAAACTAATTAGTTTTGGAAAAGGAAGAGTAAAACTCTTGATTTAATTCAAAAGAAAGAAGAAGGTTTTAGAACCTTGAGGAAGGAGAAAGAGGCACATGCCCTAATTTTTGGGGAATGAAAAGTATATACTTTATTCATCATCATGTTGCCTTTTATAGGCTTACATATTTACATATAGCCCATTGGGCTTTACAAAATGGTATTTTGCCCATCATATGGCTCATGTGCCATTTCTTTTTACACATAAGCCATGAGCTTACAAAAAATTTGGCTTTATGCCCATTTTGTTTACATTCATGCATAAAAAATTACATAAAAATTATTTATTACATGATTTCATTTTGGCATGGGGGAGGGTCGGCCGCTTCATATTCGGACTCGACCTGGGTATGGGCCCACTTGATCTGGGCTTGGGTCCACTTGGCTTGGGGTTGACCTAGACTTTGACTTGGTCAACCGGGGTGCAATTTTTGACTTCAACAGGTGTTCCCCTCCGAAGGACGGCGCGACTGGACGTCTTGCCTGAAATTCGGGGCAGATGCTAATTGGTGCTATCCGTCCACCTCTCCGAAGATGCCAAGTTGATTTATGGCACCGTACATCGAAGGTTTAAACGGATGCGTCCGATGTAGCAGACTTCGTCAGATTCCCCCTCGCTTGAGGGGTTTTTGATTGTGGGGACGCTCTTCCCTGCAGGCGCAAGCCCCTGCAGTTAATTACGCTACCGCATCACGGTAAGCACTTTCTCCTTCTCCAGATGGTCACTTCGTGTCGTGTGTATTTATTTTATGTTTAGTTGCCCGTGGATTGTATACGGAGACTGAGTTATGTCGTCGCCCGTAGGGCGTGGACTAGTCCAAATCCGTATTATCTTAGATTTGGGTTTGGGGGTTTGGGTTTAAGGATACGTTAGCCTCATTCGAGACTAAGATCGACTTAAACGTTTGTTAAGGATACGTTAGTCTAGTTTTTTTTTAGACTAAGATCAACTTAACGGGATCGTTTGGATCCAATAAGAGAGCAATAAACGGGGGGCTCTGTTGTTTAGTTTAGTGACGTTACGGTCGGTAGGTAGTTTAAGGACATTGCGGTCCGTGGGTAGTTTAAAGACATTGCGGTCCATAGGTAGTTTAAGGACATTGCGGTCCGTGGGTAGTTTAAGGACATTGCGGTCCATGGGTAATTTAAGGACATTGCGGTCCGATATTAGTTTTAAGACATTGCGGTCAAGGTTAAGAACGTCATAGTCCATGGATTTAGGGACTCCACAGTCCGTAGTTAGTTTTAAGACGTCCCGGTCAAGGTTAAGGACCTCATAGTCCGTGGATTTAGGGACTCCACAGTCCGTAGTTAGTTTTAAGACATCTCGGTCAAGGTTAAGGACCTCATAGTCCGTGGGTTTAGGGACTCCACAGTCCGTAGTTAGTTTTAAGACGTCCCGGTCAAGGTTAAGGACGTCATAGTCCATGGGTTTAAGGACCCCACAGTCCGTAGTTAGTTTTAAGACATCCCGGTCAAGGTTAAGGACGTTATAGTCCATGGGTTTAAGGACCCCACAGTCCGTAGTTAGTTTTAAGACATCCCGGTCAAGGTTAAGGACGTCATAGTCCATGAGTTTAAGGACCCCACAGTCTATGTCAATGTGTGGTCATCGGGACCCGTCACCTCTTTGAAGACGTTGAGGAATTACAACGCCAAGTATCAAAGGAGTGAAGAGATGTACCCTTGAACCGGGGTGGATTAAATAGTCTTTGGCCCAATTTGGGATCAAGACCAATTAATTATGTTATGAGCCCATTAGCCCAGTTAAGTCTGAATTGAGGACATATGGCCATCTTGGGCTAAGTCCAATCATGTTTGGAATATTGGCTTCCTGTTGATCCATTGAAGGGGAGGCCTTGCCTCTGGTCATTTAGCCAATTGGGCTAACGTTAATTCAACAGTGTTGAACACTGGGATCAAGTTAGTGTTTTAACACTAAAAGACAGTTGGCGTTAGGCACCAGCAACAGGGGGTTCAAATTGGTGTTAGACACTAGAGCAAATCGGTGTCAAACACTAGCAGCAGAGGCTTCAAATTAGTGTTGAACACTAAGAAATTCAGTGTTAAAACACTGCAAATAAAGTTCTTTGATTAGTGTTGAACACTAAGGCCAAACAGTGTTTTAACACTGAATTCAGGGGCTCCAATTTAGTGTTAAACACTAAGGCAAGAGGGGTCACGTGGTGACACGTAAGGGCGCCCTCCCTTTATTTGTTCTGCTGAGAATATTGCATCTTTTAGAGCATCACGTGCCATCACGTGACGGGCATTTAAATGCTTGTATGTTAAAGCCTCTGCCAAGGGTCACGTGGGTCACGTGAGGCACTGCCTCAAAGGGGCTTTTCTGTAGATCTTTTTTTTTTGGGGGTCACGTGGTGACACGTGACCCTGCCTCTATGTATGTTTTTTAGAAGATCTGTTAATCCCTTTCAGGAATTAAATTCCTCGTGGGGTTGAACCCTAACAATAATTTTAGAGGAATTAAATTCCTATAGTTCTTTTTGAAGATTTATGTTCTGGGATAGGGTTGAACTCTAAATTTCCAGCAGGAATTAAATTTCTCATATACGTGAGGAACTAAATTCTGTCATAGGGTTAAGCCCTAATAAAAACTTTAAGGAGTTAAACTCCCACTCTCTGTTAAAGAATTATTCTGGGGAATGAGATTCTGTCATAGGGTGAAACCCTAATCTTTTCTTTCTTAAGGGAATTAAATTCCTGTTGTTTTAACAGAACTAAATTCTTAACTCGGGTTAAACCATGATTCTGTTCATTCTGAAGGAATTAAATTCCCATAACATAGGGTCAAACCCTAATTTTATTTTAAAGGAATTAAATTCCTATAGTTCTGTGAGAATTAAATTCTCATGCTTTCATTCCCTCTCTATGCTTTGGATCTGCATGGCAGGATCTCAACCCATTGAGAATTAAATTCTCAACTCAAGGGGAGATGTGCACTTTACAGATCCTCCACCAAAGAGAGAACTATGTTCTTCTGTTTTTATATCAGAGTTAAACTCTGTTGAGAATTAAATTCTCTTTTTCTTTCAAAAAGCCTTCCCTTTCTTACCTAGGGTTTTCTTTTGCAGAAGATCCAAATTCCTCCAAAGTATCAAGGCTCTCTTCTTTTTCTCTTTCTATCGATCCCTCTCTCCCTCTGTATATCTCCCCTGTGTGTCTCTTGGCTCCTATTTATAGGAGAAGCGGCCGAGTCAATTAGTTTTTGATGAATCTTTCATTGAGAGATTTGATTTGTATTCACCATTCGTTTTGGACCTTTGGATTATTAGGTGAATTTTATTCACCATTGGATTTTAAATCCAGAGATTCTCCTTTGTTATTTCGGTTAGATTTTAAGGGGAGATCTTTCCAAATTCGAGATTTTCCCATAGATAGATGATATTTAATCACCTTTAAATCTTTAATTCAATCGGTTCCTTTGGAAAGATTTGAGAGGTCTTTTCTCAGAATTTAATTCTATTAACAGATAGGCTTTGAAAGCCGGTCACGTGTGGCCACGTGATCCTTGGTCACGTGTGG
The DNA here is from genome assembly GCA_030015575.1 of Agapanthus africanus. Classification (NCBI taxonomy): domain Eukaryota; kingdom Viridiplantae; phylum Streptophyta; class Magnoliopsida; order Asparagales; family Amaryllidaceae; genus Agapanthus; species Agapanthus africanus. Next base: position 11,939,895 of record CM057344.1, on the reverse strand, counting down.
GCACGTGACCCCCTTAGAACGAGCCCTCTTCTTTCTTTTTTGCGCTCTGCCTTCTGGTTGCTGCTTAACCGTCACGTGCCACTACGTGACCCCTGGTCACGTGTGAGCACGTGACCCTCGTCTGGACCCTTTTTCTTGATTTAACCGGAGAACAAGTCTGCTGCTTTTGAGTATCACGTGCCAACACGTGACCCTGGTCACGTGGGAGCACGTGACCTCTTCTGAAGCCTTTTCCTTGATTTGATCAAGGAACCGGTTTGCCTTTGAAGCCGCTTTTAAATGTCGCGTGCCAACACGTGACCCAGGTCACGTGGGTGCACGTGACCCTTTCTGAAGCCTTTTCTTTGATGTAGTCGGGAAACTGAATCTTCCTTGCCGATGCATTTAGATGTCACGTGCCAACACGTGACTGCTGGTCACGTGTGAGCACGTGACCCTTTTCTGAAGCCTCTTCCGTAGGCTTTCCTGATTTTAAATCAGGAAACAAATGCCCCCACAGCGTTGTTCTCACGTGTCTGCACGTGAGTGCAACGCTGTCACCTTTTGTGACCGTTGGATTCCTCTAGGGATTTGGGGAGATGAAACGTTTCCATCACCTCCTATAAATATTGGGGTCTTTTCAGAGACGCCTCCACTTTGCTCATCTTCTTCCTTGCAAACTTTTTTCTGAGAATTTAATTTTCCTCTTCCAGAGCTTAGTTCTCTGTCTTGAAACCCTCTTCAGAGTTTAACTCTGTTCAAGTGACCCTTTTCCTCAGGTAATGTTCTTGGACAAACTGTGAACTTTCACGTTCTTCTGGATTTTAAATCCAAAACAAGGGTTTTTACCCTTTTCTGAGTATGAACCCATTTTTTTTCTTCAAGTTTTTCCATAAGAACAGAAAACTACCTAACCTTCAAACTGTAGATCTCTTAGGGCTTAGACGATGATCCATGGAGTTTAACTCCGTTTACAGAAAAAATGATTTTGGGAATTTAATTCCCTTTTCTTGATAAGGAATTTAATTTCTATGGAGGCTTCTTAGGGTTTCCTTGCCCTAGGTTGTCCTTCTGTAATTAATGGAACAGAGGCTTCGTAACAATTCTCATGACCTTTATTTCAGGTATCATGGATGCCCATATGTATGGTCTTGACGAAATCATTTCCTATGGGAATATTCGTGCACTGGGCCGCAGTCCGAACCAGGAGTTCACCAATGCTCAGTGCGCTGAGATCATGGGCCGCTTCGACGAGTACAACCATCGGCTACTCCCTCGTCGCTCTTCTCTTCTGAGGCTGATCGTGCTGGCGATCTGGGAGGCACTCCCTCTCTTCTGCACCGGTGTGCCGCTCAGGGCATTGGACGCTGCCGAGGATAAGATACATTCGGTGTATCTGATGAGTCTAATCTCGAAGAGAAGGCGCGACAACCTCATTGATCTCTTACATCAGGCATTTCAGCAGTCGGCCATACTTGCCGCCTATCGGAGGGTGGAGGACATTCGCGAGGACCCCGACGCTTGTGATCGTGAGAGAAAACATACTAGGGCGGTTCGAAATGCTTGGAGGATCTTGGACAAAGTCAAGCTTGAGTTTCTCAATCCGTGCCCCGCGTCTGAGGTCTTGCCATTGTAATCGTTTTCTTTTCATTTTGTATGGACTTCTTAAAGCATGAATGATAAGCTTTATCGTGCCTTTCTATGCTTGCATGTCTTTCTGTGGGATTTTATCATTTTGTTATTGTTGTTGTTGATGCTTTTAATATGCATGGTGCTATTCCACTTTTTAGTGCACGTCAAGTTTGGGGCTCACGTGTTCTGCACGTGGGGTCCTTTGATGGGATTGTTCAAAATTTTTCCATACCATATTTTTAGCGCACAATATCAGATGCAGAAAAGGAGCCTTGGAAATAGTTCCATCTCCCTGATTTTCGATGCCTTTCCTCTTTTTTTTGGGCCTTGGAAATAGCTTCATCATGAAAGATTTTCCGCGCTCAATACTTAATGCACCTCTTTATATCTGAGGCCATAGCCTTCTTTTCCCTTCACAGAGAGATTTATTTTTCCATTTTGGTGTGATTTGTCTTGAGAAACAACCGAACGCCATGGCCTGCAATCGCCCTCATGCTCGTCGACAGCCATGGGAAGTTCCTGTCGAGGAGATGATCCCCCGCTTTGCTGCCCGATTGGTGGATCCACTCCTTACCGATGACGAATGCGACTCGGCAGCGTACGAACTCTCGATCCGTAGGGGGTCCCCCCTCCCGATGGGGTCCCTCTGGCTCCGGATGATTCTCACGGCCGAGCTTGCCGACATCCCTCCTCACCCAGCGGAGATGACCCTGGCGATGCTTGACGCGGCTGAAGAGAAGCTCGAGGGTTTTCACGAGGCCTGTTTGATTACTCAGGCTTTGAAAGATCGCTCAGTTCATCTTTTGAGCGAAATAAGAGCCCGACGAGCTGTTATGTCAGCTTTTGCAGATGAACATGGCGCCAATCGATGGGGAGCGACTCCTCGCGAGAACCGTCGCTTTGATATGCTGGAGAGAGCGGAGAGAGAGATGGAGAATTTTGTTCTTTGCTTTGTTAACCCTTGTCCCACTGATCCTGTGTTTGGTGACCTTTTCCCGCTAGCGTAGTATATTAGTCTTTTTCTTGTATGCTTTATGCTGAACTTCCATATAGGCTTGGTACTCGTATGTGTGTTTTCGCTTGCATAAACAAACTTTGTGTTCTTCTTATGAAAACTTTCTTCAATAATCAACACTATCATCACGTCGCATGCATATTAAAGCTTCGAATATTATTTCTTTATCGGACGTTCATATAATCGTGAACACATACTTGATAGGATAAACGTCGGAAATTTTCTCGTTGCTTTTCATACCAGGTGACGTGAGCACGTTTTAGATCGATTATTGCTGTCGAATGGAAGCCTATTTATACGGTCTTGAGCGTGTATGTCCTGTTTCCAAGGTCGTGATCGCGAAAGTGAGCTTACGCGGCCTGATAGGGCAATACGTGGCGAACATATTGTTTTGCGAGAAAAGGCTCTGTCGTAAATTCTCGGAGAGGGAGTTGGCTTCCAAGGCGCTGGGCGAGCTTCAAGCTAATCTTACAGCCAAGGCCGACAAAGCATATGAACTCTGGCGGGTGCTTCAAGAGTCTATCAGGGAGGTGGTGACTCTTGATAAAGCTGCTACGTTCACTCGTGAGAAGGTCGAGGCTCATAAGGCCACCGAGAAAGAGCTCGAAGGCCGGCTCGTTTCGTATCAGGCCCAGCAGGCGCAGGCGGAGGCCCGTCTTTTAGCGATCTTAAATCATAAGGCCGTGGCCCAACAAAAGCAGGATGAGCTGACCAAGCTGCTAAATCGCCCGCCGGCTTGAAACATTTGTATCTTTTCCTTCTTTCTTGTATATACTCATAGATGAGAGTATTTTCTTTTTGTTCTTTCATGGATTGTAGTTTTTATCCATTTTGGTTTATGAATAAAAGATACATTTTTCTTCTCAATGACGCGTCTCCTTTTTGTTGAATGTGTTTTGCGGATAATTTATCTTGATCTCTTTGCAGGGCAGCGATGGCTTAGGATTCAGGGTTAAGATCTGCTTCCTAAGACTTTTGCATTTTATGAGCCACGAGGGTCTCATAAAGAGTTTTTTTCTCCCCATGGGTCGAGAGGATCCCATAAGTGTAAGTCCTTCTTAAGAATCGTGAGGATTCTTAAGCGGGTTTTCCCTTGAGAGTCGTAAGGATCTCACAAGAGAGTTTTCTTCCTTACAGGCCGTGAGGGCCTGCAAGTGCTGGATGTGGTCGCCCTTGCCCGTGCTTCACGAGGTCAGGGGCTGCTCCAGGTATCGTAGTTTAAAGACGTCGCGGTCAAGGTTAAGGACCTTATAGTCCGTGGATTTAAGGACTCCATAGTCCGATGTTAGTTTTAAGACATCACGGTCAAGGTTAAGGACCTCATAGTCCGTGGATTTAGGGACTCCATAGTCCGATGTTAGTTTTAAGACATCACGGTCAAGGTTAAGGACCTCATAGTCAGTGGATTTAGGGATTCCACAGTCCGATGTTAGTTTTAAGACATCTCGGTCAAGGTTAAGGACCTCATAGTCCGTGGATTTAGGGATCCACAGTCCGATGTTAGTTTTAAGACATCACGGTCAAGGTTAAGGACCTCATAGTCCGTGGATTTAGGGACTCCACAGTCCGATGTTAGGTTGCAGGGACCCGTCACCTCTTTGAAGACGTTGAGGAATTACAACGCCAGGTATCAAAGGAGTGAAGAGATGTACCCTTAAACCAAGGCAGAATCCGTAGGGAATCGAGGTGGTTGATTGTTAGTTTTAAGATATTACGGTCGAAGTTAAGGACATCATAGTCCGTGGATTTTAAGGACTCCACAGTCCGGTGTTTGCTCTGGATGCTTCACACGGGTTCACTGCCGTGCTTGGCGAGGACCAGGCTCCGCTCTGGGCGTTTTCCGCGAGGTCAAAGAGTGACGTTATCCGCGTTCCACGTAACCAGGAATTTTGCACTAGATGCTTCACACGGGTTCACTGCCGTGCTTGGCAAGGACTAGGCTCCGCTCTGGATGCTTCACACGGGTTCACTGCCGTGCTCCGCGAGGACCAGGATCCGCTCTGGACGTTTTCCACGGGGTCACAAAGTGACGTTATCCGCGTTCCACGTAACCAGGAATTTTGCACTAGATACTTCACACGGGTTCACTGCCGTGCTTGGCAAGGACTAGGCTCCGCTCTGGATGCTTCACACGGGTTCACTGCCGTGCTCCGCGAGGACCAGGATCCGCTCTGGACGTTTTCCACGGGGTCAAAGAGTGACGTTATCTGCGTTCCACGCAACCAGGAATTTTGCACTAGATGCTTCACACGGGTTCACTGCCGTGCTTGGCGAGGACTAGGCTCCGCTCTGGATGCTTCACACGGGTTCACTGCCGTGCTCCACGAGGACCAGGATCCGCTCTGGACGTTTTCCACGGGGTCAAAGAGTGACGTTATCCGCGTTCCACGCAATCAGGAATTTTGCACTAGATGCTTCACACGGGTTCACTGCCGTGCTTGGCGAGGACTAGGCTCCGCTCTGGATGCTTCACACGGGTTCACTACCGTGCTCCGTGAGGACCAGGATCCGCTCTGGACGTTTTCCACGGGGTCAAAGAGTGACGTTATCCGCGTTCCACGTAACCAGGAATTTTGCACTAGATGCTTCACACGGGTTCACTGCCGTGCTCGGCGAGGACTAGGCTCCGCTCTGGATGCTTTACACAGGTTCACTGCCGTGCTCTGCGAGGACCAGGATCCGCTCTGGACGTTTTCCATGGGGTCAAAGAGTGACGTTATCCGCGTTCCACGTAACCAGGAATTTTGCACTAGATGCTTCACACGGGTTCACTGCCGTGCTCGGCGAGGACTAGGCTCCGCTCTGGATGCTTCACACGGGTTCACTGCCGTGCTCCGTGAGGACCAGGATCCGCTCTGGATGTTTTCCACGGGGTCAAAGAGTGACGTTATCCGCGTTCCACGTAACCAGGAATTTTGCTGATTGTATCCGCATCTCACGAGATAGAGATTTGACTGTTGGCGATATGTATACCACCGAGCCATGGAACTGGGAGTTGTCACTGTTCCGCTTAGCTTAGAGTTGTATCCGTTGTTACGAGACGAGTGTTGAAACGATCTCCAGGTCTCCTTTGGCTCGTCTAGACTTGGCTTCTTCTTCTGATGAGAACTGGGGGAGAAGTATGATCCCTTTTTGTTTACGCCCTTGGATTGTGTACAGGGTGTGATGGAACATCACCTGTAGGGCATAAATTGAAACTTTTTTTTATATTTTATTTCATTTTCCGCGATACTCTATCATTTCAGCTTTTATATCGCGGAGGTCGCGATTGCCCCATCATTTCGGCTATTTTTCGCGGTGCCCAATCATTTCGGCTATTTATTTATTTTCTGCTCACTGCTTTTTGTTGCGAGTTGCCCCATCCTTTCGGCTATTTTTTATGCATACATTTTTACTTGCTGCTTTTTATTGCAAGTTGCCCCATCATTTCGGCTATTTCGTATGCATGCGTGGCTTGCTAGCTTTTTCGCCACAAGCTTGGATTTTAGACACCGATTTCGGCATCAGCACCGCTACAACTGGGATGTTGCCAGAAGCGAATCATCATTTGCCTCTGTCGATGTTGAACAAAGGTGGCTTAGTAAACAGGGTTAAGGGTCCTGTCGACCAAGGCTTTTGATTTCATGAGCCGTAAGGGTCTCACGAAGGTATCTCTCCCTACAAGTTGTGAGGATCTTGCAGGTGTATTTTCTCCTTAGGGATCGTGAGGATTCCTAAGTGTATGTTCCTCTGTAAGTCGTAAGGATCCTACAAGAGGGTTTTCTCCTTATAAGTCGAGAGAAATTATAAGGGTTGTTCACCATATGGACATGTCCCTAGTCACGGGTGCGACTTTGCTGGGGAAATGTTTATTCGCGCCCGTGGATTGTATACAAGGGTCAGTATTGAGCCACTTGTAAGGCAATATCGAAGGTTGTGGGGGGTTTGCTTAAGAACAGGCTTAGGTCTCTGTAACTTAAGACTCTCAAATCTTATGAGCCGTGAGGGTCCCATAAGAGAGTTCTCCTTACAAGTCGTGAGGATCTCGCAAGTGTAATTTCTCCCTAGGAATCGTGAGGACTTCTAAGTGTGTTGCTCCCTTGTGAGTCGTAAGGATCTCACGCAGGTGGTTTCTCCTTACAAGGTCGTGAAGACCCTGCAAGTGTCCTTTAACGAGGTTGCGCCCTTTCGGGTTTTCACAAACACTCGCCGGTAGTCCTGCTGTTTTTACTCACGGAGCCCTTTTGGGTTTTCATCCGTGCCCCTTTTGCTTATGGACATACCGTTTTTTTTTATTCTCTTTTTTTTTAACAAGGTCGCGCCCTTTCGGGTTTTCACGAACACTTGCCGGTAGCCCTGCTGTTTTTACTCACGGAGCCCTTTCGGGTTTTCATCCGTGCCCATTTTGCTTATGGACATACCGTTTTTTTGTTTTTTTATATATATTTTTTCTTTCTCTCTCTTTTTTTATTCATCTCGTCAGCCTAAGGATGCTGCGGTAATAGTTTAGGGACGTTTCGGTCAGTCGTTAGTTTAAGGACATTTCGGTCCGTCGATAGTTTAAGGACGTTTCGGTCCGTCGATAGTTTAAGGACGTTTCGGTCCGTCGTTAGTTTAAGGACGTTTCGGTCCGTCGTTAGTTTAAGGACGTTTCGGTCCGTGGCGGAAAGGGCCAGTTACTACTCATAGAGCTTTGAGCTTTAGGAAGATAGCGAGCGGACATAGTCGTCGTCATCTATCATTGACCTAGGCGGTGGCTCATTAAGCGTAGTATTTCTTTAGGAAGCGGCCGTTTATTGGCCTGAAAGGCCTTTCACCATGCATGTCCATGAGTAGATAGGCCCCATCCTGGTAGACCTTATCTACGATGTACGGGCCTTCATAGTTTGGCTCGAATTTTCCCCGCTTGGCGCGATTGGGGATCATAGGCCTTTTGACCACTAACACGAGTTCGTCTTGGCGGAATGTCCTCGGTCGGGTCAATCTTTCGTATGAGCGCGTCATCTTTGCTTTGTAGGCCTCTAGATTTTGTTGCGCTATGAGCCGGGTTTCATCGAGGGCATCAAGCTCCTCAAGTCGAAGGTGGGCATTTTCTTCGTCCGTCAGCTCGTGGTGGACTGCCACTCGTAGAGAGGGTAGCTCTATTTCGAGGGGGAGCACTGCTTCGGTCCCGAATACCAACGCATACGGCGTTGTGTTCGTGGCCGTCTTGAATGTAGTTCGATAGGCCCAAAGGGCCTCTTGTAGCCTCTCGTGCCAGTCTTTCTTATTTCGGGACACTATCTTTTTCATGATTTTTGTCAAGGTCTTATTGAAGGCCTCGGCCAGACCATTAGCTCACGGATTGTAAACTGAAGAATATCTCCAGTCTATATTGTGATGCTGTGCGAAGCGGCTAATTTTATGGCTTCTATAGGTTGGCCCGTTATCAAAGATAATCCGCCGTGGAGTTCCAAACCGATAGATGACGTGCGTCTTGAAGAAGTGGAGGATATTCTCCATCTTCACTTCCCTCAGCGGTACTGCTTTTGCCCATTTGGAGAAGTAATCAGTTGTCGCCAGGATGAAACGATGTCCCCGGGACGATGCTGGTTCGATGGGGCCGACTATGTCAGTCCCCCACATTTCGAATGGCCAGCTAGCCACCGTCGGATGTAGTGGATTCGGATGCTGGTGGATGAAATCCCCATGGATTTGGCACGAGTGGCATTGCTTCGCATATTCGAGGCAGTCCTGGATCATCGTGGGCCAGTAGTAACCCATCCGTTTAATTTTTAACTTCATCTTTGGGCCTGCTTGATGAGAACCACAGATCCCGTCATGAACCTCTTGAACGACTCTTTCCGCTTCGTCAGGTCCTAAACATCTCAGCCATAGAGAATCAAACGACCTCTTATACAGAGTATTATTGACGAAAGCGAAAGATAGAGCTCGTTTCATGAGCTGATGTCTTGAGGACGCTTCTTCGGGCATTCGGTGGAACTTAAAGTAGTTTATGAAGACTTCCCTCCAGTCCTCAGCCTTCTCACGGTCTTTTATTTGTAGGGTTGTCTGCTCAGTAGCTCCTTTTTCTTCGTATGATTCCGGAGATATTTCTGCTAGGGCAAGCGCTCGACGGCTTTGTACCATGATTTTAACGTCATCGAGGTTCTCGTCAGCCAATTCTTTAGCGAGCTTAGCTAACGCGTCCGCTTTGCTATTTTCCACGCGTGGTATGCTTTCCAAAGTATAGAAAGGAATTTGGGTCAACAGTTGTTGCACCTTTTCGCCGTAATTCACCAACTCCGGTTTGCACGTTTGGTAGTCACCATTTACTTGACTAACGACCAGTTGAGAATCCCCGTATATAAGGAGGTCTTCAATTCCCATGTCGATGGCGATCTCGAGGCCTGCTATCAGAGCTTCGTATTCGGCTTCATTGTTTGTCCTCGGCTCTGTTAAGGAGAAGGCGAAGCGCATTATCCCTCCTTGTGAAGTTACGAAGATGAGGCCTACCCCCGATTTGATCATTGGGATACCTTGTTTGCGCTTCTTTACGGAAGACGCTCCATCGAAATAGAGTTCCCATCGGGTACTACCGCTGCCGATCGCATCGAATGCATGCTCATCCGGCAGATCGCAGTTCAGAGGAGAACCGGCAGGAACTGGATGCTCAGCAAGGAAGTCGGCAATGGCCTGGCCTTTCACTGCCTTAAGAGGTCGATACGTTATCGAGAACTCCATCAGGAGTAGAGCCCATTTAGCGAGTCGACCCATCAATATAGCCTTTGACATCAAATATTTAAGAGGGTCCACCTTCGAGATAAGACGGACTTCGTGCGCCAACGCATAGTGCCTGAGCTTTGTTATCGTGAAGATCAACGCCAAGCACTGTTTTTCAATGGGAGAGTAGTTGCTTTCTGCCCCGAGCAGAACTCGACTTAAGTAGTAGAGTGCTCTCTCCTTTCCTTGATCGTTCTCTTGTGCCCATAATGCGCCTAAGGAACCTTCGAGGGCGGTTGTATAAAGAATGAGGGGTTTTCCCTTGACCGGCGCAGCCAACACCGGAGGGTTCTGCAGGTACTGCTTGATCTCGTCTAGTGCGCCTTGGCATTTGTGATCCCAAACGAACGGAGTTCCCTTCTTCATCAGGTGGCTGTAAGGACGGCACTTGCCTGAAAGATTGGCGATAAATCGCCGGATGTATGCGAGCTTCCCTTGGAGAGACCGCAACTGTTTGAGGGTTCTTGGCGGAGGCATTTCCATGATCGCCTTGATCTTAGATGGATCCACTTCGATACCTCGGTGTCGGATGATGAATCCCAGGAATTTACCCGAGGAGACTCCAAACGCGCATTTGAGGGGATTCATCTTCAAATTATATTGCCGAAGGCGTTGAAATACAGTCTCTAGGTGCTTTAAATGCTCTTCGTATGACATGCTCTTTACTACAAGGTCATCGATATAGCACTCGACGATGTCATGTATGAGATCGTCGAAGATCTTTGTTATGGCCCTTTGATAGGTAGCGTCGGCGTTCTTTAGACCAAAGGGCATAACCTTGTAGCAGAATATACCCAAAGGGGTCCGGAAAGCGGTGTGCTTCTGGTCTTCGGGATGCATCTTTATCTGATTGTACCCTGATGAACCGTCCATAAAGGAGAAAACCTCGTGAGTGGACGTGTTATCTATCATTAGCTCGGTTACCGGTACTGGGAAATCGTCCTTCGGGCAGGCTTTATTGAGATCCCTGAAATCCACGCATATGCGTACCGTCCCATTTTTCTTCATTACCGGGACGATGTTGGCGATCCAGTCGGGATATTGGACTTCTTGGATAAATCCAGAATCGATCAGCTTCTTGACTTCGGCGTTGATGCTCATCTCAAGCTCGAGCCGCATCCTTCTCGGTGCCTGCTTGACTGGCTTGATATCTGGGGATATTGCTAATTTATGCACAGCAATCTCCGGATCTAATCCTGGCATCTCGGAATAGTTCCACGCGAAGCAGTCTTTATGCTGCAGAAGCACGTTCTTTAACGCAGCCACCCTTTCTTCAGATAGCAGCTCGCTGACGAATGTCGGTCGCGGATCATCTGCCGATCCCAGCTCGATCTTCTTGAGGTTATCTGCAGTAGTATATATGCCATCTTCCAGTTCTTTCGGAGCTGGCGGAAATTCTGAGATCACCTCATCATTGCTGTTCTCAAAGCACCAGGGAAGGTCATCCATGTTCTCGGGCTCTTCTTTTAATATCGTAATCATGTAACAGGTGCGAATCCGCTCCCAGGACTGAGGTGGATCTGGTCCTGCTTTTGCGGCTTTGGGTTCGTGCTTTTGTGGCGGCGTTACCCTCCAGCCGTTGGATAAAGCGAATCTGCCCTGTTGGTATCGGTCCTCGACCCAGTTCTTGAAGGTGAAGCAGTCTTCGGTAGGATGTCCTATGGCTCGGTGATAAGAGCAATAGCTCAGATGAGAAGCCTTGTTCGCTTGCTCAGGGTGTCTAGACTCTGGAAGCGCGATCATTTGATGTTTTATAGCGAGCTTGAGTAACCTCTCCGTCTTGTCTCGAGGGAAGGAATACGCTCGACTCATCTTCTTCATGAAGGACAAATCCCGACCACGCAACGCCCGATCACACGACTCTCTAATCCTGCGTCGTTGTTGTCGGCTCCTCTTTCCGCTTCTTGATTTATTTCTGCCTCGGCGTTGGGCCTTTCGTACAACGGGTTGACAGGGATGAGTATCTTTGTCTTTTGCAGCCTGTTGAAACAGACGTTGCGTCTGGCCTTTTCGTAGATGGCCATCTCGCGGTTGTAGTCTTCCCGAGCTTTTTGACCCACTTTCCTGATAGGCTTGTCCATTCGTTCTTCAAACGACGGACTCGGCCTTTCAATCGCGGGATCTAGTTTTGATGAGGGGTTGGCATTTCCTGACAGGGCGTCCTCTTCTTCATCAAAGGTATATATGGCGTAGCTACTGTGAGCCCGTTCCCGTTTTCCGGCTCTCACGTATCCAAGCCCAAGTGTTTCCATTTTCCCGTTGGGCAATTTGCGTTGAGTCCCAGGGACATCCTAAATCCTGTTGTAGAACCGAGCTTGTCGAACAGTCTGATTTAAGGGTACCCCTTGGCGCTTCAATAGCCTCTTTAGTCCATTTGTGTAGTATCTGGGCAAACGGATGGGTTGGAGCCTGTCGAGCGTAGCATCCGCGCCATGCCAGATCTCTTTCTCTACTTTCGTCTCTGAGGATCGGTAGAATAGGATTGCCTTCTCACCCCTTTGCCTGGGAGGGACGTAGAACGTTTGCAGGTCCTGCACATTGTAAGCTTGAAGTGTGTCGAGATCCTTGTAGTGTTCTCGCGGCACCATGGTGATTTGCAAACTCTGATCATCGCTAGGGGGTGCTTGTATTGATGGCCGATTGGAGAACACGGCATTAACCTCATCTTCCGAGTCACTTCTGAAGACCAACATGGGGGCGAACGTCCCCGGGTTGTTGCGTTGAGATGGCCCAGCATAAACTATCTCTTCCTCTTCTTCGGTATCGCTCCTGAAAACAGGGATGGTGGCGGCTGCTTTGTTCTCCGGCTTGCGACACCTTTCTGTATCCTCGAAATCTGGCAAAAAGTACTTCGCATCTTCGTATTTGCGGACTTCGTTCACGGAAAATGGGTTCAGCTCACCTGTTACGGTATACTCGAAACCATCCTTAAAGTACTTCATACACTGATGTTGTGTAGAAGGGATGATGTTGTACTCGTGTAACCAAGGGCGACCGAGCAAGGCGTTGTAGCAGGTCTTGGCATCAATGACATGGAATTTGATGTCCGTGACAAGCAGTCCGAAGCGTAATGTTAGTATTACAGATCCGAGAGTCCGTGACGATTGGGAGTCGAAACCGGAGATGGTAATTTTGTCACGAGCGAGGTGTTGCACACTCATGCAGATTTCCTTTAACACTCGAACGTTAAGGAGATCGACGGAGGATCCATTATCCACCAGGATCTTTCCTATCTTGATGTCATGGCAGTATCCAAAGACGTATAGGGGACGGTTGTGGTCGCGCGTCCCAAGGAGAAGGTCTTCGTCACCGAATGTGATGTCGGCCGTGTGCACTTCCTCCAGTTCATCCTTCATCCTTTCCGCAGCAAGGAAGGCTTGGAATTGCTCAGGTTCTTGTAACACCTTAATTAGTGAATCTCGCGCTTCTTTTGATAATAGGAGGGCATCGAGAATGCTAAGTTGAGAAGGTAGCTTCCTTAGGTGCGCCAGGATATTGTAGTCCACCTTACCCTTCCTGGGAGGGTCCTTGGTAGTCAGCTCTTTCACGACTTGGTCATCTAAAGTGATGTCCTCAGTGACCTTTTCTTTTCCCTTATCTTTTCTATTTGTGGGCCCGAGATTCTTTTCTGGGAGCGTGCGATTGCGCAGCTGAATGTTCTCGCAGGCCTCCGATTCCTCCTCTTTCCCTAAAACGGATTCTTTAAAGAGAGGGCCCAGAGCCATTTCTTCATCAGAGTCGCTCCCAAAGGTGAGAACTTGTGACCCTCCGGCGTTAACCATGTAACAGTTGCCAGTGGTTTTGTTGTGCCCGTCGGCAGTACTTCTTCGTTCCCGACGAATCTTGCGTTTCATGCGCTTAAAATGTTGCCGATGAGCAACATATCCTTGCCTCCATATCCTAAAGGCGTCGCACTCCTTCGTGGGGTGTGAAATTTTCCGATGATATGCGCAATAATCAGGGTGCCTCTCCGCCCCATTGAGCGTGTTTTCTTCCGAGGGTGGTAGCTTCATTCGCATTGACATGGCTTTGGCAAACCTTTTCCTCGTCTTGAATATTTTCTTGTCTACCTCGGATGCCTTTCGATCTGGCGGGAGTACTTCAACTCTTTCGTTCGGTCGTCTGCATTTGGCTCCTTCCGATGCGGCCATCTCACGCTCCTGATCCGCTTTACTCTTTAGACGAATCTCGTCTAGAAAGGCGTCGATCATTTTGTCTGTTGGCCACACAAGCTCTGGTTCAGGCTCTGTCCCCAGTTTCTTAGTGCCAGGAGTTTTCTCATCGTCGGTAAACGAGTGGGAGATTACGTTACAACTCGCCACGTATCCCTCGGATTCATCCGACGAGCTCTCTCCATCATCTTCCTCTTGAAAGATGTGGCTGAGGAATTCTTGCAGCGTGACAGGAGTTCGCGCCTTTTGATTGTACTCTTCCAGCACGTCGATTTGCTTCTGCAAGTTCGTGTGCTCGTCTCCAGGCTTCACGGGCTTCTTGGATTTCTTCTTCTTTTTCTTTGGAGATTTTGACGGTTGGGCGTGAGTATTTAGGCCATAACCACGAGTCTTCGTAGTTGGGCGCGGCTTCAACATCCCTTCGATAATTTGAGGTTCAAGCGGGTCCTTCCATCGATCGCAGGGCACTGATGAAGGTCCCTCAGCATTCTTTTGGTTTTAGTTGACAGCACGACCTCCCATGGAGCTCCCTCAATAAAGGAACAGGTTGCCCCCGGTGTATCTGCTTTCTTAGGAGCATGCGGCTGTGGTGGGTTCACCTTCCACTTTTCGGACAGTGCAAACTTCCCCTGGAGGTATTGATCTTCAATCCATCCTTTGAAGACGAAGCAATCCTCAATCGGATGACTTACCGTTTGATGATAAGGGTAATAGTTAGGGTTATTCACCTCAGTGGGTTGTGGCGGTCGCCTTGGATTTGGCAAGTTTATAAGTCTATTGCGTACTGCCAGCTCGAATAACCGTTTCGTCTTGTCCCGTGGGAACGAGTAGGGACGCTTCATCTTCTCATTATAATACCGGCGTCTTTCTTCCAATTGATCCGCCAGCTTCGGGGCGTTGGGTTGCTGTTGGGCATTCGCGACGAAGGTTGCCCTTCCTTTACCCTTGTCGTTCCGAGGTTCCGACTTCGGGGGAGGTGGTCTATGACCCATCTGGTCCATCTGAGCCAACTTATCGATTAAAGCCTGGAATGTGGTTGGCTTAAAGAACATCATAAACTGGGAGATAGTTGCGTGAGGGTCTAGGGTTTCCACGAACATGCCCACTGCGGGCGCTTCCTCAATGCGTTGCTCGCATTTCGACCACAAATTCCGCCAGCGTATAGCATACTGGACCCAAGTTTCGCTTTGTTTTACCCTGGCGTTAATCAATGCCGTTATTGGAGTGCGTTCGCTGGCGCTTGCGAATCGCTGAGTAAATAGCAACTCCATTTCAGCGAACGTCTTGATAGAGTCATTCGGGAGTTCCGAATACCATTCGAACGATGTTTCTGATAAGCTGCCCACGAACTGGCGGAGCAACAGTTTATCATCACTGCCGGTGTTACCGCAAAGGGCCCTGAACTGGGCAACATGTTGGTGGGGATTGCCGGTCCCCTTATACACGTGGAATTTTGGTATTGTATAACCCGGCGGATATTTGATTTGGTCGTACCAGCTTGGATACGGCCGCCCCGTTTTTACGACTTGACCAGCTGCCTCAGTCGCATGATGAACCCGGATTTGCTGGGCTATATAATCGACCAAATCAGCCTTAGAGATTGTCTCCTCTTTGGTCGTTGAGAGGGCCGGTGGTGGATTTGACATTTCTCCCCTGTCGTCTTCAAGGACGATCGGGGGATCCTCAGCGGGTTGGTCCTGTTGGATCATCATTCCTATCATATCTTGGAAGAGAAGGCCCATACGCTGTATGTTGGCTGCTTGTTCAGCAGCCTCTTTGTCCTTCTTCTCCAATATTCGACGAAGGATTCGGCGTCGGTTTCTTCTTCCTGGCGTTCGTCCGAGGACGTTTCTGGGTTTTCTTTTGGCCCGGTAAGTGCGGCCATAGCATTCATCATTTCCTGGAGCTTTTGCTGTTGCTCCTGAGCTTTGGTCACCGACCGTGTAAGCGGTCTATGACCTGTAGACGCACGGCTGTCTTCCTTTCCTGACGCCATGTATACGGTATGGACCATCATGCCCCCAGACTTAGGGCGTCTAGGCTTAGTGCCTTTAGCTGTCGTTGCAGGCTGGGGGATCTTCTCTGGCTTCCTTCTTTTATGAGCAGTGGAAGTTGAGGGGGCCGTTGAGGCGGGCACCCAGACAGCCTTTCGTGGTTTAGCCTGGTGACTGGCTTCCGGATGGATTTTCAGCTTCTTGTGCTGGCGGGAGAAGTTCGGATCGATCATCGAGTCTCGGGCCTGCCACCAAACTTTATAGATTCGGGAGGACAGCCGTTGAGGAGATTGGGGCTGTTCTGGCCTTACTTCTATAGCCCTTTTCAGCGGATGGGGAGACTTCTTTAGCACCGCAGTAGGAGAATTCCTTCACACCTTATTTAGCATCTCGAAGCTGTTCCCAGTTGGAACGGCAGCATTAATTTCCACCGTTGGGGTTGGTGGAGTTATCCCAGAGGGGGAGTTGCCCCCGGCCTTCTTTACTCGGCGTCAATGACGACGTCGAGCGTGTCGAGCGAACGGCGTTGGTTCAGCGGTGAGAATGGCTTCGTCTTGCCCCCTGCGTAGGTGGGGGGTCGTTGCTGGTGTTAGCCTGTCAAAGACCGATGTCCTTTGGGTAGCAGGAGCGGGAGCTGGAGCCGTCAATCTTGTGAAGACCGACATTTTGGCAGGGGAAGCCGCCTTGACGACTTCAGGAGCAGGACCGGTCACTTTCTTAGAAGCAGCCTTCTCTGGGATTGTAGGTCCCATTGTGGGTCCACAGGAGTTCTGGCCCAATCTAGAGAAGACCGAGGCGCTGGTGTTGGGTGACCCATTGAGAGGTGTCGCGGCAGGGGTAAGACGATTAAAGACCGACTTCTTGGGAGCTTCCTTTGTCAGCATCGGAGCGGTGAAGCTTGTCGGCGGAAGCATGGTCCCAAAAAACAATCCTGTGGTGGCTCGAGTGACTTGTTTCACGGGAATGGTGAATAGCGAAGCAGCTTGGGGTCCGTAGGCTATACCTCCTGGCGAGGCAGAGCGTTGGTTGCAATTGCAGTCCGAGCAGTTGGAGTATTTCGCAGAAGTAGAAGCCATCGATTCTTTGCTTTCTGCAATGAGCAAGACGCCAAGTCTTAGTATCTTGAAACCCAAGGGCAACCATTAGCGAACCGCGATTGGTTCGCGAATCACGACACACGAAGTGTGGAGTGGAAAGAGGAAAAGGTCCCACCGGGCGTGCCAGAATCTGTTCCCCTCCGAAGGACGGCGCGACTGGGCGTCTTGCCTGAAATTCGGGGCAGATGCTAATTGGTGCTATCCGTCCACCTCTCCGAAGATGCCAAGTTGATTTATGGCACCGTACATCGAAGGTTTAAATGGATGCGTCCGATGTAGCAGACTTCGTCAGATTCCCCCTCGCTTGAGGGGTTTTTGATTGTGGGGACGCTCTTCCCTGCAGGCGCAAGCCCCTGCAGTTAATTACGCTACCGCATCGCGGTAACCACTTTCTCCTTCTCCAGATGGTCACTTCGTGTCGTGTGTATTTATTTTATGTTTAGTTGCCCGTGGATTGTATACGGAGATTGAGTTATGTCGTCGCCCGTAGGGCGTGGACTAGTCCAAATCCGTATTATCTTAGATTTGGGTTTGGGGGTTTGGGTTTAAGGATACGTTAGCCTCATTCGAGACTAAGATCGACTTAAACGTTTGTTAAGGATACGTTAGTCTATTTTTTTTTTAGACTAAGATCAACTTAACGGGATCGTTTGGATCTAACAAGAGAGCAATAAAAGGGGGGGCTCTGTTGTTTAGTTTAGTGACGTTACGGTCGGTAGGTAGTTTAAGGACATTGCGGTCCGTGGGTAGTTTAAGGACATTGCGGTCCGATGTTAGTTTTAAGACATTGCGGTCAAGGTTAAGGACGTCATAGTCCATGGATTTAGGGACTCCACAGTCCGTAGTTAGTTTTAAGACGTCCCGGTCAAGGTTAAGGACCTCATAGTCCGTGGATTTAGGGACTCCACAGTCCTTGTTAGTTTTAAGACATCTCGGTCAAGGTTAAGGACCTCATAGTCCGTGGGTTTAGGGACTCCACAGTCCGTAGTTAGTTTTAAAACGTCCCGGTCAAGGTTAAGGACGTCATAGTCCATGGGTTTAAGGACCCCACAGTCCGTAGTTAGTTTTAAGACATCCCGGTCAAGGTTAAGGACGTCATAGTCCATGGGTTTAAGGACCCCACAGTCCGTAGTTAGTTTTAAGACATCCCAGTCAAAGTTAAGGACGTCATAGTCCATGAGTTTAAGGACCCCACAGTCCATGTCAATGTGTGGTCATCGGGACCCGTCACCTCTTTGAAGACGTTCAGGAATTACAACGCCAAGTATCAAAGGAGTGAAGAGATGTACCCTTGAACCGGGGTGGATTAAATAGTCTTTGGCCCAATTTGGGATCAAGACCAATTAATTATGTTATGAGCCCATTAGCCCAGTTAAGTCTGAATTGAGGACATATGGCCATCTTGGGCTAAGTCCAATCATGTTTGGAATATTGGCTTCCTGTTGATCCATTGAAGGGGAGGCCTTGCCTCTGGTCATTTAGCCAATTGGGCTAACGTTAATTCAACAGTGTTGAACACTGGGATCAAGTTAGTGTTTTAACACTAAAAGACAGTTGGCGTTAGGCACCAGCAACAGGGGGTTCAAATTGGTGTTAGACACTAGAGCAAATCGGTGTCAAACACTAGCAGCAGAGGCTTCAAATTAGTGTTGAACACTAAGAAATTCAGTGTTAAAACACTGCAAATAAAGTTCTTTGATTAGTGTTGAACACTAAGGCCAAACAGTGTTTGTAATACCCAGTTTTCTTATACGTCTAAATCCGTACCTTATTATTTTATAATTTTATTTAATTTTTCATATAAATTTTATTTATTAAATATATAATTTTACCCTTTCTAAATCCCATTATTCATTTTTGAAACCCAAACCCATTTTTCCTTTACTATTAATTCCCCAAGCCCATTTCTTTATTTATTCCCTAAACTAAAATTTCTTTCCCAACAGCCCAGCAGCCACCCGAGTTTTCTTTTTCCCTCCAAACAAATTCCTGCGGCCCAACAGATTGTTTTCCCTAGCTATTCTTTAAAATTCTTTTACTTTCATTTTACCCAGCCCGTCTCACAATTCCTTTAAATCCCTCACAAACCTAACTCGGCCTTTTCCTAACCCAACCACCTCTCGGCCCACCTCTATTTTTCTAATTAAATTCTCTTTCTATTCAGGCTGGCCCGTTCCTTTTTCTTTAATTCATTTATTAAATCCCTTGGCCCGGCCCACTCCTCTTATTTCCTATTATTTTCTTTTCCTTATCCTTGGCCCGGCCCACTCCCCGCAGCCCGCATCCACGCTTCAGCCCACGCCCTTTCCTTCTCCTACCCGACCACTCCACTGTACATCTTCTTTCAATTTTTCCCAACGGCTACCCCCAACTCGCGCGCGCGTTTCCTCCGCCCACGCCGCCTGCGCCCACGTGGCCGCTCCTCGCGCCCCGCTCGCGAACGTTACCACGACGCACAGCCTCTCGCCTCCTCGTTCTCTTCTCTTTCCCTCATCTCTCTTCCCACTTCATTTTCCGCTCACTTTTCCCACGACGCGCGCCTCGCCTCGCCGTTACCCCACGTCGCCGACGGCCCCGGTCACGATTCCAACTCCCCTCATTCACCCTCCTTCTCCCTTCAAGACTCTACCCCATCAACTCGAGTCCCGAGAACCCACTTCCCTGCACATCGACCATTTCACCCGAGCTCGGCGCCCTCTCGTCGGCGAGCCCCAGTACTCATCGTCGACCTCCCGTGCCCCCTCTCGCCACTCCCCTCTCTCTCTGTCTCAACTCACTCACTCTCTCCCTATCACTCCCCTCTCTCTCTGTCTCAACTCACTCTCTCTCCCGATCACTCTCTCTCTCTCTCTGTCTCAACTCTCTCTCTCTCGCGTTTCTCTCTCTGCTCTAACCCTTCTCTTTCTCTCCCCTCTCTAATCTTTCCCTCTCCCCTGTATATTATCCCCCTCAAATTAAACCCACAACCTTTTCTTCTTCTTCTAAAAGCCGACCTCATCCTCGATCCACAGTCCTCTTCAACTACCATTGAAACCCCATCACCGCCTCATCACCAATGACCTTCGCCACCGCTTATAGCAGGCGACTCACCCGTCGCTGCACCCTACCTCCTCCGAGCACTGTGTCGGCCACCCACTTCGCCACCTCACTCCACCTCCAGCACTACAACCAACCGCCCACTGCCCCTATCACCTCGTTGCTGAAGAACTCCCTGAAGCCGATCACCACCACCTGCCACATCCCCAAACCAGCACCATGCCACCATGCCACCAGCACCATGCCACCAGCACCATGCCACCATATGCCCAGAGCACGAGCCAAGACCGCGACCCTTGCACGCGTCATTCATCGCGCGTTCACGTCGTTGCCGCTGCCGTGTGCTCCAAGACGTCTCCAGGCAAGTTTTTACTTGCTTTCATGCTATTTTACTTAGGTTAAAATCGTTAAATGCATAAATTATTAGAGTTACAAGTTTAACTGATTTTGTGCCGTACCTGTTCGGTGCGTGTTCCCAAAGAAAATACATTTCTAAATTTACGGAACTTAATTTATTACTTGGGCCCTTGCTGTGATGAACAACGTGTGCAAGTTTCGTTGGATAAATTGATCGTTTATGACCAAAACAACTGCCCCAAAGTTTAACCGTAAAACTGTATTTCTGTTGCACCTGAAAACCGTTAAATTCACCATAAAATAAGTACATAGTAGAATGGTGCGTTCGAGGGCTCAAATTGGAGCCGACTCGATGAACTTTAACTCCATACCAGTTTCCAGACATTTTTGTATTTAAACTGTGAGGATATTCGGACCGGAGTGCGACTCTGGACTGCAGTCCAGAGTGACTCCAGTCTTGGCTTACTGTTTCGTATTGGATACCATAGAATTTCCTTAACTCGTAAGTTGCGGAACTCCGCTGTTTATTATAGATAAATCTTTTAGCTAGAAAACACAATTGATTTCATCCTGTTTCGTTACCGTTTAATATTTAATCTGTAATTTAGAAGATCGGGACACATCACAGTCCCAGCAGAATCAGAATTTACATGTTGATATTAAACACATTATAACCCCTAACGTACAGACGCGATTGAAGATCCGTCTGTTGCGTTGAAAACCTTACTGAAAACCCTAGAATTCATCCAACTGTAGCATCGCTAAATTATGATCCCAACTGGGGTTAAAATGCGTTGCGAAACGGACTCCTGATTCTGAAATTGGATTTCCAGCCGCGAGCGCTTAAAATGAAACAGTTATAACTAATGATCCTGCAATCCGATTGGCTTGAAACAAAATTCTATGGATAGATAACTGAACATATTAATTACTACCTGTTTGTCATTTCGCTAAATTATATACATATGTTTCATGATAAATCGTGCAAGTGAAAGAATGCGGTTTCATAACATCCTCATCATGTTTATATACTTGTCCACGCATCATATCATACCCATATCATTGTATTGATAACCTAGTGACATCGTGCATTTACCCAGTGTTAGATTTTAGTGATGATTGTGGCAAGTACGTCAGTGTTCGTGCATTCGTGATTAAGTGAAAGTGATACGTACTTGTGCACAATCAGTGTCCCTTTTATTCTATTGCATTGTCGACGTCTGTGGGATGCGTGTACGTGTGACTATAAGTGGTATGGGACACTTATGGAAGCGCTTGCACGGATGTCACAGATAAGGCATCCGACACTGCTATTTATCTTAGGTATTAGTCGGGACGTGCTTGATGGAGGTCCTGCCTCCAGTTCTCGCGCAGACTTGTCACGGATCGATTAGTATTTAGGGTTATGGTTAGCGTTGGATGTAGACCACGGGGTGTGGGGTAGTTCAAGTGTGAATTCAACAGAATCTCGGGAGTCCCATGCCGGCTTATATATTTAGGGAGTTATATGGAGATTTACAGGGTATGTGCTATATCACCGTGATACATTCGTTACATGTTGGGCCCGTGGTCCCTTGCCCTTGGGTTCTACCCTTGGGTGGAGGACACTCGCGAGTGGTTGACTCTCACACTTGGACCGACGATAGGCTTATTGACCTGTGCAGTGAGACTTAGAGACTGATAGGGTTACTGTTGTTTACATTCCTTATACTGTGTTGACATACATGACATATCGTTATACTGCTTTACTGCTCCGCTGCATTTATCTCTGCTCATTTATATTCATGCTGTTATTGATTTACTGTTATTCATATCCTTCACCACTGTTAGAACTGTTACTTGATTATATGCACTATATTGCTATTGTGTCGCTCTGACGACCTGAGTATGCATGCTCAGTGTGAGGAGAAGATTTAGCTTGGACCAGATCTAGACGTGTATCACAGACTTCTTGACTTGCCTTCCCGATTTACATTCATTTGTTCCACTTCAGGTCAGTCTTTATATTGTTTCCTTCAGTTACTGCATTTCTCATTACCTGCGCATCGTTTACTGTTTACCATGATAAACTAGAAGCCGAAGTGTGACTACGGCAGGACATTTCCTTGACCGTAGGAGCATGGCTGGCCTTGTCTACCCCTCGTATTCCGTATTTTGGGAAGCGGGGCGTGACATGGTTTAGTTGGTATCAGAGCCAGGTTTTGCATCGTTTGGGATTGCAGTTTTCCGTGTACAGTTTGGCAATCTAAGACGTCCCTCGGTCTAGATTGTAAACTTGTCACTCTTGATCCATATTCACATCGTGTGTTCAGCTATCTATTCACTATGGTTTTGGGTGACTTGACAAGGGTACGTGGTGGCAATTGCACTACCGTACTCTATTCAAGTGACTTAAAGTCATACAGTTGATTCCCCACTTATAATAAATTCAGCATCTCTGATATTCTTGAATCCTTATCCATCCATAGAATTTTGTTTCATTGTCCTATCCATATCATATTTTGATTCATTTAGCATGTGACTTATATCATTCTCAGATTTGTTGTCCCAGGATCATGTCTTCCAACAACTCTTCATCTGTTTCCGCTCCCCAGAATCAGACTGTTGAAATTCGGAGTGTACTGCAAGGTTTAAAGGAAGCCCAGGAGCGAACAAACGACTTATTAGCTGAAGGACTGAGAAGACAGGCGAGTCAGGCACCAGCGGGAGTTTCCAATCATAAAGGGATCCCTAGTAGGCAAGGAAAAGAGAAGAAAATGAAGCGTCAACAGAAGCATCAGAAGAACTCTTGCTGTAGATATTGTAAGAGGACAGGACATCTTCAGAAGGATTGTCGCCATGCCCAAGGGAAATGTCTGATATGCGGTTCCGACAGACATCTCATCAACGGTTGTCCAGAAATGAAAGAACTATAAGGAGGAAACTTGTCCACATTCTCCACTGCTGCCAAGTGAGGATTTCTACCTAGTTCGAATTTCGAGGATAAAACGGACCCAACGCAGGATTCAACTTGCGTAACGATGATGCAGCGTTCTGGCAGTCAAAGAAGAATTTTTATGTTTTCCAATTTCATTGTTAGGTTGTCATCTTTTTATAAATATTTCCTTCCATTTGAAATCTTGTATTCGCCAAACTTTTGATTGTATGCAACAAAACTTGAATCATAATATATGCATCATTCTCTTGTTTTCTCCTCATTCATGCTATTAGTTTGAAATCTTGTATCCGTTGAACCTTTGGCTGAATGCAATAAAATTTGAATCGTATTATATATATCATCCTCTTGCTTTCTCTTTATCTAATTCTATTCATTATCACAATATTTTAATCTTGATCTTTCAGTTCCTGCAACCGCATACCTTTCTATACTTCGTACACTTAACTATTCTTCTTGATGTATCCCGTTGTTTAATCATGACTCTTTTTCTTTCAGACATGGCCCACCCTGGAGCAGCGCCGCACCTAGATGAGGATATACAGTCATGTGTTTTCTTAGACCGCACACTGATGGATTCCGACGATGAGATCAACGGTCCCCAGGTCAACTTCGTTAACAACGAATCAGAGGACGAAGAAGCAGCCGCCCCAGAATTTAACGTGTTAGCTGATTCCGACGAGGAAGAAGGAGATCCTGAAGAGAACCCGATAGAGGAAGATCCCGATGAAGACCCTGAGGAAGAACCGATGGAAGAAAACCCAGTGGAGGAAAATCCCATGGAAGAGAATGCAGAAGAAGAAAACCACATGGGATCGGACCACGATGAAGAAGTTCCATCTGAGGAAGAAGGACCAGAGGATCAGGACCCTGCTGTGGACGAACTTCCAATAGCAATGCCTACCGCAACCTGCTGAATCTCTACAACCACGACTGACGGGACTTCTTTTGTTATTGTTTTTCTGGCCGAATAAAATGTGTATAGTTTAGGGCCACCTTTCGCCTTTGGGGAATGCCTTGTTTCAAATTTTCTTTAATGAACTAAATCTTCAGAATTCATAAATCTTTTGATTATTGGTTCGCTTGAGGCTTGTTTATTGCTTAAATCCATTCTTCTCCGCTTAGATCCCTGACTGTCCACCCCTACTCATTGTATAGTTTTCACCCCGTTTCGATTTGAAAGTACCGCATCCTGATCCTTAGAACGAGCCACCCTCCTTTCCCCCGTCTATGGCCCGTTGAGAATCTTTCTTGGGGGAGAACAGTTCCTATGAAATTTTCGAGTTCGATAACCCTTCAAATTCTTGATTCATACGATGTACCGAAAGTTATCCTCCCCATACTGTTTCCCTTGTAGCCATTTGTGGCTCACCTTTACTTTTGTGTTGACCCGATCCCAATCTCCTTGATCTTCAGCCTACAGCCGACACACTTCAACCTTCTGATTGAGCCACATTTCCTTATAATCATTACCCTATCTAGCCCCGTACCTATTGGTGTTCTTCCTATTACCCTAATTATATTTAATGACGCTGTTATTCAAAAATCTAGTTTCAGTATTTTGAATTTATCGAAGAGAGTGTGTTATTGATTACCCTGTTTCATGTATTTTAAGTACACTAGTAGTATTCTTTTTCAGTAGCGCACCCGTACACCGCGCAAATTTTGTTCCATGTTTCTTAGATTCACTATACCAGTTTTCTAAATCGTTTTAACCTAATTTTCGATACGTTTTCCTAAAATGTTTTAACCTACTGACTAGTTTTCATTACATTATAGTCGTTACTTTATTTTAGGGTTTGTACTTATGTTTACTATATAAATAGTTGAGCCTTATACTTTTTCTGCTTGTTTTAATAAATTTAAATGTGCACATTTTTGGTTTCGACTCTTATCGAACACACCTTGACTATTATTGTTCGTTATTGTTGTCTATGTTCCCGTATATTTGTAGTTGCCCTTATGGTGTTCCTACATTATACCTTTTGGCCTATCTTTTGTAAGGGATTCTTATATATATGTACGTACCTTCAAAACTTTGCCTATCCGTTTTTAAGTAAATCAACACGTATTAGTTTTCGATACGATAACTCTTCGCTTATTATCTATAGCTAGTTGTTTCTTTAAATTTCGAGGACGAAATTTTTGTAAGGGTGGTATGATGTAATACCCAGTTTTCTTATACGTCTAAATCCGTACCTTATTATTTTATAATTTTATTTAATTTTTCATATAAATTTTATTTATTAAATATATAATTTTACCCTTTCTAAATCCCATTATTCATTTTTGAAACCCAAACCCATTTTTCCTTTACTATTAATTCCCCAAGCCCATTTCTTTATTTATTCCCTAAACTAAAATTTCTTTCCCAACAGCCCAGCAGCCACCCGAGTTTTCTTTTTCCCTCCAAACAAATTCCTGCGGCCCAACAGATTGTTTTCCCTAGCTATTCTTTAAAATTCTTTTACTTTCATTTTACCCAGCCCGTCTCACAATTCCTTTAAATCCCTCACAAACCTAACTCGGCCTTTTCCTAACCCAACCACCTCTCGGCCCACCTCTATTTTTCTAATTAAATTCTCTTTCTATTCAGGCTGGCCCGTTCCTTTTTCTTTAATTCATTTATTAAATCCCTTGGCCCGGCCCACTCCTCTTATTTCCTATTATTTTCTTTTCCTTATCCTTGGCCCGGCCCACTCCCCGCAGCCCGCATCCACGCTTCAGCCCACGCCCTTTCCTTCTCCTACCCGACCACTCCACTGTACATCTTCTTTCAATTTTTCCCAACGGCTACCCCCAACTCGCGCGCGCGTTTCCTCCGCCCACGCCGCCTGCGCCCACGTGGCCGCTCCTCGCGCCCCGCTCGCGAACGTTACCACGACGCACAGCCTCTCGCCTCCTCGTTCTCTTCTCTTTCCCTCATCTCTCTTCCCACTTCATTTTCCGCTCACTTTTCCCACGACGCGCGCCTCGCCTCGCCGTTACCCCACGTCGCCGACGGCCCCGGTCACGATTCCAACTCCCCTCATTCACCCTCCTTCTCCCTTCAAGACTCTACCCCATCAACTCGAGTCCGGAGAACCCACTTCCCTGCACATCGACCATTTCACCCGAGCTCGGCGCCCTCTCGTCGGCGAGCCCCAGTACTCATCGTTGACCTCCCGTGCCCCCTCTCGCCACTCCCCTCTCTCTCTGTCTCAACTCACTCACTCTCTCCCTATCACTCCCCTCTCTCTCTGTCTCAACTCACTCTCTCTCCCGATCACTCTCTCTCTCTCTCTGTCTCAACTCTCTCTCTCTCGCGTTTCTCTCTCTGCTCTAACCCTTCTCTTTCTCTCCCCTCTCTAATCTTTCCCTCTCCCCTGTATATTATCCCCCTCAAATTAAACCCACAACCTTTTCTTCTTCTTCTAAAAGCCGACCTCATCCTCGATCCACAGTCCTCTTCAACTACCATTGAAACCCCATCACCGCCTCATCACCAATGACCTTCGCCACCGCTTATAGCAGGCGACTCACCCGTCGCTGCACCCTACCTCCTCCGAGCACTGTGTCGGCCACCCACTTCGCCACCTCACTCCACCTCCAGCACTACAACCAACCGCCCACTGCCCCTATCACCTCGTTGCTGAAGAACTCCCTGAAGCCGATCACCACCACCTGCCACATCCCCAAACCAGCACCATGCCACCATGCCACCAGCACCATGCCACCAGCACCATGCCACCATATGCCCAGAGCACGAGCCAAGACCGCGACCCTTGCACGCGTCATTCATCGCGCGTTCACGTCGTTGCCGCTGCCGTGTGCTCCAAGACGTCTCCAGGCAAGTTTTTACTTGCTTTCATGCTATTTTACTTAGGTTAAAATCGTTAAATGCATAAATTATTAGAGTTACAAGTTTAACTGATTTTGTGCCGTACCTGTTCGGTGCGTGTTCCCAAAGAAAATACATTTCTAAATTGACGGAACTTAATTTATTACTTGGGCCCTTGCTGTGATGAACAACGTGTGCAAGTTTCGTTGGATAAATTGATCGTTTATGACCAAAACAACTGCCCCAAAGTTTAACCGTAAAACTGTATTTCTGTTGCACCTGAAAACCGTTAAATTCACCATAAAATAAGTACATAGTAGAATGGTGCGTTCGAGGGCTCAAATTGGATCCGACTCGATGAACTTTAACTCCATACCAGTTTCCAGACATTTTTGTATTTAAACTGTGAGGATATTCGGACCGGAGTGCGACTCTGGACTGCAGTCCAGAGTGACTCCAGTCTTGGCTTACTGTTTCGTATTGGATACCATAGAATTTCCTTAACTCGTAAGTTGCGGAACTCCGCTGTTTATTATAGATAAATCTGTTAGCTAGAAAACACAATTGATTTCATCCTGTTTCGTTACCGTTTAATATTTAATCTGTAATTTAGAAGATCGGGACACATCACAGTCCCAGCAGAATCAGAATTTACATGTTGATATTAAACACATTATAACCCCTAACGTACAGACGCGATTGAAGATCCGTCTATTGCGTTGAAAACCTTACTGAAAACCCTAGAATTCATCCAACTGTAGCATCGCTAAATTATGATCCCAACTGGGGTTAAAATGCGTTGCGAAACGGACTCCTGATTCTGAAATTGGATTTCCAGCCGCGAGCGCTTAAAATGAAACAGTTATAACTAATGATCCTGCAATCCGATTGGCTTGAAACAAAATTCTATGGATAGATAACTGAACATATTAATTACTACCTGTTTGTCATTTCGCCAAATTATATACATATGTTTCATGATAAATCGTGCAAGTGAAAGAATGCGGTTTCATAACATCCTCATCATGTTTATATACTTGTCCACGCATCATATCATACCCATATCATTGTATTGATAACCTAGTGACATCGTGCATTTACCCAGTGTTAGATTTTAGTGATGATTGTGGCAAGTACGTCAGTGTTCGTGCATTCGTGATTAAGTGAAAGTGATACGTACTTGTGCACAATCAGTGTCCCTTTTATTCTATTGCATTGTCGACGTCTGTGGGATGCGTGTACGTGTGACTATAAGTGGTATGGGACACTTATGGAAGCGCTTGCACGGATGTCACAGATAAGGCATCCGACACTGCTATTTATCTTAGGTATTAGTCGGGACGTGCTTGATGGAGGTCCTGCCTCCAGTTCTCGCGCAGACTTGTCACGGATCGATTAGTATTTAGGGTTATGGTTAGCGTTGGATGTAGACCACGGGGTGTGGGGTAGTTCAAGTGTGAATTCAACAGAATCTCGGGAGTCCCATGCCGGCTTATATATTTAGGGAGTTATATGGAGATTTACAGGGTATGTGCTATATCACCGTGATACATTCGTTACATGTTGGGCCCGTGGTCCCTTGCCCTTGGGTTCTACCCTTGGGTGGAGGACACTCGCGAGTGGTTGACTCTCACACTTGGACTGACGATAGGCTTATTGACCTGTGCAGTGAGACTTAGAGACTGATAGGGTTACTGTTGTTTACATTCCTTATACTGTGTTGACATACATGACATATCGTTATACTGCTTTACTGCTCCGCTGCATTTATCTCTGCTCATTTATATTCATGCTGTTATTGATTTACTGTTATTCATATCCTTCACCACTGTTAGAACTGTTACTTGATTATATGCACTATATTGCTATTGTGTCGCTCTGACGACCTGAGTATGCATGCTCAGTGTGAGGAGAAGATTTAGCTTGGACCAGATCTAGACGTGTATCACAGACTTCTTGACTTGCCTTCCCGATTTACATTCATTTGTTCCACTTCAGGTCAGTCTTTATATTGTTTCCTTCAGTTACTGCATTTCTCATTACCTGCGCATCGTTTACTGTTTACCATGATAAACTAGAAGCCGAAGTGTGACTACGGCAGGACATTTCCTTGACCGTAGGAGCATGGCTGGCCTTGTCTACCCCTCGTATTCCGTATTTTGGGAAGCGGGGCGTGACATGGTTTAGTTGGTATCAGAGCCAGGTTTTGCATCGTTTGGGATTGCAGTTTTCCGTGTACAGTTTGGCAATCTAAGACGTCCCTCGGTCTAGATTGTAAACTTGTCACTCTTGATCCATATTCACATCGTGTGTTCAGCTATCTATTCACTATGGTTTTGGGTGACTTGACAAGGGTACGCGGTGGCAATTGCACTACCGTACTCTATTCAAGTGACTTAAAGTCATACAGTTGATTCCCCACTTATAATAAATTCAGCATCTCTGATATTCTTGAATCCTTATCCATCCATAGAATTTTGTTTCATTGTCCTATCCATATCATATTTTGATTCATTTAGCATGTGACTTATATCATTCTCAGATTTGTTGTCCCAGGATCATGTCTTCCAACAACTCTTCATCTGTTTCCGCTCCCCAGAATCAGACTGTTGAAATTCGGAGTGTACTGCAAGGTTTAAAGGAAGCCCAGGAGCGAACAAACGACTTATTAGCTGAAGGACTGAGAAGACAGGCGAGTCAGGCACCAGCGGGAGTTTCCAATCATAAAGGGATCCCTAGTAGGCAAGGAAAAGAGAAGAAAATGAAGCGTCAACAGAAGCATCAGAAGAACTCTTGCTGTAGATATTGTAAGAGGACAGGACATCTTCAGAAGGATTGTCGCCATGCCCAAGGGAAATGTCTGATATGCGGTTCCGACAGACATCTCATCAACGGTTGTCCAGAAATGAAAGAACTATAAGGAGGAAACTTGTCCACATTCTCCACTGCTGCCAAGTGAGGATTTCTACCTAGTTCGAATTTCGAGGATAAAACGGACCCAACGCAGGATTCAACTTGCGTAACGATGATGCAGCGTTCTGGCAGTCAAAGAAGAATTTTTATGTTTTCCAATTTCATTGTTAGGTTGTCATCTTTTTATAAATATTTCCTTCCATTTGAAATCTTGTATTCGCCAAACTTTTGATTGTATGCAACAAAACTTGAATCATAATATATGCATCATTCTCTTGTTTTCTCCTCATTCATGCTATTAGTTTGAAATCTTGTATCCGTTGAACCTTTGGCTGAATGCAATAAAATTTGAATCGTATTATATATATCATCCTCTTGCTTTCTCTTTATCTAATTCTATTCATTATCACAATATTTTAATCTTGATCTTTCAGTTCCTGCAACCGCATACCTTTCTATACTTCGTACACTTAACTATTCTTCTTGATGTATCCCGTTGTTTAATCATGACTCTTTTTCTTTCAGACATGGCCCACCCTGGAGCAGCGCCGCACCTAGATGAGGATATACAGTCATGTGTTTTCTTAGACCGCACACTGATGGATTCCGACGATGAGATCAACGGTCCCCAGGTCAACTTCGTTAACAACGAATCAGAGGACGAAGAAGCAGCCGCCCCAGAATTTAACGTGTTAGCTGATTCCGACGAGGAAGAAGGAGATCCTGAAGAGAACCCGATAGAGGAAGATCCCGATGAAGACCCTGAGGAAGAACCGATGGAAGAAAACCCAGTGGAGGAAAATCCCATGGAAGAGAATGCAGAAGAAGAAAACCACATGGGATCGGACCACGATGAAGAAGTTCCATCTGAGGAAGAAGGACCAGAGGATCAGGACCCTGCTGTGGACGAACTTCCAATAGCAATGCCTACCGCAACCTGCTGAATCTCTACAACCACGACTGACGGGACTTCTTTTGTTATTGTTTTTCTGGCCGAATAAAATGTGTATAGTTTAGGGCCACCTTTCGCCTTTGGGGAATGCCTTGTTTCAAATTTTCTTTAATGAACTAAATCTTCAGAATTCATAAATCTTTTGATTATTGGTTCGCTTGAGGCTTGTTTATTGCTTAAATCCATTCTTCTCCGCTTAGATCCCTGACTGTCCACCCCTACTCATTGTATAGTTTTCACCCCGTTTCGATTTGAAAGTACCGCATCCTGATCCTTAGAACGAGCCACCCTCCTTTCCCCCGTCTATGGCCCGTTGAGAATCTTTCTTGGGGGAGAACAGTTCCTATGAAATTTTCGAGTTCGATAACCCTTCAAATTCTTGATTCATACGATGTACCGAAAGTTATCCTCCCCATACTGTTTCCCTTGTAGCCATTTGTGGCTCACCTTTACTTTTGTGTTGACCCGATCCCAATCTCCTTGATCTTCAGCCTACAGCCGACACACTTCAACCTTCTGATTGAGCCACATTTCCTTATAATCATTACCCTATCTAGCCCCGTACCTATTGGTGTTCTTCCTATTACCCTAATTATATTTAATGACGCTGTTATTCAAAAATCTAGTTTCAGTATTTTGAATTTATCGAAGAGAGTGTGTTATTGATTACCCTGTTTCATGTATTTTAAGTACACTAGTAGTATTCTTTTTCAGTAGCGCACCCGTACACCGCGCAAATTTTGTTCCATGTTTCTTAGATTCACTATACCAGTTTTCTAAATCGTTTTAACCTAATTTTCGATACGTTTTCCTAAAATGTTTTAACCTACTGACTAGTTTTCATTACATTATAGTCGTTACTTTATTTTAGGGTTTGTACTTATGTTTACTATATAAATAGTTGAGCCTTATACTTTTTCTGCTTGTTTTAATAAATTTAAATGTGCACATTTTTGGTTTCGACTCTTATCGAACACACCTTGACTATTATTGTTCGTTATTGTTGTCTATGTTCCCGTATATTTGTAGTTGCCCTTATGGTGTTCCTACATTATACCTTTTGGCCTATCTTTTGTAAGGGATTCTTATATATATGTACGTACCTTCAAAACTTTGCCTATCCGTTTTTAAGTAAATCAACACGTATTAGTTTTCGATACGATAACTCTTCGCTTATTATCTATAGCTAGTTGTTTCTTTAAATTTCGAGGACGAAATTTTTGTAAGGGTGGTATGATGTAATACCCAGTTTTCTTATACGTCTAAATCCGTACCTTATTATTTTATAATTTTATTTAATTTTTCATATAAATTTTATTTATTAAATATATAATTTTACCCTTTCTAAATCCCATTATTCATTTTTGAAACCCAAACCCATTTTTCCTTTACTATTAATTCCCCAAGCCCATTTCTTTATTTATTCCCTAAACTAAAATTTCTTTCCCAACAGCCCAGCAGCCACCCGAGTTTTCTTTTTCCCTCCAAACAAATTCCTGCGGCCCAACAGATTGTTTTCCCTAGCTATATTTTAAAATTCTTTTACTTTCATTTTACCCAGCCCGTCTCACAATTCCTTTAAATCCCTCACAAACCTAACTCGGCCTTTTCCTAACCCAACCACCTCTCGGCCCACCTCTATTTTTCTAATTAAATTCTCTTTCTATTCAGGCTGGCCCGTTCCTTTTTCTTTAATTCATTTATTAAATCCCTTGGCCCGGCCCACTCCTCTTATTTCCTATTATTTTCTTTTCCTTATCCTTGGCCCGGCCCACTCCCCGCAGCCCGCATCCACGCTTCAGCCCACGCCCTTTCCTTCTCCTACCCGACCACTCCACTGTACATCTTCTTTCAATTTTTCCCAACGGCTACCCCCAACTCGCGCGCGCGTTTCCTCCGCCCACGCCGCCTGCGCCCACGTGGCCGCTCCTCGCGCCCCGCTCGCGAACGTTACCACGACGCACAGCCTCTCGCCTCCTCGTTCTCTTCTCTTTCCCTCATCTCTCTTCCCACTTCATTTTCCGCTCACTTTTCCCACGACGCGCGCCTCGCCTCGCCGTTACCCCACGTCGCCGACGGCCCCGGTCACGATTCCAACTCCCCTCATTCACCCTCCTTCTCCCTTCAAGACTCTACCCCATCAACTCGAGTCCCGAGAACCCACTTCCCTGCACATCGACCATTTCACCCGAGCTCGGCGCCCTCTCGTCGGCGAGCCCCAGTACTCATCGTTGACCTCCCGTGCCCCCTCTCGCCACTCCTCTCTCTCTCTGTCTCAACTCACTCACTCTCTCCCTATCACTCCCCTCTCTCTCTGTCTCAACTCACTCTCTCTCCCGATCACTCTCTCTCTCTCTCTGTCTCAACTCTCTCTCTCTCGCGTTTCTCTCTCTGCTCTAACCCTTCTCTTTCTCTCCCCTCTCTAATCTTTCCCTCTCCCCTGTATATTATCCCCCTCAAATTAAACCCACAACCTTTTCTTCTTCTTCTAAAAGCCGACCTCATCCTCGATCCACAGTCCTCTTCAACTACCATTGAAACCCCATCACCGCCTCATCACCAATGACCTTCGCCACCGCTTATAGCAGGCGACTCACCCGTCGCTGCACCCTACCTCCTCCGAGCACTGTGTCGGCCACCCACTTCGCCACCTCACTCCACCTCCAGCACTACAACCAACCGCCCACTGCCCCTATCACCTCGTTGCTGAAGAACTCCCTGAAGCCGATCACCACCACCTGCCACATCCCCAAACCAGCACCATGCCACCATGCCACCAGCACCATGCCACCAGCACCATGCCACCAGCACCATGCCACCATATGCCCAGAGCACGAGCCAAGACCGCGACCCTTGCACGCGTCATTCATCGCGCGTTCACGTCGTTGCCGCTGCCGTGTGCTCCAAGACGTCTCCAGGCAAGTTTTTACTTGCTTTCATGCTATTTTACTTAGGTTAAAATCGTTAAATGCATAAATTATTAGAGTTACAAGTTTAACTGATTTTGTGCCGTACCTGTTCGGTGCGTGTTCCCAAAGAAAATACATTTCTAAATTGACGGAACTTAATTTATTACTTGGGCCCTTGCTGTGATGAACAACGTGTGCAAGTTTCGTTGGATAAATTGATCGTTTATGACCAAAACAACTGCCCCAAAGTTTAACCGTAAAACTGTATTTCTGTTGCACCTGAAAACCGTTAAATTCACCATAAAATAAGTACATAGTAGAATGGTGCGTTCGAGGGCTCAAATTGGATCAGACTCGATGAACTTTAACTCCATACCAGTTTCCAGACATTTTTGTATTTAAACTGTGAGGATATTCGGACCGGAGTGCGACTCTGGACTGCAGTCCAGAGTGACTCCAGTCTTGGCTTACTGTTTCGTATTGGATACCATAGAATTTCCTTAACTCGTAAGTTGCGGAACTCCACTGTTTATTATAGATAAATCTGTTAGCTAGAAAACACAATTGATTTCATCCTGTTTCGTTACCGTTTAATATTTAATCTGTAATTTAGAAGATCGGGACACATCACAGTCCCAGCAGAATCAGAATTTACATGTTGATATTAAACACATTATAACCCCTAACGTACAGACGCCATTGAAGATCCGTCTGTTGCGTTGAAAACCTTACTGAAAACCCTAGAATTCATCCAACTGTAGCATCGCTAAATTATGATCCCAACTGGGGTTAAAATGCGTTGCGAAACGGACTCCTGATTCTGAAATTGGATTTCCAGCCGCGAGCGCTTAAAATGAAACAGTTATAACTAATGATCCTGCAATCCGATTGGCTTGAAACAAAATTATATGGATAGATAACTGAACATATTAATTACTACCTGTTTGTCATTTCGCCAAATTATATACATATGTTTCATGATAAATCGTGCAAGTGAAAGAATGCGGTTTCATAACATCCTCATCATGTTTATATACTTGTCCACGCATCATATCATACCCATATCATTGTATTGATAACCTAGTGACATCGTGCATTTACCCAGTGTTAGATTTTAGTGATGATTGTGGCAAGTACGTCAGTGTTCGTGCATTCGTGATTAAGTGAAAGTGATACGTACTTGTGCACAATCAGTGTCCCTTTTATTCTATTGCATTGTCGACGTCTGTGGGATGCGTGTACGTGTGACTATAAGTGGTATGGGACACTTATGGAAGCGCTTGCACGGATGTCACAGATAAGGCATCCGACACTGCTATTTATCTTAGGTATTAGTCGGGACGTGCTTGATGGAGGTCCTGCCTCCAGTTCTCGCGCAGACTTGTCACGGATCGATTAGTATTTAGGGTTATGGTTAGCGTTGGATGTAGACCACGGGGTGTGGGGTAGTTCAAGTGTGAATTCAACAGAATCTCGGGAGTCCCATGCCGGCTTATATATTTAGGGAGTTATATGGAGATTTACAGGGTATGTGCTATATCACCGTGATACATTCGTTACATGTTGGGCCCGTGGTCCCTTGCCCTTGGGTTCTACCCTTGGGTGGAGGACACTCGCGAGTGGTTGACTCTCACACTTGGACTGACGATAGGCTTATTGACCTGTGCAGTGAGACTTAGAGACTGATAGGGTTACTGTTGTTTACATTCCTTATACTGTGTTGACATACATGACATATCGTTATACTGCTTTACTGCTCCGCTGCATTTATCTCTGCTCATTTATATTCATGCTGTTATTGATTTACTGTTATTCATATCCTTCACCACTGTTAGAACTGTTACTTGATTATATGCACTATATTGCTATTGTGTCGCTCTGACGACCTGAGTATGCATGCTCAGTGTGAGGAGAAGATTTAGCTTGGACCAGATCTAGACGTGTATCACAGACTTCTTGACTTGCCTTCCCGATTTACATTCATTTGTTCCACTTCAGGTCAGTCTTTATATTGTTTCCTTCAGTTACTGCATTTCTCATTACCTGCGCATCGTTTACTGTTTACCATGATAAACTAGAAGCCGAAGTGTGACTACGGCAGGACATTTCCTTGACCGTAGGAGCATGGCTGGCCTTGTCTACCCCTCGTATTCCGTATTTTGGGAAGCGGGGCGTGACAGTGTTTTAACACTGAATTCAGGGGCTCCAATTTAGTGTTAAACACTAAGGCAAGAGGGTCACGTGGTGACACGTGAGGGCGCCCTCCCTTTATTTGTTCTGCTGAGAATATTGCATCTTTTAGAGCATCGCGTGCCATCACGTGACGGGCATTTAAATGCTTGTATGTTAAAGCCTCTGCCAAGGGTCACGTGGGTCACGTGAGGCACTGCCTCAAAGGGGCTTTTCTGTAGATCTTTTTTTTTGGGGGGTCACGTGGTGACACGTGACCCTGCCTCTATGTATGTTTTTTAGAAGATCTGTTAATCCCTTTCAGGAATTAAATTTCTCGTGGGGTTGAACCCTAACAATAATTTTAGAGGAATTAAATTCCTATAGTTCTTTTTGAAAATTTATGTTCTGGGATAGGGTTGAACTCTAAATTTCCAGCAGGAATTAAATTCCTCATATACGTGAGGAACTGAATTCTGTCATAGGGTTAAGCCCTAATAAAAACTTTAAGGAGTTAAACTCCCACTCTCTGTTAAAGAATTATTCTGGGGAATGAGATTCTGTCATAGGGTGAAACCCTAATCTCTTCTTTCTTAAGGGAATTAAATTCCTGTTGTTTTAACAGAACTAAATTCTTAACTGGGGTTAAACCCTGATTCTGTTCATTCTGAAGGAATTAAATTCCCATAACATAGGGTCAAACCCTAATTTTATTTTAAAGGAATTAAATTCCTATAGTTCTGTGAGAATTAAATTCTCATGCTTTCATTCCCTCTCTATGCTTTGGATCTGCATGGCAGGATCTCAACCCATTGAGAATTAAATTCTCAACTCAAGAGGAGATGTACACTTTACAGATCCTCCACCAAAGAGAGAACTATGTTCTTCTGTTTTTATATCAGAGTTAAACTCTGTTGAGAATTAAATTCTCTTTTTCTTTCAAAAAGCCTTTCCTTTCTTACCTAGGGTTTTCTTTTGCAGAAGATCCAAATTCCTCCAAAGTATCAAGGCTCTCTTCTTTTTCTCTTTCTATCGATCCCTCTCTCCCTCTGTATATCTCCCCTGTGTGTCTCTTGGCTCCTATTTATAGGAGAAGCGGCCGAGTCAATTAGTTTTTGATGAATCTTTCATTGAGAGATTTGATTTGTATTCACCATTCGTTTTGGACCTTTGGATTATTAGGTGAATTTTATTCACCATTGGATTTTAAATCCAGAGATTCTCCTTTGTTATTTCGGTTAGATTTTAAGGGGAGATCTTTCCAAATTCGAGATTTTCCCATAGATAGATGATATTTAATCACCTTTAAATTTTTAATTCAATCGGTTCCTTTGGAAAGATTTGAGAGGTCTTTTCTCAGAATTTAATTCTGTTAACAGATAGGCTTTGAAAGCCGGTCACGTGTGGCCACGTGATCCTTGGTCACGTGTGGGCACGTGACC
The DNA here is from genome assembly GCA_030015575.1 of Agapanthus africanus. Classification (NCBI taxonomy): domain Eukaryota; kingdom Viridiplantae; phylum Streptophyta; class Magnoliopsida; order Asparagales; family Amaryllidaceae; genus Agapanthus; species Agapanthus africanus. The sequence goes on along the minus strand of CM057344.1, from coordinate 11,902,732 downwards.
CCCTTGGAACGAGCCCTCTTCTTTCTTTTTTGCGCTCTGCCTTCTGGTTGCTGCTTAACCGTCACGTGTCACCACGTGACCCCTGGTCACGTGTGAGCACGTGACCCTCGTCTGGACCATTTTTCTTGATTTAACCGGAGAACAAGTCTGCTGCTTTTGAGTATCACGTGTCAACACGTGACCCTGGTCACGTGGGAGCACGTGACCTCTTCTGAAGCCTTTTCCTTGATTTGATCAGGGAACCGGTTTGCCTTTGAAGCCGCTTTTAAATGTCACGTGCCAACACGTGACCCAGGTCATGTGGGAGCACGTGACCCTTTCTGAAGCCCTTTTCTTTGATGTAGTCGGGAAACTGAATCTGCCTTGCCGATGCATTTAGATGTCACGTGACTGCTGGTCACGTGTGAGCACGCGACCCTTTTCTGAAGCCTCTTCCGTAGGCTTTCCTGATTTTAAATCAGGAAACAACAGGAAGAAATCCTCGAGAAGAGAAAACGCTGAGATCTGGCCTAAAGAGGAGAGCGCCGAGCTAACAAGACTCAGAATGAGGAAAATGTGAAGAGATAGAGATCCTGAATCAGGCCTCCCCTCGATTTATACAGCAGGCGTCCTCATCCAACGGGGACGGTCGACTCCCGCCAAAACGGTTCAGTGCGCTCGTCGGCCACGATCGCTCCACCTGTCACGAGCACATTGGCAGCGTCCCATCGGACGCCAGAAGCCTGCATCACGTCACATCAGCCAATCGGCACCCGACACGTGGTCTGCCGCTTCGCCAAAGTGCACACGATCGGCGCACCCTCTTTAATGCGAAGGATCTCCCCCCGATTCGCTGGCCTCATCCAGAAAAGACAACCAATTGCCCAGAGACACGCCCGACGATATCTTCGGGAAGGAACTCACCTCAGGTGATCCGGCAAAACCACTCTCGACCCGACCCGTCAGCTGGTCGGGACGAGAGTGGGGGGCTAATGATGATGCTTGATATCGGTGATCTCCCAGATCATGACACGTTGCAGATGACGTGTCCCAGAGCATGCAAGAAAGGACCTACAGTAGCCGATCAGACCATTGCTATGCCCGCCCTACCGACCAATGCTGGCTCGCCTCCGAAGCCCCAGCACAACTGGCCTCCTCGGCTTCACAGCTCGTCTCCGAGCTACCGCAGAACTAAGATACCTCGGCTCTCCCGCTCGTCCACGAGCTCTCCCGCCGAGGTCATCTTCCTCGGTCTCATCGACCGACCAACAACACCGCTTGCAGGCGTAACCGTCATCCCGCGAATTTCGTCATGCACGAGATCTCCGCCGGCCACATCCCACGTTCCACGCCACCACGATCCCCCATTAACGAGCCTGTCTCGCCATTAATGGGAGGTCCCGCTCATCACGCGGGCGTGACGTCGGGAGCGTAACGGCCGGCGTGATTCTCACGCCTGCCCCGCCTGCTGCCACCGCTATATAAACCCCTCCTTCAGAAGATCGAGGTAAACCATTTTTACTCCACTAAGCCGTTACTCTACTCGGATCTCTAGTCTAACTTGATCGTCGGAGGGTCCTCGGTAGTACAACCATCCCGGGACTTCCTTGCAGGTAGCCCGACAACCACAACCTCAAATCCATTAAGATCCACACGTCTTAGGAGCGACAGCCTCCAGATCCAATCTCAGCCGTGCATCGCCGCCATCAGTAGATCAACGGAAGGCAGCATCTGAAGGAGACATCAGCCTCCATCAGGTGGAATCCATGTCAATATCTAATAGGAATCCATCCAACTAACGTGGATTCCACGGCAGCTGCTAGTATAAGTATTTACTCTAGTTACAAACCCAAAGCTAAATTACCACCATTTACGCTGCGAGTGGCCTCCCATCGTACGGAAAATGGAGAGCAAGAAGAGCAGGATCCTGGTCATTGGCGGAACGGGGTACATCGGTAAATTCATCGTCTTTGCCAGCGCGCAGTCTGGTCACCGCACCTTCGCCCTCGTGCGCGATGCCGCCGCCGCCGCCAAGGCCGAGCTTCTAGAAGGCTTCAAGAACGCCGGCGTCACGTTGGTCCATGTAAGAAACCTTGCATCTTGTTGATTTCTATTTTTTCGTGGGAGGGGATTAGGGTTTGATTTGCAAAATTGGGGTTTCGCAGGGGGACTTGTACGATCACGAGGGGCTGTTGAAGGCGATAAAGGCCGTGGATGTGGTGATTTCGGCGGTGGGGAAGATGCAGCTAGCTGATCAGACCAAGATCATTGCCGCCATTAAAGAAGCTGGAAATGTCAAGGTTAGGGTTTTGATCCGTCTGCTTTTTGCATTTACATTCTGAACTTTTGTATAAAAAAAATTTGACCTTGTTTTACTTATGATTTAGTAATATTCAACGAATTATTATTTGCATGATTGAGTTCAGTGATTTATTACATGGGCTCTCTTGAAGAAGAGAGCATTCTAGGCAAATTTGAAGAAGGTCCTATTTCATCCAAGTATTCGCGGTCAGAATCCTGACATGGAGTATGAAACATAGAATGGATGTAAATCATCGAATGTTTTATGGAGATGGCGGTAGTATCACATTGTGATATTGATCTTTATTTGTTTGGTTATACCACTTTCAAAAAATTTGTTCTTTTGTTCAATATTAATTCACTTTCTTAAATTCTAGTTGTTGTTTTTTTGTTTTCCAATGACACTCGCTTTGAGTAGTTACTGTAATGAACATGATTTGATATTTTTATGGATGCAAACGTAAGGAAATAAAAGCTACCGGCAATTGGCAATGCATATCCTCTTCATTTACAGACATTTTATGTTTTAATTACACATGTTGCTGGATTATATATTCTTTAGAATATAATTCAGTTTCATTTTTAATTTCTAAAAAGAGAATACCCATACCATTTAGGTCCGTATACCATCTATGCATAGATGACCTTGTAGTTGGCATCTACTTAATGAGCTATGCAGGGGTTGTGGGCATATTAGGAAAACATGTAAATGTTTAAAATGTTTCTGTCTAAAGCATGCTCATTTTTAAATTAGATGGCAGGGCCTCATGAGGATAACTAGCTATCTTCCACATTACTCTTTGTCTCTTCTAGTGCTAAATAGAGCTCAAGATTTAGGTATTTGAGTGATTACAGCACTGATATTTCCTGCTTGCACCAATAACACTAAACCACTACAAATTTATTGAATGGATTCATATTGGAGTAGTCTCTTCCAATGCCTCGATGGAGAAAAATTCTTATACATAATGTTACCAGCCACTATTGATGCAGCACAATTGTTTTTTCTTTTTTCTGTTTAAAGAGAAGGCGCAACAGAAATTTTATAAAATCCAATTTTTTGGTAATGTTATAATTCATCAAGCTTAGTTCATCATTGTAGTCGTTCTGCTTAGACATGCACACTAAGATTTTGAAACAATCATCCTTATAACTAAACATCTTTCTTAAGTTGAAGGCCCCATCAAAACGCTAAATAAGTGAGCTGTTTGTAGAGGTTCTTACCATCAGAGTTTGGAAATGACGTGGACCGTGTACATGCCGTGGAGCCAGCAAAGACGGCTTTTGCAGAAAAAGCCAATATCCGAAGGGCTGTCGAGGCTGCTGGGATCCCTTACACCTACGTATCTTCCAACTTCTTTGCTGGATATTTCCTTTCTTCCCTTGGTCAAGCTGGAGTTCAAGGTCTTCCTGCTGACAAAGTAGTTATTTTGGGGGATGGAAATGCCAAAGGTAAATTCTAGTGTTGGGCAATATCTTTTATATATCCAAGATCATTTTAATCATGTTTGCTGCATTTGAATTATGTTATATCTATGATTATTTAACTTATATTCGCTTCATTTGACTACTGTTTACTAGCCGTGTCCATAGAACTCTTGTCCACATCATTTATTTGAGTAGCACCTGTGGATCTATGATGCAGGAGCATGAATAAAAATATCCTATTCCTTTTAGGAATCAAATGCTTTATTTAGAATTACAGTTGATACTTAGTGATTTTCTTTGTTTAGAATTCTATTTAGGAATTTCTTTTTTACTGTACACAAAAATCTCACAGTAAGAAATAAAAGAAGAGGTATGATTCACTTCTCCGACCAAAAATCTCAGCTTATCAATAGTAAGAATAAACTTCAACATACCAAGTCACCAAAATGATCATTATATAAGGTTTAAACCAACCTAACCTGTGCATCGTATATAATTGTGGTCTGCTCCTTGTCAGTTTGGTGCATAAATCCAACAAAAATATTTCAGACCAATTAATTGATCAAAATGTGTAAGGGGATCAATGTAGATAAGATGATCACTATGATCAGAACATGCAAGGGATGGATGTAAATAGAATGAATAAAGTTATAGTTCATAGAGAAAGGCTGAAACTTACAAGTTAAATCCACAACATTTTCTGCCATGTTGAATTGCAACAAATTTCTGTTTAATTACTAAATTTGTAAAATAAACTTCCTAGTAATCAGGATTTCCAAGTTTCAACAAATCTGTATTGCAAATGGAAGCAAAGCTCTGGTTTTTTAAAATTTCAATCTTGTGGGGATGAACTATCTCAGAATTGAGCGTATATGAAATATTTGGATCCATCTGTGGACTGGGACTTCGTAGCAAGTTTACACTTCAAAGTTTCGGCCTAGCTAAATGTTCAATTTTATCGATCAAATAGCATGTGAGGAGAAACAAATTACTTGGAGCTTTACAGTCTTTGTTATGCATTACTTACTGGCTACTGTTTATAGTTTAGCGTAGCAAATTTGGCTTTTCTAATCCTTACCTATTTCTTTAATTGATGCATACAAATATTTTAATCCTTTTGTTTTCTTCCCAGCAATTTTTGTTAATGAGGAAGATGTCGGTACATTTACCATAAGAGCTGTCGACGACCCTCGAACCTTGAACAAGATTCTATATCTTAGGCCCCCTGGTAATATCTTATCACATAATGAGCTCGTGACGCTTTGGGAGAAGAAGACTGGCAAGACCTTTCAGAGGGTTTATGTCCCTGAAGAAGATGTTCTCAAGCAAATTCAAGGTATGGTTAGAACTTGGAACCTTTAATTATAAGGCATTTTATTAACAGAATGGAAAACATGTATAATATTCCAAATCCAAACTAGGCTTTATAGTTTATATATACCCATACCAATAGAATATTTGGCAAGTGCAACATATACCTAGAAGCTGTTTGTTCGGTAGAAAATGCGCTTGTTGCAATGAAAAGTTATGTCTGCTATGTTCGTTCAATATGTTGACATGGTGCTCGAGATTGTGAGTAGGGATGCAAAATATGGCGAAAGGTGTGTAATTGGTGCCTTAAAAATATCTCCAGCATTTTTTGCAGTTCCTTGAAAAATTGAAAACACTGTTACAGTTAAAACACTAGATTCTTAGATTGTAATTCTCTTAATCCGCAGTCCATTCAACCCCAACTCTCAACTGGCATTATTCAATCCAAAGAATTTATTTAGAGTTCATTTTTCTACAACAAACAGTGCATGCAGCAACTGCTGCACTTTCCTTTGAAGCGAACCAAATGACCACTAATATACTAGTGTTTTGCACGTGCAATGCACATATACATATGCTAGATATAATTGAAAATGATTTGAGGAAATCTCTAAAGATTATTAGTTAATAATAGACCTTCTTGTTAAAGATTTATGTAACAATTCGAAAACATTCAGTTAGTGAAAAATTAGGAAAAAAAATTAGATGTTATTTTTTAAAATTATGATAATGTTTCTTGCCGCCTATGATGAATCAAATTAGATTTCAATATCGGACCCATCTGCTTTTGAGTTAAAATAGAAGAGGTATGTTTCTCTTTGCAGAGTCTCCTATCCCTTTGAATGTTGTCCTGTCCATCTGCCACTCGGTGTTTGTGAAGGGAGATCACACCAACTTTGAGATCGAGCCATCGTTTGGTGTTGAGGCTACTCAGCTGTTTCCTGATGTCAAATACACCACGGTCGACCAATACCTCAATCGCTTTCTGTGATGGCATTTGCTTCAATATAGTAGTCTTATGTTCAATAAGAGATGGTGGTCTTATGTCCCAGTTGAGTGAAAAATGAAAGGGAGAGAAAAAAAAACAATTATGGAGCTGGATTTTCCTGTTACTTTAATGTTTTTGGATTATATTGGATCTTACCTTATATAATATCTTTACTGCTTAGCTATCTTGACGCTTAGTTGTATAGGATTATTCATGCACAGGTTTGAGGTGTGTAGGCTATATGCTTCAATTTTGAAGCCTCGTCTTATGATTTGTACACGTCATATAATATATGTTGAAACCTCCATCTCTTACTTGCATAGAAAGGTGACTACTCTTTTAAAATAGTTACACCTTCCATCACAGAAAAACATATGGTATACTGCAAGAAAAAGAAAAATAGTATCAGTGCCGTTTCTGTCTTCCAAGTGACAATGAGATATCTGTTTTTAGATATGTGCTTGATCTGTTTCTCATCGATGAAGTAAACAGAAGAATGTAAACAGAGAGAAAAGATATTTGAGTAAAAGGGTAGAATGCTGATCATCGGTTGCACTGGGTATTATCGGTAAATTCAGCATCTATCCAACCGTGTGGTCTGGTAACCCCACCTTTGTCCTCATGTTTGTGCCAGGGAGCACCGCGGCGGCCAAGGCCAAGCTTCCAAAAGGTTTCAGGAGACTTGGAGTCACACTTTGTACATGTAAAATATTTGCCAATTGCCTTTGCATCTTTGCTTCTGTAGATTTTTTAAGGGTAGAGCTTGATTTATCAAATTGGGATTTTGAATGGGGTTTGTACGATGACTGTCACACCCCGCTTCCCAAAAGACGAAGAGCGAGAGCGGACGAGACCCGCATCGTATTCACACCGAGAAGCATTACTTCTCGATACAAATATGCTAAGCATCTGGATCAAGCAGGATAAATATAAACCAACAAGAATTTAAAATAAATAAATATCATCCATCAACATTTATTTACAAGTTTCAAGTTTACTGGTAAAAGTCAAGTCTAGCGACTCCAAAAAAAATAAACAAGAGTTGAAGGAAAACACATTAAACTTTTAGGTACACTAACTGAAAAGGAAACTAAAACTCGGGTTGACTAGAAAGATATTGACAGTCCTTCTCAGTTGGTATTACCTCGTACTTAGCCTTTTCTTTCATCCCACTGTCGTCTGACGACATTCTCCAGAACAGAAAACAGGAATGCCATCTTCAGTAAGTCCACAGTTTATAAAAATAAAATATTTGAAACGAAACATTATGTACGGTGTTAAAGTGTTATATAAGTTTTTAGCTAGAGTACAGTTTGATGTCTGTGCACAGTAGATATTATTTATATACATTTCAGCAATAAATAGATGTAATTTCAGCAATAAATAGACGTAAGTTAAGTATGCAGGTGAGTTGTAGTTAAAAATATTTAATTTAGCTGTTATAGCCTGTAGATTAATGTATATGTAGTGAGCTAAATTTAATGTTCACTCGAGCAATTTCATAATTAATACTATACGTACGGAGTAATGTCATGATGTATATAGTAGAGAATGATTAAGACAGTATGGAATTCATGAAATAAGTATGGTTAAATACATACATAGAAAGTTAGAATATTCATGACATTCTATGAACAGTAAACGAGAATAACTGTGAACAGTAACCGACAGTGTCCATGTCAAATAAGTAACATGTTTTAATATGCAAAGTAACTAGAGTATCACGATATTCGATATTTCGGTATTATTAATTATAAGTATAAACTCGATTTGTGAGAGTTTTATTGTGTAACTAGGATATTCCGTAATTCCCACGGAACAATGGTAACACAAAATTCAAGATTTATATATAATGCAATGTATTGTATTCTCCGATACCACGATCCCCTGTTACACATAAATACCATCATTCTTCGAGCTACCTCATCCCCATGATGTGTGTGTGTGTGTGTCTATATATATATAGTGTCTATTATGCATGTCATGTTCACGAGATTCAAGTATGCAAGAGGTTCATGTCAGGTTCATATCGAGTTTAGGTCAAGATAGTATAATCTCACGCCGGTTCGAGTGTGAGCGTCACCACCGCAGGAGTATTCACAGAACCAAGGGTTTCAACCAGGGACAAGGAAACACGGGCTTATTTATGAGTTAGTAATGGGACTCCTGAGATTCAGTTGAATTTAGGTCAAAATAGTATAATCTAACACCGGTTCGAGTGTGAGCGCCAATATTTAAAATAGCTCGCTACATAACTTGTTATTTTACGCTATGTAGGGTAGCTTAGTCTATTCGATACGTAGTTTTAGAAAAAATCTCAAATACAAAGCAGCTTACGTTTTTTATTCAAATAGCTTACGCTTTTAACAAATAGTATACGCTATGCTATGCGTATGATATTTTCATATAAGATTTTCTATTGATGTTCTTAAGATTTCAGTATCTAATCCTAAACTATATGAATACGATCTCATTAAAGTTCCAACCTCTCAATTTGAAATTATATTTAGTAGACATGTTTCTCGAACAAACATTATTTAATTAATTTTTGATGGGTTTGATACTAGTATGAATCATATATGAACTCAAGAATTGAAAATTTTGAAAATATTGTTTTTTTTTGGGAATTTTAGGGAGCAGAGAAATTGCAACCGTAAAAAATATTGTTATATTACTTATCTCAGACTAATTTTATATCTTTATAATAATATAATTTATTGTAAATGAGATGATTATAGTAATAATTAATAATTCATTTAGCTTACGCTATGCGCAATGCTTTTTGCGCTCTTCACTATTTAGTAGTGGAACGCTATGCAACACACTATCACTATTTTGAACATTGGTGAGCGCCAACCACCGCAGGAGTATTCACAGACCCAAGGTTATCAACCAGGGATAAGGAAATACGGATCCATTCATGAGTTAATAATAAGACTCATGAGATTCCGTTGATCGAATTTATAACTCAAACTACTCCGATGTTCCTCACGTATGTTAAACTATATGTAATGGCTAGAAAACGGTACTGTAAAGAAGTGTTGTGAACTACTAATTACTTAAGTTAATGGAAATCAGAAAATAAACAAGAAATATAGCCCTAGGAGCTATTCAAACGTGGGTTCAAGTCTCGCCTAATTATGACTACTGGCTTATGAGATATACGCGTTTTCGTATCGTTGTGCAGAATAAATCCAAATCTGTCCAGCCCCGACACATGTTTTTAAAACACGGTTTGCATTATTTTCCGTCGGTTTTCATATTGGATATGTATGCCCTAGAGGCCTGTTTTGTATAGGATGCTAGGGATATGTATGTACAGAACAATCTTGCTCAGTTGTATAGTATATTATTTGAATTACCTTTGTCTTAATATATGTATTTCTTTCTCTTGTTGCTTTATATCGCTTACACATATTGATAAAGACTCGATATAGTAGTATACTATTTTGGTTTGTCTTTATCTTAACATGTGCATATATTATACTTGATATCATATATGGCGGATACATGTTGATAAAGCCCGTAGGATTTTGCTTGACTACCAGCGTTATGATGGTGATCATACTTGTGGGAGATGGGTAGTCCATAAGCACATCCTTAAAGGTCCCAAGTCGAAGGAATATCGAGACCAGGCATCGATATTTCAGAGTAGACTTGTGTATACGTTTCTAGACCCCAACAAGGAGAGATGGTTGGTCCCATGGCCATTGGTGTGATCACCTAAAATTGTATACAGGTGCTCACTGGGGGTGAGTACACTGGACGGACTCGCCAAGAACCTCTAAATGGTATTATACCTATCGTTAAATAGTAGTTCTCAAGTGACAAGAGTGCAGGTTAGTCTTCGGACCTGAGATCATCATTTGTCTCATATGAGTTCCCACTGTGCTTTGATCACTATCCTACCATGGCTCTACTGAGTTGTGCAAAAAGGTTTTGGTTGGATACAGTCTCCAGCTACATTGAGGCAGTGAGTGATTGTCAGGGACTCATCTCTCTCGGTATTGGGAGTCGATATCGCACTGTATCCGGTTGGCCAGAACCATAAGATCTTGGCCAAGGCATTTGAGATTTACTGATAGTTAGATCGGTAGTTTCTCGGATCGATCCTGAGCCAAATCGACACAACTTATCGGATCGGTAGGGGTCTGATGTTTACCACCCCTAGACCCGGTATGTAATACTCTTATATGAAGAGGCTGGACTGTACGGAGATTGTCACGGATACGCTCAGTAGGGGTTTGGATGAGCTTTCTCACCGGCCTTCTTTTCGACAGGTACCTGGGTAGTCGTTACGTATAGCTAGTGTCGCTAGCATGCTTGTGGTTAAACCCACTGCCAGCGTACTGTCGAGTTTTTAGAATCTCACATAGAAGGTTTCTCTGATTCAGGCGAAACGATGTGGTGGCCGTATGTTTATACGTGCAGCGTTTCGATCGAATGATAATACTCACCGACTGACGATTAAGCCAGATTATTAAATCAGGTATTGATTTAATAATTTACATATACATATTTCGATATGTATATTCTAGTGTTATCCAGATTTTCGATCGGACGATTGTTAATACTAGTGGGCTTAGGATTAAGCCAGTTATTTAAATTAGATATTGATTTAATGCTAGTATTATATTAGTAGTATTGTTCTATCTCTTGAGTATTCGTATTTTGGTACGAATACGGGTATGTATATACGGTAGAGTGTATTCCGTATTTATACGAAAAACATTCTAGAAGGTGAACACCTCATTTTTTATTTACCCATTTATTCTTTTAAATGGAAATGAAGTGTAAAGGTGGTGAGGTGAGAATGGGGAGAACCATGCTTCAATAGTATTGACAAATGAATTGAATATTCATTTGTGCAAACTATTTAAGTATGGTTGTGATTTTATATTGGAAAAATGGGATATACAAAACCATGGTTCATTATTTTTCACACAAGTTTTTGATCTCATTCTCACCATGAGGTTCTCTCTCCTCACTTGCCTTTCTTAAGTTCCTCCTCCTTCTTCTTCATCTTTCTCCCTACCATCTCATGTGTTGAGAATCAAGGGAGGAAGAGAGATGGAAATACACTAGAAAACTCACCACATTTTCTCAGTAACCTAAATTAGAAAACTAGATTACTAAGTTGCTTCATTAGTGAAGCTAAGTTTGGATTATAAACTCTTGGATGGATCATCTAGAATCAAGAAGGCCATCAAGTAAGGTTGATCTAGAAGACCTCAAGGAGCTTAAGAAGAAGAGTGAAGACCCGAAGGACACAACCCTTAGGTATAAAACTCGATCATGGTAGCTAGAATTCCTATAGCTTGCTGGTTTCGATATTTGGTTAGATTTTAGGATGTGTTTTCTACAGTCAAAGTTTTAAAAGTTAAAGTTTTTCGTTCTGCAACGGCCGCAGTAGGCGGCCAGGGCGCTACGAATCCCAACATTCAGGTCTCGAAAATTATTAGAAATTTGTAGTTCTTTCGATCTACTTATCTAAACAACTAGGTTACGCGCGATTTAGATTCCTGAAACTCTAGCTATGGTCAGATTAACATCAAGGTGCAAAATAGAAATTATAATTTCAGGACAGCAACTATGGGGTGTCTTACAGGGCATGTATCTGGTCATTCTATACATTTCTGAGTCACCAAATATATAGAAAAGTCATAAGTCTGCCAATTAAGTATCCATAAACTAAGGTTTGTCACAAACCGACGTCGGGAGCTCGAGTTATATCATATTTAAAAACAGTGCGCGAATTAGGACAGATTCTGTCCAGAACACATAATTTTAAATGGCAGAATTCTATAAGTTATATCGGTTTTCGGAGAAACATTAAAACTAGGAAAATCTAGTTTTTTCGATCTAGTTGTCCAAAACACTTGAGTTTGCTAAAAACAGACCTCAGAATATGAAGTTATGGATCTCCGAAGATGGCCGATAAAAATAGTTTTCTGATTTTAAAAACAGTGACAAAAAAATCATGTAAAGCCTAAACTAGGTCCTGTTTCGATTTCTGAAAATTTGTTTAAAGTGCATATAAAATTCTATGTAGTTTTTAGACTTAATTCTCTTAAATTCTTGAATATGAAACTTATATTTTGATCCTTTTCCACATTTAGCATCAAAAAGTTGATTCTAACGACATACGATTCCATTCAAAATATACCTACGATTGAAATGCTAAAAGACAAAAAATGCATTGAGCTTTGTGTGAGTTTCATTTATACAGTGAACCATCCATGTGAAACGTGTGTATGGAACAAATATGTGGATCGGGTCATATCACATATATATAAAGAAAAGGATCCAATAGAAGAGAATTCAAATAATAGAAAAAAACAATAATATATGTATTACTTAATCGTAATCAATATTTTGGTTAATAATGAAGATACCGTAGTAATGTGTATATGCAATTAATAAAGTTTGTTAAACTGCAGAACAACATGGTCTTATATAAAAAGGCACTGCAAAAGTGTTGAATATGTACAAAGTGTCGATTGGTAGATAGTTACATATTTGTTTTATATAGTTTGGTACAGAATATTAATTATAATATTGACATAGAGTAGGTTAAAGATATACGATAATTAATTATGTCATTCTATAAGATATACTTTTGGACAAGACAACAGGATTTAGAAAAAATAATAATAATCATGAGATGAGAACAACTACACCACTGATTTGAATAGTTGAATTGAAACCAAGCCATTGATGAGAATAGATTCAATCAATTTTCTTTTTCGAAATATATATATATATATATATATATATATATATATATATATTTGATGTATCACACATTATTTGCTATGATTTGAACGAAAAACATAAAATTATTTTATATAAAATATACCTCTTAATATAAGCTTAATGTATGTGATGATGATGTGATTGTGCTCTTAATTTTTCATATAATAATTATAATATGGGTAATACACAGATCAAAATTAAATTACACTAGAATTCATTTTGCAATTAGACACTAATATTTTGAGACCTATAGTCAACAACTAATTGAACAAGGAGGAAGAAGGGATTTACAAATTGGCAACTTGATTTTTATATCAAGTTTCCGGTTTCATTGTAAAGATAGCCTTGGGTCGGTTACGAGACTTCCGACATTTGATCGACGATTTCTATTTCTCCTATGATGATTGTTTCATTAGATTTTGGTGCAATATCAGATTGGAGATGAGAGAAAAATAGAGAGGAGGGATTCCCCTTGGACTTGAAGAGGAGAAAGAAAAAATACGGCAGAAAAGAAAAAGATTAAGGGGTTAAGATTTATTAGAATCTTATCAATCCCCCAAAATCAGAACAACCAAAAAAACAGTCAAAACAGATATATCCAAATAACAAACCAATAATTTAAAACAATAAATAAATAAATTTATTTTAATTAAAAGAAAAACTTTTATCTTTTTTTTTATAATAATACTATGACTGAAAATGCCCACATAAAATAATATAAATTAATTATACTAAACAAAATATAAATAAATTAGTATAATATAACCATACTATATGAAAACTACAATAATAATTAAAACATACGGCTAACTAAAGAGAATATAAATACAAAATAAAAATAGAACAATAAAAACATAATTATACAAAACAATATAATAAACTAATAATTATAATAAACAAATAAATAATTTAGGAAAGCTAGGGTTTGAACTTGAGACCTGTGGGATAGCAGTACAGCGTCTCAACCAATAGAATACAAGTAATGATAATACATACATTCAAATAGAAATAAATATATACCGAGTTTAAAAAGAAATTATCTTATTATAAAGGAAAGAGTACATGGATTTTGCGGTCGTTACATTCTACCCTCCTTAATATAAATTTTGTCTTCGAAATTCAGAAGAATCGTGTCGCTACTGGACAAGGTAGAGATAATGTCGTCGCTTGTTACCTTCATGCTCCATCAGTCGATATAAGAAGGGATACGATGAATTAAAAGGACATGAGATGCTTCCGAATAGGAAGTTCCAAAGCCGGGACAGGGAGTACTAGGATAGATCAGGAATTGTTGAAGAATATATGCAAGGGATATATTAAGAGGTGCAAGCAATAAAGACCAATAGGGAGTCAAGAAAACAAGAAGTAATCACGAAAGTTACAAGAAAAGATCAAGATGGAGATGAAGGGTTTGTACTTTCGTTTCCTTCGTGTTGAGACGATATCGTCAGGGAAAGTAAAAAGGATGATCGGTTTCCGCTCTTGAAGAAGAACGCGGGGTGAAACGGGATCTCGAACACTACTCTCCTTTGATGGCAGTTGAGTGTGGCGTAGAAGAATCACAACCATTGCATTCTGAGGACAACGTCGAAGTTGGGGATGTCGATGTTCTAAAAGAAAAGAGTTGCAAAAAAGACAAGCTAAGGGATGCAAGAAACGAACCAACAGAAATTTAAGAAACCAAAAGTTACAAGACGTCACGAGATATAATCTCCAAGAAAGTTGAAATTGAAGTTCACGATGGATTCAAAGGATGGTATGAGATTCAAAGAAAAAGTTAAATGTTGTTGGATTTTTTTAATTCTTGTATTATCTGCTTTCAATGGTCATGCAAAACCGATCTACATAGGCCACCAATAAAACATGTCTTGCCCGCTTCCCAAAAGACGAGGAGTGAGAGCGGAAGAGACCCACAACGTATTCATACCGAGAAGTACTCCTTCGCGATATGAATATACTAAGCATCTGGATTAAGAAGAAAAAATATAAATCAACAAGAATTTAAAATATATAAATATCATCCATCAACATTTATTACAAGTTTTAAGTTCACTGATAAAAGTCTAATGACTTCAAAAAATAAACAAGAGTTAAAAAAAACGTCTTAAACTTTTTGGCACACCAACTGAAAATGAAACTAGAGCTCGGCTTGACAAGAAAGATATTGACTACCCATATCGGTTGGTACCACCTTATACCTGACCTCTTCTCCTGCCCTACTGTCGTCTAACGACATTCTCCAGAAAAGAAAACAGAAAACAGCAATGCCATCTTCGGTAAGTCCACATTTTATAAAAAAATATTTAAAACGAAACATTCTGTATAGTGTTAAAGTGTTTGTTAGGACTTTACCCACGCACACTTTTGTGGTTTTGAAGGAAAAGGTTTTTAGAAAAAGTTCGCACGCGAGCTCGGTCTCGTTTTAAAATTTATAAACCGCAAGTGTACAGCGCGTTGTAGCGAGCCAGCAAATACGGGTCGATCCACGTGGAATTGATGATTAGAGATTGTTATTAAAGGTTCAAGGAGAAAGAATTCTGGTTTGTCACGAAATTAAGAAGAATACGAAAAATATAGAACAAGTTAAGAAAAGTGATCGTGGCTCCGGTTCGGATAGTTGAATCGCGGCGATTTTTTCGATGCTCCCTTGATCATGAATTGTTCCGTCCTTATGTTGAATCTGGCTTGAAATATGGCTTGTCAAGGCGTTTGCGAAGCACAAACCATCAAGTTGCCGATATTCGACACAAGATATGAAACAATTTCATTACGTTCTTACTTACCATTTTTATGTCCATACATGATGTATCAACACTAAGCACAAGGGTTAGCAAGCATAAAATATCAACACACATCAAGTTGCAAATAAGAAGTAAAAGTTTGCATTACTCTTGCTAAGTAAGTGGGTGATAGTATATGGTATATGCTTGATGAAAGGTGTCAAGAAACATAAGCAATATACCATATCTAAACTCCTAGCAAGTTTAACACAAAATTGATTCTAACCTTAACTTTGAAAATTGTGATCATTAGAGAATAGGGTATGTGATAAAGGTTGCAAGTAACCATCAAAATCAACATACCATATCAAACATATCTATTTAGCAATCTTAAGGTTACAATCACAATTAAGCACTTTAAACATTCATAAAAGAAGGAGGAAGGCAAAACCATCATCTCACTTCCTCACCATCACCACAACCACAAAGTTACATAAATATTACTTAAAAGAGAAAACAAAACACAAGAGAAATGAAGAACATGAAACAAGTATAGAAAATGAAAATAAGTGCAATTCTTTATTAACAAAATGGGGAGCTTGAGCTATAAGGTAGATAGCAACTTCAATCTCTTTAATGGAGCACTCAAGTGAGAGCTCAAAGAGGGAGGAAGAAGAAGCTATCAAGAGTTACAAACTGTTTTTCTCACTCCCAAAAGCCTCCGCAGAACTTAATCTGAGACCTGCTATATATAGGCAACTAAATATCAAAAATTGCATATGACACTGGACTGACAAGACCACCAGGGACCCACAGAAGAAGCACGAGCCAAAATGGCTAATACTTGGCCTCAAATTGCGGCCAAGATGAATATATTTTCGGCCCAATTTTGGAGTCTGGTTCCCACCTTGGTATAGTAGTCTTCTATCATCAAGAGCATGTCTCTATAATTGCAATTTATTTTAATTCCAACTTGGATGCAAACATAGAGAGAAGTGATCAAGTGGTATTGTGTTCACACCTCACATCAACTCTTTTTATTACAAATTATAGCACAATCCACTTGTGTATCCACTTGCAAGGCATCATGATGGTGTTTACCCACTTGGTGATGGTTCATACACCCTTAGTGCATATGATCCAACTCTAGTTCACACTTGTTCACACATGATCATGTTGGACCAAAACCAATTATTTATTGTACACAACTTAATCTGTTTGCAAAACTCAATGACTTGATCTGTTATCTGTCCCGTTTGCATTTCCGGCTAAAAACCATCGTTTCTGTTCGTATTGTGTATCGTCTCTAGTGTTTTTGCCTGTGTACCTGTAATCTGTACTAATGAGTAAACACGGATTAAATAGCACTGTTTATTGACAAAATGATAAGAAATGAGTGGTATTAAATTGTAATAAATCGTGCCGAACAAAAACCCCTAAACCTATCTTTTGCTCGTCCCGAGCAAAACAAAATCCTACCCTCACTTTCGCAGGGAACGCGATTGCACTGAGCCCGTGCAAGAAGCCGTTAAACCTCTAGGTGTCCCTAGTAGGAGGAGTTTTGTCTTTTGAGGGTTTTCAGCGGATTACACCCACAAAATCCCGTCAAGCTAGTTTCGTGAGGAAAATATTGATTCTAATCCTAAGATTTAGTGTCATAGCTAGAAGTTCTATTACCCTAGTTAGAAACGTTCAACCCTTATTTTCCACTCCTTACATCTCATTTAACAAAAGTTCATATACGTCTTCACATTATTGTTCGAATAGTGTCGTTAAGTTTTAAAAACTTCGATTAGGGTCATCATGTCCTTAATACGGGCCAGGAAAGACTTCTAAAGGATCACACGAGTTTGAAAAGACTTAAGATTTTCTTAATTTTAATTCTTCGGTTAAATTTCAAGTCAGAAATTATATCATCTTTAACAAAATTAAGTCTTATTTTTCACTCCTACCCTTCACCTATCTTCGTTCATATACACCTTTCGTGATCGTGCAAAAAATCTTATAATCTTTCAAATTTAAACTTTCATATCTCCGCTAAAAAACTATTGTAAATAGAAAACTCGTCCCCGTCATGATTATTCTCCCACAAAGAACCGTGAGGACTTTTAACTCGGAGAGAACACTTGCTTGACTTGTTTTATTTGGCGATTGGAGACTTAGCGAGTTTTTGGTCAATGACTTCTAAACCAGATGGTTTCAGGACATTAGATATGGAGACACCACTAAGACTTAATTGCCCAAGTCACCAAGGACACAAAACAAAAGACTTATTTTGTTGCGTTTAAAAAAATATTCTAAAGGCAGTGCGAACGGAGATATTGTCAGTTTTTCTTTTCAATCCCAAAGACATGTTCGCGTGGATAAGATGTATAATCACTCCAACAAAATTCCAGATGGGTTAGTTTTTAGATTTTAACTTCCATTAAAGCTTTCAATAATATCCCACATATCCACTTCACTTTATGAACTATTTTTGATAATATTTAATTCAGAACAAACTTATTTGATCCTAAAGAAATTTAACGATTTTTCAACAGTTTAAAGACATTTCAGGCTTTTCATCTAATTCTCAAAAACTTACGACACGTGTAAAGTGATATAAAAGACATATATTAGGTATGGTTAAACTCAAAGGAGGGTTATCTTTCGGGTTTTCAATTTCTCGAAAAGAATATAGTTGTTTCTATCTTATCAACTAAACCGTCGGACTTCGAATTTAAGTTTCCTCGCTAGCTATCTTGATGACCAAGTTTTTATGTTTTGAAAAAATTTCAAATTTTTATGGGTGTTTTTTAATACATATGCAATGCAGAATATACACATGATGCGCAAAAGGTAACGGATTGCTCATCCCTAAACCTGAGTTTTACGATGTCCTCATCATTGCCTCCGTCTCCGGTTGCTAGACTTAGACATCAGGGTGAGTTTTTATTCACAAAAAAGAAAATCTAAGAACTAATTAAAGTATTTAAATGTTAAGAGATTGCGTTAGTCCAGAAATTAGTACCAGCCATTCAAAAATTTTGTCGATATAAGGACATGGCTGGTAAAAGAAAAAGGAAATGTACATATTAGTGGTATGGTTAGATGTTAATAATGGCCATGGGTGTGTGAAAGTAAGGATCAGGAAACGTTGAATATGAAGACGAAATTTTGAAGGAGTCAAAGAATTGTTGCCCGAATAAATTGTATATTTAAGAAGTATGTGTTGAGTCTCGAGATCATATTTGTTTAAAAACTGTAGTTCATCCTCAAAAAGTTCAGCAAAAGAAAGATCCGTAAGATATTCCTAAAGTGATCCTGACTCAAACTCATTCAGATTATCAAGTTCATCCGCAAATATCTCCTCAAAACTCAGCATAAAAGAATATTTCTCAAGGTTGTCTTACTTCCTATAATTCTCCACAATCATATTCTCCTCAATACTGCTCAAATCCCCCAAATCAAGTTCTCCCTCATCATATTCACATATGGGTAGGTCCATGTCATTTAAAAATGTAGGTTCCCACTATAAAGTTTCGTCAAAAACTTCTTTAATTGGTAAAACTAAAGTTGTGGGCTCCATATCCTTGATTTCTTCTAACAATATATCCCAACCATATCCGTCAAATTCACAAGTTTCCACCTCTAAAATTTCTTCGATATAATCAGTCGGTGGAAGAATCTCATCTTCAAGTGGTATATCAGTTAAATTATCCTCAAGATTACACGTGATAAGAGACCTATTTGGTACTTGAAATCTAGTGTCGGACTGACTCGAAGGGTTTTCTTGTTTGTCCTGATAACACTCAGTCAAATCAATTATATCATCATCATCTATGAAATTATCAAAATTTGTTTGATTATTTATCTCACTCTGGTGACTTCCTAGATGACAGATATTGGTATTATTGGTTTCAAATTGACGGTGTTCACTTCCTAAAATCTTCACAGCTAAATATTTTATTTATTTGTTCGTCGATTCTAGTCAATGATTGAGCTTGAGCGTAAAACAATTGATCAGCTTGTTGTATGAACATGGCCAGCGTCGAAACTGTTTGATTCTCGAATGCAATATCACTTCAATACCTTTCTCTAAAGCGGTCAACCTAGCATCCATCTCGCTATCATACCCTAATGATGTGTCAATTGTTTCAGGAAGGGTGGGTTGTGGTGGCAGGGATGCTGAAGCAGTCAACTTGTCGACCTATTTCTCTAAGTTTTCAATCAATTGATCTATGCTTGAAATGGTATTGGATTCAAGAGTGTTAGGTGGGTGACTGATATCAAAATTTTGGTATGGTTGGCCACCCCCTACGAAGGGACAGTTTTCAAGAATATGGGAAGAATCTTGGCAATTCGAACAAAAGAATTGGGTATGCGTATAAACAAAAGAATATGGATCGTGAAAAATCGAACTAAACTGTGTATCACCCATATCAACAAGCACTCATAAAATCACAAAAACAAATAATATCACACCTCTAGCAGTCTATGTTATGCTAAGTCATCTAGACCGGCTCAAGAACCTGATTGTTGAAGTAAAATTGTGTCCAGAAACGGGCTCAAGATATACGGATCAAGAAGCCAGGTAAATGCAGAGATAAGAGGAGGTTTTCCAACGCTTTCGCGAAATTTCATAATTAAAATAACCCTTTCTCTTTTGGCAGTTGCGCCGTGTACACTTACATAGACACCTCTTGAATAATATAACATTAAGCAGTGTTCTAAACACAAGTAACTTGCCCTATTGAGCGTGAATCCTTAAGGTCAGAGTTCTAATTGATTTTAAAATTACTGTGGGTATGCAAAATGCAGTTTTATAATTTCTGAGCCACAGAAAAAGGTGATGAAATCCTTTACCGTATTTTGTTTAGTTCTCGTGCTCTTAAGTCCGTATTAGCATGCAAATGCGCAAATCACTAAAAGAATTTAAGCAATCAAACAATCAAGCACATTCTTTTTCATTTTAGGTTTAAACACTGCAACAAATACGAGTTAGTTCTCCGTTCTATTGGCGGCAAATTTTGCGAAGAATCCTGCAGAAGATATAATAATGGAATGCGTCGGATTTGAGAAAAGGTGTTAAAAAATACGCACCGATATGATTTTGGGTTTAAGAAACCCTCGTTGAAGTTATCGCGGGTACTTGGATGTTTGCTTGCACGGGTCAAACTATCTGGATCTTTGGCACTGTACTTCACTAACGCCTTGTTATCAAAATTGAATCTTGCTCCGCACGATCGCTGCTCGTAATTCTATCGAAATCTGAAAATGTCGGAATATACGATATTTAGTGCAAAAAGCCATACATACAGCCAATTAGCTGCACACACACAATTGTGAAATTTTGCATATAAGAATGGATCAAAAATAGGTCAAAGAAGCAAACCCTAAAATTTTGGAGCAGATGGACCAAAAATTGCGGCCAACTCTTAGAGTTGGTGTTCCAATTTTGTATTGTGTGCTTCTAGTCCTATTAGTGTCCCAATGGTTTATGCAAAATTTTATAATTAAAGACAGAGTGACAGCAGATCAAAAAGACAGAGAACAAATATTAGAAAAGTTAGTTTTGTTAGTTTTTTTAAAAAAATATTTAGTTAAAGTTAGTTTTGTATATACAATTAAATTATAAATAACAACCCCTAATGACTACCGCTTCCCCGGCAATGGCGCCAAAAACTTGTTGGGACTTTACCCGTGCACGCTTTTGTGGTTTTGAAGTAAAAGGTATTTAGAAAAAGTGCACACGCTAGCTCAGTCTCGTTTTAAAATTTATAAACCGCAAGTGCACGGCGCGTTGTAGCGAGCCGGTAAGTATGAGTCGATTCATAGGGAATTGGTGATTAGAGATTGTTGTTAAAGGTTCAAAGAGAAAGAATTTGGGGTTTATCACGAAATTAAGAAGAATACGAAAATATAGAACAAGTTAAGAAAAGTGGCCACGGCTCTGGTTCGGATGGTTGAATCGCGGCGATTTCTTCGATGCCCTCTTGATCATGAGTTGTTCCGTCCTTGTGTTGAATCCGACGTGAAGCATGGCTTGTCAAGGCGTTTGCGAAGCACAAACCATCAAGCTGCCGATATTCAACGCAAAATATGAAACGATTCCGTTACGTTCTTACTTATCATTTTTATGTTCATGCATGATTTATCAACACTAAGCATAAGAGTTAGCAAGCATACAATATCAACACACATCAATTTGCAAATAAGAAGTAAAAGTTTGCATTACACTTCTTAAGTAGGTGGGTGATAGTATATGGTATATGCTTGATGAAAGGTGTCAAGAAACATAAGCAACATACCATATCTAAACTACATAGCAAATTTAACACAAAATTGATTTTAACCTTAACTTTACAAATGGTGATCATGAGAGAATAGGGTATGTGATAAAGGTTACAAGTAACCATCAAAATCAACATACCATATCAAACATATCCATTTAGCAATGTTAAGGTTACAATCGCAATTAAGCACTTTAAACATTCACAAGAGGAGGAGGAAGGCACTCATATCCTCACCATCACCACAACCATAAAGTTACACAAACATTACTTAAAAGAGAAAACAAAACACAAGAGGAATGAAGAATATAAAACAAGTAAAGAAAATGAAAACAAGTGCAATTCTTTATTAACAAAATGGAGAGCTTGAGCTATAAGGTAGATAGCAATTTCCATCTTTTTAATGGAGCATTCAAGTGAGAGCTCAAAGAGAGAAGAAGAAGAACCTATCAAGAGTTACAAACTGTTTTTCTCAATCCCAAAAGCTTTCGCAGAACTTAATCTGAGACATGTTATATATATGCAACTAAATATCAAAAATTGCATATGACACTGGACTGACAAGACCACCAGGGACCTACAAAAGAAGCACGAGCCAAAATGGCTAAGACTTGGCCGCAAATTGCGGTTAAGACTTGGCCGCAAAATGCGGCCAAGATGAATATATTTGCGGCCCAATTTTGGAGTCTGGTGCCCACCTTAGTACAGTAGTTTTCTATCATCAGAAGTATCTTTCTGTAATTGCAATTTATTTTAATTCCAACTTGGATGCAATCTGGAGCAATGAATATAGAGAGAAGTGATCAAGTGGTATTGTGTTCACACCTCACATCAACTCTTTTTATTACAAATCATAGCACAATCTACTTGTGTATCCACTTTCAAGGCACCATGATGGTGTTTGCCCACTTGGTGATGGTTCATGCCCCTTTGGTGCATATGATCCAACTCTAGTTCACACTTGTTCAGACATGATCATGTTGGACCAAAACCAATTATTTATTGTACACAACTTAATTTGTTTGCAAAACTCAATGACTTGATATGTTATCTGTCCCGTTTGCAGTTCCGGCTAAAAACCGTCGTTTTTGTTCGTGTTGTGTATCGTCTCCAGTGTTTTTGCATATGTACCTATAATTTATACTAATGAGCAGACACAGATTAAATAGCACTATTTATTGACAAAATGATAGGAAATGAGTGGTATTAAAAAGTAATAAATCGTGCCGAACAGTATTATAGAAATTTTTAGTTAGAATAAAGTTTGTTGTGTGTGCACAGTAGATATTATTTATATACATTTTAGCAATAAATAGATGTAAGTTTAGTATGCAGGTGAGTTGTAGTTAAAGATATTTAATTTAGTTGTTATAGCCCTTAGATTAATATAAGTGTAGTGAGCCAAATTTAATGATCACTCGAGCAATTTCATAATTAATATTGTACGTATGGTATATGGAATAATGTCATGATATTGTATATAGTAGAGAATCATTAAGACAATATGGAATTCATGAAATATGTATGGTTTAATACATGCATAGAAAGTTAAAATATTCATGACATTCTATGAACAGTAAACAAGAATAACTATAAACAATAATCGGCTGTGTGCATATCAAATAAGTAACATGTCTTAATGTGTAAAGTAACTAGAGTATCACGATATCCGATATTTCAGTATTATTAATTATAAGAATAAGCTCGATTTTTGGGAATTTTATTATTAGTTAGGATATTCCGTAATTCCTACGGAACAACAGCAACACGAGATTCAAAATTTATATATAATGCAATGTACCGTATTCTCCAGTACCACGAGCAATGAGATATGATCTCATGTTATATATATATATATATATATATATATATATATATATATATATATATATAGTGTCTATTATACATGTCACAAGATTCAAGAGTTTCAAGTATGCAGGTGGTTCATGTTAAGTTCATATCGAGTTTAGGTCAAGATAGTATAATCTCACACCAGTTCGAATGTGTGCGTCAACCACCACAGGAGTATTCACAGACCCAAGACTATCATTCAGGGGTAAAGAAACACGGGCCCATTCATGAGTTGATAATGAGACTCATGAGATTCCGTTGAATTCAGTTCAAGATGGTATAATCTAACGCCAGTCCGAGTGTGAGCATAAACCACCGCAGGATTATTCACAGACCCAAGGCTATCATCCAGGGGTAAGGAAACACGGGCACATTCATGAGTTAGTAATGAAACTCCTGAGATTCCGTTGATCGAGCTCACAACACAAACTACTCCAATGTCCCTCACATATGTTAAACTATATGTAATGGCCAGAAAACAGTACTGTAAAGAAGTGTTAGCGAACTACTAATTATTTAAGTCAATTGAAATCAGAAAATAAACAAAAACATAGCCTTAGGAGTTATGCAAACGTGGATTCAAGTCTCACCTAATTACGACTATTGGTTTGGGAGATATACGTGTTTTCGTATCGTTGCGTAGAACAAATCCAGATCTATCCAGTGCCAAGACATATTTTTAAAATACGGTTTGCATTATTTTCCGTCGGTTTTCAGGTCTCGAAAATTATTAGAAACTTGTAGGTATTTCGGTCTACTTATCCAAACAACTAGATTCCGCACGATTTGGATTCTTGAAGCTCTAGTTATGGTTAGATTAACATCAGGGTTTAAAACAGAAATTATAATTTCAGGACAGCGACTATGGGGTGTCTTGTAAGACATATATCGGGTCGTTCTATAAATTTCTGAGTCACAAAATACATATGAAAGTTATAGATTTGCCAATTATGCATCCATACATCTAAAGTTTGTCACAAACCAATGCCGGGAACTCAAGTTATGTCATGTTTAAAAACAGTGCGCGAATCAGGACAGGTTCGTCACATAATTTTAAAAGGCAGAATTTTATAAGTTATGTCGGTTTTCAAGAAAACGCTAAAACTAGGAAAATATAGATCTTTAGATTTAGTCATCCAAAATACTTGAGTTTGCTCTAAACGGAACTCGGAAGATGGAGTTATGGGTATCCGAAAGTGGCCGATAAAAACAGTTTTCTGATTTTAAAAACAGTGACAAAAAAATCATGTAAAGCCTAAACTAGGTCCCGTTTCGATTTCTGAAAATTTGTTTAAAGTGCATATCAAATTCTATGTAGTTAGACTTAATTCTCTTAAATTCTCGAATATAAAACTTTTATTTTGATCATTTTCCGCAAAGGTTTAACATCGAAAAGTTGATTCTAACGACCTATGATTCCATTCAAAATATACATACGATTGAAATGTTAAAAGACAAGAAATGCATTGAGAATTGTATGAGTTTCGTTTATACAGTGAACCATCCATGTGAAACGTGTGTACTGAACAAGTATGTGGATCGGGTCATGTCAT
Organism: Agapanthus africanus; assembly: GCA_030015575.1. Classification (NCBI taxonomy): domain Eukaryota; kingdom Viridiplantae; phylum Streptophyta; class Magnoliopsida; order Asparagales; family Amaryllidaceae; genus Agapanthus; species Agapanthus africanus. The sequence continues at coordinate 11,877,573 of CM057344.1, read as the reverse complement.
ATATATATAAAGAAAAGGATCCAATAGAAAAGAATTCAGATAGTAGAAAAAAACAATAATATATATCACTTAATCATAATAAGTATTTTGGTTAATATTTTGGTTAATAATGAAGATATCGTAGTAAGGTGTATGTGCAATTAATAAAGTTTGTTAAACTGCAGAACAACATGGGTTTATATAAAAAGATACTGCAAAAGTGTTGAATATGTACAAAGTGTCGATTGGTAGTACATATTTGTTTTATATAGTTTAGTATAGAATATTAATTAAACTTTTGGGCAAGACCCCAGGAATCAAAAATATAAGATAATTAATTAGGGCATTCTATAAAATATTATACTTTTGGGCGAGACCCCAGGAAGCAAAAAATAATAATAATCATGAGATGAGAACAGTTACACCAGTGATTTGAATAGAAACCGAGCCATTAATGAAAATAGATTCGATCAATTTTCTTTTTAGAATAATATAAATAGATTTGATGTATCACACATTATTTGCTATGATTTGAACGAAAAACATAAAATTATTTTATATAAAATATAGCTCTTAATATAAGGTTAATGCATGTGATGATGTGATTGTGCTCTTAATTTTTCATATAATAATTATAATATAGGTAATGCACTGATCAAAATTAAATTACAGTAGAATTCATTTTGCAATTAAACACTAGTATTTTGAGACCTATGGTTAACAATTAATCGAACGAGGAAGAAGGGACTTACAAATTGGCAAATTGATTTTGGTATCAAGTTGCCGGTTTCGTTCTAAAAATAGCATCGAGTCAGTTTCGAGGCTTTCGGCGTTTGATCGACGATTTCGACTTCTCCTTTGATGATTGTTTCCTTAGTTTTGATGGAATATCAAATTGGGGATAAGAGAAAAATAAAGAGGAGGGCATCCTTTCAGAGTTGAAGAGAATAAAGAAAAAATAAGGCAGAAAAGAAAAAAATTAAGAGGTTAAGATTTACTAAAATCCTATCAATTCCCTAAAATCAGAACAACCAAAAAACAGGCAAAACAGATATATCGAAATAACAAACCAATAATTTAAAACAATAAATAATTTTATTTTTTTAATTGAAAGAAAAGATTTTATCTTTTTTTTATATATTAATAACTATGACCGAAAATGCTCACATAAAATAATATAAATTAATTATGCTAAACAAAGTATAAATAAATTAGTATAATATAACCATACTATATGAAAACTACAACAATAATTAAAACAAACTGCTAGCTTGCTAGAATATAAATACAAAATAAAAATACAACAATAAAAAATATAATCATACAAAACAATATAATAAGCTAATAATTATAATAAAGTAATAAATAATTTATGGAGGCTTGGGTTTACACCTGAGACCAATGGGATAACAATACAGCGTCTCAATCAATAGGATAAAAGTAATGATCATACATATATTCAAATAGAAATGAATATATACCGAGTTTAAAAAGAAATTATCTTATTATAACGAAAAGAGTACATGGATTTTGCGGTCATTACAGTCACTGTCATGCCATGCTTCTCAAAAGACGAAGAGGGAGAACGAACTAGTCCCGCAACGTATTCACACCGAGAAGCACTCCTTTCCGACTTGAATACGCAAAGCGTCTTTATAAGCAGTAACAAGAAAATATAGTATAAGAATTTAAAGCATATAAAGTATCCAACAAAACTTATTACAAATCATGTCCAAATTGGACACGGATGTTCTACAAAAAAAATAAGGACGTAAGAATCCGTAAACGAAGTCTCGAACAAGAGCATACTAGAAGACTAATGATCGCCTTGTGAAGATGGATGGTTGAAGTCCTCCTCTATCAATACCTAGCTTCGTCGCTTGCCCCAATGTCATTTGATAAAATTCCCAAGAAAAGAAAATAAGAAAACAAGAAAAGTGGAATATCGTCACCAAACTAAGGCTCAGTAAGTCCCGGGTTAAAAAGTATAGAACTTTTAAAATAAACAAAATACGGCATGGAACAATAACACAAATATGAAGATAAAAGTGGAAGATCAATAGATTGTGGATCAATAAAGTCAAGCATATATCTATCATGAAAAATATAACTTGAGTATCATGATGTTAATTATTATAGTATTTTAAGTTATAAGCTCGAATTGTGAGAGTTTTACATGTAACTAAGATATTCCGTTATTCTCACGGAACAACAGAAACACGAGATTCATGAAATCCAACATTTATATGTAATGCAATGTACCGTATTCTCTGGAACCACGAGAAACAAGTATGATCCCTTGTTACACATAAATACCCGCATTTTTCGAACTACCTCATCCTCATGATATTCTTGATATTAAAGAATCAATATATATATCCATATAGATATATATCTAGTAACGCGGGTTTCAATTACACATAAGTCATGCTATGTTCACGGGATTTACGGGATTCAAGATTTGTAATTTGCGAACTTCATGATAAACACGTGGTAATAATAATACATCAATGAAAATATAGTTCAAGCTCAGGTCTTTACACACACACACACACAAGGCATGAATGATACAAAGTGAAAGAAAAAGCATCCTAAAGAAGAACTGGAAACTACAGATTACTCAACTTATATGAACTCAGGAATAAAACATGAAATGTAGCTCTAGGTTTTATGCAGACGTGGGTTCAAGTCTAGCCTAATTCCGACTACTGCTTTGTGAGATAGACACGATTTGGTATCGCTACGCAGAACAGATCAGAATTTGTCCAGCACCGACATATGTTTTTAAAACGCAATTTGCGATACTTTCTATCGGTTTTCAGGTCTTGGATTATACTAGGGATAGAAATTTCTTTCAGTCTAGTTATCTAAAACACATGAGTTTGCAAGATTTGGACTTCCGAAGCTATAGTTATGAATTTTGTAACCTAATGGTTTCGAAATAGTTTTATCTTTTCTGGATAGCAAACATCTTATGATTTACAGAGCATCTATCGTTTCGATATATACATTTCTGAGTCTCGATTTCATGGGGAGTTTTAGGTGTATCAATTAGGCATCCATACATCTAAGGTACCGAGTTCGGGGTTCTCGTTATGACCTTCTGAAAAATAGTGCATCGATCTGGACAGAATCTGTCCATACACGTTCTTATCGTTAAGTCGTGACTCAAATGCAGTGGCATTAGGCCAAAAAATTTATTGTGCATCTAGAACTCAGATAAATTTTTAACCCAAAAGAGGGATCGGTAAAATTATTAAAGGAGAATAAAATAAAAATCAAATACAGGGTCAGCCGGCGATTTCCAAAACACCGAAATTGCATTAGTAGCAAAAGTTTTGGCCAAAACGACCCATTTTCAGTTTGTTTCAGAAGACACTAAAGGTACTAAAAATATAGATCTTTTTATATAGTTTTATTTTAAAAAAAGAATCATTCCATTTGGGTTCCTACGGCAGTAGTTATGGTCGTTTTAATACCGACTGTCCAGAAATTCCAGCAAGCACTCATGATTTCTTAAATGTCATAAAATACAGATAATTGTCCAAATTAGATTCTCATATACGAGGGTGTAGTCCATGAGCATGCTAACATGGTGTATCAACATAGCAATGGGTTTAGCAAGATATAAATATTTTTAGATAGAAAATCGAGACTTACAAAGAGACAACTTGATCTTTGTATCAAGTTGTCGATTCCGACATAGAGATAGCCTCGATTTAATTTCAAGGCCTCTGACTTTGGATCGGTGGTTTCTTCTCATTCGTAGTTCTAAGTCTAGATTCTTTACAGAGGATGGGAGGAAAATATTGAAGGAGGCAATAGAGGATAAAGAAGATTAGGGTTTGAAGAGGCTAGGGTTTTTATGTGGAACTAGGGATTAGGACTTCTAGGGATCAGAGTTATGATTATATTGTGTTAAATCAAACGGCTTAGAAAGGGTTTTCTAAAATTATATAGGTTTTAAATTAAGAATAAATTAATTTACCTCTTTAAAAAATACAAATAATCTTTTTTTTCCTCTTTAAGAATGGTTTTAAAAAGTTTAGTAAGGTCTTAATAAATTCTTTCCCTTTTAAAAAAATGTTAATAAATATTTTATATGAACAATTTTTTTTTTCTTTTAAAACAAGATTTCATAATGCAAAATATTTAAAAATAAAGAAATAAATAACTTGAAAAGAGTGAGGTTTGAACTCATGACCTATGGGATAGTAATACAATGTCTCGACAAATAAGATATAAATAATGATCATGCATATATTCAAAAAGAAATGATTATATATAGAATTTCAAAAGAAAAGATCTTATTATGTACATGAAATTTACGGTGGTTATAATCACGAGGGTTGGTATAGGCAATAAAGTTGGTGGATGTGGCAATGTCGACGGTGGGCCTAATGCAATTGGCTTATGGGACCGAGATTACTGCATTTGCTGCCATTAAAGAAGCTGGAAATGTTAAGATTAATGTTGAAAATAGCGATAGCGTAAAGTGTAAAGTGTGATGTTCCATCTTTAGAAAGCAGTAAGCGCGTTAGCATTAAGGTATACCATATTGCCATTATTAATTTATTAATTATAATAATTATATTTTTCATGATATATTTTAGAAACAAGGGAAATAGTTTTTAAAATAGAGAAATAAAAATATTTAAGAAAATAATATAAGTCATACCAACAAGTAAAGGAAAAAATCCAAATTCTTTGGCTACAATTGTGAGAATAAGCCCCATGCATCACATTCCTAATTTTTAATGCATGAGTTTACATTCATACTTTAGAGTAACATTAGACCGGTGCTTAAGCAATTAAATAGTCAAGTACTTGTAAAAATAAAATAACAAATAAAAAAATCAATATCTGATTATCAACAAAAAATATCATAATTGAAAAATTATCATGACAAATTGGTTCGTTATCGAACAGAAAGAAAAAATGGATCGCTCTTTTTGAATGCCTTAAAGAAAAAATCGAGGACAAATCCTTTGATTCGAATAAGAAAAGAATTAAAGAGACGAGCATCAGGGTTTCCATCAACGACGGGAGAAATTAGGAAATTTTCTTTCTATTATGAAGTGTCAAGTGCTTGAGGACATTTACGTAACATATTGGGGTTTAAATCCGACTTAATTAGAAAAAATTCTATTCAAGCATAGGCTACGTTGGTGCTACATATAGGTAGTGTACTAGGCTATTTGAAGCTACCTTGTAGTTCAGCCATTTTTCTGCGCTACATAACAATTATGCCGAGCTACGCTACATAACGCAAAATAGTGATGTATGTAGAACGCTGCTTTCAACATTGGTCAAGGTTAGTATTTTTTTCTCATTTAGTTTCAATGCTTTCCCTCTATTTAAGGATATTTAGTTATTTTCGTTACATCTTTCAGCAGACATTAAATAAATAATTTGGTATACTGCACCTATCCCTTCTATTTGTATACATCTTCGATTTTTTCATTTTAGATTTTAGAATTATTTTTGAACCAAAGATAAATAAATGTTCCACAAATTACAGAGTAACTTATGGCTTAAAATTTAACAGATGATTTATTTTCATGATCAAATAAAAGGTAATAGTATATAAGAAAATGTTGTAAATAGGGTAAATTAAAGTTGATTTAGATTTACTTGAGGGTTCTTGCACATAATTCCCCATAATCAAGGGAGAATGTTGGAATAAACGGCAATCGAGCAGAATCCATTTCTAATGTAAAATTCGATAAAACATGCGAGCACAGTAGAACCGCATTGCAGGGGAATCCGAAATGAGAAATACTTTACCTACCCACTTTTAGTCTATACCTGCATGTACCCAAGAGATCAAGGGTTGAGTTACATCATTTAGATATTGGTATCATACATGGCGTCCATGTTTATCTCTTGAGTAGCATGCAGGTGGTAGTAAAAGTGGGCGGGAAAAGTATTTTTCATTTGAAAATGCTGCTCCTTTAGTTTTCAAGCTCGAGAGCTTATACTAATTACATAAGTGGTTAGCTGGTGGTTTGTCATGAAACCTTGTGAAAATCCTTATGGAGTCCTGTGCTTCAAATTTAAAGCCTATCCTATTTGATGGAAATATAAAGAATCACATTCTCATAATTAGTGTTTCTGAAATTATCTAAAATAAATATGTTTCGTTTGGTCAACATATCTTTTTCTATTTACATTCTAGTCTTTTTCCAATTAAAATTGCTGTGAGTTGATACTGTTCTAAACATGATTTTTGTTCCAATATTTCTTAGCATCCCTTATTTTTGCCAACTATTAGCAAAAGTAAATAAAAGCTGCTGAAGCCATTTTCTTTTATTTCATGGGAATTAGAATTGTCTGTCATGCTGTTTTTTTTCTAAGGTTATATGAAGTGTGACCCATATAACCATAGTCGGAACTTATCAGTATGGTCCGAAGACATGAAATCCAACGAATCACATCAATAAGATTGATTAAATATGCAAGAGGGTACGTAGATGCAGAGGAACTGGAAAAAAGGGTACAAAAACATTTGAAAAAAACTTTTCGGCAACATTTTTTTTAACGTATGCAATTTCGTTCATAATTCTTTATCCAACACCATCACCGCTACTTGATTGGTTTCGTAGAACATGGCACTTTTGGGATCAAGCTGAGAATTTTTTTATTTAGACCTCTTTAAAAATCGCAACGTGATGATGCTTAATAACGGTAATTCCTTAGATCGTGACACGTGGCGGATGACGTGTCACATGCGTAAGCCAGTTAGGCCCCTGAGGGCCATGGAGGGGAAACCAGTGTGCTACAGTGGGGGCTTCCTTTAAATCCTGTCTCCGAGGTTGTACCCCACTCCTTGCCCCCGAGCACCTCAGCAACCAAGCCAAGTGTCTCTTTGCTCTACTCCGAGCTATCACAGGCCCGAACCTCCTTGGCCCTCCCGACTCGTCTCCGGGCTACCGCAGAACCAAGATACCTCGGCTCTCCTGCTCGTCCGTGAGCTCTCCTGCCGAGGTCATCTTCCTCGGTCTCATCGACCGACCAACGGCACCGCTCACAAGCGCAACCGCCATCCCGCGAATCTCGCCATGCGCGAGATATCCGCCGGCCACATCCCACGTTCCACTCCATCATGATCCTCTATTAACGAGCATGTCTCGCCATTAATAGGAGATCCCGCTCATCACGCGGGCATGATGTCGGAAGCGTAACGGCCAGCGTGATTCTCGCGCCTGCCCTGCTTGCTGCCACCGCTATATAAACCCCTTCTTCAGACGGTTCAAGTTGGCCATTTTTACTCCACTAAGCCGTTACTCTGCTCGGATTTCCTCTCTAACTTGACCGTCGAAAGGTCCTCGGTGGTACAACCACCCCGGAACTTCCTTGCAAGTAGCTCGGCGACAACCAACCTCAAACCCATTGAGATCCACAAGCTTCAGCAGCCGGCCTCCAGATCCAATATCAGCCATCCATCGCCGCCATCAGCAGATCAACGGAAGGTAACATCTTGGCGCAATCAAGGTCGCGTCAGCTGGCGCCGTCTGCGGGAACCTTGATTCCACAAAAACAAAAGCTCATCTTCTGATCTCAATCTAATGGCGAGCGATCATCATGACGATCCAAGCACCAGCCGCTGCATCCCCCTCAACGGAGGCACGGACGAATCTCCTCCTCCGAACACCATCAACGCCCTAGCCGCCTGGATATATCAACTCGCGTCCATGGTGGATGCGCTCGTCCTTGTCCAAATGGCGGGACAAGCTCCCCAGGTCGCCGCTCCCCCGCCTCGGGACCGGGACCCCTACAGAGAGAAAGAAGACTCTGCTCGCATCGGCGCTACCGACCACCGCCTCGCTGTCCGCCACAGATCCCCAGGCCGACATATTCGATGACCCGGTGGGCACCGCAAATCTCGACTCCGGGGTCTTACGCCAGAGAGCTTCGCCCCGAGTCTCGTCGCACCCATGTTCCCCTCGAGGCGGTGATGGTCAGCTCGCCTGCTCCCAGGTATGACCGGCACCCCTCCCTCGACGAGGTCGTGCACGAGAGACTCGCCACAGCAGCTCAAAAACGACTCGCCACGAGACCTAAGAAGCCCTCACCAAGAGGCAGCCGAGCGGCTACCCTGCTCGGCTATCCCTGGCTGGTAGCTCCCTACCCCACAATGCCAGGGATCAAAACCCTCGCCAAGAGGCAGCTGAGCAACTCCACTGCTCAGTCCATCCTTGGCAGACCTCCCACGGCCCCTCCAGCGCCAAGGATTGAAACCTTCACCAAGAGGCAGCCGAGCGACTACCCTGCTCGGCTATCCCTGGCGGGTAGTTCTCTACCCCGCAACGCCCGGGATCTAAGCCCTCACCAAGAGGCAGCCGAGAGGCTACCCTGCTCGGCTATCCCTGGCCGGTAGTTCTCTACCCGCAACGCCAAAGATCTAAGCTCTCGCCAAGAGGCAGCCGAGCGGCTACCCTGCTCGGCTATCCCTGGCCGGTAGTCTCTACCCACGACGCCAGGGATCAAAGCCCTCGCCAAGAGGCAACTGGGCAGCTTCACTGCTCGGTCCATCCTTAGCAGGCCTTGCACGGCCCCTCCAACGCCGAAGATCTTAGCCCTCACTAAGAGGCAGCCGAGTGGCTACCCCGCTCGGCTATCCCTGGCTGGTAGCTCCCTACCCCACAGCGCCAGGGATCAAAGCTCTCGCCAAGAGGCAACAAAGCAGCTTAACTCGGTCCATCCTTGATAGGCCTCCCACGGCCCCTCCAACGCCAAGTATCTATGCCCTCACTAAGAGGCGGCCGAGCGGCTATCCTGCTCGGCTATCCCTGGCTGGTAGCTCCCTAACTCACAATGCCAGAGATCAAAGCCCTCGCCAAAAGGCAGTTGAGCAGCTCCACTGCTCGGTCCATCCTTAGCAGGCCTTATACGGTCTCTCCAGCGCTAAGGATCTAAGCCCTCACTAAGAGGCAGCCGAGCGGCTACCCCGCTCGACTATCCTTGGCTGGTAGCTTCCCTACCACACAACGCCACGGATCAAAGCCCTCACCAAGAGGCAACCGAACGGCTACCCCGCTCGGCTATCCCTGGCCGGTAGCTTCCCGACCCCACAACGCCAGGGATCAAGCCCTCACCAAGAGGCAACCGAGCGGCTACCCCGCTCGGTTATCCCTGGCTGGTAGCTTCCCGACCCCACAACGCCAGGGATCAAAGCCCTCACCAAGAGGCAGCCGAGCGGCTACCCCGCTTTGCTATCCCTGGCTGGTAACTTCCCTACCCCACAACGCCAGGGATCAAAGCCCTCACCAAAAGGCAGTCGAGCGGCTACTCTGCTCGGCTATCCCTAGCAAGTAGCTCCCTATCCTACGACGCCAGGGATCAAAGCCCTCGCCAAGAGGCACCGGGCAGCAACCCTGCTCGGCCATCCTTAGGGACCAAAAGCCTTCGCCAAGAGGCATCGGGCAATAACCCTGCTCGGCCCATCCTTAGTAGGCCACTTACGGCCCCTCCCACGCTAAGGATCAAAAGCCCTCGCAAGAGGAAGCCGGGCCCGCCCTTGCTCTGTTATCCCTGGCTGGTAGCTCCCTACCCTAACACACCAGGGATCAAAGCCCTCGCCAAGAGGCACCGGGCAGCAACCCTGCCCGGTCCGTCCTTAAGGATCAAAAGCCCTCGCAAGAGGCAACCGGGCCCGCCCTTGCTCGGTTATCCCTGGCTGGTAGCTCCCTACCCCAACACACCAGGGATCAAGCCCTCGCCAAGAGGCACCGGACAGCAACCCTGCTCGGCCTCGTCCTTAGTAGGCCCTTTACGGCCTCTCCCACGTTAAGGATCAAAACCCTCGCCAAGAGGCACCGAGCAGCTACCCTGCTCGGCCCCGTCCTCAGTAGGCCTCTTACGGCCCCTCCCGTGCTAAGGATCAAAGCCCTCGCCAAGAAGCACCGAGCAGCTACCCTGCTCGGCCATCCTTAGCAGGCCTCTTACGGCCCTTCCCACGCTGAGGATTCGAAGCCCTCTTCGCGAGGCCGATGAGTTTCCTCCTGCTCGGCGCATCCCCAGCGGGCAGCCTCCTGCCCATCAGACGCTAAGGATCCGAAGCCCTCTTCGTGAGGCCGTCGAGTTTCTTCCTGCTCGGCGCATCCCCAGCGGGCACCCTCCTGCCCATCGGACGCTGAGGATCTGAAGCCCTCTTCGTGAGGCCGCCGAGTTTCTTCCTGCTCGGCGCATCCCCAGCGGGCAGCCTCCTGCCCATCAGACGCTGAGGATCCGAAGCCCTCTTCGTGAGGCCGCCGAGTTTCTTCTTACTCGGCGCATCCCCAGCGAGCAGCCTCCCGCCCATCAGACGCTGAAGATCCGAAGTCCTCTTCGCGAGGCCGCCGAGTTTCTTCCTGCTCGGCGCATCCCCAGCTGGCAGCCTCTGCCCATCGGACGCTGAGGACCCGAAGCCCTCTTCGCGAGGCCGCCGAGTTCCATAAAGGTCAAAGACCCTTTTTATGGAAAAGTTTTTATTGAACCTAGGGCTCTCTACCTTTTTTTACAAGCAAGCATGCATGACAATTTTAAAAAACAAAAGAACTCCAAGTCAAATAATAAAGGATCATTGCTAGAATATCAAACTAGAACACTAAAAAACCATACAAGGCTGAAATTACGACCTTTATAGCATCTTCATATGCTCCAATTGGATTGGACTCCATATAGACTCCTAGATAAATGAACAAGCTTGGTGAAGATCTCCCTCCATCATAAATGATCCACCCTGAATGTTCTTGACAATGGCTCCAAGCTTCAAACTAAAAGCTAACTTAGATCACTAATTTGCTAGGTTAGTGAACTAATAATGTAGTTTCCTTTCACATATAATTTTCCACATTTAAATTTCTATCTTACTTTTTCATTTTTGGTAGAGGGTGGAGAGCTGGAGGAAGGAGATAAAGTAAAAATGAGCTTGAAAATTATGAAGAGATTTTTAACAAGTTTAGTGTTTAAACATAACTTGGAAAAATAGCATCCATCCATTTTCACCTCAAATACCAAGTGTCCATCTCACTCTCTTACGCCACATGTCCATATTATGCGTATGGCTTAGGGTGTGCTAATCCACGGCAAAATATAGCTAAATGAGAACCAACAAATAATAGGAATTATATATATATATATAGCATAATGTTAACATATCCTAATAAATATACATAAAAATATTCCATGTGCATATAAATACAATATGCGGGGAAAATAGAATATGACATAATACTAGTAATTACATATATACTATATATGTAACATATATTAAATCAACACTAGATTTAATATCCGTCTTTTCAAAAGACCAACCAGTATTACAAACGTCCAATTACCTACAGTATATAAAATACACTTGTTTTAATCAGACCAATGCGCGTACCAATGTACCGCAATTACATCGTTTTGCCAAAGCTAGCAAACCCTCTGTGTGGGACTCTAAACACTCGACAATACGCTGACAGTGGGTTTAACCACAAGCACATCAGTGGTACTAGCCGTACGTAACGGCTACCCAGATATTGAACAAAAAGAAGGTCGACAAGCAAGCTCGTCCAAACCCCTACTGAGCCTATAAGCGATAGTCTCCGTACAGTCCGGTCTGTTTGTCTAAGAGTATCGCATATCGGGTCTAGGGGTGGATAAAGTCAAACCCCTACGCGATAAGTCGTGCCGGTGTGAAGCCCATCACCACTGAGAAACTACTAATTCAAATCAGTAAATATGGTCCACCTTGGCCAAGGATTTCTAGTGATGACCACCCGTGCACTACACGACATCTACCCCCAATACCGGGAGAGACGAATCCCTAACGATCCGCTCACTGCCTCCATATAGCTCGGGACTGTACCCAACTAAAACCTTTTTGCACTACTCTTTTGAGCCGTAATAGGTAGTAATCAAAATATGGTGGGAACTCACACGAGACAAATGACGACCTCAGGTCGACAGACTAACTTGTACTCATGTCATCAAAGAACTGCTACCTGACAATAGGTATAATACCATCTAGTATGCTCCCGACGAGTCCGTCCAGTGTAACTTATAACCCAATGAGCACATGTATACAACCTTTGGTGACTAACTAACACCATGGCTGTGAGGCCGGACATCGTTCCTCGTCGGGGTCAAGAAACGTATACACTAGTCTACTCTAGAATATCGATACCCGGTCTCGATATTCTCACGATTGGGGACATTTAAGGATATACTTATAGACTACCCAGCTCTCACAAGTGTGATCGCCACAATAACCCTGGCAGTCATGAATCCTATGGGCTCTATCAACATGTAATAGTAATTCATAATACCACATAATACATGTACGTGATGATAAAGTCAAACAAGATAGTATACTATCATTTTTGAGTAAGACTGTTCTACATATATAGGTCCTCCCTCAATTATCATAATCGCATGCATGTGATTACAATAATTGTCTTGAAAGCTCTATAGCCAACCGTTTCCAACACAACTTTAGTCGTGATGCAAGATTGCAATCATGCGGGCTAAATATTCCCAACCCACATTGATCTTTCGGTTTGCAAATATCCCTCCACTTGATGGTAAAAAGTTTCAAGTTACCCCACAAAAACCCTCAATAAATAGGTTTCCCTTTTTTAAAATGTCTTTCGAAAGGTTAAAAACTTGCGACCAATATATTTGATAAGAAAGAAGAGTCGGTCGTAGAAACTCGAAACATCCGGCCATAGAAAGAAGCTTGAACTTTCAACGGCCAAGTCTTTTCATCATTTTATCAATAAGAGGTTGACACATGGATGCATTAAGACTTTTGGAAGATAATGGAAGACCAAGATAAATAAAACAAAAAGTTCCTTCTTTCATAGCTAATGTTTGAAGAATCGATTACTTGGAACTCAACTAGCTGAGAGTTGATAAGTGCTTGATGAGGGAGGTATAGATGAAAGCTGTTATTTGGAAAACAGCCCTTCATGTGAATTCCCTTAAAAATTTATGTTCTTATCTACCCCCTTGAATTATTCCATGTTTATTATATAGGCTAAATTGCAGGAAACCCCCTCACTTTTTACCCGACTATCAAGAACTATCAAGAAAACCTTGGTGAATAAGAAAATTGATTTTGTTAATGTTATTTTTTTTTATGTTTGTCTTGCCAAATACAGACATCTCCATCTGAGTACTTGTTTTTGCAAGTAGAAGTGGATCTTGATTACGAAGCAAGAAGATTTGAGAAAAATATTGACTGAAATTGGTTTCATGAAGGAGAATTGGTCATATGGAAGACATGAAACAAAATGTGTTACGGAACAAGTAACCATGTTTTCTATTTTCTGTTCGCGGGGTTGTCCCCTGCAATTAGCCTTCTATACGAGTGTTTCCAAAAGAAAATCCTTCTTCATGATAGCAAAATAAATAAATAAAAGTATTAATTCATTAAAAGTTGACTCTAATATGTTTATTTTGTAATCCTTAATTTAATTTTCGATTTTTCATTGCTAATGTTAATATATATATATATAATCTGCAAATCCATGCTTCAAAATTCAATATTCGGCTTCTAGTCAAACAAAGAAGGGGATATATACAGACGTAAGCAAATATTATAGCTTAGTATAGAATTTAGTAAAAGTGATGGAAAAAATGCAACGGTCCGGAAAATGAGTTTATATTCCCATTTGTCCTGATTAGTCAAGAAAATTATTAAGGAAACTCAGGGCTGTCAAGTTTAGACAAAAATCGCAGTTTGTAAGATTTTAAAGGGTATGTTCAAATATAAAGAATTCAAAAGTAGTATAAATATACAAATAGTACAAGATGTATATTGTAGATCTTTGAGACTATCAAATCTTGAAAGAGAGATTCTAATTAATGTTTACTTCTTTATGATTTGCACAATATTTTCTTTTCTTTTCAATTTATAATATGAAACAGTAGCGTCTTTTGTGAGAATTTCTTTTTTACCTCCTTTCTCTTTTACATGAGTAACATGTCCTACATTATTGTATATGATCCATGTTTTCTGGATTTATTTCGTTGACGTGCCAAAATAAGATTGAGTAATAGTTTTGCTGTTGCAGTAGTAACCAATATGATTACATTACCCCCACTTTTACCGATTGTTTCCTGCGGTCGGAAGTTTGATACTAATTAAAGCCGGTAGGGGATTGTAACGTTTCTTTGAAAAAGACTTGCTTCATATCCAACCTCATTTTCTTTCTGGTTTGAGATGGATTGAATAAGAGCATCACTACCATCTTAAATTCCATCTGAATTATACTATGTGCAAGGAAGGATATGAAGTAGAAATGAGATTAATGGCGGTGCGGCGACTGCAATGCCGAAGAGGGTAAATGGGTCCCTAGATTTCTCGATAGAAGTTTGCTAAAATCGACAACCTAAAATTGTTATAAACAAAAGTTGACAGGTATTGTGATACTATCTGCCTTTCTAAATGCAGAAATGCATGCCAACCTAACATAGACAAAATTCATATATTTGCATTATCATGCCCTTGTCCATTTTTCTTTCTTATCTTTCTTTCTTCTTTTATCCCTTTACATAGGATCCTCACAAATTATCACCAACTTTTCCGAATCCAAGGGAAAGGGCCCCAATTTCTGGAAATGTGATCTGGCCTTGGAGCTGGATTCAGTTTCCTACAATGAATCGATGTTGTCTAGAATTTCAGGTTCAACTTTCTTTTGTTTGTTTGAGGCACGGAATTTGTATGGTATCGACACTACACTCTCCAAACCGGAACGTTTTGGAAGGAATTAGTTTTTCATATTTTGCTGACGTTTCATAATGTAAATTGTCGTAACCTTTTCATTTCATGTGGAACAAACGGGCCCTAAATTTGCTAATCTTTACGAATTACAGAAAGCTTCTATCTGGTCGATAGTTTTCTCTACCAAAGACTGGCTATCGGGAGATTAACGCCATGTAGACAGGAGATCATATAAATTTGTCAAAATTGGTAGTTACCCAATCTTGTAAAATATAACAAGGTTGAATTTATTTTCTTCCCAAACAAAGCAGGTAAGCCAACAAGTAAGAACAAAAGCAAGCCTCATTAGCACCAAGAAAATCCATCAACTGCTCTATGAAACAATTATGTTGTTTCATATTAATTTCCATGTAATTTTATAGGGGAAGAAACGGTTTTATCAATTGCTCTTATAAACAATTATGTTCTTTTTCTTATCAATCACTCTATGAAACCAATATGTTGCTTTTCTTGTTTAATCTATGAAAGAGAGATAATATTGACACATTTTCCATTAAGAACAAGTCAATGACATATATGGGGAAAATAAACAGAATGTTTCTATGAAATGTATCAATTTCACATAAGATGTTTCTATGATGTGTAAAAATTTCACTCAAGTACAGAACTCTTTTGAATGTTATTAAAAAAAATTATACCCCAAAAAAAATAATAACAACAACAACCTTTGTTTACACTGTTTTGAAAATTAACTTCTCTCTCGCCTCACTGTTCCATTGCCCATCATCATTGGCAATGGAGATGGTGAAGGCGCCGGCGCCGGAGCTCGAAATGCTAAAGCTTTTCCTTCTGTCCTGTTTTTTGGTTGGCTTTTCTCCAATGAAACCATCATTCTCCTTGCCTTAATCTCTCTCCTAGCCTCTTCTATATTTATAATCAAGATCAAAATTCATATTAACAAATAACAAAATATATGATTTTTTTCCAATTCAAAAGCTTATTACCTTGAGTACCCAGATTGGGTTTTACTGATGCAGACCAAAAGATGAGAGTTGGGGTGATTAAGGTTAGCAAAGCCCAGCAAACAAAAATCAAAACATAGCCTCTATGAGGCATTATTTTCTTTAATTTCTCTTTTCTCTGTTTTGATTGAGAGCAGAGAAATGAGAATGTGAAGGAGGGGGAGGGAGGGAGGGAGGGAGAGATAGAGAGGGAGAGAGAGAGAGAGAGCTGGCAATGGTGGAAGAGAGTTGGAGACATGAAAGAGAACTGCTCCCATTTGTTTTATGGTTTCGTTTTGTTAAAGGAGGTTTTATGATTAGGTTAAGAAGTGGAAGTTTAGTTAAAGTTAAACAAGGTGGGTGAGAGGTTGCTGGGAAGATTGAGACTTTCATTGAGAGGGAGACCCTTTTGTTTGCCCACCAACCCCTCTCTCTTTCTTCACTCTCTGCCAATATTTATAATCCGTGCTTTCTGCAACGTTCGTCCGATAGGATTTGAATCTAGATTGTTTTGATACATCTTAAGACTTTGTCACTTCCCAGAGGTCCGAATTCATGGTGAGGGCTGAAAAAATGCTTATATATTCTAATGCATCTTAAGACTGTCACCAAGAAAATGCTTATAAATTTGGGTCTCTAACTAACATCAAGTTCAGGTTTCAGATCATTTTCTTTCAGTAACAAAGCATATGTCCTGATACAATGTAACCTTATCAAGCACTAATTATGTCTGCAGACCTCACATAAAAACCGTTAACACGCAATTAATCACCAACTAATGATAGAAATATCTTAATTAATGATCTCCCTATCTAATGAGGGCCCAACAGCAGCATAATGCATTGAATTTTATGTGATATAAAAAAGGGTAGCCAAGGGCAAAAATCACTTGAAAGAAGAGGCAGTTCTAGGCTTTGGTAACAAGCAGCTTTCACAATTTCTTAGCTCGTGCTCAAAAGGATCACATAGAAAAGGGAATTAATAATACAGCTTGGGTGAGGCTTTTCCACACTCAACTTCTTCTTACATTATTCACAAAAAACGAAGAAGTCATGTTTAACCAAAACCGCCTTGCCCAATACCACGTATTACCAAAACCCCAGACTTTATTTTTTGTTAAATAACATCTCCTACCGTTAGTTTTTACACTTTCCAGCCTCTTTTATCTCAGAATTGCCCTCTTCTTCCTACATAAGAATTCAAGGATAGTTCGGTCGGTTGATTAAAAAAGACCAACGGTCAAGAGCATGTTGTTTAACTGAAGGAAACGCGGGAGGGTTTCGGTGATCGGTTTTAACCTATGAGGTATTGGACAGTCAGCTAAACCACATGATGCTTTTCATGAAATATGAAGAGAGAGAGAGAGAGAGAGAGAGAGAGAGAGAGATAACGGTGTCTTGTTATCTTTTTGAACCAAAATTCAGTGTCTTAACCAAACTCATCTGCCAAGTTTGGCTCCTTCTGATCCAGTGGTTTAACTAAAAGTTTGATAGAATGTTGTCATTTTTCACTTTTTGGTCACTTTCTTTGGAAAAATTAACTCTGAGACATTTATTCATTAAACAGCAATAGCACCATACAGAAAACCTTCTGTTAACATGGGAATTTCAAGGGTCCTTGTCATCAAATTGAAATGAACATTTTTATTTCAAAAAAATATTTAGTTTGATATGTTCTAATAAAAAAAATTTGAAGTCAACTTAACTGAGATAAGAAATATAATCAAGTTTAAATTAACAACATACAAGGAGAATTTCGATGCTAATTGGTAACACCCGCTTTACCTTGTCAAACCAGCTTAGGCTTTTCATGAATTATTGATGTAGAGTTGAGCTTTCATGTGTCATGTGCTTCTTGAAATGTGGCTTGCGTTTTGGTGGATCACATGATTGATGATATTTTAATTAGTCAATGCCTTTAGAATGTGTCAATGCTTCCAACAAATGGTAGAGTTTTTTGCATGTTAATGAGTTAAGGATGTTCAATGATTGATTGAATAAGAAATATACTCTTAATGGTGATTGGAATCTCACTTTGATAAATTTAATGACTTATTATAGCACTTCATAATCTTTTAAGGTAAAACTACATGCTCCAGCATGAGAGATTACCTACCATCACCAGCAGCTGTCAAGTGATTAGTTGGGATGTTGACACCTCTCTTTAACATTTATAATTCTCCGAGGAAAATCTAAATAATAAAATTGGAATCTAACAACAAATGATTCACGCAGCAAATTAAGGTCCCAATGTTTTCAGAGATTCAACAGAGAAATTAGCAGGAACTGAAATAGCAACGAGTGGTCCGCTACAAGCGGAACATTAACATGGCTCCTCAATGATTCATCTGCAAAATCAACATTAACTAAAACCTACATCTAGTTCATATTTCTTACAAGGTAAATTGATTGGTAGTATTTCTATTACGATATCCACAACATATCAAACAATGTAATTTTTTTTAATCAGGAATATTTTCTGTTACCACCTTTGTTGCTGGATGAGCTGCCCAGCTGAATTATAGATGCCTTCTGCATCTTTCGTGCTAACAGAACGCCGTCGTGGCTCCCCTATTAATCCCTTCTCGATGAGCTGCCACTTTGTGATGAAGCTTTTTTGCCACCATATCTCTGTTGCATCGGAAATCACAGGCATAGGTTAATATTTAAGAATCGAAGGCTGAAGAGCAGGAAACCTTCTTTTACACTTGCCCCACTAGCAGAAAATCACCTTAGATTTCAAAATTTTCACTTTACCCCTCCAACCCTGACGGCGTCATTATTTCAGTTGGCTTTCATTTGCTGTAACTAATATTTTAACCGAGTGTATTTTTGAAATAAAATATATTGGAAGCAGAAAAGGTCAACGGTCGGTAAAACAAGGGGTCAAAGTGCTGGTTTTCCAAACTGAAGGTGATTTCCTGCTAACACGTTTTTCATGTTAAGCGGGCAAAAGTAAGGGGGTTTCCTGCAATTTAGATGAGAGGCAACAGCCAGTAATGATAGAATTGGTAACTTCGTCTCCATTCGGCTCGATTTCAACCTTATAATATAACTCAAAAACTTTGTCCTTCCTGATTTGTTAATAGGCTAAAATTTAACTAAAATACCATAGGCGTTGAGTATTTGCAATTGTAAGATAAAATACCATGACTTATAAATTTCAAATTAATACCGTGAGTTTAGTAAATTGCATATGCATACCACATCTTTAAATTTTTCCAATTTATTGTCATATGCAATTTTGGTGAGAGCTTCTTTACCTCTACACCACTTGGTTATTTTGCCTAATTCACTGCTAAATAGAAAACCATGAAAGGTGGTGGTATTTGTTTGCAATTTAAGAAGTGCATTGTATTTATTTTTAATTTGTATGGTACAAGGTACCTATATGAAGTCAAAAAGTTTACAGTATCAGTGAAATAAAGAATTGATAATAATTTTGTTTCACCATATACTCTCTTACTGCCAGTGTCAAGTGTGACAAATTATTAATTACTGGTAAAAAAAATTAGTGTGAACTATACTAAAAAAAAATTACCAAGAGCTGTAACAGGCATGATTCAATAACTGAGAAATCCTGCTAAATAAGTAGTATATCAAACTAGCCTCAAAAGGTCAAACCAACAGCTCGTAAGTGCCCTTGACAACTTCTACTTGAAGATTTAACCCCCAAAATACCATTTTACCGGAAAGGAAAAACAATGGCAAATGTTTTCATTGATCAGAGCCTAGTTCTCACCTGCTTCCCGATGTTCATTGGGACATATTTGTATTTGATCATGTGGAAGATTTGGCGTTTCATGGTCAGGACAAAAAGCACAATCCAGTAGAAAAGAAGGATAGGCCAAAACACAGGAACATCGAATATAGAGAAGATGGTCATCACAAATGCCACGCAAAAGGCTTTTGTTATGGAGAACCTGAAACATGTACGAAAAAGATTGAGAAATGCAACAGCAAATTAGCTGTCCCTTGTTGTGACTCCTACAAAAGACTATAATAGTTGCTGGTAAGTAATTTTCTATTTTAAAAGAAAGGGATGAATATTTGTATAGAGAAAAATGCTGCCATGGTTTGTGTTCTCATTTTATACGAACCCTTTGGTGGGTCTTTCCACATGTCAACTTATTTCGTTATTTGTACAATTGCATGTAATCTTTCCTTAAGCAATACAGCAAGGCATCTTTGAAACTCTTCTTGAGTAATAGAATATTTTAATAATGTTACCTGAACCCAATAACCCAATAACGTAAGTATACCAAACCAAAGCAAACAAAATAACAAAATAAGAGACAAATAAAAAGACTAAAGAAACTTGAACCAACTCATTTAACTGAATACTAAATCTCTTCAAAAAAAGAGGTATCTGGCTCTCTCATTCCCAGGGGCGGAACTAGGAGGGGACCAGGGGGGGCATGGCAAGCCTCCAGGAAATACTATATGCATAAGTCTTCGGTTTCCTTATACTTGCAATAAAAATATATATTGATATTGACATATATTTCATAAGCTTATAGATAGCCTATTGGTTCAAACATAGGTTTTTGAGTCTACATATTAGGTACTTTAATGATACATTAATTCTAGTTGATATATAATTTGGACCGAGCTAAATCATTTATTTATAGAATCATCATTTATTTCTAAAAATATAAATTAAAAATACATAATTTCTTCGAATTTAAATTTTTACAATTCTTATGTTGTAAGGGTAGAAAAAGATAGGCACATTAACGCGTTTTGGTTTAAAAAAATATTTAGTAGTGTATATAATATAAGACCATATTGCTTTATTAGAGTGTATTTTAACTTGAACTCCCCAAAAAACAATTATGGTTCCGCCACCGCTCATTCCTGCTATCTATTTGGAAGTACAAGCCTTGAGACCCTCCCCTTCCAAACCTAGTGTCAGATTATAGGAAGTTGACACGAGGTTGCCAGACAATTGAAAATACTCTATCAAACAATTTCAACATATGTATATCCATTTTTACGTGCAAGCTAACATGGTGCTGGTGGTGCTAGAAACCTAATCATCTAAGCAAATTGAGGCACAACAGAGCTGAAGTGCAATTGAATGCAGATGATAGCTGCAACCATTGTGATGATGTGCATGCAAACAATGATTCCTACAGGTGAAATCGAAGAAGAATAAGATGCATTCTTATATAATTTATGTAGATTTCAACTATACACAGATATTATATCACATGCAAATAAAGTAATATACAGCGGTGCACCACGTGATTGCAAATATTACAACAAACTTAGGCATCACGTGAGTCTTGCTTCTGGTAAAGCTTCTACTTTCCTTGCTTCTCTACATAGAAAGCATATCCTCAAACCGTAAATACGAAGGTCATCTACCTTCTACACACAAATATTATTTCACAAACTTTCATGATGCATTCTGAAAATATTTCAGACACCGACAAGGGCGGACCACGAATTTGGGTGAGAGGGGCCACATCGACAACCATACATAATAAAGTTTTGTTAAGATGCTCGACTACATTATTTATTTACGCCTTCAGAATTTGATAATTGAACAAAAGTTTAACTTAATATGAGATTAATAATTTTTATAATATTATATATATAGGCTTCATAAATTGGACCACAAGGTTTTCTTTTAGAGTTTCTAATCCTTCTTTTAAGTCTTTAATGTGGAACTAAGTTTCCTTTGTTAAAAAAACCACTAAAAAATTAAAGTTAATGATGACTTCGATGGGATTTGAACCCATGAACCTCTTATTATAGAATCAAATGCACTACCTATTAAGCTATATGCTATTGCTGATTTATTTTGAAGAAGCAAATATATATACCATATATCCAAAAATACCCGACATCAATTACAACCAATACCGAGTCCTTTTTTCCTGAAATTTGAGAGGGGGCACGTGCCCCCTCTCGGTTGAATGTGGGTCCGCCCCAGGACACCGATAACCTAATAGTACACGATTATTAAAACTATTATTAGAAGAAAACTTCACATTATAAAAAGCACAAAGCATGTTAAGCACATGTGAGGTGCTACCTCGACTAGATTCATTCTTATGTTGCTGTAAACAGCTCTACAAAAACTTTGTAAAGCTCCATTTTCTGGTAAACCGTGCCCAATCAGTTCACGATTCATACTAAATGTGCTCAAGCAGTTTATACTAACTGCCCATTTTATAAACAAATTACAGTAAACATTAATCCACAAATTAGCACCAACATCAAGCACAGCGTTCGCCGTCACCTCTGCCAATTCCCAATTCTAGTCATTTTGCTTCAGTTTTCGGGTGCAAATTATCAACTTTACTTCCAAATATATACAACAAAATCAAGAAAACCAAGAAAAATACCAGAACTTGAACTCGGGAAGCCGGCGAATGAAGGGCTTGAACTCGTCGGAGCCCCTCGTCGGCAGCGAAGCCCCATCCAAAGCCTCGATCTCAGGATCCACCATCGGCGAAAGGAACCCAATCAAGAGATTCAGCACGTAGATCCCCAGCCCATAGGAGACGATGTAAAACCCCTGCAAGAAATAGACTCTCAGCACGTAGATCGCGGCGACGGCTAGGGTCCCGACCCATCGGCCAAAAGTGTGAGGGATCGATCGGTCCAGATAGTACTGGAAAGCGCGGGAGAAGTCGCTCCGCCACTTGGCGAGAGGCATCGAGGCGGCGGCGTCGTCGTCGGTTGAGGCTGATTCCATCGAAAAAGTAGGGGGTTTTGAGTTTTGAGGGAAGAAGGCTAGGGCTTCAATTTGAGGAAACTAGGGTTAGGGCTGGGATTTGGGGGGAAAAGGTTTAAGGAAATGTCTTTTTATTATTGCTGTTTTTTGCCTTTCATTTAGGAAAAACAAGCAAGGTGCCCCACGCCTATGCGAACGAACATTTTTCGAGAATGTAGGGGCCTAAGAAAATTTTCTGAGAATTTAAAGAGGTGAAGAAAGGGCCAAATGTAAATTTACATGGAATCCAGGGGGCGAGTCAAAGTTTCCAGGAGTTGGAAGGGCCAAACGCAAAGTACTTTGGAACCTGGGGGCTGAGGAGAATTCTCCTACTAAAGGCCAAAAAAAGACTGAAAGAATTAGATGTGCCAGGGTTTTTGCTACGCCTTTGTATGTTTTTTGCTACGGGCTGTTGTATGTTTTTTGCTACGCCTCTGTTAGGATAAAAATGCTAGAAATTTGAATTGCGTGTTTCCTATTTATTAGGATAATATTAGAAGTTCTATATAGCAATTAGGCGTTCTCTTCTTTTCTTTGGGCAAAGTTGAGATGCAGATGGAAGCTATTGTTGGGGTGTGTGTTATTTGGAAAATACATTTTATAGGATATCTTTAAATGTTGTACGAGGTTTCTGTATAAACTCTATATAGAGTTAAGAAAATCGAAGTATAGTTTCCTCATGGTAACTAATTAGTATATAAAAGCTCCAAAATGAATGGACTAGATGGCTTTCGATCTAAAGGAAAAATTAAACAGGAGAGCAAATATTTGGTTTCAACTTGGCAACATTCACATGTAAAATATCCAATATGTGTTGATCGCCAACAAGCAATAGGTAATCACTGTGTGTTCAAATACTCACATGTCGGTAATTTTTTTTTTTTTGAGATAAAGATGGATATAATATCCGTATTTGAACCTAGATTTAAGCTTTGGAGGGCCTTTAGAATGTTTGTGGTCTTTTTTTATATACAAATCAATTAAGTTTTTAAATTTGAGAGACGACCACTCTTCTATGGCCATATGATTTTGTAATATATGGTGATAATTGCAAAATAGATCACAAATTTTAATTACGTCCTTAACCCATAATAAAAACCATAAATAATGTGCTCGCTATGGAAAAAGAGAGCTATTATTAGTGCTAAATTAGCTATATGCAAAAATCAATCAATGAAATATGCTAGAAAAATAGATATATAGGTAATTTTCTTGCAATATATATTATATTTACTACAAAATAAACATCCCGAAGAAAAGATCAATTTTCCCATTATATATAAAACATTATTTCCAGCAGAAGCGGATTTAAACCGTGGATTTATTGAGCAAGGGTAGAATTTTGGCCCCCATATTATAGCGGCACACACTTCAAAACATTCTTTAATCAAACACTTTTAAAACTATCATCCCTCTTTTTTTTCCAACAAAAAAAATTCCCTAAAATTCCCTCTCTTTTTTCCCCTCACAGAAATTTTAGCATTTCTGCCTTATTTAATATAACAGCAAAAAAAAATGAAGAAGAAGAAGCATATATGCTCTTATCACATAGAAAAGATAAATAGCAAAAAATTAAATAAAAAAACAAAGCATATATGCTCTTGTTACGGCACTTGTTTCTTCTGCAATCATCATGGAAACGTGGAGAAATGTCCTCCATCCATCTGTCCTGCAGTGGAAATCCAACCGCCCACAGCTGCCCAAGGCCGGCTTGGGGTGCAAGGCTCAGTGGCGCACAAAACAAAAGCTGCCCAAATTCCCAACTGAAAATACCAAAGAAACTCTCTCTCTCTCTCCCTCTCTCTCTCTCTCACTGTAAGTTAAATTTTCTAATTAATTTTTAAGATTTTTTTTCTGAGGAAAGTTTGATAAAGCTTTGATTTTGATAGTACCCATTAACTCCAATTCATTGGGTAGTTAGCAATTTAGTAGCTAAGTTATAATTTTATAATTTTATGTGCTGTATGATGATGGGTTGTGCTATGGTTTTGGAGAGATAATAGCTATGTTGTTGATATATATTGAACACATATATAAAGCTGTAACAATTTGGTTTTGTGTTAGTTTAGATGATGCTATGGTGTTGATATCCCTTGCTTGGTTCATGAAACAACAAGTTTTGATAGGAGTTGGTTTTATTTTATCATGTTTTAGATGGTTTTTAATTAGCTCATTGGGTAATGGGTTTTGAAGTCCTAAAACAAATAGAATGATGAATAATGATGATTATGATCTTGTTTTATTATCTTTTCCCCCATTTTTCAAATTACTAGCCTGTATAGAGTATCTTTTAATTTATTGAGAAAAAGTCTATTAAAATATCATCAATAAGCATGTTGTACTCCATGTTTCTAAAATAAATGTAGTTTATATACGAATTAATTTATCCCAGGTGGATAAATGAAACCTATCCTAGGATTAGATATACAGTAATTCTCGTTTATGACATTTTAGATTTTAGATTAGTTATGCTCCTCTTAGTAAAAAGAAATGGAGGGAGTATTTTACTATATTGGAACTTGTGCTTTAATTTAGTTATTGCACCCTTCACTTCATCTATGGGATTCCGATTCTCTACTCTAATGATTTATACAATCAGAGCATAGGTGCACTATCAGATCCAATGGTTTATAACGAAGGGAGTATAGGGTAGCTGGTTTTGATTTGGTGATGAATGCTTAGATTTTATCGCTGCACCCATGCATTGTTTGTTCATCGGTATACGCCTCATCCATTATTTATAACCCCAAATAATTATTAATCCACAACACCCTATAGTTGGTTGATCGGGGGGCTTTTATATGTGTGCTATATTGCTGCCTAGATCGACACTTGGGATGGAAATGGAGCGGATACGGAGCGGATATATATAGGTGTTATCATATCGTATGTGGAGTAGAATACGGATCCAAATGGTTATCGAATATAAAATTACTATCCGCATTTGATAAAAGTCGATACGGATACGAATGTGAAATGAATATTAGAAGAGAAAAACCATATAGAGTAAAAAAATCACTATTTTTGATATTGGATATTCATACAGATACGGAACGGATATAGGTGTTACCATATCCATATCAAGTGGCTATTGGCGAATGTGGATGCTAATATGAATAGTCATCAGAAATGAAAATTATTGTTTGTATTTGATAAAAACAAATACGGATTATTGGTATACATTTACATCCCTAATTGAGACTGCCTAGAGGTGTCACCGACTAATAAGCCACTTGAAGAATTATAAGCGAAGGGGTTATATGCTATCAACTCTTTTCTATAATTATATTATACTATTCTCTCTCTCAAATAATTACTGCATGTTTGCAAAGATCA
Source organism: Agapanthus africanus (assembly GCA_030015575.1). Classification (NCBI taxonomy): domain Eukaryota; kingdom Viridiplantae; phylum Streptophyta; class Magnoliopsida; order Asparagales; family Amaryllidaceae; genus Agapanthus; species Agapanthus africanus. Next base: position 11,851,836 of record CM057344.1, on the reverse strand, counting down.
ATAGTGTATGATATGTTTAGTAGTACTGAAAATGAAATTATGGTGTTTATTAACATAATTGGTTACCTTATCATACATATCAAAAGTATTCTGCACCAAGAAAAAAATCCCCAACATATCTCATGTTCAAATAACTTGCTGGTGGTAATTATCAGTTTGATACTATTATTGCATCGCTCGCCAAAAATATTTTTACTCATTAATCTTTTTTTCTTTATTTCTGCAGCTTCAATATGAGCGGTTCAAGTTTTCCTAATGTTATCCTCAATAAGCGAATCCTTTCTTCTATGTCGCAAAAATCAGTCGCAGCTCATCCCTGGCATGATCTAGAAATAGGTGTGGTATAAAATTGATTTACAGATTTTTTTCCTTCTCCCACTTCAATTTTGAGCTTTCTTTTAATCATATTAAAGGTAATTATTAAAAGTTATAATTCGTTCAAAGTTTGTATATGGCGTGTTTTCTTGCTCTGCGAGTTTTGCTAATCCTGTGTTCAATATAGGGCCTGGAGCTCCAGAAGTCTTCAATTGTGTAAGTTTCTGAAATAACCATGCTAACTTTTTTTGTGTAATGGTTATTTAATAATTTGTGGCGTGCATAAATGGTTACACATCAGGATTTTGCTAAGGTACTTGACCTTTTCGATTGTGGGCTTCTCTTTGCTCTAAGTATTGCTATTCATTTCATACACTGTGGAAGATTAGTATCGATTTAAAAGATAACAAGCACGTAAATATATCAGTCATCTACATAATTTAGCGAGAAATGGCTAACCAAAAATATAAATCTCAATTGAATTTGACCTATGATCTTTCAATTAGTTAAAAAATAAATTGAGTTGGCAACTTGGAAAATTAGGCCAAAGTTTTAAAGCCGCTTGTTTATATATGTAACTTTACCAACTTTATTGACCTTATTCGTAGTTCATGATGATCATATGCTGAATTTTAACTCGAGTTGTCGATTGTGCAGGTTATTGAAATCAGCAAAGGTAGCAAGGTTAAGTATGAGCTGGACAAACCAACTGGCCTAATCAAGGTTGGAACATTATGCTAAATACTTTGAGTTACAATGCTACTCTGAGAACCAATTAACAATGTACTTTATGTTGAGTAAACCGAAATTGCCTACCCACTTTTTCACATGTATTTATTTGGCGATACCAGTGACCAAAACGAGCATAATGTGCGCGCGTACAATGTTTCATGAATTTTACATTATTATAGATGCAATTGATGAAAAGATTCAAATTAGGTGAATCGCGTTCTTTACTCCTCTGTTGTGTACCCACATAACTATGGCTTCATCCCGCGGACTATATGCGAAGACAGCGATCCCATGGATGTTGTCGTATTAATGCAGGTATTTTCTCTTACAATATACTAATAACCCCGTGTTAAGATTTTTATTATTATTCATAGCTTTTAAAGTTTCCTGCTCTCTTGCAGGAACCTGTGCTGACGGGTTCTTTTCTACGTGCTCGTGCCATTGGGTTGATGCCTATGATTGACCAGGTATGCAAAAAAAATTAGGATTTATAACACCCTGTCATATATACCTCATCCAACATTTATAACCTCTCAGCTAGCTTATTAGAAACTGAGGCCTCTAGATTAGTCAGCATGTCAAAGTTGGTTTTCTAGAGCCGATATGTGCTAATTAATTAGCTGAAAGTGGTGCAGATCGCACCGACCACAGTTGAGGGGTTGCAATAGTTGGATGAGATATATAATGAAACACGTTCGATGCAACTAACAATTTTTGCCGATGAAAAGGTGAATAAGTTTGTTGTATAAGAAAATTCCATGAACTAAATGAGTTCAAGAGAATTAAAAGATCATTGTGAAAAGAATTTGGATCCTTCTAACCTTCAATTTATAATCTTATGTTTCTAGTATACTGGCATTCACTATGCATTTATTAAATAAAAACAAAATCGTGCTTAAGATTTACTTCAGCGAAAAATCATTTACGATTATCCATTCCTATTTTGCTTTCGATGTCTTCTAGGGTGAGAAAGATGACAAGATTATAGCGGTCCATGCCGACGATCCTGAGTTTCGGCACTATAGAGACATCAAAGAGCTTCCTCCTCATCGCCTTAAAGAAATTCGGCGTTTCTTTGAAGATTGTATCCACTACATCAATAAATATGATTTGAATCATGCTAATTCCTATTCTAGACTTTTCTATTCATTTTGAATTTTGTCCCACGACGATCTATTTGCTTTTCACATAAGAAATTCCGAGGATTATAAAGTACAAATTAACTCTCAAAAATTATAGACAAGAAGAACGAGAACAAGGAGGTTGCGGTTAATGATTTCCTCCCGGCTGAAAACGCCGTCGAAGCGATACAATACTCTATGTAAGTGTTTGCAGGTTGAGCTTGTTAAGAATCTATTTTATTTTGTAATCAGATATTTTATTTATTTATTTATTTTATTTTTTTACAGGGATCTTTATGCTTCGTATATCGTGGAATGCTTGAGGAAATAAATAACATTCCACCAAAATGTTTTGGAGGCCTACATATATATAATAACCTTTCATGTTATCACAAAGAGTTGTTGTTTCAACTAAATAAAAAAAAATTCATGTCATGTTGTGAATAATTAACTGTGCCATTGTTGTCTTAAGGCACTACTTTGCTCTTTACATCTATGAGAATGCGATTGCATGGAAACTTCGAGGATTATAATTTTAATGATGCCAGTTTTTTGGCACATTTACATCTCACATGTCATTTATACTGAGTTTTTGTATGTGATTTACTTCATCAACTTTATGTCAACCCTCTGTTAATTAAAGTCAATTTTGCTATCAGATTGTGATATAGCTCGGTTGGTATGGACACTTTCTCTCTAAGTGAGAGTATGTGATTCGAAACCCAAGAACTCTAGGAGGGTAAGTGCCACAAATTAATGCATTCGGGGTAAATTTGTGGGTCTTCTGGATGCTTGTGTGTGATGTGTGTGATCAGAGACGAAGCTAGGGGGCACGTGCAGAGGAGGTCGTGCCCCTAGCTCATAGAAAATCAAGGGACCCTTACTAATTTTTTGTTCATGAAATTATTAATTTAGACTTGCACCAATATAAGTTAGGCAATGACCCAAGTTAATTATATCACTGAATTAGTAACTGCCCTAAATATATGCCACCATTTTCTCATGTCACAACACACAGTTAAGTCAGATCAAATTAGAAAGAAGTCTAATTATGTCGAGAATTAAGAAAAACAACAATTATATAGTAAAATTAGAAAGAACTCTAACTATGCTGAGAAATAAAAACAACAATTACATATTCATAAATATTTTTATGGTATTGTATGCAATATTCTACTATTTCGAATAGGAAACTTAACGCATATAATTATGCATTCCAATTTATTCAGCTTATAGAAGAAAAAAACTATATTGTGTATATATATTTTGAAAGCAAATCCATTTAAAGATTAAATTAGAAATATCTTTCTTCCAAAAAGAACCCATGGGTTTTGCTCGTATAGGTTATTGATTATATGTCGATAGTTGGATTCGAAGTTTAAAATAAACTAAATCGATAATTAATTTTCTTAAGACAAAAATGACTAGTTCAATAACTAGGCTTAATTATTTCATGCCCAATCTTTTTGCTATTTGGTAGGTGCTTGTATGACATATAAATCTCATTTTAATAGCATTTGGCTATAGAAGAGTTAAGAGAAATTCATTATTTTGAAGATATTCATTTTTAATCCCGCCCCCATCGATCTTAAATCCTGGCTCCGTCCTTATATGCATAGGTGTGTTGTATACATAGCTTAGAGTTTACGAGCCAGTGCCAAAATAAAAAAAAATAAAAAATTGTGCTTTGCAACAAGCATATCATATTATAAGGTCAAAAGGGGTTTGCAGGGCCTGCATGCCCTTCCTGCAATGGCCTGACCTAGGCCATTGCATGCCCCCAGTTTTTTGCAATTAAAACCCTGAGGCCCGCAGCAGCCTGGGTCAGGCCACTGCAGGCTCGGCGGTCCCTTTAGACCCCTCAATCTCATATTATAAACGGTAAATTTTATAAAGCATCATCGAACTTCCAATTCTTTTTAGATAGCACCCTTAAACTTTAAAATTGCCACGAACCCCCTTGAACCAACGATTTTGTTTGAAAATGCTAGTTTTGTTAACTCTGTTCAAGCATTAATGGATTAATAACCTAAGAATGACTTTGTACACAAACTAAATAACCCTAATTGTCATATTTCTATTAAAATACCAATTCATTGACAAAACCCGTATACTGGTTTATGACCATTTTAAAATTCAATGATGCTATTTAAAAAATATAGTTCAATGATACTTTATAAAATTTACCTTATTATTAAATGAAAAATCGGGGTCTGCAGGCCTCCACTGCAGTGACATCTCATGTGGGCGGGAGGGCCTGCTGGATTTTTTGCAATAATCCTCCAGGGCCTCACCCGTCCATATGAAAGGCCGTTGCAGTTTGGGCCTGCAACGTCGTTGCAGGCCCCATTTCCTCTTATAAAATATCTTTTCTTTGAATCAATGTTCCCTATTATTCACTATTCATAGACACATCAAAATCTTATCCGGTTCATCTCCCAAAAACGCATGAACTTCATTCTAAGCAAGTTTTCTCCTTCAAATACAATGACTACCGTCTCATCAAGTTATTCGACAAATGCAGGAAACAATGCGCCCAACAAAGGAAGATAAAAACACGGATATCTTTTGGACACATTTCGGATTGCTTCGAGGGACCCATGGTTTTTACACGGCAAACACACACGCACTTGACACCTGTACTTTAAGATCTGAGCTTAACAACTTATCTTTCTGGCAACATCTGGTCCAAGACTCTTGGAAAAGATAGAGAGAATCTGTCATTAATCCTTAATCTCACACAAAACTCACCCAAAATATACATAATAATGACATAAACGCTTAAACACAACTCACGGGCCCCATGTGAAACTTGGGTGTTCGATTAAAAGCGTGACTTTCTTATAATAAATTTATTTTTTTATAGGATCCATTTTCTTGTCGCTTACTCCCCTCTGCAAAAATATTGACCCCTTTTATAATAGAAGAAAAATCGAGAGCAAAGTGGAAAAAGAAAAGCTAGGGTTTCGAGAGCTTGAGCTTTGATCCAGGTAATTGCTTCTCTGTTTTGGGAAAAATTCCCAATTTTTGGTCGCCTGAATTCAAATTCGCTGGTGATTCGACTCATTTTCTCGATTTTTTAGGGTTTCGTTGGTCTATTTCGATCCAATTCGAGAAATCAGTCGAGTTTTGGGGAAATTGAAGAAGAAATCTCATATACTGAGCTAGATTCTGTTCCCAGGTGAAATTTATATGTGGGGCTGCTGAAAGATGCAATTTTTAAGGTTTTAGGTGGTTTGATTTGATTGTAGATTGCAGAGATGCCAACCTTCACAGCGATAGCTCTGGATAGCTTATTAGAGCCGGGGTCTAGAAACCCTAACGGTAAGCCGCCGCCGACTCCGGTGAGGTTGAACCCTAACCCTAGGCTGCCAGGGGTATCGACTTCTGAGAAGAGGAGCATCCCTCCTCGGCCTCCTCATGCCGTTTCCCCGATTCTTTATGCCACACCTGAGGTGACTCCACTTCCTGACTCGCCTTCGTCTTTCCCTCCATCCCCTTACATCGTCAACCACAAGCGACGTGGGCCCCGGCTCAGGAGCTTATCTCAAAGTGATGTCATCGTCGATGAATCTCAGCCCTTTAATCTTGATCGTAAGGCTGAAGCCCCTAATGAAACATCTGGGGGTGAAGGAGAATCAAAGGGTGGGAATAAGGAAGAGGTACAAGAAAACGGTGCTCGTAGTAATTCGGAAAATGGGTTTATTGGAAAAGAGGGAATGGGAAAGAGTTTGGTTGTGGAAGTTGAAAGAGATGTAGGGTTGGATGATTTCGTTGATTTTCAGGACTCGATGAGCATGACGAGTAATACCGATGCGGATGAGAGCAATGGAGGAGAGAGGTCGTGGAAGCCGAGTACTCCTGTAGGCGAGTATTATGATGCGTTTGAAGGTATGTGTGTATGGATTGCTAGTGTTTGTTCATTACATTTTAATCTTTTTGAACGACCAATGGTTACTCTGAACTTTACGCCTCTTGATAATCATTTGCATAGATTATTGTAGATATTGCTCTATAATCCATCTAACTTGATAAATTTTCAGCTTGAAGCCCGCGTGACGAACTCTATTAACACACGAAATCAAGTAAATCTGATGAACACGCTATGATCAATAATTGTTCCATTCTTAAGGCTTCACTAATAGGTAAATCATTACTTAAGTGTCAATTTATGACACATACAATCTGAAAACCCCATTTAAGTCTGTGTCTTCAGCTTGAAGCAGGCGTGATGAACTCTATTAGCTAATGAAATCAAGTAAATCTGATGAACGCCATACACTATGATCAATAATTGTTCCTTTCTTAAGGCTTCACCAATTGGTAAATCATTGATTACGTGTCAGTTTATGACACATACATTCTGGAAAACCCCATTTAGGTCTATGTCTCACATCTATCAAAGTATTCATGACATCTTTTTAACTTTGTGACTCAGAGAAATTTTTTAGCTAGTCCAATCTCTAAATCCTATTATTGTCATTCATACATACTTTCTTTAAGATGATAAGCATGACATTGCTTCATTCAAACTTTGACATGAAGTGGTTTAGCATGGATTGCTGAACCTCCATAATTCTACTTGTTTAATTGCAATTGACCCCCAATTAACAAGTTCCAATACTATCGCAATAAAGCCTGCATGTTTCACTCTTGGCTTATGTCACGCCCCAAAATCCAACCGGAATGCTCTATGGAAAATATCGTTGCGTGACCAGTCGCAAATTCTACCACTACAAACTGCCAGGCCTAAAACCATAAACTCAGTTCTTTCTGATACTTCATTAATCCATAAACTCATCATTAAGCGAAAAACATACATTAGAATACCAAAGATAAACTTCTACGATCAATGAAACTAAAAATACTCCACAGAGACTACTGGTTGGCCCGTTGAAAAATCAAAAATCTCCAAGCAATATCTGTAAAATTATTAAAATAAAGGAGGTGAGTAAATCACAACTTCGCAAGTACAGACAAACATGTTGTAATTTATGCAAGCGAGCAATATCACAATAATGAGTCGCTCATAGTATAAAAAAATGAAATGACAATATGTTATATGAATTCAAGTTGAAAAATTATAATCGGACATATGAAATCAAACGGGTTTGTGGCATATAAATAAAATATGAAATAGATGTCGAGGATAAGACAAACAACGAGAGCGAATTAAATAATTTATAGGCATGTGCTATCACTTACGAACCAATGGTCGGGTTGTCATGTATACACCGATGATAGGTTCGGTCTACAACGACAAAATTCCGGGGGCTTAAAGCGGCGGCCTACAACGGCACATCCATATGACACTGGCACGGCTAAACTCAATACACATGTGCGCCTTATAAACTACCTAACTCAGGTGTACACTTTAGGAAGTGACAATGTCAATTAAGCTAATGTGATAATCATCATAACGGGGTAACTATCAATAAAAAAATTCATGAATCACTTGAAAACATATCACCATATAAACGGTTCTCATATATCAAAATAAACCATAATAACAATCAAGATCACTAACTGTAGAAATCAATAATGTGATCAAGAATATGAAACGAAAACAGACGAATGAGATAAAATCACGACATATAAATCTAATACATACAGTATTTCCAGGAGTCTGACATTTCACGGCTTTACATCCTTGTCTCAAATTCCAGTTGGATTGATACCCCTTTTGAAAAAAATAATATTGTTAACATTACAAATACAAGTCTGGGTTATCATCAACTTTTCTGGCTCAATCTATTGGTCCTATACTTCTAATCTATTCAAAATATTATTTTGCATGTAAAATATTATGTACATGCATGTATATAAATTTCATGTGAATCGTCCAAACTCATAATACACTTCTAAAATATTATCGTACATATCACAAAATATTTATAATATCTTATTTTTTGAAATTGCAAGATAAAGTAATTAGCAACTAAATCCTAATAATTATGAAATATGAATACTCGATAGAAAACCAACTCAACAAAAGATGAAATCTCCATTTCTGTATTAACCAACATAAAAATACCATATTATAAAATTTGATGTATCTATATCAAATAATTATAATTATAATTGACTTTCTTTTATAAAAGTAAATAAATATATTACATGTTATAATAATAAACATAGCAATATAATAAAACTAATAATTGATACATAAACTAGAAAGGTTGATAATTTGTTCGATTTAGAGAATCTTTAGGAAATCAAAAGTTAAATAATGTATTCTCAATTTCACATCAAGACTCAAAAACAATATTAAATAAAAAATATATCCACCATCTACCAGATCTAATTAACCCAAAAGATTTTCATGAAAGATTATAATTTAAGAAGGAAATAATCCCAAATTTATAATTTCATCAGAATCATATTAATCTCAATTACTTTTTATATATATTGATATTACAAAGAAAAGCCTAAATTAAAATAATACTTCAGGCCATATGAAGATTTTTTTTAAAAAATACTTTTTAAGGATCATGCGATTTCTCTAACCGTTTCTCTTTTTCTCTATCTTCAATTAAAGCACTAAACATAATACAAGATGGTTTTGATTATACCTTCATTCAATCTTGGGAAAACTTCGAAATAAAGGCGATATCGACCTTCTTGGTGTCATGACGAAAATTGTCGACTTGATTTTAATAGAAAGATACGAAAAATCTACTCAACCACACGAGATAATGGTGGAAGAGATATAGTGAAAAAGAGGAGAGGGAAAGAAGAGAACCGGGAGAGACTGAAAGAAAAATTAGGATAGGATACGACTAGGATTAAAGGAGAAGAGATTAAATAGTTTGGTCTTTTTACGTAAAACACCTCGATATATTGGTTATTTACTTATTAAATAAAAAAAACCTTTTTTGGGGTTATTATAGCTTATTTATCGGAGCGCTATTCGGCCTGCCTTATTATATGGTACAGAATGCTGGGCTCCTAAGAAGCATCATACACAGAAGATGCACGTAGCGGAGATGCGCATGCTTCGTTGGATGTGCGGTAGTACTAGAAAAGATAAGGTGCGGAATGAGAATATTCATGCAAAAGTTGGTGTAGCACCTGTGGAGGAGAACATGCGGGAAAATCGGCTAAGATGGTTTGGTCATGTGCGGCGCAGATCTATGGAAGCACCGGTTCAACGAATAGATACTCTCGATATGGGCAATGGCAAAAAGGCAAAAGGGAGACCATAGAAAACATGGATGGAGGTGATACGAAACGATATGGTTGCCAAAGGACTCAATGAAAGTATATTGTTCGATAGGAATGAGTGGAGACGGAGAATTCATATGCTGGACCCGGCGTGATTCTCATGTTGGTTCATGTAGCCCACCCCATATGCTTGGGATAAAAGGCTCAGTTGTTATTGTAGTTGTTGTTGTATAGCTTATTTATAATCAACAATTAGCATAGAGTTGTCATATTTTTCTATCTTTTAGACCTTTTAGTCTAGGGGGCAAACTTTTGTGGATGTCAACTAGTTATTTAGAGGGTATGATGAGCCTTTTTATTGTCCATAGCCGTTTCATTCAAAAACTCAACACTAATTAAGAGAGAATTGATGATGGGTATATAAACCAATTGTAGAGTTGTCAAATTTTTGATGGACTTTGCTTCATGATTGACCCCATCCTAGTGGGAAAATGCTTTAGATGATGATGGTTGTACTTTATAAGGAACTTATTTCTCAATTCTCATGCACACTTCACATGCCGAATAAAGCTCCCCGATTTCCAAACCCTTATATATTCACAAAAACTTTATTTCTCCTCTTAACCACCTTTTTAAAAACAACCGTCTCTCCAATCTCTTGCAGTAAAAGAATTGCTTTTCATTTTATTATACCATTTTGGCCTTGTAATTCAAATTTACAGAATTTTTCCCTTCTTTATGTGAAGTGTGAACTTAGTTATTGAATAGATTACATTAAAAATGTTGATCAATACATCAAAATTCTTGCATGTCCGATATTAATTTATTAAATATAGTATGTTATCAGAGTGGATGAAAGGATAAAAAAATTTAGCATGTCCTATAATAAGTTATTAAGTAGAATTCAAGATGGCAAATAGGCCGAGCGGCCCGGCCCGGCCTGAGTGCCATGTGGCGGGCCAAGGCTGGCCCGGCTGAAGGGGTGGCTCGGGTTAAGGTCAGGCTGGGCTCAACCCTCGAGGCCCGCCGTCCCGGCCATAGGCCCGAGCCCGGTTCGGGCTGGCCTGAGGCCAAGCAAAATTTTTTCTGGGCCCAGGCCATGTGGGGGGATTTCAAGGGTTTTTTTGGGCCCAGGCCCTGTGAGGGATTTCAAATTTGAATTTTTTTTGCCATCGCCAAAATTTCAAATTTTGAATTTTTTTTGGCCCGAGGCCTGAAGCAACAATCAAAAATTTCAAATTTCAAATTTTTTAAATTTTCCCCTCGTCTAGAATTCTACATCCCCATCCAAAATTCTATAAATACCTCCCCACAACAATATAATCTTCATTCTCTACATCTCTCTTTAATTGCAGAAAAGTTTACTGTTAAAATTTGGAATCAAGCAATCTTCATTCCTGTAATCTCAATTTTCACTTCAAGCTCCAGTAATTTGATTCTGCTATTTGGAATCAAGGGTTTTTGGTATTGGTTGTATATTTTTCTCGTCTAATTTTTTTTATCATCTCTCTTCCTCGTTTTCTAATTTTTTTAATTATGGCTGGTTCATTATCATCACAAGATAACAGGGATGGTTCATCATCACGTAGATGTTCTTTTCAATTTGATTCGAATTCACAAGAGACAATTAAATTAAGAAATGCGGCGAATACATCATCACATAGACGTTCTTTTCAAATTGATTTGGATACACAAGATGCAATTAGATTAAGTAATATGGTGTCAATAACTGATTCTTATTCTCCTTATAATTTTGATTTTGCTAATTTTGAAATGCCTGATAATTTTGAAATGTCTACACTACAAAGTCACGTCTCTGAAAAAGTTCCCGCTCTTAATGTTCCTGAAGCTAGCGTTTATGCTCTCAGACCCGAAAGAGCTACAACTTCAAAAGTTTGGAAACATTTTATAAAAGAAGTTGCAGGTATAGGCGAACGTGCTATTTGTAAGACTTGCAGAATTTTTTTTATCTTTGCTGGAAAAGATGGAACTAATCATCTAAGAACATATGCAAACACCTATCAAAAAGTATCAAAAAGCAGGTTCTCGACAGGCGACTCTAAGCATGACATCTAATTTTTTAACAGATTTTTCTTATTCTCAAGAAACTAATGGAAGAAAATCCAGATATGTTATACATGTTGAACAACTATTTGGTTTGCTGAAAATGAAAAATTTGATAGATTAGTAAAAATTGCATATAATCCTGCATTTTAAAGAGTACCAAGAAATACCCTTAGAGGTGATATTTTAAATTTTTTTTATGAAGCAAAAGCTAATTTATTTTGTATTTTAAATAATTTTAGAGGTAAAATTGCATTAACTTCTGATATTTGAACAACAAAATGGAGCATTAGTTATATTTGTGTTACTGAACATTTTATTGATAATGATTGGTTTCTATAAAAAATAATTATTGGTTTTTTGAAAATGGAGCATCCGCATACTGAAAATAATATAAGTAATTGTATTATGACCACTGAACATGACTATGATATTCAAAATAAAATATTTTCAATTAGTTTTGATAACGCTATTAATAATACTTCTGCTATAACAATTTTAAAAAATAATTTAAATCCTATTTTAAATGGAGCATTATTTCATCAAAAATGTGCATGCCATATTTTAAATTTAATTGTACATGACGGTCTTATAGTTATTGATCCTCATTTATCAAAACTTAGAGATATTATGATATTTATTGAAATCTCTGGATCTAGAAAACAAATTTTTACCCAAATTTGTACCGAGTTAAATTTAAGATTTAGATCTTTCAAATTCAATATTCCAACTAGGCGAAATTTTACTTATGAAATGTTGAAATGTCTTTTTAAATATAGAGTTTCTATTACAGTATTTTATTAGGAACAAATGCCCAATAATGATTTAAAGGATCTTGATTAGTTTGTTTATGAATATGTTATGAATTTTTTAAAAATATTTTATACCGCAACTAGTACTTTATCCGGTGTTTATTATCCAACTACATGTTTAGCAGTAGAACAATTATTTTATATTAGTAAAGTAATTGATGAATATATAATTGATACTGATAGTCCATTTTCTAGAATTTTAGATAACATGCTTTTAAAATTGAATAAATATTAGAAGGAAATTCCTGTATTTTTTTGTTTAGCTATTATTTTTTATCCTGGAATTAAACTAGATAGTTTATTTGATTGTTAGATGGATACAATGATAACTTGAATACTGATATAGAAGATTATAAAAACATTTTAAATTCTTAATTACAAAATATGCATACCATATATCACTGGCAATACAGAAAAAACATAACTTCATCTTCCTCTTCACTTCAAACTTCTAAAAAAGAAAATTTTGAATTTTTAAGTAAAAAGAAACAAAATTATTGTTTCTACTTCTTGTAATGAACTTACAATGTATTTACAAAATAATTTCAATAGTTCTCATTTCTGAACAAATAGAAAATTTTGATATTTTGGATTGGTGGAAAACACATGAATACATATATTCCGTGCTTTCTTCCATGGCTCGTGATTTGCTAACTCCGATATCCACAGTAGTTTCGGAGTCTGATTTTAGTGCAGACAACAGAGTTCTGAGCAATAAGAGAGCGAGATTGTCGGATGAAGCAGTGGAGGTCGCAGTGTGCTAAAAAGATTGGTTCGATACTGAAGCCAGATAACAACATATTAAAAGTATTGAAGACTCCGACACTGATGATAAGTAAAGACTGATAGGAGTTCACTAATTACATTTTTTTTAATTAATTATATTTTTAAAATTTTTTTGGCTATTGTATGAGGGGTAAGGTTTGCCAATTTATATCATCTCAAAAAAATTTAAATCAATAAAATATCTAGATTTGACTCAGGACCTAAACAAAGTTCGGGCCAAAAAAATTTGCAAAAAAAAAACCCAAGAATTTTTTTTAAAACTAATTCTTAAAAACAATTAATAAAATTGCAGCCCGACAGGCCGGTCCTAGCCCGACCCGATTGCGGTCAAACCGGACTTGGCCCGGCCTGAAGATCGGCCAAGCCTGACGGGCTTACGGCTAGACTGGCCTGTTTGCCACCCTAAAATATACTAAAAGGGTGTATAAAAGAATCAAAACTTTTGTATGTCTTATAATAATTAAAGGGAAAAATGTTGATTCACCACCCTTCACCCATACAAGGTCTTAATCCAAAATCTCCACATCAACCAAATCTCATCCATGTTTCTTCTTACCCAGCGACGGATTCAGGAATTTTCAAAGGGTGAGCCCAAACATATTAAAACTGCTTATAAAAAAATCGCAGCTATATGATTCATTTCTTTAATAAAAACCATAAATTCAAACAAGTTTAAATAGTCTTTATTAAGATGCAAAAATAGATTAAATTTCAAAATATAAATCAATTGATATATCGATTACCTCAAAGGATTTCTCGACGAGTGCGCATACTCTGAAAGCGTTTCATTATAGTCTCATTGTCGATTCTATTTACCACGTTCCGCTCCATAACAGTAATGAGGTAATCATTCATAAACTCATCCCCAATTTTATTGCGCAAACGATTCTTGATGATATTCATTGTCGAGAATACCCGTTCAACACTTGCAGTTGCAACAAGTAAAAGGGGTGCTAACTTCAAAAGCCGATAAACTAGAAAATAGACGCGCTCCTTCTTTAGCTCCATGACCTTTATAGCAAGCCCGCTAATACCCTTCACTTGAGATGACTCTGAATGAGAGCACATATCCAAAATATATGTATCGAGTTGACTCTCAAGACTCATCACTTCAACGTCAGAAAAATCAGAAGCATAGAGTTGTCCAAGCTTTATCAACTTTTGTTTGTTAAAAGAAACAAACTCATCACTAGGATCAAGGCATGCAACAAAAAAGTAATTATGTCTTTCTTTCATTGAAGCGATCATTGAGCTCACTTAACAAAGAATCCGAGACATATGAAAATTCAACATAGGTTTATCAAATATAATTCATAATCAAATAAACAAATAAATAAAATATAGCAAATCATATAAAAGAATTATTACCGATGACTGTGTTGAAAATCTCAACGTGATAATGATATAGATTTGCGTTCTCTTCTTGTCGACGACGTGATCTTCCTGGTGCCTTAAAAGTATCATTCATATTTATAATTTCTATTTCATTCTTCCGACAAAATGAGAACACTTCTTTTGTGAAAAATTCCCATCCACCACCATCATTTCTGAGCATATTTAATTGTATCTTGGACAACTGCCCTAGATTTATCGCATTAACAATATCTTGATCTTTCCTCTGCAATGCCTCTGATAATGCACATGTTTTTCCAAGAATATTTTTCATCAGAAACAAAATGAATGCAGAATCATATGTTTGAATTTGCTTCAACATCACACTTGCAAGTGCTCTTTGCTTTCTATATGCACCATCATCAATCACAATCTCAAGAACACTAACAACAGAGGAGAACATACGAGATAAATTCAGTAAAACACTATAGTGAACCCCAACGAGTGTCTCCTGTTCTTTTAATACCAAGTTCTTGATTTAGACCTTGCCCACTTTCAATTTCTCCAATTTCAAGTTCGTTAGCAACTCTTTCAACTTCTTTTGCTCTAAGAACATCACGATGCTTGCAAGAGACCCTTATACAATTCATTACAATAGATACAGATTCAAATAGAGAAACGATATCCTTATGATTCTCTGCAATTGCTACAAGTATCAACTGAAGCTGGTGAGCAAAACAATGAATATAGAATGCATAAGGATTCTTATTCATAATCAAAGTTTTCAATCCATTAAACCCGCCGGACATATTACTAGCGCCATCATAGCCTTGACCCTGTAATTGTTTGATGCTCAATCCAAATCTAGTGAATAAATCATCAATGTCGGCCTTAAATGTTAAAGTATTTGTTTCACCAACATGTACGAGTCCAAGAAAACATTTAATCATCTCTCCCTTTATGTTTACAGAGCGTAAAACAAGAAAATACGAGATTCGTCAACTAAAATAGAGAACATATCATCCCCAAATCTTTAATAATTTCTTCAGCCGTTTCATTTGCAATTGCACTAAGAATCTCTCTCTGAATTGAAGGAGCCATTATCTTTAAATTTTCAGGGGCATTATGTAATACAACGTTTTGAACATTATCATTATGACAAGCAAGAAACTTTAGAAATTCAAGAAAATTTCCTTGGTTGGATGATTCTTTGGATTCATCATGGCCATGAAGTGGTAAACCTTGATGTAAAAGAAACCGTATACAATCAACTGATGCGAGCAAACGAGTATGATATTTTTTTCGAGTTTCATCTGATTGTTTAGACAATGACATCCTAATGTGTTTGTCTATCATTCATCAATACTTCACATCTTCTCTTAGCAATATTATGCATACTATCATGGTCCCCAACATGATTATCCAATCATTTTCTCTTTTCAATATGTAAATTCCCGTGTAACAAAAGATGGATCAACACCTTTTTAAGGAAAAATAAAACAACACAAGCAAAATGCAGCTTCTTTCTCTAGACTATACTCCAACCAATCAGCATACTCGTCGTCGTTGAACAAAACATGATTGAAACAGCATTTACTTTTTCCATACCCTAAATATGGAAAAACATGACCACGGGGTTGACAAGGACCTTTTTGCAAATATGCTCGTCGAATTGTGTCTTGGTCATTAACATTATAACTTACTATGGGTTGTCTCAATCCAAGGTACTATGGGTTGTCTCAATCTAAGGTCCGAAACTAAGTTATTTATGTCAACTTCCATACAAGTTTACTTTAAAGCCGAAGACTATTTGTAGATTATCATCATTAGGTCATCATCATTAGGTCTACTACCACTTGGTCCACTAGGACCACTACCAATAGATGATTGCTCAGAAGGTTTTTTTCTTATCAAAAACTTGTCCGTAACTGTTAACAAAGAAATTAACAATTATAGTAGAAAAGTATATAACTATTAAGTTTTAACAATCAAATTATTAACAAAAATCAAGTCAGACCTAATTTTTTTAACATACCAGGTTATTCATTCACAATTTTTTTTAACAAAAATCAAGTCTAAATCAAGTTATCTTATAGCTATTAACAAAATCAAGTTATTCATTCACAATTTTTTAATAAGCCGTTCATTCAAAATCAAGTAATTGAAATCAAATAACAAAATCAAGATATTCATTCAAAATCAAATGATTGAAATCTAGGGTTTGGGTTAAAAGAAAAATACCATATAGATTTTGAACCAACAAGATTCTAGGGTTTCAGCGGCGATGAGGCGACTGTTTACGAAGAGGAGATGATGACTGATGAAAACGAGTACGACTTGCGATTGGGCGAGACGAGGCGAGGCCGCAACCGTGAGGGACGAGGGCAAGGGTGCCGACGAAGAGGATGAGGCGAGGGTTTTTAGAGATGAGATTGAGAGTCTGAGGGGCGAGGGCTTTTAGAGATGATGTACTGGCTTTTGGATCGAGATGAGGGCCATGTGGCTAGGGTTTTTAGAGAAGAGATGCAGGGTTTTTCCAGAGATGAGAAGGTGTATTCTTTTTTTTAGGAGTAGGGCAGGGCAAGGACCTCAGGGTACCTCCCTATGTTTCGAAAAATAGGATGGGGCCATGGCCCCACCCTTCCCTTGAATAGGTCGGCCTTGCCCTTACCCTTAAAATGGTGTTTAGGGTCATGATCTTAACTATATTAAATATAGTAGGTCGATACTATGTGTACTTTTTTATTTGAAGTAATTCTAGCAGCGAGCCAGATGCTTCCCCCCTTAAGAGAACCATCGTGCCATGTCCTTGAGTGCTATAAGGCTATAAGATTGACCGCCGTAAGAGAAGGCCTAATGATATTTGTTGCCTGATTTTGATTATAAAACCTAAATTTTGGACATCTGCTATGTGGGATTTCATTCAAGTTTAACAACAACGAATTCTAAATTGCAGACATTTGGAGTTGGCTAGATTATGTACAGGATGGAAATGGTATTTCCAACATTCATGTATAGGCTCATGTTCCAATATGCTATAATTTTATTAACTTGAAACCGAATGATAGGTGGGAACACATTTGCTGTAAACTACATGCCTTTGGTAGCCAGCAACAACTAGCTCGATTGTGCAACATAACAGTGTGTCACCAGTCTCATTTATGACTCACTTACGACTCACTATTTGTCATCCTCTGCACTTGTGTGCTTGTAATGCTGGTACAGCTAGCTAAGAAGTTGGCCAAATGCTTGAGAAGGAGGGGGGGGGGGGCGGGCGTTACTTTACTTCTCTTTTTAGTGATAGCAAGACAGTTTCTCTTTCACGTCGTATATATTTATTCTGAATCTATAATCTTTATGTTATTGTTCAAAGAGTTACCTCGTATTCATCTTTGCTTTAAATGCCATGACAACCATGAAATAGTTTATAATTTAACTCGTAAAGCTTTTCCCTACCTAACTAGCACCATTAATCTGTAAAATACCAATAGCATGAATTTTGCTCAACTTATTTCGGCATATACTGTAGAGATTTCAAGCGATGGTGCGACAAGATCATCATCTCGAAATATTGAAGACGAGCTACGCGAGATGAGGCTGAATCTTCTAATGGAAATTGAGAAAAGGAAGCAAGCAGAGGAATCTCTCGAGAACTTGCAAACCCTATGGAACTCCCTAAGCCAACATCTGTCACTTGTGGGTTTGAGACTTCCTACACTTTCATCCACCACAGATGAGCCCCGGGAGCAACCAAATCTTGATCCAGCTGAGGAATTATTCCGGCAAGCTGTTATTATGCGGCTTGTTACTGATTCTGTTGCACGAGGCTGTGCACGTGCTGAGGTCGAGATGGAGATGGAGCCTCAAATCGAGTCAAAGAACTTTGAAATTGCTAGGCTTTGGGATCGACTGCAGTACTATGAAGCTACAAATAGGGAGATGTCTCAGAGAAACCAGGAAGCCGTCGGTGAGACTGATGAACTTGTTTCTGAAATCATTCTTGCCTTGTTATTTCCATCTCATCTGTTTTTGCTTGTGAATGATAGCCGTTTCTTCTTTGTTTAATGAACATATCAATATTTATTTCTATTAATTACCTAGCAGTAGCTTCGATTTTCCTCATCTTTTTGTCCTGGTTCTGTTCATGAGTTTGGGTCCTATATTAGAAAGGAGTTGGCCACTTTTCCGTTTTTAGTCCCATGTACAGAAACATTAGGCACAAAATATTGTTACTTACCAATATATAATAATAACAGATGTGGATGGTAGTTATTAAATATGAATCTTCATATTGTGAATACAAAGTTCTAAGCCAGAACTACGTTAACATATTCTATTCCATTCCGCTTTATTAGGGGCACCTTCTTAGTTAAATTGACAATTTTGCAAGTACCAAGTATTAATAGTGTACACAATCCATGGATTGCGAATCATGCATATATTGGCCTCAGGAATTACGACATTACTTCGATCTGGCATCCTGTTTGAATTTAAAACACTTGAACTGCACTTAGTCATGTAACAATCAGAGAAGCCCCTTAAAAATATACCCAGTTACCCACTATCTCCTCTGTTAACTTCAATCATCTCTGTTACCTTAGCTGAATTTAGACAATCGGCAGTACTGCCTTAATGATAAATTTTTTAACTACTATTCAAATTCAATTAGAGGTACTGCCTTAATGATAAATTTTTTAACTACTATTCAAATTCAATTAGAGGTACTGCCTTAATGATAAATTTTTTAACTACTATTCAAATTCAATTAGAGGAATGGGCTGGAAATACGACGGCATTATATGTAGCTCGCTGCAATGGGACCGACACAATAACATTGATGTGGTATAATAACCTTTATTTAAAAGAAGTATCTGACATCAATTAAAGTGCAGGGCAACACCCAACGGGTTTGTTGCCATGGCAGCATCCCTATAGTTAATTCCCTACAGTAACACTGGAGACCACAATTCCTCTTCAGTGGAACTGCCATGGCAACACTTCACTGGATGCCTAATATTATTTGAATTCACATGACAAAAAATTATTCCCATATCTATTTTGTACATGTCTCTATTTGCTACTTGTTCTCAAACATAACCACAAATAATATGAGACTATTAACTTCTAATATTTTCTTTTATTTTCTTTTCTCGGGTGCAGAGAAGGCAAGGCAACGCCGACACCAGAGGAAGAGAAGGCAGAGGTGGATTTGGGGTTCAGTCAGCCTCGCTGTCACTCTTGGAGCAGCAGCCATTGCATGGTCCTATGTCCCTGCTTCAAAGCCTACACACAATGATGCTGAAACCTCAACTAGTCATGGAGATATTAGAATATAAAGTGAAACTTCATCTTATAACCTCATAGACACGCATCACTAATAATTCAATGGATGCACATCTTAGACAGGCATAAGATATGCAAGTGATATGCAAGTGACTGTTCCTCAGCAATACATATTTTCTGTTCGTTTCTTAATATTTTCACCTTAGTGTATAAAAGCCCGTGCAAGGCTTCCTCAATTTTGTTGTTCAAGCAAATATAACGTCGACTTGATTTGAATGATGTTTAAAATGCATTGTGATGTGATGCACATTACAGAAAGAAATTTGCAAGAAGATATTAACAAGTCTCTGGTTTTTATGTTTATTTTGGTTGTAAATGTTGAAGTTAAGAGTAATTCGAATGTTTCTGTTAGTAGTCTGTTAGTAGTCAAGTTGAATAAATTTTCTAGGCAGATTATGTGTCGATGAAAGTAGTTAAACAGTTGAGATTTTCTAGGCTAAGAATTTGCTCTGCTTTCAAGTCACGTTTAGCTTGTAATACCTATTTAAAGGCTTTGTTTTTTACTCTAATAAAATTATCCGCAGAATCACTTTTGCTTCTAATTTTTCATTCTTGCTCTGTCAAAATCTCCAACAAGTGTGGTATCAGAGCTAGGTTCTTTGAGAACTGGGAATTTTCTTTGACCGCTTCACTCGCAAACATGGCTGCCAATGCCGGTGTCAGTACTTCATAGCCACAAATTCCGCTGTTCAAAGGAGATTCATATGAATTTTGGAGCATCAAAATGAAGACACTGTTTCGATCTCAAGATTTACGGGATTATGTCGAAACAGGATATGAAGAAAATAAAGAAGACGAGACTCGCAATAAAGAGCATCTAAAACGGGATGCCAAAGCTCTCTTCTTCATCCAGCAGGCAGTGGATGAGTCGATCTTTTCCAGGATAGCCGCAGCTACCACGGCCAAGCAAGCGTGGACCACGCTCAAGACTGAATATCAGGGTTCCTCCAAGGTAATAACGGTAAAGTTGCAATCCCTAAGGCGTGATTTTGAAACTTCTTCCATGAAAAATAACGAGTTTGTGAAAGATTTTCTGGCAAGAGTTTCGTCAGTTGTAGGGCAAATGAGATCCTACGGAGATCAGATATCAGACGAAACAGTCGTTGCCAAGGTTCTAGGGAGTCTGCCATCCAAGTTCGATCATGTGGTGACTGCAATCGAAGAATCTAAGGACCTGTCCACCTTCTCGTTTGATGAACTTATGGGATCACTTCAAGCTCATGAGGCGCGAATCAACCGATCTAATGGGAAGGAAGAAGAAATAGCCTTTCAGACCAAGGGGGAGTCTGAATCCTCAAATCAATATGGAAGAGGAAGAGGTCGAGGAGGCCATAGAGACAGGGGCCGAGGCAGAAACAATACTGTCAAGTGCTCATACTGTAATAAATTTGGGCATTCTGATAGGTATTGTTGGTCCAAACCAGAAGAGGCAAATTATGCTGAAGAAAAGGAAGATAACTTCCTGTTTATGACAGTAGCAACAACAACAAAGAAGAAGAATGACATCTGGTACATTGATAGCGGCTGCTCTCATCATATGACCGGAGATCGCTCCAAATTCAAAGAGCTCGATGAGACTGTCAAATCACAAGTACGGCTTGGAGATGATAAACAACTACAGATTAAAGGCAAGGGCATAGCTGAGATCTCAGTAGGTAACCAAATTTTTTTTATTAAGGATGTTCATTTTGCTCCATCTTTAGCACAC
This sequence comes from Agapanthus africanus, assembly GCA_030015575.1. Lineage (NCBI taxonomy): Eukaryota > Viridiplantae > Streptophyta > Magnoliopsida > Asparagales > Amaryllidaceae > Agapanthus > Agapanthus africanus. The sequence continues at coordinate 11,830,459 of CM057344.1, read as the reverse complement.
AACTTGCTGAGCGTTGGACAATTGAATGAATCTGGTTACATGGTGGTATTTGATGATTTTAAATGCACGGTGAAACACAAAATCAGTGGTAAAATTCTTGCTTGTATGTATGCTCTTGATTTTGTTGAAAGAACAGAAAGAGCCATGGTGAGTAAGACTCTTACGGAAAGCGAGCTATGGCATCAACAATATGGCCATTTAAGCATTAAAGGACTGCAGCTGCTAAAGAACAAGCAAATGGTGAATGATCTTCCTGTCAATAAGTCATTAGAGAAAGTCTGCGAACGGTGCATGATTGGAAAGCAAGCAAAATAATCTTTTCCGATAGGAAAATCAAAGAGAGCTGAAGATATTCTCGAGCTCATCCATGCCGATCTGTGTGGTCCCATGAGAACATAATCATTAGCTGGCAGTAAGTACTTTCTCCTATTTATTGATGATTTTAGTAGGATGAGCTGGGTATATTTCTTGAAGCACAAATCAGAAAGCTTCGAGTGCTTCAAGAAGTTCAAGGCACTTGTGGAAAAACAAAGTGGGAAAGTTGTAAAAATGCTCCGTCTGATCGTAGAGGTGAGTTTACCTCAAAAGATTTCGATGCCTTCTGCGATGAACAAGGAATAAGAAGGCAGCTCACAGCACCGTATACTCCCGAACAGAACGGTGTGGCTGAACGCAAGAATCGGACAGTTGTGGAAATGGTTCGATCGATATTGAAATAGAATGGAATACCAGATTCTTTTTGGGCTGAAGGAGTTGCAGCAGCTGTTCATATTCTCAATATCTCACCGACCAAAGCAGTATGGAATCAAACTCCGTATGAAGCATGGAGCGGAAGTAAACCCTCCGTAAGTCATCTTCGAGTGTTCGGGTGCATATGTTATGTCTTGCTTACAACAGGACGACATAAAAAAGATGGGAAATCACAAAAGCATGTGTTTATTGGTTATTGCACTAAATCAAAGGCTTACCGAGTATATGATCCCTTGAGTAAAAAGATTACTGTTAGTCATAATGTTGTATTTGACGAACAGGCCAGTTGGGATTGGAAAGCCAAAGACAATAGCCAAATCCCTCATGTTCAGACTGAAGAAGAACAAAGTACCCTTGAACAAGTCGAGCCCGAAAATGATGATTCGGAAGGTTCACAGTCTTCAACTCCGGAGAAATCAAGCTCAGTCTCAACTTCTGAAGAATCTTCTCCGAAAAAGTCAGCTTAGCTACGTAGAAGTGAGCGGGGGAGAATTCCTCGACGTCGGTTAGAGATTGAGGGGAAGGCAACTTCAGCACCGGTTCTATTTGCTGGGGACCCAATCACTATGGAAGAAGCCATGGAAAGAAAAAAATGGAGACTTGCAATGAGAGAAGAACTGTCAGCAATCCAAAGAAATCAAACGTAGGAGTTAGTCGATTTTTCAGAAAGTAAAAATGTTATTAGTTTAAAATGGATCTTCAAGACAAAGTATTTGGCAGATGGAAGTGTTCAGAAACACAAAGCTAGGCTGGTGGTTAGAGGTTTCATGCAGCAACAGGGAATCGACTACGAAAAAACATTCTCTCTGGTGGCTCGTTTTGAAGCCGTGCGGATAATCTTGGCGGTAGCAGCCCAAAAGCAATGGAAATTTTTTCAGTTCGATGTTAAATCCGCATTTCTAAATGGCGATTTAAAGGAGGAGGTCTATATAAGTCAGCCACCAGGTTTCGAAAGCAATACAGAGGAAGACAAGGTACTTCGGTTGCGGAAAGCTCTCTACGGGCTCAAGCAAGCACCATATGCCTGGTACAGTAAGATCGACGATTTCTTCCTCAAGAATGGGTTTGAAAGGAGCCTTCACGAACCAACTCTTTATGTAAAGAATCAAGGTATGAATGACTTACTCATAGTAAGTCTTTACGTAGATGATATGATCTATACGAGCTCGTCCTTGCAGCTTATACATGAATTTCAAGCATCAATGAAAAAGATGTTTGAGATGACAGATTTAAGAGAGTTACAATATTTTTTGGGGCTGGAGATCGTTCAAACTCAGAAAGAGATATTCATGTCACAGAGGAAATATGTGGATGACACATTGAAGAAATTTAATATGCAAGGATGCAAGACTGTTGCGACACCAATGAATATAAATGAGAAATTGAGTTCGGATGACAGTACGAGATTGACAGATGCAAGACTCTACAGAAGTTTAGTTGGAAGACTAATTTATCTTACTCATTCTCGACCTGATGTAGCTTATTCTGTTGGTGTCTTATCTCGTTTTATGCACAGTCCAACAAGCCATCATTTTGGAGCAGCCAAGAGAGTTCTCCGCTACTTGGCAGGAACTAAATGTAAGTGTACGGTAGCGCCCTGGCCGTCAATCTGACGCCAAACGCGGAACAAAAACTTTTTAACTGGCGCTATCGCATACTTTAACCCGGATCTGCCATTAACGCTAAACTAACAAACTACAAAGTGGGTAGAAAGGCTATACCGAACGATCCGAGTCCTTCGGTCTTTAACCATCATCCCACGCTCCGTTGCGGCTGCCCCGATCTCCTGGCTCCTCGTCGAGGTGGCACCACATCTACGGATCTTTAAACGGGCTCCCGTCTCTATACCGAGGCAACTCGGTCATCAAGTTTGCTAAAAGAGATGATCAAGATGAAGTAGAGAATGAGTAGAACACTTTGTCTCGCTTCATCCAAAACCATGGATGAACGGTTAATGAAGTTGCCTTTTGGATGGAATGAAATGAGAAATGAGCATATCAAATTTCCATGAACCAAAATCTATCATCTATATTTTTCCAACCAAGTGAGAGAGTGGAAAATCAATCTTGAGGCATCCATGAAAGGGCCGGTGTCACGCCCCGCTTCCCAGTGTACGGCGAAGTGAACGCGACGACGCCCGCTACGTATGTACTCAGAAGTACATACGCTAAGCGTAACTAAGCAATATAAAATGAATCACAAGAGACGAATAATAGAAATAACAGCAACTTTTATTAATAACATTCTTTATACAATGCATGAAATGAAAATACATCTGAACTGAAAAGCAATGCCTAAACAATGGCATAATAAAAGAAATACTGAGAAGAGCAAGTACAAATTCTAGAGCTCTGGGTCTTCCTGGAATTCCTCTAAATCTTCACTTGTAGGCTCGGTCTCAACTTGGTCCAACGCACCTGACGACATTCAAAGAAGAGAGAAATAGAATGTCGTCAGCGAACAGGTCGCTCGGTAAGTCCCAAAGAAGAATGAAGAATGAGAGTGACCGAGTATGGTATTTTCTAAAGTTTTGTATTGTAGTATATTATGGAATATTGTTTAACGTAATTGTTTGTAGCTTGGTACAGGAGGATGCCAGTGTATACGAGGGGAGTCTCTAGATGCCAGAGACTAAGGGCACGTATAGTACAAGGAACCGTTTATGCCACGGTACAACAGCAACGGAATATAGGTTAGGTGTCTTAATCTGACCACCTCATTCCACTTTTAACATCTTCCGTACCAATCTACCCCTTTAAACCCCGCGATGTCATATTTGTATTGTTATCTTGTAAACTTGTAATGATTGCTTGATTGACTTGATTGACTGACCGAAACCATGATATCAGGAAACGGTTATAACCGTAGAGTCATGTAAATGGAATACTGGAAATCATGTAAAAGGAATATCCATGGTTCGGTTCATTCAAACAGATTGTTAACTGGATTCTGGGATTCATGTATTCAAGTTGTATTGGAATATAATTGAAATATAGATTGACTTGAATTATATTCAAGTCAGAATTAGTCAGACTCTAACCCGAGTCAGACTAAAAGAAAGATAATTTGTAGTTCTTTATTTGTTAGGGGCCTTATTGTAATTTATAAAACTTGAGGGGGTTTATTGTAAAAAGTAATATTGTATAGTTTGCAAAATACACCTCAAGTATTTAATTATCGTCTTTATGTACATACAACAATTTAATGATCAAGATAAATATGTATACATGTTCGAATAACATGAAATGAGTCAAGTATATTATTCGAGTAACTACCATAAACAATGCTGTAAAGAAATATTATGTACGACTAATTAATCAAGTTGAACGAATGCGAAATATAAACAGAAATACGGCTCTAAATGTTTTGCATGCGTGAGTTCCAGTTTTACCTAAATATGACTACCGGTTTAAGAGATATATATGTTTTCGTATCGTCGCGCAAAACAGATCAGAATCTATTCGGCACCGTCATATATTTTTAAAACGCAGTTTGAGTTAATTTGTATCAGGTTTCATCTTACGAAAATTATTAGAAAATTGTAGGTATTTCGATGTACTTATCGAAAACACCAAGATTCACATGATTTGGATTTCTAAAGCTCTAGTTATGATCATTTTAATATCAACATTTAAAACAGAAATTCAGATTTCTGGACAGCAACTATATATTCTATTGCAAAGCCTATATCAGGTCGTTTCATGCATTCCTAAGTAATATAATATACAGAAAATTATAGTTCTATCAATGGTGCATCTACACATCTAAATTTTGTCACAAACGGACATCGGGTGTTCGAGTTATGTCCAATTTAAAAACAGTGTGCGAATCGGAACAGATTCTGTCCAGATCCGTCACTTAATATTGTAATGCAGTTTTCTTTATCTTAGATAGGTTTTCGGTAAAACTATAAAACTAAGAAAATCTAGATCATTCGATGTAGATATCAAAAACACCTGAGTTTACTCAATTTGGATACCGGTATACCAAGTTATGTGTCTTAGAAATTGACCGATAGCTGCAGTTTTCTGTTTTACGATCAGTGAATAAATACGATGTAATTCACAAACCGTTATGCGGATCGATCTAAAATTTTTACAGCATGTATAAAATAATATAATCTATCATATGTAAATTCCATGAAATTTTCAGAAGTAAAAATTAATGTCTAAAAATTATTTTAAACCTAAAGGTATTGATGTGTATACTAAAATCGGCAAAAAGATTAACTAGTATTTTTATGCAAGCTTTATCCTTTCTTTTAATAACCAAACCGATTCCATGAGATATCGTAGATATATTTTGGATTGAAATCTATGTTCTCACAACTTGTAATAAACATTCATAATCATGAAGAAAGAATTAAAAATACTTTAATTTGAACAAGAGATAATAAGATATTATTAAACCATATAGAATCATATATATCTAAACTTATGTATATGTATATGTATATGTTTATGTGTATCTTCTCTTATGGATTATGATATGAAAAGAATAAGGGGTTCACGATGCATGACAAGAGGAAAAAAAAAGAGATAGGGGGGAAAGGAGAGAGAAGGGACTTACATGCACAAGCCGGTATTGTCACCGGGCTTGTCTATCCGCCGATAGCCTCGCGTTACTAGCGAGACCTTCTTGAAGACTTCTTCATGTTCTTCTTCTTGTCATCTTGGTGAAGAGGAAGAAGTGAGAGATAGAAAAATATGAGGAAGGAAAAGATGGAGGAGGACAAATAAAGATGTTGTAATGGTGAATAATAATATATGCATTTAACATGAGAATTAAAAGAGAAATGAAAGGTCACCATTCATTTTGGAAATGAAAGGTCTCATTTGTAGGTTATGGGAAGAATAAAAAATGATAAAAAAATAATTGCAAGAATGGGGATTTGAACATGTGACTTATGGAATAACAATGTAAGGACTTAACCAATGAGCTATAAGGTTGTTCATACACATATTTAATTAGAATTAAATATATGATATTGCTTAAAAAGAAAATGGGCTTTTTAGATGGGCTGTAGAGAATGTGAATGAAAAGAAAGGAATTGGGCTTAAAGAATAAGTTTGGGTAAAAAGAAATGAGTTTTAGAAAATACTTAGATGAGAAAAATAGATGAAGGGATTAAATATAACTAATAACATGGAAATAAAAATATACCAAATATAAAAATACAGAATTTTATCAATACGAAGATATATGAATTTTAGAGTCGTTACAGCCGGCCACTATATAGGAGGAGGGAGGTGAGTGTAAGAGCAAAGGGGGGGGGGGTTAACCATAATGGAAAAGATCTTAATCAAGAACAAAAGGAATTAATGGGAAAGGGTGGCTCATTTAAACACCTCGTCAAAATAATTAATACAAACTAATGAGTCACAAACCTAGTCATCAACCATTTAATGCAATGAATGAGTCACTAATCCTAGTCACCAATCTAGAAGCCTCCACACTCATGACTCACCCTCAAGAAAAGATAAATCCGCATTAAACCGAATGTTTAAGACGGGTGATAGAAAACTGGCAACTTCCAAAAGCGATCCCGAAACGAATTTTAGGATAACCCCGTAACAGTATAAACATACCCGCATTTGTATTACGACCGAATACAAATGCAACTGAGACAAAGATATTAAATCTACAAAGTATAATACATGGATCCGGCTTAACCAAAGCCCACCAGTATGTAGGGTTACTAGGCATACTAACAAGGCTCTATAAGACATCAACCATGCCGGATTAAAATTTTTAGGTGCCGAACAACCCTAAGCAAGATCGTATACTAGAGATTAGGCGAAAAAATAGCAAGTAAATCACATTTACACTAAGTGAATACGAAATACAACCTTTGTAGATCGGTCCTTCACTTCATATGCTCCTTGATGTAGTCCCTTCGCTGCGATCATCCAACTCCCGGACTCTCGGACGGCTCCATGAGAAAATTGCAACGGGATCACTTGAAGTCTTCGATGCCGAAGATGATCTACGTCGAGGGAATACGGACTCAAGTTTCTACCTCACTAACCAAAGAATTAGTGAAGCAAACACCTTAAACTAAAGTGCTAGTCTAGTAGAGGATGGTGAGATATGAAATGGGTACACTTTAGAATTTCTTTTCTCACTTTGGTTCTTTCTCTTTTTCAAACCCTAGAATGAAAGTGAAGGAGGAAGAAGATGAGCTCAAAATGAGAATAAGAAATCATCAAGAGAGAGAATGGTAACCATGGTGAGTAAGTATCATATACTTAACTCATGTAGAGACATAACCATGGTGAGTTATAGTGGTTAGGTTTATAAAATCCTAAGTAAAACAAAACTAGTGGACTTTGGTCAAAGCACCATAAGCTTCATGAAGCTTTATGCTTATGAACAAATACTCACTAATTTTGTATTTACTTTGAATATTAAAACCATACCAATATATACATAATGGTGTATGTCTCATACACCCATGACAAGCGTATCAACAACCATGATACAAAAATGTGAACACAAATAAATATATATCACATATATATATTAAGTTGTGTACAAGTGAGAAAAATAAATACTTTAGTGAACCAATGTTAGTTAATGTAAATTAGTATATCACATATACAATTATACACTAAATTATTAAATCAATACTTGACTTAACAATCCGGTTATATCACATATAACCGACTAACATGCAATGTATTGACTTATCGAATCAACCCTTGATTCGATAACTTGGTTATATCGCATATAACCGATCGACACAAACATCGCGAGAATAGAATACGGTATCACATACACGCATTATTCTCGGTCCCGCACATATCACATATGCGCTCCTATCTCGTTTTGCCCGAGCCAGTACAACCTCTATGTAGGACTCTAAAGACTCGTCAATACGCCGGCAGTAGGTGATGATCACATCAAGCACCCACAAGCCGTCAGCGGTACTAGCTGGACGTAACGGGTACCCGGGTATTGAGCGATCAGAATATCAGCAAGCAAGCCCACTCCAACTCCTGCAAAAAGCCTGATAGTGACACTATCGTACAGTCCGGTCTCCTCGTCTGATATGTCGCATATCAAATCTAGGGTGGTAAACGTCAGACCCCAATAACCGATAAGTCATGCCGATATGAGGCTCATAACGGGTCGAGAAACTACTGGTAACACTTACCAGTATATCTCTAAACCAGCCCTGGCCAGGGACTTCCCTGTTACGGCCAATCGAGCATAGCACAACATCAACCCCCAATACCAGGAGAGACGAAACCCCTCCTATCGCTCATTGCCTCCATGTGACTCGGGACTGTACCCAAAAACCACCATTTTGCACGCCCTCTTGGACGTGGTAAGGTGGAAATCAAAACACAGTGGGAATCACACAAGACTCTATGACGATCTCGGGTCTACAGATTAACCTGCACCAGTATCACCAGAGAACTGCCATCTGACGTAAGGTATAATACCATCTGGGAGTTCTCGGCGAGTCCGTCCAGTGTACCCAGTCTCTACTGAGCACCCGTATATCATCTCTGATGTCAAACACCAATGGATATGGGATCATCCATCGCCCATCTATATGGGTCGAGAAGGTATACGCTAGTCTACTCTGGTATATCGATGCCCCGTCTCGATACACCCACGACTAGGGACCTTGAAAGATGTACTTATGGACTACCATGTCCCCACTAGTATGATCCGCATCATAGTCCAGGTAGTCAAGTACACATCCTAAGGGCTTTACCAACATATAACAGAGAGACAGATCAGTATACACGTTAAGGTAAAGAGTAACCAGATAGCATACTATCATGTCGAGCAAGAAAGTCCTCCCTATATATGTCCAAGCATCCACTACAATATACATCACATATATAGTAATGGCCTCTAGGGCATACATATAACTAACAATCTCCCACTTGCACTTGGGCCATCTGATAACAGTGGTTGTAGTATCTCATACTCAACCATCCCAAAATAGTCTCTCTCTGGGAAAAAGCCTTTGTGAGTGGATCCGCCGTGTTGTCCTCTGAGTCTACTCTCCTGACCTCGATCCCTGGAGATCAACCATCTCCATGATCATGTGACACTGCCTTAGAATATGTCTGGATCACTGATGGGACGGGCGTTCCTAGGCATAAGCCACAACTCCATTGTCTCACAATGGTAGGAACGAAGTTCATCTCATGAACTAATATACACCCAGACTGCCTCTTTGGTAGCATCTTTGGTAGTGATGTATCAAGCCTTTATCGTCTAGTATGCCACGGTATCTAGCTTGGAACTCTTCCAACATACCGTCCCTTTACTGAGGGTAAAGACAATGCCTGCGACTGACATTCAGTCGTCCTTATCACCCTGGAACCGTTCCAGTGATTCTCCCCAGGATCAATTGATACCATCTCACTACATCTAGTGAGTATCCTAACATCCAATTAGATCTATCTCATAGATTTAAAACCCAGGATTTAGTAGGTATCGCTTTAATCCTATGTGGAGAATCATTGTGATAAGCGGAGATTGACTGAGCGTAGCATAGGAAACTCTTTCCCCATCAAGAGTATGTCATCCACGTACTCTACGTGGATCACCACCATACTCCCTACTACTTTTTGTTTATACAAGGTTCATCTACCATTTTGATGATGTCAAACTCTTTGACTAACACATCAAAACAGACGTTCCAACTCCGCGATGCCTGCTTTATCACATAAAACATCTTGTACACGTTTCCGCTGCTCCCACTGTCTACGAAGTCCTCTGACTGTGTACTTATAGACGCTCTCTTCTAAAACATCATTTAGAAAAGCAGTCATGACACCCAACCGCAAGATATCGTAGTCATGATATGTAGCCGTGGCAAGTAGGATCTGGATGGACTTAAGCATAGGCTCCAGAAAAGGTTTCATCATTAGCCATACCTGGTCAATGATGCAAACCTTTAACAAGTCTAACTTTGAAAGTCTCAACTTTTCCTTGTACACCAAGTAATCTTCTCAAGATATACTTGCTCCTGATGGGGATTTAACCCTTCAGATAAAGCAACCAAAGTCCATACTTTGTTGGTGTATAAGGATTCCATCTCAGATCACTAAGTATCCAGCCATTCTTCTAGAGTCCCACTCCTGATGGCCTGCTCGAAACTAGTTGGGTCATCATCTCATGATGTAATCCTCGCTCCCACTGTCATAGAGAAACCGAAGTATCTCTCAGGTGGGTGAGGAACCCTACTAGATCGGCGGAGAGGCTGAGGTTCGTTGGTTACTATTGAATCCTCCGGTTCTACCAAATCGTCAGCTGTAGTTTGTATAGCTGGAACTCCTTCCAGTTCTACCTCATATCTACTAATTTCTTCTCAAGAAATTCCCTTTTACAAAGGTGGCATGTTGAGAAACAAATCATTTTTGTTCCTCGGTTTGGTAGAAGGTATACCCTTGCGATTGCTTGGGATATCCAACAAACTTCTACAGAATTGACTTTGCCTCGAGTTTGTCTCGATTTTGCTTTTTGACATAGGTCGGACAACCCCAAATCTTAATTGACTTAAGAGATGGGCTCTTCCCTTACCATATCTTATATGGAGTGGTAGGCACCTGATTTGGCTGGAACGCCATTCAATAGGTATGCAGCCGCACAAGTGCATAACTCCCAAAAAGGAAACAGGAAACTCAGTAGTACTTATCATAGAGCACACCTTATCATATAGGGTGTGATTGCTCCGCCCCGATACACCGACGTGCTGTGGTGTATACGGAGGAGTAATGCTGAAAGAGAATCTCATTCTCCTTTAGAATAATCCAGGAATTCCGTGCTCAAGTATTCTCCTCCTTGATCGCATCAAAGGACATAATACTTATACCTATTTTGGTTCTCTACTTCTAACTTATATTCTGTGAATATCTCAAAAGGTTCAGACTTGTGTTTCACCAGGAACATATGTCTGAATCTTGAGAGATCAACAGAGAATGTAATGAAGTACAAAGAACCGGTCTTGGTATGTGTAGACAGGGGACCTTTATACATCAACATGTATCATCCCAAGAGTTCACTAACTCTTTCTCTGTTTCTAATAAACGGAGCTTTGGTCATCTTATCTCTGTGACATGACCAGCAAGTTTCACAAGATGTAAATTTAAACTAATTTAAATATGCATCTTTATGTAACTTCATCTAGTCGGGTCGCATTGATATGACCTAGTCTACAATACCTCAAGAAGGATTCGTTCATTTCTGAACTCTTCCTCTTGTATGTGTTCTGTATACTAAGAAATATAGTTTGATTTAGAACGTCAATGCTTTTAGATAACGTGCCTGAACCGATCAACTTTTGATATAGGAAATGTTCAAAAACATTATCCAACAATACAAAATTATATCCTTTCTTTACTAATAAAGAGACTGATATGATTTTGTATATCAGATTCGGTATCTAATAACATTTGTTCAGAATCAATGTATTCTGGTAATTCAGGGTGATAACTACCAACAGACTTGGCTGCAACAATTGCACCGTTTCTATTTCATGAAACTTATCACCCGTTCTCAGTTTTCTACATTTCTGTAGCCCATGTAACAGATTACATATGCGGGATCCTGATCTGGTATCTCATACCTAGGACGTAAAGGATACTGAGAAACAGTTCTCTGTAATGAACACACCCGAAGATGATGCATCATTATGCACTTTCTTTATTTGGGCGGCACGGGAATTCTGGTAATCCCCTATTTCCTGCTCTGTCTTATAACAATTATAAGTTGGAGCGGGACCAACGTTCGCCAGCGCAGTATAACAAGCGGGTTCAGTCAATACATCCGTATTATTATCTTGATTAAGGCGTGATATGGTCGCTACCTGGAGAGAGAGAGAAGAAAACACTCTGCGTGCGCTCTTGCAAGATCAGATTGGTTATTATTTTATCTAATCAGGATGGCTCTCACTGTTTTTATCAAATCTTCCTTCAAACCCTAAAAGGAAAGACTAGCCGGGATTAATTACACCCTACAACTTCGCCAATCTTTCAGCCAGGCCAGTGTCGGTACTTTGAGGGAGGTTCCCCGTGCTTTCGCACGGACCTAATTAAAGTAAACCTCGTTTTCGCAGAGGCGTAACCCCGTTGACACCTTTCTAGATACCTACTTGATCGGCTAATTGTAATGTGTAAAACTCTCCCAAGAGTAACAATTACTCGCAGTGGGTATCGGGATCCAACTATCTCATAGAAGGTATGCAATCTCATTGCAAATTTCAACACTTGAAATTCTCGATAATTTTGCCCCTAGCGTCCCATGACCTTGACGCGGGCCAACAAACCATAGTGCGCTAGTCAAGTTCAACCCGTCATTTCTTAATTGAATTAAACCCACCCGCACGACCCTTGACTCAGGCCAACAAATTCGCACGACTACCCTAATCCAATCTGCATCATATGCATAAACAGCTAAATACTAGTTAGCTACCGCACACTACGCCTTGACGCAGGCCAACAAACGTAGCACGAATACTAAGTAGGACTTATCTGAAATGACGGAGGGCTACGACAGGTTTTTCTAAAAACCTATTGCGTAAAGAACTTGATATCGTTGTAGAATCAAATGATTTTAAAATGGAGTGTTTTTTAGGCTTTTTCTAGTTTTGCTAAAGAGGTCACTCCCGGTGAAGGGATCGTCGGCTCTTTCCTCGTCGAATGAGGTGCATGATATATCATATATATCGCTGTGCAAAGTAAAAACTATAGAAGCAATCAAAAGACAAACCGAGGGTTGTAGCATCTGCCAGTTATTGCTAAAGGGGTCACTCCCGGTGAGGGGATCTCGGCCCTTTCCTCATCGAATAAGGTGCAGGATATTCTATAAGGAACACCGCGATGCAAAGCAAGAACTGTAGCTACCTGTTTTTGAAAATTCGATTCCACAACATCTTTTAGGTTTCTTTTCTTTCATTAATCATATTAATGAAGTCCCATCATTTAAGCACCTAAACATCACAGATAAATACGACGTACACTTATGCCATCCGCATTCGCCTCGATGTCCCCTCGTGCACCGTTAGGTTAGGTAACTAACGGCAGAGCGGGGCAGGGCTAGCGCGGGTGTAAAGCATAAGTAACGTCTATATAATATATCATATATACTATATACAGTATCTATCGTCACATATCAAATGATCACATCACAGATATCGCAGTAGAAGAAACATATGAAACATTGGATATACTAGGACGTCCGTGTTTTATTTTGAGCCTCTATAAAACACGGATTCCATGGTCGCGATGAATAGCCAAACCCACACCCCTAGACCCCTACGAGAGATATAATACCCCCAAACTTATCTTTTGCTCGTCCTCGAGCAAACTTATTTTTATTCACTAAAATCCTAACCGCACTTTCGCAGGGAAACGCGATTGCACTGAGCACGTGCAACAAGCCGTTAAACCTCTAGGTGTCCCTAGTAGGAGGAATGTTGTCTCCTGAGGGTTTTCAGCGGATACTACCCACAAAATCCTATCAATTTGGCTTTTTCGACTTTTGTTCTCCAATTAGGTTTTCTAGCAAGGAATTCTATAATCATTGACTTGTAAATTATCCACCCACATTCTTCACGCTTCCTCATTATTTAACTTAAGATTATATATGTTCTGCAGATCTACTTAGCTTTCGGCATTTCTTAAGTTTTCCTTCTAGGGTTCCATCTCCACTTAGGAATTTCTATCAACTCTACTAAAGATACAAGTTCTATCTTTCATTCCTTTCTCTCATCTAAATCCCAATCACATATCCCTACGTGTGTGTGTAAATATCACCCCTACACTTGGAAATTCAAATCAAGCAATCGTACTCTCGTCCATTGTCCAAAGCACTTATTAATTAGTGAATTTTTAAAATGAAATTTGCTTACACATCCTTCATGCGATCGTTAATACTTCTTGAGGTACCAACAACCGATTACAAGATGCGTTAGCACTTTAAGGCGTACTTCCTAGTTTTGCAACACCCAAGGCTTTAGCAGTGACTCCCAAACCAGTTGGTCTAAGGCACTAGGTGATAAGGCACCCTCGCTAAATATTTTTCTATTTTTACAGCCTTAAGTAATCACAAAAACCAGTGTCCATTTTTTTTTTCTTTATTTACTTTTTTTTCCATTGTACTAAGGACTTTAGACAAGAGCATTTCAAGGTCTCTTCTACTATTCCAAGTTTCAAGGTGCGTGATTGTGCAAATTGTAGGGTATACGTTTTTAGAATCTAGACTTAAGCTAGGAACTATTTTTCAAACTTATATTTTAATAAGAACATCAATACTCTTCCCTCATTTTGACTGTTAGTGTTTATGCCCTAGAAGGCCATTACTGTATCATACTAGTTTGTATATTACTTAATGGAAGCTTGGGATATTCACATGTATATAACAGTCTTGCTAAACATGATAGTATGCTACTTGGTTTTTCTATCTTAATATGTAAGTGTACGTATTGATAGAGCTCTTAGGATCTTGCTTGTCTACCAGCGTTGTGATGGCAGTCACACTAGTGGGGTCTGGGTAGTCTACAAGCACATCCTTATTCAGGTCCCTGGTCGTTGGATTATCGAGACAGAGCATCGATACTCCGGAGTAGACTAGTGTGTACGCTTCTCATCCCAGTTGGGGAGATGGTCTGTCCCACAGCCGTCAGTACGTTGTACTAGAGATAGTATGCAGGTGCTCGTTAGGTTACGGGTACACCGGACAGGACTCACAGGGAACTGTTGGTTGGTTTGATACCAGTCGTCAGTGAGCAGTTCCCAGGTGACATGAGTACAGCTTAGTCCGCAGACTTGACACTGCTACTTCGCCTCGAGTGTGTCCCACTGTTCTTAGATTGCTACCCTACCACGGCTCAAAGGAGTCGTGCAAACAGGTAGCAGTTGGGTGCAGTCCCGAGCACTTGGAGGCAGTGGCGGTTAGACAGGATTCGTCCCTCCCGGTATTGGGAGTAGATACGTGCTGTGTCAGAGAGCCATTACGCAAACTCCCTGGCCAGGGCAAGCGAGATTTGCTGGTAGGTTCCAGTAGTTTCTCAGGGTGTAATGGGCTTCCCTCCGACACGACTTATACCGCTATTAGGGGACTGACGCTTGCCGCCCCCCTAGGCCCGATATGCGATAGTCTTGGACGAACGGACCGGACTGTATGGAGATTGTCACATCAGACTCAGTAGGAGTTCGGATGGGTTTCCTCATCGGCCTTCTTATCGACAACTACCTGGGGACCGTTACGTACAGCTAGTGCCGCTTGCGGTCTGTGGTTAAACCCACTGCCAGCGTAGTAGTCGAGTCTCTAGAGTCCCACACAGAGAGTTTCCTACTCCAGGCGAAACGATATAGAGGTTGCATGGTTTTACGACAAAGGGTTCGGACGCATACGTGCGTTTACGCGCGTACGACTTTCGGACAGTTTTTACCAGTCGGCTTTGGTTTAAGCCAGTTACTGGTATCCGGTTATTGGATTTATACAGTCTAAAGTTTTTCCGTATTTTTACGGATCGGAGGGGCGTTCTCGTAATTACTCGAGAAGCTTCTAGAAGATGGTGACTAAGGAGGGTTATGTGTCATATTCATTGAATGAGTTATATGAGTCATGGTGGTGATTCATTCATTTCATTAATGCACATTTATTGCTTAATGACTCATGCTAATGAATCATCACTAGATATTTTATGAAGCATGATTATTCATCACTCTTTATTCTTTTCTTCTTATTTGAAAATGCTTCATATATGATATGATACTCATAACTTATTCTCACAATATTATTCACATTCTCTCTCCTCAAGCTCTCTCTCTTCAAAAGACTAATCCTCACCCTCATGTGTTGAGATCTAGGATTAGTTAGAGTAATCAATCCATAACCATCACTCTATTTCATCTAGCTTCTTTGATTAGCAATCCAAGAAGGTTAGTTGCCTCAAGTTTAGAGGCTAAGCTTGGAGTTTTGCTCTCGGGTGGATCGTCTACTACAAAGAGAAGGCCGAGGAGAACAAGGAGATCGTAAAGACGAAGGACTAGTTTCGATAGGTATAATCCCTAAGCATAGTAGTTTAGTATAACTATATGTTTGGTTAGTTATCGTTTAGCTTCGATTCAAGCGGTTAGTCGATGTTCGTTCACTAAACAAGTTCGTTTTTGAAAATTCCGCCTCCCCACAAGTATTGGGGTGTAGTACATCGACTTACAGTGGTATCAGAGCCTCGCTAAATAATAAATAACTTAATTGCAAATTTGTACGAATTTCGAACGGAAAAACGAAGCCGGAAAACCCTAAATCTGTCAAGTTTCTGTCGAGTTTAAAATGATGTCCTAAAATTTTTCAGGTGAGCTCAGAAAGCTTGTAAAGGGTCCAGAAGAACACCCAAGAAATTCGAGCCCATGAATCGGCTAAAGCGCCGCGGAAGCGCGGCGGATCCCACCGATCCGCCGCGGTTCCGCGGCCGAGTTGCCGAGTCATGGACTCGTCTTTCATGTGTGGGTCCTCTCTGGTATTTGGGGTTTTCTGGAATATTTTAATTTTGCTCAGGTTTCCAGTTTACAGAGCAGTTTTTGGAGCAATATTAAAGATGTTTAATCGATCGAAATTGTACAGTATTTGCATGTTGGATTATATCTGTGATTGATAAATGTGTTCGTAAACCTCCCCTAACTGCTAGTATGTCGGTTGGCAGGGGGTTGCACATTTCTGTAATGGTTATATCTGTTTGTGCATATAAACTGTATTGGACTGTTGTGGTGTATAGCCGGGGTTTGCAATGGGTTATTGTTTAATTCATTTGTTGTAAATGTAATTTGTTGTAATATTATTTTTGCGGGGCACATCCAGGTTGCGGTTGTAGCCACCGTTGTATTATTTCATTTTACTGTTTTTGCTCCTAGGACTGACCCAAGGTGGGGTACACAAACTGCCGGGCGGGTAATTTGCCGTACCCGTAGGGGTCGAGGGTGGGGTAACGGCTATTCATCACAACTGTGTAATCTGTCTTTTCTTGCAGGCTCAAAAGAAATACAGATTGCTTGCAAATCCAATATTGTTTATCTGTGTTCTGGAATGTATATCATTGCGTCAGACGAATGTAAAATATCTATATTTATGATAGCTATTTAGACGTCGCTTATGTTTTACACCCGCGCTAGCCCAGCCCCCGCTCTGTCGTTAGTTAAGTAACCTAACGGGTGATGACGGGACCCCGTGGCGAATGTGGATGGCATAAGAGGACGTTGTGTTTTCGTTGTTTTCTGCAATGATAGGTTAATGATGGGACGCATTATCTATAATGCAAAGAAAAACAAACCAAAGTTTAAATCGTTGGAACAATTTAAAAGAAACCACTCGGTTATTTTTAAAACAGATATTTTTAAATGCGGAGCTTTAACCACTCCTTTTAAAAGCTATCAGGTTCCTTCGGTTATATCAAGTTCACTACGTTCACGGTTTCGCCAAAACCATTCGTAGCCCTCCGTCATTTCATTTGGGTATTCAGTAGTATTCAAGCTATGCATTTTTGGCCAAAGTCAAGGCATAGTGTTTGGTAGCTGCTGGGTTTTCATTTGTTGCATAAGAAAGATGAGTTGGTTTGGGACAGTCGTATTACCATTTGACCAAAGTCAGGGGTATATGCGGATGGGTTCAAATTGACAAGATAATGACGGGTAGAACTTGACATGTGACTTATGACATTTTGACCAAAGCCAAGGTCATAAGAGCATGGGGCAAAAAACTTATATCGGGAATTTCTAAAGAAACTGAAATTTGCAAAGAGATGCATACCATTTGGAGTTTGATGAATGTTGGTAGGATTCCTTCAACATTATCATACGATGATATTTGGATCCCGATCCTACTGTGAGTATATGCTACTTATCAGGATATTCGTCACTTAACGATCAATGCTATAAACCTAGTAGGTGTCCAGAAAGGTGTCAGCGGGGTTACGCCCCCAGAGAAAAGAGGTTATTTAATTAAGGAACTTCGCGAAAGCGTTGGAAAACCTCCCTCGAAGTATCGACACTGGCCTGGCTGAACGGTTAAGCAAGTATTGTACGGTGAGAATAGTCCTGGCTAATTCTTCTTTTATGGTTTGAGGAAGGATTCGAGAAACAGTGGGAGCCATCCAGTTTAGATAAACTAAAAACCACTCTAAACTTGCAAGAGCATCATGCTAAAGAGTTTTCTTCTCTCTCTCCTAATTGCAGCGACCCTGAAAATGACTGGACTTAAGTTACTTTTAGAGAAAAATATATTGACAGGGCCAAACTATAAAGATTGGCTGCGGAATGTCAAAATGGCTTTGACCTATGACAAACTGGGGTACGTCCTCACCGCTACGGCACCTGCTGTCCCTGGTCCCAAATCCAGCAATGCGGATAAGGAAATCCGCAAAACCTGGGATTTAGATTGCGCGAGAGCCAAGTGCATCGTGCTTGCCTCAATGAACAATGAACATCAGAGGAGGCACGGGGATATGTCCCTAGATGGCATATTTCTCCATACAAAGGAACTTTATGGAGAGCAATCTCGTATAGCAAGATACGAGACCTCTAAGAAATTGTTTCGAGCGAGGTTGGCTGTCGGGTCATCGGTAGGTGAACATGTCCTACAGATGATCGGCTATATTGAAGAGCTCGCAGACCTTGGGACGACTTTGGATAATGAGCTGTATACAGACCTTATTCTCCAGTCCCTTCCTCCCACCTACGCCCAGTTTATCCTCAACTTCAATCTTCAAGGAAAAGAAGTTGAACTTGCGGAACTCCTGAACATGTTAAGGAGTGCAGAGGGCACCTTGAAGAAAGCAAGGGAAACACCCGCTATGTTTGTTGGCGGTGCATCTTCTTCCGGGTCCAAGGCTAGGGCCAAAGGAAGGAAGAAGAAGGCCGCACCCAAACCTAGAGGAGGTGTTAGTAAGGTGGGAAAGAAGGGAAAGAAAAAGATAGCAGTACCGATAGTTGGCCCGGATGAGTGCTTCCATTGTCACAGGAAAGGGCACTGGAAGAAGGATTGCAAGGCGTGGATCGCCAAGAACCAGGAACCGAAGCAAGCTGTGGCTTCGACTTCAGGTGTGTTTGTAATTGAGAATTGTCTGTCGATCAACTCTACTTCCTGGGTATTGGATACCGGATCAGGATCTCATATTTGCAATTCATTGCAGGCACTGAGAAACCGTAGAGTGCTGAAGGAAGGTGATATGATCCTCAGGGTTGCTAACGGAGCTAGCGTGGGAGCTGCGTCCGTCGGGGATTATCACCTAGGATTGATGAGTGGACATATTTTGGTTTTACATAACTGTTATTTTGTACCAAGCTTAACGTGTAATATCATATCAGTTTCCTTGTTATCAAATAAAGGTTATGATTTCACGTTTGTAAGAGATGTTGTTAACATCCACCTTAATCATGGTTTGATTGGGTCCGGTACTCTAAATAACGGCATATATGTGTTAAACCAACTCCAAATTTTCAATGTCCAGAACACACTAAAAAGAAAGTCTCCAGATTTAAATAAAGCTTTCTTATGGCATTGTAGACTGGGTCACATCAATGAGAGAAGGTTGGCTAAGTTGCATAGAGAAGGATATTTGGACACGTTCGAATATCAATCCTATGACACTTGTCAATCTTGTCTCAAAGGAAAGATGACAAAGACTCCATTTACTGGACAAGGAGTAAGAGCGAGCGAGCTCTTAGGACTCATACACAGCGATGTATGCGGTCCAATGTCTACACATGCAAGAGGTGGTTTTTCCTATTTCATTACTTTCACGGATGATTACTCAAGATACGGATTCATTTATCTGATGAAACATAAATCCGAGGCTTTTGAGAAATTCCAAGAGTATAAGAATGAAGTAGAAAACCAAACAAGCAAAAGTATTAAGACACTAAGATCTGATCGAGGTGGAGAATACTTAAGTGCCGAGTTCCTAGGTTACCTAAAAGAGAAAGGAATTCTCTCTCAGCTTACTCCTCCATACACTCCACAGCATAACGGTGTATCGGAGAGACGGAATCGAACCCTATTAGATATGGTACGATCCATGATGAGTAATGCTGAGTTACCGCGATCTTTCTGGGGTTATGCGCTAGAATCAGCGGCATATCTTTTGAACGGGGCTCTTACCAAGACTGTGCCTACCACTCCATATCAGATGTGGACTGGGAAGATACCCCATCTTCAACATATAAAGATTTGGGGATGTCCAGCTTTTGTTAAAAAGCAGCATGTGGACAAGCTATAGGCACGATCAGTAAAATGTATGTTTGTGGGATATCCAAAGAACTCCAAGGGATATTATTTCTATTACGCAGAGGAACAAAAGATTTTTGTTTCTCGTAATGCCCATTTTCTGGAAAATCAGTTTTTAGAAAAGGAAATAAGTGGGAGCGAAATAGAACTGGAAGAAATTCCAGAACCACAAACTGCTACTGAAAGTTTGGTAGAACCAGGAGTTCAAGAAGAACAGGACATTCCCGCACCCCTCCGCAGGAGTAGTAGGCCGTCTCATCCGCCTGAGAGATACTACGGTTTTCTCATAGATGGGGATAGAGAGGATTGCATCATAGATGATGATGAACCTACTGACTTCCGGCAGGCCATCCAGAGCGGCGACTCGGTACGATGGCTAGATGCAATGCGGACCGAAATGGAGTCCATATACATCAACAAAGTATGGACTTTGGACTTTGCTCCAGATGGGGTAAAACCCATAGGATGCAAATGGATCTTCAAGAAAAAGATTGGTGTAGATGGACAGGTGGAAACCTATAAGGCTAGACTTGTTGCAAAGGGTTTTCGTCAAAGACCTGGTTTGGACTATGACGAAACTTTTTCTCCAGTGGCTATGCTCAAATCCATTCGGGTCCTTCTTGCTATTGCTGCCTTCCATGATTATGAAATCTGGCAGATGGACGTAAAGACGGCTTTTCTGAATGGAAATTTAGAAGAGAGCGTCTATATGGATCAGCCAGAGGGTTTCAATCAGAGTGGGAGCAGCGGGAAAGTATGCAAGCTGCTTAAGTCTATTTATGGACTAAAGCAGGCATCGCGGAGTTGGAACATCTGTTTTGATGAGACAGTCAAAGAATATGACTTTATCAAAAATCCAGATGAACCGTGCATATATAGTAAAGTTGTAGCCAGAAGTGTCGTATTCCTCGTCTTGTACGTGGATGACATTCTATTGATAGGAAATGACATTCCTATGCTACAATCTGTCAAAGGATTCTTGTCACACAGGTTCTCCATGAAAGACCTGGGTGATGCCTCGTACATTCTGGGGATCCGGATCTATCGTGATAGATCCAAGAGGATGTTGGGACTTTCGCAGTCCAGGTATATCGACACTGTACTGAAAAGATTCAGTATGGAAGATTCTAAGCGCGGTAATCTACCGGCTTGTCACGGAATCACCCTCTCCAAAGAGATGTCTCCCAAGACTGATTTGGAAAGAGAACGCATGTCTATTATACCCTACGCTTCTGCGGTAGGCTCTATAATGTATGCGATGTTGTGCACCAGACCAGATGTAGCTTACGCACTGAGCGTGGTAAGCCGGTATCAGTCAGACCCAGGAGAGAAACACTGGATAGCAGTAAAGAACATTCTCAAGTACCTGAGGAGGACTAAGGAGATGTTCTTGGTTTACGACGGAAAAGACCTCAGGTTGGAGGCCTTTGCTGATTCCGGCTTCCAGAGTGATAAGGACGATTCCAAGTCCATGTCAGGTTATGTCTTTACCCTCAATGGAGGGGCGGTGTGCTGGAAGAGCTCCAAGCAGGACACCGTTGCTGACTCGACGATGGAAGCGGAGTATATAGCTGCCTGCGATGCCGCAAAAGAAGCAGTCTGGATGAAGAAGTTCCTAACAGAACTTCAGGTGGTTCCTACCATAGTTGATCCAATACCTCTGTATTGCGACAACAACGGAGCTATAGCTTTAGCGAAGGAACCAAGGTCCCATCAGAAGTCCAGACACATCTTAAGGCGGTATCACCTGATCAGGGAGATCATTGATCGTCAGGAAATCGAGGTTCGGAGAGTTGCTTCTGAAGAGAACATTGCTGATCCATTCACGAAGGCCCTTCCTCAGATTCAGTTCGAGAGGCTACTCGAGATCATCGGTCTACGATATGCCAGTACATGGCCCTAGTGCAAGTGGGAGATTGTTAGTGTTTATGCCCTAGAAGGCCATTACTGTATCATACTAGTTTGTATATTACTTAATGGAAGCTTGGGATATTCACATGTATATAACAGTCTTGCTAAACATGGTAGTATGCTACTTGGTTTTTCTATCTTAATATGTAAGTGTACGTATTGATAGAGCTCTTAGGATCTTGCTTGTCTACCAGCGTTGTGATGGCAGTCACACTAGTGGGGGCTGGGTAGTCTACAAGCACATCCTTATTCAGGTCCCTGGTCGTTGGATTATCGAGACAGAGCATCGATACTCTGGAGTAGACTAGTGTGTACGCTTCTCATCCCAGTTGGGGAGATGGTCTGTCCCACAGCCGTCAGTACGTTGTACTAGAGATAGTATGCAGGTGCTCGTTAGGTTACGGGTACACCGGACAGGACTCACAGGGAACTGTTGGTTGGTTTGATACCAGTCGTCAGTGAGCAGTTCCCAGGTGACATGAGTACAGCTTAGTCCGCAGACTTGACACTGCTACTTCGCCTCGAGTGTGTCCCACTGTTCTTAGATTGCTACCCTACCACGGCTCAAAGGAGTCGTGCAAACAGGTAGCAGTTGGGTGCAGTCCCGAGCACTTGGAGGCAGTGGCGGTTAGACAGGATTCGTCCCTCCCGGTATTGGGAGTAGATATCGTGCTGTGTCAGAGAGCCATTACGCAAAGTCCCTGGCCAGGGCAAGCGAGATTTGCTGGTAGGTTCCAGTAGTTTCTCAGGGTGTAATGGGCTTCCCTCCGACACGACTTATACCGCTATTAGGGGACTGACGCTTGCCGCCCCTTAGGCCCGATATGCGATAGTCTTGGACGAACGGACCGGACTGTATGGAGATTGTCACATCAGACTCAGTAGGAGTTCGGATGGGTTTCCTCATCGGCCTTCTTATCGACAACTACCTGGGGACCGTTACGTACAGCTAGTGCCGCTTGCGGTCTGTGGTTAAACCCACTGCCAGCGTAGTAGTCGAGTCTCTAGAGTCCCACACAGAGAGTTTCCTACTCCAGGCGAAACGATATAGAGGTTGCATGGTTTTGCGACAAAGGGTTCGGACGCATACGTGCGTTTACGCGCGTACGACTTTCGGACAGTTTTTACCAGTCGGCTTTGGTTTAAGCCAGTTACTGGTATCCGGTTATTGGATTTATACAGTCTAAAGTTTTTCCGTATTTTTACGGATCGGAGGGGCGTTCTCGTAATTACTCGAGAAGCTTCTAGAAGATGGTGACTAAGGAGGGTTATGTGTCATATTCATTGAATGAGTTATATGAGTCATGGTGGTGATTCATTCATTTCATTAATGCACATTTATTGCTTAATGACTCATGCTAATGAATCATCACTAGATATTTTATGAAGCATGATTATTCATCACTCTTTATTCTTTTCTTCTTATTTGAAAATGCTTCATATATGATATGATACTCATAACTTATTCTCACAATATTATTCACATTCTCTCTCCTCAAGCTCTCTCTCTTCAAAAGACTAATCCTCACCCTCATGTGTTGAGATCTAGGATTAGTTAGACTAATCAATCCATAACCATCACTCTATTTCATCTAGCTTCTTTGATTAGCAATCCAAGAAGGTTAGTTGCCTCAAGTTTAGAGGCTAAGCTTGGAGTTTTGCTCTCGGGTGGATCGTCTACTACAAAGAGAAGGCCGAGGAGAACAAGGAGATCGTAAAGACGAAGGACTAGTTTCGATAGGTATAATCCCTAAGCATAGTAGTTTAGTATAACTATATGTTTGGTTAGTTATCGTTTAGCTTCGATTCAAGCGGTTAGTCGATGTTCGTTCACTAAACAAGTTCGTTTTTGAAAATTCCACCTCCCCACAAGTATTGGGGTGTAGTACATCGACTTACATTGACTTAGCCCAAAAACTGAACTCAAAATTTGCCTATTTCTAAATAAACTACAAAAACATATACTTTCTACCGCTAAACTTTAAGGAATGTTATTTTTAGGGTTTTAAATTTACTAAGTCTAAGATCTAGTTGTTCCTAGCCAGTTAACCCATTCATCAAACTCAAGTCAATTAGCCAAAATTGAATACAATAATTTTTGAAATTTTTGAAATTTTTCAATTTTTTATGGGTTTTCAAATAAGTATGCAAATGCAAAAAATATGTACAAATGAATGCTAAGGAAGAAGACGTACCGAGCATAC
This sequence comes from Agapanthus africanus, assembly GCA_030015575.1. Classification (NCBI taxonomy): domain Eukaryota; kingdom Viridiplantae; phylum Streptophyta; class Magnoliopsida; order Asparagales; family Amaryllidaceae; genus Agapanthus; species Agapanthus africanus. Next base: position 11,806,343 of record CM057344.1, on the reverse strand, counting down.
CCCCAAACTTGAACTTGACAGTGTCCTTACTGTCATACTAAACCAAGAGGGTCAAAATGTCGGCACTCCCCTGTTTATTTATTTACAAATTTTTTTTGTTTTATTGATTTGAATTTTTTTTTTTATTTTATTTTTATAGAAAAAGAAAACAAAAATATATATACATATATACAAAGGTTCCCCCCAAACTTAAGCTTGGCCTTACACAAGCCAAAGGTTAGCACCAACCATTCAAAAATCTTATCGTGGTAATGGTATAGTTGGTGCAAGAATGGCATGGAAAGAAAAGAAATGAGAAACATGCGAGACCGTGTAGAAAGAATAATGTTAGAATATGGTCTCGGTGGGGGAGAAGAAGGGCGGAAAAGAGAAGGAAGGGTTGCGCGAACTTGAGGATGTAAATCGAGTGAATAAATTAGCGCAATATGTGATGACCGATGTTGTAACACCTTAGGATAAGGGTTAGTGAATAATTATAATTAAATAATGATTTTTAATAAAAAGTTTACCAAATTGTGTTTTAAATATTTTTCCTAATTTAATAATTATTTTTCCAAAATTTTCCTAGGCTTGCACACACATGTGCATGTAAACTAGGGTTTTTAAATGAAGTAAATACCATAATTATTAACCATGGTGGGTTAATTGTAGGATTAATTCTTTTGGGTTTTAAGTGAGGTTAATTAATTAGTTAAGAGGTTACCTTAATTTGAATTTTTGATTAGGTGTTGACTTGTGAGAGAGAGAGTGCATCATGGCTTAGGGCCATGCTTGCATTAAATGAAGTGAGAGAGAGAGAGGGGTGACTTTTGTGTGAATGATTGTGGTGGCTCTCAACTCTTTTGGTTTTTCTCTCAAAGCTCTCACACTCTCACATACACAACACACCAACACACTCACACAACACACACTTACCTTCAGCTCCAGAACCCCAGCACCCAGCAGCAGCAAGCAGGCACAGCAACAGCAGCAGCAAGCAGAGGCAAGCACAGCAGCAGCAGCAGGCAGCACAGTGAGCAGCAGCAGCCCTAGTTCCTAGTGCAGCGACTTCTCTCCACTTCTTCTTCTTCTTGCAGCTCCCTAGGGTTAAGTATGAGGTATATTTCCTAAACTTATTCCCTAGATTGCTTAGTTAGTGCGGTTTTGCATCGGTTAATGGATTTTAGTGCGTTTTAGTGTGTTATGGGGTGTTTAGTGAGAACTTTGTGCTAATGAGGTGTAGATTGGTTTCAGTAGGATGCTTGAGGTTTGTTGAGACCATGTTAACCTAGTCCAACCCCTATTACACTAAAATACCACCAGTTTTCCTATTTGATGCAAAATGTCGTATTTGTGCAAAAGTGAACTTTTCTGGAACTGCTATTGACTCGGTGAGTTCAGAATGAAATTTAGGATACTACAGTATGGTGGAGAGGTTCTGATACCATGATTTTAACCCGACCCCCTAACTCCCCCCTTTGGCCGCCAAAATCCTCATTCTGGCCGCAAATTGCGGCCAGATGGGTGGGGTTTTGGGTATTTTTGGGTTCTGTAGGTGTATTCTAGTGTGTAGGGTTCTGTGATATATATATTTTTGGGAGTTTGGTTCTGTAGAAAAATCTGGGACCAAATACCTATTTTGCCGTTTTCTAAACCTTCGCGACACGCGTGATACGTGAGTAGGTTTGGGTTTCTGCGTATCGCGGCGCGTCGGGGTAGTTTCATGGCGCATGATTACACGTTTTAGCGTATCGCGCACACGCGCGATTGGTTTGCGACACGGGTTTCTTGTTGGATTATAATGTCGCGTTTTTGTGAATTAAGCTTATGTGTGGTATATGTTGTGTGATTTTAGGTTCGCAGGCCAGTGAGACGGACGCTGCGAGGAAGGGCAAGCAAGTGGTTGGATACACTTAGCGCGAGACACGGTGGGTAGATTTCACATCTACGGGGATATCGCCCGCATGGCGTTATGCGTCAGGGCTGATAGGACCTTATTGTATATACTGCATATACCATACCCTGGATTGTCATCACATATTGCATTCCCTGCTATATATATAAACATTGCTTAGAACTGATAGAACTGCCATGATCATACTGTTATGTATTGTTGTAGCTCATCTATATATGACATGACTTGAATTTCATACTTGATACCTATATCACATTGGATCGTTGCATTGTAGCTCATTTTTCTGTGACATGACTAGATATACATATTTGATGCACATATCACATCACAATTACTTGTATTATTGGTTGAGATTTCATGTGATTTCTGGATTTGGAAACCGTGGCCTTTTCAAATAAGTAATCATTTAAAAACCCGGTTCCCTTGATATGATATTTGGGGGCGCCGCCCCGTGTTTTCTCGGTGCTAGAGGCAGGTACTGAGAGAGGGCTGACCCGGACTGACGGATGCCCGATGGATTGATATAGGGCTGACCCGGACTGATGGATGCCCGATGGATTGATATAGGGCTGACCCGGACTGACGGATGCCCGATGGATTGATATAGGGCTGACCCGGAGTGACGGATGCCCGATGTATTGTGAGAGGGATGACCCGGACTGACGGATTCCCGATATATACTTTGAGAGAGGGCCGACCCGGAATGACGGATGCCCGATACAGGATGTTTTGCGTGTCGATGCTAGACACGAGTATTTATGATATTTGGGTGCCGATGTTGGGCACTCGGGATTTTCAGGGATATACAGGATACGAGGGCCGATGGAGTACCGGCGTTTGGGATGTTGGGATTTGTGGTGCATACATACATATGTAGTCCACCTTGATACTTCATGTAGATACTATATTCCCATGCTCAGCATTTATTATCACATCTCATCCTGTAGTTATATCACCTGATAGAGGACTTGCATTATTATTATGCATACTGCTTACCCGCATTGATATCATCTGCTGGCATTGGTTAGAGTAGCGCTGTACGTGCATGCTTGCGATCACCTTTATATGTTATCTCTATTCACGAGTTGGCAACTCACCCCCGTTGTGCCACAGTATTTGCAGGTTGCCCTTGGGAGTAGTCACGGCTGGCTGTTATCGCATCTTTTGGCACAGATACCCCTTTTGAGCAGAGATAGCCTTTTTCTGATAGGTGGGTTTTGTACGGTATCTGTTATCTTTCAGTTGTATATTGATGTATCTAGTACTCTCCATCTACTTTTCTGTATTGACTTAGAGACAGTTGAGAGGACGATATGTATGACTCTATATTCTGGTGTCGAGCTCGCATGTGAGCCGACTTTTCTTTTGCAGTCTCATCTTTTATGATATTGTCCTTGCTTTACTGTGTATTCTTCGCTACGGCGTCGTATATCTCTTTGGGATGCCTCATTTATTTTACTCGTCATTCCTGCTACACCTTGCTTTTACCCGACTTACGGGACAAATATTTTAAAAAGGAAATGTTGCCCAAAATTATAAAACTTATAACCTTTGAACTTAAAAAGGATTTCTACTAAATAAAATGCAAGTTTTCCAGACAGGTACGATTGTTTTTACAAAATGTTTTAAAATCACTCTTTATTTATTGGTTTTGATTTCTGGGTTCGGCTTACTTAGCCGCGTTGCGCCTGTAGACGTTGCGTGGTTAAGTGCCGGTCACGAGTCGAACTCTCGGGTCATGACAGATGTGTTATAAGCGATTGCGCTAACCTATCAACTCGTCGTGAAATAGGGTCAAATCCCTCAAGATTCGCAAGAAAACATGGGTACGCCGAACTTGGTATAGGAGATGAAAGCGTAACAGTTATTTGTTCGGTCGGAACAATGGGAAAGACGAAAGGGAGTGAATTAGGGATAGTATCTTCCTCACCGTAGTAAACTGTTTCGAACTTGAAAGATTCCATTAATGGTTCGAAACTACTATAAGCAACCGAGTCTGATGGCTCATCTGAAAATGTAAAGGACTGAAACTCGGGCGGTGAGTCATCAACATCGTCCGAAAAAGTGAAACACTCGTAGGCGTTATCGTCTGTGAGAACTGTGTCAGATTCAAAGGAAAAGGTTTCAAGCTCACAGTCTTCAAGCGGGGTCGGAACGATGGGAAGGAGGGAGGGTGATATATCAGTCAAATGTTCAGGAGGATGAATTGAAAAATCAGACACATCAAACAAAAATGATTCAACCTCAATATTATCCTCAAGACTCTCCTCAATACTATCCTTAATATTTAACTCATCCATGCCATTATCATCAAAATATAGACGCATATGAGATTCGGGAGAAACATTTAATAACTCAGGATGATGATTTGAACATAAAATTTCAATTAAATCGACAGGTTCATCGTCCGACATATTCCCGGCGTCTATATCTTCAATCAAGTGAAAATCAATATTTTCTGACACCTCATCAAAAGCATGGATATTTATCGATTTAGGTTCTAGAGTGGAGGTGTAAAGATCGAAAGGATTAAGTGCGGTTTCACTTGAAAGGGGTTCTTCACAGTTGGGCAAATCAAATACTACAAAATCACACAACTCGTTTTTATTGTCAACAGGTGAACTATTTAGGGCAATCGATGGAAAACAGGAGTTGTGGGCTTCAATTGGGTAAGGGTAGGTTTGATTTGGCAATTCTCTCTCATTCTCACTCTGTCCAACTGCCGCCTTATACATTAAAAAATTTTGAGCTAGCGGGAAACTAGCTACCGGTTCACTAGGTTGCATAAGGGCAGCCACGGACGCTTCCACATTCCTAGTCATTTTATTTGTTGCTGCGATATACGCCTCCAATCCAAACTAGACTTAGGTGGTGTGGGGGTTTCGGTGAAAGATTCGAAATTGGTTGGATATGTGAAACTCCCTAATGGCTGTGTAGAATCAATGTCTAGTGACGGTGGGAAAGTCGGGTAGGACTGGTAGGAAGTGGGTGATTGGACAGGGGTAGGGTTAACATATGGATAAAAAGGTGAATAGTCGTGTAGATCCCTAGAACTAGATGAGTGGAGAGGGGTGAAAGATCGACTGCGAGATTGAACAATATGCTCAGCAATGGACATCGGCTTAGGAGTTACAGCTGAACTTGATAAAGTGGTGTCAACATACGAAGGTGGTGAAGGTTGACTTGGTTGACACAAAGTGGGTTGAAAACTCAAACTGTTTCTCCTAGACGCCTCTATTTGATCTTTCAAAGATATTTTTGGCAAGGAGGGATCGTCTTTAAATTGACCGAACAAATTGACATACGACGCAAAATTAGGTTCAGGATACCAAAGTTCGGCTAATGATTTATTATGTGGGGTACCCATGTTGTAAGAAAGGGGGAAAGAAGGAAAGTTTATTATGGTGCAAGGATTTATTTGCGGCTAAAAATACTTTGCAAGTTTCTACAAAATTTTCCTTATTCTTTTTTTTTTATTGTTTTTCTCTTTATTAGGAAAAATTTTGTTGCAAAAAGATTTTCAACACAAGATATGCAACAGCAAAATATTACTTGCAATCAATTTAGTTCAAGCGGGGCCCAAAAATCCTGCACAAGATTGTTATATGGAAGGAGAAAGATTTTTCAAGCGCGCAAAATTCAGCAGGCAATTCACAGAAAATATCTCAAAATTTACAGAGGAAAAATAACAGGGAGCTTACAGTGCAAATTCCATCAACTGAAGACACCAAATGGCCGCGTTTCCGCGGTTAGAATAAGTATTGTGCGGCGGATCCGCGGTGAAAAAGCCGGCTCGGGTCCCCAGAAAATTTTTGGTGCGACGACTCGACAAGACGGCCGCGGTTCCGCGGCCTAAGGTGGGTTTTGGCCGCGGAATCGCGGCGTGTTGGGGGCTTTGGGTCTCCAGAAAATTTTCATTATTCTGATTTTTAATTTCCCTTCTGTTTCGATATTTGGTTTTCTGTTTCACCTTCTGGAATTTTCCAGATCCGATTTTGTATATCCTGCAAAAATTTAAACAACAAAGTATCCCTTCCAAAAATAACAAAAAATATATATTTTTATATTTTTTTGGATTTTTCAGATTTTTATGATTTTTTTATTAAGATTAACCCGAAATTGCGAAAAGGAAATTTCTATGCCATCCCCGGAAACGGCGCCATTTGGTTTGTGTGTCAAAAACTATCTATTACCGCAATCAAGAACGGCGTCGCATGAAACTAGCCGGTGAGTACGGGTCGGTCCACAGGGATTTTGTGAATCTCCTAGTCGCGCTAACGAGTTAATTCCAAAGGGTGTTCGGATTGATTATTAAATCTAAAAATCTAATTAACCTAGGGCAATTATCTAGATCTATTCTTGCTAGGGTTAGGTTTAGAGATGGTTTGGAAATGCAAGTAAATCTCAACGCTTTCATACCCGAATGAAGATTTATGAGGAGTTATGGTAATTATCAATAAAAGGGATTAGATCCATTCGGGAAGGTGTTCCTTCCTCTAGGTTCTTGTCCTTCCTTTAGAGATCCTTACCCTAACCTCCATGGAAAACGCGTGCAACCGGGCTTTTACACTACGGTGTCATCGTTATCTCGAGGGGTAGGATGCCGTAGGGCGCGGTTTGTGCGTGTATGCATGGAGTCCTATTGAAAATATATTATGGGTAAGAAAGGGATGAGAGATCTCATCTATCAAAATCCTTCCCCAAAGCTAACTCTAAACAAGTTCCTAGGGCATGAAATTAAATCTACCTAGGGCAAAGAATTGAAATCTAAACTAGAGCAAGGAATTAAATCTACTTATAGATGCATCTCTCCAATCATCAATGCAGGGTTGTCAGATTTGAATTTCTGTATTGGAAAGAAACACCGATGCTCTCCATAAAGAGATCTGAATTTTATTTCATTAAAAGGAGGCATAAAGAAATTACAATGATTAGAGTTCCTATTTATAAAGAATAGGAAACCCTAGGGTTACATTTGTTTCGCATGTCTGAAATTACAAAAATAGCCCTTAGGAAATCTTTTCACCACCGCCACGACGTTTTGGTAAAAAATTATCTGTGTGAGGGCTTCATAAGGCCGTGGAACCGCGGCAATAGCGCGCTTGGGCCGCGGTTCCGCGGCCCTTTAGTGTGATCATTTGACAATTTTTTCTGGTCTTCCTTAGGTTCTTCTGGGCTTTTCATTTCTTCAGTTATTTTTCCATTTGGGCTTCTACAGTGATTCCAGATCTTCAGTGAACACTTGTAGTGATATTTTAACCGTTTGCCTTAACATTTTGGATCTTGCGTTGCCTTATTGATTGTGAACTGTTCTTCGTCTAGGCTTGACTGAGATCCTCCTAATTGCTGGTCAAAAGTCCACTTTTGCATCGTCTTTTCATTGTTTTCACTGTTTCCTGTCCAAGAACTTGTAACCTGTAACATGTAGCAGACATGCGTCAAAAGTACCTGTTTATTTATAAAAAGAATAAGAATGGGGAATATAATAATGCAATATTATGGTGTGAACAAGCGGCAAGCAACCCTACCAATTCTAGAGTTAGGAGACCCGGACTCGACCTCTCGAGTTGGTCTCCTACTGGACTCCAGAACCCGGTTACTTGTGCACTCCTCCTTGGGTCTATCCTAGTGCGGAAAAGTAAATAATATACAAATGGTGACATCGACCTCATCCCGGAAGTGCCCCAATAAAAGAATATTACATACATATAATTTTACATGAATGAAAATAAAGACTCTCATCTCACATAAAAACCCCGGGCTATTCAGACACGACGATCCAATATAACATATCCAGCAACACATAATATCACATGTCATCAACGTAAGTAAATTGTGCATCCCAATTGTCGTTGACATATAGCAACGAAACCGGCGATATCACATATTACACTTACGGTCGCAGAAAAGAAAGTGTAAAATTACAACAGTTGGAATCCGCAACCTCCTTAGACATCGCATGCCTAACAATTATAAACCCCGTATTTTAGTCTCTATATCGAAAACACTTTTCAATATCAAGTCGGGCAATTCAACAAGATTCCCGATATTTGATCGAATGCTCGTCGCAAACTTTAGTAGACGGCCGCACCCCCAGATGCCGTCGACGAAGTGCACTAAGGCGGAACACCGCTACCGCAAGCACCCGAACGGATGCTTTCGGCGAAGGGGTTCTCCTACAGTCACTTGGTCGGGACTTTGGGGAATGGCTGTCTATTAAGTTTACCCAGCGAGTATCCGCGTACGCTACGTGATTGTGACGGACTTTTGATCGCATCAAAATTCCGTGGCAATCGATCATTTGAGACTAAACTGCTATGTTTGTAACATCCAAATCAGTTATCTCATAACTACTTGTGGATTCCAAATATTGTATCACATTCCAGATAAATAGACAATGTTAAATTTTCCGATCGAATAAACAAATACCCAAGTTTTCCCAAAAAGTTCTCAACACTTGAGGGGAGTTTAAAAACATCCATTTCATGCCATAGTACCAACGGTCCAGCCGTAGAAGGGTCAAGCCAACGCCTCACATGTGGCACGCCGTACTGCCCCAAACCCTAAGGTTCAAAGGGCAGTTCAAGACGGTCACATAATCGAGTTAAGGTTTGTTGTCTTCTAGAGGGTCCATCGCATTACTTGCACTACTTAGAACGTTCTTAAACTATGGAAAAATCCAACACTTGGAAATTTCCCGGCAGGGGAAAAAGTGGGTATTTATATCCGGTCGAACTTTTTAACATGTTCTAAAATTACCCGGAAAAAAACACTTAGATGAAATTAAACTTTCGATCGAATCAACGAACTCCCAATACAACCCAGAAAACTCAACTGTTGAGTAGAAATTAAAAATTCCCAGAAAACACAGCAATTTCAGAAAGAAATTACTGTGCAAACCACGTGGCACAACTCACCATTATTGTCGCGGAACCGCCGCACAAGCCAGGGTGGGGCCGCGGTTCCGCGGCGCATTGGTCGATTTGGGGGCATGTGCTGCACAGTAACTCCTATAAAACCCTGCTGAATTTTTTGGATATTTTTAATTCACAAAAAACCACAATTTCAGGAAATGTACAGAGAGGGGTATTCAATTAGGGTTTCGGGTTCGATCGGATTTCTAACTTCGTCTACACTTCGTCTAAAGCTCTACCTAGGCTCTGATACCACTGTAGGGTTACTAGGCACACTAACAAGGCTCTACAAGGCATCAACCATGCCGGATTAAAAATTTTAGGTGCCGAACAATCCTAAGCAAGATCGTATACTAGAGATTAGGCGAAAAAGATAGCAAGTAAATCACATTTACACTAAGTGAATACAAAATACAACCTTTGTAGATCGGTCCTTCACTTCATATGCTCCTTGATGTAGTCCCTTCGCTGCGATCATCCAACTCCCGGACTCTCGGACGGCTCCATGAGAAAATTGCAACGGGATCGCTTGAAGTCTTCGACGCCGAAGATGATCTACGTCGAGAGAATACGGACTCAAGTTTCTACCTCACTAACCAAAGAATTAGTGAAGCAAACACCCTAAACTAAAGTGCTAGTCTAGTAGAGAATGGTGAGATAGGAAATGGGTACACTTTAGAATTTCTTTTCTCATTTTGGTTCTCTCTCTTTTTCAAACCCTAGAATGAAAGTGAAGGAGGAAGAAGATGAGCTCAAAATGAGAATAAGAAATCATCAAGAGAGAGAATGGTAACCATGGTGAGTAAGTATCATATACTTAACTCATGTAGAGACATAACCATGGTGAGTTATAGTGGTTAGGTTTATAAAATCCTAAGTAAAACAAAACTAGTGGATTTTGGTCAAAGCACCATAAGCTTCATGAAGCTTCATGCTTATGAACAAATACTCACTAATTTTGTATTTACTTTGAATATTAAAACCATACCAATATATACATAATGGTGTATGTCTCATACACCCATGACAAGCGTATCAACAACCATGATACAAAAATGTGAACACAAATAAATATATATCACATATATATATTAAGTTGTGTACAAGTGAGAAAAATAAATGCTTTAGTGAACCAATGTTAGTTAATGTAAATTAGTATATCACATATACAATTATACACTAAATTATTAAATCAATACTTGACTTAACAATCCGGTTATATCACATATAACCGACTAACATGCAATGTATCGACTTATCGAATCAACCCTTGATTCGATAACTTGGTTATATCGCATATAACCGATCGACACAAACATCGCGAGAATAGAATACGGTATCACATACACGCATTATTCTCGGTCCCGCACATATCACATATGCGCTCCTATCTCGTTTTGCCTGAGCCAGTACAACCTTTATGTAGGACTCTAAAGACTCGTCAATACACCAGCAGTAGGTGATGATCACATCAAGCATCCACAAGCCGTCAGGGGTACTAGCTGGACGTAACGGCTACCCGGGTATTGAGCGATCAGAAGATCAGCAAGCAAGCCCGCTCCAACTCCTGCAAAAAGCCTGACAGTGACACTACCGTACAGTCCGGTCTCCTCATCTGATATGTCGCATATCAAATCTAGGGGTGGTAAACGTCAGACCCCAATAACCGATAAGTCATGCCGATATGAGGCTCATAACGGGTCGAGAAACTACTGGTAACACTTACCAGTATATCTCTAAACCATCCCTGGCCAGGGACTTCCCTGTTACGGCCAATCGAGCATAGCGCAACATCAACCCCCAATACTGGGAGAGACGAAACCCCTCCTATCGCTCATTGCCTCCATGTGACTCGGGACTGTACCCAAAAACCACCGTTTTGCACGCCCTCTTGGACGTGGTAAGGTGGAAATCAAAACACAGTGGGAATCACACAAGACTTTATGACGATCTCGGGTCTACAGACTAACCTGCACCAGTGTCACCAGAGAACTGCCATCTGACGTAAGGTATAATACCATCTGGGAGTTCTCGGCGAGTCCGTCCAGTGTACGCAGTCTCTACTGAGCACCCGTATATCATCTCTGATGTCAAACACCAATGGATATGGGATCATCCATCGCCCATCTATATGGGTCGAGAAGGTATACGCTAGTCTACTCTGGTATATCGATGCCCCGTCTCGATACACCCACGACTAGGGACCTTGAAGGATGTACTTATGGACTACCATGTCCCCACTAGTATGATCCGCATCATAGTCCAGGTAGTCAAGTACACATCCTAAGGGCTTTACCAACATGTAACAGAGAGACAGATCAGTATACACGTTAAGGTAAAGAGTAACCAGATAGCATACTATCATGTCGAGCAAGAAAGTTTTTTCTATATATGTCCAAGTATCCACTACAATATACATCACATGTATAGTAATGGCCTCTAGGGCATACATATAACTAACAAAGTATTATCTACCCGAAATATGACACGTGCGTAAACGCACGTGCATTTTCCGAACCCTGCCATAAAACCATACGACCTCTACAACGTTTCGTCCAAACTTGGGAAACTATTTGTGGGGGACTCTAATGACTCATCAGTACCCTGGCAGTGGGTTTAACCACAAGCACGTCAGCGGCACTAGCTGTGCGTAATGGCTGCCCATGTACTGACCTCAAGGGAAGCCGATGAGCGAACTGTAGGGTTGCTAGGCACACGCACAAGGGTCTACGAGGTATCAACCATGCCCGATTAAAATTTTAGCCGTGCCGAACAACCCAAAACCGGATCTTTAAACTAGAGTTTATGCGAAAACTAGCATGTTAAACACTTTAACACTAAGTGAGAGGGATTACAACCTTTGTAGATCCGGTCCTTCACTTCATAAGCTCCGTGTTGAGGTCCCTTCACTGCGATCATCGTGTTCCGGACTCTCGAGAGGTTCCACGAAGAGAAAGATGCAGTCTGTCTTCCGATCTTCGATAACATAGATGATCTACCTTGAAGTTTCATTAACACAAGCTAACACTCATAAAATGATGTGAACACCCTCATCTAAATGGCAAGGGTAGATGAGGATGATGAAGTAGGATTTTTGCTCTCTTTTATTTTCTCATTCTCACTCATTTTCATCACTTGGAAAAAAGCTAGTAAGCTTTTTCCATGAAAAGTAGAAGGAAGAAGAAGAAGAATAATAATAGAATTCCTTTTGTGATGAATAAAGAAAAGATAAATATGATGAATAATGCAATCATGGTCAACTAAACCCATGTAGAGAATTAACTAGGGCTAGGGTTTGGGTTGGGTTAAAGCATGAGTCATTTGAAAATATCTTTGCAAAAACAAAAGAAAACCTTCTAGAAGGTTCATGAATGCACTAACCCAAATCAAACCCTAATCTTGTTTAATCTCCACTAAACATGTTGCATTAGTAATCATATCATGTTACAATATTATATATCACATATATAATATTTATCGTAACAAAATAAAATAATACAATTAACATATATCGCATATATATCAATGTATTACCCGAGTGAGAAAAAGAATCTTTTAGTGAGCTAATATTAGTTAATATAATTCAATATATCATATATATTATTATACATTAAATTATCGAATCAACACTTGATCCGACAATCCGGCTATATCGCATACAACTGACTAATATCTCATTTTACCGATTCATCGAATCAACACTTGATCCGATAACCCGGCTGATATCAAATATCGTGAGAATAGAATACGGTATCACATATCGCATTATCCTCGATCCCGCACATATCACATTCGTGCTCCTACTTCGTTTTGCCTGAGTCAAGAAATCTCTGTGTAGGACTCTAAAGAATCGTCAATACGCCGGCAGTAGGTGATGATCATATCAAACACCCACAAGCTGCAAGCGGTCAGATAAACGTAACAGCCACCCAGGTATTAAGCGCTCAGAAGATCAACAAGCAAACCTGTACATTCTCCTGTGAATCCAAACAGTAACACTCCCGTACAGTCCGGTCTCGTCGTCTGATATGTCGCATATCCCGCCTAGGGGTGGTAAACGTCAGACACCAGTAGCTTGATAAGTCGTGTCCATATGAGGTCTATAACAGTTCGAGAAACTACTGATAACACTTACCAGTAAATCTCAGCAACCCTGGCCAGGGATTTCCAGTTATAGCCAATCGAACACAGCGCAACATCAACTCCCTATACCGGAAGAGACGAATCCCCTCCTATCGCTCATTGCCTCCATGTGATTCGAGACTGTACCCAAAAGCCACCTTTTAGCACGCCCTCTTGGACGTGGTATGATGGAAATCAAAGCACAGTGGGAATCACACAAGACTCTATGACGATCTCGGGTCAACAGACTACTCTGTACCAGTGTCACCGGAGAACTGCCATCTGACGTGAGGTATAATACCATCTGGGAGTTCTCGGCGAGTCCGTCCAGTGTACCCAGTCTCCACTGAGCACCCATACACCATCCTTGATGTCAAACACCGATGGATATGGGATCATCCATCGCCCATCATATGGGTCAAGATGCGTATACGCTAGTCTACTCTGGTGTATCGATGCCCTGTCTCGATACACCCTCGACTAGGAATAGTTATAGGATGTACTCGTCGACTACCGTGGCCCCACTAGTATGATCTCATCATAGTCCCAGTAGTCGAGTACATATCCTAAGGGCTTTATCAACATGTAACATAGAGACAATCAGAATACATGTTAAGATAAAGTACAACCAGATAGCATACTATCATGTCGAGCAAGAAAGTCCTCCCTATATATGTCCAAGCATCCATTACAATATACATCGTATGTACAGTAATGGCCTCTAGGGCATACATATAACTAACAATCTCCCACTTACACTAGGTCCATCTGTTGTGGTATCACATACCCAACAATTAGCTGTGGTTGAAGTATCTCATACTCAACCAACCCATAAAAATCTCTACTGGGAAAAAGGCCTTTGTGAGTGGATCCGCGCTGTTTTCCTCTGTGTCTACTCTCCTAACCTCGATCACCTTGGAGATCAACCATCTCCATGATCAGGTGATACTGCCTCAGAATTATATCTGGATTTCTGATGGGACGAGGGGTTTCTTGGCAAAAGCTACAACTCCATTGTCACACAGTGGTAGGAACAAAGTTCATCTCATGAACTTATATATCCCGACTGCCTCTTTGGTAGCATCTTTGGTAACGATGTATCTTGCCTTTAATCGTCTAGTATGTCACGGTATCTAGCTTGGAACTCTTCCAACATACCGTCCCTCCACTGAGGGTAAAGACAATGCCTGTGACTGACATTCAGTCGTCCTTATCACCCTGGAACCTTTCCAGTGATTCTCCCCAGGATCGATTGATACCATCTCACTACAACTAGTGAGTATCCTAACATCCAATTAGATCTATCTCATAGATCCAAAACCCAGGATTTAGGAGGTATTACCTTGATCTTATATGGAGAATCCTTGTGATAAGCGGAGATTGACCGAGCGTAGCATAGGAAACTCCTTCCCTATCAAGAGTATGTCATCCACGTACTCTACGAGGATTACCACCATACTCCCTACTACCTTTTTGTATATATAAGGTTCATCTACCATTTTGATGAAGTCAAACTCTTTTACTACCACATCAAAACAGATATTCCAACTCCGCGATGCCTGCTTTATCCTATAAAGTATCTTGCTCACGTTTCCGCTGCTCCCACTGTCTACGAAGCCCTCTGGCTGTGTACTTATAGACGCTCTCTTCTAAAATATCATTTAGAAAAGCTGTCATGACACCCAACCACCAGATATCCTAGTCATGGTAAGTAGCCGTGGCAAGTAGGATCTGGATGGACTTAAGCATAGCTTTGAAAGTCTCAACTTTTCCATGTACACCAAGTAATCTTCTCAAGATATACTTGCTCCTGATAGGGATTTAACCCTTCAGATAAAGCAACCAAAGTCCATACTTTGCTGGTGTATAAGGATTCCATCTCAGATCGCTAAGCATCCAGCCATTCTTACAGAGTCCCACTCCTGATGGCCAGCTCGAAACCAGTTGGGTCATCATCTCATGATGCAATCCTCGCTCCCACTGTCATAGAGAAACCGAAGTATCTCTCAGGTGGGTGAGGAACCCTACTAGATCGGCGGAGAGGCTGAGGTTCGTTGAAAACTATTGAATCCTTTGGTTCTATCAAATCATCTGTTGTAGTTTGTATAGCTGGAACTCCTTCCAATTCTACCTCATGTCCAATAATTTCTTCACAAGAAATTCCCTTTCACAAAGGTGGCATGTTGAGAAACAAAACATTTTTATTCCTCAGTTAGGTAAAAGATATTCCCTTGCATATGCTTGGGATATCTAACAAACTTCCACAGATCTGACTTTGCCTCGAGCTTGTCCGGATTTTACTTTTTAGACATAGGCCGGACAACCCCAAATCTTAACAAACTTAAGATATGGGCTCTTCCTTTTCCATATCACATATGAAGTGGTAGGCAACTGATTTGATTTGAACCCTATTCAATAGGTATGCAGCTTCTCAAGTGCATAACTCCCAAAAGGAAATAGGAAACTCAATAGTACTCATCATAGAGCACACCATATCATATAGGATGCTATTGCTCCGTCCCGATACACCGAGGTGCTGTGGTGTATTCGGAGGAGTAATGCTGAGAGAGAATCTCATTCTCTTTTAGAATAGTCCAGGAATTCCGTGCTCAAGTATTCTCCCCCCTGAACTCATCAAAGGACATAATACTTATACCTGTTTTTGGTTTTCTACTTCTAACTTATATTCATTGAATTTCTCAAAAGTTTCAGACTTGTGTTTCAACAGGAACATATGTCCGGATCTTGAGAGATAATCAGTGAATGTAATGAAGTACAAAGAACCGGTCTTGGCATGTGTAGACAGGGGACCTGCATACATCAGCATGTATCAATCCCAAGAGTTCACTAACTCTTTCTCTGTTTCCAATAAACGGAGTTGTGGTCATCTTATCTCTGTAACATGACCGGCAAGTTTTACAAGATGTAAATTCAAACTAATTTAAATATGCATCTATATGTAACTTCAGCTAGTCGGGTCGCATTGATATGACCTAGTCTACAATACCTGAAGAAGGATTCGTTCATTTCTGAATTCTTCCTCTTGTGTGTGTTCTGTATACTAAGAACTGTAGTTTGATTTAGAACGTCAATGCTTTTAGATAACGTGCCTGAACTGATCAACTCTTGATATAGGAAATGTTCATAACATTATCCAACAATACAAAATTATATCCTTTCTTTACTAATAAAGAGACTGATATGATGTTGTACATCAGGTTCGGTATCTAATAACATTCGTTCAGAATCAATGTATTCTGGTAATATAGGGTGATAGTGACCAACAGACTTGGCTGCAACACTTGCACCGTTTTCTATCTCATGAAACTTATCACCCGTTCCCAGTTCTTTACCTATCTGTAACCCATGTAACAGATTACATATATGGGATCCTGATCCGGTATCAAATACCCAGGACGTAAAGGATACTGAGAAACAGTTCTCGGTAATGAACACACCCGAAGAAGATGCATCAACATGCACTTTCTTCGTTTGGGCGGCACGGGAATTCTGGTAATCCTCTATTCCTGCTCTGTCTTATAACAATTATAAGTTGGAGCGGGACCAACGTTCCCCAGCTCAGTATAACAAGCGGGTTCGGTCAATACATCCGTATTATTATCTTGATTAAGGCGTGATATGGTCGCTACCAGGAGAGAGAGTGAAGAAAACACTCAGTGTGCGCTTTTACAAGATTAGATTGGTTATCAATTTATCTAATCAGCATGTCTCCCACTGTTTTAGTCAAATCTTCCTTCAAACCCTAAAAGGAAAGACTAGCCGGGATTAATTACACCCTACAAGTTCGCCAATCATTCAGCCAGGCCAGTGCCGGTACTTTGAGGGAGGTCCCCCGTGTTTCGCATGAACCTAATTAATGTAAACCTCGTTTTCCCAGAGGCGTAACCCCGTTGACACCTTTCTAGACACCTACTTGATCGGCTAATTGTAATGTGTAAAACTCTTCCAGGAGTAACTCTTACTCGCAGCGGGTATCGGGATCCAACTATCTCATAGAAGGTATGCAATCTCATTGCAAATTTCAACACTTGAAATTCCCGATAATATTTTGCCCCAAGCGTCCTATGACCTTGACAGAGATCAACAAAGCATAAGCTGCTAGTCAAGTTCAACCCGTCATTTCCTGATTGAAGTAAACCCACCCGCACGACCCTTGACAGAGGTCAACAAGGTCGCACGACTACCCTAAATCAATCACATCATATGCATATACAGATAAGCACTAATCAGCTACCGCACACTATGCCTTGACAGAGGTCAACAAACGCAGCACGAATACTAACTATTACTTATCTGAAATGACGGAGGGCTACGACAAGTTTTTAAGAAAACCCTTTACGTAATGAACTTGATATCGTTGTAGAATCGAGTGATTTTTAAATGGAGTGTTTTTTAGGCTTTTTTCTAGTTTTGCTAAAGAGGTCACTCCCGGTGAAGGGATCGTCTGTTGGAGATAGCGCCCTCATAGTCAATTATTGTATCGCAGGTACGTGATTGCAATGATTGCGGAGGACCTATACCGGTAGGACAGTCTTACTCGAGATGATAGTATGCTATCTGGTTTGCCTTTATCAGTCGTGTACATGTTCAGGTGACTGATTACATGTTACACTTTGATAGAGCTCTTAGGATCTTGCTTTACTACCAACTGTATGATGGCGATCATATACGTGAGAGTTGGGTAGTTTATACGCATATCCTTAATTGTGGTCCCTAGTCGTGGGAGTTTCGAGACAGGGCATCGATACTCCGGAGTAGACTAGTGTATACAGTCGAGACCCCGACGAGGGGCGGTGGCCGGTCTCACAAGCCACTGGTGTCTGTTGGATCACCTAAGATGTATACAGGTGCTCATTGGGTTATGAGTACACTGGACAGGACTCGCCGGGAATCTGCTAGTTAGTATTATACATATCGTCAGATAGCAGTTCCCTGGTGACATGTGTACAGGTTAGTTCATCGACCTGAGGTCGTCATTTGTCTCGTGTGAGTTCCCACTGTGCTTTGATTTCTATCCTACCACGGCTCAAAGGAGTCGTGCAAACAGGTAGTTTTTGGGTACAGTCCCGAGCCATATGGAGGCACGTGAGCGGATCGGCAGGGGATTCGTCTCTCCCGGTATTGGGGACGAGATCGTGCTGTGTCTAGGAGAGCCATTACACATAGCCCACGGCCGTGGCAGGAGATTTACTGGTAGGTACTCCAGTAGTATCTCAGGGTGTTAATTGGCTACACTCCGACACGACTTATACTGCTATTGGGGGTCTGACGTTACTAGCCCCCTAGGCAGATATGCGATACTCATAGACGAACGGACTGGACTGTATATACATTGTCACTGTTAGGCTCAGTAGGGTTTCCGGATGAGTTCGCTCATCGGCCTCCCTTGAGGTCAGTCCATGGGCAGCCGTTACGCATTGCTAGTGCCGCTGACGGTTGGTGGTTAAACCCACTGCCAGGGTACTGACGAGTCATTAGAGTTCCCCACAGACAGTTTCCCAAGTTCGGGCGAAACGTTGTAGAGGCCGTATGGTTTTATGGCAGGGTTCGGAAAATGCACGTGCGTTTACGCACGTGTCAGTTTTTGGGCAGATGATACTGGTCGGTTTTGGTTTAAGCCGGATCCGAGTATTGTATTGAGTAGATATAATATCTTTGTCTCAGTTGCATTTGTATTCGGTCGTAATACAAATGCGGGTATATTTATACAGTTACGGGGTTATCCTGAAATTCGTTTCGGGATCACTTTTGGAAGTTGCCAGTTTCCAGTTTTCTATCAGCCGTCTTTTAACATTCGGTTAAAGACGGATTTATGTTTTCTTGAGATGAGTGTGGAAGTTTCTAGAAGCATCTAGATGAGATGACTAGGTTAAATGGTGTTGTATTTTCATTGGTTGCTTTTGGTGTGTTCACACTTTGTGTTCACACTTGAGATATTTGTTTGTGTTCACACATGATATTTTCTTGTGGTCACCCCCCCTCTCCTAAACTCACCCTCCTCCTCCCTATATATAGCCGGCCCTCTCCTCTCTCACTCTCACTTGAGTTTTCATCTGGTAAAAAGATTATGATAGATTTTGGGGTGTATGGAATTTCACAGCTCATTTCATTCCATCACCCGATTCGAGTGGCAACTTCATTAACCGTTCGTCCATAGCTTTGGACAGAACGAGACAAAGTCTTCTACTCATTCTCTACATCAATCTTGGTCGTCTCTTTTAGCAAACTTGACGACCGAGTTGCCTCGAGTCAGAGGCGGGAGCCCGTTTAAAGAATCGTTGACGTGGTGCCACCTAGACGAGCAGATCGGAGATCGACGAGATCGGAGCAGCCGCAACGGAGCGTGGGATGATGGTTAAAGAACGAAGGACTCGGATCGTTCGGTATAACCTTTCTACACTCTTTACAGTTTGTTAGTTTAGCAATAATGGCAGATCCGGGTTATAGTATACGATAGCGCCAGTTAAAAAGTTTTTGTTCCGCATTTGGCGTCTGTAGACGGCCGGGGCGCTACCGTAGACTTACAGTGGTATCAGAGCCTCACCATTTTGCTTTACTAACTTGTGCTAACGCGTTTAAAATATCGATCGAACCGGATATCGAAAACTGCAAAATCTCCATTCACAGTTTCTGTCGATTTTAAATGAAGTCCTAAAATTATTCTACATATCACAGAAAGTTTTGCAGGGTTTTAGAAGCACACCGACCAAATTTGAGCACGCGATTCCACCAAACTGCCGCGGAATCGCGGCCAAACCCATGGTTTGGCCGCGCATCCGCGGCCGTTCTATTGAATCAGTGCACCAAATTTGCACAGTGTCTTCTCTGTTGGAATTTGGGGTTTTTGGTATATATCTTTTGGGCCCAGATTTTGTTACTGTTCACCAGTTGTTCGTGGGGCCTACTTCGTGATATTTAGTCGATCGAAATTTAAACACGTTAGTTTACAGTGCTTACATTATATCTCCGACCGGGAATGTCATTTGATCGGTAAACCGCGTCTGATTGCTATAGTTCTTTTAGACGGGTTTGCGAACGTGACATTCGCATTGATGTTCTGTGTTGTGCTGTGAAGTTGCGGATTTGTCGTGGTGGATAGTAGTGTGCAATGATAGTGCAGTTTGGATTTATTTATACATTTGATATTGCGGGGCGAGCGTCCAACATGTGGACTGCTGTCACTGCCTGTTTTATAATATTCTTTTGGGGCACGACCAGGTTGCGGTCGATTTACCTGTTGTACTATTTTTCATTACTGTACTAGGTTTTGCCCCGCGACGGAATGCACGGATAGCCGGTTCTGGAGGGCAACGGGTCCGCATCTCATAGCTTTGAGAGGCAGAGGGGCCTCACTCTAGAATTGGCAGACTATTCGCCGCACTCGTAGGGGGTACAGGTTGACCCAAGAAGGGGTGCTCAAGCTACCGGATTCCGTGGAGTGTAGGGTGGTCCATTCACTTTGCTGTAAGGGGCTGCCTCGCTTCAGGTTTTGGCGGGTAACTTGCCGCACCCGTAAGGGTCTAGGTTTCATTGCACAGGCTATCCACACGACCAAGGGAACGTCGGGTTTCAGCAGCGGCTCTGTGAAACTCGGGGATCCCAGATTATCTGTATTGTTCTGTGATACTTATTACTTTTCTGTAATGTTGCATATTATCACGCCTGGAGCGATTATTGTATATTGGTATATATACTATTAGATGTTGTATATGTTTTACACCCGCGCTAGTCCAGTCCCCGCTCTGTCGTTAGTTAAGTAACCTAACGGGTGATGACGGGGCCCAGTGACGAATGCGGATGGCATATACGTACATTTTATTTTCGTTCTTTTCTGGTGTGATTGATTGATGGGACTGCGTTGATTCTGATCAATGCAAAGTAAAGCAAACCTGTTTGCAGTTGTTGGAACAAATTTAAAAAGTGTTATTGCAAAGACGTTTCCTTTTGTTTTGCATAGCGGTATTCAGTGGAATATCCTGCACCTCATTCGACGGGGCAAGGGCCGATATCCCTTCACCGGGACTGACCCTTTGGGCAGAAGTTTGCGTCAGGGTAATAACTTCACTATAGTCGATTACATGTTGCTTTGCATAGCGGTATTCAGTGGAATATCCTGCACCTCATTCCACGAGGAAAGAGCCGAGATCCCTTCACCGGGAATGACCTCTCTAGCAAAGGTTTTCGCCACTATATTTTTATAAAAAGCTATCAGGTTCCTTCAGCGATATCAAGTTCACTACGTTAAAGGTTTTTCGCCAAAAACCAGCCGTAGCCCTCCGTCATTTCTTTTGGGTATTCAGTAGTATTCAAGCTATGCATTTTAGCCAAAGTTAAGGCATAGTGTTTGGTAGCTGCTGGGTATTCATTTGTTGCATAGATAGATGAGTTGGTTTGGGACAGTCGTTCTGCCGATTGGCCAAAGTCAGGGGCATGTGCGGGTGGGTTCAAATTGACAAGATAGTGACGGGTAGAACTTGGCATGTGACTTATGATATTTTGACCAAAGCCAAGGTCATAAGAGCATGGGGCAAAAATAATATCGGGAGTTTCTAAAGAAACTGAAACTTGCCAAGTATGCGCATACCTTCTGGAGTATGAGTAACGTGGATGCATTCCATCACGTTATCATGCGATGAGAGTTGGATCTCGATTCCCACTGATGAGTTGGTTTACTCTTCGGGTGATCCCGATTGATTCTTCTTTCAGGTTTGGGGGAGAATTTGACAGGACAGTGGGAGGTTTCCGGATTAGATAAAGTGATAACCATTCCGATCTAGGTTAGAGTGCACGCAAAGTGTTTCTTTTCTCTCTCTCTTTGGCAGCGACCTTTGACCGACCCTAGACTATGACTCAGTGACCATGTTGACCGAACCTTCTTAAAATACTGGCTTTTGGATTGTCTGAGTTGCATAAGTCATTGCCACTCCTTCTTTTACCCTTTGCATTTCTCAGAACACCCCGTATTACTACGGACATCCTCTTCCATTGGATAGATCCATCGTATGGTTATATACAAACTCGAAGGGACTTCTTCGAGGATGGATCCAGGTTCAGGAGAAATAGAATTAGTTTATTCAGTTGTCTTTTATTATCACCTTCTCTCAGATTGCAAGGGCTCCTTGGTTTAGGAGAGTACACCTATTACGCTTATTGGATAGTCTTATTCCAAACCATAGGCAGGTGCCGAAAGGTAGGGAATGAAGAAAACCAATTAGCCTAAGTAGGGTGTACAGAAGGTAATATGTAAAGACAAAATAAAGGGATTAGAAAGAGGGCAAAGTAAATTGCGGCTGTTATCATTCACGACCAAACCGCGTACTTCATCGCCACTCCTATTTCACCTTTAAAAGAATAAGGTATTATTCAGTTGACTTTTATCATCACCTTCTCTCAAGATATGAGTACTCCTTGGTTTAGGAGGGTACACCTATTATGCTTACCGGATAGTCTTCTTCCAAACCATAGGCTGGTGCCGAACGGTAGGAAAGGAAGAAAACTATTTAGCCTAACAATGGTGTACAGAAGGTAACGACTAAAGATAAATAAAGGGATTTGGAGAGAAGGCAAAGAAATATACGGTTATAGTCATGATTGGATTATGGAAGAGGCATTGCTATGAATACCAGGTTACCCCTACGAAACATTTTCATGTTTCAGTGCATTGTTAAAAGAAAACTGTTTTCCCGATTAGATACTTACTCCAAGGGTATGTATTTACCAGGTTTCATTCTTATATCTGTATGGTTTTACAGATGATGAGACGGAGTAAGTTATTGGGAATTAGGTGATCATCCTCATTATATCGGAATTCGTTGTAATTGGTGATATTTGAGGAAATTGCCAGGGTACAGTTTTCAACCTACGACGCACAGGTTTTGGGTTGTTCAACTCAGCGGACTTATACAGAGTATTGTATGTTGTCCAAGTGTCCATCAGGACAAAGGGGTAGGTCCTCGTACTATGTTCTGTTTACTTATAACTTCTCTAGTTTTTAGATAAGTGTTTCGTAGAAATACATGGTCTAAGTTGTGAGAAGTTGTGAGTATAAGAATAAAGTAGAGAACCAGGTATCACAAGCATCGGGATTCTTCAAAGAGATCGAAGATGTAGATTCTTGTGATTGGTATTCAGATGATAGTAATGGTTTTGAGAAACTTGTTTCTCTTTCAGGTTACTCATAATTGGATGGATTCCTAAGTTGAGTAATGCTGATTAGCCTCTTTCCATTAAGTTAATATACACTGGAGACAGCTGCATGATTAGAATATGGTTCCAATTAAATAAGTGCCAAAGTTTCTATATTGGATATAGAATGGTTCATACCTTATAAGATGTTAAGGTACGGGGAGTTGTCCAGCTTATGCTTAAAACCAGACTCTGGAAAACTCAGGGCACGTTTCTGTAATGGCTGCTTGTGGGTTGACCCTGGCTATGACGAGGGTTGATATTCTACCATTTGGAAGATCAATAGTGATATTGTTCTTGACTCGCCACAGTTTTAGTAAAATGGACTTTTTCAGAAAACAGTAGTGGGAGTATGGTAGAACTGGAAGTGATTCCAGAACCGCAAATGATTACGGAAAATTTAATAGGACCTATATATTCAATCAGGTTTGACATTCCATTAGCCACTCCGCAGATACGGTGGGTAACCTCAGACACCCGAGAGGTACTTCGGTAGCCTCAAGGACGGTGACAGGGAGGTTCTTATCTACCCAGACTTGACACTACTGTTGTTCCAGGCTATGAGACCCGGTAGGAGGGTTGTCATAGTCAGTGCGAGCAGCGGAAGCATAGTGGGCAAGATGCTTATATCTATTTATAGACTTGAGCAGTTATAGCGGAGATAGATCATCTAATTTTGATGTGACAGTCATGGGTTTGACTTCAATCAGAATAGGGGATGGATCTGTTAAGAAGGTAGTAGGGTGTGATGTCATGGTATCTGGATGACATACACAGAGTAGGAAGTAAAATCCCATACTACGATCGGTTGTACTGTGGTCGTCACACAGTTGTTTCTCCAGATAGGATATGGATATAATATTTGACATTCTGGTTTCTGGATCTATGGTTTTAGATCTGGATTTGGGTAGTTTCCCAATGTGGGTGCTTTGACAGTATTCTAATGGTTTTTAGAATAGATGACTCCTAGCATGGTGGTGTACCTGCAGGTGATGGAGTCACCCTCTCTAAAGGTGTCTTACAGACTAAAGAGGAGAGGGATGGGCATGATTGACAGATCACTTGCTTAGGCAACTGAGTCAATCATGAGATGTCAAGTACCACACCAGATATTGTTTTTGCACTTGATGCGATAAGTTTGTATTAATCCCATCCTGGAGAAACATAAGGAAGCAGTTTTTGAACATAAGTACATGTTCTACGGATTTGATGACGGCAGCCTCCTTCGGGAGACGATTATCATTTCAGGCTTCAAAGGTGACGTGGATGACAGAGTGATTGTCAGAGTTTTAGTTTTCCCTATGACGAGGGACAGTATTATGGACAGGTGGTCCAAGAGGATACTGTGGGTGGCTTGATGCAGGATACTGATTAGGTTCAGTGATCGATACAGCCTAAGAAGTTTGGATTTAGAGTTCATTTATGAACTAGGTCCCATCAGATATCCAGACATATTCTAAGACAGGTATTACTCAATTCGGGAGATGGTTTTCTCCGCGAACTTGAGATTAAGAGAGATATAGAAAGAAACATCTAGGCGGATCCACTCACTGAGGCTATTTCTCGAACATAAAAGTTTTACAAACGGGTTTTGTGAAACTGATTAGTAGAGGAGTTGGATGTTCGGTTTCACACGGACTGTGAGTAGTCGACATCGCAATAATTAGCCTTGAGTGCAAGTGGGAGATTGTTGGAGATAGCGCCCTCATAGTCAATTATTGTATCGCAGGTACGTGATTGCAATGATTGCGGATGACCTATACCGGTAAGACAGTCTTACTCGAGATGATAGTATGCTATCTGGTTTGCCTTTATCAGTCGTGTACATGTTCAGGTGACTGATTACATGTTACACTTTGATAGAGCCCTTAGGATCTTGCTTTACTACCAACTGTATGATGGCGATCATATACGTGAGAGTTGGGTAGTTTATACGCATATCCTTAATTGTGGTCCCTAGTCGTGGGAGTTTCGAGACAGGGCATCGATACTCCGGAGTAGACTAGTGTATACAGTCGAGACCCCGACGAGGGGCGGTGGCCGGTCTCACAAGCCACTGGTGTCTGTTGGATCACTTAAGATGTATACAGGTGCTCATTGGGTTATGAGTACACCGGACAGGACTTGCCGGGAATCTGCTAGTTGGTATTATACATATCGTCAGATAGCAGTTCCCTGGTGACATGTGTACAGGTTAGTTCATCGACCTGAGGTCGTCATTTGTCTCGTGTGAGTTCCCACTGTGCTTTGATTTCTACCCTACCACGGCTCAAAGGAGTCGTGCAAACAGGTAGTTTTTGGGTACAGTCCCGAGCCATATGGAGGCACGTGAGCGGATCGGCAGGGGATTCGTCTCTCCCGGTATTGGGGGCGAGATCGTGCTGTGTCTAGGAGAGCCATTACACATAGCCCACGGCCGTGGCAGAAGATTTACTGGTAGGTACTCCAGTAGTATCCCAGGGTGTTAATTGGCTACACTCCGACACGACTTATACTGCTATTGGGGGTCTGACGTTACTAGCCCCCTAGGCAGATATGCGATACTCATAGACGAACGGACCGGACTGTATATACATTGTCACTGTTAGGCTCAGTAGGGTTTCCGGATGAGTTCGCTCATCGGCCTCCCTTGAGGTCAGTCCATGGGCAGCCGTTACGCATTGCTAGTGCCGCTGACGGTTTGTGGTTAAACCCACTGCCAGGGTACTGACGAGTCATTAGAGTTCCCCACAGACAGTTTCCCAAGTTCGGGCGAAACGTTGTAGAGGCCGTATGGTTTTATGGCAGGGTTCGGAAAATGCACGTGCGTTTACGCACGTGTCAGTTTTCGGGCAGATGATACTGGTCGGTTTTGGTTTAAGCCGGATCCGAGTATTGTATTGAGTAGATATAATATCTTTGTCTCAGTTGCATTTGTATTCGGTCGTAATACAAATGCGGGTATATTTATACAGTTACGGGGTTATCCTGAAATTCGTTTCGGGATCACTTTTGGAAGTTGCCAGTTTCCAGTTTTTTATCAGCCGTCTTTTAACATTCGGTTAAAGACGGATTTATGTTTTCTTGAGATGAGTGTGGAAGTTTCTAGAAGCATCTAGATGAGGTGACTAGGTTAAATGGTGTTGTATTTTCATTGGTTGCTTTTGGTGTGTTCACACTTTGTGTTCACACTTGAGATATTTGTTTGTGTTCACACATGATATTTTCTTGTGGTCACCCCCCCTCTCCTACACTCACCCTCCTCCTCCCTATATATTGCCGGCCCTCTTCTCTCTCACTCTCACTTGAGTTTTCATCTGGTAAAAAGATTATGATAGATTTTGGGGTGTATGGAATTTCACAGCTCATTTCATTCCATCACCCGATTCGAGTGGCAACTTCATTAACCGTTCGTCCATAGCTTTGGACGGAACGAGACAAGGTCTTCTACTCATTCTCTACATCAATATTGGTCGTCTCTTTTAGCAAACTTGACGACCGAGTTGCCTCGAGTCAGAGGCGGGAGCCCGTTTAAAGAATCGTTGACGTGGTGCCACTTGGACGAGCAGATCGGAGATCGACGAGATCGGAGCAGCCGCAATGGAGCGTGGGATGATGGTTAAAGAACGAAGGACTCGGATCGTTCGGTATAACCTTTCTACACTCTTTACAGTTTGTTAGTTTAGCAATAATGGCAGATCCGGGTTATAGTATACGATAGCGCCAGTTAAAAAGTTTTTGTTCCGCATTTGGCGTCTGTAGACGGCCGGGGCGCTACCGTAGACTTACATCGTCGGCTCTTTCCTCATCGAATAAGGTGCAGGATATATTATATATACTGCGGTGCAAAGCAAGAACTATAGAAGCTATCAAAAACAAACCGAGTATGCAGCATCTGCTAGTTTCACTAAAGAGGTCACTCCCGGTGAAGGGATCTCGGCTTTTTCCTTATCGAATAAGGCGCTGGATGTTCTACAAGGAACACCGCTATGCAAAGCTAGAACTAGAGCTACCAGTTTTTTAGACAAGTTTCTACAACATCTTAGGTTTCTTTTATTTCATTAATCTCATTAATGAAGTCCCATTTTATTATGCTTCACAAGCATCACATTTGAAACGAAATCTGCAATATAACATATATCTCATATATATAATATAAACATTCGTCTCAGGCAGTAATATGATCTCATCACAGAACATTGCAGCAGAAAAACATATATGAAATATTGGATATATTAGGACGTCCGTGTTTTCAATACGAGCCTGTATAAAACACGGATTCCACGGTCGCGATGAATAGCCAAACCCACATCCCATGACCCTTACGAGAGCGGCAAGCAACACTTCCAATTCTAGGGTTAGGAGACCCGGTCTCGACTCCTCGAGATGGTCTCCCACTGGACCCTAGAACCCGGTTACTTGTGCTCCCCGCCTTGGGTCTACCTAATGCAGAAAAGTAAATAATATACAATGGTGACATCATCCTCAGCCCGGAAGTGCTTCAATAAAAGAATATTGCATACAATGAATTTTACATGAATAAAAAAGAAAAAAACTCTCATCTCACATAAAAACCCCGGCTATTCAAAACGCGACGATCCAATATAACATATCACAGCAACACATAATATCTCATATCATCAACGTAAGCAAGTATGCGTATCCCGATTGTCGTTGATGTATAGCAACGAAGCCGGCGATACACCACATACTACGCTTACGGTCGCAGAAAAGAAAGTGTAAAACTACAACAGTTGGAATCCGCAACCTCTTTAGACATCGCATGCCTAACCAAATGAATTCCTTAGACATCGCATGCCTAACAATTATAAACCCCGCATTTTAGTCTCATTATCGAAAACTCTTTTCAATATCAAGTCGGGCAATTCAACAAGATTCCCGACATTCTGATCGAATGCTCGTCACAAACTTTAGTAGACGGCTGCACCCCCGTTGCCATCGACGAAGTGCACTAAGACGGAACACCGCTGCCGCGAGCACCCGAATAGATGCTTTTGGCGACGGGGTTCTCCTACAGTCACTTGGTCGGGGCTATGGGATGTGGCTGTCTATTAAGTTTATCCGGCGAGTATCCGCGTACGCTACTTGATTGCGACGGACTTTTGATCACATCAAAATTCCGTGGCAACCGATCAATTTGAGACTGAACTGCTAGATTTACAACATTCAAATTAGTTATCTCATAACTACCTGTGGATTCCAAATATTGTATCGCATTCCAGATAAATAGACAATGTTTAATTTTCCGATCGAATAATCAAACACCCAAGATTTCCTCAATATATCTCAACACTTGAAATCAGTTTAAAAACATCCATCACATACCACAGTACCAATGGTCCAGCCGTAGAAGGGTCAAGCCAACGTCTCACATGTGGCACGCCGTACTGCCTCAAACCCTAAGGTTTATAGGCAGTTCAAGACGGTCACATAATCGAGTTAAGGTTTGTTGTCTTCTAGAGGATCCACCGCGTTACTTGCATGACTTTACGAAAGTTTCACACACGAGAAAAAATCCAACTTTTGAAAATTTTCCGACAGGGGAAAAAGTGAGTTATTGATATCCGTTCGAACTTTTTAACAGTTTCTAAAAATTATCCGGACAAACTAAACGAAGTTAAATTATCCGATCGAATCAACGAGTCCCCAATACAACCCAGAAAACTCAACACTTGAGTGGAATTAAAAAATTTCCAGAAAGAAATGACAAGAAAGGACCTAAGAATAAATATATGAAGTTCCAGGGACTAATTCAAAATTTTGGCTGCGGAACCTCGGCCAAACCAAGGGTTTGGCAGCGGTTCCTCGGCCGAATAAGCGAATTAGTGGACCGTACTTCACAGTAATTCTTAGTTTTTCCTGCTTGTTTTTCTGAGTATTTTTAATGCAGAAAAAATCACATTTTTAGAAAATGTCCAGAGAGGGGTATACTCGGGTGTGTCGGAGTTCGATCGGACTTTAAACTTTCTCTAGACTTTACCTAAAGCTCTAGCTTGGCTCTGATACCACTGTAGGGTTGCTAGACACACGCATAAGGGTCTACGAAGCATCAAGCATGCCCGATTAAACTTTTAGCCGTGCCGAACAACCCAAAGCCGGATCTTTAAACTAGAGTTTATGCGAAAACTAGCATGTTAAACACTTTAACACTAAGTGAGAGAGATTACAGCCTTTGAAGATCCGGTCCTTCACTTCATAAGCTCCGTGTTGAGGTCCCTTCGCTGCGATCATCGTGTTCCGGACTCTCGAGAGGTTCCACGAAGAGAAAGATGCAGTCTTTCTTCCGATCTTCGATAACATAGATGATCAACCTTGAAGTTTCATTAACACAAGCTAACACTCATAAAATAATGTGAACACCATCATCTAAATGGCAAGGGTAGATGAGGATGATGAAGTAGGATTTTTGCTCTCTTTTATTTTCTCATTCTCACTCATTTTCATCACTTAGAAAAAAGCTAGTAAGCTTTTTCCATGAAAAGTAGAAGGAAGAAGAAGAATAGAATTCCTTTTGTGATGAATAAAGAAAAGATAAATATGATGAATAATGCAACCATGGTCAACTAAACCCATGTAGAGAATTAACTAGGGCTAGGGTTTGGGTTGGGTTAAAACATGAGTCATTTGAAAATATCTTTACAAAAACAAAAGAAAACCTTCTAGAAGGTTCATGAATGCACTAACCCAAATCAAACCCTAATCTTGTTTAATCTCCACTAAACATGTTGCATTAGTAATCATATCATATTACAATATTATATATCACATATATAATATTTATCGTAACAAAATAAAATAATACAATTAACATATATCGCATATATATCAATGTATTACCCGAGTGAGAAAAAGAATCTTTTAGTGAGCTAATATTAGTTAATGTAATTCAATATATCATATATATTATTATACATTAAATTATCGAATCAACACTTGATCCGACAATCCGGCTATATCGCATACAACCGACTAATATCTCATTTTACCGATTCATCGAATCAACACTTGATCCGATAACCCGGCTGATATCAAATATCGCGAGAATAGAATACGGTATCACATATCGCATTATCCTCGGTCCCGCACATATCACATACGTGCTCCTACTGCGTTTTGCCTGAGTCAAGAAACCACTGTGTAGGACTCTAACGAATCGTCAATACGCCGGCAGTAGGTGATGATCATATGAAACACCTACAAGCTGTAAGCGGTCAGCTAAACGTAACAGCCACGCAGGTATTGAGCGCTCAGAAGATCAACAAGCAAGCCTGTACATTCTCCTGTGAATCCAAACAGTAACACTCCCGTACAGTCCGGTCTCGTCGTCTGATATGTCGCATATCTCGCCTAGGGGTGGTAAATGTCAGACCCCAGTAGCTTGATAAGTCGTGTCCATATGAGGTCTATAACAGTTCGAGAAACTACTGATAACACTTACCAGTAAATCTTAGCAACCCTGGTCAAGGATTTCCAGTTATAGCCAATCGAACACAGCGCAACATCAACTCCCTATACCGGGAGAGACGAATCCCCTCCTATCCCTCATTGCCTCCATGTGATTCGGGACTGTACCCAAAAGCCAGCTTTTTGCACGCCCTCTTGGACGTGGTATGATGGAAATCAAAGCACAGTGGGAATCACACAAGACTCTATGACGATCTCGGGTCAACAGACTACTCTGTACCAGTGTCACCGGAGAACTGCCATCTGACGTAAGGTATAATACCATCTGAGAGTTCTCGGCGAGTCCGTCCAGTGTACCTAGTCTCCATTGAGCACCCGTACACCATCCTTGATGTCAAACACCGATGGATATGGGATCATCCATCGCCCATCATATGGGTCAAGATGCGTATACGCTAGTCTACTCTGGTGTATCGATGCCCTGTCTCGATACACCCTCGATTAGGAACAGTTATAGGATGTACTCGTTGACTACCGTGGCCCTACTAGTATGATCTCATCATAGTCCCAGTAGTCGAGTACATATCCTAAGGGCTTTATCAACATGTAACATAGAGACAATCAGAGTACATATTAAGATAAAGTACAACCAGATAGCATACTATCATGTCGAGCAAGAAAGTCCTCCCTATATATGTTCAAGCATCCATTACAATATACATCGTATGTACAGTAATGGCCTCTAGGGCATACATATAACTAACACGAACTCATCCTGGAACCCTACTGAGCCTAACAGTGACAATATACATACAGTCCGGTCCGTTCGTCTATGAGTATCGCATATCGGGCCTAGGGGGCTGGTAACGTCAGACCCCCAATAGCGGTATAAGTCGTGTCGGAGTGTAGCCCAGAACACCCTGAGATACTACTGGAGTACCTACCAGTAAATCTCCTGCCTCGGCCAAGAGCTTTGTGTAATGGCTCTCCTAGACACAGCGCGATCTCACCCCCAATACCGGGAGAGACGAATCCCCTGCCGATCCGCTCACTTGCCTCCATGTGGCTCGGGACTGTACCCAAAAAAGACCTGTTTGCACGACTCCTTTGAGCCATGGTAGGGTCGAAATCAAAGCACAGTGGGAACTCACACGAGACAAATGACGACCTCAGGTCGATGAACTAACATGTACACATGTCACCAGGGAACTGCTATCTGACGCTAGATATAAATACCAACTAGCAGGTTCCCGGCGAGTCCTGTCCGGTGTACTCATAACCCAATGAGCACCTGTATACATCTTAGGTGATCCAACTGACACCAGTGGCTTGTGAGACCGGCCACCGCCCCTCGTCGGGGTCTCGACTGTATACACCAGTCTACTCCGGAGTATCGATGCACTGTTTCGAAACTCCCACGACTAGGGACCACAATTAAGGATGTGCTTATAGACTACCCAACTCTCACGTATATGATCTCCATCATACTGTTGGTAGTCAAGCAAGATCCTAAGGGCTCTATCAACGTGTAATAGTGATTAGTCACCTGAACCTGTACACGACTGATAAAGGTAAACCAGATAGCATACTATCATCTCGAGTAAGACTGTGCTATCGGTATAGGTCCTCCTCAATCATTGCAATCACATACCTGCGATCTAATAATTGACTTTAAGGGCACTATATCCAACAATCTCCCACTTGCACTTAAGGCTAATTATTGCGATGTCGCATACTCACAGCCCGTGTGATACCGAACACCCAACTCCTCTACTAATCAGTTTCACAAAGCCCGTTTGTAAAACTCTTGTGTTCGAGAAATAGCCTCAATGAGTGGATCTGCCCCGATGTTTCTTTCTATGTCTCTCTTAATCTCAAGTTCGCGGAGAAAGCCATCTCCCGAATCGAGTAATACATGTCTTAGAATATGTCTGGATATCTGATGGGACCTAGTTCATAAATGAACTCCAAATCCAAACTTCTTAGACTGTATCGATCACTGAAACTAATCAGTGTCCTGCACCATGCCTCCCACAGTATCCTCTTGGACCACCTGTCCATAATATTGTCCCTCGTCAGAGGGAAAACTATAACTCTGACAATCACTCTGTCATCCATGTCACCTTTGATGCCTGGAATGATAACCGTCTTCCTAAGGAGGCTGCCGTCATCAAGTCCGTAGAACATGCACTTATGTTCTAAAACTGCTTTCTTATCATTCTCCGGGATTGGATTAATACAAACTTATCGCATCTCGTGCAAAAACAACATCTGGTGTGGTACTTGACATCTCACGATTGACTCAATTGCCTAAGCAAGTGATCTGCCAATCATGCATATCTCTCTCCCCTTTAGTCTGTAAGACACCTTTAGAGAGGGTGACTCCATCACCTGCAGGTACACCACCATGCCAGGAGTCATCTATTCTAAAATACTATTAGAATACTGTCAAAGTATCCACATTGGGAAACTACCCAAATCTAGATCTAAAACCATAGATCTAGTAACCAGAATGTCAGATATTATATCCATATCCTTTGTGGAGAAACAACTGTGTGACGACCACAGTATAACCGATCGTAGTATAGGAATCTCACTTCCTACAAAGTGCATGTCATCCAAATACCAGGACATCACACCCTACTACCTTCTTAACAGATCCATCCCCTATTCTGATGAAGTCAAACCCATGAATGTCACATCAA
This sequence comes from Agapanthus africanus, assembly GCA_030015575.1. Lineage (NCBI taxonomy): Eukaryota > Viridiplantae > Streptophyta > Magnoliopsida > Asparagales > Amaryllidaceae > Agapanthus > Agapanthus africanus. The sequence continues at coordinate 11,773,098 of CM057344.1, read as the reverse complement.
AATTAGATGATCTAACTCCGCTATATCTGCTCAAGTCTATAAATAGACATAAGCTACTTGCCCACTATGCTTCCACTGCTCCCACTGACCACAACAAACCTCCGGCAGAATAATATATACGTGCACTTCTAAAGCTAGTTTAGAACGACGTTATACTTAACCTCCTGCTGGGTCCCATAGCCTGGAACAATAGTAGTGTCAAGTCTGGGTAAACAAGAATCTCCCTGTCACCGTCCTTGAGGCTACCGGAGTACCTCTCGGGTGCCTGAGCTTACCCACCATATCTGCGGAGTGGCTAATGGAATGTCAAACCTGATTGAATCTTTAGGTCCTATTAAATTTTCCGTAATCGTTTGCGGTTCTGAAATCACTTCCAGTTCTACCATACTCCCACTACTTTTTTCTGAAAAAATCCATTTTACTAAAACTGTGGCGAGTCAAGAACAATATCACTATTGATCTTTCAGATGGTAGAAAGTCAACCCTCGTCATAGCCTGGGCCAACCTACAAACTGCCATTACAGAAACGTGCCCTAAGTTATCCAGAGTCTGGTTTTAAGCATAAGTCGGACAACTCCCCGTACCTCAACATCGTTAAGATATGAACCATTCTATATCCAATATAGAAACTTTGGCACTTATTTAATTGGAACCAGATTCTAATCATGCAGCTGTCTCCAGTGCATATCAACTTAATGGAGAGAGGCTAATCAGCATTACTCAACTTAGGAATCCATCCAATTATGAGTAACCTGAAAGAGAAACAAGTTTCTCAAAACCATTATTATCATCTGAATACCAATCACAAGTATCTACATTTTCGATCTCTTTGAAGAATCCCGATACTTGCGACATCTGGTTCTCTACTTTATTCCTATACCCACAACTTCTCAAAACTTAGACATTGTATTTCTTCGAAACATTTGTCTAAAAATTAGAGAAGTCACAAGTAAACAGAATATAGTACGAGGACCAACCCTTTTGTCCTAATGGACACTGGACAACATACAATACTCTGTATAAGTCCGCTGAGTTGAATAACTCAAAACCTGTGCATCGTAGGTTGAAAACTGTACTTATGGTTAAGAACTACTCCGCTGTTCAATACTCCTTACCCAATCGTCAACTGATATAGGTAAATATCAATGACATAATTTCAAAAAGTAATATCTCACTTTATAAAAATAAACGTACAGATATATCATTTTGAAATTGGTGCACAACAACGGATACTCAAAACCAAATACATGCCGTCCGGCAAAAACCCAGGCGATTTTCTCAAATATCACCAATTACAACGAATTCCGATATAATGAGGATGATCACCTAATTCACAATAACTTACTCCCACTCATCATCTGTAAAACCATACAGATGTGAGAATCATACCTGGTAAATACATACCCTGGAGTAAGTATCTAATCGGGAAATCAGTTTTCCTTTTAACAATGCATAGTGTAACTGAAACATGAAAATGTTTCGTACGGGTATCCTGGTATTCCTAGTAATATCTCTTCCATAATCCAATTCATGACTGTAACCGTATATTTCTTTGCCATCTCTCCAAATCCCTTTATTTGTCTTTAGTCATTACCTTCTGCACACCTCTTTAGACTAAGTGGTTTTCTTCCTTCCCTACCGTTCGGCACCAGCCTATGGTTTGGAAGAAAACTATCCAGTAAGCATAATAGGTGTACTCTCCTAAACCAAGGAGTACTCGCAACCTGAGAGAAGGTGATGATAAAAAACAACTGAATAATACCTTATTCTATTTCTCCCGAACTGGGGAAAAAAGCAAAGGTGAAATAGGAGTGGCGATGAAGTACGCGGTTTGGTCATGAATGATAGCAGTCGCAATTTACTTTGCCCTCTTTCTAATCCCTTTATTTTGTCTTTAGTTATTACCTTCTGTACACCCTACTTAGACTAATTGGTTTTCTTCATTCCCTACCTTTCGGCACCTGCCTATGGTTTGGAAGAAGACTATCCAATAAGCGTAATAGGTGTACTCTCCTAAACTAAGGAGCTCTCGTAACCTGAGAGAAGGTGATAATAAAAGACAACTAAAATAAACCAATTCTATTTCTCCTGAACCTGGATCCATCCTCGAAGAAGTCCCTTCGAGTTCGTATATAACCATACGATGGATCTATCCAATGGAAGTGGATGTCCGTAGTAATACGGGGTGTTCTGAGAAATGCAAAGGGTAAAAGAAGGAGTGGCAATGACTTATGCAACTTAGACAATCCAAAAGCCAGTATTTTAAGAAGGTTCGGTCAACCTGGTCACTGAGTCATAGTTTAGGGTCGGTCAAAGGTCGCTGCCAAAGAGAGAGAAAAAAGAAACACTCTGCGTGCACTCTAACCTAGATCAGAATGGTTATCACTTTATCTAATTAGGAAACCTCCTACTATACTGTCAAATTCTCCTCCAAACCTGAAAGAAGAATCAATTGGGATCACCCAAAGAGTAAACCAACTCATTAGTGGGAATCGGGATCCAACTCTCATCGCATGATAACGTGAAGGTATCCACTCACGTTATCACACTCCAGAAGGTATGCGCATACTTGGCAAGTTTCAGTTTCTTTAGAAACTCCCGATATGATTTTTACCCCATGTTCTTATGACCTTGACGAAGGCCAACAAATCATAAGTCACATGTCAAGTTCTTCCCGTCATTATCTTATCAATTCGAACCCACCCGTACATACCCTTGACGAAGGCCAACAAGGTAATACGACTGTCCCAAACCAACTCATCTATCTATGCAACAAAACAGTAACAAGCAGCTACCATCCACTATGCCTTGACGAAGGCCAACAAACATAGCATGAATACTACGTGCTACCGTCTGAAACGACGGAGGGCTACGGCTGGTTTTTGGCGAAAAACCTTTAACGTAATGAACTTGATCTCGTTAAAGGAACCTGATAGCTTTTTATAAAAATATAGTGGCGAAAACCTTTGCTAAAGAGGTCACTCCCGGTGAAGGGATCTCGGCTCTTTCCTCGTGGAATGAGGTACAGGATATTCCAACTAAATACCGCGATGCAAAGCAACAAGTAATCGACTATAGTGAAGTTATTACCCTGACGCAAACTTCTGCCCCAGGGGTCACTCCCGGTGAAGAGATCTCGGCCCTTGCCTCGTCGAATGAGGTGCAGGATATTCCAACTGAATACCACTATGCAAAACAAAAGAAACGTCTTTGTAATAACACTTTTTAAAACTGTTCCAACAATATCCAAACAGGTTTGTTTTCCTTTGCATTGATCAAAATCAACGCAGTCCCATCAATTAATCACACCAGAAAAGAACGAAAATAAAATGTACGTATATGCCATCCGCATTCGTCACTGGATCCCGTCATTATCCGTTAGGTTACTTAACTAACGACAGAGCGGGGACTGGACTAGCGCGGGTGCAAAACATATACAACATCTACTAGTATATATACCAATATACAATAATCGTCAGGCGTGATAATATGAAACATTACAGAAAAGTAATAAGTATCACACAACAATACAGATAATCTGGGATCCCCGGGTTTCACAGAGCCGCTGCCGAAACTCGACGTTTCCCTGGTCGTGTGGATAGCCTGTGCAATGAAACCTAGACCCCTACGGGGGCGGCAAGTTACCCGCCAAAACCTGAAGCGAGACAGCCCCCCTACAGCATAGTGAATGGACCGCCCTTCACTTTACGGAATCCGGTAACTTGAGCACCCCTCCTTGGGTCAACTTGTACCCCCTACGAGTGCGGCGAATAGTCTGTCAATTCTAGAGTGAGGTCCCTCTGCCTCTCAAAGCCATGAGATGCGGACCCATTACCCTCCAGAACCCGGCTATCCGTACACTCCGTCGCGGGGTAAAACCTAGTACAGAAATGAAAAATATGTACAACGGGTACATCGACCTCAGCCCGGTCGTGTCCCAAAATAATATTATACAAACAGGCAGTGACGGCAGTCTACATGTTGGACGCTCGCCCTGCAATATCAAATGTACAAATAAATTCAAACTGCACTACCATTGCACACTGCTATCCACCACGACAAATTCGCAACATCACAACACAACACAGAACATCAACGCGAATGTCACGTTCGCAAACCCGTCTAAAAGGACTATAGCAATTAGATGTGGTTTACCGCTCGAATGACATTCACGGTCGGAGATATAATGTAAGTACGGTAAACTAACACGTTTAAATTTCGATCGACAAAACTTCCCGAAATGGGCCCCACGTACATCTGTAGTACAGTAACAAAATCTGGGCCCAAAAGAAATATTCCAGAAACCACAATTTTACATGAAGACCCTACTGTAGAATTTTAGTGTACTGATCTCACAAACAGGCGGCGGATCCGCGGCCAAACCCTGGTTCGGGCCGCGGATCCGCGGCAGTACTGTAAAGTTAGGCTACCAAATTTCACCAGTTTTCTTTAAAAAGCCTGCTCGATTTTCTGAGATGATCAAAATAATTTTTAGACCAGTTTTTAAAATCGACAGAAACTTTTCACAGAAAAATGCGGTTTTCGAAATTCCGTTCGATCGATATTTTAAACGCGTTAGAACAAGTTAGTAAAGCTTAATGGCGTGGCTCTGATACCATGTAAGTGTACGGTAGCGCCACAGCCGTCAATCTGACACCAAACGCGGAACAAAAACTTTTTAACTGGCGCTATCGCATACTTTAACCCGGATCTGCCATTGACGCTAAACTAACAAACTACAAAGTGGGTAGAAAGGCTATACTGAATGATCCGAGTCCTTCGGTCTTTAACCATCATCCCACACTCCGTTGCGGCTGCTCCGATCTCCTGGCTCCTCATCGAGGTGGCACCACATCTACAGATCTTTAAACGGGCTCTCGCCTCTATACCGAGGCAACTCGGTCATCAAGTCTGCTAAAAGAGATGACCAAGATGAAGTAGAGAATGAGTAGAACACTTTTTCTCGCTTCATCCAAAACCATGGATGAACGGTTAATGAAGTTACCTTTTGGATGGAATGAAATGAGAAATGAGCATATCAAATTTCCATGAACCAAAATTTATCATCTATATTTTTCCAACCAAGTGAGTGAGTGGAAAATCAATCTTGGGGCATCCATGAAGGGGCCGGCCACTATATAGGAGGAGGGAGGTGAGTGTAGGAGCAAAGGGGGGTAACCATAATGGAAAAGATCTTAATCAAGAACAAAAGGAATTAATGGAAAAGGGTGACTCATTTAAACACCTCATCAAAACAATTAATGCAAACTAATGAGTCACAAACCTAGTCATCAACCATTTAATGCAATGAATGAGTCACTAATCCTAGTCACCAATCTAGAAGCTTCCACACTCATAACTCACCCTCAAGAAAAGATAAATCCGCATTAAACCGAATGTTTAAAACGGGTGATAGAAAACTGGCAACTTCCAAAAGCGATCCCGAAACGAATTTCAGGATAACCCCGTAACAGTATAAACATACCCGCATTTATATTACGACCGAATACAAATGCAACTGAGACAAAGATATTATATCTACAAAGTATAATACATGGATCCGGCTTAAACCAAAACCCACCAGTACTATCTGCTCGAAATATGACACGTGCGTAAACGCACGTGCATTTTCCGAACCCTGCCATAAAACCATACGGCCTCTACAACGTTTCACCCGAACTTGGGAAACTATCTGTGGGGGACTCTAATGACTCATCAGTACCCTGACAGTAGGTTTAACCACAAGCACGTCAGCGGCACTAGCTGTGCGTAACGGCTGCCCATGTACTGACCTCAAGGGAAACCGATGAGCGAACTCATCCTGGAACTCTACTGAGCCTAACAGTGACAATATACATACAGTCTGGTCCGTTCGTCTATGAGTATCGCATATCGGGTCTAGGGGCTGGTAACGTCAGACCCCCAATAGCGGTATAAGTCGTGTCGGAGTGTAACCCAGAACACCCTGAGATACTACTGGAGTACCTACCAGTAAATCTCCTGCCTCGGCTGAGAGCTTTGTGTAATTGCTCTCCTAGATACAGCGCAATCTCACCCCCAATACCGGGAGAGACGAATCCCCAGCCGATCCGTTCACTTGCCTCCATCTGGCTCGGGATTGTACCCAAAAAAGACCTGTTTGCACGACTCCTTTGAGCCGTGGTAGGGTAGAAATCAAAGCACGGTGGGAACTCACACAAGACAAATGACGACCTCAGGTCGATGAACTAACATGTACACATGTCACCAGGGAACTGCTATCTGACGCTAGGTATAAATACCAACTAGCAGGTTCCCGGCGAGTCCTGTCCGGTGTACTCATAACCCAATGAGCACCTGCATACATCTTAGGTGATCCAACTGACACCAGTGGCTTGTGAGACCGGCCACCGTCTCTCGTCGAGGTCTCGACTGTATACACTAGTCTACTCCGGAGTATCGATGCCCTGTCTCGAAACTCCCACGACTAGGGACCACAATTAAGGATGTGCTTATAGACTACCCAACTCTCACGTATATGATCGCCATCATACTGTTGGTAGTCAAGCAAGATCCTAAGGGCTCTATCAACGTGTAATAGTGATCAGTCACCTGAACCTGTACACGACTGATAAAGGCAAACCAGATAGCATACTATCATCTCGAATAAGACCGTGCTACCGGTATAGGTCCTTCTCAATCATTGCAATCACGTACCTGCGATCTAATAATTGACTTTGAGGGCACTATATCCAACACTAAAGGTTATGGTATTTGGTTTTGCAAGACTGATGACTTCAGCCTAAAAGGTTTCACCGACAGCGACTGGGCCGGTTCTGTGGAAGATAGGAGAAGCACATCCGGCAATTGTTTCGTCCTAGGTATTGCAGCCATATCCTGGAGTTCGAAGAAACAGGCCTCAGTGGCTTTATCTTCGACAGAGGCCGAGTATGTGGCAGCTGCTGCAGCAAGTTGTCAGGCAGTTTTGTTAAGGAGGATTCTAAGATTTGGGGCAAGAACAGATCAAAGCTACTAGTATGAAATGTGATAACAAGTCAGCAGTGATGTTAGCAAAGAATCCGGTGCACCACAGCAGGACGAAACACATCGAAATCAAGCATCATTTTATAAGGGAGCTGATTGCTAAAGAAGAAATTCAGTTGGATAACTGTGGAACCAATGAACAGATTGCAAACTTATTAACCAAGAGTTTGCCACAGGCAAAACATGAAGAGTTCAGTACACAATTGGGAGTTTCAACTTTCGAATAAAGGGGGAGTGTTGAAGTTAGAGTAATTCGAATGTTTCTGTTAGTAGTCAAGTTGAATAAATCTTCTAGACAGATTATGTGCCAATGGAAGTAGTTAAACAGTTGAGATTTTCTAGGCTAAGAATTTGCTCTGCTTTCAAGTCACGTTTAGCTTGTAATGCCTATTTAAAGGCTTTGTTTTTTACTCTAATAAAATTATCCGCAGAATCACTTTTGCTTCCAATTTTTCATTCTTGCTCTGTCAAAATCTCCAACAGTAAACTGGCATTTGTTTTGTGATGTTTGTCTGGTGTATTCATGATGGTTGTTAAGTAATAATCTGAACTTCAAGCTATCATTTCTAAGGCTTGGCTTTACATCGCAGAAAGCAGCATCATATTTTGCTTTAATATTTACAGCAAATGCTAAGAACTGCCTTCTTGGTATCAGAATCTTCATGAAATACATAGTCTCTTTATTTCCAGTGTCTAATATATGTCGTAATCTGACATTTTTCTGTAATGTTTGTTTGTTAAGATGGTTCTTTGGTAAAAACTCTGTACAAATCAATCATATGCAGCACAACATTACATAATAGAGAGTATCATCATATTCCGCAAAGGGGCCAGCTTATTTCAACACATCAAGACCTTGCAATAAATGGCAGAAACTATCAGCTTCTTTAGCTTCTTGAACACCCTGGTAAATATGAACTGTATTTGATGGAAATTAGCTAAAACCAAAGATCATAAGCATTGCTTAGACATCAAAATTCTCATTTAGCAGACTCTGAAATAAGAAGGCAAGCACAACTTTTGTCTAACACCACCCTCCTGGTACCAAAATCTTCGGAATATCCCTAAAATTCCCTAAGTTTGAGTTTCTAATCTTGAACTCAACTTCCAAGCCCTAAAACAAAATATATTTTTTATGAGTATAGCCATAACAATCATCCTTGTTCAATCCCCTTTCCTTGCTTCTCATTATATGATAACTGCTAGCTCGCTTGTATATAATCTGAGCACTTCACAAAATGGCGCTTCGAAGAATATCAATAATAGCATCATGTAGTTACCCTCCTTATGTCTTCTCTTGTTATGGTATGCTAAATGTGTGGATATGTTCACTCGTCGTCGCTGAGCCAGTGTTGCACAACATAGATGAAGAAGTTTGCGAAGCATGCTAAAGACACAAGAATTATGATGATCCGAACCCAAATAGAGGCGATGAATGTTCTCTGCATGAATGAATGCCACATCCAGAACCATGTGATGCTGCATGCCGATCCCAAGACTGCGCCAACGACGACTTGGCTGACGGTGTGAAGCTGCGAAACTCATAGCCATGTCTGTTGCCAAAAGACGACAGGAAAAAATATAGTGTGAGAGAAACCACTGTAAAAGGCCCAAAGAAACCCTGCTTTTGCGGAAAGTAGCCATGGGCCCATGAGGCTGTTTGCTTTCGGCTTTGACTTGTTTTATGTGAGCACCGCATAAATACAATGGTTTAAATGGGATAGAGCCCTTAATCTGTTTATACTGTCTTCAATGTAAAATCCTTTTAGATATTATATGATGAAACATTTAATATTGTTGTCATAAACTGCTTCAATATGTTTACGGGAACTCCCGATTCACGGCATATTTGAATTATCCAATCCGTTCAAGTTGATCACCTTACACACAAATATATGTGTACGAAAAATCAAAGGATTTAAAAACTTCTAGTCTATGAATCAAATGACGTTTATGTTGAATTACCATAAGACGTTCATTTTTGCACCCATCGATGCATCGATGCATAGACTAAAGGTCTTTAAATTCTTTGATTTTTCATACACATATATTGGAGGGTAGGGTGATCAACTTGAACGAATCGGATCATTAAAATATGCCGTGGGTCGGGAGTTCCAGTTTTAAAAAAACACGGACCGGTTTGCAATGGAGCGCTCCCATACAGGCTTCTAGCCTATGAATCAAATGGCGTTTATGTTGCATTACCAAAAGACGTTCATTTTTGCACCAATCGATGCATAGACTAAAGGACTTTAAATCCTTTGATTTTTCATACACATATTGGGGGAGGGGGGGGGGGTGTTGGGTGATCAACATAAACGGATCCGATCGTTAAAAGATTGTTAAAGACCGGAATTTAAAATATGCCGTTGATCTGGATTTACAGACCCTAGCCTACACACGCTTTTAGGTTTCTACTTTTTATTCTAAAAGTTTCTAGTTATCTAATTTTCTATCATTGTTATATTTTTATTCCATAAAAACGCCTGGACACCTTTTGCCGAGAAACCCTTAGCCATGCCTCCTTGCTTTGCTCTGCATTCCGCTTTACAAAGTATTGGGTATCATATAAAAGAAGAAACATGCAATCGCTCTTTACCCCAAATTTTATCGCTTAGAGCTGTAAAAACTTCATTTATGCTGCCTTTTTCTTCCTAAAATACCTGTAAACGAAAAAATCACTGTAATTTGGGATCAAACAAATGGCAGATACCAAGTTTCCAACTCTCGTTAAATTCGGAGGACAAAGTGGAAGGTCGTTTCTTGCATATGGGTAAAATAAGGGGAGTTTTGTACAGCTCCGCCAAACATCAAACTGCTAGGACTTGTGATACTCACAAGATGGCACAATGAAATGTATATAAGATGAGAAGACGCTTACAAGATAAGAGCCACAAATCAAGATGATGGACCCAGTGCCCAAAGTAATTGCATTCATCCCTTGCCACTGGAACACTGAATCACAAAACCAGGGGAAAAAAAGAAAGATTTCGATCAATTGCATGCTAGATGGCAACGAGCCATTGAAATGGTACCATAAGAATTAGCAGTAGACTTAGCTATTAGCTATAATATATAGCTTATGCTAAGAGGAATTGGGGCACAAAATATCTCTGTACGGTCCCATCTTACAGCACAATGGAGCTAACATGGCAATAACTCGTTGGATGTCGCATATTAAATAAAATAATGACATAAAGTGAAACCGACATTCAATATGAGAGATGTCATATCCTGTAAACAATAGGTATCATCCAATAGGATGTTGCCACGTAAGCGTATCAGTATGCATGGTGCATCCTGCAGTGACAATTTAGGAATAAATCCGTATAAAATGTTGAAGTTGCTCAGCACAAGGAATAATCAAGGAAGACCTACATGAAAGAACTGCAAAGAAAGCCGTGTAGAATAGCGACTGCGCGTGTGATGACGGCATAACAGGATCAGATCTCAAAGTGGAGGCAGGTCTCTCATGATTTAATATATTCTTCAACGTAATTGAAACCCATGAATTTACAACTGATCCCAGTGCAGCCCAAAGATAGAACCACAAGACCAAAGAGCACAGCCACTAGCCATTTGCTCTAATAACCAACAAGGAAAAGACCTTATCATTGATCCAAAAATAATTTCTGAAATCAAAGTAAGCTCGGAAAATGTAGCATATGATCCAACAAGCTTATGATGGTAGTTATTAATAATCGAATAGGTTAAAAAGTGAGAAAAAAAATCTAAAGAAACATTTAAGATAATCAATAAGAAACTAGTTTTGATTAAATCAAGGGCTTTAATTTGCATAGTTTGAAGAACATTCAATGTATATGTTATAACAATTAGTAAATAATCAGAAAGAAAAATAGTGCTCACACATGTAACATATGAGTAGGAACCTAACATATTCCCAGTTTGCTAAGAGATAGAGCAATCAATAAAATGATCAAAAGACAAAATTGTGCGCTATAAACGCCATACAAGCACATGATACCTACAAATTTTGAAAGAGTTTTTCCTAACAAAATTTCTTGCCTCTTATTGTTTCCAAAATCTATGGAAGTTACCTCAAAAGCTTAAATCTGAATCTAGAACCTAGTACCCAACCCTTGATACAAAAGGAGAAAGCTTGATAATAAGAGAATACTGGTTTCAACCTTTGTTAAAATATTTTGTGAAGAATCTCTCAATTGAGCTCGTATCCATTGTTCCATTATGCTAAATTTATATCCATATTTATATGGACTACCGGATAAGTTGGTCAAGTACTACACCAAGACAACTTAATTACAAATTTTAAGTACATATTATATCACTCAAAGTACAACATATCTGCAAATTAATGCTAATTGTGGAACCGCTTGGGGCTTCATAAAAAGCTATGTAGCACGGGTTCGTATACGGAAACGGGATACGATACGGATTCGCGGATTCGCAATTTTCCAAAAACCTAGGATACGGGATACGTTTTTATATCGATTTTAGATCAACTAAATATGAATATATATTAAGGTATACATACTAATATATACTGGTATAAATAAATAATGACATTATGCTAGATATTCAATGCACTTTCAAACTTTTGAGTGCCCTAATTTTCGGGAGTAGATGCGTCGATTCGAGAGAGTGGTGAGACATTAACTAGTCCGAGTGAATCCGAGAGTTTCGGACTCCGATGCGCGATCGGGGACGATTTGTGAAACATATACAAGTATCCATGCTTCATAGATAACAAGGACCGATGGCTAATCAAATCAACAATTTTAATTCACAATCAACCTTTTCGTCGATTCAATTACTTGGGGAAAAAATCCTTCCATGATAAGAGATATTATAATCGATTGTATTAATCTAACATGTAATACCTGCTATCCGCAGGCTTAGGTTTTTATTTTGGCTGAAAAGTAGCAACCTTTGATGCCTAGGCCCAATTGACTAGGGCCTCAATCACGTAATAACCCAAGCCAATAGCTCACTTTGCTCGCCATTGACTCAAGAATCAGTTTGACACATTTTGTGCTATAGAATAATGATCATGGCACTTTTCTAATTTGAGTCTTCTCATTAACTTTACGACAGCAACAACATACTTAGCATTCGTCATTTGTCTGTACATACCCAAGCAGTTTATCATGTTTAATGTCATCTTTACTTTCAAGCCTCAAAGTCAGTTCAGATCACAGTGACCATGCAATAGCTTAATTTCTCTTATCTCCCTAGGTTACTATTCCTAGAAAAGTTCAGCATGTCTGCATGCAAATTATCATGTCATCATCCAATTAACAAAACTTTTAGGAATTAATATAAACAAGTTCATATATAAACAACAAAATACCAGTTACCTGCTATCATTATAAGCATTCAATTAATATTCATAAATATGCAGAATATCAAATGATCGTGGAAGAGCAAATGTAAGGTGCACATAAAAAATCCACCTACAAATTGGTATGCTTGTATAACACTTACGTCAATTTCAAATAGACAGATTCACTGATTAATAGAATGATTCAAGTATTGAATTGAAGGTTAGAACCCAAAGCAGACAACCAAGAGCTCACAATAAGCTAACCAACAGAGTCAGAGTCAACTCAAGCTCTCCCAGGTTGCCACTTTCATTTCAATATTAAACATTTCACTATTCTATTGAGAAAATTTCAATATTAAACATTTTCTTTTCCCAGAATCAGCGAATTGAAATCAATAATAATAGCTAAAGCTGAAGTTTGAATCAAACTCTCAAAATATTGCGTTTAAAACCCAATAAGAAACATCAAGAGAGCTCACCATCCGATTCAAATTCTCTCAGATCCAATTCCAGACCAAACGCCGTAGACCCATTTCCCAAAATCGCCTCTGCTTCATTCCCAATGCCATCGTCTCTCCTAAAAGCATCATTTTTAACTAATTCAGCCATCTTTTTCTGATCAGAAACCCTAATTCTTCCAATCCTGCCGCCAAAAACCCTTTTTGATTCATACCCAAGCAGCAGAATCCGATGGTTTGAAATGGGTAAGCGATGGATTGGATCAAAGCGGAAGGATTTCGCTGGAGTGAGAGAAGAGAGAAGGGAAGAAGAAGAAGAGAGAATGTTTTATGATTGAGAATAGAATGACAGAGAACCTTAGAGAAAAAATAATGGGAGAAGAAGAGCATCTTGAAGTACACAATGGAGAATTTTTGGAATTTTGAGGATTTTGAAGGATCTTAGGTTTTGAATGGCCAGGAATTTTTATTTTCTTTTAGAAGTGAATTGGTGGGGAAAAGACATAAGAACATTCTAGAATTTCTAGATGATTAATTGTTGTTATTTATTATTCTTTTTCTAAAATACAATTTACTAAATTATTCAGTGATTATTTTTTTAGAATAATCCTAATATAAAAAGGGAATTGAATGTCAAAATTCAACTAACGCTGCTTCATACAAAGCTGCATGGGAAAGATAAATTATCGTAGAAATTAAAAATAAAGAAAAAAACCTTGCCAATTTCTGGATCTCACTGACTATTAGTTACAAGAATTGAATTTCAAAATATCTCAATAAATTTAACTATCCATTTCTTTATTTCCTCCGGTGTTATCCTAACTAGGCACAAAAATAAAAAGGACACTAAAATGTACATCGAAACAAGAAGAAGAAAGAGAGAAAGTTGTGACAAAGAAAGCGAACGTAAGGATCGCTTGCCTCCATCTTATAAATTTTTATATTTTCCATGAGCCCAAGAATGCTCTTTGAGAAAGAAAAAGAGGAAGGGTGATGAGAAAAAATTAGAGCATGAAAAGAAAGTAAATAATTTTACTGATAGAATTTCTTCCGAGGTTAACTCTTCTTCTGTCTCCATGGATAAAATCATATTTTTATTACATTTGTGTTTGGTTGTTTGCTGCTGGATATGATTGTTTGCTATCGTATATGATTGTTTTTATCGCTTGTTTCTACTCATTTTTTATTTTATATACCTTTGCCCAAAATTGTTTTTTATTTCTCTTTTAGATTTAATTTAAAATAGTTTCTTTCATCAAAAACTATTCTTCAATTTTAATACAGTTATCAATACATTTATTTTGCTCACAGTTTAACTCTTCAAATAAATTTAAAACTTTAATACTCACGTGCATCGCATGTGCAGATGCACTGGTCTCTATAAACAGCGAATCCTGGATTGAACAATGTTGTTATTTCTTTTTGTTGAAACTTTTCCCGCAACAAGATCTTTTGGCACAAGTGTTGTTATTGATTGGGTGTCCCTTCTAGAGCCTCTGTTATTCTCACAAGTATATTCTTTTTTGGATTCAACTGTTGTGCCCGATGATGCACAAGACTGGCTGAGATTGCTTAAGGGTTTTTGGGTTTCTCATAGTTTTCGTAAGAGGATATGCTTGCTGCTGTCGATTTTTTTGTATATGCTGGAACAGTGTAACCCGGTTTGAGGAAATGAAGCTTCCAAGAACTTTATTACAGACTGCCAGGACAGTCGCTTCGCTTTAGTTTTTTCTACACAAATAAAAACAATTTTCTAAATGTTGGAAGGCTTTATAATTCTAAATAGGCTAAATTGCACAAAGCCTGCTCATCAACTTTCACGTTTTTGCGATTGATACCATGAACTTTAATAATTAGAGATAAACACCATGAATTGTTTTTTTTAACATAACTACCATACAACATTAACTTCTGTGTCTTAATGGACCATTATACCCTCTAAATTTCAACGGTTGACCGAGAATATAAGGGTAAAACGGGGAAAACAAGACAAATACCGATGACGCGGCAGTTAAATAAAACGTTTGCAGACAGAAGAAAAGCCGATGATATTTAGCTGCAATCGGGATGATAGATCATTGCACTTGTTTGTAATTAAATTAGTTGATGGTATGAATCACAAAAATAAGTGAAATTTATTGGATACATTTATGCAATTTAGCCACTATCATAAATGGCTGTTCTAAAATGCACTTTTGCCTCTCTTCAGGTAAAACGAAAACAGGAAGAGATGAAGCATCTGTACCAAAAAAAAAGTATCAATTTTTATGATGTTCTTTTTGAAAGCAACATGCCAAGATCCTTTTTTTAATCCAAAGTTTGTGTTTTTTCTTCTATGTGACCATCAAAGATTCCGTTTTTCCCTCCGGGGATCTCAGTGTTCAACGACGACGACATCTGATTATCGATCGGTGTATTCCGCTGCCTCTTCTTCTTGCTCTCGCATCTCTACTTCTTGATCTGGTTTCTTTTATTATTTAGAAGATAGTGACTTGGATAGAGATTTGGACACTGCAAGTGAAATGTTGCACCTAAGGTGTTTGTTTAATTGCCCATGAGAGTCGTCATCCCATAGAATCAAGTAGCAAGTGAAGATACGAGAAAAGTTTGAAGCTCATTGACATCTTGAAGGAAAGAAACGGATGGCTGTGATACCAACTGCTTGGAAACCCAACTAATGTTGAATCTTGATCAAAGAGGAAATAAATGGGTGAAAAGACAGTATTTTGTTCATGGGTAGGAGCTTTGGGTGCTCTCTCATGTCAAGTCCTGTAGCCTAGGCACCAATTACGACAACAATTTCGTTCAGCGAAACTATTCGGGAGCGTTGTGGATTCTGATCCCCTCACCACATCAAGAAGAACATTGGATTTTATGTGGTACGACCAAATCATGATGGATTCTGATCCCCTCTTCACATCAAGATCAAGCACTCAAGAAGAAGAACATTGGATTTTATGTGGTTCGATCAAATCATGATATCAAAAGCACACAAGTATATCAGGTCACAACTAGATGAGGGAATTCCTTTGAAACTAGTGATATAAACATTAGAGGAATGCATATAAAAGTGGATGGATGCATTTCATTCGCTGGATGCTTCGATGAAATCACTAGAGAGGATGGACATCCATCTTCTTATGTCCAAATGTTGGATCATATTATTAATTATAGAAAGAGTAGATATGGTGTATATGAGCTTATCTAGCTAGATACACCATAGGATGTATTATTCCTCTTTGAAAATGCAAATGCATTCACAGACATACCATGGATATGGAGCAAATGTGTCCATGCACTCAGGGAAAAGGTGACCAAGGTCTATAAGCTATAAAGGTTGCCTGCATATGGAGCAAATGATTCTACAAAGAAAGAAGGGGAGAGGCACAACAAAGAGCCCAATCCATGGATGTCCAACAGGTCCTTTACATGAATCGAGGTGAAGGAGACAATAGTTATGCCAAAAACTCCCTTCCTCAGGCCCTTCTCCTTCTTTGGTTATTATCAATTTTTTAGGCTACATTGCACTAAACTGCCCCTAACTTTGAGTGTTCTTCACTAAAGTACCTTAAAGAATTTTCTTACAGTAATCCTGCTGAAACTTAAAATTAATACCCTCACCTGTAGCACTTTAAGGGGTTTACTGTAATAGAAATACTTTAAGGTGGTCAGCCAGAAAACACTCGTAGTTAAGAATAGTTTAGTGCTATTTAGCATTTTTTAATATTAAATATGACTGTTTTATGACCTTACTACTGATGCGCCTGTTCACTCACTCTTGTGTTTTTCTTAGGCATTTTTACAATTTAGGGTTTGTGGGAAAATTTGGGAATAAAATCGAAACGAATTGAATTGACAAGAACATGAATTGAATTGAAGGAACTGAATTGAACCGATAAAGAAAAATACAACAATTTTCTTACATTCGATCTGAATCCCCTCTCTCAATCTACATGTTTTATATGAAGGAAACTAAAAGTCTTAACGAATCGAATAGTAGCAATTATGAACCAGACCCGCTTCAGTTAACCCGCCTTTGTTTGTTTTAACGGCTGCTATGTGGCATTTTCTCATAGGATCCACCTTGGCAATTATGCAATTAAACCCTCAGCGACATTAGCTTTGCAAACTTGATGAATTTAAAACCCTTTTCCTTAAAAAAAAAACCTGCACACATCTCAGCCTTCATCAATTCGCCCCAGATGAGGCTCATAAACGAGTATTCCCCAGATCAACACACGTGACGGATGACGTGTCATCCGCTAAGCCTGCTAGACTCCTAGAGGCTGCGGAGTTGGAACAAGTATGATGTATTAGGGATATTCTTCGGTACCTCGTCTCCGAGGGTGCATCCGACCTTTCGGGGACCTTTCCGGTGTGCCTACCCTATTTCGCCTAAACAACCAACCGACAGCTCTCCTCCGAGCAATTCTATAGCCGAACTTCCTCGGCCATCGAGCTATCCATTGAGCTATCCACCCTGTTCAACTGAGAGCACGGAGCCAAAGTGCCCCCTTAACGGCTCCGTGTATTTCGCCACGACGAGATCTCCGCCACTTCACGACCCGCATCTCGCGCTAGCGTATCTCGCCATTAATGAGCGGATCCCGCCATTAATAGGCGTGTCCCGCCATCAGCGCGAACGTGATGTAGAGGCGTAACGGGCGGTGAGAATCTTGCGTCGGTTCACCTCATGTGGCCACTATATAAACCCCCTCCACCAGACGACTTTGGTAAGTCAAATCGATTCCAATACGCCGCTACGCTGCCCCTATACCTTGATACTTGCTTGATCGTCGGAGGGTCCTACGGTGGTTCCCCATTCCGAGACTTCTTTTGCAGGTAGCCCAGCGTCAGCGCTATCCAACAACCCATTGAGATCCACACGTTGAATTCTCACTTCCAATCACAACCGTTCAGAATCGCTTGCAGCAAAATCGACGGAGGACATTAACCGAGGGAGATTTCGACCTCCATCAGTTGGCGCCATCTGTGGGAACGATTCTTCTCCACCAAAAAAGCTGATCTTCCGCCTCCGATTCAATGATAAGTGACAACTGCGACGATCCCAGCACGAGCCGTCCCGTCCTCCACAACGGGGGCGGAAACGGCACTCCTCCTCCCTCTAACATCATCAACGTATTATCCGTTTGAATCAACAAGCTCACGGCGTTGGTGGACGCACTCGCCCGTGTCCAAGCGATCGGCCATGCCCGCCAGACCGCAACATCCCCTCCTCGGGGTGACGACGTTCGCAGGGAAATAGAAGGACACACTCAGGCTTTTAACCTCACTCGCACTCATCTTGATGTGGCCGAACACCGACGTGCCGGCGCCGGCAGTCATGGCCCGTGTCCGGGAAATGATTCCATGACCCACTAGGCGCCGGATAGCTCGACACCCCGATCTCAGGATAGACCGGGTTATCACTTCAACACGCGCTGTGCTTTCTCGCCCCTAGAGGAAGTGTCAGTTAAATCGCCCGATTCCGGGCTAGACCTGCGTCGCCACATCCGTCGAGGTCACGTGTATGAGGAGCGCCGGGGCTATCCACGAAAGGTCCGTCCTGAAGATTTAAAGAATGTAATAGAGTGGAGCCGGAGCCGCTCCATCGCGCAAGCCTGGAGCGGAGGTAGCAGGCGCTTCGATTGTGAAGATTCTTCGGGGTACCAACGATGAATAGAGGTCCTCGAAAGGAAAATCAAAGGAATACGACTGGATGACCGTACTGCTGGCGAAGGCGCGAGATACTCCGCCGATTCACTCATAAGGCCCTTTACCGAGCAGCTACTAGCTGAGCGTGTCTCATCCAGAAACAAACCGTCCAAAGTGGTTCTCTTTGATGGGAAGTCCGACCCGAAGGACTACTTGGACGCATTCACGGCAGGCATGAGTTTCCAAGACAACTCAGACGCGGATCAATGCCGAGCCTTCCCCACCATCCTCATCCGGGCTGGCCAAGATTGGTTCCGAGGGCTCACGCCGCGCTCAATCTCGACCTTTGACGAGCTGTCCACCCAATTCCTTTGTCATTTCGTCGGTAACCAGCGGCAGAAAAAAATGGTCGACTATCTGTTCACCATCAAAAGCGGAGACAAGGAATCCTTTAAGGGATACATCACCCACTTCTACAACACCCTTCTCGAGGTACCCGAGCATCGCGACGAGATGGTGATCACCGCCCTAAGGTCAGATCTTAGGCACAAAGAGTGGCTTCGCTCTTTTGCATTAGCGCAACCTAGGACCATGGTCGAAGTAAAATCATGGACCGAGCGAGAGATTCAACTTGAGTCGGAGGTGAACGTCAACCTGTCCCGGGGTGACCAAGCAGACTGAAAGAAAAGGCACAGAGAGGACAAAAAGAAAGCTGACCGTTCAAAACCCTATGCCCCGAGATTCTATGAGTACACTTATTTGAATATCTTCCAGACGGAACTGCTAGAGGAGGCTAAAGGCGAGAGATTTTTCAGGCTACCGCCGGCAACCCAAAGAGCGGGCAAACGGCTCCGGGGCCCGTATTGCGCTTACCACAGGTTGCAGGGTCACCCGACCGAGAGTTGTAAGCAACTCCATGACTATATTGAGGAACTGATCCGCTCAGGCCACCTGGCGAAATACCTACGAGACAAGCGGCAGGCGGAACAAGAGGAGAAAGATTAACCCCTTCCCGGGAAGTTAACAATTGGTCAGATCATGGTCATCTCGACGCATCCGGCTCTGGACAGTGAGGGGGACCGCCGCCCTGTACCAGTCATGGCTGTAAGTGATCCGCCCCATAAGAAGCACATGAAGGATGACCCGATCACCTTCACCAAGAAAAACCTTCACGGCATATCACTCCCTCACAATGACCCCCTTGTGATAGCAATCCGGGTTCATCATTACGAGGTCCGGAGAATATTAGTCGATTCAGGGAGCTCGGCGGATATCCTGTTCTACGACTGTTTCCAGCGTATGGGATTAGGTCCCTCCGATCTCTAACCGACCTCTCATGTCCTCTCCGGGCTCATCAACCATTCCATCCCGGCCGAGAGTTCGATGATCCTCCTGCTCAACATTAGGTACGCTGGCAAAACACGAACCATATCGGTAAACTTCCTCGTTGCCAAGATTCCGTCGTTCTATAACATCCTTCTAGGACGCCTACCTTAAACGCCCTTCGGTCTCAGATCTTAACTTACTATCTTGCGCTCAAATTCCCTTTAGATAACGGAGGGACGGGTCACGCCTATGGAGATCAGCAAACTGTCAGGATCTGCCTCGCCTTAACATCGCCCGCCTGGGAGCAGGGCGACGACTCCGAAGATACGCATGATCCCCAGGGCAGTTTGGACACACGCGACGACCGAAAGGAAATCCGCGGCGTACTGGTGGAAGCATTAGCGGAAGTTCCCCTCATAGAAGGGGTCGATGGCCGGACTGTCCAGATCGGTTCTCTCTTGACAGGGAACGTCCGCGATGACCTGATCCGATTCCTTCGGAACAACTTGGATGTGTTCGTTTGGATGTTGGTGGACATGCCCGGAATCGATCCCAAGGTAATCTCCCACAAGCTCGGGGTCGACCCGAAAGCCAAACCAATCCGACAAAAGAAGAGAAGTTTCGCACCGATAAAACAAAGGGCGATAGAGGAGAAAGTAGATCGATTGCTCGCTGCCGACTTCATCAGGAACCTGGACTATTCGGATTGGCTGGCGAACATAGTTATGGTCAAAAAGGCGAATGGGAAATGGCGCATGTGCGTCGATTTCACGGACCTGAACAAGGCTTGTCCCAAAGACAACTATCTGCTTCCTCGGATAGATCAGCTAGTAGACAGCTCAGCCGAACACGAATTACTGAGCTTCACGGACGCCTTCTTCGATTATAATAAGATTCGAATGAACCCGGCCGACGAAGAGCTGACGGCCTTTACCACGGATCGGGGAGTATACTGCTATAAAGTAATGCCCTTCGGACTCAAGAATACTGGAGCCACATACCAGCGACCGGTCAACAAACTATTCAGACCATAAATTGGGAGAAATATGGAAGTGTACGTCGACGACATGCTCGTGAAATCCGCCTCATCGGCCGGACACACAACAGACCTCGCCGAAACATTCGACGTCCTGCGAAAATACAAGATGAAGCTCAATCCAGCAAAATGCGTGTTCGGCGTCACAAGCGGAAATTTTTTTGGGTTCATGGTCATCCACCGAGGAATCGAGGCGAACCCAGAGAAGATCAGAGCCATCATCAACATGACGACGCCCAAAAGCAATATCGATATCATGTGACTCACAGGAAGGGTGGCTGCCTTAAGCCGCTTTATGTCCAGATCCGGAGAAAAACGCCTCCCTTTCTTCAGAGCCCTAAGAAAAATTTCCAGGTTTGAATGGTTCGAGGAATGCCAAGACGCTTTAGAACAACTTAAGGCACACCTCGCGATCCCGCCACTCCTCACCAGATTAGTCGAAGGCGACGAGCTGCTGCTATATCTGGCCGTCTTTAACCAAGCCGCAGGCTCAGTGCTTGTCAGAGAGTCCGAAGGAACGCAAAAACTAGTCTACTATGTGAGCCATGTCTTCAAGAACGCTGAAACTAAATAACCGGCCATAGAGAAAATAGTTCTCGCGCTTGTCATCACGTCCAGGAAACCGCGACACTATTTCCAGGCACACACAATCCTCGTCCTCACTGAACGACCTTTAGGCAATATCCTCGCCTCCCCCGAATTATCAGGCCGCTTAGAGAAATGGAGGTGGGAGCTGTCCCAGTTCGACATCAAATACCGATCCAGACGGGCAATTAAAGCACAGGCCTTAGTCGATTTCGTTGTCGAGTGTACCATTCCCACTAAGGAACGACGTTTTATGGCCCCGACCCACGGCCCTCGGTCGAGGAGATGCCCGGCCTAATCCCGGACTGGGTGCTTTATGTAGATGGATCTTCCACCGAGGAGGGATGCATGGCCGATATGATCATCCACGGCCCAAACGAAGCATAAATGGAGTACTATCTGAAACTTGGTTTTAAAGCGTCAAACAACGCAGCAGAATATGAGGCCCTGTTAACTGGGCTACGAATCGCCTCCAGGGTAGGGCTGAAAACCATCCGGATACGCAGCGACTCCGCACTGGTTGTCGGCCAAGTAACCGGGTGTTCGAAGCCCGAGAACCACTCATGATAAAATACCTGGCGGAGGTAAGAAGGCTTCAGAAAAAATTCGATGAAGTCCAAGTGGAGCAGATTTCAAAAAATCTGAACACCGAGGCCGATGCCCCGAGCAAACTTGCCTCCTCCTATTCGGCCAATCACAAGAGAAACATTCTTTTCGAAGTCTTGCCGCGACCCAGCGTGGAAGATAGAAAGACAACGCTCCAATCTACACGACCCAAGGTGCCCCGGATTGGAGAAAGCCTATTGTAGAAGTTCTGAAAAATGGGATTCTTCCGGATGACCGGGTCGAGGCTCGTCGAATTCAAGCCAAAACACGCTATTTCATATGGAGCAAAGAAAACTTATACAAAAATTCGTACACTCAAGCTCTGCTCCGATGCGTCGACCCCCACGAAGCAGACTAATCTTTCGAGAAATACACGAAGGGGTCGGAGGGGCACATCAAGGGGCCCACTGCTTGGTCCAAAAGACGCTGCTTTAGGGATACTATTGGTCGGGAATACATCAGGATGCCGAGAAAATGGTCAGAAGATGCAAGAGCTGGCAACTTTTCGGCAACATCTCTCGTCTCCCGCCACCGAACTAACGCTACTAAGTTCCTCTTGGCCATTTGCGCAGTAGAGAATGGATATGGTGGGCCAGCTTCCCGCTGGCACGGGTGGACACAGATACATTCTTGTCGCCGTAGATTACTTCACAAAGTGAATTGAGGCCGTGCCTATCAGGAAACCGGACATCGCCTCTACGATAAATTTTTTGCAGAACAATGTGATCTTCAGATTGGGGATCCCGAGATGCATAGTCACCGACCATGGAACCAATTTCGAAAACGATAAAGTCAAGGAATTTTGTAACGACTACCACATATTAATGAAGTTCGCCGCGGTCGCCCATCCCTAATCTAACGGGCAAGCCGAAATAGCAAACCGAAGCGTCATTCGAGGGCTCCGAACTTGCCTAGAAGGAAGGCAGGACGGTTGGGTTGAAGAACTACCTCGGGTACTATGGGCATTGCGGACGTCGAGAAAAACACCCACGGGAGAAACCCTTGTTTACCGCCGAAAACAGAGATGAACCGGGATAGATCGTCTTGCCTGAATTTGGGAGCAGATACTATTTGGATCTATCCGTCCACCTTTCCGAAAATACCAAGTTGATTTATGGTACCGTATATCGGAGGTTTGGATGGACACAACCGCTGTAGTAGACTTTATCAGATTTCCCCTCATTTTATGACGGGTTTTTGATTGTGGGAACGCTCTTTCCTGCAGACGCAAGCACCTGTAGTTAATTACGTTACCGCATTGTGATAACCACTTTCTCCTGCTCCGGAAGTTCACTTCGTGTCGTGTGTGTTTTTGTTTGTTTTGGTTGCCCGTGGATTGTATACGGAGACTAGTTTATGTCATCGTCCGTAGGGCATGGATTAGTCCAAATCCGTATATTCATAGATTCGGACTTGGTTTATTTAAGGACCGTTAATCTGGTTTGAGATTAAGATCAATTTAAATATATATAAGTATTTAGAGCTCATTTTGTTTTATTAGTTTAAGGACGTCACGGTCGATTATCGCCATGTTTGGGGCAAATATTAGTTTAAGGATATTTCGGTTCAACATTTCCGTTTTGGGGACGAATATTAGTTTAAGAACGTTTCGGTCCAACATTCCCGTTTTGGGGACGAATATTAGTTTAGGGATATTTCGGTCCCTTATCCATCTTGCGAGTACGTGTATTTGTTACGTGACGAAGTGAACAATGGTGATATGGAATGTACCCAATTTGGGGCACGATCCGATTTGAGGCCCGCACATCAATTTGGAAGTGCATCAATGTAAAAGAAGTTGGTCGTCGGGACCCGCCACCTCTGTGAAGACGTTGAAGAATTACGACATGTATCAGAGCTGTGAAGAGATGCACTCTTAAACCAAATCCCGTATTTGAGGAAAAAAGGGGTGATGGTCCTAAAATCGTTAGTCGTATTTGAGACTAAGATTACCTTAGAAGATGTAGGATGGATATCGTTTTGGATATCATCAATGACAGATCTTTAGTCATGTATGAGACTAAAATCAGCTTGGGAGATCAAGAGCAATATGGGCTCGGTTGATTTTAAAATCAAAGAGATTTAACCTAAGGAAATTTAGCCAATTTGGGCTGAGATTGGGTTTCTATACTACCCAATAGTGTTAAACACTGATATATACAGTGCTCACATGTATTTCATATGGGGCACTAGAATACTGCTGAGCACTAATCTTTTCTGGCGCTCACATGTTTTTCACATGAGGCGCTCATATATGGGTGCTGCCCAAATAGGGCTAAGCATTTAGTCATTTTGACTGAACATGGAGTACTTAAGCACTTTGCATGGCACTCACGTGGGAAGCACGTGACTGCTGAGTATTGATTTCAGGTTTTATTTGCTCACCCTTTTTTTGCCGTGAGTGCTGAGCACTTGGCTGGGGCTCACGTGTGAAGCACGTGAGACACCAGATTTTGTGTTTCCAAGAGTGTTTCACATGTATTTCATGCGATTGCTTTGTGTTGAGCTGCTTTATTTGGTGGCTGCCTAACCAACACAGAGGGATTTTCCTCTGCTCTTTGGACGCTCACGTGGGAAGCATGTGACGTGTTTTTAGTTTTTCTTCTGTTTGTTTTAAGCACTCACGTGGGAAACACATGAGGCAAAAATAACAGTGCTAAGCACTAATTTTACTCACGTGTGTTTCACGTGAGACGTCAAATTCTTCTTGTTTTCAGAGATATTAATCTCTGTTAATGATTTTTTAGTCGTTGATGATCAAGATTTCTGTTTTGAAGATCTTGAATCATCACCATTGTTATTATTGGAGAACTAAGTTCTCTTTTATTTTTACAAGAACTAAGTTCTTTATGTAGGGTTAAACCCTAATTTTGGGGGAATTAAATTTGTAACACCCTAGTTCATTTATACCAATTCCAGTTCTCGTATTTCCTTAATTGTGGTATTTTCCTGATTTATCGTGTTTTGGGAGCGAATAGTATTTCACATTGGTATTGCATCCAACCCGACCCGCTTGCTTGAAATTTGTTTGATTTATATTTATGAATTATCTTGACTTGTTACATAGACATGTGCATTTTCATGAATACTGCATACTGGCATTTTATCTGGCATTGCATCTTTTACCATATAACATTTTAAGCCATATAAAATAATTTAAAATTACATAACATGGCCTGCATGATACCCCTAACCCCGTGGTAGCATCCGTGCATCTTGTTTTCGTCCCGTTCAGTGAAACAGACGTGTTTGGATGGCTACGCGCACGTACGTGCAACCATTTTTGGGGGTATGCATTTTCATTACCCGAGCTTTCATTTTTAAATTTGGTCGTCACATATATTTTTCATATTTTAAATCTGAATTGTTAGACCCGATCCGGGCGCGTTTTGGAATATTTTGTATTCCGCCAAAATTCAAATTTATTTAATATAATATTAATTTTAAAAATTCTGCAGTTAAAATATCCCTAACTAAAAATATTTTTTTCAAATTAAAATCCTAACTTATAATAGCTTCTCTCTCTCTCTTTCCTTCTCTTTTTCTCCGCTGGGCCCCATACTCCAACTTCTCTCTCAGCCTCTCTCTTCCCTCTCTCTCTCTCTTTCTCTCTCCCCCACTAAATTCCAAATTTCTTTCTCTTCCTCTCTCTCTATCTCTCTCCTCTCGCTTCTCACTCTCTCTCCTCTCGCGATCGCTGTAGCGATCTTGGATGCGGTCACCTCCCTCCACGATCTCGTCACCTTCCTTAACTAATCCCCATAATTCTCGTCGTCATCCTCCTATAAAACCCCGAGCCTCCTCTTCGTAACCCATCCTCATCTCAAACCCTAACCCTAAAAGCTCATCACCTCAACTCCCTCAACCGAGCCTCCTCCTCGTCACCTCCTCTTCACCAACTTAGCCATCTTCTTCCTTCTCCCCGTGCACCCTGCACCCAACTCAATCCAAGAAACCCACCTGCACCTCGCCGCCGACCACCTCTCATCGCCATCGCCATCTCCTTCCTCTCATCGCCACCGCCTCTGCATCCTCACCTCACCAATATCCCTACACACCCTGCACACCAAACCCAGCCAACAAAAACCGACCCCAAACCCTAAACCTAATCCCAAACACCATACCCTCTTCGCCGGAGCTCCGTTCGCCGCCGTTGACACCTTCACACCTCCCCTCTGCAACCACAGAACGCAACCACAGTGAGCATCACTCCCTATCTCTTCTTCCTCCTCCTCTTCTTCCTTTCTCTTCTTTCTTTTCTTTTCCTTGATTCTGATCTGTTTTCCGTAGTTCGTCGGAGCCGGGATCGACGCCGACGATCCAGACGACGCACCTGGACTACGTGATCACCCTCGAGCGTTTCTTGGACCCGTTCCGTGTGCTGTGTGTGCGTTGCGACGTCTTGCCGACGTCGGACGTACCGTACACATTCGTTTCTTGATCCGTCTAGGCAAGTTTATCTTGCTACATGCTACATTACTTTATATATATCTATTTTAATAAATATAATACTGGTATTTCAAATTATGCACCACATGTTTACTTTTACAGTTTTTTCGACATCCGTCTGCATCCGTACGTGTTACTTTACATCTAGCGTATGCAAACCTAGCTTGTTACATACTATATTTCAATATACTGCATCCAATGGAATATTTACATCTCATATTGCTTAGTTGTACATCCCACATTACCATTTTACAGTTTTGTTGTTTTCGGATACCCGTTTGCATCCATCTTAATTAAAATATATATAACTGCATCTATAGATCACATTAATACTTAACACTGTGATATTAACACCCCATGTTTAATAAAGTGCATCCTAATTAGTATTGGAACTATAAATGTAACCCTAATCGATAATTGTGCATCCATATCATTGACTTTATATCTATCTGCATACCATGTCACATTATTTCATTTTATTATTATATTAGTACTCCATACTTGATTTTGAGCACCCATATTTATTACAGTTTGATTATGAGCATCCACTTAATACATGTGCACTACCTGACATGACCTGATACACTACTACTGACATGACTTGATACCTGTGCACTACTTGACATGACTTGATACATGTACACCACCTGACATGTCCTGATGTACCACAGCTTGACATGCTACCTGATCTTGTTACTAATGCCGACAATCTTGACCTGCTGTCTCTACAGACATATCCTATTGTTTATTCAGACAAACCTGTATCTGCTTGATCCTGTGTTGGCATTAGTTCCATATTTATCAAAACCTGACTTGAACACATAACTTGGGGGTATGGGGAAATCAAAAGTGTAAACTAAGGTGTAACTTAAAAGGGTATTACTTGATCCGTGGTCCCGGGGGTAACGGGACAGAGCAATTCGTGACTCTTGCATCTTGATCCGTGGTCCTGGGGGGTAACGGGACAGAACCACTCTTGGTTCACATATTCCTGATCCGTGGTCCCGGAGGGTAACGGGACATATTCTTTGAGTTACATGGAGGATTACTTTAATTGATTTCAGAAATTTTAGAGTAGATAATCCTATTGCACAGTTTAGACTACTCACTGCACTTCACCTGTATATATTCTGTCCACTGATCTATATTCATGTTACTGTTACTGTTTATACTTCATGCCTGCATATTTCATCACATCCTGCTTGCTTAGAGTTATTGATATTATGACGCACTGACGTCTGGGTTTTGCATGGCCCAGATCCCTTATCCTTATCGCAGGCTGTCCAGGAGTATTTTGATCAACAGGCCGAGCAGTGAGGACCTGTTATTAGTTTAGTTTAGTTTCCTTTCAGTATTTTCATTTCTGATGTGAGCCCGCATTATGGGACGTACATTCCAGTTTATTATTGTATTGGATCTTTTTCCTTCCGCATTATTTTATTTCATGACTCGTTTATTCTGGCTTATGGACATGTGTTAGATAGTTTATTACTGTTCTTGATATCTCTACAGCTGTAATATGACTGTGGAGAGATATTTCCTATCCACAGGTAGCATGGTTGGCTCTGTCACGTGCCTATCTTAGCGCACTCTGGGTTTGGTATCAGAGCCATATGATTTATGATTAGTCGGGTTTGATTCCTTGTAGTTGGGTATTGAACCCAATACACGAATCTGAATACTCGTGATTAGAAACATGTCCTGCCATTTTACCATCTTGCCATTTTTTGAATCTTAACTTCCTCCTGATTCTTACCTTGATGATATGCAAACCTCTTTGCATCTCGACTTGAAACTTTGGTTTCCTATTATTTATCTCTAGAATTTGGGCGACTTGGGTGGAGTTATGTGATTGTAACTATGTACCGCGGCATGGTTACAATACGGTACTCTATTTAAGTAATTTGGAGTTCTAGTCTTGATTCATATCCTTGATCTATGGTCATTTATTCATCAAAAGTTTGAATCTTGTTATCATACTAATCCTTTTCGATGTTTTGGTTTCAGGAACATGGCAGACAGAAATCTGCGAGCGTACCAGAGGCGTGTTGATGACGCCGCTTTGCTTGGAGTAATTCGTGGGATGCTGAGAACCAGAAACAGCAGACCGAGCTGAACCAGCGGCAAGCCGAAGCTTTTCAGGAAGGTTTGCGGACCGTCCAGCAGTCCGTAAACAATGTTGTGGCCAAACCAGTTGATCGTGTGGGTACCGTGGCGGATTTCAGGAGACTTGGTCCGTCCGTTTTCACTGGTCTGGAAGAGCCGTTGCCAGCGGAGCAGTGGCTGGTTGATACGGAGAATTTGCTCGTTGCGGCACAGATTCCAGAGGACAAGAGAGTGGATGTAGTACGCATCCAATTGGTAGACTATGCCCGTGAATGGTGGCTTGTGGAAGAAATCCGCTTGCCCAAGCCGATCAGTTGGGCAGATTTTTCGAAGAATTTCTTGGAGAAGTTCTTCCCGCAGACTGCACGGGAGGAAATGGAAGAAAAGTTTATCAGTTTAAAGCAGAACGGCGGATCCGTGGATGCGTATGCGGCTGAGTGGACACGGTTCAGTTGATTCGCTGGACCTTTGGTGGCTAAAGAAGCTGATAGGGCACGAAGGTTTATACGCAGTTTGGACGTGGAAATCCAGAGGCACATCATATCTCTGGGATTGACCACTTTCTCTCAAGTTCTTAAGGCGGCCCGAGAGCAGCAGAGCTTATCGGTAAAGACTGGGGGTACGCAGCAGCAGGCAGTTGCAGTGCGGAAGCCGACAATTGCGCCGAACCGAGCGACTATGCGCAGAGGTATACCGGTGAACCGACGTGGCGTAACACCTATGAAGAAACCCGTCGTTGTTGATAAAAGGAGCATAATTTGTGATTACTGCCATTTACCCGGACATCAACAGAAGGATTGTCGGAGGAAGTTTGGACTTTGTTTGGTTTGCGGATCAGCAGATCATACTATCAGTGTTTACCCGTCGAAGTTTCGTTTGAAGGATGATGTTCAGAGGTCACCGCAGAAGCAGTTTCAGGGGCAGAAGCAATTGACTCAAGGACCCAATCAAGCTCGAGCCTTTAACCTGACGGCTGAAGAGGCCAAAGCTACAGAGGAAGTTGTTTCAGGTATCCTACTTGTTCATGGTTTTCCCGCATTAGCGTTATTCGATTAAGGTGCATCCCATTGTTTTATGTCGTCCAAGTTTATTGCTACACACTCGATTCCTTGCACGACCTTATCTAGTTGTTGGGACATACACACTGGTGTAAACCACCAAGCATTCATTAAGGATCAATAATGAAACGCAAAAGTTTCAATACAAGTTCGACAGCCAACAAGCTTGGCTTTGCGTAACACAATCAAAATACAACAATAAGCATAAAAAAACAAGCGAAAAGACAAGGGCTCAATGCAACTACAATCAGCACCTTGTCAATGGTTGTAATGCCGAGTACCTAAGCTCCTAAGGACCTTATGACAAAAGTGGTGTCGATGTAGAAGGGCTCTGCATGTGCAATGCTCTGTTTCTGCTTCATGCCACTCCAGAAAGAAGACATCTCTTTAATTGTAACATTTCATAATTAAAAAAAAAATCGAATTAAAGTAATGGTATTATGGATTTTATTAATATTATAATAATTATGAGATTTGGATTTCATAAAAAGGCATACAAATATATCTATACATTTATAATGACAAAAAATTATAGTTATTTTGATCATGGCTAGCATAATTAACCTTAACATTTTCTTTAATTTGGTTTTAATGTTGTAAGTTGTATGGTTTATTTTAAAAGGGAATTATTGTGGCATGGCTCCTTTTTATATTGAATTGAGAGTGGGAGAGGACATGGGAGGCATGGCTCACCCATTGCCATGTCTCCATGTTTCCTTCCCCATTTCCTCATCTTTGTCCCTTCACCCTCTGATCTCTCCTCACTTCCTCCCATCCCAAACTCCTTCAAAATATCTCTCATCCTCTCACAACTCCCATGGCTGCCCTCAACCTCTCATATTCCTAACCCCAAACTCAAGACATCAAGTTCAAGAAAACTCCTACAAGCTTGATTTTCTCCTTCATCTCCTTATATAGGTATAAGATCCTTTTTTTTACAAAGTTTTGATAGTTTATGCCATGAAAAACTATCTTTTACAAAAAAAATCACATTTTTGTAGCTAATCTTACAAAAATAGGTTCTTTTGATGATTAGTGGTGGTTGTTGTGTACTAGTGAAGTTTTCTTGGTGATTTCAACTCATATTTTTGGTTAAGTTTAGGGTGTTTTAATGCAAGGTTTTGGTTGCAAAATGTTTTTAAAGTTTCCAATATGATTTAAGTTTTCAAAAACTAAAATTTTGATGAAGTCTTAGTATTCAAAACAAATCTGGAGTTAATTGAGTACTTTGCAAAATTTTTAGTAGATTTCAGGAGGTTAGATATAAGATTTTGGAGTTAGGCATGTAAATCGAGGACATTTGACCCTAGCCAAGCCGCCATTCTCGGTCAAACGTCGGCCCCACTTTCATAGGTTGGTCTGTAACTTTGATGGTGGATCACTTTCATAATAATTAAGCCCACTGTATGTACAAAAAAACTCTCATAATTCCTATAGAAAAATCTGGAGCTATTTTACATGACATTGTTCGTCGTTTTCA
Source organism: Agapanthus africanus (assembly GCA_030015575.1). Lineage (NCBI taxonomy): Eukaryota > Viridiplantae > Streptophyta > Magnoliopsida > Asparagales > Amaryllidaceae > Agapanthus > Agapanthus africanus. The sequence goes on along the minus strand of CM057344.1, from coordinate 11,742,014 downwards.
ACCTTTTTAAATGTGAAATCTAACTCCTTGTCCGCAATTCTAATCATTTTACTTTTAAATGTCGTGGGAGGGGGGTAGTTCGATGTAATTAGCACACGTTAAACCATGTTAATCGTAAGTCCTATCCTACGTAGGCTTAGGTCGTTAGTAACAGTTGCTACGTGATACTTATTCATGCGCTATAATTTGATGTTTAGGATCGGTCGTGGCGACGTCCGACGCGGTGAGGACGGGCAAAGCGTTCGCGGGTTTTGACTAGCACGGGTCCTCTTTAAGTGAGCAGAATAGTATATACAAGTGAGAAATCGGACGGATGGCGTATAGCACCCCCAACTACCAGAAAATTTATAAAACCTTATTTCGCTATTTTAAACCATTCGCGACACTTGACTGCATTACCATTCTATTAGTATTGTATTGATTACCGTACCATGTTCCATAGCTATACTTGCTTGCATTGCCGTATGTTATTGATACTTAGTAAATATCATGTTTCATATTAAATTTCAACTTTTATATTCTAATTGCCCTGATTATATGTTCACACTTGATAGAACACTGCACAAATACTAACGATTGCCATATTGCACAATCACAGACGCGTATGCTATACTACACATTGTTGGTACTGCCATGACACCTAGAAACTGCTATGTTATCAGTATTAGATTATCTACATGCTATTAGTAAGTATTAATTGCTGCTTACCATGTTTTCGTTATGCATTATATATGGTTGATCTTGTGAGATTGCGGCTTTTATCGATGATGATATATATCAGTGGTATGAGACACTAATATATATATATATATAATTAGTGTATAATAATTATAAAGCTTGTTTGTATATCTGGATATCGAAGAAGGGGGAGACCGGTACGGATATCACGGTTTTCTTGTGTGGTTTGTATGGTGTGATCCAGTAATTGAGGAAGGGGAGAGATTGATTCGGATACACCGGTGTGAGTTATGTTTGGTTTGATCCGATAGTCGAGAAAGGGGGGAGACCGATTCGGATACACCTGTGTGAGATATGGTTGGTGTGATCCGGTAATCGAGAAAGGGGGGAGACCGATTCAGATACATCGGTGAGACATTATGAGATTTTGGTTAGTGATAATTGACAAGGATTTCGTGATGATTATGATGATGATGTTGATTTTATTGCGTTCACTTTTATTCACCATGCTCATTATATATATATATATATATATATATATATATATATTGTGATGTTATTTCCGTTCAGTCAGTTGGCAACTCATCCTCGTTGTGTCATAGTTCCTTGTAGGACCGACCGTACAGATACCTAGCGGCGGTGTTGGCAGGGCATCTTTTGGGATTCTTGCTTGTTTTTGTTATGTGGGTTACGATGTGTAGAGTAGCCACCTTGGATGTATATTCTTTTGTATTTAGTGTCACTCCATCTACTACTATTATTATTTGACTTAGATCGAGTCGAGACTGATATATATTATTTTAGATCGAACTCGGGTAGAGTTGTCTATGAGTTTACTTATGCGGTTGCTTATTTTTGCTTTTGATTATTCGCCTGAGGTGTCGTATATTACCGCGTGGTTGTGATTCCGTCTAGTGGGCATTGATTTTGCTCCCGCATGCGGGATGCCTCTCAATTTATCATCTTGTACCCGTTTTATTCAAACTTTACAAAGGAGATGTCCGTTTTTTAAACAATGTTTTACAAAACTTTTCAAAACTTCACCTCCACTATTTCTTTTAAAAATGGTTTAGATTTTAGGTTTTGGCATATTTGAATTGCGTCATCGTCTTTAGACGTTGCATGATTTAAGTGCCGATCACTTCCGTTCCGGATCGTGACATTAATTTTCTCGCGATGTTTGCATTATGAGAAAACAATCGCACAGAAGCAAATTTCATTTCTATGCAACCAACGTGATCGCGCTAAGTGTCATCCACATATTGTAAGATTGAGTATTCAATGTCATCCTCACCCACTCTTAACGGTCGAATTAATCCCTCCGCAATACAAGACTTAATCATCCGATTAAGCTCATCTGCCACCAAGGTGAATAAAAGTGGAGAAAGTGGGTCGCACTGTCGTAGCCCTTTACGACAGGCGATATACCTTCTCAGGGAACCATTCACCAACACCCTCAAATGTACGTCCCCTTGTGCTTTTATTGATCCATCTTATCCATTTCTCCCCGAATCCTCTTCCTCCTCAATGTTTCTGGGACACAGTCCCAGCTCACTGAATTATATGTTTTTTCAAAGTCCAACTTCAGCATAAAGCCCTTCGTTTTGGCCACATGACGTTGGTGGATAATCTCACTCCTTTAATGAACCCGCTTTGCTCTCTCTCACTAATGTCATGTAGAATTGGGGCCGGCCTATCAGCAAGGATCTTTGAAATAATCTTAAAAGATCAATTAAGAAGGCTAATGGGGTGATAATCAGTTCTCAAAGCTGATGTTTCTTTCTTCGGACTTAACAAGACAAGAGTAATCGATTCTATCAAGGCATAACTCACCCTCAAAGAAATCATCAACCACCCTCTAAAGGTTCGCTTTTATAGTTTCCTTATACTTTTGATAGAAAAATATTGGGAAACCATCCGGACCGGGTGCCTTGTCACTTAACTTATTAGTAGATATGAAAGGAGAACATCAAAATTTTTAAAGAAATGTGAAAGGAGAACATCAAATTTTTAAAGGAGTTGATAGGATGCAAGTTGACAAAGTCTAAAATATATAAAGGTTGCCTGCATTACAAAGGAAGCAAAGACTTTGATGAGGAAAAAGAGGCAAAGGACACAACACTATCCAATGAATGTCTAACAAGTCCTTTACATGAATGGAGGTGAAGGAAAAACTAGATATGCCAAAAGTTCCCTCCCTCAGGTTCTTCTTTTTCATTGACTACTGTCAAATTTTCCTTCAAGGTTTTCTTATATATAACCCCCAAACTTACTATTCTCATATATCATTCCATAATCTATATATTTTCATATATCACCCCTACCCAAATTAATATCCCTAAATTCTATCGGTTTTTCAAAATCTAAATCCTCCCTCCAATTTCTCTAACTAAGAAAAGAAGAGTGATATGACACCTATAGGTTTTGATTTTCAGTAAAGGTTGCTAATTTAAACATTTTAAGAATAGGTTTTGATTTTCGGAAAGGTTGCTAATTTAAACATTTTAACCTACCTAACCTGATTAGCTTAGACATGACACCAAGTTCATTTGATTAACACGTGAATGATCAAAAATTTGAGGGGAAAATATAAATATGTGATCGATAATATTGGCTTATTTGTATAATGGCAAGGTTTCAACTTTCAAAAGTTATATGTAAACATATCTAGTTTTGGGGTGCTATATAAAAAATAGCTAAGTTTTAAGGGTAATATACGAGAAAAAACTTATTTAACCATGAATATTTTTATACATTTCTAGCTTGGTTACTGATGATTTTGAATCTTATGCTGGAATTTGCAGAAATCAGTTATAGTAAAGACCAAGCCTTTCATTGAAGAACCGATACAAGGATTTTTCTCGAGCAGCAACGTTCCTAACATACTGAACATTGCAGACTTAGGTTGCTCGTCAGGGCCGAATTCACTTCTAGCATTCAGCATGATTTTAAATTCCGTGCAAGAGGCGTGTCAGCGCACAGGATGCTCAGTGCCGGAGATTCAAGTTTTCCTAAACGATCTCCCGGGAAATGACTTTAATGAAATCTTTAACACTGTCCCATCTTTCTACAAGAAACTTCAAGAAGAGAAAGGAGATGAGTTTGGCGCATGCTATATAGCAGCAATGCCTGGATCATTCTATGAGAGGCTATTCCCCAGCAAAAGCATACATTTTTTCTATTCTGCTAACAGCCTTCACTGGCAATCTCAGGTACTTGTTTGTTCAATGGATCCTCTTGGTATAGCACAATATTCATACATTCCAATTCGAAATTGTAATTTTATGATATAGCAGGCCGACATAGCACTGTGTGTTCAAAGAGGGATTGTAATATAAGGAAGAATGAGTCCCATGAATACCGTATTTAGCTTGTGATACGTTATTCATCAGGAACTGGAGAGCTTGAGGGCCACCGTTCAGGAGTTGAAGGAGATGCTGGTATGTATACTACTTTATAGTAAAATATCATGTCATATTATATAGATATCAACATATCCATAATTAGTACGTAGCTTGAGCTTATTTGGTTTTAGACTTAAGTTTGATTAATCATACATACATATGTAATTAAAATAAACAACGGTTTTCCAAACTAGATATCCAAACGGGGTTTCGAAATAACTTAATAATGATACGAATTCGAATAATACACAGTTCTTACACGCTTCTTACACACGTTATGTCCAGACGCGACAGGGTACATCGACTGAGCCTCCACATGCATCTCCTTCGGCTGCGGCTCCGCGAGCTACCACATGGGCTGCGGTTCCACAGACAGCTCCTATAGCTCCACCGCCCGCTCAGACTCCCGCAGCCGCGGCTCCGAAAGCGACTACCTCGACGGCGGCTGCGCAGACCACATCGCCAGCTCCACAGGCCGCTCAGACTCCCGCTCGCGCCGAATTGCAGAGTTTATTGACCGAGGAGCAGGCGCGCGTTATTCTATCGTTATTCAGAGGTGGAGCTGGACCGAGCTAGGGTAGCTTTTTGGTTCTTATTTTTTGAAACATGTATTTATTTATATCATACACATTGTACTACATTTTGAAACGATATTGATATTGGTTTATATTTATATCATATTCAGTTTTTGGGTTTCTTTTATATATTATATGCGTGAGATGTGATTATGAATACTGCGATATATGTTGTGTGATGATTAATTTTATATTTGATTAATGTATATATTATTGTGCACAGGGCGGGAAAAAATCAGGCAGCCCTTTTTTTAAAAAAAAATACAGATAATGTGTACCTACGGATTAATCTGTAGGTACACATGTTGCCCCTATGGCTATATCCGTAGGGGCAAAATATCAGCAGTAACTGATATTTCCCCCCTGATCTCAGTACCAGGGGGTTGGGAGTGCCCCTACGGACCTATCCGCAGGGGCCATTGCTTCGCCCCTACGGATAGGTACCTACACAGATATCCGTAGGGGGTAGTACGTGGCCCTACGGATATGTCCGTAGGTACATTTAATATATTAAAAAAACCGTAAATAATATAACTTTTTTTACCCTACGGCCTACTCCGTAGGTGCAACAGGACCTACACAGAAATCCGTAGGGACAAGATTTTGCCCGTAGGGGTAAGTTCAGGGCTTCAACTTGCACCTGCGGCCTTTGCACCTACGGGGTCATTTTTCGCCCCTACGCATATCTCCGTAGGGGCAACCCTTATTTGTAGTAGTGATGGCTCACCCATTGCCATGTCATCATGTTTCCCTCCCCATTTCCTCATCTTTGTTCGTACCTTCTGATCTCTCCTCACTTCCTCCCATCCCAAACTCCTTCAAAATATCTCTCATCCTCTCACAACTCCCATGGCTACTCTCAACCTTTCTCATATTCCTAACCCCAAACTCAAGACATCAACTTTAAGAAGATTCCTACAAGCTTGATTTTCTCCTTCATCTTCTTATATAGGTATAAGATCCTTTCTTTACAAAGTTATGATAGTTTATGCCATGAAAAACTGTCTTTTACACAAAAAAACACATTTTTGTAGCTAATCTTACAAAAATAGGTTCTTTTGATGATTAGTGGTGGTTGTTGTGTACTAGTGAAGTTTCCTTGGTGATTTCAACTCATATTTTTGGTTAAGTTTAGGGTGTTTTAATGCAAGGTTTTTGGTTGCAAAATGTGTTTAAAGTTTCCAATATGATTTAAGTTATCAAAAACTAGTATTTTGATGAAGTCTTAGTATTCAAAACAAATCTGGAGTTCATGGAGTTCTTTGCAAAAATTTTAGTAGATTTCAGGAGGTTAGATATAAGATTTTGGAGTTGGGCACGGATATCGAGGGCATTTGACCCTAGCCAAGCTGTCATTCTCGGGCAAACGTCGGCCCCACTTTCATAGTTTGGTTTGTAATTTTGACAGTGGATCACTTTCATAATAATTAAGCCCACTGTATATACAAAAAAACTCTCAGAATTCCTATAGAAAAATCTGGAGCTATTTTACATGACATTGTCCATCGTTTTCAAGCTTTTTAAATGTGAAATCTAACTCCTTGTCTGCAATTCTAATCGTTTTACTTTTAAATGTCGTGGGAGGGGGGTAGTTCGATGTAATTAGCACATGTTAAACCACGTTAATTGTAGGTCCTATCCTACGTACGCTTAGGCCATTAGTAACAGTTGCTACAAGATACTTATTCTTGCGCTATGGTTTGATATTTAGGATCGGTCGCGGCGAGGACGGGCAAAGCGTTCGCGGGTTTCAACTATCACGGGTCGTCTTTAAGTTAGTGGAATAGCATCTACAAGTGAGAAATCGGACGGATGGCGTATAACACCCCTGACTACTAGAAAATTTATAAAACTTTGTTTCACTATTTTAAATCATTCACGACACTTGACTGCATTACCATTCTATTAGTATTGTATTCATTACCATACCATGTTCCATAGCTATATTTGCTTGCATTGCTGTATGTTATTGATACTTAATAAATACCATGTTTCATGTTAAATTTCAACCCTTATATTCTAATTGTCCTGATTATATGTACACACTTGATAGAACACCGCACAAATACCAACGATTGCCATGTTGCACAATCACAGACGCGTATACTATACTACATATTGTTGGTACTGCCATGACACTTAGAAACTGCTATGTTATCAGTATTAGATTATCTCCATGCTATTAGTAAGTATTAATTGCTGCTTACCATGTTTTCGCTATGCGTTATATATGGTTGATCCTGTGAGATTGCGGCATTTATCGATGATGAACACTAATATATATATATATATATATATATATATTATTGTATAATAATTATAAACCTTGTTTGTATGTGATGATATCCGGATATCGAGGAAGGGGGAGAGACCGGTACGGATATCACGGTTTTCTTGTGTGGTTTGTATGGTGTGATTCGGTAATTGAGGAAGGAGGAGAGACCGATTCGGATACACCGGTGTGAGTTATGTTTGGTTTGATTCGGTAATTGAGAAAGGGGGGAGACGGATTCGGATACACCGGTGTGAGATATGGTTGGTGTGATCCGGTAATCGAGGAAGGGGGAGACCGATTCCGATACATCGGTGATATATGATGAGATTTTGGTTAGCGATAATTGACACGGATTTCGTGATGATTATGATGATGATGTTGATTTCATTGCGTTCACTTTTATTCACCATGTTTATATATATATATATATATATATATATGATGTTGATTTTATTGCGTTCACTTTTATTCACCATGTTTATATATATATATATATATATATATATATATATATATATATATATATATATATTGTGATGTTATTTCCATTCACCGAGTTGGCAACTCACCCTTGTTATGCCATAATTCCTTGCAGGACCGACCGCACAGATATCTAGCGGCGGCGTTGGCATGGCATCTTTTGGGATTCTTGCTTGTGTTTGCTAGGTGGGTTACGATGTAGGGTAGCCACCTTGGATGTATATTCTTTTGTATCTAGTGTCGCTCTATCTACTAGTATTATTATTCGACTTAGATCGAGTCGAGACTGAAATATATTATTTTAGATCGAACTTGGGTAGAGTTGTCTATGAGTTTACTTATGCAGTTGCTTATTTTTGCTTTTGATTCTTCGCATGAGGTGTCGTATATTACCGCGTGGTTGTGATTCCGTCAAGCGGGCGTTGATTTTGCTCCTGCATGTGGGATGCCTCTCTATTTATCATCTTGCACTCGTTTTATTCAAACATTACAAAGGAGGTACTGTCCGTTTTTTAAACCATGTTTCAAAACAAGCTTCACTTTTTACAAAACTTTTCAAAACTTCATCTCCACTATTTCTTTTAAAAATGGTTTAGATTCTAGGTTTTGGCTTATTTGAATTGCGTCATCATCTTTAGACGTTGCGTGATTTAAGTGCCGGTCACTTCCGTTCCGGGTCGTGACATTAATTTTCTTGCGAAGTTTGCATTCTGAGAAAACAATCGCACAGAAGCAAATCTCATTTCTATTCAACCAACGTGATCGCGCTAAGTGTCATCCGCATATTGTAAGATTGAGTATTCAATGTCATCCTCACCCACTCTTAATGGTCGAATTAATCCCTCCGCAATACAAGACTTAATCATCCGATTAAGCTCCTCTGCCACCAAGGTGAATAAAAGTGGAGAAAGTGGGTCGCACTGTCGTAGCCCTTTACGACAGGCGATATACCTCCTCAGGGTACCATTCACCAACACCCTCAAACGTACGTCCCCTCATGCTTTTATTGATCCATCTTATCCATTTCTCCCCAAATCCTCTCCTCAATGTTTCTGGGACACAGTCCCAACTCACTGAATTATATGTTTTTTCAAAGTCCAACTTCAGCATAAAGCCCTTCGTTTTGGCCACATGACGTTGGTGGATAATCTCACTCCTTTAATGAACCCGCTTTGCTCTCTCTCACTAATGTCATGTAGAATTGGGGCCGGCCTATTAGCAAGGATCTTTGAAATAATCTTAAAAAGATCAATTAAGAAGGCCAATGGGGTGATAATCAGTTCTCAAAGCTGATGTTTCTTTCTTAGGACTTAACAAGACAAAAGAGTAATTGATTCTATCAAGGCATAACTCGCCCGCAAAGAAATCATCAACCACCCTCTAAAGGTTCACTTTTATAGTTTCCTTATACTTTTGATAGAAAAATATTGGGAAACCATCCAGACCGGGTGCCTTGTCACTTAACCTATTAGTAGATATGAAAGGAGAACATCAAATTTTTAATGGAGTTGATAGGATGCAAGTTGACAAACTCTAAAATATATAAAGGTTGCCTGCATTACAAAGGAAGCAAAGACTTTGATGAGGCAAGGGACACAACACTATCCAATCCAATGAATGTCTAACAAGTCCTTTACATGAATGGAGGTGAAGGAAAAACTAGATATGCCAAAAATTCCCTCCCTCAGGTTCTTCTTTTTCATTGACTACTGTCAAATTTTCCTTCAAGGTTTTCTTATATATAACCCCCAAACTTAACTATTCTCATATATCATTCCATAATCTATATATTTTCATATATCACCCCTACCCAAATTAATATCCCTAAATTCTATCGGTTTTTCAAAATATAAATCCTCCCTCCAATTTCTCTAACTAAGAAAAGAAGAGTGATATGACACCTATAGGTTTTGATTTTCAGTAAAGGTTGCTAATTTAAACATTTTAAGAATAGGTTTTGATTTTCGGAAAGGTTGCTAATTTAAACATTTTAACCTACCTAACCTGATTAGCTTAGACATGACACCGAGTTCATTTGATTAACACGTGAATGATAAAAAATTTGAGGGGAAAATATAAATATGTGAACGATAATATTGGCTTATTTGTATAATGGCAAGGTTTCGACTTTCAAAAGTTATATGTAAAAATATCTCGTTTTGGGGTGCTATATAAAAAATAGCTAAGTTTTAAGGGTAATATACGAGAAAAAACTTATTTAACCATGAATATTTTTATACATTTCTAGCTTGGTTACTGATGATTTTGAATCTTATGCTGGAATTTGCAGAAATCAGTTATAGTAAAGACCAAGCCTTTCATTGAAGAACCGATACAAGGATTTTTCTCGAGCAGCAACATTCCTAACATACTGAACATTGCAGACTTAGGTTGCTCGTCAGGGCCAAATTCACTTCTAGCATTCAGCATGATTTTAAATTCCGTGCAAGAGGCGTGTCAGCGCACAGGATGCTCAGTGCCGGAGATTCAAGTTTTCCTAAACGATCTCCCGGGAAATGACTTTAATGAATTTTTTAACACTGTCCCATCTTTCTACAAGAAACTTCAAGAAGAGAAAGGAGATGAGTTTGGCGCGTGCTATATAGCAGCAATGCCTGGATCATTCTATGAGAGGCTATTCCCCAGCAAAAGCATACATTTTTTTCTATTCTGCTAACAGCCTTCACTGGCAATCTCAGGTACTTGTTTGTTCAATGGATCCTCTTGGTATAGCACAATATTCATACATTCCAAGTCTAAATTGTAATTTTATGATATAGCAGGCCGACATAGCACTGTGTGTTCAAAGAGGGATTGTAATATTAGGAAGAATGAGTCCCATGCATAACGTATTTAGCTTGTGATAATATTATCCTAATGTCACTGGGATTGGGAGATTCAGACTTGCAAGAGTAAGTTTAGTCTCTTACACAAATACTAGGAAGGGACACTGTAAGTTACGTGCGGGCCTCAAAGATGGCAAACAATTGTTCTAACACAATATCTTTACGAATCACCAATTATGTCAAAGAAAAAAACACAGTATCTTTACGAATCACCGATTATGTCAAAGAAAAAAACACAATATCTTTACAAATCACCGATTATGTCAAAGGAAAAAACACAATATCTTTACGAATCACCGATTATGTCAAAGAAAAAACACAATATCTTTACGAATCACCGATTATGTCAAAGAAAAAAACACAATATCTTTACCTTTTACTATGGTTTCAGATGGAGGTGACAATTTAGACCCTATCTGGATATTTGAACCAAAATACAGATCATAGTAGCTTTAGAACTATCATATAAATAGACCATACATGACTTTCCTCATAATAAATTGGGTACTTCTTATCGAATATGCCAGTACAAGATATAATATTGTTCTATTAGTGTGATCCAGAAACATCCTAGATTCTGAATGGTATGTCATTTTTTTTGTTCAACTAAGTTTTTTGGGTATATATTTGATTTCCTGTAAGATGGAGAATAAAACTTTCAATTTGACATTGCTATCTATAAATTAGAGAATTTGAATGATGATCAAGTGTTGTGTACTTAATGTTTTTCAATAAATGTTATGTACCTAATTTTAACTTCATGTACATTGTTATCCCACAACTCGACAACTCAAGCTTTTTGGTACAGCATTTTCTTAACATCCTCTTCATGTTGGTAATTACGGTACATCAAAAATTTGTGTCCGCCATTCCATAAACATAATTATTTTACTATAGCTTCAAGAATGGATAGATTTTTTTAATGTAAAAAAGGAGGGATTCAAAAATGGGGGTATACAATCTTATTTTAAGAAATTATGCTGGAAAATGGAGTAAATTGATCGTTGTATATACTAGCCAGGTTCCTCCAGAACTTTCGGGAGAGGTGTCTAACCTAAACAAAAATAATATAGCTATTGGGAGAACCAGCCACGCTACGGTTTTTCAGCATATTTGAAGCAATTTCAGAAAAATTTCATCAACTTCAGAAAGATTTCATCAACTTCCTCAAAGCATGATCGCTAGAAATTTTTGCTGGCGGTCGTATGGTTCTATCTCTGATGTGCAGGAGAATCTCTGACCCATTCGCTGAAGATTGTCATCACAACTGGGATGTTTTGGCTTATGCTCTCAGAGATTTAGTATCCGAGGTACTTTATTGTATTTCTTCCTTTTATTTTAGTAAAATGCTTGTTTTTTTACCCTATTTCATTAAACTTTAAACAGGTCAATAATATTGTCTAATGCAACTATAGAACTTGTTTATCTTATTTTGAGTAGAATTATATTTAAGAATTTTGGTCGATGAACGGAAGGAGTACTGTTGTGCTAATAATATATCACTTTATTGAGAATAAAGTGCTATATAGAGTAAACTACAGGGGGGGTTTAGTGCACTAAACCCCAACAAAAGATTATCAGTCTATAGCACATTATTCATTTACGTGGGTTGTCATGCAATAAACCAGGAAGCGGAACAACATGCCACATCACACCTGACTGTGGTGAGAGCCACAGCTTGAATACGTAGAGGCCACCTTTAGAATTGTCGTTATATTTCAAGAATCTGATATGAAATTTCACACTGTACTTCAAGCATTCATCGCACCTAGTTTCTTCGGGCTCGATTAATGCTTACCGGATATTGAGATCACCCATTTGTACATGTTGAAGTCTTTATAGGTTCTTCACAAGAATTACACTTTGGGATTTGTGTCACCACAGATCTCAGGGCGCAAACAGAAATATAGAATTACCGCCACAAAATTATGTTAGTGTCTTAAAAACTGCTGCTGACATATGAACGTGAATTTGATGAAGGGTGTTATTGAAGAGGCGAAGATGAGTTCATTTAACCTGCCATACTGTGAACCTCACTTACAGGAACTACGGGAAGCAGTTCAAGCAGAAAACTCATTTGATATCATTCGATTCGAAGCAGAATATCGCACAAGTGTTTACGATAAGAGCAAAAGCTTCAATGCTGCAAGGAGCATAAGAGCAGCAATAGAACCAATGCTCGTGAGTCATTTTGGATACAAAGTGATCGAGATATTGTTTGAGAAGCTTGAAGAGAAGATTGCACAGAGAAAATCTCACAACAGTGTGTTTCTTGTTGTTTCTCTAGCAAGAAAGTATTGATAATATATTCTTGGTGGTATTCTATTTTCCAAATATCATTGGGCTTAATGTACAAAGCTTTAATTAAGATAATTTATAATTTTGATTCTAATTGTATTAGAAACCCAGTTCCTTTTTCCCATTTCTGTAATGGGTTTGTGAGTTATAACATCATGCTATTGCACTCTATATATGTGATTAACTACAATCTATAAAAAATTTAAGTCGGGTTTATATATATATATATATATATATATATATATATATATATATATATATATATATATTACTGCTACACTCTTTCTTCTTTTGAGGGGTGGAATTTATGGTAGATGCTTTTGTTTAGCTCTTTAAATTGTAACTTGTTTCATTTCATAATTTTAATAAGATGTTTTACATTGAGTGTTTCCGCAATGTAGTCTATTAGTCTTTATTAGTAATGTTCAGCCTCATCCCAGGCGCCTAAATATTTGCAGTCCATCGTCTTGTGTGTATCCCATTCTGTTTATTATACTGAGACATATATACAAGATGGCTAATTCAACGATAAATGAAAATGTAATATTGGGTATTGTATATACTTACTTTTTGATCTAAAGTCTGGAAATATAGGATACCAACCTATCATTTTCCTACCAGCAAAACGTGTTTATCACTAATTATTTGATTTTGCTGTTTCTTCTGTTCTGCCACTGAGTTGAACTACTGTTTTTGCTGCTCATTGGTGATACTAAAAGTACTGAAATGCTGAGAGATGGCTGAGTCTGGTGTAGATTTGATAAATGACACACTGGTTAGATTTAATTACGGCAGTATTCTAAATGTCGGCCGAAATCGCCGAAGTGTCGGTTTTAGAAAGAAAACGATACATACATATCAAAAAAATTCGGGTAACAACGACATTTTGTGATTTCAAATGTTGTGATGTTGGTGTTTAGATCGACATTTACTGACATTTGCTATTACGAGGGGAAAAATTGAGAGTGATTTTCTTTTTGGGTTTGGGCTTTGTAAATAATCCGGTCCATTTGGACCAACTTATTTTGCATGAATCTCGTTTCATCAAGGATTCAAATCTATGACCGGTCACTTAATTGGTGACCGCTCTATCACTGGGCCATTGAGGAAGATATAAACTTAATAGATCTAAAAATCTGAATAAGTTAATATTTTTTCAAAAAAATAAGTTATATAAATGACGTTATATTACAAAATAGAACCCGATATTTGATAATATCATCCGGCATTTCACGATAACTGATATCCGACGTCAAAATTTTCGGGCCGACACGACACTGACATCCGAAGTTTAGAACATTGAATTACACGGCTTCTGATGTTGGTAACAACTAAGATTCATATCTTAGACTTTTCGTCGTTCATCGTAATTTACAGCTTTATTACTTACCTGCACCATCATAATCATAGTGCTGGCAAACTTTTTAACACATAAACATATTGGATAGTATATAAAAAAACACTTATATATGAAGGAGAGTGTCACTATGAACATAAAATTTGTTTGAGTTGACGCGAATCCAATTTTTGCAAGCGTCTTCTTGACACTAATTAAAGACTATTAGTAAGCATGAGATACAATATATGCTGCTACCTAAACTGCAAATTAAAATGGATGAAAGGGATAATGACTTCATCTAAACCTTGTATTTCTGGATAATAACTTCATTTATACCCCAAATATTGCCTCTCTCAATATTCAAGTTGCATTGACTTGCAACCACTTTGAAACTAATGCTGGACACTTGTCAAATTAAACCTAATTCCATCTTCACGTTTCTAATATAGTTTTGGTTTGTCAGGAAATATATGGAAAAAAAGACATCAGACAAATGATTTGTACATTAGATCTTCGGTATAGGACTCATTTAGTATTGAATATGATTCGGTGTTCAAAGATGCAAGTTTAGTCTAATAAAGAGATGGCAGTGTGTGGTGTACAATCAAATTTTACTCTATTTCTACACTTGCAAAGAAAATGAATGAAAAGTAGATAAATTTAATTTTCAGTCTTGCAAAGAATTTTGGAGACTGATCCCATCCTTGCCCAATTACAAAAGCTTCTTTATGAAGAAGAGGAAATAGCTAGGTCCAAAACTCACCTTAACTCTTTGATAGCAAGCATTAGCTGGTTGATTCTTAGACAATTTGAATATTGTATTATCTTCTTTATAAAGGGCACAATGTAACTGCTAACCTATAGGTTGAGGTGTGCAGCAAAATAATTTAAGGAGAAGTTGAACCATTACAAGTATATATCCTTGATTATAAGAAGAAGCAAGCTTATATAACTACCATGCACACTCCTTGGTTCTTTTGAGGTTTTAGAGGGAGGAAGAGTGAAGCAATGGTTATGGTCATTATTCTCAAGGTTCACATCACTTGCCAAAAGTGCAAACAGAAGCTTATGCAAGCTGTTTCAGTGTTGCTAGGTATATATTATACACCCTTAATCCTTGTAGAAAATTATATATATAAATGAATGCTTCTATCAATAGAACTATTTGTCTTAGAAATGAAGAATGCTAATTGAGCTATCAATGCAATTTATATTTCCAATTAGTGCTCACAGATTGATTTTTCTATATCATTGCCTTATGTTTATATCTGCCAGGTGTCGATAAGATCGAGATCAATTCTGAAAAAGGCACTATGTCAGTAACAGGAGACGTTGATCCTGTAGATGTGGTCAAACGGACGAGAAAAGCCGGCAAGTTCGTGGAAGTGGTGACCATCGGGCCGCCTCCGCCTCCTCCGGTGCCTCCGCCTCCTCCGAAATGCCCTCCGCCTCCTCCGGTGCCTCCGCCTCCTCCGAAATGCCCTCCGCCTCCTCCTCCGAAATGTCCTCCCTGTACTATAATCATGTGCCCACAATGCCATCAAACGGATCCACAAATAGGTTGTTATGTGATGTAAAATGTAGCCTCAGAAGCTATGGTCTTTGAAAAGTTTTTTGGGGTTAATTTCATATATACCATCATATATGTGCATGTATTTGGGACAGCAGTTGTCATCTCTTAGCTGGTTTACTAGAATTGAGGTCTGTCTCGATATGATTTAGAAGAGAAAAATCGATCTTGTTATTGATTACATTAATCATGAGCGTGTTACATGTAAATAAACCAATCGAAATAGATGGTAAGTGCTAGACAAGGTAAAGACGAGCATTTTAGGAACTAGAAAAATCGTTCTTTTTCTAATTTTCTCATATGATCGATCGGTCAACGAGTCGAAGTTGGCTGTTTTTAACAAATTATGGTGGATAAGCGATTTGCAATACGCATTAGTAGATTACGAGGGAGTAATTAGAAAGTTGGGTCGATTTATTCTCATACAATTTGCATTGGTAGATATTATGATGGGGGGGGGGGGGGGGGAAGGTTAAATTGCACAATCGTACCAATGAACTTCATCTCCTTGCTTTTAGTTAGCTTTGTTTTGTTTTTCGAAATTTTCTAAGAACTCAAGTGTAAAATAGAGAAAACAAGTTAAATATTGCTGCCGTGTCACTTAAACATAATGTCTGCAGACGGAAGTATTTAGTTGCAAGCAGAGGTGGTGGTTCATGCTATTTGTTTGTAATTAAATTAGTTCATGAAATCAATTGCTAAAAACTTGAAAGTTCATGAATATCTTTACGCAGTTTAACGATGGGGAATAATTATCTGTGTTTTATTTATTTATTTTCTTCTTATTTGTGAATTGCATGTTTTTTTGTGTTTTTTGAGTCAAACTGGTTGAGGAAATTCTTAGGGCATGAGTTTTGTTCAATTGGTCCATCCATTATAGATTTATATCCAAATTTAAGACGGTGTGTAATTATCAAAATCGCCCCAAATCTAAATCAAAGGTTGAGTGTTTTTTAAGGTTGAATTTGTCCATCATCAATAAATAATGGAAAAGAATCCAGCTGTCAAATTTCTATTGGTTGATAAAACTTAGAAAAAGAAAAATAAAATTACGAGGATCTAGAACTAGAAAATTAAATTCGGCGAAGTATTCGTTACTTCGTCAATCTCATCAAAATTCGATTTTTTAACCTCTCTTTCTTCAAAGGTCGGTCTTTGATTTTCATTTCCTGAAACCCTAATCTCTTACGGCATCGATTCCAGGTTCAATCTGTTCTTTTTTACTCCAATTTATTTTGTTTAATTTGGAATTTGTAGGATATTGAAGCTGGGAGTAAATTTGGGTTAGAATTTCACTGTTTTGGGGTTGAAATGCATAGAAAATTTTGATTTTGATCTGCATTTGACAAGAATTCGCTCCTAAATTCATATTAGGATGTGAAATAATGGATGTAAACCTGCCCAAATTGCAAAAATTTGATGCAAGTTGAAATCTTTTTGATAAATTCATACCGTAGTAAATGGATTGCTTATCCATCAAATTACGCACCTGAAATTTTTAGGGTTCTTGGTAGATTTCATATGCATTAAGAGTGAAATTGAATTAGTCGCCCTATTTCAAAATTATGTCCTGAATGTTTTCCTTTTGCGTCCATACCGCAGTGAAATTTTTTGAAATTAGGGGCCTTGATACAATAAATTATTAAGAGCCAAAGGTTTGAGGGCTTGTTTGGAAATGGAGTTAACTTTTGCAAACTGCGGTTTCATAAAGTTAGCAAAAGTTAACTCTAAAATACTAACTTTGGCTTATTTGGCAACCATTTTGGAGTTGAGATAACTGCAATTTTTCAATCTTAAAATGCAGTTTATCTCAACTCCAATCTGATCAAAGTTTACTAAACTTCTGTTTTTGGAGTTTGGGCTTGCAAACCATAGTTTGCATGCCTCCTGCATCCACTTTAAAATAAACCATGGTGATTCAAACTTTGTATCTAAACAGGGCCTGAACGTGTAGTAAGTGTTTAATTGTCGAACTAAATTGCCCATAGACAACACCGAGAAAATGCATTGCTCTTTTTTTTGTTAAACTTATAATTTCATTCGAATTTTACAAAAAGATCACTCGTTCAAAATTTCTAACATTCAGAATGTATTTAGAAATGAAAACTTTTAATAAAATACATTAGCATTCATGAACTAACATTCAACAAAACATATAAATTAGCACAAAATTGAGTGTTGATGCAAGGACGAACAGTAAATTTATGGAAATGATGCAATAACTAATTAACGAAATATAAAGAAAATTCTGATCAGAAAATGGGAAGCTTTGAATATAATTGTGAAACTCTGGTTCCAGATTTCGACCAAAATACAATTATTTCACAAAAGTTTTGGCCGCAAGAAAAATGAGGCAAGGGCTTGGGCAAAGGAATCATGAATTTCTCCAAAAGTATAAACAAATAAAATATTTGAAAACCGAAGAAAACATAAAATTCTAATATTTTTGAAATTTCATGATTATAGTGTGCTATATATATAGTATACAAAATAATGAAAAAAGGAAGAAAATATTTTTTTTGAGATTTTTGAAAATTTTATGATTTTCATATGTTGTATCGTGTGAATATTGAAAAGTGAAGAAACCAAAAGGTTTCGAGATTTTTGAAAATTTTACGATTTTCATTATTATAGCAAGCAAAATGTTAAAAACCGAAGAAAACTGAAAACTTTGGGATTTTTGAAAATATTGTAATTTTCATGCTCTATATAGCAAGTAAAATAAAAAAAAATTGAGGAAATCAGAAAATTAAGATTTTTTAGCGATTTTTAAGTGCAAACAAAATATTGAAAACGAAATAAAACAGAAAATTTTGATATTTTTGAAAATTTTGTGATCTGTTTCCTATAGCAAGCAAAATATTGAAAAACCGAATAAAACATGAAATATTGAGATTTTATAAAATTTCACGATTTTCATATGCAAATAACATTCAGAATATTGAAAAATTTGAAGAAAACATAATTTTTTTGAATTTTTAAGACATTTGTGATTTTCGTGTGCTATACAATCAAAATATTAGAAATTTGAAAGAAACAAAATAAATTGAGATTTTTTAAAATTTCCTGATTTTTGTGTGCTATAAATATTGAAAAATAGAAGAAAGCTGAAAATATTTGAAATTTCGCGATTTTCGTGTGTTACATAGCAATCAAAATATTGAAAAAACGAAAAAGAAGAGTTTAAGATTTTTGAAAATTACAATATTATAGTGTGGCCGTTTACAAAATATTGTAAATTTGAAGAAAATAAATAATTTTGTAATTTTTGTCGATTATATGATTGTTATGTGTAAGTATGCGAAATATTAAAAAACCGAAGAAAACAGAAAATTTTGAGATCTTTTATAATTCCATGATTTTTCATGTGCATGCTTAATATTTGAAAGAAAACAGAAAAATTTAATATTTTGGAAAATATTGATAAACGAGGGAAAAAAATTATGTTTTATTTTTTAAGATTTCATGATTTTCTTATGGTATAGCAAGAAATATATTGGAAAACCGAAGAAACAACAATTTTGAGATTTTTTCGCCATATTCGTGTGACATGCAAAATGCTGAAAACCTAAAGAAACAAAAAAAAATTACATTTAGGGATTCTCATGTGCTATAAGCAAAATGTTGAAAAACTGTAGAAAATAAATTTTTTGAGATTTTAAAAAAATCGGAATTTTTGTATGTTATAGCAAGAAAATATTGAAAAGCTGAAGAAAAATTCTACAGTATTTGCAAGTTAATTATACATATATATTCTATATGAAGTTTATAAATCTGAGATATTTCAACTTACAAATCATGTAATAATAAAATTTTAAATTAATATGACTTTCTTGACTTTGGATTTTGTACCCGCGCATTGCGGGGGAGGGGGCCTTGCTAGTGATACTATAAATTAATTAGGAGCCAAAGGGTTGAATGTTTATAAAATGTCTAATTGCCGAACCAAATTGCCCATAGGCAACAGTGGGCTATGAAGCACGAATGTGTAAATGCCTCACGAATCGTCCCTGATCTTGAATTGGAGTCCGAAACTCTCGAAAACTCTTGGGTTCTTTCGGATTCGCTCAGATTTGTAAATGTTTTACCAACCTATTTCGTTTCGACACCGCTTTTTTCGAAAATTTAGTCTCTTGAAAATTTGAAAGTGTATTGAATATCTAATATAATGCCATTATTTATTTATGTTATTATATATCTATATGTATATCTTAATATAAATTGATATTTATTTAATTAAAAAACAATATAAAACGCATCATGTATCCTAGGTTTTTGGAAAATTACAAATCCGCGAGTCTATATCGTATCATGTATTTTGTATTCCGTATCTGAACCCATGCTGCATAGATAGTGGGAAATTGGATTCCTTGCAAATAATTCGCGGAAACTGTTTGGTCAGGGTAGTTTGCAGCAGGTTCACATCTTTATTCATTTATGGCAATGGTGAAATATGTCGATTAAAAACATTTTTTTTCCATACATATTGCTCGTTGCTATACATCTTTAGTTAGAAGACTCTTCTTGTTACACTGGGAGAATTCCCTTATTACGTTAAGGAAAAGATGCATTATTGGATAGCATGCATGTGCAGTGGGAATCTATTTGCGATACCAACAAAATGATAATTACTTGTGGTAGTTAAACTTGGAAATTTCAATAGTAGAGAGAAAATGTTCTATCTATGTTGAAGAATGTTGTCATCGAGGAAGCATGAGATGAATTGATAGGATTGTTGTACATAAACTGTAAGTTTTGAAAATATCAAGAGCCTGTAATTCCACATTAAGGAATTAATAAAAATTTCATCGAAATGAATAAATATCGATTATATTTTACTTTTTTCCATATATTTCATGGATTAACTCATAATACTTATTTGATGCTGCATTGTTAATGCGGGGTTGGGGACGTTTTCAAAATGCATGGTATAATGCCTAGTGAATTATTGTAAAATAACATAGCAGTGGAATGCAGCATTCAACAACTTAAAATCAGAATTATCTCCTGTCAAATTTATTTATCAAGCAAAGGATAGATAGATGATGGAATTTATTTCAAGATGAGATGATGAATCAGCTTGTGTTTGTAATGCGTACTTTTACAGATTTAATTCATCAGTTGGGTTGAGCGATGAACATTGGAGAGGCCTTCTTTTATATAAGTGCTTGTATTTTGTTTATGCCGACCAAAAGGAACTTAGGGTGCCATTTATAAAATTTTCTATTCTGTTCTATTTTATTTGTTTTGAATGTATGGATGGGTGCATGATAAAATTAAATTGTATGACATTATATTTGGGGTGATTTTGTCTGTATATATAACTTATTTTGGTGTTCTCTTCATGGAATCAAATAGTTTACATATTCTGTATTTGCCTACACTTATTTCCTTTTGTCTCGATTCCCAGCGGCAATAGCGTCTCTTTATCAGAAGCTCCGCTATAAATAAGCAGAGCTATAGCGGCATATTTTAGAACTAACAAGGGGCTCCGCTCAATGCGAGCGTGCAAAGTCCAAAATCAAGAGAAATAATATTTAATTTAAAAGTTTATTGACATATGATTTGTAAATTGTTATCTCATATTTTTGAAATTCAATATGTAATATAGATTAACTTTCAATATTTTTCTTGTTATATATAGCGTTTGAAAATTGCAAATTTTTTTTAAAACTCAAAATTTCCTTTTTTTCTTTAATATTTTGATTGTTATAGCACACGAGAATCATGAGATATAAAAAATCCCCAAAAAATCTGTTTTCTTCAACGTTTTATACGTTATAGCATATAAATATGGTAAAAATTTAAAAATCTCAAAATTTCTGTTTTATTCGATTTTCTAATATTTTGCTTGTTATGTAGCAGAAGAAAATCATAGACTTTTCAAAAATAATTTATATTCTATATTCTGCGATTTTCAATATATTCCATGACAGCGCACGGAAATTGCAAAATTTTCTGTTTTCTTCCTTTTCAATATTATACATGCTATATGTATGAAAAACATGAAATTTTTGAAAGTACAAAAAAATTGTTTTCTTATGGTTTTTACTAGTTTGGAACATGACGATCATGAGATATACAAAAATTCCAAAAAAATATTTCTTCAAATTTATAATATTTTGCATGCTACCATATGGAAATTGCGTAATTTTCAAAAATCCCAAAATTTTGCATGCTACCACTTGTAGTTAAGATGTTTTCTTCGATTTAGCATACGAAAATCGAGAAATTTTCAAGAACCTAAAAAAAATTGTTATTCTTCGATTTTTAATATTGTTCATGCTACGAAAATCACCAAATTTTATGTGCCCTTCAGTTTTTCAACATTTTGCTTGCTTTGCACACAAAAATCACATCATTTTTGAAGATTTGCTTCAAATTTTGAATAATTTCCATGCTACATGGCACAGGAAAATCCTAAATTTTTCTGTTTTTCTCAAAAAATAATCAATATTATAGCATTCGAAAATTGTGAAATTTTCATAAATCCTAATCATTTATGTTTTCTTCGGTTTTTCAATAATTTACTCGCTATACACGGAAATCGCGAAATTTTCAACAATCTCAAAGTTTTCGGTTTTCTTCGAATTTTCAATATTTTGTATGATATCATACGAAAATCATAAAACTTTTAGAAATCTCAACTTTTTGTGTTCTTCGGTTTTTCAGTATTTTGCTTGCAACTACATACGGATTACGATATCTTCAAAAATTCAAAAATATTCTGTTTTTATATTGTAAATATTTCGCATGCTATAGCACATGATAATAGCAAACTATTCAAAAATTAAAACATTTCTGTTTTCTTCAAATCCTTAATAAAATAGAATTCGAAAATCATGAAATTTTCAAAATTCTCAAACTTCTCTGTTTTATTCGGTTTTTCCATATTTTGCTTGTATAACACACAAAAATCGTAAAATTTTCAAGAATTTCCAAAAAATTCAATTTTTTGTTGTTTTTTCAATATTTTGCATTCCATAAGAAAATCATGAAATTTCCAATAATCTCAAAATTTTCCATGCACTTCAGTTTTTGAATATTTTGTTTGCTATATTACACACAAAAATCACGATATTTTTTAAATCCAAAAAATTTCTGTTTTCAAATTTTAAATATTTTGCATGATAAACTTTACGAAAATTAATATTTTTCAGTTTTCTACAAATTCTTAATATAATCGCATTCAAAATTATTGAAATTTTCAAAAATAACAAACTTTTATGTCTTCTTTAGTTTTCAATATTTTGAACACTACAACAGCATACGGAAATCTCAAAACTTTCTGTATTCTTTGGTTTTTTAATATTTTGGTTGCAAACTACATGAAATTTGCAAGTTTTTTGCAAGTTAAAAAAATTCGAAAATTGTGAAATTTTCATAAATCTTAAACTTTTCTACTTTTTTCAATTTTCAATATTTTTCTTGCTATGCACACGGAAATCGTGAAATTTTCAAGAATCTAAAAAATTCTCAGTTTTCTTCGATTTCTCAATGTCCTCTATATTGTGAAATTTTTAAAAATCTCAAAATTTTTGTGTTGTACGGTTTTTCAATATTTTGTTTGCAATTGCACACAAAAATCACGATATCTTCAAAAATCTCAAATTTTCCAATAGTTTTCATGTTATATAGCACACAAAAATCGCAAATTTGTCAACAAATCAAAAAAAATTCGTTTTCTTTAAATTTTTAATATTATAGCATTGGTAAATCGTGAAATTTACAAAATCTCATACTTTTTTATTTTCTTCGGTTTTTCAATATTTTGGCACACAAAAGTCGCAAAATTTTCAAAAATATCATAAATTTTCGGTTATATAAATTTTGCATTCTATAACATACGCAAATCGTAAAATTTTCAAAAATCTCAAAATTTTCCGTGCATGGTTTTCGAATATTTTGCTTGTAGTATAACACACGAAAATCGCAAATTTTCTAAATATTGAATTTTTGTATGTTCTCTTTAGATTCTTAATATAATAGCATTCGAAAGTCATCAGATTTTCAAAAACATTAAACTTTTCTGTTTTCTTCGGATTTCTGATTGCTATATAACACGAAAATCGCCAAATTTTAAAGATTTAAAAAAAAAAATGTTTTCATCGATTTTTCAATATTCTGCATACAGAAATTATGATATTTTAAGAAATCTAAGATTTTTCTATGTTCTTCAGTTTTTCAATATTTTGTTTGCTATAGCGTACAAAAATCGCGATATTTAAAACTGTCCCAATTTTTTTTTTTAGATTTTCAATATGTTGCAAACATAAGAAAATCGTAAATTTCATTAAAAAATTTCTGTTTTTTTCAAATCTTTAATATTATAGCATTTATAAATCGTAAAAATTTTAAAAATCTCAAACTTTTCTGTTTTCTTCGATTTCAATATTTTGCATACTACAGCAGACGAAAAACGTGAAAATGTTAACAAACTCAAAAAATTTCATTTATTCAATTTGTAAATATTTTGCATGTTATAGCATATGGAAATCATGAACAGAAATCGCAAAATTTTCTTTGCTCTTCGGTTTTTCAATATTTTGATTATAATTGCATGGAAAAATCACAATATTTTCAAAAATCCCAAATTTTCGGTTTCCTATAAATATTCAATAATTAGCATAGCACACGAAAGTCACAAATTTTTCAAAAATTCAAAATTTCCAATTTCAAATTTCGAAAACCGTGAGATTTTCAAAAATATCAAATCTTTCTGTTTTCTTCTTTTTTATAAATATATTTCGTCATGTAAATCACAAAATTTTCAAGAATCTAAAAAATTCAGTTTTCATCGATTCTTCAATATTTTGAATGCTATCATACGAAAATCGTGAAAATTTCTGAAATCTCAAATTTTTTTGTTCTCTTCAATTTTTTAAATATTTTTTTTCTTATCGCACACAAAAATCACGATATCTTCAAAAATCCTAAAATTTTATATTTTTTTCAGATTTTCAATATTTTGCATGACACACAAAAATTGCAATTTTTTTAAAAATTCAAAATATTTTGTTTTCTTCAAATTTTTAATATTATAGAATTAAAAAATCGTGAAATTTTCAAAAATCTCAAACTTTTAAATTTTCTTTGCTTTTCAATATTTTACTAGATATATAGTACATGAAATTGCCAGCTTTTCAAATATCTCAAAGTGTTCTGTCCTCTTCTATTTTTCAATATTTTACTTGTTATTGCATACTAAAGCCTTGACATCTTCGAAAAACCCAAAATATTTTGTGCTCTTCGGTTTTTCAATATTTTTATTTTATTAAAATCATGATATCTTCAAAAATCCAAAAAAAAATTGTTACCTTCAATTTTCAATATTTTGCAGGTTTTTCAATGATCCCACAATTATCTTCAAATTTTCAAAGCATACGAAAATCACAAAGTTTTCAAAACTTCAAAATTTTTGTTTTCTTCTAATTCCTAATTTTATAGAATTCGAAAATTGTGAAATTTTCATAAATCTCAGACTTTTCTGTCTTCTTCGGTATTTCAATATTTTGCTTTTATAGCACACGAAATTCGAAAAAATTTCAAAAATCTTAAAATTTTCAATTTTCTTCGATTTTTCAGTATTTTGCATTAGCATACAAAACAACGAAATTTTCAAAAATCTCAAAATTTTATGTCCACTTCTTCGGCCATTCTATTTTGCTTGCTATTGCACATAAAGATCGAGATATCATTAATAACCGAAAATTTTCTGTTACTTTTAAATTTTTAATGTTTTGCTAGTTATCACACGAAAATCGCAAATATTTCAAAAATTCAAAAAATTTCTGTTATCTTCAAATTCTTAATATTATAGTAGTCGAAAATCGTGGAATTTTAAAAAATATCAAACTTTTCTTTTATCTTCGCTTTTTAATATATTGCTTGCTATTGAACACGAAAAGTGCAAAATTTTCAAGGATCTTAAAATAAATTCAGTTTTCTTCGATTATTCAATATTTCGCATGCGAGCATGTGGATACCGCACAATTTTCCGAAATCTCAAAGTATTCTTTGTTGGTTTTTAAATATTTTGCTTGCTATTGTATACAAATATCACAATATTTTCAACAAAATCAGAAGCTTTCTGTTTCTTTCAAATTTACAATAGTTTGCAAGCTAAAGCATGCATGCATCGAAATTTTCAAAGATCAAGATATCTTCTTTTGTTTTCAATAATTTTCAAAGATCAAGATATCGGGTTTTCAATAATTAACTTGCTAGCACTCAAAACTATCGAAAGTTTCAAAAATCTCAGGACATTATGTCCTCTTTTGTTTTTCAATAATTTGCTTAACAATACTAAAATCACAATAACTTCAAAAATCCCAAAATTTTCTGTGCTCTCTGGTATTTCAATATTTTCCTTGCTATTGGATACTAAAATCAAGATATCTTCAAAATCCCAAAAATTTCTTTTGCCTTCCAATTTTCAGTACTTTGCATTAAAATCTAAAAAAATTCAAAAATTCAATTTTTTTCCTTTTTTCTTCAGATTTCTAATATTATAGAAATCGAAATCATGAAATTTTCAAAAAAACTATAACTTTTTATTTTTTTTGGTTTCTCAATATTTTTCTTGCTGTATAACACATGAAAATTGCAGAGTTTTCAAGAATTTAAATGGTATCCAGTTTTCTTCGATCTTTGAATACTTTGCATGTTATAGCATATACGAATATCGCGAAATTTTCTAAGATCTCTGAATTTTTTTTGCACTTCGTTTTTTCAATGTGATGCTTGCTATTGCACACAAAAATCCGTTAACTTCAAAAATCCTAAAATTTTCTTATTTTACAGAGCACATGAAAATTGAAAAAATTTCGGTTTTTTTTCAAATTCTTAATATTATAAAATTTGAAAATCGTGAAATTTTCAAGAATATCAAACTTTTTTGTTTTCTTCGATTTTCAATATATTGCTTGCTTAACAAGAAAATCGGAAAATTTTCAAAAATTTAAAAACTTTCAGTTTTCTTCGATTTTTCAATATTTTGATAGCATACGAAAATCATGAAATTTTCAGAAATCTCAAAAAAGATTATGCTATTAAGTTTTTCAATATTTTACTTGTTGTTGCATAAAATCACAATATTTTCAAAAATCCAAAAATTTTTGTTTTCTTTAAATATTCAATAATTTGCATGCTTTAACACAAGAAAATCGTAAATTTTCGAAAATTTAAAATTTTCTGTTTTCTTTGAATTTCTATTATTGTATCTTTCAAAAACGATGAAATTTTCAAACTTTTCTGTTATTTTTCAGTTTTTCCATATTTTGCTTCGCATACGAAAATCGCGAGATTTTAAAGAATCTAAATTTTTTCAGTTTTCTTCAATTTTTTAATATTTTACGTGCTAAACGAAAATTGTGAAATTTTCAAAAATATCAAAATTTTATGTCTTCTTCAGTTTATCTATAGTTTACTGTTATTGCACACAAAGATCAAGATATCTTTAAAAAAAACCAAAATTTTCTGTATTCTGTATGTTTTCAATGTTTTGCATGATATAACATACGAAAATCGTAAAATTTTCAATTCTCCGTTTTCTTCATGTTTTCAATATTTTGCATAGTATAACACAAGAAAATCGCAAATTTTTCAAAAGTTCAAATTTTCATGTTTTCTTCAAATTTTTAATTTTAAAATTAGAAAATTGTGAAATTATAAAAAATATCAAACTTTTTTGTTTTCTGTAGTTTTTCAATATTTTGCTTAGCACATGAAAATTGAGAAATTTTCAAAAATCTCAAAAAAATTACATTTCTTCGATTTTTCAATATTTTGCATGCTTGCATACAAAAATTGCAAAATTTTCTAAAATTTCAAAAAAAAAATATGCTATTTGGTTTTTCGGTATTTTACTTACCATCTGAAATTTTCCGTTCTTCTCAAATTTTCAATATTATGCATTTTATAGTACACGAAAATCGCAAATCTTTTTAAAATTCAAATATTCTTTTTTCTCCACTTTTTTAATATCATACACTGAAAATCATGAAAGTTTCAAAATTCTAAATCTTTTTTGTTTTTTCTGGTTTTTCAATATTTTGCTTGCTTGAAATGTTTTGGACACTTCGTTTTTCAATATTTTGCTTGTTATTGCATACTAAAATCGTAGTATCTTCAAAAATCACAAAATTTCCTATGCTCTTGTAACGACCCAAAATCCATGTACCGTTCTATCTTACTTCTTTAATAGAGTACTCTTTTCCTTTCAAACGCTGGTGTATATTTAATTCTTGTTAAACATATTTAAGAGTAAGTTTGTATCTTATTTGTTAATTCATTGCACTGTTGGTCTATAGACCACATGTTCAAACCTCGGGCCTTGCAATTGTTTTTATCAATTATTATTTTAAAACCCTTTCATAACATACAAATGACTATTCAATTTCTTTTTATCAAAATCTCCAAAATGAATTCACATAATAAATTAGAATTATTATGTTCGTAAATCCTTCTTTATATGTCTCACTTCCTCCTCCTCCTTCCTCAAACTCTTACACCCTCAACTCAAAGCTCTCATCTCTTTTTTTACCTTCTCGAAGCTAGTGATCATCGGAGTATTTCCCGGTAAGCTAGAAATCCAATCGGTGAACTGGTTGTTATAACGACTCACACAACTCGTAAGTCCCTCGATTCTTCCTCCTTTCTCCATCACTATCTCATGTCGTGCTAGCGTAAGCCCGCTGAAATTTATCTAAACAATAACAATATTATGTTTTGTAACAAAACTGATAGGGTGGCCATTAATGAACCAATGTTAAGATATCACTTTGATGATGATACTATCCATGTAAGAATCGCCACCATGTCGCATACACTTCACTCCTATGTGTGTAAAACATGTTTTTGTTCATACTTAATGACGTTTTAAAAATCATATATAAGTGCTGGAATTCTGAACAGCCCGCCGTAAAATGGACGTATCTTCTATTGTAAGACCTCAAATTGCACGTTTCTTTTTCTTAATAATAGATACACAAAAAGATCTACACTTTTCGTGTTTTAAGTGTTTTTCTGCTAAAACTTTTGACACTTGTATGATTTCGATGTTCTGGGAATTGCCGGCTGAACCGGTATATAATTTTTAGTTTATTCGTCGTTAATTATTTTACTGATCCGTCTTTTGCATTAGAAAGTTTTCTGAATCTTACATGCACAATAAAAATTTTAGATCATTCTCGCTGCGTTCGAATAACGACTTAGTGGCAAGAACGTGAATGGACAGATTTAAGAGAACCTGGGTCATCGACACTAAACTACCCATAACGTATGCATCGGGACCACAAACTTAGCAAACCTTATATGTACCTGAATTACACAGAGAAATCTAGAGATTTCTTGTTGACATCCGAATCGAAAAATGAATATTTCTGTATGATACCTGCTCTGCAAACTATTTTTCTTTTTTTGTCCAGAATAAAAGAAATCTTATTTTGTATCGATATTTCAAACATACATAAAATCGGCTTCTGGAATCCAAACTGAGTAAACTCAAGTTGTTTGGATATATATATAATGAAATACCCAATTGTTCCTAGTTCAACACTTTTTCTAAAAACCATCATAAAATATTTTTTTCGGAGTTTTAAAAACACGACTTGAATCTGGACAAAACTGAAACCTTCGGCACAACTGTCGGGAAAAAAATTCATTACTCTAGTTCTAAAGATTCAAATCGCGTAAACTTTAGTTATTTTGATAACTATATTAAAAGACCTATCTTTTTCTAGTTCAACTCCAGACCTGAAAACCGACAAAAAATATCATAAACTGCAATTCTAAAACTTGCAACGATTCTGGACTGTTTCTGTCCAGTTTTGCACGGTGTCACCAAAAACCTTATAACTCACTCATTCGGACCCCGAATGAGGGGAACTCGGTTTTGTTGGTTGCCTGACTTCCTTATATAAAACTTTTGTATTTATTACTAATCCTTAGAACAGAAACTGCATTTTCGTGCATGTGAACTAGCGCTAATTGTATGAACTGTCATTCTTGTAAACTATACTTTAAATACTTGCATTACAACTCGAACCTGACATGAATTTCGTGAATACGTGTATCCTTAAATTCGTGAATCTGTGACATGATATGAAACTATACAACACATGTCCATGGACCCATATTTGATTCATATATGAGACTAGTAGATTAGAAACGGAGTTGGGGTAGTTTGGGAAATGAGATGCTGTCAATTTGTTTCAGGAGTCCTCTTATTAATGCATAAATCTGTGAATTCGTGTTGTTGTGGTACCAAACCGGAACGGTACATTGTTAACTCATGGATCCGTATTTCTATGGTACCGGACCGAAATGGTACAACTCCTCAAGAAGGTTGAACTCTCACAAACCAAACGTTAGTATAGTAACCTTATCATGATTACATGCTCATTAATAACATGCTTATTATCTTGATCACATGTTTTATCGTATCATGCTTATTATCATGCGTACCTGTTTAGTTACAACCCGCTATCTCTATGCTTATGTTTTTGTTTTAAACCTAGCTTTTAAAATAGATATGTTTTAAATGTGGGACTTACCGAGTGCAAGTTCGCCGACGGACATTCTGTTTTGCTTCTTTTTTTGGGAATGTTCGTCAGGTGATACAAGATCAGGTGAGGCGTTTGAGGGAGAGATCGAGATATCAGAGGATTTCTAGCTGCCTTTTAGTTCCTTTCATAGTATACCTATATGTTAAGGCTTTTCGTTTATTTCCATTTCAATTGTATCGGTTTTTATTCAAACTTGTTATCAATTCTCCCTTGAATATTGTGGACTTGGAATGTAATAATGTAATTGGATTTTTTTTCTCCTTACAAAATTCTTGTTGTATTAACTGTTTGTTTTAACGCTTAACGTATCTATTTCAAGAAAGATCTTTTCTCGATATACATACGTCGCAGGCCTAGTCACGTATCTGCTACCGTATTTTGGAAAGCGGGGCATGACAACTTTTCAGTATTTCAATATTTTGCTGGCTATTGGATACTAAAATCACGATATCATAAAAAATCCTAAAATTTTCCGTTTTCTTCAATTTTTCAATAGTTTGCATTCGTATATAGCACACGAAATTCGTAAATTTTTCAAAAAATCAAAAGTTTCCTTTTTTTTCTTCAAATTACTAATATTATAACATTCGAAAATAGTGAAATTTTCAAAGTTCTTTAACTTTCCTATTTCTTCAGTTTTTCAATATTTTGCTCATAGCACACATAAAAATCACAAAAGTTTCAATAACCTAAATTTTTTTCTGGTTTTCTTCGATTTTTCAATATTTTTAGTGTTATAGCACACGAATATCGCGAAATATTCTAAAATCTTTAAATTTTCTTTTCTTTTCTGGTTTTCCAAAATTTTGCTTTTTTTTACACACAAAAAAAACATGATATCTTCAAAAATCCTAAAATTTTCTGTTTCCTTCCAAATTTCAATATTGTTTCCTTCCAAATTTCAATATTTTGTAAGCACATGAAACTTGCAACTCTTTCAAAAATTGAAAAAAATTCAGTTTTCCTTCAAATTCTTAATATTATAGCATTCGAAAATCATGAAATTTTCAAAAATATCAAACTTTTCTATTTTCAATATCTTACTTGGCACAAAGCACGAAAATTGTGAAATGTTTAGAAAAACCTCAAAAAAATCAATTTTCTTCGATTTTATAGTATTTTGCTAGATATAGCATACGGAATTCGCGAAATTTTCTGTGCACTTCGGTATTTCAATATTTTGCTTGCTATTGCTTACTAAAATCACTATATCTTAAAAAATCCAGAAACTTTTTTTTCCTTCAAATATTCAATATTTCGCATCTATAACACAAGAAAATTGCAATTTTCTTAAAAATTCAAAAAAAATCTCCTTTCTTCAAATTTCTAATTTTACACCATTCAAAAATCGTGAAATTTTCAAAAATCTCAAAATTTTCGATTATTTTCAGTTTTTAATTAGTTTACTTGTTATATAGAGAACGAAAATCGTGAAATTTTCAAGAATCTAATTTTTTTTTATTTTTTCAATATTTTGCATGTTATACGAAAAATCGTGAAATTGTCAAAAATACCAAAATTTTCAGTCCTTTTCGATTTTCCAAAATATTTTGCTTGCTATTGCACACAGAGATCACGATATGTTTAAAAGAACGCAAAATTTTCTGTTTTCTTCATATTTTCACTATTTTGCATGGTGTAACACACGAAAATCGCAAATTTTTCAATATTCTCTTTTCTTCGTGTTTTCAATATTTTGCGTAGTATATAAACACAAGGAAATCGCAAATTTTTCAAAAGTTTCAAATTTTTCCTGTTTTCTTCAAATTTTTAATTTTAGCATTTGAAAATCGTGAAATTGTCAAAAATACCAAACTTTTGTATTTTCTTCGGTTCTTCAATATTTTGTTTAGTATACGAAAATCGTGAAATTTTCAAAATCTCAAAAAAATTTAACTTTCTTCTTTTTCCAGTATTTTGCATGCTTTTGAATACGAAAATCACAAAAAAATTCTTAAATCTCAAAATTTTCTATGCTACTCAGTTTTTCAGTATTTTACTTATAATTTGCACACACAAATCCTAAAATTTTCTGTTTTTCCTCAAATTTTCAATATTATGCATGTTATAACACACGAAAATCGCAAATTTTTTTAAAATTCAAATAATTGCTTTCTTCAAATTTTTAACATCATAGCACTTGAAAATCATGAAATTTTCAAAAATCTATAATTTTTCTGTGTTTTTCCGGTTTTTCAATATTTTGCTTGCTATACATGAAAATCGCGAAATTTTCAAAAATCTCAAAATGTTTGTATTCTTTGGTTTTTCAATATTTTGCTTGTCATTACAGACTAAAATCACAATATATCTTCAAATATCACAAAATTTTCTGTGCTCTTTAGCATTTCAGTATTTTGCATATTATTGGATACTAAAATCATGATAACATCAAAAATCCCAAAAAAAAATTGTTTCCTTCAATTTTTCAATAGTTTCCTTTCTTATATAGCACACATAATTCGTAAATTTTTCAAAATATTAGAAGTTTTCTTTTTTCTTCAAATTACTAAATATTATAGCATTCGAAAATCATGAAATTTTCAAAGTTCTCTAACTTTTCTATTTATTCGGGTTTTTAATATTTTGCTGGAAAATCGCAAAATTTTAAATAATCTAATTTTTTCTGTTTTCTTCGATTTTTCAGTATTTTGCTCGTTATAGCACACGAATATCACGAAATATTCTAAAATCTCTAACTTTTCTATGGTTTTTTGGTTTTTCAATATTTTTCTTGTTATTGCACACAAAAACAACAAAACTTGCAAAACGTGATTTTTTTCCGTTTTCCTAAATTTTTTTGTTTCCTTCCAAATTTCAATATTTCTTAGGCACACAAAACTTGCAAATGTTTCAAAAATTGAAAAAAAATTCTGTTTTTCTTCAAATCCTTAATATTATAGTATTCGAAAATCATGAAATTTTCAAAAATATCAAAATTTTCTGTTTTCTTCGGTTTTCAATATATTGTTTACTACAAAGCACGAAAATCGTGAAATTCTTTAAAAACTCAAAAAAAACAAATTAGTTTTCTTCGATTTTTTAGCATTTTGCATGAAGCATACGGAAATCGAGAAATTTTCTGTGCTCTTCGGTGTTTCAATATTTTACTTCCTATTGTTTACTAAAATCACCGTATCTTCGAAAATCCCCCCAAAAAAAAAGTTTTCTTCAAATATTCAATATTCTGCATACCATAACACAAGAAAATCGCAAATTTTTCAGAAATTCAAAAAAATTCTCCTTTCTTCAAATTTCTAATATTAGCATTCAAAAATCGTGAAATTTTCAAAAATCTCCGACTTTTCCGTTATTTTTAGTTTTTCAATAGTTTACTTGTTATATAGAGCACGAAAATCGCGAAGTTTTCAAGAATCTAAAAAAAATCAATTTTCTTAGTATTTTCAATATTTTACATGTTATACGAAAAATCGTGAAATTGTCAAAAATACCAAAATTTTCGGTCCTTTTCGATTTTTCAAAATATTTTGCTTGCTGTTGCACATAAAAATCACGGTATGTTTAAAATATCCCAAAATTTTCTGTTTTCTTTATTTTTTCAATATTTTGTATGACCACACAAAAATCGCAAAATTTATGAATGTTGCTACTTCTTGCAGGGTGATGATTAAGGATGGCAAAACTAATTGTATTCTTATGTTGGATAAGAACTGAAAGAAGGAAAAATCTTGATTCTTTAGATATGTTTATTTCAGCACACATGGTATCTTAATAACATTTAGATGGAGCTATCAATGAGTGGAAGCGGATTTTGCCTTCAAAGCCCATAATTTTCCCACTGAATCAAATCTTGCAGCAGCCAATATTTGGAATAAATTGTAGCAGCATTTTCTTTATCAATGTATTTATTTTTGTGCATCCAGAAATTTTATTGTGAGATGTGGAGCTTATATTTTATGGTTGTATTTGTGAGAAAAATTACGATGTCTATTCTCCTTCCACTAATAAAATCCATAATATATTAGTTCGATCGCTAATTGGTTATCTCGATCGCTAATTGGTTATCTCGATGCAATTGCTTTGTTATGTAATTATCTTACTTTATTTAAACTTATTTTATTAAGTTATCTTACTTTATTTAAACTTATTTTATTAAGCTGGACGTCTTTGTCCTGCTTTTTACTTTAATAAATCGTAAAATTTTCCAAAATATCAAATTTTTCCGTTTTCTTCGGTTTTTCAATATTTACTTATTATTTTCAATATTTTACCAATAAAACCTAAGTAAAAGAAGAAAAATAAAAATATTCTAAAGAAAGGGAAGGATCAAAATACTCTACCTTGTAATCCTAGGTATATGGGATGGAAGTATGATAAAATTTAGGTAGAAAGTCAATAAAATATTTTCCATGGCCCATGTAGTATGGAATTTAATTAAGGATAGACAATAATTTTTCCATTAAATCTAAGCTCGATAAAGGATTATTCTGAGAAATATTCTTTCATATAGTCTTATATATCATATAGATATACTGCCCTTGAGAACAGAAGGCTATACCGGCACATTTTGAAAGTCTCACTGCGAGTCCAGATGCTATAACAGCACTTTAAAAAAATGCCACTACAAGTCCAGATACTATTTAATCGAGAAACTATAGCTTCTCTATTGCACCACATTCAGAATTCATTTCAGAGACTATAGCGGCACTTTATAAGCGCATAGGCTGTAGCAGCACCTTTTCGGAAGGTACCTCTATAAGTTTATAACCATAGCAGCATTTTCATTTGTAGTAGCTACATCAGAAAAGCGCCGCTACAAGTGCAAAGGCTATAGCAGCACTTCTCGAGAAGCGCCGATACAAGTGCAGAGGGTATAGAGGCACTTTTCAAGAAACCGACATCGACAGTTACTAAGAAGCGTTGCCACATGTCCAGATGCTATCGCGGCACTTACAAATCAAGAAGCTACGACAGCGTTTGTAGAATTACCTGAATGGGGTATAGCGCCATTTCTCAAGAACATCAAAAAACCTCACCCAATTCTATAAAGTTCTACCACGCGTCTTCTATCATGACTCTTTATCAACAAACTATACGGACTTCATCTATACCTTTTGTTCCCACTTAAATTAAGAATCAACTTCCCTGTATCTATGAACAATAGAATTTGCCTGGTACCTAACCAGCGAAACAAAATGAAGCAGAAGCAAGTCTTCCAGTATTCCTTTTTATTTTTGGACTAGCCAAAAAAAAGGCGCAAAAGTCAGTTTAGATTAGCAATTGTTGTTCCCCGACAAGTTCACATTAAGATATATTTGTTTCAGTTTCTCATTCAAGGATGAAATGGAAATGGAAAATGCCGAAACGACCAAGCCCCTCCCTTGCTTCAAAAGCACAGCAGGTTCTTCTTCTTCTTCGTCTGCAGAAATTACATCGACAACAAAATGTTTGAATTCTCGAACTGGAAAAGGTAAATATCAACCATGTACGAACATGATAATGATCGTAAATTAGGTTATACTGACCCGGAACTTAGCCTGCTCTTGCCGGTCAATATATGCAAGCAGCTCCTCTTGCTTCATTAGGGCATCATGTAAAGCCTGCTTGGCCAAATAAAAATGTGTTATCTCAAGCCTCACTATAACTTTTAAGGTTTCAGTGCAGCTGCAATCATTTGCACTAAAAACAGTTTATTCAGACATGATATTCTCAGACTTAAAGTCGCCAAATACCACAATCAGTTCATCCTGTGATCTGTGAGCTCCTTCAGTTTCTCTAGGATGTATGCAATTAATTCATGATACAGCAGATATGATATCTCCCCTTCGTTCTTGTGTTCTTTCTTACAGTATAGTAATCTTGTAGACATGTTTATATGTGCGCGCGTGCACGCATGCACATGTGTATGCTCTTCACAGATTATTCTTTTGCGTTAAAGTTTGTGCCTTACTTTCAATTGTCAATCGAGTAGCACTTTTGCCATGAGTCCAAGTAACTAATAAGGAACTAAAGTTTATGTTCAGAAAATTGATGGAGAGCATGCATTTAATGTTCAGAAAATGTCATAAAGCACTACGCAAAATCTGGCAGTAGTAAATATATAAGCCAACAGGTGACACAACTTACCCTTTTGGTTGAAATAAGCTCAGCTTCCAACGCATCAACTCTTCGAACAGCAGCATTAAGCAACTCTTCCTTCTCCGAAGGCATCTGAGATGGCTTCGCTTGAAGTTCATCAACCTTTTCTTCGAGCTCTCCTAGCCTTTTCAGTAAAGATGACAATAGGTCAGCTTCTGTGAAACCGGGAGCAGGAGATGGAGGGCGAAATTCCTCCTTTAGCGCTGAATCTACAGAAATGGTCGCATTTTGATGGTCTGAGTGAGTTTTGGATGAGAGCCTTTTAGTTAAGCAGGTTGCAAGTGATTGGAGAAGAGTGAAGAGAGTCATAATGAAGGCCATCAAAAAAGCGCGCAGATGTGTAGGGAGTCTTGAAGTTGGCTTTTTGGCATCTGTTGAAGGAAATGATCCTGATTCAAGGAAAATAGGCTGTTTTAAAATTAAATAAATTGCCTAGGAAGAATTAGCAGACAACAATTGTCAAAAAGAGTACATTGAATACGAAAGCTTGGTGGGATAATAATTAGCATGTTAACTGAAAAGGTAGCTGACCTCTTTGATGGGAAATGACTAACACGACGGCTATAATAACAAAAAAATTCAAGAATTTAAATAAAGATAGCAAGAGAAATTAACTTGCGCGCGCATGCACACAAAAGCAACAAAACTACTCCACCTTCTAGAAATACGTTTTCCATTCCGTATAAGCGTACATATGAAGACTACCCCTATAGTACCACCTTTCATAACAAGTGGCATTCTGCATTCCCATTTTCATTCCCCTTACCGAAACACTCCACGTTCTAGGTAACATTAATGTGACTTGTAGAACATCGAAATTAGAGAGAGAAAATAGACTCTAAATAGAAAAGGTTCATTTACAAACCTTTGAATGAATTGAGCCTTTTATTAGAAACTTGTCTGCTCCATGCTACATCTACAGCTTTGTCAACCATGGGGATATGTTCATCATATGCTGAAAAGCCAACAGTAGCTCTCCCGGCAATTTTTGCCTAAACAAAAGCAGCAGCAGCAATTGAGTTATCATCTTTATCAATATGCATAACTATACATAATGTGAAATTTGGATGTGAAAAAACCGGTATCATACATCTGCCACACTCACCACCTTTCATTAAGAAAAGGCATCTCTCTTTTAAATTGCATTTTCAAATAGTGTATATTTTTATGTATTCTTTTGTTTGAAGAATGGCCAGAGAGATGCATTTACCGAAAAAAATATTCAAAATAACTAAACTCTCAACCGTTTCTGTAATCTTTACCAGTGTGCAAAGCATAATACAACCACTATACGCTGAAAATATAATCATCAATCTCTAGTTTTCGAGTCTGCAAGTCTAAGAGCATGCATGCAAATATATATAACATTTCCATATCCCTATTGTATGTGAGGATGACAAGAGGGTTGTGTAAAAGTTCAACACACATTTATATGAATAAGTGTACACTTGATAGCTATTTCGTAGGAATCTTTAGGTAGTAGCATTAGTTTGCCTGATGTATAGATTGGGATTCGACTCTACAAAAAAATCAGCAGTTTAAAACTTTAAATACAGCTTATGTGGGTGCTAATGTATGAGCAATGTCAACAAAAATATAGCAAATCCGAATACTTTTCAAACCTAACATTTAATTTGAAGCAGGCCGTCTGAATGTCACCCACCTTACATTCATGCTCTCCAAATGCAAAGGTGTGGAGTTCAGTCAAACCAACTACACGCCTATTTCTTTAAACAGCTCACTCTGTCCTGCTCCTTAATCATGTGTTCACATCCAACCAGCGGTGTTTCCTTAAACCTTTCCATCTATATTTCTCGAAGCACATATGTAGTAATCACAAGCATTCCATCCCAAACGCATACTCCACTCCATCACAAAAATAGGACCCTTGGTTTTTATGAGCCTTGCATCTATTTAAAGCTACAAAAGGAATGACCGTCTACTTAATGGGGCTACTTGCATGCACCCTAGCTGTCCTAGCAGAAACATTAAGCTAATGAATATGCTAAAAGGTGTTTTGACATAAATGCACAAAAAAGGAAGAATTTAGATTTTTTTTTAAAACGGCCATTAAATGGTTGCATAACAGTGTTTCTAGATGGATTAACATGATCTATCGGTGTAGGGAATTACAACCTCTTATTTGATTGCTTGATTCCCGGTCCCTAAGGAACCACCGAAAGGGCTGCCGTATGTCATGAGATGGTTCGGAATGCCCTAGCGAGAGCGAATTCAATACACTTTTTCTTTCTCTTTCCATCTTATCTCAAAGGACTGGGAAAAAAGGTTTAAAGAAACAGTAGTATGTGACTTCCCAACCTCATCATGGACTTAAGATATGACAACCTCGTGTTTGGTTGCTTGATTCCCCAGGATATATCATAAGACAAATTATTGGAATCAGAAGCATATGATGCCACAATTTCAACACAGATACCCATGAGAAAGTTACTCTTAAGAAACAAAATTGTCACACACACACACACCAATTGTCTTGAAAGAGTTCCAAGCATACCTCTTCATGAACAGGGGTTAGCTTGGATTGTGACATATAACCCAACAACTTATCTGTGGTAAATAAGTCTTCAGCTTCGGAACCAGACTCCCCAGCAGATGTATCACTGCCATTTATCTGGTTCAACAAGGAAACCAATTGAATTTATTATAAATACTAAAACAATTCCAAACAAACAAGTAGGCAAAAACAAACAGGCCAAACCGCTGGGAATCGTGGCTTAGTATAAGCAATAATCTTTCCGCCGCCATTGGAAACAGTAACTATTTGCCTGCCACATTGTGCTTTACCGCTAAGGACCATCTAAACAACAATGAAGACCATCACAAGGGCGAGTTAGAGAAGCTAAATATCGACCATCAAAAAAATACCTGATAAATAGATACCTTTAATATGTTAGGATCCTTCCATGGCCCTTTTTCAGACTTAAGACATCCACCATGATCAGCACAAGTGCATGTACCACCAAGAAATTCAGGTAACTCGCTGGAGAAATCAAGATGATGCAGAAATTAGGTCTATGAAGGAATAATTGATTTTTCCTAAAACAGATAATAAACTTAACCTAGAATCAATTATTTCGAACAGCTTGCCCTGGTACTTGTTTCCAAGAACCTGAATTAAATTTGAACAAACAAATTTAATGAAATAGTTAGTAACCTCCAGAGGGGGGGGGGGGAGTCTACTTGGTGAATATCACTCCTTACATGTATTTTGGAAGTAGTTTTGGGATCAAGAAATGATTTTATAGAGTTCCAGAGCAGTCTAAAGCCAGGGCCAGCATTGATGATAAACATTCCATGTAAAGTCTGCGGAGACATCATTAAAATCTTTTGAGAAGGCCATAATTAGCAGTTTTCTTTAGTTCCAATTTCCAATTCTTAGCCACGTTAACAAAGTCACTCAAATACTATAGCAAGATTACATACTTACTTCTGGATAATTGTCTCCATCAATTTTCTGCAACCTCATTATTAATTCTCGTGCTGTTTTGCTGAAGTTTTTCAATCCCTGTTGAACAATCACTTTACCATCAAAGAAAGACAACATCGTCCACATATATTACTAACTATAATAAAGGGGAAGTTTCGATTCAACTTGTAAAACAAGTTCATACTTCGGTATTTTTATAAACAGAACCGACACCTTACCACGCCCTGAACATCCAGAATAGTTGTACTTGAATCAATGTGCCTTTTCACAGCAATTGAGCAGGCTGGGAACTTAATCAAAAAGCTCCTTTCGAACTCTTTCACATGATATTTGATATATCGGTCCATAGTCGTCACTTGCATAAGTTTGCTGGGCTCAACTTTACCCAGTCTTTCAATGTAAACAGGTCGCCCCTCTTTGTCCACGCCATGATAACCATGAGGATAATGCTGCAGTACTTCATCTAATTCGTCATACTCAAAATCCTGATGAACAAAGGTGACATTAAATTATATTCAACTCTAGAGGTGATGCAATCACAAACTTAATGATGAAGTTCCAAGGAACAGGCTATAAGGAAGTCTGTAACTCTGAAGAAAGATTATGGTTTAAATAAAGGCCTCCTCCCCTGGTAGCTAGTTGTATGAGCAGCCTCAAACAGGAGTACAGGCAGCAGTCCAAAAAGAGTATAAAACTGTATATACCTAACTGATGAACATGCTTTAACAAATTTGAATTATAAACAATAATGGGGAATCACCAATAACAAAGTTTTTGACCAAAAATTAGTTCTTGAATTTTGATAACCAGATAGCATCAATGGAAGATAGGATCATAGATTATACGATTAAGGTGTAAAAGGGCCATTGAAAGAGCCATTGAAAGATTCAGGCTAAACAAAGTTTCTTCAAACTGCATTTGTGAGAAACTAATAGAGTGTCATCCACCTACTTCATTTTGATGCTGTAAAACTATAATGGAATGCAATGATCCCCAGGTGTAAGATTAGAGGTGACCCATACAACATCAGTTACCACACTGAAGAAAGGGTCTCTATTTTATAGTTACTCGAATATTATAGTTGACGTTAATCATTACCTCTATGATAGTGTCAGTACCAAACTCCTTCCTCCATTGAATCATTTCAGCCCACATGTGCTTTGCTTTCTCTATATCAAATTTTCTTGCCTTCAAAAACCTAAATTATAGAAAATCAGTACATCAGATACAGAAAAGTGCTACTCTGAAAGAAGAATATTATCCTAAAGCAGAAAACATAATAAATAATCGATTTGGAGTGTCGAAGTAAAGCAGCATTAAAATCATAGGAACTTAATAAATTTAACATTTTTCCGTTGTCCAGTTCACCAGAAACACAAGGCAAGTTAGACATGTCTGGGCCAATGTTGCCTCTACGAAAACCAAACGAAAAAATTAACTACACGTTAGAGTATGTATTTAAATGTTAAGCTAGGGTATCATCCATAAATTAGAACTTGGGATACCATCAGGTGCATCGCTTGTAGAAACATGTTACAATCAAATCGGTTGAATTGTTGTCATATTGAAATGAATCGAGGTTGATGAGGAGT
Source organism: Agapanthus africanus (assembly GCA_030015575.1). Classification (NCBI taxonomy): domain Eukaryota; kingdom Viridiplantae; phylum Streptophyta; class Magnoliopsida; order Asparagales; family Amaryllidaceae; genus Agapanthus; species Agapanthus africanus. Next base: position 11,700,843 of record CM057344.1, on the reverse strand, counting down.
TAGTCAATGATGTTCGAACATGTACTTTTTTTAAGCATCTATTTATTTTCGATCAGTATATATGGATTGATCACAAGTTGAAACATGGTTAGAGCACTTATGTGTCTTGTACTTATACTAAATTCGGTTAATATTAATCTCGTAACATTTCTGATATATTTGATAGTCGCCAATTAAAAGGAGACATTTTCTCAATCTTTGTTATAGCCATTGCGGCCGCGGAAGCGGCTATTGGACTAGGTATTGTTTCGTCAATTTATCGTAACAGAAAATCAACTCGTATCAATCAATCGAATTTATTGCATAATTAGTCATAATTATCATATAAATATCATTATCGTATAAATATAGACATAGCATAATATATCATAATATATATAAATAATAGCATCATAATATATATAAATAATCAACGTATGCATTTAGCTTTGATCTATCGTGCCTAAATACATAAACAAAACATTAGAAGATTAACTATCATGCATGTTAGAGCATCAAAATATATTGAGAAGCTTCTGGTTAAAACTCACTAGGATAAGCGCTATTATGGAACCGGACAAAACAACAAGCGATGAAACCAAATGTATCCATTTAGATTTGATATATCATGAATAGGTACATAAAACACAACATTTGAAGATAAGCTGTCCAATGATCAACAACTACAGAATAAGCATCTTAATATATTTCATGTTATTTTTGTGAGATGTTGAGCAATGCACAAAATATCTTGAAATCATATTATTTTATATTTAGCCTATTTAGATATCACGTATCATGTCTAAACAAGTCATCGTTATCAGCCATCACCGCCTTAAGCCTTTTCCCATCAAAAAGGGGGTCAGCATGAAAGATTAGACAGGGTCCTGTCAGGGTCGACTATACATCAACCCTCTCTTAATTAGTAACAAATTTCTGGTTGACATACTACAAGCTTTGTCTAAACTAAAGGAGAAACCTAGAAGGGGAAAGCTCATATATTTGCTATAGGAAACTATTTTTAACTCGAGGCATAGGTAAGGCCAAGAGCCAAAAATAACATATTGGATTCTAAATTTTCAATCTGTAACATGCATTTTTTACTTGTTTGTATTAGAGCTAATTCCTACCAGTGGAATTCTGGTCAATTTCTCTATGTATATAGATTCTTGATTAGTGTGTGTAAGCAGTTGTATAAACACATGTATGCGTATTACTACTCACAATCGTGTGCCTATGTTAACTCAAGGCATAGGTAAGGACGAGCAAAAAATAACATATTGGATTCTAAATTTTCAATATCTAACATGCATTTTTTTTACTTGATAGGATTAGAGCCAAATTCCTATCAGGGTAATTCTGGTCAATTTCTCTCTGTATATATATATACTTGATTAGTGTGTGTAAGCAGTTATGTATACACATGCATGTGTATTACTACTCACAACTGTGTGCCTATGTTCTACATTTCATGATCTGTTGTCTCATGGCAAATGTGCAAAATGGTTGTTGTTCCTGGCTCAAAAGACGTAAACTTAAGGACGGCAAAGAGAAAATTCAGACGAAACTACCAACGAATTGAAATAGCTTCAAGGATCATATATAGAGCTCATTTTTTTAGCCAACTGTTCCCTAAGATAGATTAATTTCATGAATAGTATATGCTATATAGCATCAACTACCATTATTCAATGACTAGGATACTTCAAAAAAAATACAACACAACAACAAGCCTTTATCCCAAATCTTTTTGGGGTCGGCTATATAAATCATTTTCATTGTTTTTGCTCTGTTAAGGATTGTCCCCTCGGTTAAATCAATACTTCAAGAAAAATGTTTTTAACTAACAATAATAATCCTTTTACTTCTTCTTACGCCAAAAACCGGCAAAGGAAGAGGTAAATGAACATGGTTGAACACTATTTAATACATCGACTTCGGAAAATTGGAGAAAAAATCTCTGGAACATACTGGGGCATAGAATCAGTGAGCGTAAGCATGCACCCAGAAACCTTTAAGGGTGTGCAATGAAACCTCAGGAAATATTCACTAACATAGCCAAAAGATGCTAACATACCTCAACATCATATGATAGTCATCGTGCTTTGCAGGTAGCAACTCATCCAAAATCAGTGCCTGGCGAAACGCATCGACAGCTTGCAGATCTTCTATATCCCTTATATCCTCAATTGAAACAGAAGCTACTCGTTTTCCAGTCTTCCTCCTGTTCTTTTTCTTTAAAGAATGTCGGAGTTTGCTCGATGCATCTATTGCCTTTTTCTTCAAGGATCCAATCCTTGTCCTCCTTTCATCTTCTGAACATTCAAAGTCTGAAGATTTACGTTCTTTACGCTCATCGTGACCAGAAGAACCATCAAAGCCTGTAACATTTATAGTGTCGGTAAATGTTTTACGAACTAAAATTTTTCATATAGCTTAGCAGCAAGGTTTAAAATGTTGGTATCGGAATCGGAATTCGGATGGTCATTTTTGGGATCAGAATCGGCCCACTTCATTCGTATCGGATGTCTCGGAACGGAAATATCGGATTTTATATCGTTTGACAAAAGTCACAAAACACCTATTTTAAATTTATGAAATTCTTTAAATAAATAAATAAAAGCAACTATAAACTATTTGGCAAAATCTTTAGCATTAATTATGTCTAAAATGGTAATCTTAGTAAAAAGAAGTATAATTTTTTGATATATTCCTAGTAATTTAATGATGTCAAATAACCGTAAGCAATATCCAATTACTAAACCCACCGACCCACTATTAAACTTAATATTAGAACCATACTAATCAAATAATAAACCCCATATATCTCAATATTGGATGGTATCGGTATCGGAACTCGGACAATCATTTTTTGGATCAAACTTGGCCATCTCGGATCGAGATCGGCCAAGATTTCAAACCATGCCTAGCAGAAGAATTTAAATTTGAAGATATTTCACTAACTCGCTTCAAAACTAGGATGGACCTTAATGCATCATATATATTCAATTAACAATAAATGAGAAAACAAGTAGTATCTACGAGTTGTAATAATAACATTTTATTCCTTGGGATTTTAACATGAGATGTTTTCTACATAAAACGTTCAAATTTGTAGTTTTTGAGCGCTCTAATTTTAAACCCACCGCTGCCGGTCCAAAGTCCGGATGAGAAAGGATGAGCTTTGTGATAGGCTTGTGACAGCCAACATAAAACTTTGTCATATTCTATGACATGAACCGTAATAAAAATATCTTTGGGACGTCCCCTATTCCGCGATGCGCTATATCGGATCTCGGAGGTAGTGTTAAGTATGCAAGAGCTTCTAGGTCGTCGTTCGGAAGCAGCGCGCTACAACGGACCCCGCGTGTAGTGACAAATAAGCAAGGCTTTTATAGGATCCGTCTAGCTTGTTGAAATATAGGTTCTCTTATGGATAGACTACCAGAATTAGTGGAGGTGATGATTAGGAGAGTTAGTATTATGTGTTTACAAAAAACTAAATGGGTAGATGAAAATGGTAGAGTCATAGAGTCTTGGGGTTATAAACTTTGGTATACGGGTAGAGATAAAAATCGTAATGGGATGGACGTAATTATAGATAGACGGTTGCTTGAGGATATAGTTAAGATTAAGAGAGGTGATAAAATTTTACTGGTTAAACTTATTCTAGATGGGAAGATCCTTAATATTATTAGTATGCACCACAGATAGATCTTGATCATGCTAGCAAACGTCTATTTTGGAAGGATTTAGACGGGATGGTGCAAAAGATAGCTAGTAGAGAGAGGTTATTTACTAGTGATAATCTCAATGGATATGTAGGAACTAGACGTAGTAGATTTGATAATATCTATGGAGGTTTTGGTTTTGGACAAATTAATGAAACAAACAACTTGATTCTAGATTTTGTCATGTCTTATGACTTGATTTTAGCACACTTGGTTTAGAAAAAGAGAGTCTCACTTTATCACCTTTAGGATTGAATCGAGTGCAAATCAAATAGACTTTTTCCTGACTAGAATGATAGATAGAACTTGTATCGATGGTAAGATAGTGTCAGGTGAGAATGTAACCACTCAACCTAGACTTATAGTTTTAGATGTTCGATTTAGAAGAGAACCTAGGAAGATTAGACGTAAGATAGAGCCTAAAATTAAATGGTGGCGACTGAAGGAAGGTAACCAAAAATCCTTTATAAATCGTGTAGTTCAAGCTGCGGATTGGCAGTCTGAAGATGATTCAGATATGGAATAAGATGGCTAGTTATATCAAGAGGATAGCTAGAGATCGACTTGGTGAGTCAAGGGGTGGTGCTCCACCATCTAAGAACACATCATAATAGAACGAAGAAGTAAAGACTGCTATTAAAATCAAGAAAAATTCTTATAGAGGTTTGAAGAAAAGCAGAGATGCGGAAAAATTTGAGAAATATAAAATAACTAAAAAAATTAAGAAAGCCATTCGGGAAGCAAAAGCGAAGGTCTACAAGGAGATGTACGAGAAGTTGGACACTAAGAACACTGAAAATGATATATACATAATTGCTCGGATACGGGAAAGAAAGACCAGAGACTTATGTGCGGTGAAGTGTCAATGATGAACTTCAGAAGGTTTTAGTTCGAGATGAGGATATCAAGAAAAGTTGGAGAGATTATTTTGACAAATTGTTCAATGAAAGCTTTACTAAGGACTTGGATGGACTTGTCATTCAATCTCAAGATATAAACAGTGATTTCATGCGTTGAATAAGAATACCTGAGATTAAAGAGGTTTTGAAAAGAATGAAATCAAGAAAAGCAGTTGGTCCAAACGAGATTCCTATCGAGATTTGGAAATGCTTAGGAGAGTATAGATGTTAGATGGCTGACAGGTCTGTTTAATAAGATTTGGCATACCAAAAAGTTACCAAATGGGTGGAGAAAAAGTACCCTTATACCTATCTAAAAGAACAAGGGTGACATTCAAAATTGCTCAAACTACCGTAAAATAAAACTTATGTGTCACATCATGAAGTTTTGGAAGAGTAATTGAACACAGGGTACGGAAGGATATTAAGATAACAGAGAATCAGTTTGGATTCATGCGTGGACGATCGAGAACAGAATCTATTCATTTGCTTCGTTAGTTTGTCGAGCGTTTTCGAGAGAGGAGAAAAGATTTGCATATGATATTTATTGACTTAGAAAAAGCGTACGATGAGGTACCTAAACAGGTATTATGGGGGCAATGATGAAGAAGGGGGTCCTAATCAAGTACAATGACATTATTAAGGATATGTATGATGTAGTGGCAAATGTCAGAACTTGCAACGGCCTAACGAGTGATTTTCCGATTACAATTGGTTTGCATCAAGAATTTGCATTAAATCCATTCATGTTTACCATCGTGATGAATGAGCTTTACTAGAACTATACAGGATGAGATACCTTGGTGTATGTTATTCGCTGATGATATTGTTATGGTGAATGAGACGAAAGCAGGCGTTAATGCCAAGTTAGAGTTATGGAAACAAACGTTGGAATCTCAGGGGTTCAGATTGAGTAGGTCCAAGACAGCATATATGCAATGTAAATTTAGCAAACGGAGAAGTCGAGACCACATTGGTATAACACTGGTTGGGCAAGAGATATCACCGAGCGATCAGTTTAGATATTAAAAAGATGGGGAGATTGATAGCGATATCAACCAAAAGATCCATGCTGGTTAGTTGAAATGGAGGAGTGCAACGGGGATATTATATGATTGTAACTTTCCGTTAAGCTTGAAATGGAAGTTTTATCGGAGTGTTATTCGGCATGCCTTATTATATGGTACAGAATGCTGGGCTCCTAAAAAGCATCATACACGGAAGATTCACGTAGCGGAGATGTGCATGCTTCGTTGGATGTGTCGTAACACTAGAAAAGATAAGGTGCGAAATGAGGATATTCATGCAAAAGTTGGTGTAACATATGTGGAGAAGAAGATGCGGGAAAATCGACTGAGATGGTTTGATCATGTGCGACGCAAACCTATGGAGGCACCGGTTCAACGAATAGATACTCTTGATATAAGCAATATCAAAAAGGCGAAAAGTAGACCGAAAAAACGTGGATGGAGGTGATACAAAAATACATGGTTGTCAAAGGCTTCAATGAAAGTATATTGTACGATAGGAGTGAGTGAAGACGGAGGATTCATGTGCTGGACCCGGCGTGATTCTTATGTTGGTTCATGTAGTCTACCTCATATGCTTGGGATAAAAGGCTCGGTTGTTGTTGTTGTTGGGAAAACCTGCCATGGTGGTTTTGACAATTTACACTTAAAAATAGACCCGGCCTAAAAATTAAGCCCTAAACCAGAAACCCGACAGGTTTACTAACTCACCCAAACAGTCAATTTCAGAATCAAGCGGGTTTCGGGTTTTCAACGGGCGGGTTGGGTTCTATTAGGTTTTTGGGTTTACCCAATTATAAACATACTTCTAACTCATTCAATCACAAAATATTCATCATACACTACAAAATATCCAACACTTGAGGAATTGAAAATTAAAAATTACAACTTCCGATAAAAAATCTTGAAGTATATATACTCACGAAAATATGTTGATCAATTGGGAATTAAGATAAAGTTTATAGAAATTGTATTGGTTTTCGAACATGTGCAGGCGGATAAACTTGCGGGTTCGGGCGGACGGGTCTGGACCAAGGTCCAAACCAATGTTCTAAAAAGCGGTCTAGACGGCCGTCTAAGTGGAATCGGGTCCCAAGCAACACAGGTACCACCAGGTTTTTAAGTTTTTTTAGTAACCAAATTTACGCCCCTCGCCTCCATACCCACTACAACTATAAGAGCTAAACGTAGGCATTAGAAGTTGGGAGTGACTTTTGGTGCGCAAACCACATTTTTTTCTCTTAGCGAATATAATCAACAAACAAAATAACATCAAAAAAATCTGCAATTATCTCATATCAGCTCAGGAATACGCTGTCAGTCACCAGTCCAAGCACATATTCAGAGAAGAAAATCAAAATCTTGCTCTCCGTCCAATCTAACAAAACTCAACCCAAAAAAAAATGATATTCAGCAAAATAGATCTCTAAATCATATGATAATAGCGCTTCCATGAACCTGGCTTTCTTCTGAATAAAAAAAAAAGCCGCACCAAATCAAACCAAATAGCAAGAAATTCCCAAATAATTTTTACTCAAATATTCAAAACGAAGAGAATCCAAAACCCTAGCTTGGTCTCCAATTAAACAAACAAACACCAAGCAAAAAGACTCCAGATTGAGGAAACTCACATGGTATAGCGAATCGATCGAGCGGTCCTGACATCACGGATCAAAATTCAACCCTGATCTAATCAATCAACCATCAATAAAGCCTCAGATCCCTAAATAAAAATAATAAAAATAATAAAAATAAAAACCTGCATTTGAATTAGAAACCCTAAAATTAACAGATCATCCCAAAAATTCAAACTTTTTATCGGATTGGAGTACCTCGTAGCAATGATAATATGGGGAAAAGAATCGCCGACACGTTTCCGAAAATTTTGGCCGATTTTTTCTGAGATCTTTTGTTTGAGCTCCTCTTGCTTTTCTTTTGAGGGGGAAGAGTCAGCAAGCGGCGCCTGCGAGATGGTGGGCCCCGCACAATGGCAGAACGCCCCGTGGGAGCAGGCCTGTCTGGGCGCTGCCCGCTCGTTGAAATCGCCGGCCCACTAATTTGCTTTATCCACGACCATGCTGCTCCCTCCGTTTCTATCGTCTCTGTCACTTTTTGATTTTTGATTTTTTTTAAATATTAGGTCTTTTAGGATATATCAAGAACTTTTTTTTTAATTTTGTCAGAAGACACTTCTACTATTACTATTTGATGAGATTTCCTAAATTGATCCGGGTTTAAATGGGTAATTTGCATTCATGTAATTATAGATTTAAATTTTCTTAATAGATGTGCAAAAGCAAAACACGATAAATAAATGGAAACGGAAGAAGCATTAATCATGAATTGCTCATAGTTATTAGTTGCCTTCTGCTCCAATTGAACTTTCCTGTGATATAGTCAACCATAAACAACAAAAGAAATTTCAACAAATGATTATTACACAAGAGAAGAAGATTAAAGCACTTTTGTTGTGTAATACCAATAAATAACTAAATAAGTAAACCGCTGCACTTTATTGACTCGAGCTAGTAGACAACCACCCTTTCACTTATTTATAGTGGTCAAAGTAAAATAATATATGGGCAGTGTAGTGGCCGATAAACCGGTATCGGGGACAGGTACCAATATATCAGTATAAATCGATTGATATACCAACATTTTCAATACTGATTAATATATAAATAAAATATGATGCCCAATAAACAATAGCTTAGTAGGTACGGGTCATATGGCACTTCTTCTCATAGGAAAAGTGCAGGGTTCGATCCTCGAGAGAGGAAACAGATGCAATTTAATGTTCTCTTGGGTGCTTGTGTGTGTATGGGTTATGCTGTTCGACCAGGTCAAACGAAATAGACATTGCTTGCGTTTCCGGACAAAAAAAGAAGAGTATGGGAGAAGAGAAGGTCCTACAAACCTGTGCACATGCACTTCCAAATATTACTCCTAGTATATTCACTATCATCTTATTACAAATATATTCTTTATACGATTAAAATGCATTTTAATTTTTTTTAATGTAGGGTGAATTGCTTGATAATACAGTAATGTTTCATATTTTTATATTTTAATACTTATAATTTTCATCTCTAACACTTTAATACCCTGTAATTCTCCGTTAGCACTTTCGTGCCTTCCGGTTTTACTGTCATGACTATTTTGTGTCGGTTTATTCATTACAGACCATTTTCACATTTTTTTCCCCTGCATGGTTCTAAGAAACCGATGTAAAATAGACAGGGCTGAAAAAATATCAGGTTGCAAAGCGCCAACGGCAAAATACATTAAGCTTTTAAAGCGTTGAGAATAAGATTACAAGATATTAAAGCGCTGAAATGATGAAACATTAAGGTATTATTAAGCAATTTACCCTTTAACATGTTATATTGATTTTAAATAGCTATTGTACTGGTAACATGTTATATTGATTTTAAATAACTATTGTACTGGTAACATGTTATATTGATTTTAAATAGCTATTGTACTGGTATACAAGGCTATACTGATCGATGTACCAGTCATGGACCGGTATACCAGTAAATATTGGTTCTCCAAACCGTTTACTTATCATTAGCCTGCACGGTTTTTAGTTTAGACTAGTTATTTTTTGTTTGTTCTGTTGTTGCAACAGCATCAAATTCAGAATTTTTAGTTATAAATAACTGCTTCTTTTAAGTTATAAATAATTGGCTTTTTAGTAATTGAAAATCGCTACTCACTTGGTATGAATTTCCCCTCATCGTTGTTCTCGTGAGAGATGGCGAGTAAAGATGGAAGATTTGCAACCAACCAACCAAAAAACGCAGGGAAATTTTGAGCAATTAAATACTCACTGAAATTCATTACACCGATGCACCATCACAATCTCGAAGGACCCTAATTTGAGTTGGATTATCATGTAAATCAATTTGTATCCATTACAAGCAAAGCAAAGTCCAAGATAAATTTAGTTTTTTCAAGAGAAAGTAATCATATTGAACCATAATGCGCCCATAATCCCAAAATTTAGTATCTATGAAGATCAAAAACCCCCTTGCTCAGCCAACTTTATGCAAGAACAAAGCTTTTCGGTATCTTCACAACATATTAGCATCTGATAACCGAAACAAAATTTTTACCGCAAGACATACATATGATCTCGCAACATTTCATACATCGATCAATTCACATACACAAGAAATCGAAGCTCATCCATCTTTATATACAGACAGTTATACATATTGTTCTTCATACATAGATATGACTTATTCACAAGCTTAGATAATTATACAGACATTTCATTTACAAATTAACTAGCGATTGGGTTGGGAATAGCAGCTTTTATCTACATCTTCTTGAATGAAGCAACTGCTGCATATATATAGCAGTCTAATGTGTGAGGAGGTAGCAGTTATTAGCAGCACTCATGCCCAGTTCTTTTTCTTGGCCCTGAGTTTCTTAAGCTTGTCCTTCCATTGTGCTGAATAAATCGAAAGCAAAGATTAGACCATAAAAATGAAGAAAATACCCAAGACAACCATACAAAATAAAGCTTAATGTAGCGTTTCTTAATAACGATTATTCAGGTATTAGTCAAGGATATAATATGTGTGTTGGCGAGAATGCACAGGCATTTGACTAAAATAGTTTGAGGGTGTGTCTGCAGCATACTTGTTGAATATCTCAGCTAACGTTGTCGGACGCAATTGCCGATATGTCGTCATTACTTTTTACAGTTATTTAGAACGTATTAAAATGTTGATAGATTTTGATAAATTAGATTAACTCGAAAAAAGTGTCATCAAGACGTTTTTGCTGGATGACTGAAGAACACAATTACCAAGAGGCAAGTGGAGTTTCACCCATTTGGTTGCCCACATGCTGTTTCAATTACACTAGGATCCAAATGCATCAAATCGAACACCATTTTCTTTGGATTTCTTAAAACAATCAACCAAACAACTGAACAAGCCCTACATTTAATCCAGAAGAGTATATAGAAAGTTAACACAACTAACTAAGCACACTGCCTAGAATGACAAATTACAGAAGCTATATGCGGAACTTCAACAGAACTTGCACATAAATTTTGAGGAAACGAGCTCTCACATCATTTGATGTACTAGGTTTGACCTTGGTATGCCACCTCCAAACTATAGGGGAACTCATCCATACTTCCATTGGCTAAAAACATACTTGCCCCTAATACAGATGTAACGAGACAAAAGGATCCATATAGCCAATGGACCCAGTAATTCTGGGACAAAAGGGCTTTCATTTGTAGCCGCCTCCCCCAGTCTCGTAAGAGAACATGTAGCATGCTTGCCATATTACTATTTCCATGACAAATAGAACAAAGAGATTTCCATCTACCTATGATAACTTTATTTCGAAACGAAAAAGTGAACTGCAACAAATCGCAAATAACTTTACTGCTCTGCAAATAGTTTATTTTGGGTGACTGGCACAGTCGTCTTTAGGAGGAAACTTTTGTGAGATATGTGGTCGTCCATTTGGTTGCAATGGTACATTGGGCATAGCAAATTAAAGCAACGGAAGTTTGGACTTTAACGTCTTCCTCATCCACATCCCAACCGTGCCCCCCCCCCCCCCCCGGCGGAAAAAAATACCAGCAAAACAAAAAAAAAAATCAATTTCGAGGATTGAGAAGTAAAAGAAAATATCATACCAGCATCTCGGTATCGTTCTTCAACAGCAGCAATGAGCATGTTACGAACCAAGTCAAACTCTATGGTTTCCAAGCAAGGCTCGCCATCAGGTCTATTAAAGTTGAAACTTACATTAGAGCAAAAGGTGATAGCTCTTTGCATCATAGTCCAAGTATGAGTACTGATCATTTAATATAAAAAAAAGTTTTAAAAAGAAGAAGATCACACGACAAGGTTACAGTGAATGTTCAGCTTAGAGACTGTTGGATAATCTATAGTCTATTATGGCCAGTTCAAGGTAAGAAAGGGCTAGAGAAACAAATCAGAGTTTTAACATTCCAGCGACTCTCTTTTACAACTGAGTCAATAAAACCGTTAGGATGCATGGAAGAGCAGCATAAGATTTAATCACGTAGTGGCCAGTCAAAGAGAGAAGATATAACTAGACTCTGATGTTTGGCTCATGCTATGTAGATGTCTAGGGTAAATTGGTAACAGATCTTGCGCAAATCTGGACCCTAAGAAAGGTTTCTGTCTGTCTTGAATTATTTTGCCTACTTTGGTAATGGATAGGCATTTCAAATTAAACTTGGCCTGATATGCAGGTGGTTTTTCTATCTAAGAAGATGGATGGAAATGAGAATTTGGTATCCAAAACAATTTCTAACTGAAAATTAAAAAGTATACATGCACAATATGTTATTTTTAGATGCAACTCTAATTATTTTGTAAATGAGATACATCTTCCATTTAAAGGTGTAAATAGAAAACTAAGAAATGACATTTCTGAATATTAAAATACAAATTATCTACACATGATATTTAAGAGTTCCCATTTATTTTTCTCTACAGTACCTCTTGTCAATTTGTGAATTGGATAAGAAAAATTTGACAACCCCCCCCCCCCCCCCACACACACACAAAAAAACGAGAAGTAGCGCTACTGGACTAAAAATTAAATTTTAGAGCATGCAACTTAACCTCTTATTAGAAAAAAAACTACCTGTCCAGTTCTGTGAATAGTAGCCCATCTGATAAAGGAGATTGTACAGCCACCTTGCTAGGTTCAATGACTTTCATTCCATCGCTATATGCAAGCTGCCTGTTTACTTGTATTGGAACCTGCTCCAAATTAAAGAGGTATTTATGAAGCATAAGGAGCTCATCTAAAATTGAATTAGATTTCTCATGATAAGGCAATAAACTCGGCTACCGTCTACATAACTAACTTATTCGAGACATTTGCAAATTCTCGTAATATATGCCACATGCATACAAGTGCCGACAAAAACCTCTGGTCGTGTAATATGTACAATAGTAAAATACTTTTATAGCTAATTACTAAGCATCTATCCGTATCAGTATTTCTTTTTAGAGTATATATGTATTAATATTATAGATTGCCATAGCTAGGTAACAAAAATGTAAAGAAAGAGCAATCACACCTTGCACCTCACAGCCATATTAATTGCATCTGAAGGGCGGAGATCAAAGCTGATACAGTCTTTTTCATTTCCATCCTGCATGTCGCCACAAAGGCTTAAGGTTTGCTATAGGTTTGTTCAGCTAAACAGTTAAAAGAGTTTAAGCATACCCTTGTAAGGTACAGCTGAGCAAAATATGCCTCATGCACCCTTTTGGTGACCCGAACAAGCCGCGCCTAGAAAAGTAAAGGGCAATGGTGAAAACAAAATAAGGACAGAAAAGAAAAGGAAATCAAATATCAACAGATATAATTTCAGACTGAGATCTCTCTATGAGAATGTCCAAGTCTTCTTTTCTCCCTTTTTGTGAGTATTACAAAAAGGTACGTATTGGTAATATTATGTCAATGGGCTTTGAAGGTCATCTCAAAATAAATCACAGTAACAACTGCGCACATAAAGAAATTTCTTGAGTAATTCGGCTAAATCCACAGCAATTCACCTGATATCCCATCTTATCAATCATCTCTTTAACAACTTGATATATTGTTGGCCTAGCCTGCAGGGAACAAAAATGTCAATCCACTTCTCCTAAGAACGACGCATCAGTAGAAAATTAGGTAATCTAAATCCATGTTCTTACTTAAGAATTTAACAAAAGAAATCGTAAGAGCCAAGGAAAACTCACAATTTGAACATTACGAATTGCAGCCATTAGCAAAATGCTCGGCATCTCCACTGGAAAAAAGGAAGGAAAATCATTCATGGAAAAGGCATGATCTTTCACGAGAAATGTTTTTTTTTATAAAAATTATATGAATTACATACAAACAATGATAGGAAGAAGAAGATCACTTCCATCGTCCATCTTCAATACAATAGCAGGATGAGGAGCATAGTCCGGCAAGGGTCCTCCTTGGGGGTTGTTGTGAACACATCTTAAATTTCTACCGTCACGCATTTTTATCAGGAAACCATCTGAACCACTTTTCACCTCAACTGCATGAATAATGCAAACGATCAACTTGCGGTTCTCATATTCCTTCCAAGTTTTCACGTTAGTCAAGTTCAAAATTGGAGGAAAGAATGTAAAAGCATACATGACCTATGTAGAATCAGCAAATCTTGGAACTTTTGGGGAAAAAATAGATATTAGTGATTCATTCACAGAGTCGTGCCGTAAGGAAGCAAGCAGTTGATAACAGCATACTGAAACAAGAAGCACTAGATAGCTGACAATATACTTCCAAAATTACATAAGAAACTTACAGAAAAATCAATTTTTCTGATGGGGCAGTAAACAGAGAGGAAACAGAAAAAACAAAGGTATTACCAAAACGTGTTCTTACACGCTTTTACCTAGCAGGTAATGGTAAGAATTTTTATCTTTCCCATTCTTCTAGATACCCCATCAAGAATTTACAGGAAAACCACTCTTCGTTCTGTAGTTCCTTAGCAAGGAATTCGGCACCTATCTTGAGGCCTGACCATCTAGTTGCAAGCAGTCTTGAGATTCAGCCAAATCATTCATGGAACGCGTTCCATAACACCATTTTCAATGGGGAAAAGGTGCGAAGAACAATAACAGGTAGGGATAAAAGTGGGGATACCATACCAAATTAACTTAATATTCATATTTGGTAACTGAGTTGTATAAAACATAATTAAATACTATGAAATTGAAGTAAAAATGGGGACAAAATGGGGTCAACATTTAATCTAAAGGCTTTCTTGCGTTACAGTAAGAATACTAAAACAAAAGTTCGCATAAGTTTTTTTTTGTGACTAATTATGATGAATCATGTCAAATTGTGAAATTTTAATCGACTTCATTCAAATAATACGTACATTGCAACATTTTCAAGTATATTGGAGTGCATTTACTCTAGAATGTCTAGATAACTTTGCAACACTTAGGCTAGACAAGATACTGTCAGAATCTTGAAAAGGCTATCCATATATCTATACTTATTTTAAGGAGATGCTTAAATAACAAATATCAGCCAAAAAACGAATATGCAGTGAACTATTTGATATAATTGTAAGCATACTTCCGAGTCATGCAGATGCAGTAACAATATTCTGCTAATGTTGTGTGGATCTATGTCCAGGGAATGGAAAACATTATCTACTTTGGTTCACATAATGAATTATCTACCAGTCATGATAAATAACCGGGGAAGTAATAATTTCAAACCACTCAAACTATGCTTCCCTTATAATAGTGGTGTATGCTCCATTTCCAATGTGGTACTTTTGTAAATTGCATTTGAGGTAAGAGAAATAACATCTCGGTCTTGAGATATATAACCATTTCTTGAGAAATATTGGCTGACTGGGTAAGCGGTTGGCGTGTGTGTGTGTGTGTGAGAGAGAGAGGGCCTATAAATTCGTCTGCCACTATCCTACAAAGGCCCAAGGCATAAGAATTGAACTGCCCAACAAAAAATCCACAACTATAAAAAGAGTCGTTGCCTATAAAACACCATACCAGCTTCAATCACATTGGAGTTCACATAATCTCCATCGCTCTCACTGAAGTTCTCGGCCGTGCTGCCATTACCATCAGAAGAAGAGCTAGAATTGCAATGGATTAACTCAAATTTCCTCCCACGTTGATGAGAGAATAGAGAACCCGCTTGAACCATGAGACTGCACTTCAGCCTAGAACCCCCAAAACCACTTGTAAGAATCCCTGGCTTTACTGCTGAAGTAGATTTTACTAGTCGATATCCAGCTCTTGCATGCTTTGCATGGACAGCAGGGTGGCAAATTACTGGTCCCTGTAGAGTTGCCATGCAGGACTCCTTCACCAATGCAAATGGAGAGGATTAGAAAAGGTTAGAGTTTTAATTATAAACATATGTAGAAGAAAGATGGGAATGATGTACGAAGACAATCGTAACGAATTTTAAAAACAAGGATGTCAACTTAACTAAACATGTGCTGAGATCGGGGGAAAGAGGAAAAATCATACATGTGCATTTTTGCAGATGCAAATAAAAGAAAAAAATCATCAAAACTATTAGCAGATTTATCTAATGCGATCCCTACAATGGAACCACGAGGCTACCGAAAAATTATGTGACCTAGAAACGCAAGCTTGCACTCGGCTAGCTAGCCAAGCATGAAAATGGAAATGGTAATAAATTGCTATATCTGATAACTTAACCTACAATTCTGGCCAATTGTTAGAATTACTTCATTGGACACTACATAAAGAATCAGTGAAGTCCTAAGCAGCCACATTATAAAGAACTCTAATTCAACAATATATCAAACATACACCGAACGGATGGAAGAGTAGGCAGAGCAAAGGAGTTGCGGCAAGGAGGTCATGAGTTTGAGGAATGTCGAATGAAAAACCCTACATTCTTTTTTAAAATATATATAAATTCAACATCATAGCATAACAAATTCATATGCTTCTTGTTCCCTTGCCAATATCTAGAAAGATCAATAGCACGTAAGATAATAGATAAACGTTAATTGGATTAAGGACTATCAACCCCAAAATCTTTCCAAACACGTATCTTTTAGTAGTATCCATACACTAAAAAGCAACTTCACTCGAAAGTATAAGCCCTTGGATTGTGCGTCACCAATGGACATCAAAAAAAACTAAAGATGTAACAATTTTAAGGGATAATCATAATCAAAAGTGTCATATCTTGCTTAAATATTTACCAATACAAGCTCATTAATGATTAGTACTGTTAGCAAACTTGAGTAACTCTGAATCTATGCCCATGACAACAAAAATCTAAATTTTAACCCTAAAGCAACAGTCTTTTTACAAAATCCATCCTTAATTTCTCACAGAAATAGTATCAAAAATCTCAACTTTCTGCAACCAAAATAAATAGGTGAAATCGTATCAAAAATCAAAATCAAATACGAGGGATTTCGGTACCTGAAGCTGCTAGGCTCGATTTAAAACTAATGGAGAAAAACTAATCGTTTTCTTTGATTTTTGATGGAAAAAATCGCGGATTTGATGGAAGAAAACAGAAAGAATTGGGGGAAAATTGTAAAGAGAGGAGTTTGAAATGGAAAAGGAAACGAGAAAGCGAAGCTGTGGAGCATAGTGGATGAGAGAGTATTTAGATTATTCTTGGCAGGTATGAGTTTACACAAATACCCCCTCACTTGAGATTTTTCTTTTGGGCCTATTTGGTTGCAGATTGTGGAATTTGGATACCAAAATAGTAGGGTTGAAATTTCTGGATTTGGTAATTTGTTGTTCGGTTGGTTTTGGATTTCTAATATTGCATTTGTGGATCCCTGTAATCTTTGTTTGGTTGGTGAAAAAAGTGAGATTTGGATTTGAAGATTTTAGCGAGAGATAGATAGAGAGAGGATGCAGGATTATGGATTTGGATTTGGATTTTGGATTGTGGAATCCTGAGATTCCATAATTTTGTGTTTGATTGATAAATTTGGATTTCCAGAATTCCTTTGTTTTTTATGGGGGCCCACCACAAAACAAGGATTCTTGAATCCTAAAAAATTTCAATGATTTTCAAGGATTTTGCACTATTCATTGTACTTTTAGATGGGACTCGTGTACTTTATTTATTTAATAATCCTCTCTCTGTCTATCTCTCTCTAAAATCCTCAAATCCAAATCCCAATTTTTCTCACCAACCAAACAAAGATTACAAGGATCTACAAATCCAATACTGGGAATCTAAAACCAACCAAACAATAAATTACCAAATCCAGAAATTTCAAACGTACTATTTTAGAATCCAAATTTCATAATCCTGCAACCAAACAGGCCCTAATAAAATGGTGTGGTGAAACTCCTTCGAATTAACTCATGCACCACGCCAACGAGGAATTGCTCGGTTGGTACGGTAACTACCTCTCCTGAATAGAGCGTGGGTTTGAACTCCAGAAACCACAGAAAGGAAAATGATCATAATTTAACGCTTTCGGGACAAATTCAACGGTCCTGTATGTATTGTTGGGGTTTTTCCGCTAGTCATGTAAGGAAGACGAAGAAGAATAAGAAAACGCAACACCAATATTTAACGTGGTTCGACCAACAAGCTATATCCACGGGACAAACATGAGAATCTCTTCATTAATGATCAAGAATACCGGTACATTTAATCATCTCTCTTATATCTCTTCACATCTCAACACTCATACACATAAAGACTACTCTTGGTAAATCCCTACATCTTCACCTGTGGACTACTATCCTTTGACCCTATCTTTGTTTCTTCATACAAACACAAAGACTACTTTTCTGGTGCTCCACTTTCACCTGTGGATGAGTACTCTTCGCCTCTGCTTTTGTTTTTTCATACAAACATAAAGACCACTCTTCTGGTGTTCCACCTTCACCTGTGGATGACTACCCTTCGTCTTCTCTTTTTCTTCTTTTTTCTTCTTCTTCTTGTGTGACCACTTTTCTCTGATGAGACCCTTCTCAATATATAGCACGAAATAATAGAATTCCTACTCCACTTAAAATCTCATCAAATCTTCAAATATCTCTTCACAAGTATTTAAATAACCCTTTCCAAACGAATCTTTTCATGACACGCCAAAATCATCGACAAATGTCTGAAGCACAAGTGTTTAGATGTCTGACCATATTTTGGATTTTTGAAAACTTCTTGTTTGGACATCTGAAGCTCTATGGTTCAAACGTCTGACGTCTCTCTGCTCTTGAATACGAATCAGCTTTCATAACACGTGTGAGTGGATGTGTTTATGCCACGTCCCACTTCCCAAAATACGTGACCACGGCACGTGGCAGAGCCAACCATGCTACCTGCGTTAGGAATCATCTCTCCACAGTTACATTACGGCCGTCAATCGGATATCAAGAACAGTAAAATATATAATTTACCTAACACATGTCCATCTGCCACAATAAATAAAATCAAGAGACGCATATAGTGGAAAGGAATCAAGATCCAATAAAACAATAGTATCTAAATCACGTTCCAATATGGGCTCACATCAATAGAAATAAAACTGCGGAAATAAATAAATTAAGAGTCTCTAAACTAAATAGCTAGCTCCTCATTGCTCGGCTTAATTGCTAAAGTGCTCATGATCCGCCTGTGATAAAGTCAAAGGAATTGGCCCATACAAAACCCAAACGTTAGTGGGTCATAATATTAAAACAATAGGAATAACCAGGATATGATGCCATGATTAAACATGCGTATAAATAAATAACACATGGTAAAACAATGAGCTATGTGTATGTAATGTGTATTCTAGAGTCTATGCTTATAGATTATCTATTGTACAAGTCTTTGAAATCAATTAATATAATTCTCATCATAACTCAACAATATATCCCGTTCATTCTCCGCGGGACCACGGTACAATGATTTATTCCGTAACACCCAGAATCACGACAAACAATAATAATATTCTCTTGATTTACGTTTCGGTTATATTCTTGATTTCCCCTTTCCCCCCAAGGTTCTGTGTTCAAGTCAGGTTTTGTCAATATAATCTAATACCAATACAGGATCAAGCAGATACCATTCTTGTCTATGCAGACAATAAGTCACGTCCGTCAGGACAACAATCAGGATTGCTGGCATTAGCAATAAGAACCAAGTAACAAGTCCGGTAGTGTGTCGTGAACATGTCATGTAATGTATATTAACCAAAATAGATACCAGTATAAAACTGTAATCAATATCGAAACACAACTAATGCCATAATTCATATGTATTTATCTGTAATAACCGTTATACGTCCATTACCATAGAATTCATATGTATCTATCTGTAATAACCGTTATATGTCCATTACCATGTATAATACAATTTAGATAATCATATTGAACTAATATAGTAGCATGATAATATCGTGATGTTCCGGCATGCAACTAGACAATCTATAATCAGTACGGATACAGACGGATACTATAAAATTGTAAATCGGCAATTTCTGCTGAATAGTAAAACACGTGCACTACAATTTATCAAATAGATATTGATATAATAACATAACATGTTACAAATTTAGAACTTGCCTCATCGGATCTCATGTCGAGATACGGATGCCACGTTCCGACGTCGAAATAATGTTGCGATGCAAAACGTGCGTGCGCAGGACGTGACGAGGTGACTGGGTTAGACGACGACGGTGACTGGATCGTCGGCGACGCGTGCAACTCCGGCGAGATAGTCAGAATCAAGAAAAGAAAAGAAAGAAATAAAGAAAGAAGAAGAAGAAGAAAAAGAAAGACTTGTTGCTGTTGGTGGTTATGAGGTTGGCGAGGACAAAGGAAGGGTAGGAAACGGGGTAACAACGACGATGGGTTGCTGTCGGCGAGGTGGCGAGGTGTGGCTGTGAACCTTGAATGGTGGTCGGGAAAGTGTAGAGTTAGTGGTGGTGGTGGTCTGGGGTGTGATGACATGTAAGGCTGGATATTAAAATATTTGATTTGATTTTTATTTTGTATTATAAAAGATATGCTGATACTAAAATATATTATATATATGTATAGAATCTAGATTTGCACGGATACTCTGTACTAGCAAATATTTGATGTAATTTTGAACCATGATAGGTTTCAATCATGCGGGTCGGGTCGGATAATAACCACAACTACCAATTGCACTATCCGTAACCCAAAAGCAAAAATAGTAAAGAGTTTTGCCGCAAGATTTGAAATACCCCAAATAAATATAATACAACAGTGCTAGGGTGTTACATTATATCCAACTACAAAAGAATTTCGTCCTCGAAATTCCCGGAACAAGAAAAACAAGAAAACACGGATCTAAGAAAAGAGATGTAGAAACTTCTGTCGGATCTCGTTTTCACGTTTCCAAGTAGATTCTCCATGCGAATGATTCCTCCATGAAACGAGTATTGGTGGGACAACTTTATTCTTGAGGATCTTTTCTAGTCGATCCGCAATCATCATCGGTCGCTCTTCATACGTTAAATCCTCCCTTACGGTTAGTTTCGAGTGATCTAGGACATGCGTTTCATCTCGAACATACTTGCGGAGTTGAGATACATGAAACGCGTTATGAACACCTGCCAAGGATGGTGGTAAAGCCAATCAATAAGCTACCTCCCCAACATGCTCGATAATACCGAAAGGCCCCACGAATCGAGGACTAAACTTACTTCGACTAACAAATCGGATCACTCCTCTGGTCGGTGATATCTTCAAGAATACAAGATCACCAATAGCGAACTTCAAAGGTCTTCTTCCAGTATCAGCCCAACTTTTTTGTCGATCTTGTGTCATCTTCATATGATTTCAGACCACGTTAACTTTCTCCAGCGTTTGCATAATAATATCCGGTTCCAATAATTTTCTTTCTCCAATATCGTCCCAACAGATAAGTGAGCGACACTTACGATCATATAATGCTTCGAATGGAACCATCTGTATAGTCACTTGAAAACTGTTACTGTAAAAAAACTTCACCAAGTGCAAATGATCCTCCCATGAACCCTTGAAGTCTAACATGCATGCTCTCAACATATCTTCAAGAGTTTGGATCGTTCTTTCAGACTGGTCATCTGTCTGAGGATGATAGGCTGTGTTAAATTTCAAGCGAGTTTCCAAACTTTCCTGTAGACTTCTCCAAAAGTGTGATAGAAATCGAGTATTACGATCGGAAACGATGCTCACGGGTACTCTATGCAATCTCACAATCTTGTACATGTACCGTTTGTTCATGTCAGAATTTTGCATTATTATATTCCCCATTCTTAATCATTTTACGAATAAATAGGTGCTTTTGATCCATGTCTGCTAAATAGTTGCAGGTTACAGGTTCTCAGAACAATACAGTGAAATTCATGAAAAGACACTACAAATATGAGACTGCGACCAACAAATAGATGAATCTGTATGATGCCGCCTACCAGTTTAAGGAACAAACAAAGATCAATGAACAGTTCAATGCATAAAGTACAAGGGCAGCACAAGATTCAGAAGCTCACGGCAAAAAGTCCACAACATTCTGCACTGTGGAAATTTGGAAGAAAATAGAAGATATTCTGAGGAACCAAGTGAAGAAAACAGAAGGAAATAGCAACATGAAGCAGCCCTGAGAAAGTGAACTCAAGACCCCTCAATATGGCCACGGATCCGCAGCCAAACAGGCTATTATGCCGCGGATCCGCGGCCGTGCAGTGCACGTGTCGGTGCATATGTCGGTGGGTGTCGGTGCTTTGACCCGGCTTTCTTAGGGTAGTCTTGTAATTTCAAATGTGGATCAGATGTAAACCCTATAGTTTCTCCTATCTATAAATAGGAAAACCAGATGCCTCTCTTAATGCCTCTTTTTACTTTCTTAGATTAAATTTTATTTCCATTGTAAATCGTCAAGAGGTCTGTTCCCCTCCGAATACGGAGACGCGACCGCGCGGGTCCGTCTTGCCTGAAATTCGGGGCAGATGCTAATTGGTGCTATCCGTTCACCTCTCCGAAGATGCCAAGTTTATTTATGGCACCGTGTATCGAAGGTTTAAACGGATGCGGCCGATATAGCAGACTTCGTCAGATTCCCCCTCGTTTGAGGGGTTTTTTGATTGTGGGGACGCTCTTCCCTGCAGGCGCAAGCCCCTGCAGTTAATTACGCTACCGCATCGTGGCAACAACTTTCTCCTTCTCCAGATGGTCACTTCATGTCGTGGGTGTTTGTTTTGTTTGTGGTTGCCCGTGGATTGTATACGGAGACTAATTTATGTTGTCGCCCGTAGGGCGTGGATTAGTCCAAATCCGTATCTTCTTAGATTTGGGTTTGGGGGTTGGGTTTAAGGATACGTTAGTCTCATTTGGGACTAAGATCAACTTAAACGTATGTTAAGGATACGTCAGTCTCATTTGAGACCAAGATCAACTTAATAGGATCGTTTAGATCCAACAAAAGAGAATTAGGCTCTGTTGTTTAGTTTAGGGACATTGCGGTCGATTAGTTTAAGAACATTACGGTCCATTGTTAGTTTAAGGACATCTCGGTCCAGGTTAAGAACATCGTAGTCCGTGGGTTTAAAGGGACCCCATAATCCGAGGTTAAGGACATCGTAGTCCATGGGCTTAAGGACCCCACAGTCCAGGTTAAGGACATCGTAGTCCGTGATTTTAAGGACCCCACAGTCCATGAAATGTGTGGTTGTCGGGACCGGTCACCTTTCTGAAGACGTTGAAGGATTACAACGACAGATATCAGAGGAGTAAAGAGATGTACCCTCGAACCGGTGTGAATTGGTTGAAAGATCAATAGCCTAATTTAGGACTAAGATCTGTTAAATATTCATGAGCAGATGGGCTCAATTAAATATAAGCTGAGCACTTATGGCCAATATTGGGCTATGTCCAATAAATGTTTGAACATTTTATTGTTCTGGACTGTTGAGTCTTTATTTGAGCTTGGCCCTTTAATAATGCTGAGCATTAGATCCTGACATTGTTTTTGTCTTGTAATGAATGCATAACATTCATCAGAACAATGTGTGTTCTGACAGCGCGCCACGTGGCATGCCGGGCGCTTTGCGCCAATTAAAGAGCGCATTGCGCTTCTACCAAGTAGCGCACACGAAAGGGATACGTGTCGCGCTTGGCGCTAAGCGCCAGATGATGGGCGCATTGCGCCAGTTTATGAGCGCATTGCGCTTTCAGTTTATGAGCGCATTGCGCTTTCAGTTTATGAGCGCGTTGCCCTAATTTAGTGGAGCACAAGTGAGTACCACGTGGCGCGCTGAGCGCTGAGCGCCAGCCCATGAGCGCAGTGCGCTGTATCAGAAGCGCAAAACGCAAGTTGCATACGTGATTGACGCGTGGCACGTTTTGGCGCTGAGTGCCGGTCCAAGGAGCGCAGAAGCGCAGTTCAAGAGTGCAAGGCACTTTTCAATAGCGCAAAGCGCATTTGATCAAATTTATGATCTGTAAACAAATTTTTGTTCTTTTTAAAGGAGGCTTTACCTCAAAATTTAAGTACAACAGTTCTTATTTTTGGAAGGGCTTTGCCTTTGTAGATCAATGATCTGTGAATGAAGTAAATTGTCACGACCCGAAAGAGCACGTGACTGGCCCTTGAACCATATGAAGTCTATAGGACTCCATCTGATCCAAGTAAGCCAAAAGCCCAGAAATCTAAAACCATCTTAAGAGTAAATAAAGAAAATTGGTTTTTAATAAGCGAAGAAACATGTTTTGAAATCAAAGTTTTTAAATAACTAAGCCGAATATGCATTTTTAAAATGTGTAGTCTTTTCTGAAAATTCTGGCAGAGTTTCCTTTGTAAAAACTGACCCCGAATGGGTTACAACAAGAATAATATATATATATATATATATATATATATATATATATATATATATATATATATATATATGCAGTGATAAAAGGCATCCCCAAGCGGGAGCTAGCTCTTCGTCAATCGACGGTCACAACCACGCAAGCAATATAATATACAACGCCGAAAAGCGAGGATCAAAACCCAAAAAAAGAAACTCAAAACGGCCAGAAAACCATAATACTACAAGCGCGACTCTAAGGTCGAAATAATACATCACTGTGTCTAAGTCTGAAACAATATACAAGTTTTGGTTGATGGAATTTCTAGATACAATGAATAATAAATGTACAATGGTGGTTCTGATACAAAGAATCCACCTACCCAAGAAAGTCACCCATATAGAAGCAGTGTGCCAGAAAAGCCGCTATGGAATCTGTACGGCAAGAACCTGCAAGAACTGTGGCACAACGGGGGTGAGTTGCCAACTCGTGAATAGAAAATATCTACAAGCAGAGATCGAATGTATGACCCATCCTAGGTCAATACAATCAGATATAAATAAACCTCAATATGAATAAGTCTGCAGCATGCTAAACTGGCAATGTAATCTCTATACATGAGTGTAGTGCCAAGTGCTCGTGCCAGTGCCTCAGGTAATAGCATATCATAAATATGAGGTAAAATCAGTGTAATCAAATCTGCATGTACGTGGATCCCGTCCACTCGTCACCCAATGACAATAACCATCATGCATGTAAATATCATCAGCATATGCAGGGAAATATGAGGATGTAACCAAAAGCATGGAACCTGAGTGCCTAGCATCGACACTCGAAAACATCATGAAAATCTTTGCCTAGCATCGGCACGTAAATCCTCATATATCGGGCATCCGTCTGTCCGGGTCAGCCCACTCTTTCATATATCGGGCATCCATTAGTCCGGGTCAGCCCACTCTCTCATATATCGGGCATCCGTCAGTCCGGGTCAGCCCACTCTCTCATACATCGGGCATCCGTCAGTCCAGGTCAGCCCACTCTCTCATACATCGGGCATCCGTCAGTCCGGGTCAGCCCACTCTATCATACACCGGGCATCCGTCAGTCCGGGTCAGCCCACTCTCTCATACATCGGGCCCCACCATGTACCCTCATACGGCACCACTCCTCATATGGAGTATAAAATTAGGACCGATAAATCTCATGGTGGCAGCGCAAATATCATATCAAGGAAAACCAGGTTTTTCAAATAAGTACATACCTTGCTTTGAAATTATCCACGGTTCCCAAATCCAGAAATATCATGAAAACGAATATCTCGATGCGTATAATCAGAAAGCATGATGTATGTAACATATTAATGAAATGCAAGTACAACAGGATATCATGCAACATGGAATAATAGTATGCACATACAAGGTCCTATCCTGATGCAATAATACTACTGTATAGTGACATGGCAATTATCGATGATGAAGTGTGTGAGCCGGCAACAAGTGTTCGTGGAACATACGCATCATCGATAATGGTGCTGGTGTCCTAGCAGCATGACTGTAATATATCAACAACACAAGCGATGCAATGCAAATAGCATGAGTATGCGGAATAAATATATCATGCAGCCTTGACATTTGAAACAAGACGAATCGGGTTTTTAATAAAATAAGGGCTACGGTGTTTTAAGAAAAGATGCTTCATTTGAAAATACCCGTAGAATCCTTTTTACCTATCTTTAAAATATCCCCGATTCGTTAGTTTTGCAATAGGTATGACTCGGGTCTAGTCCAAAGTCTACTAAGCCAAGTCCATCAGGAGGGGTATGGAAACCATCTAAATCTGAGTCCTGGTGCTGACACGTGTCAGCACCAGGACCATTCAGCAGCACAACAGCACAGCGCACTGGCGCAGCGCACTGCGCTTGCGCGACACGTGTCATCACCACAAGTGCTTGCGCTCAGTGATTGGCGCAAAGCGTCTGACAAATGCACTGCATTGTTTACTGAAGGGTCAGGCCCAAATCAAAAAGGCCTAGCAGGCCAAAATAAAATGCAATGCAATAAAAAGGGCAGAGCCCAAACAAAATTGATGCTCTGCATCATTTATAAAAGGGCGGAGCCCAAACAAAATAAGAAATGCAGTGCATTATTTAAAAAGGGGCAAAGCCCTAGCACAGGCCTAATAGGCCAAAGACAAATAAAAATGTTGAACCTTTTTTTAACTAGACTTAGCCCAATCATGGTCGTAAGTTCTCAAATTAAATTGACTGAGTACGGCTGCTCTCCTAAATCAATTTACATCCGGTTCGAGGGTACATCTCCGAACTCCTCTGACTCCTATCGTTGTAATCCTTCAACGACGTCAGAGAGGTGACGGGTCTCGACAACCACACATCAATACGGACTGTGGGGTCTTTAAACCCACGGACTTATGCGTCCTTAAACTAAGATACGGACTGTGGGGTCTTTAAACCCATGGACTTATGCGTCCTTAAACTACATATGGACCACCATGTCCCTAAACTGGCAATGGACCGCAATGTCCTTAAACTACTTATGGAACACCATGTCCCTAAACTGGAATATGGACCGAAATGTCCTTAAACTACCTATGGACCACTACGTCCCTAAACTGGAACAATAGAGCCCAAACGCTCTTTTGTCGGATCCAAACGATCCCGTTAAGTTGATCTTAGTCTCAAATTAGACTAACGTATCCTTGACGAACGTTTAAGTTGATCTTAGCCTCAATATAGCTAACGTATCCTTAAACTAAAACACCTAACCCAAATCTAAGTAAATACGGATTTGGACTAATCCACGTCCTACGGGCGACGGCATAACTTAGTCTCCGTATACAATCCACAGGCATCCACAAACAAAACAAACACACACGACACGAAGTGAAATTCTGGAGAAGGAGAAAGTGGCTACAGCGATGCGGTAGCGTAATTAACTGCAGGGGCTTGCGCCTGCAGGGAAAAGCGTCCCCACAATCAAAAACCCCTCAAACGAGGGGGAATCTGATGAATTCTGCTACATCGGCCGCATCCGTCTAAACCTCCAATACACGGTGTCATAAATCAACTTGGCATCTTCGAAGAGGTAGACGGATAAAACCATATAGCATCTGCTCCGAATCTCAGGCAAGACGTCTTCACGTCGCGCCGCCATTCGGAGGGAAACAGATTCTGGCACGCCCGGTGGGACCTTTTCCTCTTTCCACTCCACACTTCGTGTGTCGTCTTCGCGAACGAATCGCGGTTTGTTAATGGTTGCCTTTGGATTTCAAGTTACTAAGATTTGGTCTTTTGCCTGGCGCAGAAATCAAGCATCAATGGCCTCAAATTGCTCGAACTGCTCGAAGTGCCAATGCAACCGACGCTCCGCCTCACCTGGAGGCGTAGCATATGGGCCTCAAGCGGCCTCCGTCCTTACTATGCCTGTGGAGCATGTGACTCAGGCTACCTCTGGCCTGTTCTTCGGAACCATGATCCCTCCAGCAAGCTTCACCACCCCTGTGCCCGCACCGGAAGCTTCAAAAAAGTCGGTCTTCGATCGACTTGCTACTCCCACGGCCCCTCTCAACGGGTCGTCCAATTCTTCAATCTTCACCAGGCTGAGCTTGAGCACCAAAGGGCCTATCAAGAAGCCCATAACACCTGAGGCGGTCATCCCAAAGAAGACGGCTGCTCCCGAAGTCGCCAAGGCGGCTTCTCCTGTCAAAGAGTCAGTCTTTGCAAGGCTGACTATTCCAACTCTCGCTCAGAAATCTGCTTTTGACCGCTTGGACACAACTCCTCAACGGACGTCAGCCTTCAAGAGGCTGACACCGGCAACAGTCCCTCGCCTGAACAGGAGGCAAGAAGAAGCTGTCTCCGTCGCTGAACCAATACCGACAACTCGTCACGCCCGACGACGCCACTGGCGCCGGATAAGGAAGACCGGGGGTAACTCCCCCTCTGGGATAACTCCACCAGCTCCAACGACGGAAGTTAATGCTGCTGTTCCAACTAGGAACAGTTTTGAACTGCTGAACAGGGTACGCAGAAATTCGCCAACTGCAGTGCTCAAAAGATCTCCTCCACTGGTAGAGACCGCCGTGGAAGCAGAAAAGCCAGAGCAGTATCCTCAATCGCTGTACTCCAGGATCTACAAGATGTGGCGACGAGTCCGAGAATCGGTGATTGATCCTAATTTCTCTCACCAGCACAAGAAGTCGAAAGGTCGGCAGGAAGAAAATCCTCCTGTCAAGCAACGAAAGACGACGACCACTTGGGTGCCCAAAGCAACGGCCCCCTCAACTTCAACGGCTCATAAGAGAAGAAGGCCGGAGAAAGTCCTCATGCCGACGGCGAATATCAAAGGTGGTGAACCCGAACGCCCTAAGTCCGGGGGCATCGTAGTTTATACCGTCCACATGGCGTCTGGTAAAGAGGACAGCCGCATATCCACAGGTCATAGACCGCTTACGCGATCGGTGACCAAAGCGCAGGAGCAGCAGCAGAAGCTCCAAGAAATGATGACCGCGATGGCCGCACTCACTGGGCCAAAAGAAAGCCCTGAAACGTTCTCGGATGAACGCCAGGAGCAAGAAACTGACGCCGAATTCCTTCGTCGGATATTGGAGAAGAAGGATAAAGAAGCTGCTAAACAAGCAGCCAACATAAAGCGTATGGCCCTCCTGTTCCAAGACATGGTGGGGATGATGATCCAACAAGATCCTCCAGCTGAAGATCCCCCGATCGTCCTTGAAGACGATAGGGGAGAAACGTCGAATCCTCCACCAGCTCTGTCAACAGCCAAGGAGGAGACAATCTCGAAAGCTGACTTGGACGAGTATATAGCCCAACAAATACGGGTTCATCATGCGATTGAGGCAGCCGGTCAGGTCGTAAAAACAGGACGACCATATCCGAGTTGGTACGATCAAATCAAGTATCCGCCGGGCTATACCATACCCAAATTCCACGTCCATAAGGGGACGGGCAATCCCCACCAGCATGTTGCCCAGTTCAGGGCGCTCTGCGGCAACACCGGCGGTGATGACAAACTATTGCTTCGCCAGTTTGTCGGCAGCTTGTCAGATACAGCGTTCGAGTGGTACTCTGAGCTCCCAAATGACTCTATCAAGACCTTTGCGGAGATGGAGCTGTTGTTTACCCAGCGTTTTGCAAGCGCCAGTGAACGTACCCCGATGACGGCATTGATTAATGCCAGGGTGAAGCCGGGCGAGACATGGGTCCAATATGCTATACGGTGGCGGAACTTATGGTCAAAGTGCGAGCAGCGCATTGAAGAAGCTCCTGCAGTGGGTATGTTTGTGGGAACCCTTGATCCGCAAGCAACCATCTCGCAATTTATGATGTTCTTCAAGCTGACTACCTTCCAGGCCTTGATCGACAAGCTAGCGCAAATGGATTAGATGGGCCATAGACCTCCTCTTCCGAAGCCGGACTCCCGAAATGAGAAGGGGAAGGGGAAAGCGATCGTTGTCGCTAGTGCTCAACAACAGCCGAGCAACTCGAAGCCGGTTGTTCGTCAAAATAATATGCGTCCGCACGTACCCCTTGAGGAGAGGCTAGGACGTCCTTACTCGTTTCCTCGAGATAAAACGAGAAGATTATTCGAGCTGGCATTGTGCAACCGACTCATAAATTTGCCGGAGCCAAAACGTCCGTCGCAACCAAATGATGGCAATGAGCCCAACTACTGTCCCTATCACCGAGTACTGGGTTATCTGATCGAAGATTGCTACATCTTCAAAAATTGGCTTGAAGACCAGTACCAACAGGGCAAGTTCGCGTTATCCGACAGATGGAAGATGAATCCGCCGCAACCTCACGCCTCTAAAAGGATGAATATGCCGGGGGAAACGTGCTCTCTCGTCGAAGAAGCCCCGTGGGAGGTTGTGCTGTCAGCCAAGACAAAGAGGATGCTGAACGATCTTCAAACATGCCCAGCGATCAAGTGGAAGAACCCGTTGGAACCGCAGATCATTGAAGGGATGTTAAAGCCACGTCCAACTCCAAAGACCGATGGTGGTGGCCCAAGCACTCACAACCAGCCGTCAAAATCTTCGAAGAAGAAGAAGAAGAAATCCAAGAAGCCCGTGAAGCCTGGCGACAAGCGCACGGACTTACAAAAACAAATTAACGCGCTGGAGGAATACAACCAGAAAGCAAGGACTCCCATTACACTCCAAGAGTTTCTCAAACACGTCTTTCAAGAGAAAGATGAGGGAGAAAGTTCATCGGATGAATCCGAAGAATACGTGGCGAGCTGTCATGTGATTTCCCATTCGTTCACGGACGATGAGGCGACTCCTTGCACTGAAAAGCTGGGGGCAGATCTTGAACCAAAAATTCTGGGGCCATCAGATGAAGTAATTGACGCATTCCTCAACAAAGCTCTGTTGAAAAGTAAAGCTGATCGGGAACGCGAAACGGCTATATTTGAAAGGGCCAAGCGCCAGCGACTTGACGAAAGAGCTGAGACACTCTCGCTAGAGCAAAATGCATCCACTACGGATAAAAGCAAATTCAAGACGAGGAAAAGGTTTGCTAAGGCCATATTAATGAGCATGAAGCTACCATCCTCCGAAGGAAGCATTACCGGTGAAGTGGAAATGCACCCCTCCTACTGCTTGTATCATCGGAAGGTTTCGCACCCCACCGAAGAGTGCAAAGATTTTGATAGATGGTGGCAAGGATATGTCGCTCACCGACAACATTTTAAGCGGGAGAAGCGTAAAACTCGTCGGGAGCGGAAAAATACGACCGAGGGACTTAACAGAACTACCGGCAATTATCGCATGGTTAATGCCGGGGGATCACAAGTGCTTACATTCGGGAGCGATTCCGACGAGGAGCTGGCTCTTAGCCCCCTCTTTAAAGAGTCCACTTCGGGAAAAGAAAAAGAGCAGAAGGTCTGTGAAAATATCCGGCTGCGTAATCGTACGCTACCCGAAAAGAATCTTGGACCCTCAAACAAAAAAGATAAGGGAAAAGAGAAGGTCCTTGAGAAGATTGCCCTAGATGATCAAGTTGTGGAGGAGCTAACTGCCAAGGACCCGCTGAAGAGAAATAAGGTGGATTACAACGTCTTAGCGCATCTGAGAAAGCTACCCTCGCAGCTCAGTATTCTTGACGCCCTTTTACTATCAAAAGAGGCGAGAGATTTGTTAATCAAGGCACTACAGGAGCCGGAACAATTCCAAGCTTTCCTGCCCGAAGAAAAGATGAAGGATGAATTGGAGGAAGTGCACACGGCCGATATCACTTTTGGCGATGAAGACCTCCTCCTTGGGACGTGCGAACACAATCGCCCCCTCTATGTCTCAGGATACTGCCACGATATAAAGATAGGCAAAATCCTGGTCGACAATGGATCCTTCGTTAATCTCCTCAATATACGGGTGTTAAAAGAAATCTGCATGAGTGTCCAATCCCTTGCTCGGGACAAGATCACCATCTCTGGGTTCGACTCCCAATCATCAAGAACTCTTGGGTCTGTGATACTGACGCTACGCTTTGGACTACTCGTCACGGACATTAAGTTCCACGTCATAGACGCCAAGACGTGCTACAATGCTCTGCTCGGCCGACCATGGTTACACGAGTACAACATCATCCCTTCTACACAACATCAGTGTATGAAGTATTTTAAGGATGGTCTTGAGTATACCGTGACGGGAGAACTGAACCCGTTCTCTGTGAACGAGATCCGCAAATATGAAGACGCCAAATACTTCTTACCGGATTTCGAAGATACGGAGAGGTGTCACAAGCCGGCGAATAAAGTTAATGCCACCATCCCTGTCTTCGGCAGTGATACCGAGGAGGAAGAGGAGATGATTTATTCGGGTCCGCCCCAACACAATAAGCCGGGACAGTCCGCTCCCATGTTGATCTTTGGTAGCGACTCAGAAGACGAGGTCCATGCTGTATTCTCTGCTCGACCTTCAATACAAACGTCCGCTGACAAAGAGCAAAGTCTGCAAGTCGCCATGGTGCCGCTTAAACACCATAAAGAACTGGATGCACTCGATACCTACAGCGTTGAAGAATTGCGAACATTCTATGTCCCTCCCAGACGAGAAGGTGAAAAGGCAATTCTATTCTACCGCTCTGAAGAAACCAAAGTGGAGAAAGAAATTTGGCACGGCGCGGATCCTACGCTTGACATGCTTCAGCTCATCCGTCTCCCCAGATATTATACAGAAGGCTTGAAGAGGCTACTAAAGCGCCAAGGGATATCCTTCAAACAGACCGCTCGAAAAGCCAAATTCTATGATAAGGTCTGGAACGTTCCCGGGACTCAACACAAGTTGCCTAATGGAAGAATGGAAACAATCGGGCTTGGATACATCCGGTCAAAGAAACGAGAGCTACTCCACGGTTGCTACGTCGTGCATGACTTCGATGAAGAAGTGGATGCTCAATGGGAAGATGCTAATCCTGAACCAGTAAAAGTTCCTGATGCAAAAGTGCCCAGTCCGTCGTTCGAAGAACAAATAGACAAGCTTATAAGGGAAGCTGGCCAAAAAGTCAAAGACAATCACAACCGTGAGATGGCCATTTATGAGAAAGCCAAAATGCAACGCCTCCTCCAACAGGCTGTGAAAGATGAAAATGCCGCTCCCTGTCAACCTGTTATAAAAAAGACACGACGCAGAGGAAGAAATAAGTCGAAACGAGAAAAAGACGCTCAACAGCAAAAAAGCGGGACTAAGAAGCCACGCAAGCGGGAATCGAACGGTTCCGATCTATCCCTCATAAGGAAAATGGGTCGAGCGTACTCTTTTCCTCGGGACAAGATAAAGAAAATACTTGACCTCGCTTTAAAACATCAGATGCTTATACTGTCGGAGTCTAAACACCCCGAACAAGCAGGCGAAGTTTCTCACCCAAACTATTGCTCTTATCACCGAGTAATAGGGCATCCTCTCGAAAACTGCTTCACCTTCAAGAATTGGGTCGAAGATCAGTATCAGCTTGGCAAGTTCGCTTTGTCTAACAACTGGAGGGTAACGCCGCCACAGAAGCACGAACCCAAAGCCACGAGAGCAGAACCAGTTCCATATTGGGCTTGGAAGCGAATTCGTACCTGTCATATGATAACGATATCAAAAGAAGAGCCTGAGAACATGGATGACCTTCCCTGGTGCTTCGAAAACAGCAGCGATGAGATGATCTCAGAATTTCCGCCAGCACCGAAAGAGCTGGAGGATGGAATACATACCACTGCGGATAGCCTCAAGAAAATTGAGTTGGGGACGTCGAGCGACCCGCGAACGACATTCATTAGTGAGCTGCTGTCTGAAGAGAGGGTGGCTTCATTAAAAGACCTGCTTATGCAACATAAAGATTGCTTCGCATGGAACTATTCCGAAATGCCGGGACTAGATCCAGAAATTGTTGTGCACAAATTGGCAATATCCCCGGACGTCAAGCCAGTCAAACAGGCACCGAGAAGAATGCGGCTCGAGCTTGAGATGAGTATCAATGCCGAGGTCAAGAAGCTGATCGACTCTGGCTTTATCCAGGAGGTTCAGTATCCCGAATGGATCGCCAACATCGTCCCGGTGATGAAGAAAAATGGGACGGTACGCATATGCGTAGACTTCCGAGATCTCAATAAAGCCTGCCCAAGGACGATTTCCCAGTGCCAGTCACCGAACTGATGATAGACAATACATCCACTCATGAGGTTTTCTCCTTCATGGACGGCTCGTCAGGATATAATCAGATAAAGATGCATCCCGAAGACCAGAAGCACACCGCCTTCAGGACTCCTTTGGGCATATTCTGCTACAAGGTGATGCCCTTCGGTCTAAAGAACGCCGGTGCCACCTATCAGAGGGCCATGACGAAGATCTTCAATGACCTTATACATGAAATTGTCGAATGTTATATCGACGACCTAGTGGTTAAAAGCAAATCATACGAGGAACATCTCGAGCATCTGAAGACCGTATTTCAACGCCTTCGACAATACAACTTGAAGATGAACCCTCTCAAGTGTACATTCGGAGTTTCCTCGGGCAAATTCCTGGGATTCATCGTCCGACACCGAGGTATCGAAATAGATCCGTCAAAGATCAAGGCGATCATGGAAATGCCTCCGCCAAGGACTCTCAAACAGCTGCGGTCTCTCCAAGGGAAGCTCGCGTATATACGGCGATTTATAGTCAACCTTTCAGGCAAGTGTCGTCCTTACAGCCACCTGATGAAGAAGGGAACCCCGTTCGTCTGGGATCATAAATGCCAAGATGCGCTGGACGAAATCAAGCAGTACCTGCAGAACCCGCCAGTGTTGGCTGCTCCGGTCAAGAAAAAGCCCCTCATTCTTTATACAACCGCCCTCGAAGGTTCCTTAGGCGCATTATGGGCGCAAGAGAACGATCAAGGGAAAGAAAGAGCACTCTATTATTTGAGTCGAGTTTTACTGGGGGCAGAAAGCAACTATTCCCCTATTGAAAAACACTGCCTGGCATTGATCTTCGCGATAACAAAGCTCAGGCACTATGCGTTGGCGCATTAGGTCCATCTCATTTCGAAGGTGGACCTTCTTAAATATTTGATGTCAAAAGCCATATTGACAGGGCGACTCGCTAAATGGGCCCTGCTCTTGATGGAGTTCTCGATGACGTATCAACCTCTCAAGGCAGTGAAAGGCCAGGCCATCGCCGACTTCCTCGCTGAGCATCCAATACCTGCTGATTCTCCTTTGAATTGCGATCTTCCAGACGAACATGCGTTTGATGCGATCGACGGTGGTGATACCCGATGGGAGCTTTATTTTGATGGAGTATCTTCCGTGAAGAAGCGCAAACAAAGTACCCCTATAATCAAATCGGGGGTAGGACCCATCTTCATAACTCCACAATGAGGGATAATGAGCTTTGCTTTCTCCCTAACAGAGCCGAGGACAAACAATGAAGCCGAATACGAAGCTTTAATAGCAGGCCTTGAGATCGCCATTGACATGGGAA
This sequence comes from Agapanthus africanus, assembly GCA_030015575.1. Taxonomy (NCBI): domain Eukaryota; kingdom Viridiplantae; phylum Streptophyta; class Magnoliopsida; order Asparagales; family Amaryllidaceae; genus Agapanthus; species Agapanthus africanus. The sequence goes on along the minus strand of CM057344.1, from coordinate 11,665,891 downwards.
TTGAAAACCTCCTCATATACGGAGACTCCCAACTGGTCGTTAGTCAAGTAAACGGCGACTACCAAACGTGCAAACTAGAGTTGGTGAAGTATGGCGAAAAGGTGCAGCAACTGTTGACCCAAATCCCTTCCTATACTTTGGAGAACATACCGCGCGCGGAAAACAGCAAAGCGGACGCGTTGGCCAAGCTCGCTAAGAAACTGTCTGATGAGAACCTCGATGACGTAAGAATCGTGGTACAAAGCCGTCGGGTACTTGCCCCAGTGGAAATATCTCCGGAATCATCCGAAGAAAAGGGAGCGACTGAGCAGACGACCCTGCAAATAAAGGATCGGGAAAATACCGAGGATTGAAGAGAAGTCTTTATAGACTACTTCAAATACCGTCGAACGCCCGAAGATGCGTCCTCAAGACATCAGCTTATGAAACGAGCTCTGTCTTTCGCCTTCGTCAATGATACTCTATACAAGAGGTCATTTGATTCTCTGTGGTTGAGATGTCTGGGACCTGACGAAGCGAAAAGAGTCGTTCAGGAAGTTCATGACGGACTCTGCGGTTCTCACCAAGCAGGCCCAAAGATGAAGTTGAAGATCAAGCGGATGGGCTACTACTGGTCCACGATGATTCAAGACTGCCTTGAGTATGCGAAGCAGTGCCATTCATGCCAAATTCATGGGGACTTCATCCACCAGCATCTAAATCCACTCCATCCAACGGTGGCTAGCTGGCCATTCGAAATGTGGGGGACTGACATTGTCGGCCCATCGAACCAGTATCGTCTAGAGGACATCGTTTCATCCTGGCAACGACTGATTACTTCTCCAAATGGGCAGAAGCAGTACCGCTGAGGAAAGTGAAGACGGAGAATATCCTCCATTTCTTCAAGACGCACGTCATATATCGGTTTGGAACTCCGCGACGGATCATCTCCGATAACGGGCCAGCTTACAGAAGTCACAAGATCAGTCGCTTCGCGCAACAACACAATATAGACTGGAGATATTCCTCGGTTTATAATCCGCGAGCTAACGGTCTAGCTGAGGCCTTCAACAAGATCTTGACAAAGATCATGAAGAAGACGGTGTCTCGAAATAAGAAGGACTGGCACGAGAGACTGCAAGAAGCTCTCTGGGCGTATCGGACTACGTTCAAGACGGCCACGAACACAACGCCATATGCGTTGGTATTCGGTACAGAAGCAGTGCTCCCCTTCGAGATAGAGTTACCCTCGCTACGAGTGGCAGTCCATTACGAGCTGACAGACGAAGAAAATGCTCACCTTCGGCTTGAGGAACTTGATGCCCTTGATGAAACTCGGCTTATAACGCAACAAAATCTGGAGGCCTATAAAGCAAAGATGACGCGCTCATATGAAAGATTGACCCGGCCGAGGACATTCCGCCAAGGCGAACTCGTGCTAGTGGTCAAAAAGCCTATGATCCCCAATCGCGCCAAGCGGGGAAAATTCGAGCCAAACTATGAAGGCCCGTACATCATAGGCAAGCTCTACCAGGGTGGGGCCTATCTACTCATGGATATGCACGGTGAAAGGCCTCACAGGCCAATAAATGGTTGATTCCTAAACAAATACTACGCTCAGCGAGTTATCGCCTAGGTCAATGATAGATGACGACGACTATATCCACTCGCTATCTTCCTAAGCTCAAACTTTATAAGCAATAGCCAGCCTTCTCCTAGACGGACCGAAACGTCCTTAAACTAACGACGGACCGAAACGTCCTTAAACTAACAACGGACCGAAACGTCCTTAAACTACTACCGCAGCATCCTCAGGCTGACGAGATGAATAAAAAAAAAAGAAAAAGAAAAAAAATATAAATATAATTAAAAAAAACAAAAAAACCGGTATGTCCAGAAGCAAAAAGGGCACGGATGAAAACCCGAAAGGGCTCCGTGAGTAAAAACAGCAGGGCTACCGGCGAGTGTTCGTGAAAACCCGAAAGGGCGCGACCTCGTAAAAAAATATATAAAAATAAAAAGAATAAAAAAAGGCATGTCCATAAACAAAAGGGGCACGGATGAAAACCCGAAATGGCTCTGTGAGTAAAAACAGCAGAACTACCGGCGAGTGTTTGTGAAAACCTGAAAGGGCGCAATCTCGTTAAAAGACACTTACAGGGTCCTCTCGACCTTGTAAGGAGAAACCACCCGCGTGAGATCCTTACGACTCACAAGGGAGCAACACACTTAGGGATCCCTACGATTCCTTAGGAGAAAATACACTTGCGAGATCCTCACGACTCGTAAGGAGAACTTTCTTATGGGACCCTCAGGGCTCATAAGATTTGAAAGTCTTAAGTTACAGAGACCTAAACCTGTGCTTAAGCAACCTCCACAATCTTCGATTTTGCCCTACAAGTGGCTCAATACTGACCCTTGTATACAATCCACGGGCGCGAATAAACATTTCTCTAACCAAGTCCCATCCGTGACTGGGGATATGTACGCATGATAAACAACTCTTATAAGTCCTCTCGACTTACAAGGAGAAAACCCTCTTGTAGGATCCTTACGACTTACAGAGGAACATACACTTAGGAATCCTCACGATTCCTAAGGAGAAACACACCTACAAGATCCTCACGACTTGTAGGGAGAAATACCTTTGTGAGACCCTTACGGCTCATGAAGTTAAAAGCCTTAGTCGACAGGACCTTAACCCTGTTCGCTAAGCCACCTTTGTTCGACATCGACAGAGGCAAATGATGATTCGCTCCTGGCAATATCCTAGTTGTAGCGGTGCTGATGCCAAAACCGGTATCTAATTTCAGGTTTACGGTGAAAAGCCGGCAAGCCGCACATGCATACAAAATAGCCGAAATGATGGGGTAGCTTGCAATAAAAAGCAGCAAGTAAAAAAACGTATGCATGCAAAATAGCCGAAATGATTGGGCAACTCGTAATAAAAAGCAGCGAGTAAAAATAAAATAAATAGCCGGAATGATTGGGCACCGCGAAAAATAGCCGAAATGATTGGGCAATCGCGACCTTCGCGATATAAAAGCTGAAATGATAGAGCATCGCGGAAATAAAACAATAAAAATGAATGAAACTTTTGCCCTACAGTTGAGATCACATCGATCCCTGTATACAATCCAAGGGCACAAACAAAGAGGGAACCATACCTTTCCAACAGGCTCCGCCAAAAAGCTAAGCCAAATCTCGACGGTTCATCAACAGCCTAGAGATAACCGCGACATTCGTCTCAATACAGCAGACGCAGTGCCAGCAAATGAAGCGAAGATCAAATTCCTAGCTTCACGGTTTTGATGGTAACTTATATAAAACCAGAAAGACCACCACAGATCAGTTCAACTCAAGGAAACTAGCGTCTTTGATGAGAGCCTCCTGATTCGCGTCGGCTCGCAGAGAAACTAGTGTCTCCGCGAGAAATTCCCGGTTCGTTTCAACCCCGAAGAAACCAGTGTCTTCGGAAAAACCCTTCGACTTAGGGAAACAAGTGTCCTTGACGAAGAAAATCCTGATTCGCGTCGACTCACAGAGAAACCAGTGTCTCCGCGGGAAATTCCCGGTTCGTTTCAACCCCAGGGAAACAAGTGTCCTTGGAAAATATCTCAATTCAGGGAAACTAGCGTCCTTGATGAGAGCCTCCTGACTCGCGTCGGCTCACAGAGAAACCAGTGTCTCCGCGGGAAATTCCCGGTTCGTTTCAACCCCAGGGAAACAAGTGTCCTTGGAAAATATCTCAACTCAGGGAAACTAGCGTCCTTGATGAGAGCCTCCTGATTCGCGTCGGCTCGCAGAGAAACCAGTGTCTCCGCGAGAAATTCCCGGTTCGTTTTAACCCCGAAGAAACCAGTGTCTTCGGCAAAATCCTTCGACTCAAAGAAACAAGTGTCCTTGATGAAGAAAATGCTGATTCGCGTCGGCTCGCAGAGAAACCAGTGTCTCCGCGGGAAATTCCCGGTTCGTTTCAACCCCAGGGAAACAAGTGTCCTTGGAAAATACCTCAACTCAGGGAAACTAGCGTCCTTGATGAGAGCCTCCTGATTCGCATCGGCTCGCAGAGAAACCAGTGTCTCCGCGAGAAATTCCCGGTTCGTTTCAACTCCGAAGAAACCAGTGTCTTCGACAAAATCCTTCGACTCAGGGAAACAAGTGTCCTTGACGAAGAAAATCCTGATTCGCGTCGACTCGCAGAGAAACTAGCGTCTCCGCGAGAAATTCTCGATTTGTTTCAACCCCAGGGAAACAAGTGTCCTTGGCAAATGCCTCAATTCAGGGAAACTAGCGTCCTTGATGAGAGCCTCCTGACTCGCGTCGGCTCGCAGAGAAATCAGTGTCTCCGCGGGAAATTCCCGATTCGTCTCAACTTCCATGATAAAGCCTCAGGCAACAGGGATTAAAAAACTTATTTCCTGAGCAATGGGACCCTGCAAGTCAGTCTAAAACAGTCTCTTGCATACTATTCACGGGTCTCACTCTCCAAAGTCGAATCTCGACAAGGAGGGAAACAAACGTTTACGGGTCCTCTTGACTCGTAAGAGGGAAAATTCTCTTATAGGATCCTTACGACTTATAAGAGAAAATGCACTTAGGAATCCTCACGATTCCTAAGGAGAAAATACACCTACGAGATCCTCTCGATCCGTAGGGAGAAAAGCCTCTATGAGACCTTCACGGCTCATAGAGTTGAAAAGTCTTAGGCGGCAAATCTGAACCTGCGGCCTAAGCCATCGCTATCTCTTGGAAAAACTAAGTTATCTGCCAATTATGTTTATCAAGACAGCATGCTGATAATAAGAGAAGGGAGAAAGTAAAAGAGCATACAAGACATTGCAAAGAAAAAAAAATGTGTATCTGTATTTATTAACTTCAATCAAGTACAAGGTGAATCGTACAAAAGAATAAAGAATGGATACATGTTATTCGAAAAAAAATATTTTTTTACAAGTATATTGATACAAAGGCAGCTACTGGGAAGGAAGCGTCTTAAGCAGCCCTGTCAATTGTTCGCACACCTCCTTCCACGCTTTCTCCTGATCGGCCGCCACCGCCAGTTCGGCCTTCATTTGAGCCCGCTGCTGCATGAAGGATGCAAGCTGCTCCCCGACGACCTGCTAAGCTGCTTCGCGGCCTTGGGCATCACGCTCAGCGGCATCAAGCTTCCGCTTCAGTGCTAGCCCATTAGAGATACGCTCCAGAAGGCCTTCGAAGACAGCCTTCACCTCGGCAGCGTTCGCCTCAACTTCAACACGTAGGCGAGCAGTTTCGCTTGAAGACTCCTGACATTCCTTTAGCCTTAAAGCTGCTTCTTGTTCCAAATGGCGGAAATAAGAAGTGTTTTGCTCGAGCCATGCTGCCCGTTGAGTACTCACGGCCAAAACCTCAGGGGCAGGACGCATCGACTCCAGCTGATGCAGGCAGGCCTCGATTTCCCTGCAGTGATTAACCCAAGATTTGACGACGCCTTCGTTATGAAAATTTACAAGCGCCGCCAACATGGGGTTAACCTCCACAGCGAAATCTGCGGCAGATGGAAGAGCGTCTGTGTTAAGCTCTTTGATGTACCCGCTCAACATGCCCAAACTCATCACGGCACCCTTTGAAGATGGACGCTTCAGGAAGGGGCCTGCCGGCGTTAGGATGCGAGACTCAAGAGGGACCGGAACCGGAACGATAGCTGCAAAACAAAACACAGTCAAATGACGGTTCAAGAGATGTAAAAGATTCATCAATAAGGAAATTTACTATACCAGCTACAGTAGACGGCAAAGCCGGAAGGGCCGGTGGCGTGGCCGATCCTGCATCTCTTCCTTCGATTTGTAGCACTGCAATTAGGGCAAGGAAAAATCAGAAACAAGTCCATTGCTGGAAAGAGAAGGAGTATTAATTGTAAATTATGCTCACCGACGCCACTGGATGAAGCGAGCTCCAATGGGAAGGAGAAGTGTGGGCGCAGCACCTGGTAGAGGTGATCAAAAAGCGCTCCTACAAAGGCGTAATAATACGACATCAATACATAAATAGTGCAGCAAAGATGAAACCGATAAGGCACAGGACCATACCTTCTAACATTTGCGATGGCACGAGAGAAGGTGCAGAGGTGGCCATTGTCAAGACAGTAGTTGAAGTTGCCCTCCTGAGCAGTGGAGCATCGGCACTGGCCGCACCTGCGTTAAAAACAAAGATAAGCTTGTCAGAAAGGGTTGCGAGATAAAAAAGGACAGTAACTCGAGATTTACCTGATGAACCGCCGGCCGAAATAGAGGCATCTCCCTTCTCCATCGATACAAGTCCACTTCCCGTGGCCTCGTCACCGGACTCAACCGGGGCTGTCGTTGTGCTCGCACGACCAGGAGACGGTGGAAGACCGTAGACGGGGAGAGCAATGATCGGAGCATTGCCAGACTCCTGAGAAAGAGCGGCTTGCTCGTCTCCGGGAGTCACACCCATCTCACCCGCTACTCCTTCAGGCTCAGCGGCTGCTGCTGTTTCATCCGCCGTTGCCATGGGGTCGCTGGTCTCAGGCACCTCGACCGCTACTGCCCTAGGCTCAGTTATGATGGTCGTTTCATTTGCCGTTACCTCGGGCTCGGCATCAACGACCCTTTCGAGTGCAGCTCCCTCAGCCCCCAACTCAGGCTCAGCAGCCCCAGCAACGTTGCCCACCGTTGACTCGGGTTCGGCCGGTGCTTCTTCCTCTGGCTCCTTGGGTTCGACGGTTTCCGCCTCTCCTTCGGTTGGACTCGGCCCTGCAAGACAAAATATATAAGAACCGATAGGATTACAATTCTTACAATGAAATCTTGAAAGGTACGTTACCTGAAGTAGACTTATCATTGGCTTCCCGAACTGCACGCGCCACTTGTCTGCGTGCGGTAGATAGGCCGTCCGGGAGCTCTTCGGAGGGAGAACCAATGGGAATGATGGTGCTTGGACCCGCTCCCGCGGCTAAAGCAGCCCTGCATGCCTTCGCCTCGCGCCTCAGCCGCTTTCTCTCCTCCCGAGCCGATGAGACGGACCTCACCAAAGCCTCTTTCATGGAGATGTCCTCGTCCGTGAACAGGGATGCCTCCAAATTTTTCAAGGCATCCCTCATCGACTTGTCGAGTTGAGGCTCTCGCAACAGCCCCGACGAGACTGGGACTTCAGTAGCAGGCCTCGGGAGAGTCCCCGCATCAGCTGGTGCAGCCCCTGCAAAGAAAACAAAGGAAGAAGGTTAGGTTGGCCATCAAAACAAGTAACAAATTTTTTTGATAAGGCGCGACATACTAACGCCCATTAAGGCGCTCTTCTCCTCCTCCTCCTGGAAGGTCTTTAAAGAGGCAGTAATGGCTTCTTCGGTAGTGATACTTGTTTAAAAAATGGAGGAAAGTATTAGTCAAAAATAATGATAAAAATGCAATAAAGTGACGAAGAACACAGCTAACGATTACCTGACTGAGCGAGTTTATTTAGCATCGCTTCGAGCTTCGCTGACCGCTCGGAAGCCGCAATGGCGGCCGCCATGTCGGTGTCTGCGGGATCTACCGAGAAGCCTTCGTTGCTGCCATACTCACTTATACCTTCGATTAGAGGGGCCTGAGGCTCTAAACCGAGGATAGCATCGAGGGAGAGGAGCGACTTCTTCTTCTTCTGCCCACCAGCCCTGGGTGCACCCGGGATCGATTTGCGCTTTGCGGGCACCTTGGGGCGGCGGGTCCCGATATCCGCACCTACGCCTGACTCCGGCAATACCACATTAACCGTCTCCTTTGGAGCACGGGGCGCCGGTGGCACATTCACCGTAACAGGCAGCGGCAATCCACGCGTGGGGCTCAACACGCGTGGTCGATCAACTCCGGCGTCTTTCAGCGGAGGAATGATCGGGGTCCTTGGCTTCAAGGGAGCCTTGCGATCACCGCCGGGAGGCGCACCCTTGCGGTCAACCAGCATGCGCTTCTCCATATAGATAACTGGACCCATGACATGCGCATACCAAGCCACGTACGCGTTGAGGACCTTGGGGACACAGCTCGGCTCGCTGATAAAAAAATAGGAGCCCGTGTTAAGCCGCATGAAATGGTGCATTGCGTTCCTCATCCCCTCTTGGTTGACCATGGGCTCTTCCAAAAACGCTTCCATCGGGATCCCCTGGTGATAGCTCGATTGCTGAGCGAACCGGTGAGGGTTATACCTCATGAGGAGCGCCATCTCATTCTGCCTAAACACCAGGTAGCCCGGCCGAATAGAATAGAGATGGAGGATCTCCCAAGCCTTCAATATGGAAGCCCCATCTTTAAAATCATCGCGCAGCGGCACTACTGACTTGGTGGTCTCTGAGCCTATGGTTATAACTTTATCCACAAAGGAAACCTTCGCTCCAACCAGGTGCGGACGAAGGAGCAGCCCCCTAGAATCCCGCGGAGATGCAACCACGATTGAAGCGCTGACCAACCACATGACTCTTGGGAGTCTGCATTTCTCAAAAAATGGAGGAATCTTATGGGCGCCGAACACCCCGTGCACGTGCATTTCCATCCAGGAGGTGAAGTAGTGCATCGGGAATTTAGCGGGCTGCACCCCAGGCTCACTAGCGTCTGCCGCTATGCTAAGTCCATTATAAAGATAAGCCAGCCCGGCAATTCCTACTGACAACTGCAAACCAGCCACCATCCGATGCGCTGGGTAGAAAACAGATGGCCGCATGTGGCGCGGATGCATGGGGAGCGCAAAGCTGCACAGCCACAAGCCCAGGAACCCTATAAAAAAGGGTCTCCTCATCCATGCCCGGGACGGCGATTTCTGAGAAAGGGACGACGGCGGCGCCAGGGAGATAAAAGTCCCTTTGATCATTCTCCGATATGGGTCGGCGGTCCAAGCCGAAGCCAAAAGGGTCATCGAGCTGGGCGAACTTATCGCTCCGCTCCGATAGAAACTCCAATCGAACGAAGCGGGCGATAAAATCTGCGAAACTGACTCCCTGGACGCTCGATTCCAGATAGAGCCCTTCATAGATGTCCAACACCTTCACCAAGCCCGGATACTGGTGCTGAATAGAGTTCTCTGGAGTCAGATCAAACACTAGCGGCTTAGTGGCAAAGACGTATTCGTCAGGAGGAAGCAACTCTTCGTAATGCTCCCCCCTCATCGGCAGACCTGAGATTTCAGCAAACTCCTCCAAGGAAATAGAGACCTCCCTGTCCATCATCAAGAAGGTGTGGGTGGGGATATTCCATTGCTCGACAAAAGCCTTAATCCACCACATTGAAGGAGATGGATACTCAAAGAATGAGACGTAGATAGCCGAATATAAACCAATTTTCGTCAAATGAGTCCTTTTCGCCGATAAGATGTACCGAGCCCACTGCAAATATCCGGCGGGCGGTCGCGGGAACAATCCAATATTATAGGCCTGTCCCCAAGGGCGTGCTTCACCCTGACAGATTCGCCTTCCCAAAATGTCTATTGCCGGTGGCGGCTGCACGGGAATGGCACCAATTGCAGGCTGGAGGAGGTCATCCGAATTCCAATTTTTGACCTCCACGGCATACTTCACCGGGGGTTCATCCGCATAGGGGATCGAAACTATGGGCTCAGACGGCGTGGCGGAACTGAAACTTCGATGACCCTGGATGATCTCATTATACCACCTACCCCACAAGTGAAGGCTCTTGTGTTCGGGGTCATGATCCTTAATGAAAGCGAGCACCACTCGGTCCACCTACCCCACACGTGAAACCCTCCCTCCGAGCGAACAAACGGGAAAGACAGATTGGCAGAAATGTTTCCTGCGGAGGGACAAAAATTAGCCGTCAGTGTTGTAATTCCAACGCTTGGCGTTTTAAAAATTCTTTTTTTTACCACATTGCAAGACAGTGGGTAGGGGACCAAATGGGGACCCACAAAATCTGAATGACAATGCATCATTTAATAAGACAGCCCCATCATTGGATGAGACTGTCAATTAATGAAAAGATCCCCAAGAGAATATTCTCATTAATGGGAAATCCCTAGAGACAAGTAGAAAATCTCCTCTTTCAGAGCAAAGCTCTGTCACAGAGTGAAATTTGTCAAACTCTGGTCTCAAGGGAATAAAATTTCCTAAAAAGAGCCTAGCTCTATAATAATGATGGAAAGATCCATCAAAAGAAAACTTTAACTCCTAAATATTGAAAATCTGGGATCTTAAAGATCCATGAAAACTTTTAGGAGTTCTCCATTTTTTTATCAAAAAAAAAAGATCTACATTTGATCCATGAGCAAAGCTCTGTTCATGGGTTAAAACCCATGAACAAGATCTCTGTAGATCTATAAATTTTTGAGAGCAAGGCTCTTTTAATAAAACCCCAAAAGGGTTTTCTTTAGATCAAAGATCTATAAGAGCAAGGCTCTGTTAATCAAATTTAATTTAATTTAATTTAATTTAAAATTTTACTTAAGTTGTTCTAAAAAAATCTGAACTCTGGAGTTCTTGGAAAGAAACGAGAGCAAGGCTCTAAAATTCTTAAACAAGAGCAAGGCTCTGAAATTCAAGTTTTTGAAAATGGTAAAAAAAATTCAAGGACCAAGGGTCCTATTTATAGGTGCCTGCGCCCCTTCAACTCACCTGTTGATCTAACGGTCAAGATTTTGCCACCGCTGCACTCACGTATGCGCCACGTGAGCGCAACGGTGGGGGGGCATTTGTTTCCCCCAATCAGAGCAAGGCTCTGTTTGAATTTCAAAAATTCAAATTTTGAAGCAACGCTTCAAATTCCGTGCGCTGCGCACAACGCGCCACGTGTCAGAAGCTGATACGTCGGCGCAGCGCCCAAGACAGTGCGCCCAATCAGAGCAAGGCTCTATTTAAAACAAAAATTAAAGAAAGCAACGCTTCAGTTGCGCAAGCGCTGCGCTGCGCGACACGTGTCAGCGCAGTTGCGCAAGTGCAGTTGCGCAAGCGCTGCGCTGCGCGACACGTGTCAGCGCAAGCGCAGTTGCGCTGCGCTGCGCGCTGCGCGACACGTGTCACGCGCTGGGGCTTTTGCGCCAAACAGAATTAAAATTCTAATAAGATCTTTCTGTTTTTGTTAAAATAAGAAGATTGTCTTCTGTAAAACAGAAGCCCTTGGATCAAAAATCCAACGGTGGGGAAAATTCGCCAAATCACTCAGACAAAGATCTCTTTAACAAATTTAACAAATTTATGTTCACTATATAAAGGCCCCTAGACCCCAATTTAAAGATCATCAATATCAAGAATCATCAAGAACTTCAACTCTGAAGAAATTTGAAAAGAGACTCAAGAAAAAGGTAAAAACCTTTAAAATAGAAGAATTTCTTCTGAATAGATCATTGATCTAAGAACAAGATCAATGATCTTCAATAAAAAACAAATAATAATAGTGCCTTGCACTTTTTATGAACCATTGGTTCTAGAATCTTAAAGATTCTTTTCTTGAATCCAAAATTGGATCAAGATTTTGAAACAGTGCCTTGCACTTGCAAAACTGCACTGTTGCGCTCCTGGGTTGGCGCAAGCCACTAGAGAGCGCCACGTGTCAGCACCAGGACCATTTGCGCCATGCGCTTTTAAGATAGAGTATTGCTCTCTGAAATTGGCGCAACTCACCGGAGCGCGCCACGTGTCTGCAGCGCAACAGCACAGTGCACTGGCGCAGCGCACTGCGCTTGCGCGACACATGTCACCACCACAAGCGCTTGCGCTAAGTGATTGGCGCAAAGCGCCTGACAAATGCACTGCATTGTTTACTGAAGGGTCAGGCCCAAATGAAAAAGGCCTAGCAGGCCAAAATAAAATGCAATGCAATAAAAGGGCAGAGCCCAAACAAAATTGATGCTCTGCATCATTTATAAAAGGGCAGAGCCTAAACAAAATAAAATGCAATAAAAGGGCAGAGCCCAAACAAAATTGATGCTCTGCATCATTTATAAAAGGGCAGAGCCCAAACAAAATAAGAAATGCAGTGCATTATTTAAAAAGGGGCAAAGCCCTAGCACAGGCCTAATGGGCCAAAGACAAATAAAAATGTTGAACATTTTTTTAACTGGACTTAGCCCAATCATGGTCGCAAGTCCTCAAATTAAATTGACTGAGCACGGCTGCTCTCCTAAATCAATTTACATCCGGTTCGAGGGTACATCTCCGAACTCCTCTGACTCCTATCGCTGTAATCCTTCAACGACGTCAGAGAGGTGACGGGTCCCGACAACCACACATCAACACGGACTGTGGGGTCCTTAAACCCATGGACTTATGCGTCCTTAAACTAAGATACGGACTGTGGGGTCTTTAAACCCATGGACTTATGCGTCCTTAAACTACATATGGACCACCATGTCTCTAAACTGGCAATGGACCGCAATGTCCTTAAACTACATATGGACCACCATGTCCCTAAACTGGCAATGGACCGCAATATTCTTAAACTACCTATGGACCACCATGTTCCTAAACTGGAATATGGACCGAAATGTCCTTAAACTACCTATGGACCTCTACGTCCCTAAACTGGAACAATAGAGCCCAAACGCTCTTTTGTCGGATCCAAACGATCCCGTTAAGTTGATCTTAGTCTCAAATTAGACTAACGTATTCTTGACGAACGTTTAAGTTGATCTTAGCCTCAATATAGCTAACGTATCCTTAAACTAAAACACCTAACCCAAATCTAAGTAAATACGGATTTAGACTAATCCACGTCCTACGGGCGACGACATAACTTAGTCTCCGTATACAATCCACGGGCATCCACAAACAAAACAAACACACACGACACGAAGTAAAATTCTGGAGAAAGAGAAAGTGGCTATCGCGATGCGGTAGCGTAATTAACTGCAGGGGCTTGCGCCTGCAGGGAAAAGCGTCCCCACAATCAAAAACCCCTCAAACGAGGGGGAATCTGACGAAGTCTGCTACATCGGCCGCATCCGTCTAAATCTCCGATACACGGTGCTATAAATCAACTTGGCATCTTCGGAGAGGTAGACGGATAAAACCATATAGCATCTGCCCCGAATCTCAGGCAAGACGTCTTCACGTCGCGCCGCCATTTGGAGGGAAACAGGGGTATGCATTTTCGTTACCCGGATATCCAATTTTAGTTTTGGTCAACATGTATATTTTTCGTATTTTAAAACTGGATTTTTAGACCCGACCCGGGCGTGTTTTGGACTAAGTTTGTATTTACCAAAATATCAAATATTTTATTAATATAATATTTATCAGACTGTTACATTTAAAATTTAATTAACCAAAATATATTTTTTAAATTTAACTAACAAACTCTCTCTCTCCCCCCTTTATATTATATTATTCCTTTAAACCCATTCTCTCTCTCTCTCTCTCCCCCCCCTCTCCCTCCTCTTTCTCATCCCTCTCGCGATTCCTGTTCACGCAGGATCCGCTCACCTCCCGCACCTACTACTCTCACCTCCCTCCTTCAATTCTTTCTTCTTCTTTCTTCATGCCCTCGCCTCGCAACCCTAAACCCCGCTCTCTCTCGCCGCACCGTGCCGTCTCCGCCTCCTCATCGCCGCCTCCTCACCCTCGTCATCACCTCTACATCCTTCTCAACCGCAACCCCAGCAACCCCACTCCCACGCAATCCAATATTTAAGAAAACCCACCGAACCTCCAACCCATTACCACGTCGCCGTCACCCCTCGTCGTCGTCTAACCCTCGTCCTCGTCTTCATCTCCTCGACCTCCTCCACTCTCTTACTCATCTCCCCTGAACCCTGACAACACACCCGCAAACCCGACCCCGAGCTTGCGACCCCTGCAACTCGCGCCGGCACCCATCGCCGGAGCTCCTTTAACCCCGATGACCTCACTTCGTCGTCGCCTCTTTCTTCTCCTCTTCTCCTTATCTCCTTCCTCCTCTCTCCTCTTTCCCTGCAACTCAACCCCATCACCATCATCTTCTTGATCTACCCTGCATAACCTTAACCCTAGCCTCACCTCGACGTCGCTACCGACCATCCCAACCTCATCACCTCCTCACTACCATCATCACCTTCTCCTCCTCTCTTTTAACCCGACAACCCAACAACCTCCTCTCCGACACCCTGCACAGCACCCGACCCAACAACCAAGAACCCTAGCACCCCGTCTCGCCGGCAAACCCCATCGCTAGAAAACCCATCGACGTCATCACCTCCTCTTTCCCTGACCCAGAGACACACCCTAGAGACCACCTTCTCCTTCTTCTCCTCCTTTCTTCTTCTTCCTTTTCTTTTCTTCTCTTTACTTTCTTGGATTCTTGTTTTCCGGTGATCGCCGGAGCCGTGCCACTGTCGACGATCCGAGTAGTCCAGTGAACGTACCTTGCCTGCATGATTACCCTCTTGCCTTGCCTGAATCCGTCCCGCGTGCCGTGTGTGCGTTGCGACGATTACCCGATGTCGGACGTGCCGTACGCACCCGTCGTGTTTTCCGCTCGGCAAGTTTATCTTGCTACATGCTATGTTACTCTATTTACATCCATTTGAATAAATATAACACATGTATTTTAAATTATGCATCCCATGTTATAGTTTTATAGTTTTACGACGTCCATTTGTATCCATATCATTATTTACATATCAAGACGCATGCTAATTCATATTGCTACATGCTAGGTATAGTATTGTGCATTTATATGAGTAAAATTTTACCCGTTTATCACATTGTGCATCCATTTTACAGTTTTACTGTTTTCGGATACCCGTTTGCATCCATATCATTTAAAATATATATAACTGCATCTATAGATCACATTAATTCATATCATTATTGTAGTAACACCCCATGCTTAATAATGTGCATCCCACTTAGTTTTGGAACTGTAAATGTAATCCTAATCGATATATTTGTGCATCCATACCATTAATTATATATTAATTTGTATGCCATGTCACATTGTTTCATATTATTGTTGTATTAGTACTCCATGTTCGATAGTGTGCATCCTACATAATCATGGAACTATAGTTGTAACCCTTGATAGTTATTTGAGCATCCATGTTCATTTGTGTCTACATACCATTAATTCTGCATACCTAATTGCACCCTATATTACATTAACTCATATTATTAATACATTAGTACCCCATGTTTGATATTGTGCATCCTGCTTAGTCATGGTATAACCTCTAGTGGATATTTGTACACCCATGCTGTTATTATACATCCGCATTCTACCCTGATTCAACACTTGCTACATTTTACTGTTGGGCATCCATTTGATACATGTACACTACCTGACATGACCTGATACACCACTACTTGACATGACTTGATACATGTACACTACCTGACATGACCTGATATATCACTACTTGACATGTTACCTAATTCTGTTTCTAATGCCGGCAATCCTGACATGTTGTCCCGATGGACATATCCTGTTGTCTGTATAGACAAACCTGTTCCTGCTTGAACCTGTGTTGGCATTAGTCTCAGATTTATCAATACCTGACTTGAACACATAACTTGGGGGTATGGGAAAATCAATGATGAAACCTGACTTGTAACTCGACAGTTCGATGCTTATGCTGATCAGTCTTACGGGCTAGGCCAGCCCCGGGATGCTGCTGCTGACATCATTCGTCTGTATATGTTACCTGTTTACTGTCTAGCGGCACGTCTCGGATTCAGCCCGAGAGTCTTGACCGTGGTCCCGGGCATGCACGGGATACTATTGAGTTACATCAAGGATTCATTAAATTGATTTCACAGAATTGAGAGTAGTTACCCGACAGTTTAGTTCAGATTACCCACTGCACGTCACATATACTTTTACTCTTCACCGTTCTACATTCGTGTTACTGTTATACCTTTATTACTGTTCATACTCGTGCCTGCATGTTTGTTACCCCTGATTATATTATTGTTGATATTATGATGCACCGACGTCTGGGTTTTGTATGGCCCAGATCCTCTACCTCTTTCGCAGGCTGATCAGGAGTACTTCCGCCGTTAGGCCGAGCGGTGAGGATTCAGTTAGTATCCAGTTTAGTTATGTTTTACTTTCCAGATGTTATTGCTCATTGGATTTATTGCTTTCGCATATTATTTCTTGACTCGTTCATTCTGGCTCATGTACATGTACTAGATAGTTTATTTTATTTTTCTGTTCTTGATATCTCTAGACAGCCGTAATGTGACTGTGGAGGGATGTTTCCTAGCCACAGATAGCATGGTTGGTTCTGTCACGTACCGATCTTAGTGCACTCTGGAAAGCGGGGTGTGACACTCTTACTTCTTTTGGGACTTACCGAGCGCTAGTTCGCTGACGACATTCCTTCTATTTCTTTCTTTGGAATGTTCGTTAGGAGGATCGGACTCTCAGGAGATCGAGCCTAACCAGGAGGACTTGGATCAGCTTGCGGCACAGCCTGACTTCTAGTTCCTTGTACTTACTTTTCCTGTATGCCATTATTTAGGCACTGCTTATTATCATTGTATCTTTTCTTCTTAAACAGTTGTATGTAAAGAAGAATGTAAATAAAGTTGCTGTTTATTTTAATACTCTTGTCATTCTTGTACATTTTATATATTGCTTAATTACGCTTAACGTATTTATTTCTTAGTAAATACGTTGCGGCCTACTACGTCATCGTTTCCGTCTACTGGGAAGCGGGACGCGACAAGCTAAATAAGGCTCACGTGTTAAACATGTGAGGGCACCTCCTTACGTAGAATTAAATTCTACTCGAGAAAGATCCTCTCTGCTAAACAATGAACCTTTGGATCAAAAATCCAATGGTGATTAAGCATAGAATTAAATTCTATTGGGAGGATATTTTCTGTTAAACAGAAAGTTGGTGGATCAAAAATCCATTGAGATGGAAAATATTTCCCATATCTTTCTAAACAAAGAAAGATTGTGCTCTGTTAAACCGAGCACGTTTGGATTAAAAATCCAATGGTGATAAAAATATCACCGTTCAATAGAATTTTATTCTATATATGGGAGAATATTCCTTCAATCTTGTTAAAACGAGAAAACATATTCTGTGAGACAGAAACACTTGGATCAAAGATCCAGCGGTGGGTAAAATTCCCTGAACAGATTTTAAGACCAATAAAATCAATTGAAATATCTCAATGAGAGATTTTAATTAACAAACTTGCCTTCACTATATAAAGGACCCGAGACATCAAGTCTTAGAGAGAGACACAGAAGGACGAACAGAAGTTTCTGCAAAAAAAAATACAGTGAGTTCTTGAAAGAACAAAGAATTTAATTCTCAAAGAAAGAAGACTTTCCTCTTTCAAAATACTCTAGATAAATAAAAAAAAGAGATTAAAAGTATCCCTTTTGTCTAGTGTAATAGATATAAGGGTTTAATCCTTCATATAAAAACTTAGTTCTTCCTCTATTTTGAGATTTACAAAAGCAAATCTCCCCACAAGTTGAGAATTTAATTCTCATCGGGGAGATTCTGTTCTTCAGACTCAAAACTTATGGAAAAAAACTAGGTTAAAAAGAAAAAGAAAGAAAAAAAAACATAAGTTCTGGGAATTTAATTCCCCCGAAATTAGGGTTTAACCATACATAAGAAACTTAGTTCTTATAAAAATAAAGAGAACTTAGTTCTCTGATAAAAAAAACAATGATGAGGATCTAAGATCTTCAAAACAGAAATCTTGATGATCATCAATAACTAAAATGTCGTTAACAGAGATTAATATTTCTAAAAACAAGAAGAGGTTGGCGCCTTACGTGAAACACACATGAGTAAAATTAGTGCTTAACACTATTATAGTGGCTTACGTGTTTCCCACGTGAGTGCCTAAAACAAACAAAGGAAGAGCTAAAACACCTCACGTGCTTCCCACATGAGCGCCCAAAAACAAAGAAAACTCATTCTTAACAAAAGAGGAGAGGATGAATGCCTCACGTGATTCACACGTGAGCGCCAGAGCTCTAACCAAGTGCTTAGCACTTCTGTATAGAGAAAAACGGGGAACAAACAAAACTACGTGAGTGCCATGCAAAGTGATCAGCACTTTATATTCAGTCAAAATGACTAAAGTGCTTAGCACTGATTGGGCAGCGCCCACATCTGAGCGCCTCACATGTTTCACACGTGAACATCATAGAAAACTGGTGCTTAGCGCTATAGTAGCGCCTCACGTGAAAAACATGTAAGCGATAGAAAAGATTAGTGCTCAGCACTATTCCAGCGCCCAACGTGAAACACACGTGAGCACTGCATATATTAGTGTTTAATACTACCGGGTAGTATAGAAACCCAATCTCAGCCCAAATTGGCTAAGTTTCATGAGGTTAAACCTTTTTTATTTTAAATCAACCGATTCCATATGCTCATGATTTCCAAACTGATTTTAGTCTCAAACATGACTAATGATCTCTCATTGATAATATCCAAAATGATATTCATCCCATATCTCCTAAGATAATCTTAATCTCAAATATGATTAACGATTCTTAGGTTCACCACAACCCCCTTTTCCATCAAATACGGGATTTGGTTCAAGGGTACATCTTTCCGCATCTCTGATATGTATCGTTGTAATTCCTCAACGTATTCAGAGATGTGGCGGGTCCCGACAACCAACAACTATTTTCTCGTCCCAACTTGATATAAAATTTCGTCAAGATAGGGAATGCTACATTCCACATTAATGTATTTCCAAATTGACGTGCACACCTCATATTGGATGTAACGTTTTAGGATAATTATTGATTAATTAGCGGGATAATACGCGTTTTCAATAAAACCCAGTTAATAATTATTTTCCACATAGACATAAATATACTTATTCACTTATGTAATTATTTATTAATTATATATTTAATTAGTTATTTATTTGATTAGTTATTTATTTGTTTGTTTATTTATTTATTAAAAATTATATTTTAAATGCACTTACACACCAATCTAGTGTTAGCAATAGGTTAGTATAGGTTAAACAAGTTTATGCAACCATGACAAAAATAATAATGGTTAAAATATTTTAAAAACTAGGATGGTTCTAGAGTTTTTGAGAAAAGAGATAATAAAAATAAAAATGGAAAATGAAGCTCGGTGCATTAAATGAAGAGAGAGGGAGACATGGTTGCTTACTTCTCTCACTCTCTAGATTTTTATTTCTCATCTCTTCTTCTATTCCCTTCTTTTTAACCTAAACTCTTCTCTACCTCACAAGAAAACCCTACACAAATCACTATAAATCCACCACTAATCACTTCAAAAATCCTATTTTTAAACCTCTTCAAGAGTTTCTTTAGAAAAAGGTCTTCACTTGTGGCACTCTTCTCAAGTTAGGATCACCTTCTACTCTATCTCAAGGTATGAGTCAAGTTATAACATGTTTTGCTAATCTTGTGCCTTAATTATTCTTAATTAGGTTTTAGGGTAGTATTTAAAGTAAGTTTAAAGTTTTAAAGAGAGGGTTAGGTCAAGTTTAGGGTTGTTATGACCTTTAGGATAATCATGACTTTAATTAGGGCAGTTAAGAGTAGTTTAGTATCTAATAGCCTTGTTAAACCACCAAGTTTGCTCTAAAACACCTTAATGTTTCAAATTAGTGTTAAATATCATATTCAGTTAAGTTTAGGGTTCCTTTCAAATCTGCTATTAACCCTTGCAGAGAAAAGTTGTAAATACTGTAAGCTAGTAATAGGACTAAGAATTTACCCTCAAAACCTGAGCCCACATATCCACTTTGGGGCTGCAGATTTATTGCATCTGGCCACAAATTGCGGCCAGGTACTACTCTATTTAGGACTCTGGTGTGTTCAACTTTCTCTAGTTGTACCCTATGAAAATCTGGGACCATTTTATCTTAAATTAAGCATTTTGTTAATGTACGATACGAACGTTTCAATTCTAGTTTTGGCGTTTTCTGTGGAAAGCAGCCTTTAGGGGTGGTCTTAAATATTGTTGCACACGTTTAGCGCGCCTAGTTTACACATGTTTAACTTGTAAGGGTTAGTTCTTTCGTATAGTAATTTTTGTGTGTTATATCGAATCTCTAGCCTTATGTGCTAAGTTTATGCGATTCTAGAATCGGTTGCGGAGACGTCGGACGCGGCTAGGAAATGAAAGGCGGTGGTCGGATTCGATTAGTTAAGACATTCCGGTGAGTAGATTTAATATCTATGGGGGAATCATTTGGATGGCGTAAAGCACCTGATAGTTAGAATCTAATTATAAATCTTTCATTCATATGCTTATACAATAACCATATTGCATACGCATCATCATGCACATTGATACTATCATACTAGGACACTTGCACCATTACCAATGGTTCATGCCGCATGTGCACTATCCTGTATGTACACACACGCCATTGGTAATTGCTATGTCACGTATACTATAGAACTTACTTGATAACTTGCATGTTTGCATTTGCATCATTATGACATATAAATCTTCAAGTCATTTATCTAGTTGCATCATATTGATATCATGGACATTCACCATCATCGATATATTCATGTATTATGATTTTCTTGGAGATTTCCGTTTTCATGAGATTTCTGAATTTGGGAAACCGCAAGTGAATTTTATAAACTTATGATCATTTTAAAAAGGAAAATGCGGTTTCTCGTAATATGATGTGTGGCGTCCACCATGAATTTTCTCGGCTCTGGAGTTATGTATATACCCGATTCGAGGAGAGAGGAGGCACCGTCTGCGGGTACATAGTGGACCCAGTGAGGACCCTGGGGTAAGAAGATCGTATAGAAAGACGTTGAGCATGACAGGAGAACAATACTACCGGTGATTATTTGGCCCGGCGGATATCCGGAGGATACCGACCAAAGTCGTATAATTCAGATGGATTTGAGGGCCGATCTGAGTGACGGCACCCGAGATGTTGAGATTATGAGTGTTGATACTTGACACGGGATTATGTTGTTTTTATTGATGATTCTCTTGATTCTACTATATTAAAAATGATTAAGACATATTCAGTTTTCGTATAGCAGTTATACTTGGATCTCATACTTGACTATTCATTTATGTCGCACCTATACTATTACATCACATCATGATTCATACTTAGGACATAACGTCTTTACGTGCATACTTGTGATTGTCTCATATGATGTTACTTACTACTCACGAGCTGGCAATTCACTCCCGTTGTGCCATAGTGTCTTGCAGGACCAACCGTCAGCATAGTCGCGGCGGGCGCACTACTACTTCTTCCGCTATTCCTTTTACTTCGACTTTTAGGCGCGATACTTGTAGGTGGGTTATAAGGATATTCTTTTGTCTTCCACCATATATATTTACTTTTTTTATCTAGTATACTCCATCTACCACTTGTATATTTGACCTAGAGACGAGACTGTGGGACTTGTATTATATTGGTATCTGGTGTTGAGCTCATGTGAGCTGACTTTTATGTTTTCTTGTGGGTGATGTTTTATATTTCTTCCTCTTTTATTGTTTTCACACTATTATGATATATTCTTGCATATGTTTATATTCCGCCAATTCGGCAAAGAGCTAAACTCCCGTTTGGGGATGCCTATTATCATTGCTTATATATATTCATGTTATGTATCGGTTGGGACCGGTTTTTACAAAGGAAATACCGCCGAAATTTTTATAAAAACTTGGGTTTTCAAAGATTTTGATACAACTCTTGCATGTTTAGATTAACCCTTTTAAACAAGTATTTTATCACTCTATTTTATTTCACGGTTTAGATTTCTGGGATTTTGGCTTACTTGAATTACGTTACGCCTTTAGACGTTGCGTGATTTAAGTGCCAGTCACGCTCCACCTTCGGGTCGTGACATCGGATCGCACCCCAAATTGGGCGCATTTTATGTCACCATCGTTTACTCCGCCACGTAATAAATACACGTGCGCGCAAGATGAATGATGGACCGAAATATCCCCAAACTAATATTCATCTCAAACATGACGATACTAGACCGAAATGTCCTTAAACTAACATTCTCCCAAACGGGGAATGTTGGACCGCGACGTCCTTAAACTAATATGTTTTGCCCTGCGGACTTTCTTCATAATGACTACCATATACTATCCATGGGCTATTCGTATATAATCTAATGATCAGTTGAGCCCATATGCTCACTGCTCATAAGTCGATCTTAATCTCAAATATGGTTAATGATCCTTAGATCAAACCTAAATATCCCATGAACTGATGGACCTCACAAATGTGAGATATGCGTCCTAAGTTCATTCTCGTTGGCAAACCAAGTTACCAACATAGGCCCCATCAAGCAAAATTCTTGACCTAAATCCAAATCTAAAATATACGGATTTGGGCTAATCTGCGCCCTACGGGAGATGACATAAATTAGTTTCTGTATACAATTCACATGCAACTACATAAAAACAAAATAACACACGATACGAAGTGAACTGTTGGAGAAGGAGAAAGTGATTATCGTAATGCGGCAACGTCATTAACTGCAGGAGCTTGCGTCTGCAGGAAAGAGCGTCCCCATAATCAAAAACCCCTTACAAATGAGGGGGAATCTGATGAAGTCACGCTACAACGGTCGCGTCTGTCCAAACCTCCGATACATGGTGTTATAAATCAACTTGGTATTTTCGGAGAGGTGCATGGATAAGTTAAATAGCATCTGCCCCTAAATTCAGCCAAGACGATCCATCCCAGTTCATTTCTGTTTTCGGCGGTAAACAGATTCTGGCACGCCCGGTAGAACATTTTTCTTTTTCCACTCCACACTTCGTGTGTCGTGTTTCGCGAACGAAATTACGGTTCGCTATGGTTGCCCTTGGATTCGAGGTACTAAAATTTGGTGTCTTGCTCCTGTGCAGAAAAATCGATGGTTTCCAGCTGCACCTCTTGCAACAGCAACTCTTGCTCCACCCCAGCTAGAAGAGTGACCTACGGGCCCAACGCGGTCTCTATCTTTTCAATGCTAGTGGGGCAAGCAACACAAGCCATTATTGGATTGTTCTTTGGGACTATGCTCCCACTAGTGAGTTTAGGTGCCTCAGCACCGCAAGAAGAAGCTCCCAAGATCGACTGGCAACCACAACGGCCTCTCTCAATGGGTCGTCCAAATCTAGTGTCTCAGATTTCAACAGGCTGAGCTGAAGCTCAAATGGGCCCATAAAGAGGCTCGTGATACCTGAAGGGGCTGCCCCAAAACGGATAGCCTTCCCATTTCATGCAAGTGAAACCGTCAAAAGCGCTTCCCCCATCAGAAGATCGGTCTTCGAAAGATTGGCCCTCCCTCCCCAAACTCTAATCAGAACGTCGGTCTTCAACAGGCTGACACCAACAGCAGCCCCTCACAAAAGCCGGGAGAACGACGAAGCCGCTTCCAAAACTGAGGCGGTCCCGTCTGCAAGGCACGCTCGACGTCGTCACTGGCGCTGAGTGAGAAAAACCGGGGCAACTCCCCCTCTGGACTTACTCCGACAGCTCCAATGGTAGAAGTTGATGATGTTGTTCCAACCGGGGACAACTTTGATCTGTTTAAGAGGGTACGCAAGGACTCTCCAACGGTGGTAATAAAGAAATCGCCCCCGCCTGCAGAAGCCACAGTGCAGGCAAAGACGGAGCAACCCCATCAGCGGCTCTCCTCGCAAATTCATAAGGTCTGGAGAAAAGTCCAAAATTTTGTGATCGACAAAGACTACTCTCGTCGGCCGAAGAAATTGAAGGCTCGGCAAGAAAAAGACCATCCCTCCGTCATACAATGAGGGACTTCTTCTACACAGGTGCCTATCCTAACAGCTTCTTCAACTTCGACCTCCATAAAAGGACGATGCCGGAGAAAATCCCACCGCCGGCGGCAAATTCCAAAGGCGATGGACCTAAACGCCCCAAGTCCGGGGGCATGATCGTACATATGGTCCACATGGTTTCCGGTAAAGAAGAAAGTCGTGCTTCCGTAGGTCATCGACCGCAAACTAGGTCACTGACAAAAGGTCAGGAGCAATAACAAAAGCTCCAGGAAATGCTGACCAGAATAGCAGCACTTACCGGGTAGAAAGAAAGCTCTAACATAGCAGCCGAACAGCGCCAAGAGCAGGAGACCGATACAGAGTTCCTACAAAGGGTGCTTGAAAGAAAAGATAAGGAGGTGACTGAACAAGCCGCTAACATAAAGCAAATGGCACTCTTGTTTTAGGATATGGTTGGAATGATGATCTAGCTAGAACCCCTAGCAGAGGATCCGCCAATAATCATCGAGGTTGACAGAATGGAAACATCAAACCCTCTTCCGCTTTATCAACAGCCAAGGAAGAAACGATCTCCAAGGCTGCTCTTGATGATTATATAGCTCAACAAATAAGAGCTCATCAAGCTAATGAGGCGGCTGACCAAATTGTCAGAACTGGGCGGCTGTATCAGGCTGGTATGACCAAATCAAATACTTGCCGGGATATACGATCCCCAAGTTCCATGTGTACAAAGGGACATGCAACCCCCACTAGCACGTCGCGTAGTTCAGAGCTCTGTGCGGCAACACTGAAGGCGACAACAAACTGTTACTTCACCAGTTCGTTGGCAGTCTGTCAGAAACGGCTTTTGAATGATACTCAGAGCTCCCAAACGACTCCATGAAAACATTTAAAGAGATGGAATTGCTGTCCACACAGCGGTTCGCCAGCATAAGCGAGCGCACCCCGATCACAGCATTAATCAATATCAGGGTATGGCCAGGAGAAACTTGGGTCCAATATGCGATTCAGTGGCGGAACCTATGGTCAAAGTACGAACAACGCATTGAAGAATCTCCCGCCGTGGGCATATTTATCGGGACTTTTGATCCTTAAACGACTGTGTCCCAGTTCATGACATTCTTCAAACCAACCACCTTCCAGGCTTTGATCGATAAACTGGCCCAAATGGATCAGATGGGCTATGGGCCTTCCTCCTCAAATAAGAACCCTCGAAATAGTAAGGGTAAAGGGAAAGTAGCCTTCGTTGCCTACACGCAACAACAACCGAGTGGCCCAAAACCGGCTGCTCGCCAAAACAACGAGCGTCCGCGCTCGTCCTTAGAGGAAAGACTACGACGCGCTTATTCGTTTCCCTGCGATAAGATGAGGAGACCATTTGAATTGGCAGTGCACAACAAACTCATCATATTGCCAGACCCGCGGCGTCCACCGCAACCCGGCGATGTCAACAACCCTAACTACTATTCCTATCACAGAATGGTGAGCCACCCTATTGAAGATTGCTACATCTTCAAGAACTGGGTCGAGGACCGGTATCAACAGAGGAAGTTCGTGCTGTCTGATAACTGGAGGGTAAATCCACCGCAGAAGCATACTTCTAAAAAGGTGGATGCGCAGGGGGCATCATGCTCACTCGTGGAAGAAACTCCACGGGAAGTCGTTGTTTCAGCTAAAACCAAAAGAATACTGAAGGATCTATAGACATGTCCAGCAGTCAGGTGGAAAAGCCCACTTGAACCTAAAATCATCGAAGGGATGCTGAAACTGGGTCCCGTACCGAAAGTTGTTAACAAAGGGAAAAAACCCCAAGTCAAGCTTTCGAAGTCTTCGAAGAAAAAGAAGAAGACCAAGAAGCCTGTGAAGCCTGCCGAGTATAATGACAAGCGCACAGACCTACAGAAGTATATTGACGCGCTGGAAGAGTACAACCAGAAGGCGTGGACACCGGTCACGCTCGAAGAGTTCCTCAAGCATATTCTTGAGAACGAAGATAGTGAAAATGATGAGGAAAATGACTCATCAAAAGACACCAAAGAACGTGTAGCAAGTTGCCACATGGTCTCCCATTCGTTGTTAAATGACGATGGAACTCCCTCGGCGTCAGAAAACCATGTGAAGCAACTGGGGACAGGATCGACGCTAAAATCCCCAGAACTGTCAGAAGTCCTGATCGATAGGCTGTTAAACGAAGCCTTTCAAAAAAGCAAAGCCGACCGAGAATGTGAAACAGCCATATACAAAAAGGCTAAGTGTCAGCGTCAGAATGAAGAAACCGTGGCAAGGATGAGTCGTAAAGTACTCCAACCAAACCAAAGCATCCCAGCTACAAATAAAAGCAGGATCAAAGCAGAGAAGCGGTTCGCCAAAACCATGTCAATGGGGATAAAGCTGCCACCTTTCGTAGGAAACACTCCCGGGGTCATATGCCTTAACGGAGAGGATTCACATCCAAACTACTACTTATATCATCGGTAGGTTACCCATCCCACCGAGGAATGCAATGCCTTCAAGAAGTCATGGTAAGGATACGTTGCCCATCAAAAACACTTCAAGAGGATAAAGCGCGAAGCTCGTCGACGGTAAAAAGTGCGACAGATGCGCGTGAAAAAACGACTGACAATTGTCATATGGTTGATACCAGTCCGAAAGGGGAAAAACCCTAAGTTCTTACTTTCGGAAGCGATTCTGAGGACAAAATACCCCTCAGCTCTCTTTTCAAAGACCCCACCTCCGAAAAAGAAGAGAAGGAGAACTGCGAGAATATTCAGCTGCGTAACTGCATGCTGCCTGAGAAGAACCTCGGACCTACAAACAAAGATTTGAGCAAAAAAAAGACAAAGGGAAAGAAAAAATCTCTGAGGGAATCACCCTCGACGATGGAGTTGTCAAAGAGCTCACAGTGAGGGACCCTCGTAGGAAAAATAAGGTGGATTACAATGTCCTAGCAACATTTGAGAAAAATACCCTCACAACTGAGCATAGTGGATGCTCTCCTCCTGTTCAAAGAGGCACGAGAGTTTTTGATCAAGGCATTACAAGAGCCCGATCCGTTCCAAGCTTTCTTTGCAGAAGAGAAGATGAAAGATGAGCTGGCAGAGGTTCACACAGCTAACGTTACATTCAACGATGAAGATCTCCTCTTCGGTACGTATGAACATAATTGTTGGGTGTTTTTTGTCACCCTATTGAGATGGGAATACGCGCGCACTTGTCAGGCGTATACTACAGATTCCCCCTGCCTAGGGTAGGCCGGGGTTTAATGATTGTGGGGATCCAAATCTCCGGCAGCCGCGGACTAAGCTGCCGTTAATTACCCCTCGCCTTTGGAGCGTGGGAACCTCCGATTGACGGGTTAAACTGGTCATGCGAACTCAATGTGCAGTGTACGTGTGTCGTGTTTTGAAAGGGGGGTTTGGATATATCGGGAGCCACGTAGAGTTTTTACGGGGGTCCCGCTACCCGGATAGCGGGCCGGGGGTCAAGAGGGCTAGCAGCCCCCTTGCGGGGTGCGGTGCAGCGCCCCGTTAGAAATTTTTTTCTAACAGGGACAGTGTCGTAGAGCATGTGTGTGTGCAAATATGTATACATATGTATATATATAAAAGAAAGAAGGGGGAAAAGACATCCAAAGGATGTGTGGGGGCAGCACCTTGGGCGCTGTGCGCTCAGGTGCTAGAGTGCCACGTGTCAGCCCGTGGGCGCTCTGCGCTTGAGCGCTGGGCGCTTGAGCGCAAGCGCGCCACGTGTCGGCACGTAGGCGCTTTGCGCTTGAGCGCCTGCGCTCGAGCGCAAGCGCGCCACGTGTCGGCACCGGGGCGACTTGCGCTCGGGCGCTTGCGCTTGAACGCAAGCGCGCCACGTGTCGGCACCGGGGCGACTTGCGCTCGGGCGCTTGCGCTTGAGCGCAAGCGCGCCACGTGTCGGCACGTGGGCGCTCTGCGCTTGAGCGCCGGCGAGAAAAAGTGGCTCTTAGCCTAAGAAACAGAAGCTATGCTTCAGAAAGGAAAAATTTGTTATGTATATATGTATGGAGTTAAACTCCTGGGATGTTTTGCAGCTGATGAAGGAGGTTCTTCTTCTTCCTTCTGTTGTTTGGCCGGATCTTGAAGATCAAGAAGTAGGAGATTTTAAAAAAATCACTCCTTTTTGAGATCTAATGGGAGATCTGTGTTCCCCTTTGTGGGTTTTGTGGTGGAAAACTACTTAGTTTTGGAAAAGAAAGAGTAAAACTCTTGATTTAATTCAAAAGAATTGAGAAGGTTTAGAACCTTGGAGAAGGAGCAGGAGGCACAAAGAACCCTAGTTTTTGGGGGAATGAAAAAGTCTATCTTTTTATTCATCATCATGTTGCCTTATATAGGCTTACATATTTACATATAGCCCCTTGGGCTTTGCAAAATGGCATTTTGCCTATCCCATGGCTCATGTGCCTTTTCATTTTGCACATAAGCCATGGGCTTACAAAAATTTGGCTTTATGTCCCTTTTGCATACATTCATGCACAAAAATTACATAAAAATTATTTGTTACATGATTTTTGTTGTTGGCATGGCGGAAGGCCGGACGCTTCGTGTTCGGGCTCGACCTGGGCATTGGCCCACTTGCTTGGGCTTGGGCCCACCTGGCTTGGGGTTGACCTTGACTTTGACTTGGTCAACCGGGGTGCAAATTTTGACTTCAACAAAGTGCCCCCCATCAATAAATGCACACCACATATGTGAGTCGTGTGCATGAAATTGATGGATTATCTTTCACGTGGAGGCGACTTGCCTTGGTTCCCACTTTTTGGGATGCACTGCCCTTTTTACGACATGGACGGTCGGCGCTTGACGCGTCTCCGAGACAGAGTGTCCATGGTAGACGTTTCCCTGACCCGGAGTGATTTGGTTCCCGATTTGTGGGGAGCCTGCACTGCCCTTTTTGCGACATGGACGGTCGACGCTTGACACGTCTCCGAGACGGAGTGTCCGTGGTAGACGTTTCCCTGACCCGGAGTGATTTGGTTCCCGATTTGTGGGGAGCCTGCACTGCCCGTTTTGCGACATGGACGGTCGACGCTATGCTCCGGAGCGATTTGGTAGACGTGTCCCCGGCACGGAGTGTCGCTGGTCGACGTTTCCCTGAGGCGGAGTGTCGTTGTTGGACTTTTCCTTGATGCGGAGTGTCTGTGTTGGACGTTTCCCCGATGCAGAGTGTCGCTTGCTGACGTGTCCCCGGCGGAGTGTCGTTGTTGGACTTTTCCCTGATGCAGAGTGTCTGTGTTGGACGTTTCCCCGATGCAGAGTGTCGCTTGCTGACGTGTCCCCGGCACGGAGTGTCTGCTTGACGTTTCCCCGGCACGGAGTGTCATTGTTCGACTTTTCCCCGGCACGGAGTGTCGTGTTGACTTTTCCCCGGCACGGAGTGTCGCTGATCGACTTTTCCCCGGCGCGGAGTGTCGGGTTGACTTTTCCCCGGCACGGAGTGTCGCTGATCGACTTTTCCCCGGCGCGGAGTGTCGCTGGTTGACTTTTCCCCGGCACGGAGTGTCGCTGATCGACTTTTCCCCGGCGCGGAGTGTCGGGTTGACTTTTCCCCGGCACGGAGTGTCGCTGGTTGACTTTTCCCCGGCACGGAGTGTCGCTGATCGACTTTTCCCCGGCGCGGAGTGTCGGGTTGACTTTTCCCCGGCACGGAGTGTCGCTGATGGACTTTTCCCCGGCACGGAGTGTCGCTGATGGACTTTTCCCCGGCGCGGAGTGTCGAGTTGACTTTTCCCCGGCACGGAGTGTCGCTGATGGACTTTTCCCCGGCGCGGAGTGTCGCTGGTTGACTTTTCCCCGGCACGGAGTGTCGCTGATCGACTTTTCCCCGGCGCGGAGTGTCGGGTTGACTTTTCCCCGGCACGGAGTGTCGCTGATGGACTTTTTCCCGGCGCGGAGTGTCGCTGGTTGACTTTTCCCCGGCACGGAGTGTCGCTGATCGACTTTTCCCCGGCGCGGAGTGTCGGGTTGACTTTTCCCTGGCACGGAGTGTCGCTTATGGACTTTTCCCCGGCGCGGAGTGTCGAGTTGACTTTTCCCCGGCACGGAGTGTCGCTGGTCGACTTTTCCGAGGTGGAGCATAATTCCGGCAGGGAAGGTAGATATCCCGAGGCGAAGCATGATTTCGACACGGGGTAAATTCTGGAACGGAGCATGATTTCTCCACAGAGGTTGTTGGTTTGATTTGACTTGGGTTGACATCAGCATCGCTACACTGGAATATGGTACTAGGAGTGAATCATCATCTGTCTTGAGAGGATGTGGGAATTGTTTTTTTTTTGTTTGGCATCTGCATTGCTGCACTGGAATAATGCCAGGAGCAACTCATCATTTTCCCCGAGAGGATTTGGGGATTTTTTTTTGTCGGCATCTGCATTGCTGCACTGGAATGATGCCAGGAGCAACTCATCATTTGCCCCAAGAGGATTTGGGGATTTTTTTTTGTCGGCATCTGCATTGCTGCAATGGAATGATGCCAGAAGCAACTCATCATTTGCCCCAAGAGGATTTGGGAATTGGTTTTTGCTTGGCATCAGTATCGCTACACTGGAATATAGTACCAGGAGCGAATCATCATTTGCGTTTGCTTATCAGGAAGCGATGGCTTAGGAGACAGGTTTTAGGTCCCTATCATCTAAGACTTTCAATTTTGTGAGCCGTAAGGGTCTCACAAAGCATTTTCTCCCTACGGGTCGTAAGGATCCCGTAAGTGTATTTTCTCCTTAGGAGTCGTGGGGACTCCCAAGTGTGTTGCTCCTTTGTGAGTAGTAAGGATCTCACGCGGGAATTTTCTCCTCACAAAGTCGAGAGAACCTTGTGAGTGCATTTCATCTCTTTTTCATGAGTTTGCCCCCTTTCGGGTTTTCACAAACTCGCCGGCAGTCCTGCTGTTTTTACTCACGGAGCCCTTTCGGGTTTTCATCCGTGGCCATTTTGCTTGTGGACATACCATTTTATTTATATTATTTTTTTTCATTTTTTTCATTTTTTTTTCATTTTTTTTTTGGACTTTGGATGCGGTCTCACCAGTAGGACTTAGGAGAGATTGGGATCGTTTTACGCCCGTGGATTGTATACGGTTTTGCAGGATGTATGATCCAAACCGTAGGGCCAGAAAAATTTCAGGACTTTGTTGGCGTCTGCATCGCTGCACTGGAATGTGGTACCAGGAGCGACTCATCATTCGCCGTTGGGGTATGGGATTTAGAATTTGGTTGGCGTCTGCATCGCTGCACTGGAATATGGTACCAGGAGCGACTCATCATTCGCCGTTGGGGTATGGGATTTGAACTTTGGTTGGCGTCTGCATCGCTGCACTGGAATATGGAACCAGGAGCGACTCATCATTCGCCATCGGGGTATGGGATTTGGAATTTGGTTGGCGTCTGCATCGCTGCACCGGAATATGGTACCAGGAGCGACTCATCATTCACCACTTGGGGGTTGGGGAGCGATGGCGTAGGAGACAGGTTTAGATCCCTGTCACCTAAGACTTTTCAATTTTATGGGCCGTGAGGGTCCCATAAAAGCATTTTCTCCCTGCGAGCCGTAAGGATCCCGCAGGTGTATTTTCTCCTTAGGAGTCGTAAGGACTCCTAAGTGTGTTTTTCCTTTATGAGTCGTAAGGATCCCACAAAGGTTTGTTCTTCTCATGTATCGTGAGGATACATGAGTGGGTCTTCTCAATGTAGCATAATTCCAAAGGCAGAGACCAGCCGCGTAACTGGTGGTTGCGCTGGGGCATAGGTATGATGAAAATTATTTGAGCCCGTGGATTGTATACGGTAGTCGATTTGGGGACTAACCGTAGGGCCGGAAGAATTTTGGAAATTTGAATTTTCGTTTGTGTTTTTTTTTGTTTTTATTTTACCGCGATTGCTATATCCTTTCAGTTTTTTTATCACGAAGATCGCGATTGCCCTATCATTTCGGCTTTTATTCGCGGTTGCCCCATCATTTCGGGTTTATTTCATTTTTATTTTTACTCGCTGATTTTTATTGCGAGTTGCCCCATCATTTCGGCTTTATTTTCATCTTTATTTTACTCGCTGATTTTTATTGCGAGTTGCCCCATCATTTCGGCTTTTATTTATTTTTCTTTTATTTACACATTTTTTTTTGTTTATTTACATATATATATATTTTTACATTCCCAGTTTAACGACTTAGAGGTCAACTGTTCCCAGTTTAATGACGTGGCGGTCAGCTGTTCCCAGTTTAACGACGTGGTGGTCCTTTTTGCTTATCCCAGCTCCTTGAACTTTGATCTTGGCGGAGCTGTGTTGATGACCCAGCTCTGTGGCTTGCCGATACATCCGAGGATTGTGAGGTTTTTCCAAGCTTGTATTGGTCCTCTGCCCAATCTTTGAAAATATAGCAGTCTTCGATGGTATGACCCACCACTCTATGATATGGGCAGTATATGGGATTGCCGATCATGTTCATTTCCCGTGGCCTCTTTGGAACAGGCAGTTGCAGACCGCTGTTCAGGGCGTCCATGAATATTTTGCGGACTTCATCCCTCCTGAAGGAGTATACCTTCTTCTTTCCCTCCATTGGAGTAGGTGCCTTTACTGATGCTGGTCCTCGAGGCACATGTCTGGGAGGATTAGGTTCCCGAGAGGCTTCGGTCTCCATTTGCATGAAATCGGCAATCGTAGCTTGACTGTTTGCTAACACGCCTTTAGACAGTTCTATCTCTCCCATCTTGTATTGCCTTTCGACCCAATCTTTGAAGACGAAGCAGTCCTCAATGGCATGACCTATCACCCTGTGATAGGGGCAATATTTTGGGTCGCCGGTCATATTCTCTTCTTGCGGTCTCTTTGATTCTGGCAGTTGTAGACCGTTTCTTAGGGCATCCCTGAATATCTTGTGGAACTTTTCCCTCTTGAAGAAATAGACCTTTTCCAGCTTCTCTTTCAAAGGTGATTCCCCCCCGGCGTATGTATCGGAGGGACTGGAGGCTGATTGCGGCCGTTTTTCGCGAAGGCGCTCCGCTTTTAGGTTGAAAGGGATATCAGTTGGCTGCCCCCGGGTATCAATCCCTGGCTCATGAGCCAAAATTTGATTTTGCTGTAATTGCAATCGGGCGACTTGGGTCGCGAGATCTGCCACGACGTTTGCCAGCTCGTCGACTTTGGAATAGACCTCGGCCAACTTCTCATCCCTGTCCTGAAATTGCCTTTGAAGCCATTGGAATAATGCTTGTTCTGTAGTTCCGGCTATGACAACCGGGTAATCTTTATTGCCTGAGCTCAATTCCGTAGGAACCATGGGCTCCTCTGGCTTATCGGCCTGAGCGGGCTCTTCATCATTTAGATCGGGCCGATGCTGGGTAGCGTCAACCATATCATCACCATGGCTGTGAAGAAGAGGAGGGTTCGTTTCTTCATGTCCGGCCATGTAGACAGTGTGGATAACACATTCAGCCATTCTTTCACCACTGGCAGCTGGTTTCACGGAGCGGTCCGGGCTTTGGAAATTCATAAATTTTAACATGGCCAGAGCCCTAGCTCTTTTGTTGGCTCTATATCTGAGCCGCTTCTGCCTCAGCTTCTTTGCCTTAAGCGCTTGGCAGGCTTCTGCTCTTCGGGGAGCCGCCATAGGCTGAGTGATGGGGAGGCTTGAGAAGACACCCAATCGAGCAGTTGTCGGAGGCGCCGCTGGAGCTTGCTCGAAACGCATTGCAGCTTTGTTGGTGTCGATGGCCTTGCCCCCAGCTGGGGCCATGGAGAGTCGTTCGGGAACGGACTTGCGCTTGGGCTGAGGTGCCCTCGCGACCACCACATTTGGCCTTTTGCCTTTCGAGACCGGTTTGTTTGCCACCGGGGCTTGAGGAGCTGGGACGGAGCCAAGAGGTATGAACATAATAGAGCCGAAAGGTAGCAGCGACTCCTCCCATTGTCGCCCGAGACTGGCCGGAAGGACCGTCCTAGAGTCTATCCTCATCGTGTAGGAGACTGGAGCTGAGTTCATCATCAAAGACATCGTCGGAAGGTGATTGCTTGAAAATATGCACGAAAAAGCATTATTTTAGTATAAATATAGACATGTAAATTGATTGAGTTCGCATGAACGTTTAACCCGAGATATGGGAGGAGAGATTGGTCCCACCGGGCGTGCCAGAATCTGTTGGATGTTTTTCGTCACCCCATTGAGATGGGAATACGCGCGCGCTTGTCAGGCGTATACTACAGAGTCCCCCTGCCTAGGGTAGGCCGGGGTTTAATGATTGTGGGGATCCGAATCTCCGGCAGCCGTGGACTAAGCTGCCGTTAATTACCCCTCGCCTTTGGAGCGTGGGAACCTCCGATTGACGGGTTAAACTGGTTATGCGAACTCAATGTGCAGTGTACGTGTGTCGTGTTTTGAAAGGGGGGGTTTGGATATATCGGGAACCACGCAGAGTTTTTACGGGGGTCCCGCTACCCGGATAGCGGGCCGGGGGTCAAGGGGGTTAGCAGCCCCCTTGCGGGGTGCGGGGCAGCGCCCCGTTAGAAATTTTTTTCTAACAGGGACAGTGTCGTAGAGCACGTGTGTGTGCAAATATGTATACATATGTATATATGTATATATATGAAAGAAAGAAAGGGGAAAAGACATCCAAAGGATGTGTGGGGGCAGAACCTTGGGCGCTGTGCGCTCAGGCGCTAGAGTGCCACGTGTCGGCCCGTGGGCGCTCTGCGCTTGAGCGCTGGGCGCTTGAGCGAAAGCGCGCCACGTGTCGGCACGTAGGCGCTTTGCGCTTGAGCGCCTGCGCTCGAGCGCAAGCGCGCCACGTGTCGGCACCGGGGTGACTTGCGCTCGGGCGCTTGCGCTTGAACGCAAGCACGCCACATGTCGGCACCGGGGCGACTTGCGCTCGGACGCTTGCGCTTGAGTGCAAGCGCGCCACATGTCGGCATGTGGGTGACTTGCGCTCGGGCGCTTGCGCTTGAGCGCAAGCGCGCCACGTGTCGGCACGTGGGCGCTCTGCGCTTGAGCGCCGGCGAGAAAAAGTGGCTCTTAGCCTAAGAAACAGAAGCTACGCTTCAGAAAGGAAAAATTTGTTATGTATATATGTATGGAGTTAAACTCCTAGGATGTTTTGCAGCTGATGAAGGAGGTTCTTCTTCTTCCTTCTGTTGTTTGGCCGGATCTTGAAAATCAAGAAGTAGGAGATTTTAAAAAAATCACTCCTTTTTGAGATCTAATGGGAGATCTGTGTTCCCCTTTGTGGGTTTTGTGGTGGAAAACTACTTAGTTTTGGAAAAGAAAGAGTAAAACTCTTGATTTAATTCAAAAGAATTGAGAAGGTTTAGAACCTTGGAGAAGGAGCAGGAGGCACAAAGAACCCTAGTTTTTTGGGGAATGAAAAATTCTATCTTTTTATTCATCATCATGTTGCCTTATATAGGCTTACATATTTACATATAGCCCCTTGGGCTTTGCAAAATGGCATTTTGCCTATCCCATGGCTCATGTGCCTTTTCATTTTGCATATAAGCCATGGGCTTACAAAAATTTGGCTTTATGTCCCTTTTGCATACATTCATGCACAAAAATTACATAAAAATTATTTGTTACATGATTTTTGTTGTTGGCATGGCGGAAGGCCGGACGCTTCGTGTTCGGGCTCGACCTGGGCATTGGCCCACTTGCTTGGGCTTGGGCCCACCTGGCTTGGGGTTGACCTTGACTTTGACTTGGTCAACCGGGGTGCAAATTTTGACTTCAACAATAATCGTCCGTTATACATCACCGGGTACTGCCACGATATCAAGATAGGAAAAATCCTTGTCGACAATGGATCCTCCGTCAACCTTCTCAACGTGAAAATGCTGAAAGAGATTTGCATGAACGTTCAGCACTTGGCCCGAGACAAAATTACCATCTCCGGGTTCGACTTACAGTCATCACGGACGCTCGGGTTTGTAATACCGACTCTACGCTTCGGGTTGCTCATCACTAACATCAAATTTCATGTCATTGACGCCAAAACTTGCTATAACGGTTTGCTTGGCAGGCCCTGGTTACATGAGTACAATGCTATCGCTTCTACACAATATCGGTGTATGAAGTATTTCAAGGACGACTTGGAATACACCGTCACAGGGGAGATAAATCCGTTCTCTGTAAACGAGGTCCGGAAATATGAAGACGCAAAATACTTCCTACTAGACTTCAAAGATACGGAAAGGTGTCATAAGCCAGAGGATAAACAGAAGTTCGTCAGCACTATCCCGATCTTTGGATGTGATACCGAGGAAGATGAAGAAATAGTCTACTCGGGGAAACCCCAAAAAGAAAACAATAAGCCCGGACCATCCACTCCTATTTTGGTCTTTGGCAGCGACTCTGAGGACGAGGCCAACGCAGTATTCTCCATCCGCCCGTCAGTGCAAATTTTTGTCGGAGCAGATCAGAGTCTGCAAATCACAATGGTCCCGCCTCGGCATTACAAAGAACTTGATGCGCTCGATACGTACAGTGTATAAGAACTACAGACTTTCTACGTCCCTTCCAGACGAAGAGGTGAAAAGGCGGTCCTCTTCTACCAATCTACGGAGACTAAAGTAGAAAAAGAAGTCTGGCATGGTGCCGATTTTGCACTTGACAGGGTTCAACCAATCCGTCTGCCAAGATACTACATGGAGAGATTGAAAACGCTGTTAAGATGCCAAGGTGTACCCCTCGAATAAACTGTTCGGCTGTCACGACCCGGAAAAGGCACGTGACTGGCACTTGAATCATGTGAAGTCTATAAGATCCCATCTAATTCAAATAAGCCAAAAGCCCAGAATTCTAAACCTTTTAGGGAAAACAGTGGAGGTGCGGTTTTGAAATAAAAGTATAATGAAATTAGATTCTTCTTTAAATGCATAAGTAATGATATATGAAAATGTAATGTTTGTATCTATCTCAAAAATATTTTCGTCATTTGAAAATTTGGGCAGCACCTCCTTTGTATATTTTAATCCGAAAATAATATAATTAATAATAATAATAGGCATCCCCAAACGGGAGCTAGCTCTTCACTAATTGGCAAAAACAACCACTCAAAGATATAAACATACGACGCCCTGAGGCGAAGATCAAACATAGAAAGAAAGGAAACTAAAATAACATCAAGAAAACCAGGAACAATAATAAACACATGAGCGTGACTCGAAGTTCGAAAGAATATACAACAATGGTTTCTAAGTCTACAAATATACATAGTCTAGTCGATGGAGATTTTAACTAGATACAACTGAATAAATATAAAAGTATAAATAGTGGTCACGATGTAAGTGTATCCCACCTATCAAGCAATCATCTGGAAGAAAGCGATGTGCCAGTAAGCCACAACGGAACCAGTACGGTCAAATCTATAAGAAAACTATGGCACGACGGGGGTGAGTTGCCAACTCGTGAGTAGAAGACATCACCGAGAAGAAATCGAATGTATGACGCTCTCGTAGGTCATATAATAATATAATAATAATATAATATCGTCGAATGGTAGCAAGGGTAATAATATAAGTATAAGTGTAATATCAATGTACTCGTGTCCATGTCATGAAATAGTAACATGTCATATGTATCATGTACAAATGCATCATCCACCGTGTGTCCAGCAACGACACACAAAAATCATGATAAAATATGAGTGCCCAGCATCGACACTCGAAAACATCATGAAAACCGTGTTCAGCAATGACACATAATCTGCATATCTCGAGCTCCGTCGGTCCGGATCGGCCCCATATCCATATTGTCATGCCCCGCTTCCCAGAGTGCGCTAAGATAGACACGTGACAGAGCCAACCATGCTACCTGTGAATAGGAAATATACCTCCACAGTCACATTACGGCTGTAGAGATATCAAGAACAGTAAAATAATAAACAACTATCTAATACATGTCCATGAGCCAGAATAACGAGTCAAGAATAAAAATAATGCGGAAGCAAAAAGATCCAATATAATAATAAACTGGAATGTACGTCCCATAATGCGGGCTCACATCAGGAATGAAAATACTGAAAGGAAACTAAACTAAACTAATAACAGGTCCTCACTGCTCGGCCTGTTGATCAAAATACTCCTGGACAGCCTGCGATAAAGATAAGGGATCTGGGCCATACAAAACCTAGACGTCAGTGCGTCAAAATATCAATAATTCTAAGCAAGCAGGATGTGATGAAATATGCAGGCATGAAGTATGAACAGTAACAAGTCATCAGTAGCAAGTAAACCGTAACATGAATATAGATCAGTGAACATGATATAAACAGGTGAAGTGCAGTGAGTAGTGTAAACTGTGCTATAGGGTTATCTACTCTAAACTTATTCGAAATCAATTAATGTAATTCTCATCGTAACCCATCGGTCTATACCCCGTTCATTCCCCACGGGACCACGGTAAAATGATGTAATAGACTGTGAGTCTATGTCCCGTTCATTCCCCATGGGACCACGGTAAAATGATATAATAGCCCTTTGAGTTACGTTCAGCTACATTCTTGATTTTCCCATACCCCCAAGTTATGTGTGTAAGTCAGGTATTTATAAATCTGAGACTAATGCCAACACAGGATCAAGCAGGGACATGTTTGTCTGTATAGACTGTTAGTGTATATGCCCTAGAGGCCATTACTGTATCATACTAGTTTGTATATTACTTGATGGAAGCTTGGGATATTCACAGTTGTATATACAATCTTGCTCGAAATGGTAGTATGCTACTTGGTTTGTCTCTGCTTTAATATGCGCATGTGTTTCTTTTAGCATATTGCTGATATACATATTAGTAGAGCCCTTAGGATCTTTGCTTGATTACCAGCATGGTGATGGCGCTCACACTCGTGGGAGCTGGGTGATCTATAAGCACATCCTTATACAGGTCCCTAGTCGTTGAACTATCGAGACAGGGCATCGATACTCCGGAGTAGACTAGCGTATGCGCTTCTCATCCCAGTGTGGGAGACAGTCTGTCCCACAGCCGTCAGTATGTCGTACTTGAGATAGTATGCGGGTGCTCGTTAGGTTACGAGTACACTGGACAGGACTTGTCGGGAACTGTTGGTTGGTATTATACCTATCGTCAGTTATCAGTTCCCAGGTGACATGAGTACAGCTTAGTCCGCTGACTTGACACTGTCACTTCGCCTCGAGTGTGTTTCCACTGCACTTTGATTGCTACCCTACCACGGCTCAAAGGAGTCATGCAAACAGGTAGTTTTTGGGTGCAGTCCCGAAGCACTTGGAGGCAGTGACGGTTAGACAGGATTCGTCTCTCCCGGTATTGGGGGTTGACATCGCGCTGTGTCTAGGAGAGCCATTACACGAGTAGTCCCTGGCCAGGGCAAGCGGGATATACTGGTAGGTTTCCAGTGTTATCTCAGGGTGTTCTGGGCTACACTCCGACACGACTTGTACCGCTATTAGGGGACTGACGTTCACCGCCCCCTAGGCCCGCCATGCGATGTATCAGACGAACAGACCGGACTGTACGGAGATTGTCACATACAGGCTCAGTAGGAGTTCAGATGGGGTTCACCTCGTCAGTCTTCTTATCGACATCTACCTGGGGACCGTTACGCACAGCTAGTGCCGCTTGCGGTCTGTGGTTAAACCCACTGCCAGCGTAGTATCGAGTCTTTAGAGTCCCACACAGAGAGCTATTCGCCTTTAGGCAAAATGAGTAGAGGTCGCATGGTTTTGCGACAGGGTTCGTTCACATCCGCGCACTTGTGCACGTTTGCTGTCCGGACAGCTTATACTAGCGGGCTTTGGTTTAAGCCGGATCCTAGTATATGATTTGGGATTGGCTTTTTCTCATTGTATTCGTGTTCCTCGGATCACGAATACGGGTGCGTATGCACAGTTGCTTGAGACAGAGGGAGAGGACTTTGATTAGGGTTAATGACTATTGTCATTTTTATTAACCCTAATGCTTATGTGTGTATTATTGTTAATTGATATTAGTTTAATAATTATGCATGGTTATGGTTGTTGACCATTTGACCCATCTTGACTTGTTGACCTTGTTGACACTTTGACCATCATCATTTCATTTGGAAGATGCTCTTTGATCCTTGCAATTTGCATTAAAAATGAAATGATAATGGTCATGTCTTGATTAAGCCATGACAATTATCTCACTAATTTTCTAATTACAATAATTCACATATATGAGAGTATGCTTCATATTATTCTCTCATTCTATTATTCACATTCTCTCTCTTGTTCTTCCTCTCCCTCAAGCTCTCCCCTCTCATGTGTTGAGAAACACTTGAGTTTGAGAAAAACCCTCTCTTGATAATCTCTACTCTCATCTAGGGTTCAAGGATTAGCACTTCTTGCACCCTAGTTACTTCTAGCTTGGAGTTGAAGCCAAAGGTTGAGGCTTTCGGGTGGATCTTTCTTTGACGGGAGAAGACGACAAAGGTGACCTCCTTCCACCACTCCAAGGAGCAAGGAGAGAAGGACTTAAAGCCCAAGGTATAACCTTTCTAGCACTTAGCTAGTTTCTAGTTAGCTTTAGCTTGTTTTTGTTTAGCAAAAATCCTTCATAGTCTAGTCCATGTTGCCTAAGTTCATAAAAATCCAATTTTTATTCCGTTTTCCGCCTCCCCGCAAGCACCGGGGTGGGCAACGTGGACTTACAGTGGTATCAGAGCCTAACTAAACATAAACTAGCTAGGTAGTAGAGTGTATCGAAGTTCGAATCAAAAAATCGAAAAACCGAGTTTTCAAAACCCTTAGTTTCTGTTAAAATTTTTTCTATTCAAAATAAAATTTGTTATACTCCAAAAATCATCTCAGGGTTTTGTGAAGAAAGCCACCAAAAACGATCCAAAGATTCGACCAAAGAGCCGCGGTTCCGCGGCAATAGTAAGCTATTGCCGTGCAACCGCGGCCATCTTGGCTCTTCTCTGGGTCGAGTTTGGTGCAGTGTATTTCTGGCTTGGTTTTAGGATTTTTAAGATGGTTTATATGTGCCCAGATTTTCCAGAATAGAAATTTGTTTTTGGGGGCCTATAAATCCGTATTTTTTTCCGAACTTCAATACACTTTGACTAAAAGGTTATATCTGTGATATTTATATGTATTGAACGTCGGCTAATCGCTATATGTCGATTAGTCGGGGTTATACATATCTGTAATCTGTGATTGATGATGGTATGTGTATATGAATGGGTTGGATTGTCGCGGATGAATAGCCGGGGTGGATGTGAGATGAGTGTTGCTTTTTCTTTCATTCATTGCAACATGTAAATTGATGTAATATTATTATTTGTTTGGCCGCACAACCGGGTCGGGGTTGGAGCCGTCATTGTATAATTCTTTTTACTGTTTTTGCTCCTAGGATAAACCCATGGAGGGGTGCACAAACTACCGGGTATCTCGAAGTGCCGAGTGGCCTACTCACGGTGGTGAGGGAGGTTGCTTCGCTTCGGGTACCTGGCGGGTAGTTTGCCGCACCCGTAGGGGTCTTGGGTGGGGTATTTGGCTATTCACCGCGACCGTGTAATCCGCTTTTCGTTGCAGGCTCGAATGGATTGCGGATTCCTAGTATATCCAATGTATTCATCTGTGATCTGTAATGTCTATCATTGCTATATATTTATATATGATAACTATTTAGGCGTTGCTTATGTTTTACAGCCGTGCTAGCCCAGCCCCCGCTCTGTCGTTAGTTAAGTAACCTAACGGGTGATGACGGGGCCCCGTGGCGAATGCGAATGGCATAAGCGTACGTCATATTTTGGTTGTTTTCTGCAATGGTAGGATTAAATGATGGGACGCATTAAAAGAACTAATGCAAGAAAATAAACCAAGTAAAAGTCGATTGGAACACTTTGAAAACCACTCGGTTCTTTTCAAAACTAAACTTTTAAACGCGGAGCTTGAACCACTCCTTTTAAAAGCTATCTCGTTCCATCGATTATATCAAGTTCACTACGTTCACGGTTTCGCCAAAACCATCCGTAGCCCTCCATCATTTCGGTTAAATATTCGGTAGTATTCAAGCTATGTATTTTGACCTCACGCCAAGGCATAGTGATTGGTAGCTGCCGGATATTT
This sequence comes from Agapanthus africanus, assembly GCA_030015575.1. Classification (NCBI taxonomy): domain Eukaryota; kingdom Viridiplantae; phylum Streptophyta; class Magnoliopsida; order Asparagales; family Amaryllidaceae; genus Agapanthus; species Agapanthus africanus. The sequence goes on along the minus strand of CM057344.1, from coordinate 11,624,169 downwards.
ATCTGTTGCATAGATAGAATGCGTTGTTTGAGACAGTCGTACTGCCATTTTGGCCTACGTCAAGGGTAGGTACGGGTGGGTTCAAATTAACCAGGATAATGATGGGAAGAACTTGACATGTGGCTTATGACATTTTGACCTCACGCCAAGGTCATAAGAGCATGGGGCAAAAATCCACATTGGGAGTTTCATAAGTACTGAAACTTGCTAGCGCTGCATACCATTTGGAGTGTGATGATTCTGGTAGGATTCTTTCGGTTTTATCACGCGATGATATTTGGATCCCGATCCTACTGTGAGTATATGCTACTCCTCGGGAAAACTCTCACTTAACGATCAATGCTATAAACTTAGTAGGTGTCTAGAAAGGTGTTAGCGGGGTTACGCCCACAGGGAAAAGAGGTTACTTAATTAAGGAACTTCGCGAAAGCGTTGGAAAACCTCCCTCGAAGTACCGACACTGGCCTGGCTGAACGGTTAAGCAAGTATTGTACGGTGAGATTGATCCTGACTAATCCTTTCTTTACGGTTTGAGAAGGGATTCGAGAGACAGTGGGAGCCATCCAGTTTAGACAAATTAAAAACCACTCTAAACTTGCAAGAGCATCATGCTAAAGTGTTTCTTTTCTCTCTCCTAATTGCAGCGACCATTCAATATGACCGGACTTAAGTTATTACTAGATAAAAACATATTGACAGGGCCAAACTACAAAGATTGGCTCAGGAATGTCAAGATGGCAATCACTTACGACAAGCTGGGGTATCTCCTTACCACCAAAGCTCCCCCTGTCCCAGGTCCCAAAACCAGTGTCGCAGATAGGGAAATTTATAAGACATGGGAAATAGATTGCGCGACGGCCAAATGCCTCGTACTTTCCTCGATGGACAACGAACATCAGAGGAGGCACGAGAATATGGACCTAGAGTCCATATTTCTTCATACAAAAGAACTGTATGGAGAGCAGTCTCGTATCGCCAGATACGAAGTGTCGAAGAAGTTGTTTTCGGCAAGGTTGGCCATCGGATCATCGGTAGCGGAACACGTGCTTAAGATGATTGGCTACATAGAGGAGCTCGCAGAACTTGGGACCACGTTGGAGAATGAGCTCTATACGGACTTGATTCTCCAGTCCCTTCCTTCCACTTACGCCCAGTTCATCCTGAACTTCAACTTACAGGAAAAAGAAGTTGAACTTTCAGAGCTCCTCAACATGCTGAGGAGTGCAGAGGGCATCCTACAGAAAAGTAGGGAGACATCCACTTTGTTTGTAGGAGGATCTTTCTCTTCTAGATCCAGGGCGAAAGCCAAGGGTAAGAAGAAGAAAGCCCCCGCCAAACCAAGAGGCGGTGTCAGTAAAGTGGATACGAAGGGAAAAGGAAAAGCAACAAAGGTAGCGGGAAAGCTGGTGGGGAAGGAAGAATGCTTCTACTGTCACAAAAGTGGTCACTGGAAACAGGATTGCACGGCTTGGAAAGCCAGAACACAGGATTTGAAGCGAGTTGCAGCTTGAGCTTCAGGTGTGTATGTTATTGAAAACTGTCTATCAATAAACTCTACATCCTGGGTATTGGATACCGGATCAGGATCTCATATCTGTAATTCTTTGCAGGCGTTGAGAAAGCGTAGAGTTTTGAAGGCAGGTGACATGACCCTCAGAGTTGCAAACGGTGCTAGCATGGATGCTGAGGCCGTGGGGGACTATCACCTGGGATTGTCTGATGGACACTTTTTGGTTTTACGTAGTTGTTATTATGTACCAAATGCAACCTGTAATATCATTTCTGTATCTTTATTATCTAAAGAAGGTTATGAATTTGCATTTGTAAGTAATGTAGTGAACATTCACCTTAATCAAGTTTTGATTGGGTCAGGTACATTGAACAACGATATATACGTGTTAAACCAACCACAGATTTTCAATGTCCAGAATACACACAAAAGAAAGTCTCCAGAAATCAATAAAACTTTCTTATGGCATTGTAGACTGGGTCATATCAATGAGAGAAGGTTGACTAAGTTACATACAGAAGGATATTTGGATCCGTTCGAATATCAATCGTATGCAACTTGTCAATCCTGTCTCAAAGGAAAGATGACAAAGACTCCGTTCACTGGACACGGAGTAAGAGTAAGCGAGCTCTTGGGACTCGTACACAGCAACGTGTGCGGTCCAATGTCTACACATGCGCGAAGCGGTTATTCTTACTTCATTACTTTTACGGATGATTTCTCAAGGTTCGGACATGTCTTCTTAATGAAGCATAAATCCGAAGCTTTTGATAAGTTCCAGGAATATAAGAATGAAGTAGAAAAACAAACAGGCAAAAGTATCAAGGCACTTAGATCTGATCGAGGTGGTGAATACTTGAGTGCCGAGTTCCTGGGTTACTTAAAACAGGATGGAATTCTCTCTCAGCTTACTCCTCCATACACTCCGCAACATAACGGTGTATCGGAGAGACGGAACCGAACCCTATTGGATATGGTACGGTCCATGATGAGTAACGCTGAGTTACCGCGATCGTTCTGGGGATATGCGCTAGAATCAGCTGCATACCTTTTGAACCGAGTTCCAACTAAGACTGTGCCTACCACACCATATGAGTTATGGAGTGGGAAGAAACCCTATCTTCAATACCTGAAGATTTGGGGATGTCCAGCTTATGTCAAAAAGCAGCATACGGACAAGCTCGAGGCACGCTCAGTACTGTGCAAGTTTGTGGGATACCCAAAGAACTCCAGAGGGTATCTTTTCTATTACGCAGAGGAACAAAAAGTCCTTGTTTCTCGTAATGCCCATTTTCTGGAACATCAGTTCTTAGAAAAAGAAATAAGTGGGAGCGCAATAGAACTGGAAGAAATTCCAGAACCACAAGCTATTACTGAAAGCTTAGTAGAACCAGAGGGTTCGAAAGATCAGGACATTTCCACGCCACTCCGCAGAAGTAGTAGGCAGTCTCATCCGCCCGAGAGATACTATGGTTTTCTCATTGACGGGGATAGAGAGGATTGCATCATAGACTTTGATGAGCCTACTAGCTTCCAGCAAGCCATTCAGAGCGTCGACTCGGTAAAATGGCTGGATGCAATGCGGACCGAATTGGAGTCCATGTACACCAACAAAGTATGGACGTTGGACATTGCTCCAGATGGGGTAAAACCCGTAGGATGCAAGTGGATCTTCAAAAGGAAGATCGGTGTAGATGGACAGGTTGAGACCTATAAAGCTAGACTGGTAGCAAAGGGTTTTCGTCAGCGACCTGGTTTGGACTATGACGAAAATTTTTCTCCAGTAGCTATGCTGAAATCCATTCGGATCCTTCTTGCCATTGCTGCCTTCCACGATTATGAGATTTGGCAGATGGACGTAAAGACAGCTTTTCTAAATGGACATTTAGAGGAGTCTGTCTATATGGATCAGCCAGAGGGTTTCATTCAGAGTGGGAGCAGCGGAAAGGTGTGCAAGTTGCTTAAGTCCATTTATGGACTAAAGCAGGCATCGCGGAGTTGGAACATCTGTTTTGATGAGACGGTCAAGGAATTTGGCTTTATCAAAAATCCAGATGAACCATGCATCTATTGTAGATTTGTAGCGAGAACTGTAGTATTCATCGTTTTATACGTGGATGACATTCTCTTAATAGGAAATGACATTCCTATGCTACAATCTGTCAAGGGGTTCTTGTCACACAGGTTCTCCATGAAAGACCTGGGTGATGCCTCATACATTCTGGGTATCCGGATCTACCGTGACAGATCCAAGAGGATATTAGGACTTTCGCAGTCCAGGTACATCGACACCATACTGAAGAGATTCAGTATGGAAGATTCCAAGCGCGGTAATCTACCGGCTTGTCACGGGATCACCCTCTCCAAAGAGATGTTTCCCAAGACTGATTTGGAGAGGGATCGCATGTCTGTTATACCCTACGCTTCTGCGGTAGGCTCTATAATGTATGCGATGTTGTGTACCAGACCGGATGTGGCTTATGCACTGAGTGTGGTAAGAAGGTATCAGTCAAACCCTGGGGAGAAACATTGGATAGCAGTAAAGAACATTCTCAAGTACCTGAGAAGGACTAAGGAGATGTTCTTGGTGTATGGCGGAAAAGACCTGCAGATTGAGGCCTTTGCTGACTCCAGCATCCAGAGTGACAAGGATGATTCCAAGTCCATGTCGGGTTTTGTCTTTACCCTCAATGGAGGGGCGGTGTGTTGGAAGAGCTCCAAACAGGAAACCGTTGCTGACTCGACTATGGAAGCGGAATACATCGCTGCATCTGATGCCGCAAAAGAAGCTGTCTGGATGAGGAAGTTCTTGAGAGAACTTCAGGTGGTTCCGTCCATTGTTGACCCAATACCTCTGTATTGCGACAACAACGGGGCTATAGCTTTAGCGAAGGAACCCAGGTCCCATCAGAAATCCAGACACATCTTGAGGCGGTATCACCTGATCAGGGAGATCGTAGATCGCCAGGAGATCGAGGTTCGGAGGGTTGCTTCAGAAGATAACACAGCAGATCCATTCACCAAGGCCTTGCCCCAGACTCAGTTCGAGCGGCTGATCGAGATGATAGGTCTTCGATACGCCAGTACATGGCCTTAGTGCAAGTGGGAGATTGTTAGTGTATATGCCCTAGAGGCCATTACTGTATCATACTAGTTTGTATATTACTTGATGGAAACTTGGGATATTCACAGTTGTATATACAATCTTGCTCGAAATGGTAGTATGCTACTTGGTTTGTCTCTGCTTTAATATGTGCATGTGTTTCTTTTAGCATATTGCTGATATACATATTAGTAGAGCCCTTAGGATCTTTGCTTGATTACCAGCGTGGTGATGGCGCTCACACTCGTGGGAGCTGGGTGATCTATAAGCACATCCTTATACAGGTCCCTAATCGTTGGACTGTCGAGACAGGGCATCGATACTCCAGAGTAGACTAGCGTATGCGCTTCTCATCCCAGTGTGGGAGACGGTCTGTCCCACAGCCGTCAGTACGTCGTACTTGAGATAGTATGCGGGTGCTCGTTAGGTTACGAGTACACTGGACATGACTCATCGGGAACTGTTGGTTGGTATTATACCTATCGTCAGTTATCAGTTCCCAGGTGACATGAGTACAGCTTAGTCCGCTGACTTGACACTGTCACTTCGCCTCGAGTGTGTTCCCACTGCACTTTGATTGCTACCCTACCACGGCTCAAAGGAGTCGTGCAAACAGGTAGTTTTTGGGTGCAGTCCCGAAGCACTTGGAGGCAGTGACGGTTAGACAGGATTCGTCTCTCCCGGTATTGGGGGTTGACATCGCGCTGTGTCTAGGAGAGCCATTACACGAGTAGTCCTTGGCCAGGGCAAGCGGGATATACTGGTAGGTTTCCAGTGTTATCTCAGGGTGTTCTGGGCTACACTCCGACACGACTTGTACCGCTATTAGGGGACTGACGTTCACCGCCCCCTAGGCCCGCCATGCGATGTATCAGACGAACAGACCGGACTGTACGGAGATTGTCACATACAGGCTCAGTAGGAGTTCAGATGGGGTTCACCTCGTCAGTCTTCTTATCGACATCTACCTGGGGACCGTTACGCACAGCTAGTGCCGCTTGCGGTCTGTGGTTAAACCCACTGCCAGCGTAGTATCGAGTCTTTAGAGTCCCACACAGAGAGCTATTCGCCTTTAGGCAAAATGAGTAGAGGTCGCATGGTTTTGCGACAGGGTTCGTTCACATCCGTGCACTTGTGCACGTTTGCTGTCCGGACAGCTTATACTAGCGGGCTTTGGTTTAAGCCGGATCCTAGTATATGATTTGGGATTGGCTTTTTCTCATTGTATTTGTGTTCCTCGGATCACGAATACGGGTGCGTATGCACAGTTGCTTGAGACAGAGGGAGAGGACTTTGATTAGGGTTAATGACTATTGTCATTTTTATTAACCCTAATGCTTATGTGTGTATTATTGTTAATTGATATTAGTTTAATAATTGTGCATGGTTATGGTTGTTGACCATTTGACCCATCTTGACTTGTTGACCTTGTTGACACTTTGACCATCATCATTTCATTTGGAAGATACTCTTTGATACTTGCAATTTGCATTAAAAATGAAATGATAATGGTCATGTCTTGATTAAGCCATGACAATTATCTCACTAATTTTCTAATTACAATAATTCACATATATGAGAGTATGCTTCATATTATTCTCTCATTCTATTATTCACATTCTCTCTCTTGTTCTTCCTCTCCCTCAAGCTCTCCCCTCTCATGTGTTGAGAAACACTCGAGCTTGAGAAAAACCCTCTCTTGATAATCTCTACTCTCATCTAGGGTTCAAGGATTAGCACTTCTTGCACCCTAGTTACTTCTAGCTTGGAGTTGAAGCCAAAGGTTGAGGCTTTCGGGTGGATCTTTCTTTGACGGGAGAAGACGACAAAGGTGACCTCCTTCCACCACTCGAAGGAGCAAGGAGAGAAGGACTTAAAGCCCAAGGTATAACCTTTCTAGCACTTAGCTAGTTTCTAGTTAGCTTTAGCTTGTTTTTGTTTAGCAAAGATCCTTCATAGTCTAGTCCATGTTGCCTAAGTTCATAAAAATCCGATTTTTATTCCGTTTTCCGCCTCCCCGCAAGCACCGGGGTGGGCAACGTGGACTTACATAGACAACAGGAAATGTCCGTAGGGACAACAGGTCAAGATTGTCGGCATTAGTAACAAGATCAGGTAACATGTCAAGCTGTGGTACATCAGGTCATGTCAGGTGGTGTACATGTATCAAGTCGTGTCAAGTAGTGCACATGTATCAAGTCATGTCAGTAGTAGTGTATCAGGTCATGTCAGGTGGTGTACATGTATCAAGTCATGTCAAGTAGTGCACAGGTATCAAGTCATGTCAGTAGTAGTGTATCAGGTCATGTCAGGTAGTGCACAAGTGTCGAGTGGGTGCTTATAATCAAACTGTAACAAGTATGGGTGCACAAAATCAAGTATAGAGTACTAATAAAACAGTAACGTGAAATAATATGGTCTCGGCGTGCAACTAGATATGTAATAAACCGTACGGATACAGACGGATACTATAAAACTGTAAATCGGTAAAATTTGCTGAATATTAAAACACAAGCACTATTATTTATTAAATAGATATTGATATAATAATATTAATATGGATAATATATTCAAACCGATTAATAACTATAAAAGTGGTATTGATTAACCATGCACAAGAAAGTTCCGTTCAGAAATTCAGCGTCATCCTGATTTGTAAAATAACTTAAAAATAACAAACGTTCTCCAAAAGGGACGTGTCTTATACCAAAACAAAGATAATTCAATAAGGTTTTCATTTTTATAAGTATAAATATCTCAGGTTGTCCCTATAAAAATCTATGAACATTCGAAATTGAAAGTTTGCTGCTGGAATTTCCCTGGACAGCAGTTTAGAGATATTTTCATTTGAATTTTACGTTATTTAAACAATTTATTTTGCAAGTAAATATTTCATAGAGTTATAGCATTCTGAGTTAGATTCGTAAAGAACTAAAGAACGTATACTAATAATTTTTCTATGATTTATAATGAATTTTATAAGGTAAGGTGTACAGTAAATTTCATATTTGTCGTATCCGCTTTGCAACGACGTTTCATGTGTAAACTATAATATTTTCAAATGTATAACATTATAAAATGCAGATTATAAACTAATTAAAGATAATAATAAGAAATAATACGACGATATATATTTTAAATGATATGGATGCAAACGGGTATCACATAATCGTAAAATGATAAACTAACAAGTGCGGAACATATAACTAAGCAATATGAAATGTAACTATTCAATTTGATGCAGCATATGATAGTATAGTATGTAACAAGATAAGTTTTCATAACCTAGATCTGAAATGATATGAATGGATGCAAACGGAACATCGAAAAGTTATAAAACTAAACATGGGGTACATGATTTTAAATACAAGTATTCCATTTGTTAAAATAGATGCGTCTAAAGTAATGTAGCATGTAATTAAGATTGGTTTGCATGCCCTAGATCTGAAATGCACTATACAAATATAAACGGAACGTCGAAAGGCTGTAATATGAAACATGGGATGCTTGATTTAAAATACAGGTGTTGTATTTATTTAAATAGGTATATAATGAGTTATATAGCATGTAGCAAGATTAACTTGCCTAGACGGAACAAGAACAGATGTGTACGGAACGTCCTTCGTCGGCGAAATGTCGCGATGCGCGCACGGTACATGGAACGGTTCCAAACAACGCACGAGGGTGATCACGCAAGTCAGGTACGTTCACTGGATCACTCGGATCGTCAGCGAAGAGCACGGCTCCGGCGGTGATCACCGGAATCAAGAAACAAGATCAAAAAAAAGAAAGAAGAAAGAAGAAGAAGAAGTAAGAAGAAGAGGCTGTGTATTAAATAAGAAAAGAGAAAAATAAATAAATAAAATATATATAAATATATATATGCAGAGGAGAGAGAGAGAGAGAAAGGGGTTGTTAGTTTGTAGGAAATTAGTTTAGATTTAAATTTAAAAAAATCTTTTATTAGTTAACTAAATTTTAATTTGTATCAATTTATAAAATTAATATTATATAAATAAAATTTGATGTTCTGGTAAATACAAACTTTGTTCAAAACATGCCCGGGTCGGATCTAAAATTCAGTTTTAAAATACGAAAAATATACATGTCGACCAAAATAAAAAAAATAAATGTCCGGATAACGAAAAATGCATACCCCCAAGAACAGATGCACGCACGTGCGCCTAGCCATCCAAACAAGCCCGTTTCACTGAACGGGGCGAGAACAAGATGCGCGGATGCTACCACGGGGCTATGGGTATCATGCAGGCCATGCAATGTATTTTCAAAATATTTTATGTGACTTAAAATGTTATATTGTAAAAATGCAAATGCCAGATAAAATGCCAGTATTCAAGATATATAAATTAAAATGAAAGTGCACGAGTTCATGTAACAGGTCAGGATAAATCATAAACATGAATCAAGACTGGTTTCAAGCAAGCGGGTCGGGTAGAATGCAAATACAAATGTCAAATACACTATTCGCACCCAAAACACAATAAATCAGGAAAATACCATAAATAAAAAAATACATGAACTAGAACTGGTATAAATGAACTAGGGTATTACATTATACCCAACTACAAAAAGAATTTCGTCCTCGAAATTCCCAAGACAAGAAAAAGTAAACAACACGAATCTACAGGAATAGGTGTCGAAAGTTCTGTCGAATTTCTTCTTCTCGTTCCCAAGTCGATTCTTCATGCGAGCGATTTCCCCAAGAAATAAGTACGAGAGGGATAACCTTGTTATTAAGAACCTTTTCTCTTCGATCAACAATCGACATCGGTCGTTCCTCAAAGGTCAAATCCTCTCTTACAGTCAGCTCCGAATGATCTAGCACGTGTGCTTTATCTCGAACATACTTACGGAGTTGAGATACTTGAAACACGTCATGAACATTCGCCGAAGATTGTGGTAACGCCAATCGATAAGCCACTTCTCCAACACGCTCCAAAATCTCGAAAGGCCCCACGAATCGAGGACTAAGCTTGCCTCGACTCCCAAAACGAATCACTCCTCTAGTAGGTGATATCTTCAAGAATACCAGATCACCAACAGCAAACTCTAGAGGTCTTCTCGATGTATCGGCCCAACACTTCTGCCGATCTTGTGCTGCCTTCATATAATTCCGGATAGTATTAACTTTCTCCACGGTTTGCACGATCAAATCCAGTCCCAACAATTTTCGTTCTCCAATATCGTCCCAACAAACATATGAGCGACACTTTCGACCATACAATATTTCGAATGGAGCCATCTGAATAGTCGCCTGAAAGATGTTGTTGTACGAAAACTCCACCAAGTGTAGATGATCCTCCCACGAACCCTTGAAGTCCAACATGCAAGCTCTCAACATATCTTCAAGAGTTTGGATTATTCTCCCCGACTGGCCATCCGTCTGAGGATGATTAGCTGTGCTAAACTTCAATCGCGTCCCCAAACTTTCCTGTAAACTCCTCCAGAAGTGCGATAAGAATCGGGTGTCACGGTCGGACACGATGCTCACAGGTACTCCATGCAATCTCATAATCTCCTATATATACCGTTCTGCTAACGCTTCCGTTGACTGACCAACTCGAAATGGTATGAAGTGGGCTATCTTGGTCAATCGATCAACAATCACCCAAACTGCATTGTTGCCCTTTGGACTCCGCGGTAAAGCTGTCACGAAATCCATGGTTATATGTTCCCACTTCCATTGAGGAATCGGAAGTGGTTGCAATAAACCAGCAACCCTTTGATGTTCAGCCTTAACTTGCTGATACACCAAGCACTTTGCTACAAAGCGAGCAATCTCCCTTTTCATGCCTTCCCACCAGAAATGTTGTCTTAGATCGTGGTACATTTTCGTGCCTCCAGGATGTATGGAATACGCGGAACTGTGTGCCTCTTTCATAACTTCTTCCCGAATGTCTCCTTTTGGTACACACAAACGGCTACCATACCGCAACGAACCATCTTCATGAATCAACAGGTCCGCTTCAACTTGTTCTCGAAACTTCTGTAATCTTGGGTCCTGTAACTGCACTCCTTTAATATTCATGATCAACGACGACTGTACTTGTAGCTGCATCAAAACACATCCCAATCCTTCCCCAGATGCATTGCCGTGAATCACCAATCCTCCGGAACCGTCTGGTACGGTCAAACTAGGTGCGGTTATCAATCTCTGCTACAATGTCTCAAAACCGACACACATTTATCCGCGTGCTATCCCTTTTACTAGAAGAACTGGAGCTTCCCAAGATGAAATGCTGCTGCGAATCCAGCCCTTCTCAAGTAATTGACTTCTTCCAACTCCATTGGTGCCATTGGATAATACGCCTTTGAGGTTGGCGCTGTACCAGGAACAAGGGCGATCGCGAACTCTACATCTCGTTTCGGTGGTAAACCTGAGATGTCCTCGGACACGTCTATGAAATCTCGAACTGCAGCTGGCGCCTCAACTTTCATTGACGAAAGAACATTGTTTGTCGGCCTAGCCCTAAATTCGACTGGTCCGACAGAACAGCTTCTTCCAGCAAAACAAATTTCGAATGTCCGGAAATCTGGAAAATCACTTTCTTTGCCCTACAATCAATGTGAGGGTGGAAAGTGAGACCATCAATTTCCAAGACAACTTCATAACTTCCGGTTATCAAACACCAAGAAATCTGCGAATAACTCCCGTCCGCAAGTAACTACAGAACAATCCTTATATTCTCTACTAGCTATGATCTTCTCATTCCTAGCGTGTATGTCCCAACAACTAAACAGGGTCGTGTAAGTAATCGAGTGTGTAGCAGTACTCTTGGACGACACAAAACAATGGGATGCACTAGAATCGAATAATACTAATGCGGGAAAAATCACGAACAAGTAGGATACCCGAAACAACTTTATCTGAATCCTTGGCCTCTTCAGCCGTCAGGGTAAGGCTCGAGCTTGATTGGATCCCTGAGTTAACTGCTCCTGCTCCCGAAACTGCTTCTGCGGTGGCCTCTGAACATCATCTTTCATGCGAAGCTTTGATGGACAAGTATCAGTGGTATGATCAACTGATCCACAAATAAGACAAAGTCCAAGTCTCCTTCGACAATCTCTCCAGAAATGACCCGATCGTTGGTAGTAATCGCACAACACCCTTCCTTTTTGCTTGGGCGAAACTGGTTTCTTCATTGGTATAACGCCACGCCTGTCCATCGGAATACCTCTGCGTATAGGCACTCGATTCGGCGTAAACGTCGGCTTCCGTACCGCAACTGTCGGCTGCTGCGTATTTCCAGTCTTCATTGATAGGCTCTGCTGCTCTCGAGCCGCTTTAAGTACTTATGAGAAAGTGGTCAAACCCAAAGATATAATTTGCCTCTGGATGTCCACGTCCAAACTGCGCATGAACCTCCTTTCCCTATCAGCATCGTTGGCAACCAAAGATCCAGCGAATCTACTGAGCCGGGTCCACTCAGCCGCATGTACATCCACGGGTACGCCGTTCTGCTTCAAACTGATGATTTTTTCTTCCATTTCCTCCCGTGCAGTCTGCGGGAAGAACTTCTTCAAGAAACTCTTCGAAAAATCTGCCCAACTGATCGGCTTGGGCAAGCGGGTCTCTTCCACAAGCCACCATTCACGGGCATAGTCTACCAATTGGATGCGTACTACATCCACTCTCTTTTCCTCTGGAATCTGTGCTGCAACGAGCAAATTCTCCGTATCGACTAGCTATTGCTCTGCTGGCAACGGCTCCTCCAGACCAGTGAAAACGGACGGACCAAGTCTCCTGAAATCCGCCACGGTACCCTCACGCTCTATTGATTTGGCCACAACATTGTTTACGGACTGCTGGACGGTCCGCAAACCTTCCTGAAAAACTTCGGTTTGCCGCTGGTTCAGCTCTGTCTGCCGTTTCTGGTTCTCTAGCAAGCCACGAATTACTCCAAATAAGGCGGCGTCATCTACCCGCCTCTGGTACGTCTTCAAACTTCTGTCCGTCATGATTTTGCAACCAATACACCAAAGAGAATTAGTATGATGAACAAGATTCAAAATTTGCGATGAATGATGACTATGAATCAAGGATATGAATCAAGACTAGAACTCCAAGTTACTTAAATAGAGTACCGTATTGTAACCATGCCGCAGTAAATAGTTACAATCACATAACTCCACTTAAGTCGCCCAAATCCTAAACATAAACAATAGGGAACCAAAAGTTTCAAGTCGAGATGCAAAGAGGTTTGCATATCGTCAAGGTAAGGATCAGGTGGAAGTTAAGATTCAAGAATGGCAAGATGGTAAAGTGGCAGGACATGTTCCTAATCACGAGTATTCTGATTTTTGTATTGGGTCCAATACCCAACTACAAAAGAATCAAACCCGATTAACCTAGATCCTATGGCTCTGATACCAAACAAACCCTGTCACGCCCCACTTCCCAGAGTGCGCTAAGATAGGCACATGACAGAGCCAACCATACTACCTGTGGATAGGAAATATCCCTCCACAGTCACAGTACGGCTGTAGAGATATCAAGAACAGTAAAATAATAAACAACTATCTAATACATGTCCATGAGCCAGAATAACGAATCAAGAATAAAAATAATACGGAAGCAAACAGATTCAATATAATAATAAACTGGAATGTACGTCCCATAATGCGGGCTCACATCAGGAATGAAAATACTGAAAGGAAACTAAACTAAACTAATAATAGGTCCTCACTGCTCGGCCTGTTGATCAAAATACTCCTAGACAGCCTGCGATAAAGATAAGGGATCTGGGCCATGCAAAACCCAGACGTCAGTGCGTCAAAATATCAATAATTCTAAGCAAGCAGGATGCGATGAAATATGCAGGCATGAAGTATGAACAGTAACAAGTCATCAGTAGCAAATAAACCGTAACATGAATATAGATCAGCGAACATGATATAAACAGGTGAAGTGCAGTAAGTAGTCTAAACTGTGCTATAGGGTTATCTACTCTAAACTTATTCGAAATCAATTAATGTAATTCTCATCGTAACCCATCGGTCTATGCCCCGTTCATTCCCCACGGGACCACGGTAAAATGATGTAATAGACTGTGAGTTTATGTCCCGTTCATTCCCCACGGGACCACGGTAAAATGATATAATAGCCCTTTGAGTTACGTTCAGCTACATTCTTGATTTCCCCATACCCCCAAATTATATGTGTAAGTCAGGTATTTATAAATCTGAGACTAATGCCAACACAAGATCAAGCAGGGACAGGTTTGTCTGTATTGACAACAGGAAATGTCCGTAGGGACAACATGTCAAGATTGTCGGAATTAGTAACAAGATCAGGTAACATGTCAAGCTATGGTACATAAGGTCATGTACATGTATCAAGTCGTGTCAAGTAGTGCACAGGTATCAAGTCATGTCAGTAGTAGTGTATCAGGTCATGTCAGGTGGTGTACATGTATCAAGTCGTGTCAAGTAGTGCACAGGTATCAAGTCATGTCAGTAGTAGTGTATCAGATCATGTCAGGTAGTGCACAAGTGTCGAGTGGGTGCTCATAATCAAACTGTAACAAGTATGGGTGCACAAAATCAAGTATAGAGTACTAATAAAACAGTAACATGAAATAATATGGTCTCGGAGTGCAACTAGATATGTAATAAACCGTACGGATACAGACAGAAACTATAAAACTGTAAATCGGTAAAATTTGCTGAATATTAAAACACAAGCACTATTATTTATTAAATAGATATTGATATAATAATATTAACATGGATAACATATTCAAACCGATTAATAACTATAAAAGTGGTATTGATTAACCATGCAAAAGAAAGTTCCGTTCAGAAATTCAGCGTCATCCTGATTTGTAAAATAGCTTAAAAATAACAAACGTTCTCCAAAAGGGACGTGTCTTATACCAAAACAAAGATAATTCAATAAGATTTTCATTTTTATAAGTATAAGTATCTCAGGTTGTCCCTACAAAAATCTATGAACATTCGAAGTTGAAAGTTTGCTGCTGGAATTTCCCTGGACAGCAGTTTAGAGATATTTTCATTTGAATTTTACGTTATTTAAACAATTTATTTTGCAAGTAAATATTTCATAGAGTTATAGTATTCTGAGTTAGATTCGTAAAGAACTAAAGAACGTATACTAATAATTTTTCTATGATTTATAATAAATTTTATAAGGTAAGGTGTACAGTAAATTTCAGATTTGTCGTATCCGCTTTGCAACGACATTTCATGTGTAAACTATAATATTTTCAAATGTATAACATTATAAAATGCAGATTATAAACTAATTAAAGATAATAATAAGAAATAATACGACGATATATATTCTAAATGATATGGATGCAAACGGGTATCACATAATCGTAAAATGATAAACTAACAAGTGCGGAACATATAACTAAGCAATATGAAATGTAACTATTCAATTTGATGCAGTATATGATAGTATAGTATATAACAAGATAAGTTTTCATAACCTAAATCTGAAATGATATGAATGGATGCAAACGGAACATCGAAAAGTTATAAAACTAAACATGGGGTGCATGATTTTAAATACAGGTATTCCATTTATTAAAATAGATGCGTCTAAAGTAATGTAGCATGTAATTAAGATTGGTTTGCATGCCCTAGATCTGAAATACACTATACAAATATAAACGGAACGTCGAAAGGCTGTAATATGAAACATGGGATGCTTGATTTAAAATACAGGTGTGGTATTTATTTAAATAGGTATATAATGAGTTATATAGCATGTAGCAAAATTAACTTGTCTAGACGGAACAAGAACGGATGTGTACGGAACGTCCTTCGTCGGCGAAATGTTGCGACGCACGCATAATACACGGAACGGTTCCAAACAACGCACGGGGGTGATCACGCAAATCAGGTACGTTCACTGGATCACTCGGATGTCAGCGAAGAGCACGGCTCCGGCGGTGATCACCGGAATCAAGAAACAAGATCAAGAAAAAGAAAGAAGAAAAAAGAAGAAGAAGTAAGAAGAAGAGGCTGTATGTTAAATAAGGAAAGAAAAAATTAAATATATATAAATATATATATGCAGAGGAGAGAGAGAGAGAAATGGGTTGTTAGTTTGTTAGGAAATTAGTTTAAATTTAAATTTAAAAAAATCTTTTATTAGTTAACTAAATTTTAATTTGTATCAATTTATAAAATTAATATTATATAAATAAAATTTGATATTCTGGTAAATACAAATATAGTCCAAAACATGCCCGGGTCGGGTCTAAAATTCAGTTTTAAAATACGAAAAATATACATGTCGACCAAAATAAAAAAAAATAAATTTCCGGATTACGAAAAATGCATACCCCCAAGAACGGATGCACGCACGTGCGCGTAACCATCCAAACAAGTCCGTTTCACTGAACGGGACGAGAACAAGATGCGCGGATGCTACCACGGGGCTAAGGGTATCATGCAGGCCATGCAATGTATTTTTAAAATATTTTATGTGATTTAAAATGTTATATTGTAAAAATGCAAATGCCAGATAAAATACCAGTATTCAAGATGTATAAATTAAAATGAAAGTGCACGAGTCCATATAACAGGTCAGGATAAATCATAAAGATGAATCAAGACTGGTTTCAAGTAAGCGGGTCGGGTAGAATGCAAATACAAATGTCAAATACACTATTCGCACCCAAAACACAATAAATCAGGAAAATACCATAAATAAAAAAATACATGAACTAGAACTGGTATAAATGAACTAGGGTATTACACATATGATCTCACGACTCCGGTCGGTATCCTTCAGATATCCGCCGAGCCAAATATCACCGGTCGGTAGTGCTCCTCTACTGAGCTCAACGTCTCTTTATACGATCTTCTTGTCTCGGGGTACCGCACCGAGTCCACCATGTACCCACAGACGGTGCCTCCTCTCTTCTCGAATCGGGTATACATATAGCTCAAGAACCGAGAAATCTCATGGTGGACGCCATATATCATATCACGAGAAACCGTATTTTCCTTTTTGAAATAATCATAAGTTTATAGAATTCACATGCGGTTTTCCAAATCCAGAAATCTCATGAAAACCGAAATTTCATATTCATGAGTCAATGATGAAACCATGAATACCGATATAGAGCCAATCTACAGTGCGTAACCAGAATGTGTGTGTGTGCGCGCCCGCGCGCAATGTGGCATCTAAGTAAGAAATGAAATATCTAAACTAGCATATGAGATCATGAATACTAAACAATACAATTAAACTACAAGTTATCAGTTTTTACGAGTGAAGCGCGCGCGCAATGTGGCATCTAAGTAAGAAATGAAATATCTAAACTAGCATATGAGATCATGAATACTAAACAATACAATTAAACTACAAGTAATCAGTTTTTACGAGTGAAGTAACAGTTTCTAATGTGTACGTGGCATGACAATTACCGATGATGATGTGTGTGAGCCGGCAAATAAGCGTACGTGCAATACGCGCATCATCGGTAAATAGTGCATGTGTCCTAGCAGACGATGTTATAACAACTAAAGAAAGAACATGTATAAATATAAAATGCAATGAGAATAAGATGAGTATAGCAGAAAGTAAACAGTACACATAACAATAAGAAACATATATATCTATATATGCGCCATACAGTTATAGTATTTAAAATAACACGAATCGTTGTTTTTAGAAAAGTAAGGGCTGCGGTGTTTTTGAGAAAAAGAGATACCTTTTGAAAATCCGTAGCGTCCCTCGGGTTTGTCTCTTGAAAATGCATACGATTCGTTAGTTTTGAAAATAGGTATGGCTCTAGTTATACTCTAACATTTACTTAAGAAATTAAAAGACTAAAAGGCTAAACTAATCCCTAGTCGAAAGTGATTAGAAATCTATAGCATTTCCGAGTCGATATATCTAGTAGTCGGCGATCCAGCCTTATAGCATCACATACGGTATAGTCCATCGTACGTCATTCTCGAGTCAAGAGTTGCAGATCAATCATCATATATATATCTCGTACGGTAAAATCCATCGTACAACATCCTTAAATCGAGAGTACGGGTTAATATCATATATATATATATATCATATTTCATACGGTATCATCCGTCGTACGATATTATAATCAAGGGTACAGATCTAAGGTCACGTACATTCCATTATTTCAACAAGTCACATGTTATCGCAAGTTATGTGTATATTGCCCAATGATCCTTTAATATATCATTTCATGAAACGATGCTTCAATCTCAAATAGCAAACATAAATCATAACCTCATGAAATCATGTCTCATCATATTGTCTCCTAGAACCCTACTTGCTAAGTATCCAAATCTCGCATTGACATATATATATATATATATATATATATTCTATTCTACGGTTGTGGGGGTGCTGTACGCCATTCACCTGACTTCTCCCGTAGATATACATCTACTCACCTACTATCCTTATTTTGCCGAAGTCGAAGTTGTCTCGCTCTCCCTTGTCGTCCCGAAGTCCACCCGAAAGTACCTACAGTTCAAGTACGCCATATCGTAAACAAGAATCCCACACGAAAATCGATACGGTACATGAAGTGCACATATGTTAGAACCTACGACCTACGCATGCAAGAATAACCAAACAACTCTCGACGTTGACGAACAAACGTGTCACGACCCAAAAGTACGGAACGTGACTGGCACTTAAATTATGAAACGTCTAAAGGTGTAACGTAATCTAAGCCAAAGCCCAGAAATCTAAACCGTTAAAAGAAAAAGAGTGAAGGAAAACTTAGCTTAAAAGGCGATTTTAGAAAAATAAGATCATATTAAAAGCATTCTAAAACATCAATTTTCCCGAAAATTTCGGCAGAGTCTCCTTTGTAAATACTGGCCCCCAAACGGGTACAACATAAGAAAATGCATATAAATAATGAATAAAAGCATCCCCAAGCGGGAGCTAGCTCTTCGCCAAAGGCGGAATCACTACTACATGCAATATGTATATCAAAATTGCGAAATGAGCATATAAAAGCACAAAAATAAGAAAACAATATGTCGGATCAATGAGCATCGACACCAAACACCACAGATACAAGTCTCACGAGTCTCACCGTCTAGTCTGATATACAAGGGTAGATGGAGTATACTAGATACAAATAATAATACAAGATGGAACAAAAGTATCCTCGCAACCCACCTATGAGCAAAACCGCAAGTCCAAGCAAAGAAGGAGTACGCCCGTCGCTACTATGCTGACGGGCCGGACCTGCAAAATACTGTGGCACAACGGGGGTGAGTTGCTGATCGCACGCTTTCGGCGTGTCGTAGTTCAAAATTCTAAAGTTTAACCATGATCAGGATGGTGTCGCTTCGCTGCTAGCCGGTTGAGCACGGGTCGATCCGCAGGGAGATGGTAGTATGTCCGTTCGAGTCTTAGACGAGTCAATGAAGAATGTATATGTGTATGTTCAATTCTATTCTAAGTGTTCGTATTTTATGCTCAAGTAAGCTTGTTAAGGTTAAGGTTGGTTAGTAGAGTTAGGATTAGTCTTGTGCTTATCTTTTGCCATTCTTAAAACGATATTGGGATAATCGAAAGTAGCGAGGATTAGGAGGACATAAGAATGAGATTTGCGAGTTTAAGAGAGCTTTCCAACGCTAAATCCATTCCTAGAGCCCCTTGTCCGTCCGCTAAATACGCTTATCCCAACCATCGGCCAAACACCCGCAACCATGTATCCAATTAAGTCACAACTACATGTCACGTTATAGTGCACTTAAAGGACTTCTCGACTTAGGTCGCGGCTATATGTCACGTATAGCGCGTCTAAGTGAGGGGGTTGCGTTTGTTTGGTTAAGGTTTGTTCAAGATGTTTGGAGAAGAGAAGCACAAGAGATTTTTCCGTCCCTCATACCATATTTCTTAGCCTTAACAAGTATGGAATTATTCACACATTATAAAAGAAAATAAAACAAAACAAGAAGGAAGAAAAGAAGGAAAAGGAAAAATACAGTTTTACAAATGATGCAAGCTAACTATTTGGGTCCTTACCTAAGCAAGGAACTCCGTCGAGTATCACGGCTTGAAAAATACGGATAAGAGAAGAAAAGAAAAGAGAGAAAGCAAAGAAATAACAACCGATTAACAACAAGAATAAAATTACAATACAAGATAATAAAATTACAAGACATGAAATTAAAGAGACAAGATAATAAAAACCCTAATCTTCATTTCAGCATCCACTCAATACTCTCACTACATTTTAATGGAGGAAGACATGAAGAAGAAGAAGAAGCTAAACTAAACTAAACTAAATCCTGACAAAAGGAAGCATAAGAATTGGACCCTTGGCTTGGCACAAAACTGGGCTATTTATAGGCTGAGTGCTGAAACCCTAGGGCAAGATTCTCTGCCCAAATGAAGTTACCAAACTACCCCAAAAATCCGAGTTGACACTGAGTCAACTCTGCCGCGGATCCGCCGCATAATGGCTATATTGGCCGTGGATCCGCGGTCATTTGGAGGAGTTGGGTTGTCGTTTTTTTTTTTTGGGTTTTCTTGTGTTGCTCTCATCTGTTGTTCTACATGCTCCAAATTGCAAATTACCTTCACAATTTCTTCAGTCTGCAACAGTCCAAAAATAGCTTCATTTTTTTATTGATTTGACATTTCTCCTTCGAGCTCCGCACACCCATTGAATCATGTGCTGCCCCTCTCGTGCTTTGTGCATGTCCGAGATACGAATGACCACTATCATTTGTCTTGTCTCTGGAACTGGTACGCGGCACTGGACGGATACGGATGACCGAAACCCGGCTTTTATCTGTTGTCAACAGATGTTCTGTATTTTGGCATAATAGTGGAGATTTTGTATCATTTGCGTTATTTTAGACTAGGAACCGTAGCCTATAAATATGTAGCAAATACGGATTAAAAACACCTGCGTATAAACAAATGAGCATAAGAATGGGCGGTATTAAATGCAATATTCTGGTATGAACAAATACCCCCAGACTTAACTTTTGCTCGTCCCGAGCAAAACCAATTATTCACAAAAAGTCCTAACCTCACTTTCGCAGGGAACGCGATTGCACTGAGCTCGTGCAACAAGCCGTTAAACCTCTAGGTGTCCCTAGTAGGAAGAGTGTTGTCTTCTGAGGGTTTTCAGCGGATACTACCCACAAAATCCCGTCAAGCAAGTTTCATAAGTTAACGTTGATTCTACTTCTACGGTTTAGTATTTACATTAGAAATTCTATCATCCTAAGTTAGAAATATCCAACCCTTATTTTTCACACCTCCTATCTATTTAACCTCAGATCCTATACGTTCCAAAAAAGTTTAGAAAGATATTGGTTCTCTTGAGTTTTCCTTCTAAAGAGCGGTCTTAAATCAGGGATTTTTATCAGTTTTAACGAAAACATAAGTCTTATTCTTTATTTCTATCTTTCCTCCAAATATCGATTGTATACCCTTACGTGTGTGTTTTATTTCACCCCTACACTTAAGAATTCAATTCAAGCTATAGTACCCTTACCCTAATACCTAATACTACTTCTTTTCATTTAATGATGGATGGTGTTGCTCACACCTTTCATACGACTATTAATACTTCTTGAGACACTAACAGCCGATTACCGAATGTGTGAGCTTAAAGTGAAAATAGGAGTTTCCAGGTCTTGAATTTATTTATTTTTTTCTTTTTTTTCTTTTTCTTTTTCAAGACCGGATATATTTTTCACTGATACTCTTTTGGTGTTTAGTTTTAAATACCGTTTTTTCTTTCATACTAGGTTTTCAGGCAAGAGTATTTCTAGGTATACTCTACTATCCCAAGTTTCAACGTGCGTGTATATGCAGTTTGTAGGGTATATACTTTCTAAATTTGGACTCAAGAATAGAAACTATTTTTCAGACTTATCTTTCAGTAAACCTTCAATACTTTCTCTTCATCTTGACTTAACTCAAGAACTGAACTCAAGATTACCTACTTCTAAAAAAAACTGTAAGGACGTATAATTACCAAGGTTAAACAGCATGAGGGTTATTTTTAGGGTTTTCAATTCCTAAGTCTAGAATTTAGTTATTTCTAACGTATCAATTAAACTTTCGGAATAAAATCTAAGTTACCTTATTAGCTAATTTGACGACAAAGTTTTTATATTTTTGGAAATTTTTCGATTTTTATGGGTTTTTAGAATAAGTATGCAAATGAAAAATATACATATGAATGCGAAGGTAGAAAGCTTACCGAGCACACCTCCAAACTTAAACTTGACAGTGCCCTCACTGTCAGGTTACACCAAGAGGGTTAAAATTGTCGGCGTTCCCTAAATTTTTTTTATACAAAACAAAAAACAAAACATAAATATATACACAAAAAGGTCCCCTCTAAATTTAAGTGAAACAGTGTTTCCACTGTTAAGCGTTGAAGTTTAGAGTTAGGGGGGAAGAGAACAGTATCAAGCTATACAAAGCCTTATACAGGCCAAAAGTGAGTACCAACCATTCAAAAATTCTATCGCGATAGTGTGTCGGTTGGTGAAAGAATGCGGAGAGGTAAGAAATGGAGAATACGCGAGACCGTATGGGGATAGAAGCGGAATACAGTCTCGGTGGAGGTGAAGAATAGCAGAAGGGAAAAAAAAGTGAAATACGAACTTGAGGGTTGAAATGGATTGAATAAATTAGTACAATCTGTAATGATCGATGTGAAAAGATGGATTGTACTAATATATCAATATGGCGAAAATTGGGTCAAATCCCTCAAGATTCGTAAGAAAACATGGGTACGCCGAACTTGGTAAACCAGACGCAAGAAATGAAAGTGATACAGTGTCTTGCAAGGTCGAAACGATGGAAAGGATGGAGGGAAGTGATCGAGGAAGGGCATCAGTTAAAGGTTTAGGAGGGTGTACATAGTCAATGAAAGGGATATGATGAATTGGAAAATCCGACCTATTGTCACGCCCCGCTTCCCAAAATACGGAATACGGGAGGCGACTAGGCCAGCCATGCTCCTACGGTCAAGGATAATCCCGCCGTAGTCACACTTCAGCTTCTAGCATTACATGGTAATCAGTAATTACAGCACAGAAGTAAAGGAAATACATTACTAGTTTATTATACCATCTTTCATTGTTCACGGTTTACAACAGAATGAAATAAAAGAAACTACTAACTAAATGCGAATACAAGGTTGACTTATTGAAAGCGGTAATAATACTGAAGGCACGACCGTCTAGATCTCTGTGAGCTCGAAAGGTAGGTCTGACTCCTGAATCCGGTCTTCTTCAAACTCTGAGCATGCATACTCAGGTCGCCAGGGCGACACAATAGCAATATTATAATAATCACAAAGGGCAAGGAAAATAACAGTAATAACGGTGGAGATAAATAAATGCAGGCAATCAATATGTCACTAGCTGATGCAATGTATGATCTGTATCCCTATCGGTCTCTAAGTCATTTTGAAATCGAGATGCGGAAAGGAGGGATCATGTTTAACGAGGGTCTCGTACATACCCTAGACTACGGCCCACGATGCCCGGGACATAACCCTGTCGGCCGGACCGCTAGGTCCAACCTAATATATAAGAGTCGCTGTTCGAATGATCATCCTCTAAAATCACTGATCTCGCTAAATAAAATTTCCTTTCCACTTCGATTTCCCCATTTTCCCCAGGTTTCACTATTTATGAATATGGTCTAGTTGTGTACAAGTATGCACCAATAACACGGTTTTATTCACTGTTTACTGTATTGTCACTATCACGAACCATTCACTTTTCACTGGCGTACTTGACACTCCTAAACCGATACCATTCACGCTCGACAATACATTGTACACTGAAACTTAATAATGACGTGCACTATCACTAGAGGTATTGCAGTCGGGTAAAATATGTGCATTTATGCCACTAAACAAATCATGTGTAATGCAAGTTATCATGCGTCTTACGAACTTATAAAAATTGCATTAAATCATACGTTCAGAATTTAGTAAAAAGATACAAAATAGATAACAAGTAAACTCAGTCGGTAGTTCAACGAAATTAGTTTCAAGTCAAACGGGTTTCGGTTTCGCAAATTACAGTCGTTTCATTTTAAGTGTTCGCTGCTGGAAATTCAGTTCCTGAACTGAAAGTCCATTCGTAACACAGTTTTCACCCTGTTGGGATCAAAATTAGGCGACACTATAGATGAAAAAAATTTAGGGTTATTAGTTAGGTTTCCAAGGCAATTGGAGGATCAGTGATATCCTATATCAAGAGGGAGTTATGGTCAGGTTAAGTTCAATGTGTAAAATCTGTCACTGCAGAATTCAGCTGGACACGTCGACATTATAAAGTGTGTTAAAAATATCATACAGTTAAGGAATCCAGTGAAACTAGTGGGGTAAGAAATCTAACTCAATTTTCTACGTAACGATATAGGGTTCCGCACATTTTCGTATTTGACCAAGGATATACAGTGATTTAAAAACAAGGGTTATCTGGAATTACTGCTCTGAACTGCGGTCCAGAATCGTAATTCTCCTCAGTTTTCTCTATCATAACTAGTTCAAATTTAGAAATAAACTATAGAGTACTGTAGATTATTCCGTTATCTTAGATACAAGCCATGGAACACTAAAATCTGATTTGTAAAAGATTTAATATGAATTTAACGGTCTAGCATGTTCAGGAAAATTCTGATTTCGTAATGGTTATCGAGAGTAACATTTTATAGGTGAAACGATATTGATTTTCAACCAACTTTCTGCAGTAAACGGGTTTAATGATCACATGTTCCGCCATTTAAAGATAGATTTTTACTTAAAGTTTAGTATCAAATACTTGTTTATACGTATGGTAATTGGAGCTTTGGTTTCGTTTAATCGGTCAATATACATTCGTAACGTCGTAGAGCCGAATAAAAGCTCGACTTATAAACTATGTCAAGCTATGTATAAACATGAGATTGTTAAACTTATCCAAAATCCATGATTTTCTAATTAACTTGGTTGTTATATACAATATATATAACTATGTGAAAAAACTAATAGCATGTAAAGTAAGTGGAAATCACTTGCCTGCAATGATGAGTCGATGGTGCCGCAGCGATGATGACGGTGATGGCATGCCTGGGCACGACACACGGCAGCAATGGCAAGGGTTTGGCCGAAGCTTGGAGGTTGGGCCGGCAAGGTGGGTTGCAACGACAAGGTGCTCGGGAGAGGAGGTGGGGTTGACGCGGATGATGGAGTGAGGTGGCCGACGAGGTCCGGTGCAGGAGTTAGCCTGGGCTGTAGTGGTGGCCGGAAGAGGAAGAGACGGCAAGTTGAACGGGAGAGGAGGCAGTGGGGTGCTTAGGGGTCGGCTGGCGGATGCGGAGGGCAGCAGCTGGAGGCGGGGCGGTCACAATGGCGAGGGTGACGGCTGGTGAGCACCGATGGTGGAGGTGGTGGCTGGCGCGTAGTGGGGGCAGCGGTTGTTTGGGTTGAGGACGGGTGTGCGGTGAGGTGAGGAAGGGCTCGGGGTTCTGGAGAGAGGAGCGAGGGAGGAATGCGAGGGTGATGCCGGCGTGGTGGCTACGGCGATGGGGCGAGCGCGGTCGTGGGCGTGGGCGTGGGTCGAGAGAGGGAGCGGGAAGAGAGAGTATGGAAGAAACGGGGAGAGAGAGAGAGAGAAAGAACGTGAGGGAGAGAGAGAAATATGATTTAATTAAAAATATAAAGAGGCGAGAGAGAGGAAACATGGGGAAAGGAATGATTAATGAAATTAAAGGAGAGAGAGGAAACGTGAGGTAACAGGATGAATTTTTTTTAATAGGTTATAATGAATTTTAATTGTGTGAGATTTGGGTTTAAATGAGGGTATAAAATTTTGAATTTTGAAAAGGAGGAGAGAGTAAATAATTTGAATATAATTTGTTTTTTTTTTAAAATAAGGCTTTGGGTTGTTGGGCTTGGGCTCAAGAAAATTTAAAGGAAAAGTGTGAGATTTAAATATGGACTTGGGCTTAGGGTTGGGTTCATAGGAAAGCAAAAATAATTAGAAATTAATATAAAATGTAAAATGGATAAATATTTTATTTGAATACAGGTATTGGCGTAGATGAAGACCGGGTATTACACTCATCAAGTAAAACTGGTTTATCCTCAAAACTATCCTCAATATTCTCCTCAAAATACAGCTCATCCATGCAATTCTCATCAAAATCAAGACGCATATGAAGTTTGGGAAAAACATTCAATGACTCAGGATGATGAATTAGAGAGAAAAACTCAGCCAAATCTGTGGGTTCATCATCCAAAATATTCCCAGCGTCAATGTTCTCAATCAAGTGAAAATCAATTTTCTCAGACACCTCAACAAAAGCATGGATATCAATCAATTCAGGTTCTAGAGTGGAGGTGTAGAGGTCAAAAGGATTGGGTGTGGTTTCACTCGAAAGGGACCCTTCACAATCGGGTAAATCAAACACTTCAAAATAGTACAACTCATCAAACGTTCTATCGACAATCGGTGAATCACGTGGGACACTCGATAGACATTCAAAACTGGAGTTGTGTGATTCAAGTTGAAACGGGTAGGTTTGATTTGGAAGGGTATACCGCTCACTCTCTCCACTCAAATTCTCAACCTGTGCAACCGCCTCATTATACATTGGAAAATTTGGAGATAGTTGGAAACTAGCTACCGGGTCACTAGGTTGTGTGAGGGCGGCCATGGACGCATTCAAATCCATCATCTGTTGGTACGACGCTACCCGAAAGTCTTCCAACGACTGTTCAAGACTGGACATGGGTTGTGAAGGGGTTTCAGTAAAATATTCAAAATTGTTTGCATACTGGAAACTCCCAAATGGCTGTTCAGAAGCTATGTCTAGGGAAGGTGCAAAAGTCAGGTAGGATTGGTAGGAATTGAATGGCTGGACAAGAGTAGGATCAACATTTGGATAGGAAGGTGAATGGAATTGTTGATCTCAAGAATTTTAAGTGGAGAAAGGAGTGAAAGATCGGCTACGGGATTGTTCGATTCGTTCTGCAATAGACATAGGTCTTGGAGTTACAACAGGACTCGAAAAAGGAGTATCAACGTAAGAACGGGTGAATGTTTGAAACGGTTGATATGAAATGGATCGCGGAGTCAAATTGTTTGTCCTAGACGCGTCTATCCGATCTCTCAATGAAATTTTGGGCATGGATGGATCGTTCGAAGTTCGACCAAAGCAAGAACCGTAGGATGTAATGTCTGGTTGTGGGTACCAAAGTTCGGCAAGAGTTTTGCGAGGTGGGTTACCCATGTTAGAAGAGTGAAAAGGTAGGTAGGGAGGGAAGATATATTTTTTTGTTTTTTATTTTTTTATTTTTTATTTTTTATTATAAAAAAATGTTTGTTTTTGGAGTTTTGAAATTGTTTGTTTTTGAAAGAATACGGAATTATGGGAATAAACTCTATACAAGCACAATCACAATCACAATATGCACAAACACACCTAGAGCTAGGGTCTTCAAAGTCCAAATAGACCGCTCCTAGACTTCCAAGCGACAAGTTGCAAGATAACCTTCGAATCGCCTCTTCACTGCCAATTGTGGCCAGGTAAGCACAAGTGAAGTAAGGAGGGTTCCGCTCACGAATCACCGTGAGACGGGCCTTTTAAAATTACCTACTCACTTGTCTAGCCTAGACACCACAAAGTCAAGTTTAGATAAACGACCGATTCCCCACAACCTTCACTTGTCCTAAATGAGCACGACAAGTCCTTATAGGTTTGGTCTAGATATTTTTTATTAGCTCAAGGTAATGCGTATGCAATTAGTGATTTGTGGGGTCTTAGGAAGGGTGATGAAATCCCCACCCAATCTGAATTGGTGTTATAGCCCCTTAAAGTCCGTATTATTATATGCAAAGCGTATAAACAAACAAAATCTAAAACAACAAAAAAATTTATTTGGCGGTGGTGCAATTCTGTGCAAAGAAACCTGCAGAAAATACAGTTAAGTGGAGTTTACAGAGGAGACTAGAAGAAAGAGAAGGGGTGAAAAAAATTGGGGTCAAAAACCCACAATAGGACCGCGGAACCGCCGCTAAACTCCCTCTTTGACCGCGGTTCCGCGGTCAAATTGCTGAGTTGGCGCCTGAAACTTTGGTCAATGCACGTGCCCTTCTCTGTACACCCTAATAAAAACCTATGTTTATTGATTCACTTGGTGTAATTGCTCCAGATCGCCTGCACACTTGCACAAAAAATATTAAAGATAACAAAAAGATTATTTATTTATTTATTATATTTATAATTTTATATATATACAAAAAGAATATTAACCTGAATAACAAGAAAGAAAATATGTTACCGTCTCCCCGGCAACGGCGCCATTTGGTCGCACGCTTTCGGCGTGTCGTAGTTCAAAATTCTAAAGTTTAACCGCGATCAGGACGGTGTCGCTTCGCAGCTAGCCGGTTGAGCACGGGTCGATCCGCTGGGAGATGGTAGTATGTCCGTTCGAGTCTTAGACGAGTCAATGAAGAATGTATATGTGTATGGTCAATTCTATCCTAAGTGTTCGTATTTTATGTTCAAGTAAGTTTGTTAAGGTTAAGATTGGTTAGTAGAGTTAGGATTAGTCTTGTGCTTATTTTTTGCCATTCTTAAAACGATGTTGGGATAATCGAAGTAGCAGGGATTAGGAGGACATAAGAATGAGATTTGCGAGTTTAAGCGAGCTTTCCAACGCTAAATCCATTCTTAGTGCTCTTTGTCCGTCCGCTAAATACGCTTATCCCAACCCTTGGCCAAACACCCGCAACCATATATCCAATTAAGTCACAACTACATGTCACGTTGTAGTGCGCTTAAAGGACTTCTCGACTTAGGTCGCGGCTATATGTCACGTATAGCGCGCCTAAGTGAGGGGGTTGCGTTTGTTTGGTTGAGGTTTGTTCAAGATGTTTGGCGAAGAAAAGCACAAGGGATTTTTCCGTCCCTCATACCACCTTCCTTAGCCTTAACAAGTGTGGAATTATTCACACATTATAAAAGAAAATAAAACAAAACAAGAAAGAAGAAAAGAAGGAAAAGAAAAAATACGGTTTTACAAATGATGCAAGCTAACTGTTTGGGTCCTCACCTAAGTAAGGAACTCCGTCGAGTATCACAGCTTGAAAAATACGGATAAGAGAAGAAAAGAAAAGTGAACAAGCAAAGAAATAACAACAACTAATTAACAATAAGAATAAAATTACAGTACAAGATAATAAAATTACAAGACAAGAAATTAAAGAGACAAGATAATAAAAACTCTCATCTTCATTTCATCATCCACTCAATACTCTCACTATATTTTAATAAAGGAAGACATGAAGAAGAAGAAGAAGAAGTTAAACTAAACTAAACTAAATCCTAACAAAAATAAGCATAAGAATTGGACCCTTGGCTTGGCACAAAACTAGGCTATTTATAGGATGAGTGCTGAAACCCTAAGGCAAGATTCTCTGCCCAAATGAAGTTACCAAACTACCCCAAAAATCCGAGTTGACACTGAGTCAACTCGGCCGCAGATCCGCCGCATAATGGCCATATTGGCCACGGATCCGTGGTCATTTGGAGGATTGGGTTGTCGTTTTTTCTGGGTTTTCTTGTGTTGCTCTCATCTGTTGTTCTACATACTCCAAATTGCAAATTGCCTTCACAATTTCTTCAGATCTGCAACAGTCCAAAAATAGCTTCACTTTTGATTGATTTGACCTTTCTCCATCGAGCTCCACGCACCCATTGAATCATGTGCTTCCCCTCTCGTGCTTTTTGCAAGTCCGAGACACGAATGACCGCTGTCATTTGTCTTGTCTCTGGAACTGGTACGCGGCACTGGACGGATACGGATGACCGGAACCCGACTTTTATCTGTTGTCAACAGATTTTCTGTATTTTGGCGTAACAGTGGAGATTTTGTATCATTTGCGTTATTTTGGACTAGGAACCTGTAGCCTGTAAATATGTAGAAAACACGGATTAAAAGCACCTGCCTATAAACAAACGAGCATAAGAATGAGCGGTATTAAATGCAATATTCTGGTATGAACAGTTGCCAACTTGTGAGTAGTAAGTAATATCTAATAAGGCTATCGTAAGTATGCATGCAAATGCGTCACAACCTACATATATCAATACAATGAGATGCACTCGTATGGATGCAATATGAATGCAAAATCAAACACGAAACTTGAACATGTCTCGTATGAGAAAATCATTATTCTTATCTTAGAAAAACCTCTGTGCAATAAACCGAAGTATCATCAATTAAATCAAAAGAAAATCCGTGTTAAGTATCGACACAATATATGTATATCTCAATATCTCATTGTCTCAATATCTCGATATCTCAATGTCTCAATATCTCGATATCTCAATGTCTCAATATCTCGATGTCTCGGGCTCCGTCAGTTCGGACCGGCCCATCTCATCAAATCTCACAACTACGGTCGGTATCCTCCGGATATCCGCCGCACCAGACATCACCAGTAGGTAGCCTGCCCCTGCCAGGCTCATCATCTACAACTCAAGCTTCTTATCCCGGGATACCATACCGGGCCCACCATGTACCCGAAACGGTTCATCCTACTCCTCGAATCGGGTCTCGAAAACTAACAGAATCAGAAAAACTCATGGTGGACGACACATACATCATATCATGAGAAAACTGCAACTTGCATTTTTAAAATGATAACATGTTTATAAAATTCTTGCGGTTTTCCCAAAAATCCAGAAATCTCATAATACTGAAATTCTCGAGAAGAATAAAATATATAAGCATGCCGGTGATGATGGATGTCTATGATATCAATAACATACGATGCGATGCATGACTAGAAAACTATGTATGATTGATGATGCAATGAGTTATATATATATACATGTATGTATGTATATATATATATGTATGTATATATATATATATGTATGTGTATATATGTATATATGACTAGCAATCCTACATATCCATCAATTACCAAAGGCGTGCGTGTTCGCATGAATAGCACGTGCGTCATGAACCAATGGTAATAGTGCAGTGTCCTATGAGATAATATCATGAGTATACATAAGATGATGCAATGTAATGAGATGAATGACTAGGAGACTATGCATATAAATACAAGCACTATTAGTAATCCTAACTATCGGGCGCTTCGAGCCATCCAGACGATCCCCCCATAGATGTGTACATCTACTCACCGGGACGCCTCAGCTAATCTGATCCGATCTCAGCCCCATCTATCCGCGCCGCTTTCGACGCCTCTGCACCCGATCCTAGAATCGCACACAAGTAAATAAGAGGATAGATATAAATAGTCGCGGATACAATGATACAAGTCAACCACGCGCACTAACTAAATGCGCACACATTTGGTGCACAAAACGCGCTCGCGACAACGCCACAAACCACAACTAGGGTCGCTTTACGTGACAACTACCAAGCCTAGAACCCAATCGTACCAATCGCGCATTCACAACACACTAAATATTATATGAAATAGGTTGTAAATTATCAAAACCTCAAACTTAATTAAAATCGATTTATTCCAAAAACCTAGTAAGTATCACCTAACCATTTTAGTGCAAATCTAAATGTTTTTCCGATATCGAAACACTAATCTATACAGAACTCTTAATAAGACCTAAAAGGTTGAGGATTATACGTATTTGGATTCTACGAAGCTCAATCTTTAAGATGTGCACAAGGAGTTGAGGATGTTAGGAATATGTATGCCCTAGAAGAGGCCATTATTGTATGATATAGTGGATACTTGAACATATATAGAGAGGACTTTCTTGCTCGACATGATAATATGCTATCTGGTTGCTTTTTATCTTAACATGTACACTTGTATTATTATACTGTCTCTCTGATACATGTTGATAAAGCCCTTAGGATGTTTGCTTAACTACCAGGACTATAATGCAGATCATACTATTCGGACTTGTGTAGTCCACAAGCACATCCTTTAATTGTTCCTGGTCGAGAGGATATCGAGACATGACATCGATATGCCAGAGTAGACTAGTGTATACGTTTCTTGACCCTATATAGGGCGATTGTTGATCCTATATCCATTGGTGTTTGACATCAAAGATTGTACACAGGTGCTCATTAGAGAATGGGTACACCGAACAGAACTCGCCGAGAACTTCTAGTTGGTATTATACCTATCGTCAGATAGCAGTTCTATGATGACACTGGTATAGATTAGTCTGTAGACCCGAGATCGTCATATTGTCTTGTGTGGTTCCCACTGTGCTTTGATTTCCTCCCTACCACGGGTCAAAGGATTCATGCAAACAGGTGGATTTTGGGTACAGTCCCGAGTCACATGGAGGCGGTAAGCGATAGGAGGGGTTTCGTCTCTCCTGATATTGGGAGTTGATGTTACGCTATGCTCGATTGGCTATAACAGTAAGTCTCTGGCCAGGGCTGTTGAGATTTACTGGTAAGCGTTATCAGTAGTTTCTTGAACCGTTATGAGCCATACATCGGCATAACTTATTAAATTACTGGGGTCTGAAAATTCCACCCCTAGACTCGATATACGACATATCAGACGAAGAGACCGGACTGTACGGTAAGTGTTACTTATAAACTTCATGGGAGTTCGGACAAGCTTGCTTGTTGATATTCTATTCGCTCAATACCTGAGTAGCTATTACGTTCAGCTAGTAACGCTGACAGCTTATGGATAACTGATGTGATCATTATTTACTGCTGGCGTATTGACGAGTGTTTAGAGTCCCACACAGAGGTTTCCTAGTTGAAGCGAAACGAACTAGGGCATATATGTTGATATGTGCGGAGGGGCTGATTAAATACGAGTATGTGATATCATATTCTAATCTGGCGGTTATTTAATATCAGTTAGGTTATATGTGATATAACTGGATTATTGAATCAAGTGTTGATTTGATAATGTGATATACAGATAAATGATATTAGTCGGTAATATGTGATATAACTGGATTAATAAAACAAGTGTTGATTTAATAATTTGATATATATTTATATTGGATATAATTATATGTTAACAAATATTATTGCTCACTAATTATTTTCATCATAATATATATATATATATATATATATATTAATATATATGTGTGTGATATGTATGTATGTGTGTATATATATATATATATATATATATATATATATATATATAATGAAGCATGGCATGGATTTTCTATTTTGGGAAAATAGAAAATGAGGTGGAAAATGGGGAGATTTTTTGGGCATGAGTGAAGCATGACACATATCATTAGTTTATTACTCTTGACTCACTGTTTAAGCATGGTTGTAATTTATTATTGCAATTTATTCCATGCTTGAATAAGTGAGGTCAAGTGTGTATCCATTCAACACTCATTCATACTTCACTCACTTGAGCTCATTTGCTTTAGTTCTTTCTCTAACTCTCTCCATTTTCTTCACCTCCACCTCCAAGCCCTAACACTCACATGAGTTGTGAAATCTAGGACTTATGAGGATCCTTAGTGAGCTAAACACCCCTACTTCACCATCCCACACTAGATTAACACTTTGGTGTAGTGTGTTTCCTTCACTAAAGATAATTTAGTGAAGAAGTAGCTTGGATTAGAAGAGCTTCGGATGGATGTTTGATCCAACTTCAAGTGGAGCCTAGTGGAGTCGCATGGACTATTACACAGATCTTTTGAAGGGAAGGACACGATCTATATAAGTTGTTGCCTCCTTTCTCTTAGCTAGTTTAGTTTATATCAAGCTATAAACCCTAATCATCTAGTTTAGATTCTTGTTTAGTGTTTATTAGCACACCAATTTTTTTTATAATGGCATGCTTGATGCTAGTAAAACCCAGTGGTGGTGTTGATAAACACTTTCATGGTATCAGAGCCAGGCTAGAGATTATACGATGTTAGTTGAATTATGAAACCGAAACAACTCCGAAACTGTAACCCGAAAACCATAGTTTCTGTTGATATTTTAAAGGTCTTTGAAATTTATTTAAATAAGTACAGAATGTTACATGTGATGTAACTCGAACACCAGAGAAATTCGAGGCCAAAACTCCAAAATTGACCCGGCGAGAAAGCCATTTTGGCCGGCGTGGCCGGTCCTGTTCATCTTGTTTGGCCTCGTGTTTCTTTGGTGTTCTAGGGTGTTGGTTTTGGGGTTTCAGGTTATGTTTGTTTAGCCCAGTTTGCATGTGATGTTAACTTTTCTATTATGGCTATTCGGAGTGTTTCGTAGTCGTATTTTTACATCGTTTCGGATTTAAGTCTGATATGTGTTGCAATGGTTGGAATCCACATTTAATTAGTTTTAAGAAAACTAGTTAGTGATTATAAATCTAGCATGTTAGTCTCTATTGATCGATTGCCATGGAGTTTTGATTCGGATCAAAACTCCGTCGCAATCGCGTATAGTACGCGAACACTCCCTGGATAACTCTACTAGATAACCTTGCCCCATTTCCCCGACCAAGTGACTGTAGGAGAACCCCGTTGCCAATAGCATCCACTCGGGTGCTCGCGGCCACGGTGTTCCGTCTAAGAGCACTTCGTCGTCGGCATCGAGGTACGTCCATCTACTAAAGTTCCCGACGAGTATTCGATTATTTTAGTCAGGAATCTTGTTGAATTACCCGACTAAGTTATTGAAAAGTGTTTTCGAATTGAGACTAAAATGCAAGGTATATAGGTTAGGCATGAAATTCGGAATATGAGATATTCCGGGTTTATGATGTCTAAGGAAATACGGATTCTAATTATTGTAGTTTTTCATTTCTTTTCTGCGACCGTAAGTATAAAATGTGGGGTATACCCAATCTCGTTGCTATATGTCAACGAAATTCAAGATACGCATATTTACTTACGTTGATGACATGTGATATTATTGTTGGCTATAGTGCCCTCAAGGCAATTTTCATAGTCGCGGACTTGTGATTATGATGATTGAAGAAGGACCTATACCGATAAAACAGTCTTACTCAAGATGATAGTATGCTATCTGGTCTGTCTTTATCATCATGTACATGTTGATAGAGCCCATAGGATTCTTGCTTGACTGCCAGCATTATGATGGCGATCATATATGTGGGAGCTGGGGTCTATAAGCACATCCTTAAATGTCCCTACTCGTAGGAGTATCGAGACCGGGCATCGATACTCCAGTGTAGACTAGTATATACTGATCGAGACCCCGACGAGGGGCGGTGGCCAGGTCCATAAGCCATTGGTGTTAGTTTGTTCACCTAAGATAGTATGCAGGTGCTCATTGGGTTATGAATACACCGGACGGACTCGCCGAGAACCTGCTAGTTGGTATTATACCTATTGTCAGATAGCAGTTCCCAGGTGACATGTGTACAGGTTAGTCTGTCGACCTGAGATCGTCATTTGTCTCGTGTGAGTTCCCACTGTACTTTGATTACTACCCTACCACGGCTTAAAGGAGTCGTGCAAACAGGTTTTAGTTGGGTACAGTCCCGAGCCACATGGAGGCAGTGATCGGATCGTCAGGGATTCGTCTCTTTCGGTATTGGGGGTTGATGTCGCATTGTGTACGGGTGGCCATCAGCACAAATCCATGGCCAAGGTAAACGAGGATTACCGATCCAGGATCGATAGTTTCTCAGGAGGTGATGGGTATCATGCCGACACTAAATATCGCGTTGTTAGGGGTCTGACTTTATCTACCCCCCTAGACTCGATATGCGATACTCTTAGACGAACAGACCGGACTGTACGGATATTGTCACTGTCAGGCTCAGTAGGGGTTGTCCATGAGTTTGCTCGTCGGCCTCCCTTTCGCTCAATACCTGGGTAGCCGTTACGTACAGCTAGTGTCGCCGACGTGCTTGTGGTTAAACCCACTGCCAGCGTATTGACGAGTCTTTAGAGTCCCACACAGAGGGTTTTCACGGTTCAGGTGATATGGTGTACATGGCGTATGTTGGTACATACAGGTGTCCGATTAAATATGTGCATACTGCGCAGACTTTAATCGGACGGTTGATAATACTAGTGGCTTAGGATTAAACCAGATTATTAAATCAGGTTTTTGATTTAATAATTTACATATGTATTTATATATATGTATTCTAGTATTATTGTTCGCTATTTATTTTCTCTCTTGGCTATTCGTATTTTTGTACGAATACGCGTATATGTATTTCGATACATGTACCGGGAAGTATTCCGTATTTTATACGGAATAGCTTCTAGAAGATTTGCCACCTCATTATTGATTTTCCTTTTTAGAAAAATCATTTGTTTTAATAATGAGGTGGAGGGTGTGAGGTGGCATGAACATGGACATGGCATGGGTTTTAGGTATGGTGCATTTGTTTAATGAAATTAAAAAAGGGAAATGACTTTTTTTGTGTAGGAGAGAGGGGGGCAATTTAGTGGGGGGGTTTCATTTTCATTTTGGGAAATGATTGATGATACATTACACTAGCTCTCTCTCACTCTCTCATTCAATTGATCCAAAATACTTAGCCAAATTTCCTTTGTTCATGCCATAGTCTCCTAACTTCATTCATCTTCTATGGTTGCCCATTTGAGCTTTGGCTTATGAGAGAAAATATAGTGACACACTACTACATCTCGACTCTCCATCGCCAGCAACTTTGGAGAGTCGGTTGCTTCGTTCGACGAAACTGGAGCTTGCGCCATTTCCCTCAGGTGGATCATCGGAGATGGAGGAAGACCGGCAACCAAACATCATCATGGAATCATTAGGAGCTTAGAATGAAGACCGAAGGACTCGGATCATCTCGGTATAATGATTCTAACTCTTAGTAAGTTTTCTAGTTTAGGATTTAGGGTCGATCCGGGAATCGGGTAACGGTAGCGCCGGTTTTAGAAATTTTTGTTCCGCATTTTGGCCACCATTTCATGGCCGGGACGCTGCCGTAACCCTTCATGGTATCAGAGCCACCCTTTAAACCCCTTACTAGCTTGTTTAAACGTGCTTAAAAGATCGATCGACGGAAATTGCCAAAATCACGATTCCATTTTTCTGCTTGCTGTCGATTTTCAAATGTGGTCAAAAAATTATTTCAGACATCTTAAAAATCCGTGCAGGCGATTCTAAGGGTACACAAAAATTTTGGGCTCGTGATTCCATTAAAGAGACGCGGATCCACCGCACTTAGCCCCTATTGGCGGCGGTTCCGCGGCCATTTAGTGGCAACGGGCGTCCAAATTTTTTCTTTTGATCATTTACGTGGAATTGTGATTTTTGTGATATTCTGTTTTGGCCCAGTTTTCTGTGCAGTGCTGTTTTTGCTATTGGGGCCAATTTGGCATTTAGTCGATCGATATTTTAAGTGTGCATTTACCAGTACATACATTTCTATCTGCGACCGTGAATGTCATTTGATCGGTAAACTCGTCTAATTGCTGTATGTCTTTTAGACGGGTTTGCGAACGTGACATTCACGTTGATGTTCTGTGATGTGCTGTGATATTGGTTGGATTGTCGTGGTGGATAGCTGTGGTGCAATGTTAGTACAGTTTTATTTCATTTGTACATCTGTTATTGCGGGGCGAGCGTCCGACATGTGGACTGCCGTCACTGCCAGTTTGTATATTATTATTTTGGGGCACGACCGGTTTGAGGTCGATATCACCCTTGTATATTATTTTATTTTCTGTACTAGGATTACCCCGAGGTGGAGTGTACGAATAGCCGGGTTCTAGAGGGCAACTGGTCCGCATCTCATGGCGTTGGGACGGAGGGGACCTTACTCTAGAATTGGCGGGCTGTTCTCCGCACTCGTAGAGGGTCTAGGTTTCATTGCACATGTTATCCACATGACATGGAACGTCGGGTCTCACTTGCGGCTCAAGTGAAACCCGGGGCTCCAGATTATCCACCATTCTGAGTTGCTTCTGTGATGTTTCTGTGATGTTGCTTATATCATGCCTGGGACGATTGTTATATATATATATATATATATATATATATATATATATATATATTAGTAGATGTTGTATATGTTTTGCACCCGCGCTAGCCCAGTCCCCGCTCTGTCGTTAGTTAAGTAACCTAACGAGTAATGACGGGACCCAGTGGCGAATGCGGATGGCATATACGTACATTTTATTTTCGTTCTTTTCTGGTGTGATTAATTGATGGGACTGCATTGATTCTTATCAATGCAAGGATAAAACAAATCTATATATATGATGTTGTTAGAACCAAGTTTTTAAAAACTAACATTACAAACATTCTCTTTTGCTTTACACAGTGGTATTCGGTTATGAATATCCAGCACCTCATTCGATGAGGCAAGGGCCGAGATCCCTTCATCGGGAGTGACCCCTTAGGTAAAAGTTTGCGTCAACGTAATAAATTTACTATAGTCGATTATTTTTGCTTTGCATCGTGGTATTCAGTTTGAGATATCCTGCACCCCATTCGACGGGGAAAGAGCCGAGATTCCTTCACCGGGAGTGACCTCTTTAGCAAAAGTTTTTGCCACTATATATTTGTAAAACCACTTGGATTCCTTCAACGATATCAAGTTCATTACGTTAAAGGTTTTTCGCCAAAAACCAGCCGTAGCCCTCCGTCATTTCGGATAAATAGTGCATAGTATTCATGCGGTGTTTGTTGGCCATAGTCAAGGCATCGTGTGCGGTAGCTGTGTATTGCTTGTCCGTTGCATGGATATGCATTGGTTTAGGACAGTCGTACCACCTTGTTGGCCATAGTCAAGGGTGTGTGCGGGTGGGTCTAAATCAATCAGGACAATGACGGGTAGAACTTGACTTGCGGGTTATGATTTGTTGGCCATAGTCAAGGTCATAAACTGCTTGGGGGTAAAAACACACATCGGGAGTTTCAAACATACAGGAAACTTGCCAGGCATGCGCATACCTTCTAGAGTGTGGTGACTTGAGTGGCTTCCATCAGGTTATCATGCGATGATAGTTGGATCCCGATTCCCACTGATGAGTAGGATTACTCCTCGGGTGATTCTGACTAATTCTCCTTTTAGGTTTGGAGGAGAATTCGAGGAAACAGTGGGAGCCATCCAGATTAGATAAAATGATTAACCATTTTTATCTGGGTTAGAGTGTACGCTGAGTGTTTCTTTTCTCTCTCTCTCTGGCTGCGACTTTGACCCGACCTTTGACTAAAACTCATGAAACCAAGTTGACCGAACCTTCTTAAAACACTTTGACTTTTGGAATGTCACGGTGTCATATACATCATTGCCACTTCTATATCACCTTTACATTTCTCTAGAACACCTCGTATTACTACGAACATCCACTTCCATTGGATAAATCCATCGTATAGTTACATACGAACTCGAAGGAACTTTTTCGAGGATGGATTCTGGTTCTGAAGAGATTGAATAGGATTATTCGGTTGTCTTTTCTCTTTACCTTCTCTCAGATTGTGAGGGCTCCTAGGATTAGGAGAGGGTACACCTATTGAGCTTACTGGATAGTCTTCCTTCAGACCATAGGCAGGTACCAAATGGTAGGGAAGGAAGAAAACCAACAAGCTTAACTGTGGTGTACAGAAGGTAATAAGTAAAGACATATAAAGAGATTAGAATAATGGCAAAGGAAATTGCGATCACCATCATTCACGATAAAGACCGTGTATACCCCTGCCACTCCTACATTCACTTTGTTTTTTCTCTAGAACACTCCGTATCACTACGGATATCCATTTCCATTGGATAAATCCATCGTATAGTTACATACGAACTCAAAGGAACCTTTTCGAGGATGGATTCTGGTTCAGGAGAAATAGAATAGGATTATTCAGAAGTTTTTTCCCATTACCTTCTCTCAGGATGCGAGGGCTCCTAGGATTAGGAAAGTACACCTATTACACTTATTGGATAGTCATCTTCCAAATCTTAGGCTGGTGCCGAAATGTAGGGAATGAAGAAAACCAATTAGCGTAAAGGAGGTTTACAGAAGCTAATAAGTAAAGACATAATAAAGGGATTGGAGTGAGGGCAAGTAAGTATATGGTTACTGTCGTAAATAAGGATAGTGGAAGAGGCGTTACTAGGAATACCAGTTAACCCTTTTGAAAGATTTTTCATGTTTCAGTTTTACTGTGCGATGTTAATTGAAAACTGTTTTCCAATAAGAATCTAACTCTAGGGTATATATTTACCAGATCAGTTTCTCACATCTGTATGTTATTACGGATGGTGAGTGGGAGTAAGATATTGTGAATTGGGTGATTACATCCTCATTATATCGGAATTCGTTGTAATTGGTGATATTTGAGGAAATCATCTGGATTTTGCCGGACAGCAAATATTTGGTTTTGAATATCCGTTGTTATGCACCAATTTCAAACTGATATATCTGTACGTTTATTTTATAAAGTATGATATAACTTTTTGAAATTGTGTTTATGACATTTATCTATATCAGTTGGTGATTAGGTAAGGTGCATTCAACAGCGGTGTAATTCTTCTTAACCAAAGTACAGTTTTTCAATCTACGACGCACAGGGTTTGAGTTGTTGAACTCAGGGGACTTATGCAAAGTATTGTATATTTTCCAGTGTCCATTAGGATAATGGAGCTGGTACTCGTACTATATTCTGTTTACTCATGACTTCTCTCATTTTAGACAGGTATTTCTTTGAAATACAAGGTTCAGATTTTGAGAAGTTATAGGTATAAGAATAAAGTAGAGAACCATTTATTAGAAGTATCGGGATTCCTCGAAGTATTCGAAGATGTAGATACTTGTGTTTGGTATTCCGTTGATAGTAATGGTTTTGAGAACTTGCTTCTCTTTCGGGTTACTCATATATGGGTGCACTCCTAGATGAGTATTGCTGATTGTCCTTTTTCCTTTCGGTTGATATGCACTGGAGACAGCTGCATGATTTTGAATCTGGTTCCCAATTAAATTAGTGCTTTTGTTTCTATATTAGATTTATATAGAATCAATTTATATCTTAACGATGTTAAGGTATAGGGAGTTGTCCGGCTGATGCTTAAAACCAGAATCTGGATAAACTCGAGGCACGTTTCAGTAATGGTTGTTCGTGGGTTATCCCGGGCTTTGACGAGGGATAACTTTCTACCATTAGGAAGATCAGTATTTATATTGTTCTTGACTCGCCACAGTTTTAATAAAATGGATTTTTTCAGAAAAACAGAAGTGGGAGTATGGTAGAACTGGAAGTGATTCCAGAACCACAAACGATCACTGAAGATTTAATAGAACCTAAGGATTCAATTGGGTTTCGGCGTTCCATTAGCCACTCCGCAAATTTTGGTGGGTAACCTCAGGCACCCGAGAGGTACTTCGGTCCTCTCAGAGATGGTGACAGGGAGGTTCTTGTTTACCCAGACTTGCCATTGCTGTTGTTCTAGACTATAAGACCCAGCAGGAGGATGAGTATAGCGTCATTCTAAACTAGTTTTAGAAGTGCACGTGTATATGACTCTGCCAGAGGGTTGTTGTAGTCAGTGGGAGTAGCGGAAGCATAGTAGGCAAGTAGCTTATGTCTATTTACAGACTAAAGCAGGTATAGCGGAAATAGATCATCTATTTTTGATGTAACAGTCGTAGGCTTTGACTTCATCAGAATAGAAGATGGATCTGCTAAGAAGGTAGTAGAGAGTGATGTCCAGATATTGGGATGACATGCGCTTGATAGGAAGGGATATTCCTATACTACGATCGGTTATACTTTGGTAGTCACACAGTTGTTTCTCCACATAGGATATAGAAATAATATCAAGTTTTCTGGTTACTAGATCTATGGTTTTAGATCTAGATTTGGGAAGTATCCTAATCTGGGTATTTTGACATTAAATGGATGACTCCTGGCATGGTAGTTTACCTGCAGGTGATGGAGTCACCCTCTCTAAAGGTGTCTCATAGGATATACATGATTAGTATATCACTTGCTAAGGCAATCATGAAATGTCAAGTACCACACCAGATATTGCTTTTGCACTAGATGCAATAAGCAGATATATTAATCCAATCCTGGAGAATCATTGGGAAGCAGTTTATGAAAATAAATGGATGTTCTATGGAAATGATTACGGCAGCCTCCTTCAGGGGACGGTTATCATTTCAGGCTTCCAAGGTGACCTGAATGACAGAGTGACTGTCAGAGTTATAGTTTTTTCCTATTTTGAGGGACAGTATGTTGGACAGGTGGTCCAAGCGGATATTGAGGAGGGCATGGCGCATGTTACTGATTAAATTCAATGGATGATACAGTCTAGGTGGTTTGCTGGATTTGGAGTTCGTTTGTGAACTGGGTCCCATCAGATATCCAGACAAATTCTAAAACAAGTATTGCTCATTTCGGAAGATAGCTTTCTCCGCGAAGTTGAGATTAAGAGAGACACAGAAAGAAACATTAGAGCGGATCCACTCACTGAGGCTGTGAATATGCGACATCGCAATAATTGGCCTTAAGTGCAAGTGGGAGATTGTTGGCTATAGTGCCCTCAAGGCAATTTTCATAGTCGCGGACTTGTGATTATGATGATTGAAGAAGGACCTATACCGATAAAACAGTCTTACTCAAGATGATAGTATGCTATCTGGTCTGTCTTTATCATCATGTACATGTTGATAGAGCCCATATGATTCTTGCTTGACTGCCAGCATTATGATGGCGATCATATATGTGGGAGCTGGGGTCTATAAGCACATCCTTAAATGTCCCTAGTCGTAGGAGTATCGAGACCGGGCATCGATACTCCAGTGTAGACTAGTATATACTGATCGAGACCCCGACGAGGGGCGGTGGCCAGGTCCACAAGCCATTGGTGTTAGTTTGTTCACCTAAGATAGTATGCAGGTGCTCATTGGGTTATGAGTACACCGGACGGACTCGCCGAGAACCTGCTAGTTGGTATTATACCTATTGTCAGATAGCAGTTCCCAGGTGACATGTGTACAGGTTAGTCTGTCGACCTGAGATCGTCATTTGTCTCGTGTGAGTTCCCACTGTACTTTGATTACTATCCTACCACGGCTCAAAGGAGTCGTGCAAACAGGTTTTAGTTGGGTATAGTCCCGAGCCACATGGAGGCAGTGATCGGATCGTCGGGGATTCGTCTCTCCCGGTATTGGGGGTTGATGTCGCGTTGTGTACGGGTGGCCATCACCACAAATCCATGGCCATGGTAGACGAGGATTACCGATCCAGGATCGATAGTTTCTCAGGAGGTGATGGGTATCATGCCGACACTAAATATCGCGTTGTTAGGGGTCTGACTTTATCCACCCCCTAGACTCGATATGCGATACTCTTAGACGAACAGACCGGACTGTACGGATATTGTCACTGTCAGGCTCAGTAGTGGTTGTGCATGAGTTTGCTAGTCGGCCTCCCTTTCGCTCAATACCTGGGTAGCCGTTACGTACAGCTAGTGCCGCCGACGTGCTTGTGGTTAAACCTACTGCCGGCGTATTGACGAGTCTTTAGAGTCCCACACAGAGGGTTTTCACGGTTCAGGCGATATGGTATACATGGCGTATGTTGGTACATACAGGTGTCCGATTAAATATGTGCATACTGCGCAGACTTTAATCGGACGGTTGATAATACTAGTGGCTTAGGATTAAGCCAGATTATTAAATCAGGTTTTTGATTTAATAATTTACATATGTATTTATATATATGTATTCTAGTATTATTGTTCGCTATTTATTTTCTCTCTTGGCTATTCGTATTTTTGTACGAATACGCGTATATGTATTTCGATACATGTACCGGGAAGTATTCCGTATTTTATACGGAATAGCTTCTAGAAGATTTGCCACTTTATTATTGATTTTCCTTTTTAGAAAAATCATTTGTTTTAATAATGAGGTGGAGGGTGTGAGGTGGCATGAACATGGACATG
The DNA here is from genome assembly GCA_030015575.1 of Agapanthus africanus. Taxonomy (NCBI): domain Eukaryota; kingdom Viridiplantae; phylum Streptophyta; class Magnoliopsida; order Asparagales; family Amaryllidaceae; genus Agapanthus; species Agapanthus africanus. Next base: position 11,580,694 of record CM057344.1, on the reverse strand, counting down.
GCATGGGTTTTAGGTATGGTGCATTTGTTTAATGAAATTAAAAAAAGGAAATGACTTTTTTTGTGGAGGAGAGAGGGAGGGGGCCGGCCACTTCAGTGGGGGGGAGGGGGTTCATTTTCATTTTGGGAAATGATTGATGATACATTACACTAGCTCTCTCTCACTCTCTCATTCACTTGATCCAAAACACTTAGCCAAATTTCCTTTGTTCATGCCATAGTCTTTTCACTTCATTCATCTTCTATGGTTGCCCATTTGAGCTTTGGGTTATGAGAGAAAATATAGTGACACACTACTACACCTCGACTCTCCATCGCCAGCAACTTTGGAGCGTCGGTTGCTTCGTTCGACGAAGCTGGAGCTTGCGCTGTTTCCCTCAGGTGGATCATCGGAGATGGAGGAAGACCGGCAACCAAACATCATCATGGAATCACTAGGAGCTTGGAATGAAGACCGAAGGACTCGGATCATCTCGGTATAATGATTCTAACTCTTAGTTAGTTTGCTAGATTAGGGTTTAGGGTCGATCTGGGAATCGGGTAACGGTAGCGCCGGTTTTAGAAATTTTTGTTCCGCATTTTGGCCACCGTTTCATGGCCGGGGCGCTGCCGTAACCCTTCAATTATGTATTGCTGTGATATGTTATATTGGATCGTCATGATTGAATAGCCGGGGTTTTTGCATGAGATGGGAGTTTTCAATTTTCATTCATGTAAAAATTTACATAATATTCTTTTATTGGGACACTTCCGGGTTGAGGATGATATCACCATTGTTATATATTATTTACTTTTCCGCATTAGGATAGACCCAAGGTGGGAAGAACAAGTAACCGGGTTCTGGAGTCCAGTGAGAGACCATCTCGAGGAGTCGAGACCGGGTCTCTTAACTCTAGAATTGGCAGGGTTGCTTGCTGCTCTCGTAGGGGTCTAGGGATGTGGGTTTAGCTATTCATCACGACCGTAGAATCCGTGTTTTTCAGTACTGGCTTAATTTAAAACACGGACCTCCTAATATATCCAATATTTCATATGTTGACTTCTGCTGCTTGTGTTCTGTGATATGATCATATAACTACGTAAGACGGATGCTATATATATATATATATATATATATAATAAATGTTGTTTATGTTTTGCACCTGCGCTAGTACAGCCCCTGCTCTGCCGTTAGTTAAGTAACCTAACAGTGCTTGACGAGGCCCCATGGCGAATGCGGATGGCATAAGCGTACGTTCTATTTTCATTTCTTTTCTGTGATGTTTAAGGAAGCATAAATGATGGGGACTTCATTAATGAGATTAATGGAAAGAAAAGAAACCTAAAGATGTTGTAGAATCGAAATTTTAAAATGGTAGCTCTAGTTCTTGCTTTGCATAGTGGTATTTCTTGATGGTATCCAGCACCTCATTCGATGAGTAAAGAGCCGAGATCCCTTCACCGGGAGTGACCTATTTAGCAAAACTAGCAAAAGCTACAAAACCACTCCTTTTCAAAACACTAGATTCTACAATGATATCAAGTTCATTATGTTAAAAGTTTTCTACAAAACCAGTCGTAGCCCTCCGTCATTTCAGATAAGTGCTATTTAGTATTCGTGCTGCGTTTGTTGACCTTAGTCAAGGCGTTGTGTGCAGTAGCTGATTAGTGCTTATCTGCCGCATATGATGCGATTAGATTAGGGTAGTCGTACGGCCTTGTTGACCATAGTTAAGGGTCGTGCGGGTAGGTTTAATTCAATCACGAAATGACGGGTTGAACTTGGCTAGCGCTTATGATTTGTTGACCATAGTTAAGGTCATACGTTGCTAGGGGCAAAAACATATATTAGGAATTTCAAGTGTTGAAATTTGCAATGAGATTGCATACCTTCTATGAGATAGTTGGATCCCGATACCCTCTGCTAGTAAGTGTTACTCATGGGAGGGTTTTCCACTTTACAATTAGCCGATCCAATAGGTGTCTAAGAAAGGTGTTAACAAGGTTATGCCCCTGCGGAAACGAGCTTATTTAATTAGTTCCATGTGAAAGCATGGGGAGACTCTCTCGGAGTACCAATACCTGTCTGATTGACCGATTGGCGAACTTGTAGGGTGTAATTAATCCCGGCTAATCTTACCTTTTATGGTTTGAAGGAAAATTTGATAAAAACAGTGGGAGCCATCCTGATTAGATAAGATAAGAACCAATATAATCTTGCAAAGTGCGTATGCTAAAGCGTTTCCTTCTCTCCCTCTCCAGTTATTGACCAATGACACGCCTTAATCAAGATAATAATATGGATGTATTGACCGAACCCGCTTATTATACTGAGCTGGAGAACATTGGTTCCGCTTTTTCTTATGATTGTCATAAGTCTGAGCAATGAATAGGGGAATACCCGGATTCCTACGCCACCCGAACGAAGAAGGAGCATGCTGATGCATCTTCGGGTGTGTTCGTTACCGAGAACTGTTTATCAATTTGCTCTACGTCCTGGGTATTGGATACCGGATCAGGATCCCATGTCTGTACTTTGTTACATGGGCTAAGAAGAGGTAGAGAACTGGAAAAGAGTGATATGTCTCTAAAAATAGGGAATGGTGCAATTGTTGCAGTCAAACCAGCTGGCGGCTATCACCTTGTATTACCAAATGGTAATACAATGATTCTGAACGACTGTTATTACGTACCAAATATGATGTGCAATATTATATCAGTTTCTTTGTTGCATAAAGAAGGATATAACTTTGCATGAGGATAATTTTATGAACATTTTTCTAAATCAAGTGTTGATTGGGTTTGGTTCACTATATAACGGTATATACGTTCTGAATCAAACCACAGTTCTAAATATACAGAACACACACAAGAGGAAAAGTTTAGAAATGAACGAAGCCTTCTTGTGGCATTGTAGACTAGGTCATATCAATGCGACAAGACTAGCCAAGTTACATAAAGATGGATATTTAAATCCGTTCGAATTTACATCTTATGAAACTTGCGAGTCGTGTCTCAAAGGCAAGATGACCAAAACTCCATTTACTGGACATGGAGAAAGATCTACTGAACTCTTGGGACTGATACATAGTGATGTATGCAGTCCTAAGTCTACGCATGCCAGGAATGGTTCCTCGTACTTTATTATATTCACCGATGATCTCTCAAGATTCGAACATGTGTTATTGTTGAAACACAAATCTAAAGTTTTTGAGAAATTCAAGAAATATAAGTACGAAGTTGAGAACAAGATGGGTAAAAGTATTAAAATCCTATGATTTGATCGGGGAGGAGAATACTTAAGCACGGAATTCCGGGATTGTTTAAAAGAGAATAAGATTCTTTCTCAGCTTACTCCTCCGTATACACCACAGCACAACGGAGTATCGGAGTGGAGGAATCGCACCCTATTAGATATGGTGCGCTCTATGATGAGTAATGCTGAGTTACCTATTTCCTTTTGGGGTTATGCACTTGAGATAGCTGCATACCTATTGAATAGGATTCCAACCAAATCCGTGTCTACCACTCCATATGAGATATGGAATGGGAAGAGACCATATCTTAAACGAGTTAAGATATGGGGTTGTCCGGTCTATGTTAAAAAGCAAAATCCGGACAAGCTCGAGGCAAGATCTGTTTTGTCCAAGTTTGTGGGATATCCAAAGGATTCATATGGATATATCTTCTGCCATACTGAGGAACAAAAAGTGTTTGTTTCTCAATATGCCACCGTTTTAGAAAAGGAATTTCTTGTGAAAGAAATTAGTGGCAATGAGGTAGAACTGGAAAGTTCCAGCTACACAAACTATAACTGACGATTTGGTAGAACCGGAGGATTCAATAGCCCCTGATGAACCTCAACCACTCCGCAGATCTAATAGGGTTCCTCATCCACCTGAGAGATATTATAGTTTTCTCATAGACGGTGGGAGTGAGGATTGCGTCATAGAAGATGATGACCCAACTAGTTTTGAGTAGGCCATCACAAGTGGAGACTCTGTGAAATGGCTGGATGTTATGCGATATGATATGGAATCCATGTACACCAACAAAGTATGGACTTTGGAAGTTGCTCCTGAAGAGGTAAAACTCATCGGGAGCAAGTGGATCTTTAAGAAGAAACTTGGTGTAGATGGAAAATTTAAGACTTTCAAAGCTAGACTTGTAGCAAAAGGTTTTCGTCAACGACCAGGTGTCGACTATGATGAAACCTTTTCTCCTGTCGCTATGCTTAAGTCCGTCAGAATCCTACTTGTCATTGCTGCATACCATGATTACGAAATCTGGCAGATGGACGTCAAGACCGCTTTTCTAAGTGGTGATTTAGAAGAGAGCGTCTACATGACACAGCCAGAGGGCTTCGTAGACTGTGGAAGCGTGTGCAAGCTGCTTAAATCAATTTACGGATTAAAGCAGGCATCACGGAGCTGAAACATCTGTTTTGATAAAGCTATCAAAGAGTTTGACTTCATCAAAAATATAGATAAACCATGTATATACAAAAAGGTTGTAGAGAGTAAGGTTGTCTTCCTCGTATTGTACGTGGATGACATACTCTTGATACGAAATGATGTTCCTATGCTACACTCGGTCAAGCACTTCTTATCACACAAGTTCTCCATGAAAGATCTTGGTGATGCCTCCTACACCCTGGGAATAAAGATTTATAGAGATAGATCTAAGCGGATGTTGGGATTGTTCTAATCCAGGTACATTGACACCATACTAAAGAGATTTAGTATAGAAGATTCTAAACGTGGTAATTTACCCACTTGTTCAGGAATCACCCTCTCCAAAGAGATGTCTCCCAAGACTGATTTGGAGAGGGCTCACATGCAAGGGATACCCTATGCTTCTGCAGTCGGGTTAATCATGTATGCGATGTTATGTACCAAATCAGATGTAGCTTACTCATTAGGTGTAGTGAGTAGGTATCAATCAGATCCTGGGAAGAAACACTGAACAGCTGTGAATAACACTCTTAAGTACTTGAGAAGGACTAAAGAAATGTTCTTGGTGTATGATAACGGTGAACTCCAAGTGGAGTCCTTTACCGATTCAAGCTTTCAGAGTGATAAGGACGACAGTAATTTAGTCTCGGGTTTTGTCTTCACCCTCAATGGAGGGATGATATGTTGGAAGAGTTCCAAGCAAGATACCATAGCAGACTCGACGATGGAGGTTGAATACATCGCTGCCAACTATGCTGCCAAAGACGTTGTCTGGATGAAGAAGTTCATTGCTGAACTTGGTGTGGTTCCATCCATTGAGCATCCAATACCTGTGTATTATGATAACAATGGAGCTGTGGCTTTGGCCAAGGAACCCCGGTCCCATCAGAGATCCATATATATTCTTAGGCGGTATCACCTGATCCGGAAGATAGTAGATCGACGGGAGATCGAAGTCAGGAGAGTTGATACGAAGGACAACGCAGCGGATCCACTCACGAAGGCCCTCCCCCAGACGCAGTTTGAGAGACTTTTTGGGATGTTGGGTATGAGATACTACAACACATGGCCTTAGTGCAAGTGGGAGATTGTTAGAAATATGTATGCCTTAGAGGCCATTATTGTATGATATAGTGGATGCTTGGACATATATATAGAGGATTTTCTTGCTCGACATGATAGTATGCTATCTGGTTGCTCTTTATCTTAACATGTACACTTGTATTATTATACTGTCTCTCTGATATATGTTGATAAAGCCCTTAGGATGTTTGTTTGACTACCAGGAGTATGATGCGGATAATACTACTGGGACTTGTGTAGTTTACAAGCACATCCTTTAATTGTTCCTAGTCGAGGGGATATCGAGACATGGCATCGATATTCCAGAGTAGACTAGTGTGTACGTTTCTTAACCCTGTATGGGGTGATGGTTGTGTTGGAGATAGTGCCCTCAGAGTCAATTATTGGATCGCAGGTACGTGATTACAATGATTGCGGAGGACCTATACCGGTAGGACAGTCTTACTCGAGATGATAGTATGCTATCTGGTTTGCCTTTATCAGTCGTGTACATGTTCAGGTGACTGATTACATGTTACACTTTGAAAGAGCCCTTAGGATCTTGCTTTACTACCAACAGTATGATGGCGATCATATACGTGAGAGTTGGGTGGTTTATAAGCATATCCTTAATTGTGGTCCCTAGTCGTGGGAGTTTCGAGACAGGGCATCAATACTCCGGAGTAGACTAGTGTATACAGTCGAGACCCCGACGAGGGGCGGTGGCCGGCCTCACAAGCCACTGGTGTCAGTTGGATCACCTAAGATGTATACAGGTGCTCATTGGGTTATGAGTACACCGGACAGGACTCGCCGGGAACCTTCTAGTTGGTATTATACATATCGTCAGATAGGAGTTCCCTGGTGACATGTGTACAGGTTAGTTCATCGACCTGAGGTCGTCATTTGTCTTGTGTGAGTTCCCACTGTGCTTTGATTTTTACCCTACCACGGCTCAAACGAGTCTTGCAAACAGGTAGTTTTTGGGTACAGTCCCGAGCCACATGGAGGCACGTGAGCGGATCGACAGGGGATTCGTCTCTCCCGGTATTGGGGGTGAGATCGTGCTGTGTCTAGGAGAGCCATTACACAAAGCCCACGGCCGTGGCAGGAGATTTACTGGTAGGTACTCCAGTAGTATCTCAGGGTGTTATTGGGCTACACTCCGACACGACTTATACTGCTATTGGGGGTCTGACGTTACTAGCCCCCTAGGCAGATATGCGATACTCATAGACGAACGGACCGGACTGTATATACATTGTCACTGTTAGACTCAGTAGGGTTTCCGGATGAGTTCGCTCATCGGCCTCCCTTGAGGTCAGTCCATGGGCAGCCGTTAAGCATAGCTAGTGCCGCCGACGGCTTGTGGTTAAACCCACTGCCAGGGTACTGACGAGTCATTAGAGTCCCCCACAGACAGTTTTCCAAGTTCGGGAGAAACGTTGTAGAGGCCGTATGGTTTTATGGCAGGGTTCGGAAAATGCACGTGCGTTTACGCACGTGTCATATTTCGGGCAGATAATACTGATGGGCTTTGGTTTAAGCCGGATCCGAGTATTATATTGAGTAAATATAATATCTTTGTCTCAGTTGCATTTGTATTCGGTCGTAATACAAATGCGGGTATATTTATACTGTTACGGGGTTGTCCTGAAATTCGTTTCAGGATCGCTTTTGGAAGTTGCCAGTTTCCAGTTTTCTATCAGCCGTCTTTTAACATTCGGTTAAAGACAGATTTATCTTTTCTTTGGATGAGTGTGGATGCTTCTAGAAGGTTCTAGAAGTGGTGAGGTGTTTTGTGACTCATGGTTGCATTTGATGATTCAATTAATTCATGATGACTTGGTTAGTGATTCATCATTTTCATTAATTGTGTTCATATTTTGTGTTCACACTAGATATTTCTCTTATGGTCACCTCCCCCTTTCCTACCATCACCCCCCCACCTCTATATGATGGCCGGCCCTTCCCCTCCTCTCTGGGGACTCTCATACACTTGATTGATTCATTTGGTGAAAAGATTATGATAGTTTTGGGGTGTATGGAAATTTCATTACTCATTTCATTCCATCACCCGAATTAATTGGCAACTTCATTAACCGTTCGTCCATAGCTTTGGACGTAACGAGACAAAGTATTCTACTCATTCTCTACATCATTCTTGGTCGTCTCTTTTAGCAAACTTGACGACCGAGTTGCCTCGAGTCAGAGGCGGGAGCCCGTTTAAAGAATCGTTGACGTGGTGCCACCTGGACGAGCAGATCGGAGATCGAAGAGATCGGAGATCGAAGAGATCGGAGCAGCCGCAACGGAGCGTGGGATGATGGTTAAAGAACGAAGGACTCGGATCGTTCGGTATAACCTTTCTACTCTCTTTACAGTTTGTTAGTTTAGCAATAATGGGAGATCCGGGTTAAAGTATACGATAGCGCCAGTTAAAAAGCTTTTGTTCCGCATTTGGCATCTGTAGACGGCCGGGGCGCTATCGTAGACTTACAGCGGTATCAGAGCCTCACCATTTTGCTTTACTAACTTGTGCTAACGCGTTTAAAATATCGATCGAACCGGATATCGAAAACCGCAAAATTCAAGTTCACAGTTTCTGTTGATTTTTAAAGGGTTCCAAAAATTATTTTAACCATCACAGAAACACAAGCAGGTTTTTTAAAAAATAACAGAGAAATACGGTCCCCTAAGTCGTCCGTACGACCGTGGAACCGCGGCCGTCTTGGCATTTTAGAGGGTCAAATTTCTACTGTTGGTTATTTGCTGGAAATTGTGGTTTTTGGTATATATCGTTTGGGCCCAGATTTTGTTACTGTTCTACAGATGTTCATGGGGCCCACTTCGTGATATTTAGTCGATCGAAATTTAAACATGTTAGTTTACAGTACTTATATTATATCTCCGACCGTGAATGTTATTCGATCGGTAAACCGCGTCTGATTGCTATAGTTTTTGTAGACGGGTTTGCGAACGTGACATTCGCGTTGATGTTCTGTGTTGTGCTGTGATGTTGCGTATTTGTCGTGGTGGATAGCAGTGTGCAATGGTAGTGCAGTTTGGATTTATTTGTACATTTGATATTGCGGGGCGAGCGTCCAACATGTGGACTGCCGTCACTGCCTGTTGTATAATATTCTTTTGGGGCACGACCGGGTTGAGGTCGATGTACCCGTTGTACATATTTTTCATTTCTGTACTAGGTTTTACCCCGTGACGGAGTGCACGGATAGCCGGGTACTGGAGGGCAAAAGGTCCGCATCTCATGGCTTTGAGAGGCAGAGGGGCCTCACTCTAAAATTGGCACACTATTCGCCGCACTCGTAGGGGGTACAGGTTGACCCAAGGAGGGGTGCTCAAGCTACCGGATTCCGTGAAGTACAGGGTGGTCCATTCACTTTGCTGTAGGGGGCTGCCTCACTTCAGGTTTTGGCGGGTAACTTGCCGCACCCGTAGGGGTCTAGGTTTCATTGCACAGGCTATCCACACGACCAGGGGAACGTCGGGTTTCAGCAGCGGCTCTGTGAAACCCGGGGATCCCAAATTATCTGTATTGTTCAGTGGTGCTTATTACTTTTCTGTAATGTTGCATATTATCACGCCTGGAGCGATTATTGTATATTGGTTTATATACTATTAGATGTTGTATATGTTTTACACCCGCGCTAGTCCAGTCCCTGCTCTGTCGTTAGTTAAGTAACCTAACGGGTGATGACGGGACCCAATGACGAATGCGGATGGTATATACGTACATTTTATTTTCGTTCTTTTCTGGTGTGATTAACTGATGGGACTGCGTTGATTCTGATCAATGCAGAGGAAAACAAACCTGTTTGGAGTTGTTGGAACAATTTTAAAAAGTGTTATTACAAAGATATTTCCTTTTGTTTTGCATAGCGGTATTCGGTTGGAATATCCTGCACCTCATTCGACGAGGCAAGGGCCGATATCCCTTCACCGGGAATGACCCCTTGGGCAGAAGTTTGCGTCAGGGTAATAACTTCACTATAGTCAATTACAAGTTGCTTTGCATCGCGGTATTCGGTTGGAATATCCTGCACCTCATTACACGGGGAAAGAGCCGAGATCCCTTTACCGGGAGTGACCTCTTTAGCAAAAGGTTTTCGCCGCTATATTTTTATAAAAAGCTATCAGGTTCCTTCAGCGATATCAAGTTCACTACGTTAAATGTTTTTCGCCAAAAACCAGCCGTAGCCCTCCGTCATTTCTTTTGGGTATTCAGTAGTATTCAAGCTATGTATTTTGACCTAACGCCAAGGCATAGTGTTTGGTAGCTGCTGGGTATTCATTTGTTGCATAGATAGATGAGTTGGTTTGGGACAGTCGTTCTGCCATTTTGACCTAACGCCAAGGGCATGTGCGGGTGGGTTCAAATTAACAAGATAATGACGGGTAGAACTTGGCATGTGACTTATGACATTTTGACCTAACGCCAAGGTCATAAGAGAATGGGGCAAAAATCTTATCGGGAGTTTCTAAAGAAACTGAAACTTGCCAAGTATGTGCATACCTTCTGGAGAGTGAGTAACGTGAGTGGATTCCGTCACGTTATCATGCGATGAGAGTTGGATCCCGATTCCCACAGATGAGTTGGTTTACTTTCGGGTGATCCCGATTGATTCTTCTTTCAGGTTTGGAGGAGAATTTGACAGGACAGTGGGAGGTTTCCGGATTAGATAAAGTGATAACCATTCTGATCTAGGTTAGAGTGCACGCAGAGTGTTTCTTTTCTCTCTCTCTTTGGCAGCGACCTTTGACCGACCCTAGACTATGACTCAGTGACCAAGTTGACCGAACCTTCTTAAAATACTGGCTTTTGGATTGTCTGAGTTGCATAAGTCATTGCCACTCCTTCTTTTACCCTTTAAATTTCTTAGAACACCCCGTATTACTACGGACATCCACTTCCATTGGATAGCTCCATCGTATGGTTATATACGAACTCGGAGGGACTTCTTCGAGGATGGATACAGGTTCAGGAGAAAAAAAATTGGTTTATTCAGTTGTGTTTTATTATCACCTTCTCTCAGGTTGCGAGGGCTCCTTGGTTTAGGAGAGTACACCTATTACGCTTATTGGATAGTCTTATTCCAAACCATAGGCAGGTGCCGAAAGGTAGGGAATGAAGAAAACCAATTAGCCTAAGTAGGGTGTGCAGAAGGTAATATGTAAAGACAAAATAAAGAGATTGTTTCCCTCCGAAAGACGGCTCGACGGCGGACGTCTTGCCTGAGATTCGGGGCAGATGCTAATTGGCGCTATCCGTCTACCTCTCCGAAAATGCCAAGTTGATTTATAGCACCGTGTATCGAAGGTTTAAACGGATGCGTCCAATGTAGCAGACTTCGTCAGATTCCCCCTCGCTTGAGGGGTTTTTGATTGTGGGGACGCTCTTCCCTGCAGGCGCAAGCCCCTGCAGTTAATTACGCTACCGCACTGCGGTAACCACTTTCTCCTTCTCCAGATGGTCACTTCGTGTCGTGTGTGTTTATTTTGTGTTTGGTTGCCCGTGGATTGTATACGGAGACTGAGTTATGTCGTCGCCCGTAGGGCGTGGACTAGTCCAAATCCGTATTATCTTAGATTTGGGTATGGGGGTTTGGGTTTAAGGATACGTTAGCCTCATTGGAGACTAAGATCGACTTAAACGTTCGTTAAGGACACGTTAGTCTAGTTTTTAGACTAAGATCGACTTAACGGGATCGTTTAGATCCAACAATAGGGCCATTAAGGAAGCCATGTTGTTTAGTTTAGTGACATTGCGGTCAATAGGTAGTTTAAGGACATTGCGGTCCGTAGGTAGTTTAAGGACATTGCGGTCCAATGTTAGTTTTAAGACGTTACGGTCAAGGTTAAGGACCTCATAGTCCATGGATTTAAGGACTCCACAGTCCAAGGTTGGATTTAAGGACTCCACAGTCCAAGGTTAGTTTTAAGACATCTCGGTCAAGGTTAAGGACGTCATAGTCCATGGGTTTAAGGACCCCACAGTCCGTTGTTAGTTTTAAGACATCTCGGTCAAGGTTAAGGACCTCATAGTCCATGAGTTTAAGGACCCCACAGTCCGTATCAATGTGTGGTCATCGGGACCCGTCACCTCTTTGAAGACGTCGAGGGATTACAACGCCAATTATCAAAGGAGTGAAGAGATGTACTCTTAAACCAAGGTAGATTAAACAGTCTTTGGTCCAGCTTGGGACCAGGACCAATTAATTATGTTATGAGCCCATCAGCCCAGTTAAGTTTGAATTGAGGACTTATGGCCATCTTGGGCTAAGTCCAATCATGTTTGGAATATTGGCTTCCTATTGGTCCATTGAAGGAGAGGCTTTGCCTCTGGCCATTTAGCCAATTGGGCTAAAGTTAGTTTTAAACACTAAAGATCAGCAGTGTTGAACACTGGGAACAAGTTAGTATTTTAACACTAAAAGACAGTTGGTGTTAAACACCAGCAACAGGGGGGTCAAATTAGTGTTAAACACTAAAACAAATCAGTGTCGAACACTAGCAACAGAGATCTCAAATTAGTGTCAAACACTAAAATAATCAGTGTTAAACACTGGTGACAGAGATTTTAATTTAGTGTCGAACACTAAGAAAATTAATGTTAAACTCTGTTAACAGAGATTTAATTTAGTGTTAAACACTAAGAAATTCAGTGTTAAACACTGCAAGAAAGGCTCTTCGATTAGTGTTGAACACTAAGGCAAAACAGTGTTAAACACTGGATTCAGAGGGTCCAATTTAGCGTTAAGCACTAAGGTAAGAGTGGTCACGTGGTAGCACGTGAGGGCGCCCTCCCCTTTATTTGTTCTGCCGAGAGTGGTGAATACTTTGGAGCATCATGTGCTGTCACGTGATGGGCATTTAATTGTTTGTGTGTTAAAGCTCCTGCCAAGGGTCACGTGGGTCACGTGAGGCATTGCCTCAAAAGCCCTTCCCTGTTGATCTTTCCAGGGGTCACGTGGTAGCACGTGACTCTGCCTCTTTGCAATTTCTGATTAAATTCTTCATTAAATCCCCATTGTCTTCTGCATAATTATATTCTCTGATAGAGTTGAACTCTGATTTTCCTGTAGGAATTAAATTCCTTATATATTTGAAGAATTGAGTTCTGTCATAGGGTTAAACCCTGATAATAACTTTAAAAGAACTAAATTCCCTCTTTCTTTAGAGAATTACTCTTAGATAGGGTTGAACCCTAATTTATATTCTGAGGGATTAGATTCTGTCATAGGGTGAAACCCCAATTTCTTCTTTCTTAAGGGAATTAGATTCCTGTTATTTTAACAGAACTAAGTTCTTAATTAGGGTTAAACCCTGATTCTGTTCATTCTAAAGGAATTATATTCCTATAACATAGGGTTAAACCCTAATTCATCTCAAAGGAATTAAATTCCTATAATTCTGTGAAGATTAAATCCTCAAACTTTCATTCCCTCTCTATGCTTTGGATCTGCATGGCAGGATCTCAACCCAATGAGAATTAAATTCTCTATTCATGGGGAGATGTGCACTTTGCAGATCCTCTACTAAAGAGAGAACTAAGTTCTTCTTTTTAATATCAGAGTTAAACTCTTTTGAGAATTAAATTCTCTTTTAAGGGCCTTCCCTTTCTTACCTAGGATTTTCTTCTGCAGAAGATCAAATTCTTCTAGAGTCTCAAGGCTCTATATTTCTCTTTTTCTATCTCCTTTTTCTTCCTCTCCCTCTGTCTCTATCTTGGCTTCTATTTATAGGAGAAGAAGCAGAATCAATTAGTTTTGGTGAATTTTTCATTGAGAGATTTGATTTGCATTCATCATTCATCTGGTCCTTTGGATTATTAGGTGAATTCTATTCACCATTGGATTTTAAATCCAGAGATTTTCCTTTGTTATTTCGGTTAGATTTTAAGGGGAAATCTTTCCAAGTTCAGGATTTTTTCCACAAATAGATGATATTTAATCACCTTTAAATCTTTAGTCCAATCGGTTCCAAGTAATCATTTTCCTTTGGAAAGATTTGAATGCTGTTCAGAATTTAATTCTGTTAAATAGATAGGCTTTGAAAGCCGGTCACGTGTGGCCACGTGACCCATGGTCACATGTAGGCACGTGACCCTTGGTCACGTGTAAGAACGTGACCCCTTGGAACGAGCTTTCTTCTTCTTTTTGCGCTCTGTCTTCTGGCCGCTGCTTAGCCGTCACGTGCCACCACGTGACCCCTGGTCACGTGTGAGCACGTGACTCTTTCTGGAGCTTTTTCTTTGATTTAATCAAGGAGCTGACTTCGCCTTTGCCGTTGCTTTTAAATGTCACGTGCCAACACGTGACTGCCGGTCACATGGTAGCACGTGACGCCTCTTCGTAACTTTCCTGATTTGAAATCAGGAAACAAATGCTCCCACAGCGTTGTTCTCAAGTGTCTGCACGTGAGTGCAACACTGTCACTTTTTTGACCGTTGGATTCCTCTAGGGATTCGGGGAGATGAAGCGTCTCCATCACATCCTATAAATACCCATGTCCTTTCAGAAGAGCCTCCGCTTTGCTCATCTTCTTCTGTTGCAAACTTTTTCTGAGAATTTAATTCTCTTCTTCCAGAGCTTAGTTCTCTGCCTTGAAACCTTTTCAGAGTTTAACTCTGTTCAGAAAGACTCTTTTCCTCAGGTAATGTCTTTGAACAAACGATGAATTTTCACATTCCTCTGGATTTTAAATCCAAAACAAGGGTTTTTACCCTTTAAATATGAACCCATGAAACCAATTAATTTTCAGCAGTAAATCGCTTTTAGGGTTCATCTGATCCTCCAAGGAGATAATGATGACAGTTCAAATCCATGGAGTTTAATTCCGTTCACAGAAAAAGTTTCTGGGGATTTAATTCCCCTTTCCAAAAGGAATTCAATTCCTGTGAAGAACTAAGTTCTTCCCCATAGAGGCTTCTTAGGGTTTCCTTCGCCCTAGGTTGTCCTTTTGTGATCAGTGAAGAAGACGGTTGCAATAATGTCTTTTGTGGGAATTTAATTCTCCTGATCTTGTTTGATTTGTTGTAGAGCCCAAGGTAGATTTGTCCTTTAGGAGAAGATGTAGGGCCACTTGAAACCCACTTTTTATTTAATGAGGGTATCCCCTTTGTCTCATTACAACTGCTTGGTCTCACTATTAACGAGCCGTCATCTTGATTCCGTGGGGCCCATGTGTTTTGTAACCAATGGTCCCATGAAAAGAGAGTGCTGTTGCTTTCTTCAACTTGTCTTTATGTTCATGCATGTATATATATTGCTGGCTTTGCTTTTGACAGTCTTCTTTTATTCGATTTCAGGTGCGATGGCTTCTGCTCCGTGCTTTCCCTTTACTCGTTCGGAGGCCGCTTTTCCTCAATCACCGTCTGACGAGGAAGCAATGGCGATGATCCGGGCTCATGACCCGAACTGCACCAACTTGCTTCTGTGGGGAACTTGGTACAGCCATATTATCCGGGGTCGCCGGAGTTTCCTCTGTGAAGTGCCGACAGAGCCCACTTTCCCATTTTCGCCGATGGATCCTCCGAGGACGGTTTTTGCTGTGGAGATGCCCAACTGGACTCCAACGGGACGACTTGAGCCTTCAACAACAGGTATCCCGAACCACCCGATCCCCGCTATAGATATCCTGGGGCGTCGCATTTGTCAGGGTGAGGCCTACACATGGGGGCAGATTTATAAGATAGGGCTTACTCCTCGACACCCCACGGGCTACCTTCTTTGGGCTCGCTATATCCTTGCCACCCATCGTGCGCGGCTGCAGAAGGTCAGGCTTTATCAGGCAATATACGCGTCACTCTTCCATTATAAGTCCCCGCATGTCTGGTGGGTTAGGGCATTCTTGAATCAATGGAATTTCCCCACCAACACTTTTATTTTAGGAGATTGCGAGGTTTCGATTTCTCTGGCAGAATTTTATGAAATCTCGGGATTGCCAATCAGGGGTACACTGTATGAGGAGTTGTTGCCTCCTGACGAGTACGTCTTCGAGCCCGAGCCTGCACCGGTTGATGGCTTGTCTGTTGAGAACGCCGTTCGCCACAAGCGTCCCAGCTTGATCAAGGTGCTAGGTATCTTTGACCGATTGTTCACCGAATCTGAGGAGCAGGGCGTCACTTTTAAGAGCTTCATTGCCTGCTTCCTTCGCGAAGATGTCGTGTCGAAGACAGCTCCGAAGTTTGCCAACGTCAAAGATCCCTTTGGGTTTGGTCCGAAGAAGCTGCCGACCACTGAATCGGATCTACCTCAATACTATATCCCTATCATGTCGCCGATGTCTTTTGAGTCCATTGCAGCACCTGGTATGGATGAGGAGACGTTCTTCGTGGGGTTTGTCAGTGTCTGGCTCAGTTGGTTCGTTATCCCCATGCACCGCCGCTTCATGAGAGCCTCGGTTATCTACCCGGCTCATTGTATTGCTGAGGGGACGCGATTGGCTATCGGCATCCCGGCGCTGGCGCATCTTTACCACGGGTTGGGCGCTACGGCTAACACTTCCAGCCCTGGCGTAGACGTGGTGAATTTTTCGCTTCATTACTTCACATCTTGGATCGAGATGCACGTGTTGGGGGCTTTCGCTATGCATCAGAGGCCCACATTTTACGATGCCTACCCCTTCCCGCGACTTATGCGATTAGTGGATGCTTCTGCGGCCGACCCGACCCAATTTGGGGCTATTCGGGTGCTGATTTCTCCTTACGCTGCCGCTGGGGGGATGGTTTTTAATGATCGGGTCTTGTCTACTCCCTCAGGTCCAGTTCAACAACTCTGGGACCTGTCAAAAGACAACGCACCTTCTTTGAAGCCCCGGGAGGCCGCACACTTGTATACAATTAGACCGGGCTACTTGGTGTTTCGCCAGGACAGCGCAGCTCCCTTCATGCAGTACAACCTGCATCGATTCGCCCGACAACTTGGATACGACCAGGGTGTTCCTTTCGAGGCTTTTATAGTTGCACCGGTCCCTTCGCTTGATGCCGTTCGCGATGCCGCTCATCATTTCATGAGGATAAACACCGGCTCCCACTTCATGGTCCCTGAAGCTGAGTACATGCCCCGGTGCGTGGGCGCGTTTACGGGTTGGTATCTTCATCGGATCAACCCAATTATTTTTGAGGAAAGGAGGGTGCTTCTTGGTCATGATGCCCCTCCTCAGTTTCCGGGGGCTAAGCTGCGACCGAGGGCTCCGGTCTGCTTCCCTCTGAGGGAGATTGGTACCGCGCTCATTCCGGGGGAGTCAGGGGTGGACCTTACTCCAACAGCTGGTATGCCTCTTGGTTCCCGATCGCGGGGTGGACGGGCCCCGGTAATAGCACCACCGCCAGTGGCAGCACACACCCCCCGTGACGTAGTAGGGATGAGGGTGTCGAGGACGATGTGGGTCGGCGCCGCCCTAAGGCTTCGTGGGGGAGGAAACGGTCATCCTCGGCGACCAGCTCTGGGTCTAAGCGGCGGAGGAAAGCGGCCACCAATTTGCTCGATTCTTTGGCGGAGTCTGAGCCTATTCTTGAAGACGAACCATTGGCCTTGCACGAGTCAGACTGTAATACCCAGCCCTTTTTATACCAAAACCTGTATTTTGTTAATCTAGAATTCGATTTATTTTTATTTATAAATTTATTTATTTTTAACCCCATTTATTCTTTTATCAATAAAAATCCAAACCCATCCTTTTAATTAAACTTAACTTTTTAAAACCCAAATTCACTCCTCGGCCTTTTTACAAAAGAATTCATTTTTAGAATCTGGCCCGGCCCTTAATTCTCTTTCTCACAATTATTTTCATTAAGCCGGACCCCTTCTTTTTATTTATCCTTGATTAATCCTAACCCAGCCCATTCAATATTTTACCATAAATTTAACCCCATTTTAATTACTGGCCCATTCTTTCTTTTCTCCTCAATTTTCCATATATATTCCTCAGCCCAACTCTAAAATTCATTAATCCTATATATTTCCCTCACAAATCCCTCTGGCCCAGAATCCCCGAGCCCAGCAAATATTTTTCCTCAGCCATTTCATTTATTTCCCCACATTTTTGTTCTCGGCCCGGCCCAGTCCACTCTCCAAGCCCGCCTCACTCAGCCCGCGACCCCAACTCGACCCGACCCGCTATTGTTCCTCCCCCTTCCCTTCAACGGTAACTTTCCCTTTTCTCTCGCGCGCGTTTCCTCAGCCGCACCCCACGCCTGCGCCCACGTTGCCGCTCCACGCGTCCCGCTCGCGAACGTTATCACGACGCACGCCCTCCACCTCTCTCCTCTACCCACTACTCCCTCTTCCTCGCTCGCTCTCTCCCTCGTTCTCATTTTCCTCCTCAAACTTTTCTGCAACTAGTTTCCCGACGACGACGGCAGCCATCTCACTACTACGCCGTCTCCGCCTCCGGCCACCTCCCTACGTCACCATCGCCTCGCCTCCACGCAGTATCACCCACCTCGCCGACGCAAAACCCTCATGACCCATCGCCCGCACCTCATCCCCTCACCACCCTTCTCGCTCCGAGCCCCCTTACTTCCGATCTCCCTCTCTCGAGCCCACGCCTCACTCCACCGGCCATCTCGTCGGACCTTCATCACCGCTCTCTCCTCCTCTCCACCCTCCCTCGTCTTCCTCCTCCTGCTCACCAAGCACCGCTCCCGAACTCCGCCTCCTGCACCTCTCGCCGGCGGGCCCACTGCACCGTCGTCGACCCCATCATCATCATCATCGCCGTCCTCACTCTCTCCGTCTCCATCATCCCCTCTTTTTCCCCTCTCTAACTCCCTCTCGCTAAACTCTGTATCCTCATCTCTCTCTCTCAGTTCTCTCTCTGCATCTCATCTCTCTTTCTCTCTCTCACTCTTTATTTCTCTCTCTCTCTCTAAACCTCTTTCTCTCTCTCACTCTCTATTTCTCTCTCTCTCTCTCCAAACCTCTCTTTCTCTCTGTCACTCTCTCTCTCTCTCTCTAAATCTTTCTTCCTCTGTTCCTCTAAAGATCTCTTGCTCTGTTTCAGCACCACTATCCCCCTCACACCAAAACAAGGAATAACCCGGAGCTGTGCGGAGAATGAATGTGCGGAGATTGAATGGATTGAGTGCAACTACTTGATTCCGAGGATGAACCTGTGCTGCGCTCCTGACGCGATCGTGCCATTGCCGCCGCCGTGAATCACCAGAACGTGTCCAGGCAAGTCCCCACTTGCTACATGCTACTTATTATTAATTACAAATTATAAATTGTATGTACATCCCATGTTTTACCTTGTGTTAAATATTACAACGTAACTGTTCGATGCGTGTTCTCATAGGAAATTATCATTAAACTTGACGGAACTAAATGGTGTTGTTTGGCCCGTATGGCTGTGGACCTAATGTGTCAATATCGTTGGATAATATGACCGATAACGACTAAAACGACTGCCCCCAAGTTTAACCGTAAAACTGGAATTTTAATGTACCTGAAAACCGTTAAATTCACCATAAATTATTTACATACTGGAATGATGCGCTCTATTGTTCGAATCGAAGCCGACTCGACGAACTTTAACCCTATACTAGTTTCCAGATATTCCTGAACTTAAATTGTGATGATATTTGGATCGGAGTGCGACTCTGGACTGCAGTCCAGAGCGACTCCAGTTGTTGCTTGCTGTTCCGTAATGGGTACCACAAGATCTCCTTAACTCTTAGATTGCGTAACTCCACTTCTTATTATAGGTAAATCTGTTAGCTAGACAACACAATTGGTTTCATTCTGTTTCGTTACCGTTTGATATTTAATCTGTAATTTAATAGATCGGGACACATAACAGTCCCAGCAGAATCAGAACTGACATATTGGTATTGAATAGTGTATATCTCCTAACGTACAGACGCGATCGAAGATCCGTCTATTGCATTGAAAACCTTGCTGAAAATCCTAGATTTCATCCAACTGTAGAGTCGCTAAAATCTGATCCCAACTGGGATTAAAATGCGTTGCGAAACGGACTTCTGATTCTGAAACCGGATTTCCAGCCGCGAGCGCTTAAAATGAAATGGTTATAATTAATGATCCTGGAACCCGATTGGCTTGAAACCAAATTAGATGGATAGATAACTGAACATACTAATTATTACCTGTTTATCGTTTCGCTAAACTATACACGTACGTTTCATGACAAATCGTGCAAGTGTTAGAATACTATTTTTATGACACCTTAATCATGCTTCATATACTGTTTACGCATCATATCATACCCATATCATTACAGTGATAACCTAGTGACATCGTGCATTTACCCAGTATTAGATTTTAGTGATGATTGTGGCAAGTACGTCAGTGTTCGTGTATCCGTGAATAAGTAAAAGTGATACGTACTTGTACACAATCAGTGACCCTATTATTTTATTGCATTGTCGACGTCTGTGGGATGCGTGTACGTGTAACTATAAGTGGTATGGGACACTTATGGAAGCGCTTGCACGGGTGTCACAGATAAGGCATCAGACACTGTCATTTATCTTAGGTATTAGTCGGGACGTGCTTGATGGAGGTCCTGCCTCCAATTCTCGCGCAGACTTGTCACGGATCGATTAGTATTTAAGGTTATGCTTAGCGTTTGATGTAGACCACGGGGTGTGGGGTAGTTTAAGTGTGAGTTCAACAGAATCTCGGGAGTCCCATGCCGGCTTATATATTTAGGGAGTTATATGGAGATTTACAGGGTATGTGATATTCACCGTGATATACATGTTGGGCCCGTGGTCCCTTGCCCTTGGGTTCTACCCTTGGGTGGAGGACACTCGCGAGTGGTTGACTCTCACACTTGGACTGACGATAGGCTTAGTGACCTGTACAGTGAGACTTAGAGACTGATAGGGATACTGTCATTGTTATACCTTACATACTGTGTTGACATTCGTGGCATATCATTCTACTACTTTTACGGTTCCGCTGCATTGATTACTGCACATTCATATTCATGTTGTCATTGATTTACTGTTATACATGTCTATTACCACTGTTAGAAATGTCACTTGATCTTATATATATTATATTGCTATTGTGTCGCTCTGACGACCTGAGTATGCATGCTCAGTGTGAGAAGAAGATTTAGCCTGGACCAGAACTAGACGTGCATCACAGACTTCTTGACTTGCCATTCCGAGTTACATTCGTTTGTTTCCCATCAGGTCAGTTTATATTATTGTTTCTTTCAGTTACTGCATTTCTCATTACCTGCGCATCATTTATTGTTTACCATGAAAAACTAGAAGCCGAAGTGTGACTACGGCAGGACATTTCCTTGACCGTAGGAGCATGGCTGGCCTTGTCTACCCCTCGTATTCCGTATTTTGGGAAGCGGGGCGTGACATGGTTTAGTTGGTATCAAAGCCAGGTTTTGCATCGATTGGGATTGCAGTTTTCCGTGTATAGTTTGGCAATCTAAGACATCCCTCGGTCTATGTTGTAAACTTGTCATTCTTGATCCATATTCACATCGTGTGTTCAGCTAACCATTCGCTATGGTTTCGGATGACTTGACAAGGTTACGTGGTTGCAATTGCACTACCGTACTCTATTCAAGTGACTTAAAGTCATACAGTTGATTCCCCACTTGTAATAAATTCATCACCTCTGATATTCTTGAATCTTTGTCCTATCCATATTATATTTTGATTCGTTTAGCTTGTGACTTATATCATTCTCAAAATTGTTGTCTCAGGATCATTTCTTTCAACGACTCTTCGTCTATATCCGCTCCCCAGAATCAGACCATTGAGATTCTGAGTGTACTGCAAGGTCTAAAGGAAGCCCAGGAGCGAACAAACGACTTGTTGGCTGAAGGACTGAGAAGACAGGTGAATCAGGCACCAGCGGGAGTTTCCAATCATAAAGGGATCCCCGTTAGATAAGGAAAAGAGAAGAAGATGAAGCGTCAATTTGTTTCCCCGCGACAGAAGCAGCAGAAGACCCCATGCTGTGGATATTGTAAGAGGCCAGGACATCTTCAGAAGGATTGTCGCCGCGCCCAGGGAAAATGTCTGATATGCGGGTCCAACAAATATCTCATCAACGGCTGCCCAGAAAGGAAAGATCCTTCAGGGAGGAGACTCGTCCACACTCCCCACTTCGGCCAAGTGAGGATTACTGCGTAGTTCGAATTTCGAGGATAAAGCGGACCCAACACAGGATTCAACTCACGTAACGATGATGCAGCGGTCTAGCAATCAAAGAAGAATTTTCATGTTTTCTAATTTCAGTAATAATGTTGTCATCTTCTTATGAATATTTCTTTCAGTTTGAAATCTTGTATCCGCTGAACTTTTGATTGAATGCATAAAACTTGAATCATAAAATATGTATCATTCTCTTGTTTTCTCCTTATTTATATTATTCGTTATCACAGCATTATTATCCTGATATTTTTCAAATTCCTGCCACCGCATATCGTTCTATACTTCGTACACTTAACCATTTTCTTGATGTGTTCTGTTGGCTAATCATGACACTTCTTTTCAGACCATGGCCCACCCCGGAGCAGCGCCGCATCTAGACGAGGATGCACAGTCATGCGTTTCCTTAGACCACACGCTGATGAGTTCTGACGATGAGATCAACGGTCCCCAGGTCAATTTCGGAAACAACGATTCAGAGGACGAAGGAGTAGCCGCCCCAGAGTTTAACATGATAGCTGATTCCGACGAAGAAGAAGGAGATCCTGAAGAGAACCCTATAGAGGAAGACCCGATAGAGGAAGATCCCGATGAAGACCCGATAGAAGGAAATCCAGTTGAGGAAAATCCCGTAGAAGAAAATCCAGAAGAAGAGAATCACATGGAATCGGACCTCGATGAAGAAGCTCCATCCGAGGAAGAAGAACCAGAAGATCAAGACCCTGCTGTGGAAGAACTCCCAATGGCGATGCCCGCGAGGCGATATGGAAATGGACACCCCTACCTGAGTGCGCGAGCCTACCGCAACCTACTGAATCTCCACAACCGCGACTGACGGAATTTCTTTTGATGTTGTCTTACTGGCCAAATAAATCTGTGTATAGTTTAGGGCCACATTTCGTTTTTGATGATGCTTTGTTTAAAATTTTCTAGAGTGGAATAAATTGCTGAGTTCGCAAATCCTTCGATCTTCTTAGTTCCCTTGCTATTTGATTATTTCTTCTATAATTATTTTCTCTACTGAGATCTGTTCACCCCTACTCCTTACCTTATCTCAACCCTCACTGAGACTCTCTAGTACCACACCTGATCTTTTAGAGGTCCACCCTTCATCCTCCGTCTGTGCCTCGTTTGAGATCCTTCTGGGAGGAGAAAATTTTAGGGAATTTCTGAGTTCACTAATCCTTCAAATTTTGATTCGTGTGATGTACCGACTGTTGTTTCCCCCCATACTTTTTCTCTAGTATTCCTTTGTTGCTCATCCTTACTTCCTGTTCAGACCCGATCACAGTCTCCTTGATCTTCAGCCTAAAGCCGTCACACTTCGACCTTTTGTATCAGCCACATTCCATTGTAACCCCTACCCTACCTAGGCCTAGACATACTTGTGTTTTTCCCTGTTACCCAAACTATATTTAGTGGCACTATTATTCGAAAATGTAATTTTAGTATTTTGTATTTATCAAAGAGTTCATGTTATTGATTACTCCGTTTTATGTATTTTAAGTGCATTATTATTATTCTTATTTTCAGTAACGCGACCTTATACCGCGCACATTTTGTTCCATGTTTCTTATTTTCACTATATGAATTTTCTAAGCTATTTTAAAACTATTTGACCGATACGTTTTCCTAAAATGTTTTAACCTACCGACTAAACTTCTGCTACTTTATTCTTATTATTTTATTTTCGGGTTTTGTGCCTATGATTACTATTATAAATGATTGTGCCTTGTACTTATTTTTTCTGTTGTGCTACTTTTGATATATTGATATGTGCATATATCGAGTACTCCTCGAATATCATTGTTCGTTGTTGTTGTTATTGCTATTCTCGTATACATGTAGTTGCCTCTATAGTTATTCCTGTTTTATACCTATTTAGACCTGTCTTTTGTATGTTGTTCTTACATATTTATACCTTCAAATTTCTTCGTCCACAGATTTCTAGCAAATCTTTGTGTGTTAGTTTGCAATATAATAGATTTCGCCTATGTTTGTATAACTTATCGTTCATTTTAAATTTCGAGGACGAAATTTTTGTAAGGGTGGTATGATGTAATACCCAGCCCTTTTTATACCAAAACCTGTATTTTGTTACTCTAGAATTCGATTTATTTTTATTTATAAATTTATTTATTTTTAACCCCATTTATTCTTTTATCAATAAAAATCCAAACCCATCCTTTTAATTAAACTTAACTTTTTAAAACCCAAATTCACTCCTCGGCCTTTTTACAAAGGAATTCATTTTTAGAATCTGGCCCGGCCCTTAATTCTCTTTCTCACAATTATTTTCATTAAGCCGGACCCCTTCTTTTTATTTATCCTTGATTAATCCTAACCCAGCCCATTCAATATTTTACCATAAATTTAACCCCATTTTAACTACTGGCCCATTCTTTCTTTTCTCCTCAATTTTCCATATATATTCCTCAGCCCAACTCTAAAATTCATTAATCCTATATATTTCCCTCACAAATCCCTCTGGCCCAGAATCCCCGAGCCCAGCAAATATTTTTCCTCAGCCATTTCATTTATTTCCCCACATTTCTGTTCTCGGCCCGGCCCAGTCCACTCTCCAAGCCCGCCTCACTCAGCCCGCGACCCCAACTCGACCCGACCCGCTATTGTTCCTCCCCCTTCCCTTCAACGGTAACTTTCCCTTTTCTCCCGCGCGCGTTTCCTCAGCCGCACCCCACGCCTGCGCCCACGTTGCCGCTCCACGCGTCCCGCTCACGAACGTTATCACGACACACGCCCTCCACCTCTCTCCTCTACCCACTACTCCCTCTTCCTCGCTCGCTCTCTCCCTCGTTCTCATTTTCCTCCTCAAACTTTTCTGCAACTAGTTTCCCGACGACGACGGCAGCCATCTCACTACTACGCCGTCTCCGCCTCCGGCCACCTCCCTACGTCACCATCGCCTCGCCTCCACGCAGTATCACCCACCTCGCCGATGCAAAACCCTCACGACCCATCGCCCGCACCTCATCCCCTCACCACCCTTCTCGCTCCGAGCCCCCTCACTTCCGATCTCCCTCTCTCGAGCCCACGCCTCACTCCACCGGCCATCTCGTCGGACCTTCATCACCGCTCTCACCTCCTCTCCACCCTCCCTCGTCTTCCTCCTCCTGCTCACCAAGCACCGCTCCCGAACTCCGCCTCCTGCACCTCTCGCCGGCGGGCCCACTGCACCGTCGTCGACCCCATCATCATCATCATCGTCGTCCTCACTCTCTCCGTCTCCATCATCCCCTCTTTTTCCCCTCTCTAACTCCCTCTCGCTAAACTCAGTATCCTCATCTCTCTCTCTCAGTTCTCTCTCTGCATCTCATCTCTCTTTCTCTCTCTCACTCTTTATTTCTCTCTCTCTCTCTAAACCTCTTTCTCTCTCTCACTCTCTATTTCTCTCTCTCTCTCCAAACCTCTCTTTCTCTCTGTCACTCTCTCTCTCTCTCTCTCTAAATCTTTCTTCCTCTGTTCCTCTAAAGATCTCTTGCTCTGTTTCAGCACCACTATCCCCCTCACACCAAAACAAGGAATAACCCGGAGCTGTGCGGAGAATGAATGTGCGGAGATTGACTGGATTGAGTGCAACTACCTGATTCCAAGGACGAACCTGTGCTGCGCTCGTGACGCGATCGTACCATTGCCGCCTCCGTGAATCACCAGAACGTGTCCAGGCAAGTCCCCACTTGCTACATGCTACTTATTATTAATTACAAATTATAAATTGTATGTACATCCCATGTTTTACCTTGTGTTAAATATTACAACGTAACTGTTCGATGCGTGTTCTCATAGGAAATTATCATTAAACTTGACGGAACTAAATGGTGTTGTTTGGCCCGTATGGCTGTGGACCTAATGTGTGAATATCGTTGGATAATATGACCGATAACGACTAAAACGACTGCCCCCAAGTTTAACCGTAAAACTGGAATTTTAATGTACCTGAAAACCGTTAAATTCACCATAAATTATTTACATACTGGAATGATGCGCTCGAGGGCTCGAATCGAAGACGACTCGACGAACTTTAACCCTATACTAGTTTCCAGATATTCCTGAACTTAAATTATGATGATATTTGGATCGGAGTGCGACTCTGGACTGCAGTCCAGAGCGACTCCAGTTGTTGCTTGCTGTTCCGTAATGGGTACCACAAGATCTCCTTAACTCTTAGATTGAGGAACTCCACTGATTATTATAGTTAAATCTGTTAGCTATACAACACAATTGGTTTCATTCTGTTTCGTTACCGTTTGATATTTAATCTGTAATTTAATAGATCGGGACACATAACAGTCCCAGCAGAATCAGAACTGACATATTGGTATTGAATAGTGTATATCTCCTAACGTACAGACGCGATCGAAGATCCGTCTATTGCGTTGAAAACCTTGATGAAAACCCTAGATTTCATCCAACTGTAGAGTCGCTAAAATCTGATCCCAACTGGGATTAAAATGCGTTGCGAAACGGACTTCTGATTCTGAAACCGGATTTCCAGCCGCGAGCGCTTAAAATGAAATGGTTATAATTAATGATCCTGGAACCCGATTGGCTTGAAACCAAATTAGATGGATAGATAACTGAACATACTAATTATTACCTGTTTATCGTTTTGCTAAACTATACACGTACGTTTCATGACAAATCGTGCAAGTGTTAGAATACTATTTTTATGACACCTTAATCATGCTTCATATACTGTTTACGCATCATATCATACCCATATCATTACAGTGATAACCTAGTGACATCGTGCATTTACCCAGTGTTAGATTTTAGTGATGATTGTGGCAAGTACGTCAGTGTTCGTGTATCCGTGAATAAGTAAAAGTGATACGTACTTGTACACAATCAGTGACCCTATTATTTTATTGCATTGTCGACGTCTGTGGGATGCGTGTACGTGTAACTATAAGTGGTATGGGACACTTATGGAAGCGCTTGCACGCGTGTCACAGATAAGGCATCAGACACTGTCATTTATCTTAGGTATTAGTCGGGACGTGCTTGATGGAGGTCCTGCCTCCAATTCGCGCGCAGACTTGTCACGGATCGATTAGTATTTAAGGTTATGCTTAGCGTTTGATGTAGACCACGGGGTGTGGGGTAGTTTAAGTGTGAGTTCAACAGAATCTCGGGAGTCCCATGCCGGCTTATATATTTAGGGAGTTATATGGAGATTTACAGGGTATGTGATATTCACCGTGATATACATGTTGGGCTCGTGGTCCCTTGCCCTTGGGTTCTACCCTTGGGTGGAGGACACTCGCGAGTGGTTGACTCTCACACTTGGACTGACGATAGGCTTAGTGACATGTACAGTGAGACTTAGAGACTGATAGGGATACTGTCATTGTTATACCTTACATACTGTGTTGACATTCGTGGCATATCATTCTACTACTTTTACGGTTTCGCTGCATCGATTACTGCACATTCATATTCATGTTGTCATTGATTTACTGTTATACATGTCTATTACCACTGTTAAAAATGTCACTTGATCTTATATATATTATATTGCTATTGTGTCGCTCTGACGACCTGAGTATGCATGCTCAGTGTGAGGAGAAGATTTAGCCTGGACCAGAACTAGACGTGCATCACAGACTTCTTGACTTGCCATTCCGAGTTACATTCGTTTGTTTCCCATCAGGTCAGTTTATATTATTGTTTCTTTCAGTTACTGCATTTCTCATTACCTGCGCATCATTTACTGTTTACCATGAAAAACTAGAAGCCGAAGTGTGACTACGGCAGGACATTTCCTTGACCGTAGGAGCATGGCTGGCCTTGTCTACCCCTCGTATTCCGTATTTTGGGAAGCGGGGCGTGACACAGACGCTGGACTTCTCTTCCCGAATTCGGCCGATGAGGAAGCCGCACAGTTGGCCGAGGCCATACGGCGTTCCAAAGATGCGTCTCATAACGCCAGGGTTCTGAAGAAGCCCTATCCCGCTGTAATCTTTTACGAAGACCCTTCGTGGATTCGGCGGCGGTTTATCGGTCCTTTGGAGGAATGGGGGGAAAGGGCCCTGAAGCAGGCCGCTTCAGAAGACGCAGCGGACGCATTTTATTTATGGACCGGCGGCCATGAGTCTACCCTTGAACCCCGGCGAGCATGCCTCCTTGAGAAGGAGCAGCGGCTTGAAGAAGCCATATTGAGGGCTTCTTTGCGCATCGGTACGTTGTTATTCTTTTTTGTAGTTTTTCCAGATTATTTACGCCTGTATATATGTATCCTTATTCTTATGTGAATTGTGCAGAATCTTCGACGCTGGGGGAGCTCCCTACGGGCTCGTTGAAGCTAAAGCCTGTCGAAATTCCCGATGAAGCGTTGCTCGATGTGGAGGGGGCTGATGAGGCTGCTCCTCTTGCAATAGAGCCTCCAGTGGCAGTTCCTGATCATGAAGCGCTTGCTCCTTTGGGGGAGGCTCCTTTGGTGGTTGCCGCCCCAATGACTCTTCCCGAGGGTGGCCCAGAGGCTGAGAGAGAGGTAATCGGGACTACCCTCCCTTTGTTGGAGCCCGACGTCACGGCGGAGGCCGTTGAAGCTGCAATCCCCCCGGCTCAGAATGGGAGGAGTGTTGAAGGTAACCTTCTGAATTTTAAATTAGCAACATTTCCGTTGTCTGAACTCTTTTGTTTTCTCTGAATTACGCGAGCTGGCGGCCTCTATTGCCGATCTGTCTCCCCGGCAATCCTTTCAGCGTCTGCTGGAGATGGCAGCTCCGCAGGCGATATCCCCCCAACGCATCGTCCTCTAATCCGGACAAGGTTGGTGTCGTCCATCACTTCTCATAGCATCGTTGTTATTTTGCATATTGACATTGATGTTTTCTACAGTTTTGGAGGCCGATGACGAGGTTAAGGTCCTCGAAGGGCCAGGGGAACCTTCAGCTCCTACTTGCATGACTGTCGGTAAGTGACATTCCGGTATAGCCTTACTTGTTCCTTTGCTTAAGAGTCTTACTAATATTTTTCAACTCTGAACAGCCTTGCCAGCTCCCATAGCGTTGGAATCGCGTGTCGTCTTGCCGCCTGGCCCTTATGCTTTGCGAGCTTCAGAACGCTTGGCCCAATTGAGCCTTGTCTCCCTGTCGTCTTTGATCGAGGAGCTTCGTGCTGGCAGTGCAACCACAGCTGAAGCATTTGCTGCCGAGGCTAACGGTTCTCTTCCTTTTCTTGCCACCTACCATAGCGAAGAGGTGGTGCGAGTCTGGGTGGAGTTCTGTTGGCAGGTGCAGGCTTGCTTGCACGCACTTGAATGTTCCCGTCTTTCCTCGGAGGTCATGGCTGCAAAGGCGGACTTGCGGGGGCTGATAGCGCGGTGCGCGGCGAACATGAAATCGTGCGAGAGGAGGCTTGGCCGCAAATTCTCGGAGAGGGAGCTGGCTTCTAAAGCGCTGAGCGGGCTTCAGGCGAGTCTTACTGCCAAGGCCAACAAATCGTATGAACTCTGGCGGGTGCTTCAAGAGTCTATCAGGGAGGTGTTGACTCTTGATAAAGATGCTACATTCACTCGTGAGAGGGTCGAGGCTCATAAGGCCACCGAGAAAGAGCTTGAAGGCCGGCTCGCTTCGTATCAGGCCCAGCAGGCTCAGGCGGAGGCCCGTCTTTTAGCGATCTTAAATCATGAGGCCGTGGCCCAACAAAAGCAGGATGGCTGACCAAGCTGCTAAATCGCCCGCCGGCTTGAAACATTTGTATCTTTTCCTTCCTTCTTGTATAAACTCATAGATGAGAGTATTTTCTTTTGTTCTTTCATGAATTGTACTTGGTATCCATTTTGGTTTATGAATAAAAGAGACATTTTTCTTCTCAATGATGTGTCTCTTTTATTGAATGTATTCTGCGGACAATTTATCTTGGCCTACTTGCAGGGCAGCGATGGCTTAGGATTCAGGGTTAAGATTTGCTTCCTAAGACTTTTGCGCTTTACGAGCCACGAGGGTCTCATAAAGAGTTTTTCTCCCTACAGGTCGAGAGGATCCCATAGGTGTAAGTCCTTCTTAAGAATCGTGAGGATTCCTAAGCGGGTTTTTCCCTTGAGAGTCGTAAGGATCTCACAAGAGAGTTTTATTCCTTACAGGTCGTGAGGACCTGCAAGTGCTGGATGTGGTCGCCCTTATCCGTGTTTCACGGGGTCAGGGGTCGCTCAAGGTATCATAGCTTAAAGACGTCACGGTCAAGGTTAAGGACCTCATAGTCCGTCGATTTAAGGACTCCACAGTCCGATGTTAGTTTTAAGACATCACTGTCAAGGTTAAGGACCTCATAGTCCGTGGATTTAACGACTCCACAGTCCGATGTTAGTTTTAAGACATCACGGTCAAGGTTAAGGACCTCATAGTCCGTGGATTTAAGGACTCCACAGTCCGATGTTAGTTTTAAGACATCACGGTCAAGGTTAAGGACCTCATAGTCCGAGGATTTAAGGACTCCACAGTCCGATGTTTGGTTGCGGGGACCCGTCACCTCTTTGAAGACGTTGAGGAATTACAACGCCAGGTATCAAAGGAGTGAAGAGATGCACCCCTAAACCAAGGTGGCACCAATATAGAATCAGGTTGGTTGATTGTTAGTTTTAAGACATCACGGTCAAGGTTAAGGACATCATAGTCCGTGGATTTTAAGGACTCCACAGTCCGGTGTTTGCTCTGGATGCTTCACACGGGTTCACTGCCGTACTTGGCGAGGACCAGGCTCCGCTCTGGGCGTTTTCTGCGGGGTCAAAGAGTGACGTTATCCGCGTTCCACGTAACCAGGAATTTTGCACTAGATGCTTCACACGGGTTCACTGCCGTGCTCGGCGAGGACTAGACTCCGCTCTGGATGCTTCACACGGGTTCACTGCCGTGCTCTGCGAGGACCAGGATCCGCTCTGGGCGTTTTCCACGGGGTCAAAGAGTGACGTTATCCGCGTTCCACATAACCAGGAATTTTGCACTAGATGCTTCCCACGGGTTCACTGCCGTGTTTGACGAGGACTAGGCTCCGCTCTGGATGCTTCACACGGGTTTACTGCCGTGCTCTGCGAGGACCAGGATCCACTCTGGACGTTTTCCACAGGGTCAAAGAGTGACGTTATCCGCGTTCCACGTAACCAGGAATTTTGCGCTAGATGCTTCACACGGGTTCACTGCCGTGTTCGGCGAGGACTAGGCTCCGCTCTGGATGCTTCACACGGGTTCACTGCCGTGCTCTGCGAGGACTAGGATCCGCTCTGGACGTTTTCCACGGGGTCAAAGAGTGATGTTATCCGCGTTCCACGTAACCAGGAATTTTGCGCTAGATGCTTCACACGGGTTCACTGCCGTGTTCGGCGAGGACTAAGCTCCGCTCTGGATGCTTCACACGGGTTCACGGCCGTGCTCTGCGAAGACCAGGATCCGCTTTGGACGTTTTCCACGGGGTCAAAGAGTGACGTTATCCGCGATCCACGTAACCAGGAATTTTGCTGATTGTATCCGCATTTCACGGAATGGAGGTTTGACTATTGGTGATATGTGTATCGCCGAGCCATGGAACTGGGGGGGTTGCCGTTGTTCCGCTTTGCTTGAAGTTGTGTCCGTCGTTACGCGACGAGTGTTGGGATGATTTCTAGGTCGCTTGCGGCCCGTCGAGATTCGACTCCTTTTTTTGATGAAACCTGGGGGACATGTTATCACTTCTTTGTTTACGCCCTTGGATTGTATACAGGGAGTGATGGAACATCACCTGTAGGGCATAAATTAAAATTTTCTTTTTTTTATTTCTTTTTCCGCGATGCTCTATCATTTCAGCTTTTATATCGCGAAGGTCGCGATTGCTCTATCATTTCGGCTATTTTTCGCGGTGCCCAATCATTTCGGCTATTCATTTCATTTTTACTCGCTGCTTTTTATTGCGAGTTGCCCCATCATTTCGGCTATTTTTCATGCATACATTTTTACTTGCTGTTTTTTATTGCAAGCTGCCCCAGCATTTCGGCTGTTTCGTATGCACGTGCGGCCTACTGGCTTTTCGCCATAAACCTGAAATTAGACACCGATTTCGGCATCAGCACCGCTACAACTGGGATAATGCCAGAAGCGAATCATCATCTGCCTCTGTCGATGTTGAACAAAGGTGGCTTAGCAAAAAGGGTTAGGGTCCTGTCGACTAAGGCTTTTGACTTTATGAGCCGTAAGGGTCTCACAAAGGTATTTCTCTCTACAAGTCGTGAGGATCTTGTAGGTATATTTTCTCCTTAGGAGTCGTGAGGATTCCTAAGTGTATGTTCCTCTGTAAGTCGTAAGGATCCTACAAGAGGGTTTTCTCCTTATAAGCCGAGAGGACTTATAAGGGTTGTTCACCATATGGACATACCCCTAGTCACGGGTGGGACTTTGCTGGGGAAATGTTTATTCGCGCCCGTGGATTGTATACAAGGGCCAATATTGGACCACTTGTAGGGCATTGTCGAGGGTTGTGGGGGATTTTGCTTAAGCACAGGTTTAGGTCTCTGTGACTTAAGACTTTCAAGTCTTATGAGCCGTGAGGGTCTCATAAGAGAGTTCTCCTTACGAGTCGTGAGGATCTCGCAAGTGTATTTTCTCCTTCGGAATCATGGGGATCCCTAAGTGTATTTCTCCCTTGTGAGTCGTAAGGATCTCACGCGGGTGGTTTCTCCTTACAAGGTCGTGAGGACCCTGCAAGTGTCCTTTAACGAGGCTGCGCCCTTTCGGGTTTTCACAAACACTCGCCGGTAGCCCTGCTGTTTTTACTCACGGAGCCCTTTCGGTTTTTCATCCGTACCCTTCTTGCTTATGGACATACCGTTTTATTTTATTTTATTATTATTATTTTTTTTACGAGGTCGCGCCCTTTCGGGTTTTCACGAATACTCGCCGGTAGCCCTGTTGTTTTTACTCACGGAGCCCTTTCGGGTTTTCATCCGTGCCCTTCTTGCTTATGGACATACCTTTTTTTTATTTTTTTTTATTTATCTCGTCAGTCTAAGGATGCTGCGGTAGTAGTTTTAAGGACATTTCGGTCCGTCGTTAGTTTAAGGACGTTTCGGTCCGTCGTTAGTTTAAGGACGTTTCGGTCCGTCATTGAGAGGGCCGGCTACTACTTATAGAGCTTGAGCTTAGGAAGATAGCGAGCGGACATAGTCGTCGTCATCTATCATTGACCTAGGCTGTGGCTCATTAAGCGTAGTATTTCTTTAGGAAGCGGCCGTTTATTGGCCTGAAAGGCCTTTCACCGTGCATATCCATGAGTAGATAGGCTCCACCCTGGTAGACCTTGTCTATAATGTACGGGCCTTCAAAGTTCGGCTCGAATTTTCCTCGCTTGGCGCGATTGGGGATCATAGGCCTTTTGACCACTAACACGAGTTCGCCTTGGCGGAATGTCCTCGGCCTGGTCAATCTTTCATTCGAGCGTGTCATTTTTGCTTTGTAAGCCTCCAAGTTTTGTTGTGCTACAAGCCGTGTTTCATCAAGGGCATCAAGCTCTTCTAGCCAAAGGTGAGCATTTTCTTCGCTCGTCAACTCGCAGTGGACTGCCACTCGTAGAGAAGGTAGCTCTATCTAGAGGGGGAGTGCTGCTTCCGTATCGAATACCAATGCGTATGACGTCGTGTTTGTGGCCGTCTTGAACGTAGTTCGATATGCCCAGAGAGCTTCTTGCAGTCTCTCGTGCCAGTCGTTCTTATTTCGGGACACCGTCTTTTTTATGATCTTTGTCAAGGTCTTATTGAAGGCCTCGGCCAGACCGTTAGCTCGTGGATTATAAACCGAGGAGTATCTCCAGTCTATATTATGTTGTTGCGCGAAGCGGCTAATCTTATGGCTTCTGTAGGCTGGCCCGTTATCGGAGATAATCCGCCGTGGAGTTCCAAACCGATAAATGGCGTGCGTTTTGAAAAAGTGGAGGATATTTTCCGTCCTCACTTCCCTCAGCGGTACTGCTTCCGCCCATTTGGAGAAGTAATCAGTCGTCGCCAGGATGAAACGATGTCCTCTAGACGATGCCGGTTCGATGGGACCACCTATGTCAGTTCCCCACATCTCGAACGGCCAGCTGGCCACCGTTGGATGTAGTGGATTCGGATGCTGGTGGATGAAATCCCCGTGGATTTGGCATGAGTGACATTGCTTCGCATATTCGAGGCAATCCTGAATCATCGTGGGCCAGTAGTAACCCATCCGTTTAATTTTTAACTTCATCTTCGGGCCTGCTTGGTGAGAACCACAGATTCCATCATGAACTTCCTGAACGACTCTTTCTGCTTCGTCAGGTCCTAAGCATCTCAGCCACAGAGAATCGAATGACCTCTTGTACAGAGTATTATTGACGAGGGCGAAAGACAGAGCTCGTTTCATGAGCTGATGTCTTGTGGACGCTTCTTCGGGCATTCGGTGGGATTTAAAGTAGTCTATGAAGACTTCCCTCCATTCCTCAGCCTTCGCACGGTCTTTTATTTGTAGGGTCGTCTGCTCAGTCGCTCCCTTTTCTTTGTATGATTCCGGGGATATTTCTGCTGGGGCAAGCATTCGACGGCTTTGTACCATAATTTTAACGTCATCGAGGTTCTCGTCAGCCAATTCTTTAGCGAGCTTAGCTAACGCGTCCGCTTTGCTATTTTCCGCGCGTGGTATGCTTTCCAAAGTATAGGAGGGAATTTGGGTCAACAGTTGTTGCACCTTTTCACCGTACTTCACCAACTCCGGTTTGCACGTTTGGTAGTCGCCGTTTACTTGACTAACGACCAGTTGAGAATCTCCATATATGAGGAGTTTCTCAATCCCCATGTCGATGGCGATCTCGAGGCCTGCTATCAAAGCTTCATACTCGGCTTCATTGTTTGTCCTCGGTTCTGTTAAGGAAAAAGCAAAGCACATTATCCCTCCTTGTGGAGTTACGAAGATGAGGCCTACCCCTGATTTGATCATTGGGGCACTTTGTTTGCGCTTCTTTACGGAGGTCGCTCCATCGAAATAAAGTTCCCATCGGGTATCACCACCATCGATCGCGTCAAACGCATGTTCGTCCGGCAAATCGCAGTTTAGAGGTGAACCGGCAGGTACCGGGTGCTCAGCAAGGAATTCGGCGATGGCTTGGCCTTTCACTGCCTTGAGAGGCTGATAGGTTATTGAAAACTCTATCAAGAGCAAGGCCCATTTAGCGAGTCTCCCTGTCAATATGGCCTTCGACATTAAATATTTAAGAGGGTCCACCTTCGAAATGAGACGGACTTCATGTGCCAATGCGTAGTGCCTGAGCTTTGTTATCGCAAAGATCAATGCCAGGCAGTGTTTTTCAATGGGGGAGTAGCTGCTTTCTGCCCCCAGTAGAACTCGACGTAAATAGTAGAGTGCTCTTTCCTTCTCTTGGTCGTTTTCTTGCGCCCATAATGCGCCTAAGGAATCCTCAAGGGCTGTTGTATAAAGAATAAGGGGCTTTCCCTTGACTGGAGCAGCTAACACCGGCGGGTTCTGCAGGTACTGCTTGATTTCATCTAGCGCGCTCTGGAACTTTTGGTTCTAGACGAATGGAATTCCCTTCT
Organism: Agapanthus africanus; assembly: GCA_030015575.1. Taxonomy (NCBI): domain Eukaryota; kingdom Viridiplantae; phylum Streptophyta; class Magnoliopsida; order Asparagales; family Amaryllidaceae; genus Agapanthus; species Agapanthus africanus. The sequence continues at coordinate 11,545,471 of CM057344.1, read as the reverse complement.
TCATCAGGTGACTGTAAGGACGGCACTTTCCTGACAGGTTGGCGATAAACCGCCGGATGTACGCGAGCTTCCCCTGGAGGGACCGCAGCTGTTTGAGAGTCCTCGGAGGTGGCATTTCCATGATCGCCTTAATCTTAGATGGATCTATTTTGATACCTCGGTGTCGGATGATGAATCCCAGGAATTTACCCGAGGAGACTCCGAACGCGCATTTGAGGGGATTAATCTTCAAATTATATTGCCGAAGGCGCTGAAATACGGTCTTCAGATGCTCTAAATGCTCTTCGTATGACATGCTCTTCACTACGAGGTCATCGATATAGCACTCAACAATTTCATGTATGAGATCATCGAAGATCTTTGTCATGGCCCTTTGATAGGTGGCACCGGCGTTCTTTAAACCGAAGGGCATCACCTTGTAGCAGAATATACCCAAAGGAGTCCTGAAGGCGGTGTGTTTCTGGTCTTCGGGATGCATCTTTATCTGATTGTACCCTGATGAACCGTCCATAAAGGAGAAAACCTCATGAGCGGACGTATTGTCTATCATCAGTTCGGTGACCGGCACTGGGAAATCGTCCTTCGGACAGGCTTTATTGAGATCTCGGAAGTCCACACATATGCATACTGTCCCATTCTTCTTCATCACCAGGACGATGTTGGCGACCCAATCAGGATACTGTACCTCCTGGATAAACCCGGAATCGATTAGTTTCTTAACTTCGGCGTTAATGCTCATTTCAAGCTCGAGCCGCATCCGTCTCGGTGCCTGTTTGACTGGCTTGATATCTGGTGATATTGCTAATTTATGTACCGCAATCTCTGGATCCAATTCTGGCATCTCGGAATAGTTCCACGCGAAGCAATCTCTATGCTGTAGAAGCACGTCCTTTAACGCAGCCACCCTTTCTTCAGATAGCAGTTCGCTGACGAATGTCGGTCACGGATCGTCTGCCGATCCCAACTCAATCTTCTTGAGGTTATCTGCAGTAGTATGTATGCCATCTTCCAGTTCTTTCGGAGCCGGTGGAAATTCTGAGATTACCCTATTGTAATTGTTTTCGAAGCACCAAGGGAGCTCATCTATGTCCTCGGGCTCTTCTTTTAATATTGTAATCATGTAACAGGTGCGAATCTGCTTCCAAGATTGATGTAGATCTGGCTCTGCTCTTGCGGCTTTGGGTTCGTGCTTTTGTGGCGGCGTTACCCTCCAGCTGCTGGATAAAGCAAATCTGCCTTGTTGGTACTGGTCTTCGACCCAGTTCTTGAACATGAAGCAATCTTCGATAGGGTGTCCTATGGCTCGGTGATAAGAGCAATAGCCCGAATGAGAAACCTCGTTAACTTGCTCAGGGTGCTTAGACTCCGGAAGTGCGATCATTTGATGTTTTATAGCGAGCTCGAGTAGCTTCTTCGTTTTGTCTCGAGGGAAGGAATACGCTCGACTCATCTTCTTCATGAGGGACAAATCCGGACCACGCAATGCCTGATCACACGACTCTCTAATCCTGCGTCGCTGTTGTCGACTCCTTTTTCCGCCTCTTGACTTACTTCTGCCTCTGCGTCGGGCCTTTTGTACGACGGGTTGACAGGGAGGAGTACCCTTGTCTTTTGTAGTCTGTTGAAACGGACGTTGCGTCCTGGCCTTCTCGTAGATGGCCATCTCGCGGTTGTGATTTTCCCGAGCTTTTTGACCCACTTTCCTGATAAGCTTGTCCATTCGTTTTTCAAACGACGGACTCGGCACTTCACTCGCGGGATCCAGTTTTGACGAGGGGTTAACATTCCCCGACAGGGTGTCCTCCTCCTCATCGAAGTTATATATGGCGTAGCTGCCGTGGACTCGCTCCCGTTTCCCGGATCTCACATATCCAAACCCAAACGTTTCCATTCTCCCGTTGGGCAATTTGCGCTGAGTCCCAGGGACATTCCAAATCCTGTTGTAGAACCGAGCTTGTCGAACAGTCTGTTTTAAGGGTACTCCTTGGCGCTTCAATAGCCTCTTTAGACCATTTGTGTAATATCTAGGCAAACGGATGGGTTGGAGCCTGTCGAGTATAGCATCCGCGCCATGCCATATCTCTTTCTCCACTCTCGTTTTTGTGGATTGGTAGAATAGGATCACCTTTTCTCCCTTTCGTCTGGGAGGGACGTAAAACGTCTGCAGGTCCTGCACATTGTAAGCTTGAAGTGTGTCGAGATCCTTATAGTGTTCCTGCGGCACCATGGTGATTTGCAAACTCTGATCATCGCCAGGGGATGCTTGTATTGATGGCCGACTGGAGAACACGGCATTAACTTCATCTTCCGAGTCACTTCCGAAGATCAACATGGGGACGGACAGTCCCAGGTTGTTGCGTCGGGACGGACCAGCGTAGACTATCTCTTCTTCTTCTTCGGTATCGCTCCCGAAAACAGGGATGATGGCGGCGGCTTTGTTCTCCGGCTTGCGACACTTTTCTGTATCCTCGAAGTCTGACAAAAAGTACTTCGCATCTTCGTACTTGCGGACTTCGTTCACGGAAAATGAGTTCAGCTCGCCTATTACGGTATATTCGAAGCCATCCTTGAAGTACTTCATACACTGATGCTGTGTAGAAGGGATGATGTTGTATTCATGTAACCAAGGACGACCGAGCAAGGTGTTGTAGCAGGTCTTGGCGTCAATGACGTGAAACTTGATGTCCATGACGAGCAGTCCGAAGCGTAATGTTAGTATTACAGATCCGAGAGTCCGTGATGACTGGGAGTCAAAACCGGAGATGGTAATTTTGTCACGAGCGAGGTGTTGCACACTCATGCAGATTTCCTTCAACACCCGAACATTAAGGAGATTGACGGAGGATCCATTATCCACCAGGATCTTGCCTATCTTGATATCATGGCAGTATCCAGAGACATATAGGGGACGGTTGTGGTCGCACGTCCCGAGGAGGAGGTCTTCGTCACCGAAAGTGATGTCGGCCGTATGCACTTCTTCCAGTTCATTCTTCATCCTTTCTTCGGCGAGGAAGGCTTGGAATTGCTCGGGTTCTTGTAACGCCTTGATTAATGAATCTCGCGCTTCTTTCGATAATAGGAGGGCATCGAGAATGCTGAGCTGAGAAGGTAGCTTCCTTAGGTGCGCTAGGATGTTGTAGTCCGCCTTACCCTTCCTGGGAGGGTCCTTGGCAGTCAGCTCTTTCATGACTTGGTCATCTAAGGCGATATCCCCAGTGACCTTCTCCTTTCCCTTATCTTTTCTATTTGCGGGCCCGAGATTCTTTTCCGGGAGCGTGCGATTGCGCAGCTGAATGTTTTCGCAGGCCTCTGGTTCTTCCTCTTTCCCTAAAACGGATTCTTTAAAGAGAGGTCCCAGAACCATTTTCTCATCAGAGTCGCTCCCAAAGGTGAGAACTTGTGATCCTCCGGCGTCGACCACATAACAGCTGCCGGTAGTTCTTTTGTGCCTGTCGGTTGTACTTCTTTGCTCCCGACGAGTTCTGCGTTTCATGCACTTAAAATGTTGCCAGTGAGCAACATATCCCTGCCACCATATCCTAAAGGCGTCACACTCCTCCGTAGGGTGTGAAATTTTCTGATGATATGAGCAATAATTAGGGTGCCTCTCCGCCCCATCGAACGCGTTCTCTTCCGAAGGTGGTAGCTTCATCCCTACTGACATGGCTTTGGCGAACCTCTTCCTCGTCTTGTACTTGTTTTTATTCGTATCAGATGTCTTTTGATCTGGCGGGAGTGCTTCGACTCTTTCGTTTAGTCGCCTGCGCTTGGCTCCTTCCGATGCAGCCATCTCACGCTCCTGATCGGCTTTACTCTTCAAAAGAATTTCGTCTAGAAAGGCGTCGATCATTTCATCTGTTGGCCATACAAGTTCTGGCTCCGGCTGTGCCCCCAGTTTCTCAGTGCCAGGAGTTTTCTCATCTTCCGAGTTGGAAATCACATGACAACTCGCCACATATCCCTCGGATTCATCCGATGAGCTCTCTCCATCATCTTCCTCCTGAAAGACATAGTTAAAGAACTCTCGCAGTGTGACGGGATTCCGCGCCTTTTGATTGTACTCCTCCAGCGCATCAATCTGTTTCTGCAAATCCGTGCGCTTGTCTCCAGGCTTCACGGACTTCCTGGACTTCTTCTTCTTTTTCTTCGAAGATTTTGACGGTTGGGTGTGAGTACTTTGGCTATCACTAACGATTTTTATAGTTGGACGTGGCTTCAGCATCCCTTCGATAATTTGAGGTTCAAGCGGGTTCTTCCACTCGACCGCCCGGCACGCATGAAGGTCACTCAGCATCCTTTTGGTTTTAACTGATAGCACGACCTCCCATGGAGTTTCTTCAATAAAGGAACAGGTTTCCCCCGGTGTATCTGCTTTCTTAAGAGCATGCGGCTGTGGCGGGTTCACCTTCCATTTTTCGGACAGCGCAAACTTTCCCTGGAGGTATTGATCTTCAATCCATCCTTTGAAAACGAAGCAATCCTCAATCGGATGGCTTACCGTTTGATGGTAAGGGCAATAGTTGGGGTTATTCACCTCAGTGGGTTGTGGCGGTCGCCTTGGATTTGGCAAGTTTATAAGCCTGTTGCGTACTGCCAGCTCGAATAACCATTTCGTCTTGTCCCGTAGGAACGAGTAGGGGCGCTTCATCTTCTCATTATAATACCGGCATCTTTCTTCCAGTTGATCCGCCAGCTTTGGGTTACTGGGCTGCTGCTGAGCGTTCGCAACGAAGGTTGCCTTCCCTTTACCCTTGTCATTCCGAGGTTCTGGCTTCGGGGGAGACGGTCTGTGACCCATCTGATCCATCTAGGCCAACTTGTCGATCAAAGCCTGAAACGTGGTCGGCTTAAAGAACATCATGAACTGATAGATAGTTGCATGAGGGTCTAGAGTTCCCACAAACATTCCCACTGCAGGAGCTTCTTCTATACGCTGCTCGCATTTTGACCATAAATTACGCCACCGTATAGCATATTGGACCCATGTTTCGCCCGGCTTTACCCTGGCATTGATCAATGCCGTTATTGGGATACGCTCGCTGGCACTCGCGAAGCGTTGGGTAAACAACAATTCCATCTCTGCGAAGGTCTTGATAGAGTCGTTCGGGAGCTCAGAGTACCACTCGAACACCGTATCTGATAAACTTCCAACAAACTGGCGAAGCAAAAGCTTGTCATCACCGCCGGTGTTGCCGCAGAGTGCCCTGAACTGGGCAACATGCTGGTGAGGATTGCTCGTTCCCTTGTAAACATGGAACTTGGGAATTGTGTAACCCGGTGGGTACTTGATTTGGTCGTACCAGCTTGGATATGGCCGCCCCGTTTTTACGACCTGGCCGGCTGCTTCAGTCGCATGATGAACCCGTATTTGCTGGGCTATGTACTCGTCCAAATCAGTTTTAGAGATTGTATCCTCTTTAGCCGTTGACAAAGCCGGCGGGGGATTTGATGTCTCTCCCCTATCATCTCCGAGGACGATCGGGGGCTCTTCAGCCGGAGGATCTTGTTGTATCATCATCCCTATCATATCTTGGAAGAGAAGGCCCATACGCTGTATGTTGGCTGCTTGTTCAGCAGCCTCTTTGTCCTTCTTCTCCAATATTCGGCGAAGGAATTCAGCGTCCGTTTCTTCCTCCTGGCGTTCATCCGAGGACGTTTCTGGGTTTTCCTTTGGCCCGGTAAGTGCGGCTATAGCATTCATCATCTCTTGGAGCTTCTGTTGCTGCTCCTGCGCCTTGGTCACTGACCGTGTAAGCGGTCTATGACCTGTAGACGCACGGCTGTCTTCCTTTCCTGACGCCATGTATACGGTATGGACCATCATGCCCCCAGACTTAGGGCGTCTGGGCTTAGTGCCTTTAGCTCTCATTGCAGGCTGGGGGATCTTCTCTGGCTTCTTCATTTTATGAGCAGTGGAAATTGAAGGGGCCGTTGAGGTGGGCACCCAGACAGGTTTTTGTGGCTTAGCCTGGCGACTGACTTCCTGTTGGATTTTCAGCTTCTTGTGCTGGCGGGAGAAATTTGGATCGATCATCGAGTCTCGGGCCTGCCGCCAGACTTTATAGATTCGGGAGGACAGCCGTTGAGGAGATTGGGGCTGTTCTGGCTTCACTTCTATAGCCCTTTTCAGCGGAGGGGGAGACCTCTTTAGCACCGCGGTAGGAGAATTCCTACGCACCTTATTTAGCATCTCAAATCTGTTCCCAGTTGGAACAGCAGCATTAACTTCTGTCGTCGGGGCTGGAGGAGTTAGCCCAGAAGGGGAGTTGCCTCCGGCCTTTCTCACTCAGTGCCAGTAACGACGTCGAGCATGTCATGCTGATGGCATCGGCTCGGTGATGGCGATAGCCTCGTCTTGCCCCCTGTGTATGTGGGGGGTCACTGCTGGTGTCAGCCTGTTAAAGACTGATGTCCTTTGGGTAGCAGGAGCGGGAGCTGGAACAGTCAATCTTGTAAAGACCGACTTTTAGCAGGGGAAGCCGCCTTGACGACTTCAGGAGCAGGACTGGTTATTTTCTCAGGAGCAGCCTTCTCCAGGATTGCAGGCCCCATTGCGGTTTCACAGGAGTTCTGGCCTAGTCTGGAGAAGACCGAGGCGCTGGTGTTGGGCGACCCGTTGAGAGGGGCCGCAGCAGAGGCAAGCCGATCAAAGACCGACTTCATGGGAGCTTCCGTTATCAGCACAGGAGCGGTGAAGCTTGTTGGTGGGAGCATGGTCCCAAAAAACAATCCTGTGGTGGCTCGAGTGACTTGTTCCACGGGCATTGTGAATAGCGAAGCAGCTTAGGGTCCGTAGGCTATACCTCCTGGCGAGGCAGAGCGTTGGTTGCAATTGCAGTTAGAGCATGTCGCACAAGTGGAAGCCATTGATTCTTTGCTTTCTGCAATAAGCAAGACGCCGAATCTTAGTACCTTGAAACCCCAGGGCAACTATTAGCAAACCGTGTTTGGTTCGCGAACATGACACACAAAGTGTGGAGTGGAAAGAGGAAAAGGTCCCACCGGGCGAGCCAGAATCTGTTTCCCTCCGAAAGACGGCTCGACGGCGGATGTCTTGCCTGAGATTCGGGGCAGATGCTAATTGGCGCTATCCGTCTACCTCTCCGAAAATGCTAAGTTGATTTATGGCACCGTGTATCGAAGGTTTAAACGGATGCGTCCGATGCAGCAGACTTCGTCAGATTCCCCCTCGCTTGAGGGGGTTTTGATTGTGGGGACGCTCTTCCCTGCAGGTGCAAGCCCCTGCAGTTAATTACGCTACCGCACTGCGGTAACCACTTTCTCCTTCTTCAGATGGTCACTTCGTGTCGTATGTGTTTATTTTGTGTTTGGTTGCCCGTGGATTGTATACGGAGACTGAGTTATGTCGTCGCCCGTAGGGCGTGGACTAGTCCAAATCCGTATTATCTTAGATTTGGGTTTGGGGGTTTGGGTTTAAGGATACGTTAGCCTCATTGGAGACTAAGATCGACTTAAACGTTCGTTAAGGACACGTTAGTCTAGTTTTTAGACTAAGATCGACTTAACGGGATCATTTAGATCCAACAATAGAGCCATTAAGGGAGCCATGTTGTTTAGTTTAGTGACGTTGCGGTCAATAGGTAGTTTAAGGACATTGCGGTCCGTAGGTAGTTTAAGGACATTGCGGTCCAATGTTAGTTTTAAGACGTTGCAGTCAAGGTTAAGGACCTCATAGTCCATGGATTTAAGGACTCCACGGTCTAAGGTTAGTTTTAAGACATCTCGGTCAAGGTTAAGGACGTCATAGTCCATGGGTTTAAGGACCCCACAGTCCGTTGTTAGTTTTAAGACATCTCGGTCAAGGTTAAGGACCTCATAGTCCATGAGTTAAAGGACCCCACAGTCCGTATCAATGTGTGGTCATCGGGACCCGTCACCTCTTTGAAGACGTCGAGGGATTACAACGCCAAGTATCAAAGGAGTGAAGAGATGTACCCTTAAACCAAGGTAGATTAAACAGTCTTTGGTCCAGCTTGGGACCAGGACCAATTAATTATGTTATGAGCCCATCAGCCCAGTTAAGTTTGAATTGAGGACTTATGGCCATCTTGGGCTAAGTCCAATCATGTTTGGAATATCGGCTTCCTATTGGTCCATTGAAGAAGAGGCTTTGCCTCTGGCCATTTAGCCAATTGGGCTAAAGTTAGTGTTAAACACTAAAAATCAGCAGTGTTGAACACTGGGAACAAGTTAGTGTTTTAACACTAAAAGACAGTTGGTGTTAAACACCAGCAACAGGGGGTTCAAATTAGTGTTAAACACTAAAACAAATCAGTGTCGAACACTAGCAACAGAGATCTCAAATTAGTGTCAAACACTAAAATAATCAGTGTTAAACACTGGTGACAGAGATTTTAATTTAGTGTCGAACACTAAGAAAATTAATGTTAAACTCTGTTAACAGAGATTTAATTTAGTGTTAAACACTAAGAAATTCAGTGTTAAACACTGCAAGAAAGGCTCTTCGATTAGTGTTGAACACTAAGGCAAAACAGTGTTAAACACTGGATTCAGAGGGTCCAATTTAGCGTTAAGCACTAAGGTAAGAGGGGTCACGTGGTAGCACGTGAGGGCGCCCTCCCCTTTATTTGTTCTGCCGAGAGTGGAGAATACTTTGGAGCATCACGTGCTGTCACGTGATGGGCATTTAATTGTTTGTGTGTTAAAGCTCCTGCCAAGGGTCACGTGGGTCACGTGAGGCATTGCCTCAAAAGCCCTTCCCTGTAGATCTTTCCAGGGGTCACGTGGTAGCACGTGACTCTGCCTCTTTGCAATTTCTGATTAAATTCTTCATTAAATCCCCATTGTCTTCTGCAGAATTATATTCTCTGATAGAGTTGAACTCTGATTTTCCTGTAGGAATTAAATTCCTCATATATGTGAAGTTCTTAACTAGGGTTAAACCCTGATTCTGTTCATTCTAAAGGAATTATATTCCTATAATATAGGGTTAAACCCTAATTCATCTCAAAGGAAATAAATTCCTATAATTCTGTGAGGATTAAATCCTCAAACTTTCATTCCCTCTCTATGCTTTGGATCTGCATGGCAGGATCTCGACCCAATAAGAATTAAATTCTCTATTCATGGGGAGATGTGCACTTTGCAGATCCTCTACTAAAGAGAGAACTAAGTTCTTCTTTTTAATATCAGAGTTAAACTCTTTTGAGAATTAAATTCTCTTTTAAGGGCCTTCCCTTTCTTACCTAGGATTTTCTTCTGCAGAAGATCAAATTCTTCCAGAGTCTCAAGGCTCTATATTTCTCTTTTTCTATCTCCTTTTTTCTTCCTCTCCCCCTGTCTCTCTCTTGGCTCCTATTTATAGGAGAAGAAGCAGAATCAATTAGTTTTGGTGAATCTTTCATTGAGAGATTTGATTTGCATTCATCATTCATCTGGTCCTTTGGATTATTAGGTGAATTCTATTCACCATTGGATTTTAAATCCAGAGATTTTCCTTTGTTATTTCGGTTAGATTTTAAGGAGAAATCTTTCCAAGTTCAGGATTTTTTCCACAAATAAATGATATTTAATCACCTTTAAATTTTTAATCCAATCGGTTCCAAGTAATCATTTTCCTTTGGAAAGATTTGAATGCTGTTCAGAATTTAATTCTGTTAAATAGATAGGCTTTGAAAACCGGTCACGTGTGGCCACGTGACCCATGGTCACGTGTAAGCACGTGACCCCCGGGAACGAGCTTTCTTCTTCTTTTTGCGCTCTGTCTTCTGGCCGCTGCTTAGCCGTCACGTGCCACCACGTGACCCCTGGTCACGTGTGAGCACGCGACCCCTTCTGGAGCCTTTTCTTTGATTTAATCAAGGAGCTGACTTCGCCTTTGCCGCTGCTTTTAAATGTCACGTGCCAACACGTGACTGCTGGTCACGTGGTAGCACGTGATACCTCTTCCGTAACTTTCCTGATTTTAAATCAGGAAACAGGGATTAGAAAGAGGGCAAAGTAAATTGCGACTGATATCATTCACGACCAAACCGCGTACTTCATCGCCACTCCTATTTCACCTTTAAAAAGAATAAGGTATTATTCAGTTGTCTTTTATCATCACCTTCTCTCAAGATGCGAGTACTCCTTGGTTTAGGAGGGTACACCGATTATGCTTACTGGATAGTCTTCTTCCAAACCATAGGCTGGTGCCGAACGGTAGGGAAGAAAGAAAACCATTTAGCCTAACGATGGTGTACAGAAGGTAATGACTAAAGACAAATAAAGGGATTTGGAGAGATGTCAAAGAAATATACGGTTAAAGTCATGAATTGGATTATGGAAGAGACATTGCTATGAATACCAGGATACCCCTACGAAACATTTTCATGTTTCAATGCATTGTTAAAAGAAAACTGTTTTCCCGATTAGATACTTACTCCAAGGGTATGTATTTACCAGGTTTCATTCTCATATCTGTATGGTTTTACAGATGATGAGTGGGAGTAAGTTATTGGGAATTAGGTGATTATCCTCATTATATCGGAATTCGTTGTAATTGGTGATATTTGAGGAAATCGCCAGGGTACAGTTTTCAACCCACGATGCACAAGTTTTTGAGTTATTCAACTCAGCGGACTTATACAGAGTATTGTATATTGTCCAGCGTCCATCAGGACAAAGGGGTAGGTCCTCGTACTATGTTCTGTTTACTTATGACTTCTCTAGTTTTTAGACAAGTGTTTCGTAGAAATACAAGGTCTAAGTTTTGAGAAGTTGTGGGTATAAGAATAAAGTAGAGAACCAGGTATCACAAGTATCGGGATTCTTCAAAGAGATCGAAGATGTAGATTCTTGTGATTGGTTTTCAGATAATAGTAATGGTTTTTGAGAAACTTGTTTCTCTTTCAGGTTACTCATAATTGGATGGATTCCTAAGTTGAGTAATACTGATTAGCCTCTTTTCCATTAAGTTGATATGCACTGGAGACAGTTGCATGATTTGAATTTGGTTCCAATTAAATAAGTGCCAAAGTTTCTATATTGGATATAGAATGGTTCATACCTTAAAAGATGTTAAGGTACGGGGAGTTGTCCAGCTTATGCTTAAAACCAGACTCTGGATAACTTAGGGCACGTTTCTGTAATGGTTGTTTGTGGGTTGACCCTGGTTATGACGAGGGTTGATTTTCTACCATTTGGAAGATCAATAGTGATATTGTTCTTGACTCGCCACAGTTTTAGTAAAATGGATTTTTTCAGAAAACAGTAATGGGAGTATGGTAGAACTGGAAGTGATTCCAGAACCGCGAACGATTACGGAAAATTTAATAGGACCTATATATTCAATCAGGTTTGATATTCCATTAGCCACTCCGCAGATATGGTGGGTAACCTCAGACACCTGAGAGGTACTTTGGTAGCCTCAAGGACGGTGACAGTGAGGTTCTTATCTACCCAGACTTGACACTACTGTTGTTCCAGGCTATGAGACCCGGTAGGAGGGTTGTTGTGGTCAGTGGGAGCAGCGGAAGAATAGTGGGCAAGTAGCTTATGTCTATTTATAGACTAGAGCAATTATAGCGGAGGTAGATCATCTATTTTTGATGTGACGGTCATGGTTTGACTTCATCAGAATAGGGGATGGATCTGTTAAGAAGGTAGTAGGGTGTAATGTCATGTTATCTGGATGACATACACAGAGTAGGAAGTAAAATTCCTATACTACGATCGGTTGTACTGTGGTCGTCACACAGTTGTTTCTCCAGACAGGATATGGATATAATATCAGACATTATGGTTTCTAGATCTATGGTTTTAGATCTGGATTTGGGTAGTTTCCCAATGTGGGTACTTTGACAGTATTCTAATGGTTTTTAGAATAGATGACTCCTGGCATGGTGGTGTACCTGCAGGTGATGGAGTCACCCTCTCTAAAGGTGTCTTACAGACTAAAGGGGAGAGGGATGTGCATGATTGGCAGATCACTTGCTTAGGCAATTGAGTCAATCATGAGATGTCAAGTACCACACCAGATGTTGTTTTTGCACTAGATGCAATAAGTTTGTATTAATCCAATCCTGGAGAAACATAAGGAAGCAGTTTTAGAACATAAGTACATGTTCTACGGATTTGATGACGGCAACCTCCTTCGGGAGACGATTATCATTCCAGGCTTCAAAGGTGACATGGTTGACAGAGTGATTGTCAGGGTTATAGTTTTCCCTCTGACGAGAGACAGTATTATGGACAGGTGGTCCAAGAGGATACTGTGGGAGGCTTGGTGCAGGGTACTGATTAGGTTCAGTGATCGATACAGTCTAAGAAGTTTGGATTTGGAGTTCATTTATGAACTAGGTCCCATCAGATATCCAGACATATTCTAAGACAGGTATTACTCGATTCGGGAGATGGCTTTCTCCGCGAACTTGAGATTAAGAGAGATATAGAAAGAAACATCTAGGCGGATCTACTCACTGAGGCTATTTCTCGAACACAATAGTTTTACAAACGGGCTTTGTGAAACTGATTAGTAGAGGAGTTGGATGTTCGGTTTCACACGGGCTGTGAGTAGTCGATATCGCAATAATTAGCCTTAAGTGCAAGTGGGATATTGTTGTAGATAGTGCCCTCAGAGTCAATTATTGGATCGCAGGTACGTGATTACAATGATTACGGAGGACCTATACCAGTAGGACAGTCTTACTCGAGATGATAATATGCTATCTGGTTTGCCTTTATCAGTACTGTACATGTTCAGGTGACTGATTACATGTTACACTTTGATAGAGCCCTTAGGATCTTGCTTTACTACCAACAGTATGATGGCGATCATATACATGAGAGTTGGGTGGTTTATAAGCATATCCTTAATTGTGGTCCCTAATCGTGGGAGTTTTGAGACAGGGCATCGATACTCCGGAGTAGACTAGTGTATACAGTCGAGACCCCAACGAGGGGCGGTGGCCGGTCTCACAAGCCACTGGTGTCAGTTGGATCACCTAAGATGTATACAGGTGCTTATTGGGTTATGAGTACACCGGACAGGACTCGCCGGGAATCTGCTAGTTGGTATTATACATATCGTCATATAGGAGTTCCCTGGTGACATGTGTACAGGTTAGTTCATCGACCTGAGGTCGTCATTTGTCTCGTGTGAGTTCCCACTGTGCTTTGATTTCTACCCTACCACGGCTCAAAGGAGCCGTGCAAACAGGTAGTTTTTGGGTACAGTCCCGAGCCACATGGAGGCACGTGAGCGGATCGGCAGGGGATTTATCTCTCCCGGTATTGGGGGTGAGATCGTGCTGTGTCTAGGAGAGCCATTACACAAAGCCCACGGCCGTGGCAGGAGATTTACTGGTAGGTACTCCAGTAGTATCTCAGGGTGTTATTGGGCTACACTCCGACACGACTTATACTGCTATTGGGGGTCTGACGTTACTAGCCCCCTAGGCAGATATGCGATACTCATAGACGAACGGACCGGACTGTATATACATTATCACTGTTAGGCTCAGTAGGGTTTCCGGATGAGTTCGCTCATCGGCCTCCCTTGAGGTCAGTCCATAGGCAGCCGTTACGCATAGCTAGTGCCGCTGACGGCTTGTGGTTAAACCCACTGCCAGGGTACTGACGAGTCATTAGAGTCCCCCACAGACAGTTTCCCAAGTTCGGGCGAAACGTTGTAGAGGCCGTATGGTTTTATGGCAGGGTTCGGAAAATGCACGTGCGTTTACGCACGTGTCATATTTCGGGCAGATAATACTGGTGGGCTTTGGTTTAAGCCCGATCCGAGTATTATATTGAGTAGATATAATATCTTTGTCTCAGTTATATTTGTATTCGGTCGTAATACAAATGCGGGTATATTTATACTGTTACGGGGTTGTCCTGAAATTCGTTTCAGGATCGCTTTTGGAAGTTGCCAGTTTCCAGTTTTCTATCAGCCGTCTTTTAACATTCGGTTAAAGACGGATTTATCTTTTCTTTAGATGAGTGTGGATGCTTCTAGAAGGTTCTAGAAGTGGTGAGGTGTTTTGTGACTCATGGTTGCATTTAATGATTCAATTAATGCATGATGACTTGGTTAGTGATTCATCATTTTCATTAATTGTGTTCATACTTTGTGTTCACACTAGATATTTCTCTTATGGTCACCTCCCCCCCTCCTACCATCACCCCCACCTCTATATGATGGCCGGCCCCTTCCCTCCTCTCTGGGGACTCTCATACACTTGATTGATTCATTTGGTGAAAATATTATGATAGTTTTGGGGTGTATAGAAATTTTATTGCTCATTTCATTCCATCGCCCGAATTAATTGGCAACTTCATTAACCGTTCGTCCATAACTTTGGACGTAACGAGACAAAGTATTCTACTCATTCTCTACATCATTCTTGGTCGTTTCTTTTAGCAAACTTGATGACCGAGTTGCCTTGAGTCAGAGGCGGGAGCCCATTTAAAGAATCGTTGACGTGGTGCCACCTGGACGAGCAGATCGGAGATCGAAGAGATCAAAGCAGCCGCAACGGAGCGTGGGATGATGGTTAAAGAACGAAGGACTCGGATCGTTCGGTATAACCTTTCTACTCTCTTTACAATTTGTTAGTTTAGCAATAATGGCAGATCCGGGTTAAAGTATACGATAGCGCCAGTTAAAAAGCTTTTGTTCCGCATTTGGCGTCTGTAGACGGCCGGGGTGCTACCGTAGACTTACAGGTTGATCCAGTATCTATTGGTGTTTGATATCAAAGATAGTACACAGGTGCTCATTAGAGAATGGGTACACCGAACAAGATCGCCGAGAACTCCTAATTGGTACTATACCTATCGTCGGATAGCAGTTCTCTGATGACACTGGTACAGGTTAGTCTGTAGATCCGAGATCGTCATAGTGTCTTGTGTGGTTCCTACTGTGCTTTCATTTCCTCCCTACCACGGCTCAAAGGAGTCGTGCAAACAGGTGGATTTTGGGTACAGTCCCGAGTCACATGGAGACAGTGAGCGATAAGAGGTGTTTCATCTCTTCCGGTATTGGAAGTTGATGTTGCGCTATACTCGATTGGCTATAATAGTAAGTCTCTGGGCAGGGCTGTTGAGATTTACTGGTAAGTGTTATCAGTAGTTTCTCGAACCGTTATGAACCATACATCGGCATGACTTATCAAGTTACTGGGATCTAACGATTCCACCCCTAGACTCGATATACGATATATCAGACGAAAAGACCGGACTATACGGTATGTGTTACTTATAGGCTTCATGGGAGTTTAGACAAGCTTGCTTGTTGATATTCTATTCGCTCGATACCTGGGTAGCCGTTACATCAAGCTAATAATGCTGACGGCTTGTGGGTAACTGATATAATCATTACTACTGCTGGCGTATTGACGAGTCTTTAGAGTCTCATACAAAGCTTTCCTAGTTCAAGCGAAATGAAGTAGGGCACATATGTTGATGTGCGGGGGGCCTGATTAAATACGAGTATGTGATATCGTATTCTAATCTGGCAGTTATTTGTTATCAGTTAGGTTATATGTGGTATAACAGGATTATTGAATTAAGTGTTGATTTGATAATGTGATATAAAGATAAATGATATTAGTCGGTTATTGTAACAACCGAGTCCAGTTCTATAAATTTCAGTTACCGTATGTATGGTGTGTGGTATTTATTTCACTTATCTTGCTTAACTGTTGCTAGTTGTAATTTACCTCGACAATTCAAATTCTTGCATATACAATTTAAGTCTTTTAAAATAAATATAAAAAAATTGACATGGCCTGCTTGACACCCCTAATCCTGTGGTAGCGTCCCTGCGTCATGTTCTCGTCCCGTTCAGTAAAACGGACGTGTTTGGATGGCTACGCGCACGTACGTGCGTCCGTCTTGGGGGTATGCTTTTTAATTATAAAATCCTTCATTTGAATATTTGGGGTCGGCCAATAAATCTCATATTTCGAATTCAAATTGTTGGACCCGACCCGGGCGCAATTCTGAATTCTTTGTTATCCGGCCAAATCCTATTTATTTTAAATTTCTTTAAAATCAGCTTAAATATTTTACAGCCTAATATATTTTTCTAAGCCAAAGTTATACCGGTTTAAAACAATAAATCTTTATTAGATTTTCAAAACAAATTTTTCCCTTTCCCCCAACCAATCATATTTCCCCTTATACCGACCCCACAAATCTATCTCTCTCTCTCTCCCTTCGCTATCTCTCCCCTCACTCATCTTTCTCTTTCTCTCTCTCTCTCCTCCTATTCTCTCCCTGCGCTAGAGTCCAATTTTCTCTCTCTCTACCGCGTCTCTCTCTCTCTATCTCTCTCCTCTCGATCTCTCTCTCTCTACCGCGTCTCTCTCTCTCGTCTCTCTATCTCTCTCAATCTTTCTCTCTCTCCTCCTCGAGTATCTCTCTCTCTCTTCCCTTTATATTTTTCTTCTTCATCGTCGTTCACTAAAACTAAACAAACCCATCCCTGAAAACCCTAGCCGCTTTGCCTCCTCTCGCCGTTGCCCTAGCGCCGACGCCATCGTCGCCGTTCATCGCCGCTGCTCCCCCTCGTCGACTCCACCCTCTCGTCTTCCTCCTTCTTCCTCTTCCGTGCACCCTGCACCAGCAACCGCGCACCCCCTGCACACTGCTGCACACCGTGGGATGCCGCCGGTGATCTTGATCCGTGCCCCTGGCCCTCGCGCACCCCCTCGGTGAGCATAGCTTCCCTTCCTCTTCTTCTTCTCCTTCCTTCTCCTTCTTTTCTTTTCTTTCTTTGCTGTCAGTTCTGTTTTGATCGCCGATTGTCGCTGCAGGTACCTCGTCGGAGCTCCGTCAACGCCGTCGACCCTCACGATCCCCCTACAGATCAATGTAAGCTCCCTCTTCTCCATCCTCCTTCTCTTGTCTTCTGCAGTTCTCTTTTATTTCGTGACGTTCACTGTTTTCTAGTTCGCCGGAATCCGACCGTGCCGGCGATGTTTCCCGATGACCCAGCGAGGACCTCCGACCCGTGTGACTCCACTGTTCGTTGTTTGGGTTCATTCTGTGAACCGTGCGCGCGTCGCGATTTTTCCCCGCCGAAGTGTAACGTTCCGTTTTCCGTTTCGCGACCCGTCGAGGCAAGTGAAACTTGCTACATGCTATTTTAAACTATTCGTATGCTAAATTATTTATCTCCTGTTAAATCTCTAAATAGAATCGATAAAATTGGATTTCAAGTTAACCGTATAGAGTTCCGTTACACATTTTATTGTCCCGAACTTGAAGCTTAATGTTGCATCTAATTATTTATACCTAATAATTACCTGTAAGTGATAGACCACATGATCGCATCTGTTTATAGCCATGATACCTCTTTTATCCAGTTTTTAACCTATCGGACATCCATGTGCAACTTTAACCGGTTTAATCACAACTGATAACTATACAGCTAATTAATTAAATTTGCTTTACTGCTTAACTTATTGCTTAGATTGTGTTGTTCATAACCATGCTTGATTATTTATAACCATGATTATGCTAGCTGTTTATGAGTACCCACATGTTATCTTTTACACCCTGGCCTGACTTGCTACGCACCTATTGATTGACCCGACATGGTACCGTACATTACTTGACTTGACCTGATGTACCATGGCTTGACCCGTTACCTGATCTTGTGTCTAATGCCAACAAACCTGACATGTAGTCCTCACGGACCGTTCCTGTTGTCTATCCAGACAAACCTGCTCTTACCTGATCCTGTGTTGGCATTAGTTCTTGATTTCTGAATACCTGACTTGACATACATAACTTGGGGGTATGGGGAAATCATGATGAAACCTAACTTGTAACTCAACAGTTCGATACCTGTTCTGATCAGTCTTACGGGCTAGGCCAGCCCCGGAGTGATGATCCTGACATCACCCATATGTACCTGCTACCTTTTACTGCCTAGCGGCACGTCTCGGATTAAGCCCGAGAATCTTGACCGTGGTTCCGGGCACGCACGGGATACTATTGAGTTACATCGATGATTCATCAAATTGATTTCAAAGACTTGAGATTAGATAACCCAGTAGACCAGTTTAGTTTACTCACTGCACACTACCCCGCACTGCCTGATTTATATTACTGTTACACCTGCTTTTCATTCATGTTTATATTTGCATTGCCTGTTACCCTGTTTATATTTTATCACTTGATGACATGACGCGCTGACGTCTGGGTTTTGCATGGCCCAGATTTTGTACCTTTGCTGCAGTCCGAGCAGGAGTACTTCAGCCAGCAGGCTGAGCAGTGAGGTTTCTGTCGTAGTTAGTTCTTTCATTTTCTGCATTTTATTCCTGATGTGAGCCCGCATTATGGGACATACATTCCAGTTATTTTGTATTGGATCTTTTGCTTCCACACTTTTATTATTATTGACTCATGTTATCTTGGCTTATGGACATGTATTAGATAGCTATATTTTGTTCTTGATATCTCTACAGCCGTAATGTGACTGTGGATGGACACTTCCTACCCACAGGTAGCATGGTTGGCAATGTCACGTGCCCAATTTAGCGTACTCTGGGAAGCGGGGTGTGACATGGTTCTTTTGGTATCAGAGCCATAGGTTGTCGGGTTGATTCTTTTGTAGTTGGGTATTGTACCCAATACACGAATCAGGATACCTGGGTTTAGGAAACATGTCCTGCCACCTTGCCGTTTCACCATTCTTGAATCTAAGTTCTTCTTGATTATATCTTTTACGGTGTGCAAACTTCCTTTGCATATCGACTCGAAAACCTGATTCCTTGTTATCTCTAGGACTTAGGCGACTTGGGTGGAGTTATGTAATTGTAACTATGATACCGCGGCATAGTTACAATGCGGTACTCTATTTAAGTAACTTGGAGTTCTAGCCTTGATCTATATTTTGAATCTGTTATCATGCTAATCTTTGGGTGTTTTGATTTCAGGAGTATGGCAGACAAGAATCTGAAGACGTACCAAAGGCGTGTTGACGAAACCGCCATGCTTGGAGTGATACGGGGAATGCTGGAGAATCAAAAGAGGCAGACCGAGCTGATCCAGCAGCAAGCTGAATCGTTTCAGGAAGGTCTGCAGACCGTTCAGCAGTCCGTGATCAATATTGGAGCTAAGCCAGTTGATCGTGTAGGGACCGTAGCAGATTTCAGGCGTTTGGGACCGTCTGCCTTTACCGGTTTGGAGAAGCCGTTGCCAGCAGAGCAGTGGCTAGTTGACACGGAGAACTTACTTATTGCGGCACAGATTCCAGATGATAAAAGAGTGGTGTTCATATCATAATATTGCAGTTTATATTCCCCAATTCTTATTCGTTTTATAATTAAACAGGTGCTTTTGACGCATGTCTGCTGCATGTTACAGGATACAGGTTCTTGGAGCGAATACAGTGAAAAAGTCAAAAAATGATACAAAAGAGTGACTTTTGACCAACAAGTAGAAGGGTCCTAGTCAAGCCTAGACGAAGAACAGTACAAGGTCCAAAATGTCAAGGCAAACGGTTAAAATATCGCTAGAAGTTTTCACTGAAAGATCTGGAGAAGAATAAAAAGCCAAACAGAGAAAAGTAGTGAAGAATAAAGAAGCCCAAATAACCAGTATGCAGCCCAGGAAGTTTGGTGAGATGATCTCACCAAAGGGCCGCGGAACCGCGGCCCAAGCCTACATTTGCCGCGGTTCCGCGGCCATTAAGTGCCCGTGTCGGTGGAAACTTCTGGTGTCGGTGCGAGGGTTGGGATTTTTCGTGGTCATATCTGTAAAATCACATGCACGAGAATCTGTAACCCTAGTTTTCCCTGTTTACTTATAAATTGTAATCACAAATTTGTAAACCGGATGCCTCTTTTCATTTCACAAATTCAGATCTGTTCTGTATTATTGCTTGGAGAGAGCCATCAATAAAAAATTAGTAAGTTAATTTTAATTCCTTGTTTTAATTCTCTTTTAATTAGAATGTCTTTTAATCCCCTAATGAGCGAGTAATCTCCTCGCTTGTTAGGGTTAGCCTTAGGGAAAGGTTTGAGAGATGAGATCTTTCACCCCTTTCATGCCCCTTCACAACTAAGAATTAGAACTCCATGCATACACGCACACACCACTACCTACGGCACCCTACCCCTCGAGGTAACAGTGACACCGTAGTATAAAGGACCGGTTGCGCGTGTTTTCCATGGAGGTTAGGGTAAGGATCGATAAAGGAAGGACAAGAATCTAGAGGAAGAAACATCTTCCCAAAAGATTCTAATCACTTCATTGATAATTATCATAACATCTAATAGATCTAAAATAAAGGCATTGAAAGCGGTGAGGAAACCTTTAATCTCCCAACTTCCCCTAAGCCTAACCCTAGCAAGACTTTAATTTAGATTAATTTAGTTTATTGATAGATCTAGGTTTTTTTAGATTTAATAAATCAATCCAAACAACATTTGGAATCAACTCGTAAAAACACATTAAGATAATTACACATCTCTGTGGATCGACCCGTATTCACCGGCTAGCTGCAAAGCGACGCCGTTTCTGATTACGGTTAACAAGTATTTTTGGACTAATCAAATGGCGTCGTTGCCGGGGATAGCGTAAAATTTCTTTTGTGTGATTTCGGATTGATATAAATTTTAAAAATTATAAAAATCTGAAAATAGAAAAAAAAATTAAAAATTTTAATAATTTTGATCTGTTTGAAGGGTTTATCTTTTGAATCTTACAGGAACAGCCAAGAATCACGGATCTGAAAATTTACAGAGGGCAAACCAGGAAAAATCACATCAGAACAGAGGAGAATTGGTGTACAGGAGCTACACAATTTTTTCCAGAGGCTGAACCCACTTCCCAACTGCGGAACCGCGGCCCAGGAGCATCCCAGACCGTGGAACCGCGGCTATTTAGCCACTTTAGCACCTCAAATTTGCATGGTTTGTTTTCTTTTACCCCCCTCTGCCAACCTCCATATATCTCTTGTGAAATTTTCTGCAGGATTTCTTTGCGCTAAAAAATCTTCTCTCCCCTTCTAAATAACAGATTTTCTGCAGGTTTCTTTGCGTCGCGCTTAAAAAAATTCATTGCAAGTGAATTTAATGTTTTGCATAATTTAATCGGATTTTAAGGGGCTAATTGACCAAACTCAGATTGGGTGGGGATATCATCACCCTTCCCAGGACCCCAGAAAACACTTAAAGGCATTTTGCATTGACCACAATTAATTAAAAAAATATTAGACTCGGCCCTAAGGACGTCGAGCTCAATAGGAAAAGGACTAGTATAAGCATCGACCGTTTATCCTAACTGACTTTGCGGTGTCTAGGCAAGTGTGTCTAGCCTAGTGGTTATTAATTAGGCCCACTATTGTGGTTCCTTCCCACTTACCTGGCACTTACCTGGCCGCAATTGTCGGTGAAGAGGCGGTTTGAGGTCCTATTTCTAGCCCTAGTTAGGAGCTGTCTAGCAGACCTAGGTGACCCTAGATCTAGGCCTAATTGTGCATGTGTGGTTGATACATTTGTGTCACGAGTCTCTTTTCAAAAACCTCTTTGCAAACATTCTCACATAAAAAAAAGAGAAAAATCTTTTCGAAACTTGCAACTTGTCGCTAAGAAAACTTGCACCTCGTTTACACCACTTCTTCTCATTGACGTTATCTTACCTCCACATTCTGTTTTTTTTTTCTTTTTTCTAACTATACTACCCCTTTTAGTGTATGTCACTTTGGACTAGGGATACTAACGCCCGATTAGTCCGTGTTTCGTTGGTACCGACCGACGAACCTTTCGACACTGAAGTCGAAATTCCCTCCATTTCCTTACCTCCACCTTCAAATTCTTCTTTCGAAGGTATGTCGGGATTCAACCTCAACAATACCTTACCGACGGGAATGATTCCACCTCCGTTAGGTGTGAATAACCCGAATCTTCCGCCTGTTGTAGCGCCCGCACGAGTCGCGCTCCAGGATCTCTTTTACCCCGTCCGCACGTCTTTACCTACCTGTCTTTCACCCCCACCGACAAATGGGGACAACTTTGAAATAAAACCACATTTCATCAATATGCTGCCAAAATTTCATGGTTTGGAATCAGATGATGCGTATATTTTTATTAATAAATTCCACAATGTGTGCACTATGATGAAAACAACCCAATTAAGTGATGACGCTATAAGGCTAAGGGTCATTCCTTTTACCTTATGTGACCTAGCCGAGAAGTGGCTATACAGCACCGCATCACATTCCATTAGAAATTGGGACGAGTTTGTGAAAGCTTTTCTGAAAAAGTTCTATCCTCATCACAAAACTGCTAGAATCCGTAATGAAATAATACAATTTTCCCAGCTTCCTTCCGAACCATTTTGGATGTGTTTTGAAAGATTCAAAGACCTACTTGTTCAATGCCCTCATCATGGGATCGAAAGTTGGCAACTTTGCCAAACATTATACGAGGGATTGAACCCGACAACGAAGCAGTTGCTAGAAACTATTTGTCAAGGTCACTTTCTAACTAAATCTAGTGAGGAAGCATGGCAGTTTCTCGAGGATCTTAGTGAGCAAACAATTCAGTGGGAGAGTACCAAGACCACATCATCTTCTTCTATTGGTCAATCTAGGGCAGATATACATCAAGTAGATATGTCGATTGCTATGAAGGCCGAGATGGCTGCACTTATGAAAAAGCTAGAAGCCATTGAGACCAAAATCTCATCGCCTTCTCCTGCCCCTGTTATGCCTCCACGAACTGTTTGTGCTTGTTGTGCGGATCCATCGCATCTAACCGAAGAGTGTCCTTATAATGCATCTACTCAAGGACAGGATCAAGTCAATGCTGCATTTCAGCAACGACAAAGAAATGATCCTTACTCTTCGACCTACAATCCGGGTTGGAGGAGCCACCTAAATTTTGCTTGGAATCAAAATCAGCAACTCCAAGGAAACAACAACTTTCAAAGGCCTCCTCCACAACAACAAGCACCCCAACAAACTCAAAACCAGCAACCTTTCCAACAACAACCTTATACAAATCAAACGAAAAATTTGGTTCAACCAAATGATGATAAGGTTATCTCGCTAGAAAAAAGTCTAGATGCATTTCTCAAGCAATCTACAGAATCCGCAGCAAGATTTGAAAATTATGTTCAGTCTTTGATGCATAACAATGCTTCACACGATCAAAGCATCAAATCTATTGAGGCACAAATTGCACAATTAACTGCTGCGTTGAGCGAGAGAGAAAAGGGAAAGCTTCCATCTCAACCATTGCCAAATCCCGGTCGCACACAAAACGCATATAACAATCACAATGTAAATGCGGTGACCACGTTGAGATCCGGAAGAGTGTTGCAGAATAATGTGGGTACTAGTGATGACATCCCCGCCGGTGGTTCTTCTTCTTCTTCTTCTTCTCCATCGTCATCTTCTCCTTCTTCTCCTCCTTCTTTTTCACCCTCATCTCCTCCGCTAGAGCCTATTCTCCATTCTTCAAACGGCTCTTCTTCTTCTAATCCGAACGGACCCACACTGGGATCCGTTCCTACTCCACATTCTACTCCACAGACGTTTGACTCAACAAATTTTCAAAATGCTCCATTTCCAAACAGATTGAGTCCCAATAAACCAACTGCACAAATAGAGAAGATTGTGGAGTTATTTAAGCAGGTTAGCATAAATATACCTCTCTTGGATGCAATCCAACAAGTCCCTTTATACGCGAAAATCTTAAAGGGCTTATGCACCTCGAAGAGAAAGTCATCTCAAATACCCAAGAAAGTGCTAGTGGCTAATGCAGTGAGCAATGCTATTAACCACCCTCAACCCTTACCCCAAAAACGAAAGGACCCCGGCTGTCCTACGATTTCAATCACAATTGGGGATAAGAAAATTAATCGAGCACTTTTAGATTTTGGGTCTAGTGTTAACCTGCTTCCCTACTCCGTGTATGAACAATTAGGGGTTGGAGAGTTGAAACCCACTCGTTGTACTCTCCAAATGGCTGATCGATCAATCACCCATCCAAGGGGTGAGCTAGAGGATGTGTTGATCAAAGTTGGGGAGTTCATATTCCCCGTTGATTTTATTGTTATGGATACACAACCTGTTGCTAACTCACGGAACCAAATTCCGGTGATTCTCGGTCGACCATTTTTGGCTACTTCCAATGCTGTAATAAACTGTCGCAATGGCTCCATGACTCTATCCTTCGGGAAGACGTCTAGTGAGTTCAATATTTATAAGTTAGGAAGTCTGCCCCCCGTGCCTAAAACTAGTACACGAGAAGTTTGCTCTATTCACGAAATCACGCAGGAGGACTGGGAGCTTGAAAGATTTCTATTTAATGAAAACAGTTTTGACGCCACTAGTGCGTCCCTCCTTGAGCCTCCCACCGTTGACACAACCGATATTGATTATGAATGTTTCACTTTTTCGGATGATGACGACTCACAGCCCGAATATGAGTCTTTTGAATTTTTGGATGAGTTAGTCGAACCTTCCGAATCGGTTGTTTGCAGTGATTTCGAACCTGTGTTGGAGTCCTTTGAGTTTGAGGTAGAGTTCCCAATTTTGCCTATGATTGTTTCACCTCCGAAACTCGAACTCACGCCCTTGCCGTCTCACCTTAAATATACTTACATTGGTAAAAATGAGACCTTTCCCGTTATCATATCGGCCTCTCTAGCCCTCGAGCAAGAGAACGCCCTTTTAATGGTCTTACAAGATAGGCGGCAAGCTTTCGGCTGGACTATGGCTGACATTGAGGAGATTAGTTCTCTCATAATTGAATATCATATGTATATGATGGATGATGCCAAGTCAATAAAGGATCCACAGAATTATCTTGGGGATATTGTGGTTAGTCAACCTTCTCTTTTAGAAGTTGAACCACCCCCATTTCTTTTAATAAGCTACGAGAATGCCAATATTCCACTGATTGCTGATCATTCACATTCTCGTTTTGATTCATCACCACCTCCTGTATATTCATCTCCACACCTTCCATACCACCACTTCTATCTTCCCCAATTTTTTTTGGATCGCTACAACTTATTCTTCCACCAACCGATACTCTTTACAGATAAATTTTTCAACTGGTTGGTGTTGACGTTTGGTTTATGCAAAGTTTGGCAGTAATGTCTAACATTGTTTAAATGAAGTTTGGGGGGGCCTTTCTGTATATATTTTTGTTTTTCTTAACAATAAAAAAAAATTGTAAATAAATAAACATGGGAGTGCCGACATTTTGACCCTCTTGGTTTAGCATGACAGTGAGGACACTGTCAAGTTCAAGTTTGGGGGTATGCTCGGTACGTCTTCTTCCTTCGCATTCATTTGTACATATTTTTACATTTGCATACTTATTTGAAAACCCATAAAAATTGAAAAAAAAATTCAAAAATTATAAAAATTATTGTATTCAATTTTGGCTAATTGACTTGAGCTTGACAAATAAGTTAACTGGCTAGGAACAATTAGATCTTAGACTTAGTGAATTAAAAACCCTAAAAATAACATTCCTTAAAGTTTAACGGTAGAAAGTATATGCCTTGTAGTTTATTTAGAAATAGGCAAATTTTGGGTTCACTTCTTGGGCTAAGTCAAAACAGGGGAAGAGTATTGATGTTCTTATTAGAGTATAAGTTTGAAAAATAGTTCCTAGCTTAAGTCTAGATTCTGAAAATGTATACCCTACAACTTGCACAATCACGCACCTTGAAACTTGGAATAGTAGAAGAGACCTTGAAATGCTCTTATCTAAAGTCCTTGGTTACTTTTTTTTAAAAAAGGGTGAATAAAGAAAAAAATGGACACTGGTTTTTGTGATTACTTAAGGCTGTAAAAAATAGAAAAATATTTAGCGAGGGTGCTTCATCACCTAGTGCCTTAGACCAACTGGTTTGGGAATCACTGCTAAAGCCTTGGGTGTTGCAAAACTAGGAAGTACGCTTTAAAGTGCAAACACATCTTGTAATCGGTCGTTGGTACCTCAAGAAGTATTAACGGTCGCATGAAGGATGTGTAAGCAAATTTCATTTAAAAATTCACTAATTAATAAGTGCTTTGGACAATGGACGAGAGTATGATTGCTTGATTTGAATTTCCAAGTGTAGGGGTGATATTTACACACACGTGGGGATATGTGATTGGAGTTTAGATAAGAGAAAGGAATGAAGAATAGAACTTGTATCTTTAAAAGAGTTGATAGAAATTCCTAAGTGGAGATGGAACTTTAGAAGGAAAACTTAAGAGATGCCGAAAGCTAAGTAGGTCTACATAACATATATAATCTTAAGTTAAATGATGAGGAGGCGTGAAGAATATGGGTGGATAATTTACGGGTCAAAAGATAATCGAATTCCTTGTTAAAAAACCTAATTGGAGAACAAAAGTCAATGGGCCGAGTTGATAGGATTTTATGGGTGTAATCCGCTGAAAACCCTCAGGAGACAACACTCCTCCTACTAGGGACACCTAGAGGTTTAACGGCTTGTTGCACGAGCTCAGTGCAATCGTGTTTCCATGCGAAAGTGTGGATAGGATTTTAGTGAATAAAAAATAAGTTTGCTCGAGGACGAGCAAAAGATAAGTTTCGGGGTATTTGTTCATATCATAATATTGCAGTTTATATTCCCCAATTCTTATTCGTTTTATAATTAAACAGGTGCTTTTGACGCATGTCTGCTGCATGTTACAGGATACAGGTTCTTGGAGCGAATACAGTGAAAAAGTCAAAAAATGATACAAAAGAGTGACTTTTGACCAACAAGTAGAAGGGTCCTAGTCAAGCCTAGACGAAGAACAGTACAAGGTCCAAAATGTCAAGGCAAACGGTTAAAATATCGCTAGAAGTTTTCACTGAAAGATCTGGAGAAGAATAAAAAGCCAAACAGAGAAAAGTAGTGAAGAATAAAGAAGCCCAAATAACCAGTATGCAGCCCAGGAAGTTTGGTGAGATGATCTCACCAAAGGGCCGCGGAACCGCGGCCCAAGCCTACATTTGCCGCGGTTCCGCGGCCATTAAGTGCCCGTGTCGGTGGAAACTTCTGGTGTCGGTGCGAGGGTTGGGATTTTTCGTGGTCATATCTGTAAAATCACATGCACGAGAATCTGTAACCCTAGTTTTCCCTGTTTACTTATAAATTGTAATCACAAATTTGTAAACCGGATGCCTCTTTTCATTTCACAAATTCAGATCTGTTCTGTATTATTGCTTGGAGAGAGCCATCAATAAAAAATTAGTAAGTTAATTTTAATTCCTTGTTTTAATTCTCTTTTAATTAGAATGTCTTTTAATCCCCTAATGAGCGAGTAATCTCCTCACTTGTTAGGGTTAGCCTTAGGGAAAGGTTTGAGAGATGAGATCTCTCACCCCTTTCATGCCCCTTCACAACTAAGAATTAGAACTCCCTGCATACACGCACACACCGCTCTCTACGGCACCCTACCTCTCGAGGTAACAGTGACACCGTAGTATAAAGGACCGGTTGCGCGTGTTTTCCATGGAGGTTAGGGTAAGGATCGATAAAGGAAGGACAAAAATCTAGAGGAAGAAACATCTTCCCAAAAGATTCTAATCACTTCATTGATAATTACCATAACATCTAATAGATCTAAAATAAAGACATTGAAAGCGGTGAGGAAACCTTTAATCTCCCAACTTCCCCTAAGCCTAACCCTAGCAAGACTTTAATTTAGATTAATTTAGTTTATTGATAGATCTAGGTTTTTTTAGATTTAATAAATCAATCCAAACAACATTTGGAATCAACTCGTAAAAACACATTAAGATAATTACACATCTCTGTGGATCGACCCGTATTCACCGGCTAGCTGCAAAGCGACGCCGTTTCTGATTACGGTTAACAAGTATTTTTAGACTAATCAAGTGGATGTGGTGCGCATTCAGTTAGTGGACTACGCCCGTGAATGGTGGCTTGTGGAAGAGACCCGCTTGCCCAAGCCGAT
This sequence comes from Agapanthus africanus, assembly GCA_030015575.1. NCBI lineage: Eukaryota > Viridiplantae > Streptophyta > Magnoliopsida > Asparagales > Amaryllidaceae > Agapanthus > Agapanthus africanus. Next base: position 11,517,552 of record CM057344.1, on the reverse strand, counting down.
CAAGTGGGCGGATTTTTCGAAGAGTTTCCTGGAGAAGTTCTTCCCGCGGACTGCACGGGAGGAAATGGAAGAGAAGTTCATCAGTCTAAAGCAGAATAGTGCAGCCGTAGATGTACATGCAGCTGAGTGGACACGGCTCAGTAGATTCGCTGGACCTTTAGTTGCCAACGATGCAGACAGGGCAAGGAGGTTCATGCGCAGCTTGGATGTGGACATCCAGAGGCAGATTGTCTCCCTGGGTTTGACCACTTTCTCACAGGTACTTACGGCAGCCCGAGAACAACAGAGCTTATCGGGGAAGACTGGGGGTTCACAGCAGTCAGCAGTTACAGTAAGGAAGCCGGCATTTGTACCAAACCGAGCTCATGGACGCAGAGGTATTCCAGTAGACCGTCGTGGCGTAACACAGATGAAGAAGCCTGTTGTCGTTGATCGAAGAAAGAGCGTGATTTGTGACTACTGCCATTTACCTGGACACGTGCAAAAGGATTGTCGAAGGAGGCAGGGATTCTGTTTAGTTTGTGGAGCGGCAGATCACACTGTCAGCGCATGTCCGTCGAAGCTTCGTACGAGGGATGATATGCAAAAGCCTCCGCAGAAACCGTTCCAGGGACAGAAGCAGCTGACTCAAAGACCTAATCAGGCTCGAGCGTTTACCTTGACGGCTGAGGAAGCTAAGGCGTCAGGAGAAGTGGTTTCAGGTATTCTACCTGTTCATGGTTTTCCCGCATTAGCGTTATTTGATTCTGGTGCATCCCATTGTTTTATGTCATCCAAGTTTATAGCTACACACTCGATTACCTGCACGACCCTATCTATTTTCTGGGATATACACACTGGGAATGGGAAAATCATATCTAGTAGAGAATGTAAAGATTGCACAGTTGTTGTTTGCGGACGGGAGCATTTTGCAGATTTCTTGGTGATTGATACGGGCAGCTATGAAGTCGTCTTGAGAATAGACTTTCTTGGCACTTTCCATGCTCACATTGATTGTAGGGCAAAGAAAGTAATTTTCCAGATTCCCGGACATCCCGAGTTTACCTTCATTGGAGGAAACGGTTCTGTCGGGCCAGTCGAGTTTAGGGCTAGGCCGACAACTAATATTCTTGCATCACTGGAGGTTGATAAAAGTGAAGAGCCAGCTGTTGTTCGCGATTTTATGGACATGTGTGAAGATATATCGGGATTACCGCCGAAGCGGGACGTGGAGTTCGCAATTGATCTTATTCCTGGTGCAGCGCCAGTATCTAAAGCGTATTATCCAATGGCACCAGTGGAGTTGGAAGAAGTCAAGAAACAGGTTTCTGAATTGCTTGAGAAGGGTTAGATTCGGAGCAGTAACTCGCCATGAGGAGCTCCAGTTCTTCTAGTTAAGAAGAAAGATGGCACGAGAAGGATGTGCATCGACTATCGAGAGTTAAACCGGATGACTATTAAGAACAAGTACCTGATCCCTCGTATTTGCGAACTATTTGAGCAGCTTAGTGGCGCGAGGGTATTCTCAAAGCTGGATTTGCGATCCGGATATCATCAGGTCCGAGTGAAAGCAGAAGATATTTGCAAGACGGCGTTCCAAACTCGGTATGGACATTACGAGTACTTAGTGATGCCCTTCGGAGTAACGAATGCACCGGCGATATTCATGGACTTGATGAACCGAATCTTTTCACCATTTTTGGACCAGTTTATTGTGATGTTCATTGACGACATTCTGGTTTACTCAAAGAGTATTGAAAATCATGCAGAACATTTGAAGATCGCACTGCAGACGTTGAGACAAGAGAAATTGTATGCGAAGATGAGCAAATGCGAGTTTTGGGTAGAAGAAGTAAAGTTTTTGGGGCATGTCGTGTCTGACGATGGAATCGCCGTCGATCCCGAAAAGATTGCCGCAGTTCGAGATTGGCCGATTCCGAAGAATGTTGCGGAGATAAGAAGTTTTCTTGGACTCGCTGGGTATTACAGAAGATTCGTGGAGAACTTTGCTCGTCTGGCGGAGCCGTTGACCAAGCTTACGCGCAAGGAAATACCTTTTGTGTGGACAGATAGTTGTGCGTCAGATTTTGAGACGTTGAAGCAGAGATTGATAACCGCTCCTATTCTGACCGTGCCGGACAATTCCGGAGGATTAGTGATTCACAGCGACGCATCTGGAAAAGGATTGGGATGTGTTTTGATGCAGCATGGGAAGGTTGTAGCGTACGCATCGAGACAGTTAAAGACCCATGAGAAGAACTACCCAACTCATGACTTGGAGCTTGCAGCTGTGATCTTTGCTTTGAAGATTTGGAGACACTACCTTTTGGGCGAAAGGGTCGAAGTTTTCACTGATCATAAGAGCTTGAAGTATGTGTTCACGCAGAAGGAGTTTAATATGAGGCAACGCAGATGGTTGGAGCTGATGGCTAACTACGATCTTGATCTTAAGTACCATCCGGGGAAAGTAAATGTCGTGCCGGATGCGCTCAGTCGGTTACCAGTTATTCAGATGTTGACTACGCAGAAGGAACTCGTGGAAGACTTTCAAAGATTTGATTTGGAGGTTGTGCTACCGCATTCTTCGGGAAAGTTGATGCAGCTGCAAGTACATTCGTCGTTGATCGAGAATATTAAAGCAGCGCAATCGCAGGATCCTAGATTGCAAAAGTTTCGAGAACAGGTTGGAGCCGGACTACGAACAGATTTATTGATCCACGAAGATGGTTCGTTAAGATATGGTAGCCGTTTGTGTGTGCCAAAGGGTGATATTCGCGAAGAGCTTATGAAGGAGGCACACAGTTCAGCTTATTCCGTACATCCAGGAGGCACGAAGATGTACCGAGATATTCGACAGCATTTCTGGTGGGAAGGCATGAAACGGAAGATTGCTCGCTTTGTGGCCAAGTGCTTGGTGTGTCAGCAAGTTAAGGCTGAACATCAAAGGGTTGCTGGTTTATTGCAACCACTTCCGATTCCTCAGTGAAAGTGGGAACATATAACCATGGATTTCGTGACAGCTCTACCGCAGAGTCCAAAAGGCAACAATGCAGTATGGGTGATTGTTGATCGTTTGACCAAGGCAGCTCATTTCATTCCTTTTCGGGTTGGTTAATCAACGGAAGCTTTGGCAGAACGGTACATGCAGGAGATTGTGAGATTGCATGGAGTACCGGTGAGCATCGTTTCTGATCGTGACACTCGGTTTTTATCACACTTTTGGCGGAGTTTACAGGAAAGTTTGGGGACTCGATTGAAGTTTAGCACAGCTTATCATTCTCAAACTGATGGTCAGTCGGAGAGAACGATCCAAACTCTCGAAGATATGTTGAGAGCATGCATGTTGGACTTCAAGGGTTCTTGGGAGGATCATCTATATTTGATGGAGTTTTTTTACAACAACAGTTTCCAGGCAACTATTCAGATGGCTCCATTTGAAGCTTTGTATGGTCGCAAATGCCGTTCACCTGTTTGTTGGGACGATGTCGGTGAACGAAGGTTGTTGGGACCGGATCTGGTTGTGCAGAAAGTTGAGAAAGTTAACGCTATTCGGAATCATATGAAAGCAGCTCAAGACCGACAGAAGAGTTGGGCAGATACGTCGAGAAGACCTCTAGAGTTCGCCGTGGGTGATTTGGTATTCTTGAAGATATCACCGACTAGAGGGGTGATTCGTTTTGGAAGTCAAAGAAAGCTCGGTCCTCGATTTGTTGGACCTTTTGAGATCTTGGAGCGTGTTGGCGAGGTAGCGTATCGTTTGGCATTACCGCAATCCTTAGCAAATGTTCACGATATATTTCACGTATCACAACTCCGTAAGTATGTTCGGGATGAAACGCATATATTGAATCATTCGGAGCTGACAGTACGAGAAGACTTGACTTTTGAGGAGCGACCGGTTGAAATTGTGGATCGAAGGGAAAAGGTTCTTAAGAACAAGGTTATCCCTCTTGTACTTGTTTCTTGGGGTAATCGCTCACATGGAGAGTCCACTTGGGAACGAGAAGATGAAATCCGGCAGAAATTTTCTCATCTTTTCTTGTAGTTGGTTGTCGTCTATCTTTTGTATTCTTGGAATTTCGAGGACGAAATTCTTTTTGTAGTTGGATATAATGTAATAACCGAGTCCAGTTCTACAAATTTCAGTTACCGTATGTATGGTGTGTGGTATTTATTTCACTTATCTTGCTTAACTGTTGCTAGTTGTAATTTACCTCGTCAAATCAAATTCTTGCATATACAATTTAAGTCTTTTAAAATAAAAAAATAAAAATAATTGACATGGCCTGCTTGACACCCCTAATCCTGTGGTAGCGTCCTTGCGTCATGTTCTCGTCCCATTCAGTGAAACGGACGTGTTTGGATGGCTACGTGCACGTACGTGCGTCCGTCTTGGGGTATGCTTTTTAATTATAAAATCCTTCATTTTAATTTTTGGGGTCTGCCAATAAATTTCATATTTCGAATTCAAATTGTTGGACCCGACCCGGGCGCAATTCTGAATTCTTTGGTATCCCGCCAAATCCTATTTATTTTAAATTTCTTTAAAATCGGCTTAAATATTTTACAGCCAAATATATTTTTCTAAGCCAAAGTTATACCGGTTTAAAACAATAAATCTTTATTAGATTTTCAAAACAAATTTTTCCCTTTCCCCCAACCAATCATATTTCCCCTTATACCGACCCCACAAATCTATCTCTCTCTCTCTCCCACTTCGCTATTTCTCTCCTCTCTCATCTTTCTCTTTCTCTCCCTCTCTCCTCCCTATTCTCTCCCTGCGCTAAAGTCCAATTTTCTCTCTCCCCTACTGTTCCTCTCTCTCTATCTCTCTCTCTCTACCGCGTCTCTCTCTCTCTCTCTCGTCTCTCTATCTCTCTCAATCTTTCTCTCTCTCCTCCCCGAGTATCTCTCTCTCTTCCCTTTATATTTTCCTTCTTCCTCTTCATTCTCTAAAACTAAACGAACCCATCCCTGAAAACCCTAGCAGCCTCGCCTCCTCTCGCCGTTGCCCTAGCGCCGACGCCATCGTCGCCGCTCATCGCCGCTGCTCCCCCTCGTCGACTCCACCCTCTCGTCTTCCTCCTTCTTCCTCTTCCGTGCACCCTGCACCAGCAACCGTGCACCCCCTGCACACCGTGGGATCACCGCCGGTGATCTTGATCCGTGCCCCTGGCCCTCGCGCACCCCCTCGGTGAGCATAGCTTCACTTCCTCTTCTTCTTCTCCTTCCTTCTCCTTCTTTTCTTTTCTTTCTTTGCTGTCAGTTCTGTTTTGATCACCGATGGTCGCTGCAGGTACCTCGTCGGAGCTCTGTCAACGCCGTCGACCCTCACGATCCCCCTACAGATCAATGTAAGCTCCCTCTTCTCCATCCTCCTTCTCTTCTCTTCTGCAGTTCTCTTTTAGTTCGTGACGTTCACTGTTTTCTAGTTCGCCGAAATCCGACCGTGCCGGCGATGTTTCCCGACGACCCAGCGAGGACCTCCGACCCGTGTGACTCCACTGTTCATCGTTTGGGTTCATTCCGTGAACCGTGCACGCGTCGCGATTTTTCCCCGCCGACGTGTAACGTTCCGTTTTCCGTTTCGCGACCCATCGAGGCAAGTGAAACTTGCTACATGCTATTTTAAACTATTCGTATGCTAAATTATTTATCTCCTGTTAAATCTCTAAATAGAATCGATAAAATTAGATTTCAAGTTAACCGTATAGAGTTCCGTTACACATTTTATTGTCCCGAACTTGAAGCTTAATGTTGCATCTAATTATTTATACCTAATAATTACCTGTAAGTGATAGACCACATGATCGCATCTGTTTATAGCCATGATACTCCTTTTATCCAGTTTTTAACCTATTGGACATCCATGTGCAACTTTAACCGGTTTAATCACAACTGATAACTATACATCTAATTAATTAAATTTGCTTTACTGCTTAACTTATTTCTTTGATTGTGTTGTTCATAACCATGCTTGATTATTTATAACCATGATTATGCTAGCTGTTTATGAGTACCCACATGTTATCTTTTACACCCTGGCCTGACTTGCTATGCACCTATTGATTGACCCGACATGGTACCGTACACTACTTGACTTGACCTGATGTACCATGGCTTGACCTGTTACCTGATCTTGTGTCTAATGCCAACAAACCTGACATGTAATCCTCACGGACCGTTCCTGTTGTCTATCCAGACAAACCTGCTCTTACCTGATCCTGTGTTGGCATTAGTTCTTGATTTCTGAATACCTGACTTGACATACATAACTTGGGGGTATGGGGAAATCAATGATGAAACCTGACTTGTAACTCAACAGTTCGATACCTGTTCTGATCAGTCTTACGGGCTAGGCCAGCCCCGGAGTGATGATGCTGACATCACTCATCTGTACCAGCTACCTTTTATTGCTTAATGGCACGTCTCGGATTAAGCCCAAGAATCTTGACCGTGGTCACGGGCACGCACGGGATACTATTGAGTTACATCGATGATTCATCAAATTGATTTCAAAGACTTGAGATTAGATAGCCCAGTAGACCAGTTTAGTTTACTCACTGCACACTACCCCGCACTGCCTGATTTATATTACTGTTACACCTGCTTTTCATTCATGTTTATGTTTGCATTGCCTGTTACCCTGTTTATATTTTATCACTTGATGACATGACGCGCTGACGTCTGGGTTTTGCATGGCCCAGATTCCGTACCTTTGCTGCAGTCCGAACAGGAGTACTTCAGCCAGCAGGCTGAGCGGTGAGGTTTCTGTCGTAGTTAGTTCTTTCATTTTCTGCATTTTATTCCTGATGTGAGCCCGCATTATGGGACATACATTCCAGTTATTTTGTATTGGAACTTTTGCTTCCGCACTTTTATTATTATTGACTCATGTTATCTTGGCTTATGGATATGTATTAGATAGCTATATTTTGTTCTTGATATCTCTACAGCCGTAATGTGACTGTGGATGGACACTTCCTACCCACAGGTAGCATGGTTGGCTATGTCACGTGCCCAATTTAGCGTACTCTGGGAAGCGGGGTGTGACATGGTTCTTTTGGTATCAGAGCCATAGGTTAGTCGGGTTGATTCTTTTGTAGTTGGGTATTGTACTCAATACACGAATCAGAATACCCGGGTTTAGGAAACATGTCCTGCCACCTTGCCGTTTCACCGTTCTTGAATCTAAGTTCTTCCTGATTATATCTTTTACGGTGTGCAAACTTCCTTTGCATATCGACTCGAAAACCTGATTCCTTGTTATCTCTAGGACTTAGGCGACTTGGGTGGAGTTATGTAATTGTAGCTATGATACCGCAGCATAGTTACAATGCGGTACTCTATTTAAGTAACTTGGAGTTCTAGCTTTGATCTATATTTTGAATCTGTTATCATGCTAATCTTTGGGTGTTTTGATTTCAGGAGTATGGCAGACAAAAATCTGAAGACGTACCAAAGGCGTGTTGACGAAGCCGCCATGCTTGGAGTGATACGGGGAATGCTGGAGAATCAAAAGAAGCAGACCGAGCTGATCCAGCAGCAAGCTGAATCGTTTCAGGAAGGTCTGCAGACCGTTCAGCAGTCCGTGATCAATATTGGAGCTAAGCCAGTTGATCGTGTAGGGACCGTAGCAGATTTCAGGCGTTTGGACTGTCTGCCTTTACCGGTTTAGAGGAGCCGTTGCCAGCAGAGCAGTGGCTAGTTGACACGGAGAACTTACTTATTGCGGCACAGATTCCAGATGATAAAAGAGTGGATGTGGTGCGCATTCAGTTAGTGGACTACGCCCGTGAATGGTGGCTTGTGGAGGAGACCCGCTTGCCCAAGCCGATCAAGTGGGCGGATTTTTCGAAGAGTTTCCTGAAGAAGTTCTTCCCGCAGACTGCACGGGAGGAAATGGAAGAGAAGTTCATCAGTCTAAAGCAGAATGGTGCGGCCGTAGATGTACATGCAGCTGAGTGGACACGGCTCAGTAGATTCGCTGGACCTTTAGTTGCCAACGATGCAGACAGGGCAAAGAGGTTCATGCGCAGCTTGGATGTGGACATCCAGAGGCAGATTGTCTCCCTGGGTTTGACCACTTTCTCACAGGTACTTACGGCAGCCCGAGAACAACAGAGCTTATCGGGGAAGACTGGGGGTTCACAGCAGTCAGCAGTTACAGTAAGGAAGCCGGCATTTGTACCAAACCGAGCTCATGGACGCAGAGGTATTCCAGTGGAACGTCGTGGCGTAACACCGATGAGGAAGCCTGTTGTCGTTGATCGAAGAAAGAGCGTGATTTGTGACTACTGCCATTTACCTGGACACGTGCAAAAGGATTGTCGAAGGAGGCAGGGATTCTGTTTAGTTTGTGGAGCGGCAGATCACACTGTCAGCGCATGTCCGTCGAAGCTTCATATGAGGGATGATATGCAGAAGCCTCCGCAGAAACCGTTCCAGAGACAGAAGCAGCTGACTCAAGGACCTAATCAGGCTCGAGCGTTTACCTTGACAGCTGAGGAAGCTAAGGCGTCAGGAGAAGTGGTTTCAGGTATTTTACTCGTTCATGGTTTTCCCGCATTAGCGTTATTTGATTCTGGTGCATCCCATTGTTTTATGTCATCCAAGTTTATAGCTACACACTCGATTACCTGCACGACTCTGTCTAGTTTCTGGGACATACACACTGGGAATGGGAAAATCATATCTAGTAGAGAATGTAAAGATTGCACAGTTGTTGTTTGCGGACGGGAGCTTTTTGCAGATTTCTTGGTGATTGATACGGGCAGCTACGAAGTCGTCTTGAGAATAGACTTTCTTGGCACTTTCCATGCTCACATTGATTGTAGGGCAAAGAAAGTAATTTTCCAGATTTCCGGACATCCCGAGTTTACCTTCACTGGAGGAAACAGTTCCGTCGGGCCAGTCGAGTTTAGGGCTAGGCCGACAACTAATATTCTTGCATCACTGGAGGTTGATAAAAGTGAAGAGCCAGCTGTTGTTCGCGATTTTATGGACGTGTTTGAAGATATATCGGGATTACCGCCGAAGCGGGACGTGGAGTTCGCAATTGATCTTATTCCTGGTGCAGCGCCAGTATCTAAAGCGTATTATCCAATGGCACCGGTGGAGTTGGAAGAAGTCAAGAAACAGGTTATTGAATTGCTTGAGAAGGGTTGGATTCGGAGCAGTAACTCGCCTTGGGGAGCTCCAGTTCTTCTAGTTAAGAAGAAAGATGGCACGAGAAGGATGTGCATCGACTATCGAGAGTTAAACCGGGTGACTATTAAGAACAAGTACCTGATCCCTCGTATTGGCGAACTATTTGAGCAGCTTAGTGGCGCGAGGGTATCCTCAAAGCTGGATTTGCGATCTGGATATCATCAGGTCGAGTGAAAGCAGAAGATATTTGCAAGACGGCGTTCCGAACTCGGTATGGACATTACGAGTACTTAGTGATGCCCTTCGGAGTAACGAATGCACCGGCGATATTCATGGACTTGATGAACCGAATCTTTTCACCATTCTTGGACCAGTTTATTGTGGTGTTCATTGACGACATTCTGGTTTACTCAAAGAGTATTGAAAATCATGCAGAACATTTGAAGATCGCACTGCAGACGTTGAGACAAGAGAAATTGTATGCGAAGATGAGCAAATGCGAGTTTTGGCTAGAAGAAGTAAAGTTTTTGGGGCATGTCGTGTCTGGCGATGGAATCGCCGTCGATCCCGAAAAGATTGCCGCAGCTCGAGATTAGCCGATTCCGAAGAATGTTGCGGAGATAAGAAGTTTTCTTGGACTCGCCGGGTATTACAGAAGATTCGTGGAGAACTTTGCTCGTCTGGCGGTGCCGTTGACCAAGCTTACGCGCAAGGAAGTACCTTTTGTGTGGACGGATAGTTGTGCGTCAGCTTTTGAGACGTTGAAGCAGAGATTGATAACCGCTCCTATTCTGACCGTGCCGGACAATTCCGGAGGATTAGTGATTCACAGCGACGCATCTGGAAAAGGATTTGGATTTGTTTTGATGCAGCATGGGAAGGTTGTAGCGTACGCATCGAGACAGTTAAAGACCCATGAGAAGAACTACCCAGCTCATGACTTGGAGCTTGCGGCTGTGATTTTCGCTTTGAAGATTTGGAGACACTACCTTTTGGGCGAAAGGGTCGAAGTTTTCACTGATCATAAGAGCTTGAAGTACGTGTTCACGCAGAAGGAGCTTAATATAAGGCAACGCAGATAGTTGGAGCTGATAGCTAATTACGATCTTGATCTTAAGTACCATCCGGGGAAAGTAAATGTCGTGCCGGATGCGCTCAGTCGGTTACCAGTTATTCAGATGTTGACTACGCAGAAGGAACTCGTGGAAGACTTTCGAAGATTCGATTTGGAGGTTGTGCTACCGCATTCTTCGGGACAATTGATGCAGCTGCAAGTATATTCGTCGTTGAACGAGAATATTAAAGCAGCGCAATCGCAGGATCCTAGATTGCAAAAGTTTCGAGAACAGGTTGGAGCCGGACTACGAACAGATTTATTGATCCACGAAGATGGTTCGTTAAGATATGGTAGCCGTTTGTGTGTGCCAAAGGGTGATATTCGCGAAGAGCTTATGAAGGAGGCACACAGTTCAGCTTATTCCGTACATCCAGGAGGCACGAAGATGTACCTAGATATTCGACAGCATTTCTGGTGGGAAGGCATGAAACGGAAGATTGCTCGCTTTGTGGCCAAGTGCTTGGTGTGTCAGCAAGTTAAGGCTGAACATCAAAGGGTTGCTGGTTTATTGCAACCACTTCCGATTCCTCAGTGAAAGTGGGAACATATAACCATGGATTTCGTGACAGCTCTACCGCTGAGTCCAAAAGGCAACAATGCAGTATGGGTGATTGTTGATCGTTTGACCAAGGCAGCTCATTTCATTCCTTTTCGGGTTGGTCAATCAACGGAAGCTTTGGCAGAACGGTACATGCAGGAGATTGTGAGATTGCATGGAGTACCGGTGAGCATCGTGTCTGATCGTGACACTCGGTTTTTATCACACTATTGGCGGAGTTTACAGGAAAGTTTGGGGACTCGATTGAAGTTTAGCACAGCTTATCATCCTCAAACTGATGGTCAGTCGGAGAGAACGATCCAAACTCTTGAAGATATGTTGAGAGCATGCATGTTGGACTTCAAGGGTTCTTGGGAGGATCATCTACATTTGGTGGAGTTTTCTTACAACAACAGTTTCCAGGCAACTATTCAGATAGCTCCATTTGAGGCTTTGTATGGTCGCAAATGCCGTTCACCTGTTTGTTGGGACGATGTCGGTGAACGAAGGTTGTTGGGACCGGATCTGGTTGTGCAGACAGTTGAGAAAGTTAACGCTATTCGGAATCATATGAAAGCAGCTCAAGACCGACAGAAGAGTCGGGTAGATACGTCGAGAAGACCTCTAGAGTTCGCCGTGGGTGATTTGGTATTCTTGAAGATATCACCGACTAGAGGGGTGATTCGTTTTGGAAGTCAAAGAAAGCTCGGTCCTCGATTTGTTGGACCTTTTGAGATCTTGGAGCGTGTTGGCGAGGTAGCGTATCGTTTGGCGTTACCGCAATCTTTGGCAAATGTTCACGATGTATTTCACGTATCACAACTCCGTAAGTATGTTCGGGATGAAATGCATGTATTGGATCATTCGGAGCTGACAGTACGAGAAGACTTGACTTTTGAGGAGCGACCGGTTGAAATTGTGGATCGAAGGGAAAAGATTCTTAAGAACAAGGTTATCTCTCTTGTACTTGTTTCTTGGGGTAATCGCTCACATGGAGAGTCCACTTGGGAACGAGAAGATGAAATCCGGCAGAAGTTTCCTCATCTTTTCTTGTAGTTGGTTCCCGTCTATCTTTTGTATTCTTGGAATTTCGAAGACGAAATTATTTTTGTAGTTGGGTATAATGTTACAACCGAGTCCAGTTCAACAAATTTCAATTACCGTATGTATGGTGTGTGGTATTTATTTCACTTATCTTGCTTAACTGTTGCTAGTTGTAATTTACATCGACAATTCAAATTCTTGCATATACAATTTAAGTCTTTTAAAATAAATTTTAAAAAAATAATTGACATGGCCTGCTTGACACCCCTAATCCTGTGGTAGCGTCCTTACGTCATGTTCTCGTCCCGTTCAGTGAAACGGACGTGTTTGGATGGCTACGCGCACGTACGTGCGTCCGTCTTGGGGGTATGCTTTTTAATTATAAAATCCTTCATTTAAATTTTTGGGGTCTGCCAATAAATTTCATATTTCAAATTCAAATTGTTGGACCCGACCCGGGCGCAATTCTAAATTCTTTGGTATCCCGCCAAATCCTATTTATTTTAAATTTCTTTAAAATCGGCTTAAATATTTTACAGCCTAATATATTTTTCTAAGCCAAAGTTATACCGGTTTAAAACAATAAATCTTTATTAGATTTTCAAAACAAATTTTTCCCTTTCCCCCAACCAATCATATTTCCCCTTATACCGACCCCACAAATCTATCTCTCTCTCTCTCCCCTTCGCTATTTCTCTCCTCTCTCATCTTTCTCTTTCTCTCTCTCTCCCTCTCCTACCTAATCTCTCCCTGCGCTAAAGTCCAATTTTCTCTCTCCCCTACTGTTCCTCTCTCTATCTCTCTCCTCTCGATCTCTCTCTCTCTACCGCGTCTCTCTCTCTCTCTCTACCGCGTCTCTCTCTCTCTCTCGTCTCTCTATCTCTCTCAATCTTTCTCTCTCTCCTCCCCGAGTATCTCTCTCTCTCTTCCCTTTATATTTTTCTTCTTCCTCGTCGTTCTCTAAAACTAAACGAACCCATCCCTGAAAACCCTAGCCGCCTTGCCTCTTCTCGCCATTGCCCTAGCGCCGACGCCATCATCGTCGCTCATCGCCGCTGCTCCCCCTCGTCGACTCCACCCTCTCGTCTTCCTCCTTCTTCCTCTTCCGTGCACCCTGCACCAGCAACCGCGCACCCCCTGCACATTGCTGCACACCGTGGGATCACCGCCGGTGATCTTGATCCGTGCCCCTGGCCCTCGCGCACCCCCTCAGTGAGCATAGCTTCCCTTCCTCTTCTTCTTCTCCTTCCTTCTCCTTCTTTTCTTTTCTTTCTTTGCTGTCAGTTCTGTTTTGATCGCCAATGGTCGCTGCAGGTACCTCGTCGGAGCTCCGTCGACGCCGTCGACCCTCACGATCCCCCTACAGATCAATGTATGCTCCCTCTTCTCCATCCTCCTTCTCTTCTCTTCTGCAGTTCTCTTTTAGTTCGTGACGTTCACTGTTTTCTAGTTCGCCGGAATCCGACCGTGCCGGCGACGTTTCCCTACGACCCAGCGAGGACCTCCGACCCGTGTGACTCCACTGTTCGTCGTTTGGGTTCATTCCGTGAACCGTGCGAGCGTCGCAATTTTTCCCCGCCGACGTGTAACGTTCCGTTTTCCGTTTCGCGACCCGTCGAGGCAAGTGAAACTTGCTACATGCTATTTTAAACTATTCGTATGCTAAATTATTTATTTCCTGTTAAATCTCTAAATAGAATCGATAAAATTGGATTTCAAGTTAACCGTATAGAGTTCCGTTACACATTTTATTGTCCCAAACTTGAAACTTAATGTTGCATCTAATTATTTATACCTAATAATTACCTGTAAGTGATAGACCACATGATCGCATCTGTTTATAGCCATGATACCCCTTTTATCCAGTTTTTAACCTATCGGACATCCATGTGCAACTTTAACCGGTTTAATCACAACTGATAACTGTACAGCTAATTAATTAAATTTGCTTTACTGCTTAACTTATTGCTTAGATTGTGTTGTTCATAACCATGCTTGATTATTTATAACCATGATTATGCTAGCTGTTTATGAGTACCCACATGTTATCTTTTACACCCTGGCCTGACTTGCTACACACCTATTGATTGACCCGACATGGTACCGTACACTACTTGACTTGACCTGATGTACCATGGCTTGATCCGTTACCTGATCTTGTGTCTAATGCCAACAAACCTGACATGTAGTCCTCACGGACCATTCCTGTTATCTATCCAGACAAACCTGCTCTTACCTGATCCTGTGTTGGCATTAGTTCTTGATTTCTGAATACCTGACTTGACATACATAACTTGGGGGTATGGGGAAATCAATGATGAAACCTGACTTGTAACTCAATAGTTCGATACCTGTTCTGATCAGTCTTACGGGCTAGGCCAGCCCCGGAGTGATGATGCTGACATCACTCATCTGTACCTGCTACCTTTTACTGCCTAGCGGCACGTCTCAGATTAAGCCTGAGAATCTTGACCGTGGTCCCGGGCACGCACGGGATACTATTGAGTTACATCGATGATTCATCAAATTGATTTCAAAAACTTGAGATTAGATAACCCAGTAGACCAGTTTAGTTTACTCACTGCACACTACCCCGCACTGCCTGATTTATATTGCTGTTACACCTGCTTTCATTCATGTTTATATTTGCATTGCATGTTACCCTGTTTATATTTTATCACTTGATGACATGACGCGCTGACGTCTGGGTTTTGCATGGCCCAGATTCCGTACCTTTGTTGCGGTCCGAGCAGGAGTACTTCAGCCAGCAGGCTGAGCAGTGAGGTTTCTGTCGTAGTTAGTTCTTTCATTTTCTGCATTTTATTCCTGATGTGAGCCCGTATTATGGGACATACATTCCAGTTATTTTGTATTGGATCTTTTGCTTCCGCGCTTTTATTATTATTGACTCATGTTATCTTGGCTTATGGACATGTATTAGATAGCTATATTTTGTTCTTGATATCTCTACAGCCGTAATGTGACTGTGGATGGATACTTCCTACCCACAGGTAGCATGGTTGGCTATGTCACGTGCCCAATTTAGCGTACTCTGGGAAGCAGGGCGTGACAGTTATATGTGATATAACCGGATTATTAAATCAAGTGTTGATTTAATAATTTGATATATTTTTATATTGGATATAATTATATGTTAACTAATATTATTGCTCACTAATTATTTTCTTCATAATCTATATATATATATATATAATGAAGCATGGCATAGATTTTCTATTTTGGGAAAATAGAAAATGTGGTGGAAAAATGGGGAGATTTTTTGGGCATGGGTGTAGCATGGCACATATCATTAGTTTTTTACTCTTGACTCTCTATTCAAGCATAATTGCAATTTATTCCATGCTTGAATAAGTGAGGTCAAGTGTGTAGCCATTCCACACTCATTCATACTTCACTCACTTGAGCTCATTTGCTTTAGTTCTTCCTCTAGATTTCTCCATTTTCTTCACCTCCACCTCCAAGTCCTAACACTCACATGAGTTGTGAAACATATGACTTGTGAGGATCGTTAGTGAGCTAAACACCCCTACTTCACCATCCTACACTAGATTAGCACTTTGGTGTAGTGTGTTTCCTTCACTAAAGATAGTTTAGTGAAGAGGTAGCTTGGATTAGAGGAGCTTCAGATGGATCATCATTGGCACGAAGATCACAAAGGAAGCTCGAACATCAGGTGGAACCTAGTTGAGTCGCGTGGACTACTACACGGAGCTTTTGAAGAGAAGGACACGGTCTACATAGGTTGTTGCCTCCTTTCTCTTAGCTAGTTTAGTTTATATCAAGCTATAAATCCTAATCATCTAGTTTAGATTCTTGTTTAGTGTTGATTACCACCCCAAATTTTTTTATAATGGCATGCTTGATGCTAGTAAAACCCAGTGGTGGTACTGATAAACACTTTTATTGAGAAATCCAAACTTGAGTGATTTGAACCAAGGAACTTGCAAACTCTAGTTTTCTTTTCTAAGTGAGGTTGGAGAGCTTCACTGAGTGGTGATATGCATTGTGTAAACTATATTCAGTTTGAAAACTGAACAAATAAAGAGAGTTTGCTGTTGAAAAGGGGAGGAGGAGGTGTCACCATGGAGGGTGAGATGCATGTGTGCAAGGGTGAGGTGTTGTCTTGAGGTGCACCTCATGGTGTGTTGTGGGTGAGATTCATCCTAACCATAACCTCATGATTCTCACAATATGCACATAAACCCCCACACAAACCTACATACCTTAAACAAATTAAGACTTTCCACTAAAACATTTCTTTACAAACTAAAAGTCACTTTAAACTAATTATCATATTACTTAAATACCATAACCATTTATAAAAAGTCTTTTTATCAAAATTTATAAAATTTAATATAACATTTTTAAAATAAAATAAAATAATTAATTATCTAAAAAAATTCCGAAACGTTACAATACCCCCCAAAGAAAATTCGGTCCCCGAATTAAAACCTAAACACACGTACCTTCAAAAGGATGCGGGAATTTCTTCTGTATCACATCCTCGGCTTCCCAAGTGACATCTTCGCTATTTGATCCCCGCCATAGAACCTTTACAGATGGAAGTAACCTTGATCTCAGCTTCTTCACCTGTCGGTCGAGAATAGCTACCGGCTGCTCAGTGTAAGATAAATCACGTTCAAGGTGTATAGTCTGATGTTGGATAGCGTGAGAAGGATCATGAAGATACTTGCGAAGTATAGACACATGGAACACAGGATGCACATCGGGAAAACTTGGAGGAAGTGCTAAATGATACGCTACAACGCTCACCGTCTCAAGAATCTCATAGGTCCAACATATCTGGGACTGAGCTTCCCCTTTTTCCCGAATCGCATCCCTCTCTTCATCGGAGAGACACGGAGAAATACATGGTCTACCACATCGAACTCAAGTCTACGTCGACGACGATCGACATAAGACTTCTTCCTGCTCTGAGCTACTCTCATCCTATCCTTGATTATCTCGATTTTCTCAGTAGTCCCATGGACCAACTGAGGCCCTAGGAGGTTGCTCTCGCTCAGCTCGGTCCAAACAGACTGGCGACCGACTCTTCTGTTGGATATAGGGCCCTCAAGTCAATTATTGGATCGCAGGCACGTGATTTCAATGATTGAGAGAGGACCTATATCGGTAGGACAGTCTTACTCAAGATGATAGTATGCTATCTGGTTTATCTTTGTCATCGTGTACATGCTTTAGATGATATTACAGATTACTATTACACGTTGATAGAGCCCTTAGGATTCTTGTTTGACTACCAGCAGTATGATGGTGATCATATACGTGAGAGTTGGGTAGTCTATAAGCAAATCCTTAAAGTGTCCCCAGTCATGGGAGTTTCGAGACTGGGTATCGATACTCCATTAGTAGACTAGTGTATACAGTCGAGACCCCGACGAGGGGCGGTGGCCGGTCTCACAAGCCATTGGTGTCAGTTGGTTCACCTAAGATGTATACAAGTGCTCATTGGGTTATGAGTACACCGGACAGGACTCGCCAGCAACCTGCTAGTTGGTATTGTACCTAGCGTCAGATAGCAGTTCCCTGGTGACATGTGTACAGGTTAGTTCATAGACCTGAGATCGTCATTTGTCTCGTGTGAGTTCCGACTGTGCTTTGATTACTACCCTACCACGGCTCAAAGGAGTCGTGCAAACAGGTTTTAGTTGGGTACAGTCCCGAGCCACATGGAGGCAGTGAGCGGATCGGCAGGGGATTCATCTCTCCCGGTATTGGGGGTGAGATCGTGTTGTGTCTAGGAGAGACATTACACGAAGTCCTTGGCCAAGACAAATGAGATTTACTGGTAGGTATTCCAGTAGTTTCTCAGGGTGTTCTGGGCTACACTCCGACACGACTTGTACCGCTTTTGGGGGTCTGACGTTTACCAGCCCCCTAGGCCCGACATGCGATACTCATAGATGAACGGACCGGACGGTACGGATATTATCACTGACAGGCTCAGTAGGGTTTCAACAGCTTCCCTTTTGGTCAATACCTGGGCGCCCGTTACATACAGGTAGTACCGCTGACGTGCTAGTGGTTGAATCCACAGCCAGTGTATTGATGAGTCTTTAGAGTCCCCCACAGATAGTTTTCCCAAGGTTCGGGCGAAATGTTGTAGAGGCCGTATGGTTTTATGGCAGGGTTCGATCATATACGTGCACTTGTACACGAATCATGATCGGACGGATCATACTAGTGGGCTTTGGTTTAAGTCGAATCCTAGTATTAGATTTGTTGGATTACTTTAGTCTCATCGTATTTGCATTCAGTCGGAATGCGGATGCAGGTATGTATATACAGGCGAGAGGTATCCTTATGATCCGTCACGGGTTTACTTTAGATGTTGACATATCTTATTGTTGGACTAAACATTTGGATTGATGTTTAGATGGTGGAAATTGTGAGTGGATGTCATGATTTAGTGCATTAAATGTGCCATGTGCTTCATTGGTGAGTCATAGTATTAATTTTTGTGCTAATGTCACATTTGTGATTGATTATTGTGTTGAAATGAGAGGTGGCGAGAGAGTGGACAGCCACTTAGCCTTGGGCTAGCTCTTGGGATTCATATGAGGGCTCTCACAATTCATTCCAACACAATAGAAAAGAAAAACCTCTTCTTCTTCTTCTTCCTCTAGCTCACAAGTTCCACCATGGCTTCATCTTCAACCTCCATCAACACACTCTCATGTGTTGAGAATCAATGGATGCTTGAGACAAAGTTATCACACACATTCTCTACTTTGCCTTGGACATGTCGGCTAGCAAACTTCATATCCGAGTTGCTTCGGTTTGAAGCAGGAGCCCGTAAAAAGACTTCTTGATGTGGTGCCATTTTCGATGAGAAGACCGGAGATCGAGCGAGATCGGAGATGCCGCGAGGAACTAGAGATGGTGGCTAAAGACTGAAGGACACAGATCGATCGGTATAGCCATTCTATCTTCTTTCTAGTTAGCTAATTTAGTGTTAAAGGTTCGATCCGAGTGAAAGAATACGATAGCGCCGGTTTCGTAAAAAGTTTTTGTTCCGCATTTGGTCTCGGATTGACGGCCGGGGCGCTACTGTAGACTTACAACTTCCTCCCAGATAACGCCTCAAATGGTGTCATCCGAATCGTCTCCAGAAAACTATTATTATATGAGAACTCAACCAAAGATAAGTAATGATCCCAACAGCCACCCAAATCTAGTGTATAAGCTCGGAGCATATTCTCAAGAGTCTGAATTGTACGCTCCGACTAGCCATCGGTCTGTAGGTGGAAGGCAGTACTGAAACTCAAGCGAGTGCCTAAAGTATCCTGAAGCTTCTGTCGGAGATGACTGGTAAACGGTGTGCCTCTATCAGAAACAATACAGGTCAGAACTCTGTGCAATCGCACAATCTCATCAATGTAGATCTGGGCATACTGAGCATACCCGAAAGTAGTCTTCACCGGAAGAAAGTGAGCTGCCTTCGTCAGTCGATCCACAATCATCCAAATGGAGTCATATCCTCCACTAGACCTTAGTATACCAACAACGAAATCCATGGAGATCTACTCCCATTTCCAATTCGGAACGGGTAGAGGCTGCAACTCTCCAGCCGGTCTCTGATGTTTGGCTTTGACTTGCTGACAGGTCAGGCATTTCGAAACGAAGTCAGACACATCGCGTTTCATCCCTTCCCACCAGTACACGTCTCTTAAATCATGATATATATTGGTAGACCCTGGATTAACCCTGTAGGAAGACTGATGTGCCTCCTCTAATATCATACGCCTCACCCCATCGACACCGGGTACACATAACCGGGTCCCAAACCATAGCACTCTCTGGCTGTCAATCGTAAACTCAGAATCCCCATACTACCGAACTCGCTCCAAAATCTCTGAAAATCGTGCATCCTCGGGCTGTGCCTCCCTGATACAATCAAGTAAAAGTGGACGAACACGAACATGGGCAAACGGTCCACCTATAGAGGTAAACTCAAACCGAATACCACTGTCGCATAAAATCTGCCAATCAGCATCCGACTGCCCATACTGAACCCAAATACCACAAGAAAATCCCAGGTCTCCTACTCAATGCGTTAGCCACTACATTTGCCTTGCCCGGGTGATAAAGAATCTCACAATCATAATCCTTCACCAACTCCATCCAGCGACGTTGCCTCAAGTTCAAATCTCACTGCTGGAATATATACTTCAGACTCTTGTGGTCTGTAAAGATTTGGCATGACTCTCCATATAAATAGTGTCTCCAAATTTTCAGTGCAAAGACCACCGTGGCCATCTCCAGATCATGGGCAGGGTAATTCTACTCGCGTTTCTTCAGCTACCAAGAAGCATAAGCAATAACTCTGCCGTGCTGCATCAATATGCAACCTAAGCCCATACGAGACGCATCACAATATACCGCAAATCCGCCTGAGCCTAAAGGTAAAAATAGAACGGGCGCAGTCGTCAAACGAGTCTTCAACTGCTGAAAACTCTACTCACATTCCTCAGTCCATAGAAACGAAACTCCCTTTCGGGTTAAACTGGTCATAGGAGCCGCAATACGAGAGAAGTCCTGTACAAAGCGACGATAATAGCCCGCCAAACCCAAAAAGCTACGAATCTCAGTCACTGACACGGGTCTGGGCCAATGCTGTACCGTCTCAATCTTCTTCGGATCAACCAGCATCCCATCTCTCGAAACAATATGACCCAAGAATTCCACATTGTCAAGCCAGAAAGCGCACTTCGAGAATTTGGTGAACAAATGATGCTCCCTCAAAGTCTGCAATGCGATCCTCAAGTGCTGCTCGTGCTCCTCCCGACTCCTAGAGTATATCAAAATATTATCTATGAAAACAATAATAAACTGGTCGAGGAACGGCTTGAATATCCAGTTCATCAGATCCATGAACGTTGCTGGGGCATTGGTGAGTCCGAACGACATCACCATGAACTCGTAGTGCCCGTAGCGCGTCCGAAAGGCAGTCTTCGGAATGTCATCATTCCGGACTCGCAATTGATGATATCCAGACCGCAAATCAATCTTCGAGAAATAGTCGGCTCCCTGCAGCTGATCGAACAAGTCGTCAATACGAGATAATGGATACCTATTCTGCACCGTAATTCGATTCAGATGTCGATAGTCAATACACAATATCATGCTACCGTCCTTCTTCTTAATGAATAGGACCGGAGCTCCCCATGGCGATACACTTGGACGAATGAGTCCTCTATCAAGCAATTCCTGCAACTGACTCTTGAGCTCCTTCAGCTCCGTCGGGGCCATCCGATAGGGCGGTATAAAAATAGGCCCCGCGCCGAGAATCAAGTCAATACAAAACTCAATATCGCGCTCTGGTGGCAACCCTGGCAGCTTAGCAGGAAACACATCCGAAAACTCTCCTACAATCGGAATCTGGTCCAACGGGACCTCATAGGCTCCCACATTCTGAATAAACGCCAAGAAACCACGACACCCCTTCCTCAAGAGCCATCTAGCACTAAGGGCAGAAATCAGGTTGGCAGGAGTGACGCTACAGTCCCCCTGCACAACGAAAATCATATCACCGGGAAAACAGAATCTGACCGCTTTTCCTCGGCAATCAACGTATGCATGACAAGCGTCCAGCTAATCCATACCGAGAAGTACGTCGAAATCTAGCATATCGAGAAAAATCGAGTCGACTAACGAATATCTATTACCAATACATATAGAACATGACCTGTATATACGTCGAGCTGTGAAAAAATCTCCTACTGGAGTAATCACAACAAGCGGTAACTCTAACAACAATGAATCTCTCCCCAGAGAAAGTGCGAAGTGTGCAGACACGTATGAGTGCATAGAACCGGGATCAAACAAAATATGCGCATCTAGGGAACATACGGGAAGAGTACCTATAACAACTGCATTAGATGCCTGGGCATCCTGGAGAGTCAAAGCGAAAACCCTAGCCTGACCCCTACCTGCATAATAATATCCTCTTCCTCGGTTTCCTCGTCCCCTCTGAGTACGTCCTGCAAAACCACGGCCTCACGGTGCAACTGTCTGGCGTAGAGTAGCAACTGATGGAGAAAGTAATGCCATCGAAGAAGAAGGTGGAGGGGGTAAAGTAGTCTGCGGAACTACAGGCCCTCCCCAGCATCTACACTCTCTAGCCTAATGCCCTGGTTGCTCGCAACTGAAACATGTCGACGGCGGCCTCTGCTCCTCGGGGTACGAGCCATACATCCGGCCGTGAGCTCAACCTCGACCACTACGGCATCCTGGAATGAATCTGCCTGGCTTCTGCCAAACTGCCCAGAAGCTAATCCAATAGGTCTGGCTCACTTTGATTCTGGAACAACCGTCGTCTCGTTTAGACGCTCCTTCAATCGAATCACCGCGTCCATAGCCTGTGCATATGTATCGAAATGCTGGAAGCCCATGGCAAGGAACAGTTGTGTATCCAGGCTCCTCACAAATCTCTTCACCTTGAACTTCTCTGTGGGAACTAAATATGGAGCATAACGCAACAACTGGGTAAACTGGAAATCATAATTTGTCACATACATATCGGCAGTTTTCCGCAATGCCTCAAAATGACTGGCTCTGGCGTCTCTCACGCTCTATGGAAGGAATCTAGCAAGGAAAACCTCAAAAAACTCTGCCCAAGTCGTCGTAGGAAGATCTGCCGCTCGCCCTCTCTCCATCGACTCATACCATGTCTGGGAAAGTCCCTCTAACCGAAAACTGATCAGCTCTACTGACCTTGTATGTGAGCATCTCAAGGATCTATCGATCCTAGCCATCCTATCAAGAAACGACTGGGGATACTCTGTTGTGTCTGCCCCTGTGAACATCGGAAGTCTCAACCTCATGAACTTTAGGAGTGATACCTCCATAAACATCATGACTATTGGTGCGACTGTCTGAACGAGATGTACTACAAGCTCAACGATAGTCAATGCCTGATCCTGCCTCTGTGTACGGGTGGCCTCGGCCAACTGCCCCATCATCTGCTGTAAGCCTAACATGCCCTCCTCCAGTTTAGTCATCCGATCGGGGAGATGAGGACATCATGTCCCTATGCCGTCGGGATGTCTAATGGGTCAGTCGCCGTCACTGGCGGATCTGTCCGAGCTGCATCCCTGGCTGCGGCTCACCTAACTCGCGTAGCCATGGCAACTGGAACAAGAAACGAGAGTTGGTAAGGTGTACGAACAGGAACAACAATTATAGAGAGTCAAAGGAAGAATTAATCAAGACATACATCCTAAGGTTACTTAGACGGGGTATCGTATCGTAAATATACCGCGGAACATAAGTACGGTACGTTACTCTTCCTGAGTTACCTCCTCCATCAAACCAGGGAAAATCTAAATAACGAAAGTGCGAGCCTAATACTCTTAAAGTCACGTCTAAGTTTCATAAGGTTAAACCTAAGGCTCTAATACAAACTTTGTCACGATCCGAATTTGGCACGTGACCGGCACTTAGATTGTATAATGTCTAAAAATGCCGACACAATCCGAATAAGCCAGAAAACCAAGATCTAAAACCCGTTTGCGGAAATAAGAAGGTACGGTTTTAAAAATAAAGAAAATGAGGTCACATGTCGAATGGTTTTTAAAGTGAGGTTAAAACAATTGGTTTTAGTATTGGAAATTTCGACAGCTCCTACTTTGTAATTTTTTAGAAAAACAAGTACATAAACATTAATATAGCAACATCCCCTATTTGGGAGCAAAATCAACGCCAATCGGCGGAAACAATCCACGCAAATAAAATACGACGCTCAAAAGCGAAGAATCACATGCATAAAAATAAAAGAAATCACAATCTAACATAACTAGTCGATTCCACTCAATCGACCCAAAATACATACATAAGTATATCTCGTTCTAAGTCAAAAAATATACATGGTCTGATAGAGTGACTCTAGATACAAAATACAAATACCAAAATAGGCGGTTACTAAACATGTAACCCGCCTAACAAGATAAGCGATGAAAGCTGATATGTGTATCCGCAACGCCGCTATGCGTCCACACATCTCTTGCAAGGAACTAAGACACAACGGGGGTGAGTTGCCAACTCAGTGAATAAACTAACATCCAACAGTTGCATTCGTATGCATAACGAAAGATCGACTAAAACTATGCATTAGGTAGACATGATATATAATAGCATATGAAACATGAATATATAACTATAGCGCCTGTATAAAAGAAAACAGAAATCTCATCAAGTGTTCCAAAAATCTTGGTCATTTTTATAAACGATCCTCAAATCCAGTGTCAAATATCGACACAAATCTACAATTTTAGCAGGCATCGTTCCCCGAACGATCCTGACAACCAACAATATAGGTCGGTATCCTCCAAATATCCGTCGTGTTTCTCAAACTATCTCCTGTATCGAGTGTCCTCGCTAGACTCCCCGTCTCTAATGCGGCTTTCCCGTCCCCCAGTCTCGACCGGGTCCACCATGTATCCGACTGTATAACCCACCACTCAGTTCGGATAACGTAAAGATCCGCAACCGTATAGCCCCCCACTCGGTTCGGAATAAAATTAAGTCATAAAAATAGAAACTCATGGTGGACGTATCATATAATCATGAAGGCCCGTAACATTATACATGTGGTGAATAAAACTCAAATCAAGGAAAATCTCAATTTCCATATTTCATGATACAAGTAATAATAATGAAAATGAGATATGATATGTGTCAAAACAATAGCAATACTGCGTGACAACAGTTATTCATGATACTAACAGTGCGCAATGGATTATAGGTGACATGGCAAGTTCTAAGTGTGTACGTGACATGTTAATTACCGATGGGGTATGGTGTAGCATGTAAGTATGTGTTAGTGCAGTATAACTCATCGGTAATAGTGCAAGTGTCCTATCAGGTGTTAAGCAATAGCGATTAATAAATATGAATGAATACAATGCAATACTATGTCTAATTATACAAACAATATGAATGGAAAATAAATATAACAAAATTTCTAGTTTCGAGCACAATACGCTATCCATACAATGTCCCCCGATAGATGTTTAGTCTACTCACCGGAACAAGTCGTGATCTACTCGAATCCCATCACTCATTTTTCCTTCCTTACTGCCTCCGAAGTCCCCGCAGTCAAACCTAACATCGAAAATAAACTTTCGTAGATAAGCGGCTAAATTCCGATACGGTGAATACGTAAATCCTAAGTAAACTAACTTATGTAACGTGATACGTTTGAATATTGTGCGTTATACAGACCCAAAAGCTAACTAGAGCTACCCTGAATCGTCGTATTTTGAGAAAACGCAAAAACGTGATACGAAATGTCTGTATCACACGTTAAAATATTTAAAAAAAACAAAGCAATTAGCTTCCAGATTTTGTTTACAGACTATCTAGGAAAATCAAAATATATCAAAGACCTACTATAATCTACAGAGAGATACCCACCAAAAATCAAAAGCTAACTTATCAGGAAGACCGGCGGTAGCAGGAAAATCAGATATTCCGCCGGTCGAACAGTAAAGGGATGGGTCCGGGTTTTTAGGGTGTACTCTAGGCTCTAACACTATTCTACTATATTGTTAAATTTATTTAGAGATTAGTATAATTATAGCAGATACTGGCAGAGCTAAAATTCTAGCTAAAATACGTTTTTCCGATATCGAAACACTAATCGGTACAGAACTCTTAATAAGATCTAAAAGTTTGAGGGTTATGCCTATTTAAAGGATTCCACAGAGCTCAATTTTTAAAAAGTGCACAAGGAGTTGAGGAATCCAAACTTGAGTGATTTGAATCAAGGAACTTGCAAACTCTAGTTTTCTTTTCTAAGTGATGGTGAAGAGCTTCACTAAGTGGTGCTAAGCATTGTGTAAACTATATTCAGTTTGAAAACTGAACAAATAAAGAGAGTTTGATGTTGAAAAGGGGAGGAGGAGGTGTCACCATGGAGGGTGAGATGCATGTGTGCAAGGGTGAGGTGTTGGCTTAAGGTGCACCTCATGGTGTGTTGTGGGTGAGGTTCATCCTAACCATAACCTCATGATTCTCATAATATGCACATAACCCCCCTCCCCCAAACCTACATACCTTAAAGAAATTAAGACTTTCCACTAAAACACTTCTTAACAAACTAAAAGTCACTTTAAACTAATTACCATATTACTTAAATGCCATAACCATTTATAAAAAGTCTTTTATCAAAATTTATTAAATTTAAAATAATATTTTTAAAATAAAATAAAATAATTAATTATCTAAAAAAATTCCGAAACGTTACACAACTTAACG
The DNA here is from genome assembly GCA_030015575.1 of Agapanthus africanus. Taxonomy (NCBI): domain Eukaryota; kingdom Viridiplantae; phylum Streptophyta; class Magnoliopsida; order Asparagales; family Amaryllidaceae; genus Agapanthus; species Agapanthus africanus. The sequence goes on along the minus strand of CM057344.1, from coordinate 11,491,423 downwards.
GAGTTATCAATGGCAATTGTCTTGGAAAAAGACACAAATCCTGCCGTTCATGTGCAACAGTTGTCGATTTCTTTCGAACATAAGATTTTAACAATTTATATCAATTCACATGAAAAGACATGAATTCAAATCCAAACTGAAATCTAAACTCAAACTCGAACTCGAATGCAAATTCGAACTCTAACCTAACTCGAATCTAAACTCGAACTCGAATGCAAACATGAACTCTAACCTAATTCGAATCTAAACTGGAACATATACTCGAACCCAATTTACTCGAACCAACTTGACTTGAATCCAGATTGCAATTGTCATGACTCGCACATTACTCGACTCACTCGAATACAATCTACACCTTTTGCAATCTAGGATTTTGATCAAGACATTTCAATCAATGAATCAAATCAATTAAGTATATTAATCAGTTATATATATATTATACTCGGGATGCTTGGAATAGTTTCTTGTGTGAATCCAACGGAGTTTCAGGAGTCCCGTATTAAACTCTTTTTTATTTTACTCGAATATCAGTCGGGTTGACTCATCCACAGCCTAGAGCCCCGATACTAACACATGAAATGGGCTCGTATTTCCTTACTCCTGGAGTCCCACTTTTGAGCTCGTGAATACTTTTACGGCTGCGTTGACATTCACACTTAGAACTTAACGTTAACATAGTAACCATCTAGAGACCTATAGTATATATTTACCCATGATCATATACTCTTACTCGTCATATATATATTTTACACTTGTCATTTTTTTTACACCTATCTATCTTTGGGACTTACCGAGCGCTAGTTTGCTGGCAGGTATTCCACCCACTTTTCTTCTCTTGGAATGTTCGTCAGATACGGTCGAGACGGAGGAGGTTGAAGCCACAGAGAAGAACTACAACCAGATCGCTATTCAGGGCTAGCTCAGCTTCATTTGTTCTTCAGTTAATGTATGTCACTTGTTTAGGCATTTTCCTTATTATATTTACTTTCCAGTATAAACTCTTGTATTTGTAAATATTGGAAGTTGGATATAAATAAAAATATTTGTTGAAAAATTGTAACACCCTAATACTGTTATACTATATTTATTTGGGGTATTTCAAATCTTGCGGCAAAATTCTTTATTATTGTTGCTTTTGGGTTCCGATTGGTGCTATTAGCAGTTGCGGTTATTATCCGATCAGACCCACATGTTTGAAACCCATCATGGTTCAAGATTATATCAAATATTTGTTAATACAAAGGATCCATGTAAATCGAGATTTTATAAATATATATGATATATTTTAGAATCCACATATCTTTTTAAAATACAATATAAAAATCAAATAACATATTTGGTTTTCTAGCCTTGCATGTCATGGTACTCCATATCATGTGGTTGCACCTATATATCATGTCATGTCCTAATTGTTAAAACAGACCCGTTTTGATCGCTACGTATAATTACGTAGATCCGTACTTGAAAGTATACATTTTTATTTACTGAATATCGCATTATGGTTTAAAATTTTACGTATATTCTCTATATTGAAAAACTAGAATTTTAGAAAGGACACGGGTAATATTCGGAGTAATCTTATATTAGCTGTAAAATCCATACATATAATATATATATATATATATATTATATGTGTATATATATATATATATTGATTAAATTTATTAAATTAATCTCTCTCGTCTCTCTTCTCTCTATATATAATATATATTATATAAAAATTATTAATAAAATCTAAACTCCCTATCTCTCTCTTCTTCTTCTTTTCTCTTGTTCTTTTCTTTCTTCTTTCTTGTTCTTTTCTTTCTTGATCTCCGACCCTCTCGTCGGACTCGCGCACGTCGCCGACGATCCGGAAGACCCAGTCACTGTCGTTGTCCAGCCCACTCACCACGTTACGTCATTGCTCAGTCAGGTCCAGTCCTGCGTGCGTGAGTTTGTATCACGACTTTATTTCCGACGTCGGACGTGACATCCGCATCTCGACGTGAGATCCAATCAGGCAAGTTTTAAATTTGCAACATGCTAAGTTATTATATCGATAGTTATATGAATAAGAATAGTGCATGTGTTTTATTATTCAGCAAATATTACCGATTAACAATTTTACAGCATCCATCTGTATCCGTACCGATAATACTTTATCTAGTTGCATACCGGAATGTCACAACGTTATCATACTACTATATTAGTTCAATATGTTATCTAGATTGTATCATATCATACATGGTAATGGACGTATAATGGTCATTACATATAGATACATATGCATTCTGGTATTGGTCGTGTTTCGATATTAATTACAGTTTTACATTGGTATCTATTTTGGATTAATATATATTAAATGACATGTTCACGACCTACTACCAGATTTGTTATTTGGATCTTATTGTTAATTCCGACAATCCTGATTGTTGTCCTGACGGACGTGACTTGTTATCTACATAGACAAGACCTGTACCTGCTTGATTCTGTGTTGGTATTAGACTTACATCATCAATACATGACTTGAACACGTAACCTTGGGGGTAAGGGAAAATCAATAATGAAACATGATTTGTAACTCAACAGTTCGATACTTATACTAATCAGTCTTTACAGACTCGGCCAGCTCCGGAATGATACTGCTGACATCATTCATCTGTACATGTTACCTGTTTTTTGCTTAGCGGCACGTCTCGGATTCAGCCCGAGAATCTTGACCGTGGTTCCGGGCACACACAAGATACTATTGAGTTACATCGATGATTCTATTAAATTGATTTCAAAAACTTTTAGAATAGATAATCTAGAAGCACGGTTTTTAGAATACACATCACATACAGATACCTCTTTGTTTTATACATGTGTTTATTATTTATATTTATATTTAATCATAGCATCCTATTCTGGTTATCGCTATTATTTTGATATTATGACGCACTGACGTCTGGGTTTTATATTGCCCGGTTCCTCTATCTTTATCGCAGGCTGAACATGAGTACTTTAGCAATCAAGTCGAGCAATGAGGAGTTAGCTATTTAGTTTAGAGGCTCTTAGTTTATTTTTCTATTGTTGTGAGCCCATATTGGGACGTGGTTCAGATACTATTGTTTATTGGATCTTGATTCGTTTCCGCTATATGCATTTCTTGATTTTATTTATTGTGGCAGATGGACATGTGTTAGCTAGATTATATATTTTACTATTCTTGATATCCTATAGACAGCCGTAATGTGGCTGTGGAAGGATGATATCTAACCACAGGTAGCATGGTTGGCTCTGTCACGTGCCGTAGTTACGTATCTTGGGAAGCGGGGCGTGATAAAAATTTTGCAGTCTCAATTTATTCTTGTATTGTGTATTATTATTTCAATACGCTTAGTATATTTATTTAGGGAATGACCTTTTCTGGATAAATATGTCGCGGACTTGCCACGTCACTGTTTCCGTTTATTGGGAAGCAGGGCGTCGCACGCCCAAATCCTATTATCAAAATCGAGAGAATAAGAGGGGAGAAACAATAACGAAATTAAGAGGATTTCATGTTGAGATGCAAAGTCATTTCCATATCGTTAAGTTACAAGAGTTAAGGGAAAGATAAGATTCAAGAATTTGAATGACAAGACAATAATGTGGCAGGACATATTCCTAAAATTCTGGATTTTAAGGACAATGTGTTGGGTATCCTAAAACCTATGGCTCTGATACCAAACAAACCATGTCACGCCCCACTTCCCAAAATACGTGACCACGACACGTGACAGAGCCAACCATGCTACCTGCGGTTAAAAGTCATCCCTCCACGGTCACATTACGGTTGTCAATCGGATATCAAGAACGGTAAAATATATAATCTAGCTAACACATGTACATCTGCCACAATGAATAAAACCAAGAGATGCATAGAGCGGAAACGCATCAAGATCCAATAAAACAGTAGTATCTGAATCACGTTCCAATATGAGCTCACATCAATAGAAATAAAACTGCGGCAATAAATAAACTAAGAGTCTCTAGACTAAATAGCTAGCTCCTTATTGCTCGGTTTGATTGCTAAAGTACTCCTTATCTGCCTGCGATAAAGTCAGAGAAACTGGGCCATACAAAACCCAGACGTCAGTGAGTCATAATATCAAAACAATAGTAATAATCAAGATATGATGCCATGACTAAACATGCGCATAAATAACTAACACAGGGTAAAACAATGAGCTATGTGTATGTGATGTGTATTCTAGAGTCTGTGCTTCTAGATTATCTATTTTACAAATCTTTGAAATCAATTAATGTAATGCTCATCATAACTCAACAGTATATATCATGTTCATTCCCCATGGGACTACAATACAATGATTTATTCCGTAACGCCCGGAATCACGACAAAACGTCCGGAATCACGGCAAACAATGATTTATTCCGTAACGCCCGGAATCACGACAAAACGCCTGGAATCACGGCAAATAATGATTTATTCCGTAACGTCCGGAATCACGGCAAACAATAATAATATCCTCTTGAGTAACGTTTCGGTTACATTCTTGATTTCCTTTTTTTCCCAAGGTTCTGTGTTCAAATCAGGTATTGCCAATATAATCTAATACCAACACAGGATCAAGCAGGTACCGGTCTTATCTATGCAGACAACAAGTCATGTCCGTCAGGACAACAATCAGGATTATTGGTATTAGCAATAAGATCCAAGTAACAGGTCTGCTAGTGTATCGTGAACATGTCATGTAATATATATTAACCAAAATAGATACCAATGTAAACTGTAATCAATATCGAAACACAACTAATACCAGAATGCATATGTATCTATCTGTAATAACCGTTATACGTCCATTACCTAATGCAATCTAGATAATCATATTGAACCGATATAGTGGTATGATAATATCGTGATGTTCCGGCATGCAATTAGACAATCTATAATCAGTGCGGATACAGACGGATACTATAAAACTATAAATCGGTAATTTCTGCTGAATAGTAAAACACGTGCACTATAATTTATCAAATAGATATTGATATAATAATATAATATGTTGTAAGTTTAGAACTTGCCTGATCGGATCTCACGCCGAGATACGGATGCCGCGTTCCGACGTCGAAATAACGTTGCGATGCAAAACGTACGTACGCAGGACGTGACGTGGTGACTGGGTTAGACGACGACGATGACTGGATCAGACAACGACGGTGACCGAGTCGTCTGGATCGTCGGCGACACGCGCAACTCCGACGAGACGGCCGGAATCAAGAAAAGAAACGAAAGAATGAAAGAAAAGAAGAAGAAGAAATGGAAAGATTTGTTGCTGTTGGTGGTTATGGGGTTGGCGAGGACGGAAGAAGGATAGGCAACGGGATAACAGTGACGATGGGCTGCCGTCGGCGGGATAGCGAGATATGGCTGTGAACCCTGAATGGTGATCGGGAAAGTGTAGAGTTGGTGGTGGTGGTGGCCTGGGGTGTGATGACATGCAAGGCTAGATATCAAATATATTATTTGATTTTTATTTTGTATTATAAAAAATATGCAAATACTAAAATATATTATATATGTATATAGAATCTAGATTTGTATGTATACTCTGTACTAGTAAATATTTGATATAATCTTGAACCATGATGGGTTTCAACCATGCAGGTCGGGTCGGATAATAACCACAACTACCAATTGCACTATCTGCAACCTAAAAGCAACAATAGTAAAGAGTTTTACCGCAAGATTTGAAATACCCCAAATAAATATAATATAACAGTGCTAGGGTGTTACAGTTTGTGTGCATAGTTTAGGACTTACTGACCGGTTCCTAAAAAGAAAAAAGAAAAGGGGGAAAAATCTCATGCACCACTGGTGCATTGAATAACCCCAAAATGCGCTGTATCGAGCAACCCAAAAATGAACCGAATGTATTTTTTTTTTTTTGACAAATACCGTCATCGTTTGTTTTGAGAAGTGTATTTTTCCGGAGGTGTTAACTGCGTTTTTTAAGTTTCTTGATATTATCTTAAAAAACCCTGAAAAGTCGATGGTGTTTCATAAAATTTATCCTTTCTAAAAAATTTGAGTCATATGGTCAACTGTTGCGGGGGAAAGTTTCACAGGAAGACTTGATAAATCAATATCAACCTTCATAGCTTAGTGCATGGATGCATCAGTTTAAATACTGTTTGCATATTGATCTAGATATGTAAAACTTTCTACAGTTAAAAAATGCTAACTTTGCAAACACGTCCTCCACATCAATCTTCATAACGGTCAAAGATATAATCCCTAATATTTGTGGGAGTTCATTTGTTCTTTCTGGGAAGAGACATGTAAGGGTTAGGCCTTTTTATTGTATTATACATGTAACCCGCATCTTTGATTAGTACTCTCTCTCTCTCTCTCTCTCTCTCTCTCACACACACACACACACACACACAGTGGACAACGACTTCTTTCAAAACCACACTAATTTCTTATATCTCTGTGTAGGCGTGATTCCATTATGTTTATGATTATCTTGGTTTGTTGCTGATTTAATTTTATGCGTTTCCATTATAAAGGGGACAATTCCCTGACAAGTATCTTTAAGGTCACATGGCAAATTTGTCATAAAAGATCTAATATAACGACAAAAGCGTCCAGATCACACGAAAATCTACACAACCATACACATTAGGTCATGGATATCAAGATGAAGGTTTCTATCATGCAAAAAATAGATTATGTTGATTTATTAAGATAGTATGGTCTTTAGCAAAATCATAGTTTACATGTAGCATTTAAATAGATTTTGGCAAATTATTTAGTTTTCGGCCAAATATGAAAAAAAATTAACTTGATCTGTTCATTTTTATCAAGTAATTACCAAGCTCTGTGAAGAGCGTGCAAGTGTAAATTCCAATTGTGCTTGTATGCACGTGTAAATTCTGACTGCGCTCGTGTGAAAAGTCCTTCATTTCACCCCTAAAATTGATCCCAAAAAAAAGTCCATTTGGGCATCCAGTTGCATTTGGACGTTTCCTGAGGGCATTCTCGGAAATCAGAATAATATGACTTTGCACATTGAAAGAGTGCAATAATAAGCATTCCCTTATCAAATGGATAGGGATGGTAGACCGGATCAGGTACCGAGCGGATTTAGATGGTATCATATGTGTATCCAATAGTCGTAATCGGATTGAGATGAATATTTAAAAAATAAGATGCGGAATAGAAATAAACGCACTACCGTATTTGATAAAGAAAAAATAACTACAGATACCAAACCTGGAGTGACCGATAATAGGAGGTAATGCAGTGAGCACAAGCCCAAGCTGTCGGTTACCAATCCAGTAGATAAAACATCCTGAATTTTGTGCCATTAAAATCTTGTGCCTGAATAATTTTGTGCCATTAAATCTTGTGCCTGTGGATAGATACGGGTTCAACCCAATATGTGTCTTTACTTGTGTCATAAATAAATAACCAGAACACCCAAAAAATACAACATCAAAACACTTCCGATATGATAAAACTCTTCAGATATGATAAAACTCTGCTCTTGTACCAACCGTTTATAACGGGTTCTATATTCGTCAGTATCTGACATTTAAAACATAAAAATATCGAATACGCTACAGAAAATTGTGGAACATCACTTCCATTAAAGAACAGATTCAAAAACACTTTGCACAAAGTTAAAACTAACAGTCCAGCAAGAAAATTAAATTACAAAACCTTATGTTCATTTGAGTCATTACTGTTAAAAGCTGCATCATATAATTACTTACAGCTGTCTTTTACAAAAATCGTATGATGCATGGCTAGAACAATTCTTCTGTTATTCAGTATGCACATAATTTGATCAATAATATAAAAACAGCAACTGCTGAATTAACTGAAAACAACAAGCAGTGCCTCAAAAAATACAATAACAATCAGAGACCCATAAAAAAAATTTAAATGGTTGCATTGGGCAAATTTTTCTAGAAAATCTGGTGTTCTTTGCTGCTTCGCACAGCATCCAACTTCCAACTCTCTTTCAATCCAAGAATCGTCACTAGACCCATCCAAAATTATACCACTCTCTATGTTCCTCTTTCTCATATTCATCAAAGATTTATTTTTGTCGGCATTAATCTCATCAAGGCCTTTGCAAACCACTACTTCACAATCCTCGACCACACCATTTGTGCTTTCGGAGTGGGTTTCCTGCTTTGATCGAGTAACTCCACCATTTGTTGAAGAACCGCTGTAATGAACAGCAAAAAGCCCAAGAAAGAAATATCATATGATGATTTCACACTCGCTAGACTCACAATTAGGTTTTTTAAATGCAAAAATTCAATATTTATAATGAATGGAGAAGATGCTATGAAAACGCTATTTTTTTAGAATGCCAAACGACAAATAATTGATCGGGAGCTTAATTTCAGTAAATTACCAATTATTATCGATATATTTGTTTTACACTAAACTATCTAAAACTTTGTAGATTACAACAAAACATTAATACACTGCACATGTTTCTTGGTGAATTATACCCGAATTTACGCAACATAATGGCATCAACAACATTTGTAAAAAGCTGTTGCGATAGTTTGCTGAAAAAAGGATAGTACTGTTAATATGAAAGTATTTGGTAGCGACATGCAATTTAAAAGGGGTTTGGTAGTTTAGTTGGAAAATTGTTTAGTTTTAAGACGTAAAATGAAATTAAGCCTAAATGCAAAGGACCTATGAATAGAAAGGCATTACATATGTCCTATGGTTGCTTTGCTTTAGCCCTGCAGAAAAAAGTCACATGGTATTTTATTTGATCACAAGATACAAAAATAATGACGAAGTTGAAAACTCCGGAGAAGAGTTATCTTACCATCTAACTGGTGAGGGATAAAATCGAAGACCTGCCACCAGATACAGCCATATCCTGATTGAAGTTTCACATTGTGATGCTCAGCAGTAAAGTAAAGGGACCCAGCTGCAATGTAATTGGGTGTGTACCGAAGGCTGAGTGTCGTCCGAAGCCTGTATTGCATCTGTAGAATGTTTTTCGTCACCCTATTGAGATGGGAATGGGATCCAAATCTTCGGCAGCCGCGAACAAAACCGTCGTTAATTACAAAATGAGGGAACCTCCGATTAACGGATCGAACGAGTCATGCGAACTCAACGTGCAGTATGCGTGTGTTGTGTTTTGAGGGTGCTTTGGGTATATCGGAGTCTCGCAGAGTTTACGGTGGTCCCGCTACCCGGATAGCGGGTTGAGGGTCAAGAGGGCTAGCAGCCCCCTTGCGGGATGCGGGACAGCACCAAATTTCTAACGGGAGGAGCGTTTTGAATGTGTCGGGAGCTCCTGAAAAAAGGGGAAAGAGGGTAGGGAACTTGCTCTTGTGCAAACGAAGGGTTGGCGCATACGCCTGAAGGGGATTGGCACATACAAGAAGGTTGGCGTTGGCGCTTTGGCACCCGCGCCAAGATTTCGAAGATTGAACTCCCGGGGGTTTGGCACTGAGTTTTGGCGCCTGCGCCAAGATTTCGGCATTTAAGTTCTAGTGGTTTTGGCGCTTGCGCCAGGATCTCGCAACTTAAGTTCCAGGGGTTTAGCGCTGGCACTTTGGCGCCTGCACCAAGATTCCAGAACTTAAGTTCCATGGGGTTATGGCGCCGGAGCTTGGATTTTGAAACTTAAGTTCCAGGGGGGTTTCCCAGGGGGGAAGCACCCAAAGGGGGCTCTCCTCGATGGGGTCATCCCCACTCTTCTCCTAATCTGGTCCAAAAATCTCTCTTGATCTTCAAATCTCCGGATTTTGAATCTTGGATGATGGAAAAAGGGTCCTTTTCCTTTCTCCAAGCCTCGTATCTTATCAAAAATGGGGTTTTGGAGGTGGGGTTTTTTTCTTCATCTTTTCTCTTTTGGGTCTTGAGAAGGAAGAAGAAGGGATGTAAAAATCACTCATTTTTGGAATTTGATGGAGGATTCACTCTTCTCTCAATGGGTTTATGGCTAAAATCTATTTAGTTTTTGAAAAAAGAGGGGTTAACCTCTAGATTTAATTGAAAAATGAAGATGAGGAAGAACCTTGAGGGGGAAGAGGCGGCTCAGAACCCTAAATTGATTGAGGGTAATCAAAGTTGTTATTGATTTTCTCATCATGTTTGTCGACTTCTCTTTTTACATATAGCCTCTTAGGCTTTTTCAAATGGCACTTGTGCCTCTCATGTGCTTATTTCTTCTTGCACATAAGCCATAAGATTTACAAAATTTTGGTTTTTTGCTTATTTTCCATACATTTATTTCTAAAAATTACATTAAACTAATTTATTGCCTTATTCTTTTTGGCATGGGGTCGGCCCTTTCCATGCTAGGGCTTGACTTGGACTCAGTCCCACTTGCTTGGGGTTGACTTTGACTTTGAATTGGTCAACGGAGTGTAATTTTCGACCCTAACAGCACCAACAAGATATTATATTCCTGCATTGTGTATATATTTTCTTAAACCAGAAGTATGAATATCCACAAATAATCTGGGCCGGACAAAATATGTGGGGGTGGGGGGGATGCAAACGATATCTTACAAAACAGAGAATTTGAAATAAATTAAGTGAAAAAGAACTGAATATACAGCAGTAAGGTAGGGGACCAACCCCAACAGCGATGTCGACGTGGCAAATTCCAATTCCCATTGAGATTTTGCCTATTTTTTTTAGATTAAAGGGGTGTACACCTCATAAAAGACAAGCGCTTTACAGTATTATCTCATAATATTAAACAATAGACATCACTCAATGGGATGTTGTGAGGCGGTGTGGCATGAGCATCATATAAAGACCCTGTACGATAATGCAAAAGAAGCGTGAAAATGCTAATAAAGTATATCAAAATTCAGCTAAACTATCAGAGATGTGATCATAACAAAGCATATTATAAATCAGTAATCTAGAATATCTTTTTAGAAAATTCTGGTTATATTCAAAATTTGTAATTATTGGAGAATAAGCTGTAGAATAGTTAGAATGATGAAAAGCTTGAGAACAATTAAAGAAAATTTTCTATTCATAAGATGGTGGCATACCAGTGGTACAATGTAATTATAGGCTGTTTGCCTCACATCCTTCGGAGTTATTTGCAATAGCTTAAAAGCTTTATCAAGAGGTTTATAAGGATGTTGAACGTCAAAATCAAACCGAATGGTGCACATCAGCAGCCTTTCCCCAATTAAAATTAGTTTTCTGTCTATCGAAGATATCCTGCCCATTTAAAAAAAGAAGGGGAAAATTGGTGAAGCGCTATACGATAAGCACGCTTAATTAACATCACAGACTAACTGTTGTTTTTATTACCTTCATATGTATTCTTTGAGCAGCAACAGGATTGTTTCGTCTCATACGCCACTCTAACAATCTTATCCAAACGGTAAGGGATGGTATCTTCAACCTTGGAAGCAAAGAACATGCAAACTGTTGCAATTGTCTGCAAAATGTTTTGATATTAGAAAAGACAGAAACGCAGAACACAATTATTACCAAACATATTAAAGCCTGTAATATCTGGGTTACTATACCCAAAAAAAAAATTAAATAAAAGAAAAAAGTGCAACACGCAAACTATCAGAATGGTCTGCAAAATGTCTGATAGTAGCTTTCAGGGAGAAAGAAAATAAAGAGAGAAAAACATTACACAATTATAAGCAGAACAAGACAACAGCATTCATATAATTAATCAAAAAATATCGGAGATAATAGATTAAAAATAAATCAATCGGAAACAAAGCACATTTTTTTGTCATTCTCTGGGAAGTCTTCATGACATAATTTGCTGGGTCAGAGGCAATGATGCAATACAGGAAAAATATCTAGGCTTTGGAAAGTATCACTATATAACACAGTTGAAATGAAAAGAAAATTGAAAATCGCTGGCAATGATTCACGAAGAGGACTGGTACTAATACCTACTAAATACAGGATTGCGAGGACTAGTACTAATACTTACTAAATACAGGATTGCTAAACAGACGGCCATTAAGTTGCATAAATTTCCTCAAACATAATTATGTAGCTGCAGATTGGGTACACTCTTCAGGGGGCACAATGGAACACAAACTCAGGTCTTCGTTTACCATAATTGTAAAAATACGGAGGCCTAGAAGTTCTCAAATCCTTGGGCAATGGCAGATCTTTCAGACCGACTATTTTCACCTGAACTGATAAAAAAACTTGATAGATAATTCAGCAAAACATTTAGCATCTGGTAGGGAAGAGAATGAAATAATTAGATTCCTGTGATACGTGTGTGTGCATGGCAGCGTAACGTGTATATCAGAACCATGCATGCGAGTATTTATGATGCATACCTGCCATTCATTCTTCACATGAGATTGATGGAGATAAAAGCGATGGCAAAACATCATTGCTGTTGCAATAGCGACCTCAGGCCTGCAAGAAAAAAATTGAACATTCTTCTTAAACATAATAAATGGCATGGCTACTTACAGCACATAAAAACTGTAGCGGTTTGAAAACATTTTAACAAGTACCAACATGCAAGTCAAAATAGATATCAATGTAGAAATCCCCTCAACAGAAAACAAAAAGAATTTCTCAAGATAAAGACAGTAAACAAGGGGATAAATTTGTGGTAAAAAAAGGAACCGAAAATATGCTTATATATGCCAGTGGAAAAACAGTAAATAAGGCAATGGATTTGTAGTCAAAAAAAGAAACCAAAATATGCTTATGTATGCCAGTGGATAAAGACAAGAACAATGGAAAATAATGGATAATAATGAGACGGTCATTTTGTGCAGTTCCTTCAGTTAAAAAAAACAAGGCAATAAATTTGTAGTTTATATCTCTATATCAGCTTAATTGTTTCTATTTATTCAATGATTCCATCATCAGTATCTATTTATTATTTTAAAGGGTCTTGGCGCTATTTGCTGCCAAAGCCTACTAAAGTCTGAGCCCAGCCCTTCAGCTTCGATTCGCTCTTCGCTTTCCACAACATCGCATCATTCCGTAAATATGTAAAATTGATGTTATAATTTGGTTGCAAAATAAAACAACTATTTAGTCCCCGCTTGAAAATTCAACACTTGGTGTTCCGTAAGTTGAGAAAGTTCACATCCGAAACTAAGACAGGTCCTTTTGATGATGCTCTACCATAGTCTACCTAAGGATTTGCAAACTATTTTAGATTTGATATAGGTGAAGTACTTTAGATTTACCTTAGGTGTACTTGATGGTTTGTTTTGTCAAAACTGCTATATTAATGATGCCCTATTAGACCACAAACCTCAATACATCCATCTTGGTCAGCCTTTCGTTGCTTTTCTGTAGTAAATTGCGATTCAAATTAGTCCATCAAGAATGAATAGGTGTTTTCATACCTATGTTTTGATGTGGGCCAGTTGGACTCATAGATTTATTTAGATTCCAGATGAATTTCATATCCAAATCTACCAGCACATCAAGCTTATCTATGGTTTCATTATAGGATGCCCTCAGTACAGCTCAACAATTATTTCCCTTTTGATTACTGCTAAAAAAATTCACTCTAAGTGATACTACATGAAAGAGAAAGAAGACTCTTTATATACAGAAGTTGACAAACCTGGAGCATAAATTATTTATATTGAGAAAGTGAAATCAATTGAAGACAAGCCTCTAAAGATATAATGTCTCGTCAATCCAGCTACTACGATGAATCACCACCATATGTAAATTATTATTTCTGTTTTGATGAATTATGCACTGCCCCCAAAACCCAACCTAGCCCCCCCCAAACCCCCCAACCCCAAAAAAATGCTTGCAAATAAGTGGTCAAAACCATAGCCAACACTAGAAAATCTTTGTGCTGTATGGATAGAGTGGTTACAACTGTATTGATACGTGTGGGACAAGACCAATAAGTAAGATGGATGGCTAACCTGCCTATATATAGCGCCGATCGATGGATGAGTGACCTTTCAATAAATAACATCACCAATACAAGGTCTAAAGTCCAATATTTGTACAATTAAAAGCTGATTAAAGTTGCTTGCCTTAGATAAATTTTTATAAGCATCTCAATTTTTCTCTTAGATAGCAGCCATGGAACATCATTCACATGAACACAATAGCAGCTAAGAAGCCGGTGATGAATTGTTCTCTATCTGGAATTGTTATTTATAGTATTGCATGTTGTTAGTGCTTGCACTTAGGGTTTATGGATCAATGCACACCTCTCATTGTAATATTCTCATAGTTATTTCATTCACTTCACTTTTAATATATCTTATCATGTTGCTAAGCTGAAGCATCTTCTAGATACTAATTGGATAAACAAAACATGGTGTAGAATGCTTCCTTTTTTTTAATTGCTTATACATATGGTTATATGACACCATTGGCATTTCTGAAGATTCTGATATAAATGTTATGATGATATTACTGTCATTATCATTTAATAGCATCTAGCACTGCTTAGCAGATTTGAATCTGTCGGTCTTTATTTGACTAAATGCTTAATATTACGATCCAAGTGAGTTTATCTAGATTCGGATACAACTTGCCACATATCAATTGCAGCACGCTCTTACGCAGCACCCAAGAAATGGAAGAGCAGAATAGAACGTATCACGATACAATTCAGATGTTGCTATAACTGTTCTCATGTACATAATTTCTACGCTCCATCTTTATCCTTTTCTTGATGTTTCACCTAGAGTGAAAAGATTGATACATTTTCCAAATTCCAATGTCAGGATTGAAATGGTAATAAATCTGGGTTGTCAATACACTTCTATCTTTATTCAAGTTGATGATAGAGAGATTGATTCCATTATTGCAAACATCTTGCAATCTATCTATATATTATATATAAAAGCCCTATCATGGAATATTCCCAGCAAATTCACGCTTCTCGCCACACGAGGACCTCACGTTAATTTTCCACCGTAAAAAAGGGTTCTTCGATAATTTTCACGCTGCAATTTCTTGCTTCGTTCGATGTTTTTTCCGGGGCTTTCTCTGCTATTTCTAGGAGAAGAGACGGGGCTTTCAGAGACAGCAACAAATAGATGAGAATGAAAAAGAGGATTTAAGAGAAAAACAAAAAACCAAGCTCAAGATGGTGAGAATCAAGAAGAATATTGCTTTTGCATGGTATGTGATTGTTTCCTCTTTTCAATAGATCTGATTTTATTTTTTCTTTCCCATTTTGTCTTTCTTTTCTTCCGCATATCCATGACCGAATCTTGATTTTCGGTTATTTTTCGTTTCGTTCTGATTTTTCCATAATTTTTCACATATGTCCATGACTGAATCTTGATTTTGGGTGGGTTTTGGCCAAAGAGCGTTCTCCATTTTTACCTTTTCAGGTGATTTTGGCATGTTTTTTCACGATCCTAGATATGCACAAGGAGAAATTGAAAGAGATGAGACTTTATTATTATTTTGTTTTAATTATTTCACGATGTCAAAATCTAATTTCTGCCATTTTTAGAGCCGATTACTTTTTCTATGGATCAAACATATATTTCATCCTTCAATTCACAATATTCAGCGCTGTTAGATTTCTATCGGTCTCTTTTCTTTCGTTGCAAATTTACATTCATGTTGCTATGCATATTTGCTAGTTGTTAAATAATTAGCTTCTATTTTATATTCTTGAACTGTATATATTTAAAAATATTTTAGTCTAATCAGGTTAATTATGTCTTATTATTCCTTCGTAAAAATTTCTAATAGCAGATTTTAAGCAAAGATAAACTTAGAAGCGGTCAAATATAAATTAACTTAAAATACAGAAGACGGAGGATAAATTCCTTGCAAGAAGACCAAAAGAGACACAAAGTGCAAATTTACTTAAAACATAAAGGGCGGAGTATAATTTTCCACGCTGTCTTCTGGCGTAACTTATTTCCTTGAAAACACGTAAAAGCAATAAATAACTACATGCCGATATAATGCAAAAGTTATGACATATAATGTAAGGTTTGGTGCTATTTTAATGAATATAATAGTGTGATTATTTGTCGTATGCTAAAATAGTTAATATTATTCTAAAATTTCTAAAACCGACAGTAAGAATTTTATAGAGAATTCTATAGAGAAATTTGAAAAGAAGCAAATTTTGACAAGTTGCCGAAAAATTTGCATGCATTCTATTGGTGCAGCAATAAAGTCTAGATAATTTTGAAAAGGCTTCAGAAGATTTGATCCGTCTTTACAAAATTGCAGAGATTTCCTCGGTTTTGCTATAGTCAGGTATTAATGCAAAGTTTTTATTTCGGTTTCTGTCCGCTATTCCTAATTTCGCCGCATGATTTACAACAACTCCTGTCCTAAGCTCCTGCTTGGCTTCTTCCTCCACACATGAAAAGTTTCATTGAACATATCACTTCTGAAAATTAGACATTTTGAAAATTCATTTTAATAAAGAGTTTAGACCAAAAAAGAGGCTCATTAAAACTTCTTTCTTTCCCAAAGCACTTTCCTTCAAAAAGATTACCTAATGATGAGATCCAAAAGGTTACATCATATGTGATTCTAATAATCGCATCTACTTCTAGATTGGAAAGATTGAGCATCCTACATCCATAAATTTGCTCAAACGTGGATCTTTGAAGCACCAATTTTCTCATTTATAGCAGATTATGTCTCTATAATTTTATTAAATTATTGTTTTTATCGGATTTTGCCTTAATACAGTCAATTATATATGCATCTCTTGTCGCATATTTTCCCCTCTGTTTATAAACCATTTGAAATTTACATCCAATCGCTTGATTTAGATACATTTTATAAGACCAATAAATTGATGTAACGAATCAACATGACACAAACCACTCATTTGATTAGTCACGATATTACTATTTTGCTCTCTTCTTTAATGGTTAACAATTTTTTGGATTTTTTTATTCTTAACAGTGATGAATAAGAAACCAACAGCTCTATTACCTAATCTTATCATTGGCATGCTCATAAACTATAAGCAACTCAACTTACACTAATTGTTTCAAATATATAAATTATATGCTTTGTTTAATTTTTGCCTGCATTGATAAATTATGTTGCAGTTGTTATCTTTTATCGTGCTATAGCTTTGCTATTATATAGTTTGACCATTGTTATTAATCTTGATGGCTCAATGACATCAGTTGCTTAATTTGCCTACAGAACGCAAGTGACCCTTATTGTCTTATTTTAATTACTAGAATTATTCAATGAAATTTGAACATACTATCTAGATATGGCATTCACAATGCTAAGGGATATAATTTGTTTATTGGATCAAATGACATAAATGCTTGCAGTTTTTTTGGTTGCATCATTCACTTAACCACCATGCCACTCTATCTTCAATTATTTGGTCGAATCCTGATTGAAGATCAATCAAAAGCACATTTGTACTTGATATCACTTTTCAATATTTATAAGTGTAATAATTGTACAAAGTATGTATGTATGTGTGTGTGTGTGTGTGTGTGTATATATGCTTCAATTGTTTCATACAGTTGACATATGCAATTCTTTGATCCAATGTCATAAATTTTTATTTCAGATACACGTATGAGCTTATGACTTACAGTTTATGAACACCGAAACGTACAGAGTTAACTAATGAAGAGCCTATCACTTAAAGTTCATGAATTCAGAGCGATATGCATAACTATACTTGTTATGCTTAATATAGCTTTTTAGTTGGTTTTATTTCTGTACCATTGTTCTCTATAATAAACTTAAATGCAGCATTTTTATTAAACATATATGTTCTTCTTATATCACTTTATAAGTAATTTTCTCTCATAATTACATATGCTTGAGATAAAGGATCGGTTGTTGATATGTGTGCTTCCTTTAGCATTTTTGTATTAATCTTGGCAATAAAAGAAAGAGGCGATCCCTTTATTATAATTTGAAGAAATTACACAATGTTTGCCGACAGATGCTATTTTGTTCATATCTCTGTATTAAATGCACATCATTATTTTTGGGTAACTCCCTAAAAAAAGTTTCTTCGAAAATTTTCACGCAGCGATTTTTTGTTTCGTTGGGCGTTCCGGGACCTTCTTCGAGATATTTCCTTTTCTAGAGGGGGCTTTTAGAGACTACATCAAATTGGTGAGAATGAAAAAGAGGAATTAAAAGAAAAATAAAAAAACAAGCTCAAGATGGTGAGAATCAAGAAGAATATTTATTCTGCATGGTATGTGATTGTTTCCTCTTTCCAATAGATCTGATTTCATTTTTTCTTTCCATTTTTTTTCTTTTTTTCCTTCCACGTATCCATGATTGAATATTGATTTTCGGTAATTTTTCGTTTCGTTCTGATTTTTCTATAATTTTTCGCATATATCCATGACTGAATCTTGCTTTTGGGTGATCTTTGACAAAAGAGGTTCTCCATTTTTACCTTTTCAGGTAATTTTGGCATACCTTTTCACGATCCTAAATATACATGAGGAAAAATTGAAAAAGGTGAGACTTTATTACTTTTTTTTGTTTTTATTTATTTCACGATTTCGAAATCTAATTTTTGCCATTTTAGAGCCGATAACATTTTGTATGGATCAAACATGTATTTCAACCTTTGATTCCCAATATTCGGCGTTGTTATATTTCTATCAATCTCTTTTCCTTCGTTGCAAATTTACATTCATACTTTATTTTTTTGAGATAATAATTTACATTCATGTTGCTATGCATATTTGCCAATTGTTAAATATTTAGCTTCTATTTTAAATACTGCATATATTTTAAAAATATCTTAGTCTTATTCATCGGGTTTATTGTCTTTTTTTTTGTAAAATATTTCAATAGCTGATTTTAAGTAAAGATACATAGACAATATTTTCTTACGGAACTTATTTCTTTGAAAACACGTAAAAGCAACACATATCTGCGTGCCAATGTAATGCGAAGGTTATAACGAATAACGTAAGGTTCAGACTTATTTTAATGAATATGATGTAATTATTTGTCATGTGTTAAAATAGTTTATGTTATTCTAAAATTTCTAAAGCTGGCAGAATGAATTTTATAGAAAAATTGGATAGAAGAAATTTTGATAAGCTGTTGAAAAAATTTGCATGCACTCTATTGCTGCAGCAACAAAGTATTGATAATTTTGAAAAGGCTATAGAAGATTTGATCCAGCTTTACAAAATTGCAAAGATTCTTTCGGTTTTGCTACGGTAAGGTATTAATGCAGAATTTATATTTCGGTTTCTTCCCGCTATTCTTAATTTCTCCGCATGGTTTACAACTCCAATTGTGTCCTTAGCGCCTCCTTGGCTTCTTCCTCCGCACGCATGAAAAGTTTCATTAAACGGATCACTTCTGGAAATTAGACATTTTGAAATTTCATTTTAATAAAAAGCTTAGACCAAAGAAGAGGCTCATTAAAATTTCTTTCTTCCTCAAAGCTCTTTCCTTCAAAAGATTACCAGATGACGAGATCTAAAAGGTTTGCTCACATGTGATTCTAATAATCGTCTTTACTTCCAGATTGGAGCAATTGTGTATCCTACATACATATATTTGCTCAAACGTGGATTTTGTGGCACCAATTTTCTTATGTTATGGCAGGTTATGTCCTAATTTTAATAAATTGTCGCTTTTATCGGATTTTGCCTTAATACAGCCAATCATATCTGCATCTCATGTCGCATATTTTCCCCTCTTCTTATAAATCCTTTAAAATTGACATCCAATCGTCTGATTTAGATGCATTTTATAAGACCAATAAATTGGTGTGATGAATCAACATGACACAAACCACTCATTTGATTAGTCATGATATTATTTTGCTCTCTTCTTTAATGGTTAGCAATTTTTTTGGGATTTTTTTATTATTATCTTAACAGTGATAAATAAGAACACGGGCGGCTCTATTACTTAAGCTTATCATTGGCATGCTCATAAACTATAAGCAACTCAACTTACACGAATTGTTTCAGATATACAATTCTAAACTTTGTTTAAATTTTGCTTGCATTGACATATTATGGTGCAGTTGTTATCTTTTATCATGTTATAGGTTTACTATTCTATAATTTGACTATTGATATTAATCTTGATGGCTCAACATCTGTTTCCTAATTTGCTTACAGAACTCAAGTGACCCTTATTGTCTTATTTTAAGAACTAGAACTGTTCAATGATATTTGAACATACTGTCTAGATATGGCATTCACAAAGCTAAGGGATGTAATTTGTTTGTTGGATCAAATGGCACTCAAATTCTTGCAGCTTTTTTGCACTTCTTAACCACCATGTTACTCTATCTCAAATTTTTTATTTTAGATATACGGATGAGCTTATGACTTACAGTTTATGAACACCGAAACATGCAGAGTTATTTCATGAAAAGCCTCACTTACAGTTCATGAATTTTCAACTACAAGCCTTGAATTACAAAGAGCGATATGCATAACCATGCTTGTTATGCCTAATATAGCTTTTTACTTGGTTTTATTTGAGTACCATTGCTCTATATAATAAACTCAAGTGCAACATTTTTTTTAAACATATATGTGCTTCATATACCACTTTATAAGTAATTTTCTCTCATAATTACATATGCTTGGGATAAAGACTTAATTATTGATATATGTGCGACGTTTAGCATTTTTCTATTAATCCTAGCAATAAAACAAAGACGTGATCTCTTTATTATAATTTGAAGGAATTATACAATGTTTGTCGACTGATGCTATTTGTTTATACCTCTGTATTAAACGCATATCATTGTTTTTGGGCAACTCTCCAGGCTCGTGCATGGCACGGGAGAACCTGCAAGTAATATATATGAACCATGAGACCGCATACCACCACACAATGATATCCACGACTTCCTCTATCCCTTCTAAACTATCGCTGATAAGCGAATGCAACTTTATTTTTGGAAGGAATATAAAAGTCTGTAAAAGATGGAGACTTTACAGGTTCCTTTTCTATATCTTTGTCCGCCAAGTTACTTCAACATTTTAATACTAGTTTAACATTATATTATACGACACTTTTAATTATCCTACGTTGCCTACGCTTCATTTGGCTCGAAGTGTTGAAATTCCATTCCATTTTTGGATAATTAGATCATGGTCATTTGTTTTCTATAATTCAACTATAATGCATCCGTTTAGTAGAATGCAATACTCAACCAAAAATTTGAAAAGCAATCAAAGAGATACTATATACTTGCTTTCTTTGACTAGAATTTGGCCTAGTTTGGCTTCAAACATTACTCGGATTAAAAAGGTACAAAACCTTTTACCTTCGGGATTAGATCATTTGGATGAATTATGTATAGGTAATTCATCTTTTTTCTTCGGATTGGGTTATTTGGATGGGTTATCCAGTATCCCCGCCGTCGCCGACCCCAATCCAAAAAACCAGAATAAAAACACTCACATACAAAAGGGTCGTTCTATTAGACTAGAAAAATTGGTTGGCCTGCTTTTTCATTAAATTTTCTCTTCTTAAAATGTGGAGAGCCTTTCGTCACCTCTGCCTCCTATATCTTAACATCCATAAAATCTATTTCTTTATTTTCAATTTCTGATATTGTAAATAAAAGTACAAAGATAAGATTATATCCTAAACTATCCAAACATGGATTTAGCATGAAATCCTTATGATCCCCTTTTGGCGTAAGGCCTCGTTTGGATATACACTTAATGCCGGATCTAGAATCTATTGTTGCTAAAAAAACATGATCCGGCAAACTACAGAGAAGGGCTTGCGAAGATTTGGTGACATTAAACATTTTCTTATATCTACTCTTATAATGCAAACTCCAAGGGTATGGATAACGACATCTATTGATGGCCTATATCTTTATAAAATGAATAAAAAATGAGAAAATCCCCAAATGAATTCTCCCATTTCAAGCTATACATATTATTTCAATCTCCCCCCCCCCAAACAAAGCTATCAACATTATCATTCTTTTTTTCAAAATTTAAACCGGCACTTTTAATTTTTACTATACTATTCTCAACCCTCCGACTTTCACATACACCAAAAAATAACTGCTATATAAAAGATATTGATGTTTTTCAGGTTTATCACACGTGAAAAAACTATTCTCGCTTTAATTGTAGACGAAACTACATTGTTGATGAGAGGGTGATTGTCCTCAAGATCTAAAAATCTATATACAAAGCTATATTTTTACTCCCACTACAGAAAGTTTAATGGACTTTAATTCATGGTTTCTCGATTATAGATATTCTGATCCTGAATTTAAGGGCAAGTAATTAATTGGGAAAAGAGGGGCCATACGAGTGAATCATAAATCATGTATTTATTTCCTACATTGTGAGAGATTATTTCAAACATAATATATTTATATAGACTATCCAAATAAAAATTATCTAATAATGCGATAAGGTCTAGATTATACATATTGACAAAATAGTTGTCGCATACAATAACAAATCTGATCACTTAAAACTAATAAATCTAATAATTCAAACTAACTCTATATTAACTCAATATTTGATTTTTAAATAAAACAAAAACAGCACTAAGCAAGACAATTTAGTCCCCTATTAATGAATCCTAGTTCCGTCCTTGAGAAGCATGTCTATGCATGTGTTCTCGAAGGCTCAAATATTTGGTAATTCAATTTCTCTAGCACATGTTTAATTTCTATTTTATTGCACCATTCTATTTTAGCTCTAAAAGAGTTTGATATTTTTTATTCTTAGCTGCCATGAGTACCATTTATTGTCTAGATCGGTGTGTGCTTTCAACGGGATTAGAGCTGATGTTGCGAAACGCTGCGTGCCAACGGTTCCTACCAAGATTATAAACTCTTTTATATTTCATTCAAATTGAAAGCTTGTATATTTCATTACAAATGCAAAGTCGGATATTTCAAGTACTCATATTATTCTAAATGCAAAGTTTGAATTTTACATGATACCCGTCACATCGAAAATGGTTGAATCTTGGCATCCTATTAGATTCATCCCAGGTTCTGATCTTCTGAACATTCAACCACTTTGAGATAGAAGGCGGTTTAGAGCCCTTGCTAATGATCAGTTCATAAAGGATGCTTGTCAAAGTTGTGTTGTGGACTGTGAAGGTTGCTCGTTTTTTATATACAGAACATCAATGGGTTGGATTGTTCAGGTGTGTTTTGAGATGTAAAAGACCTCATATGAAACATATGTGTAGCATATAAATACGTGTTTTAGTAACATCCATATAAAAGTCTACATGCATAAGGACATAGATGTTACAATATAGATGAAAATTATTGGTCTACATAGTTTAAGTTGGTTAAGGATGCATATAATACTTGTTACTAATCGATAAGATGACGACCTTTGCAGGTTTTTTTAATAGAAGGCACAATCAGAGAACTTTGTTGCAGGCTATTAATTCATAATCTAAATCGGATTGTTTGAGCTTTCAAGGGGCTATTTTGCAAGACGTTAACTATATTTGATAGCAACAATGGATTAATAGAACAATTTAGGGAAAATGTATCTTTCTCTAAAATCTTATTTATAAAAGGTTTTGGATAAATACGGTCTTGGTTTCTTAAGAAGAATATATGTAAGTGCAAGAGCAGGTTTTAGGAGCATATATCGTGAAGGTGAAATCATGATCAATGTATATCCCTATGTTCCACGGATTCTTCGATGATGAGACATATCTGTTTCGGATTCGTATCCGTATTGGATTTTTCCGAATTTTCGAGAACATGTCGAACTCTTTCTGGTGTGTTCTAAAATTTTATATTGTATTCTAGATTATTAAACATGAATCAACTGCTACAGCATCAACAATCTATGAACCAATACTAAAAAATTGGTTTTTTCTGAATCTAGGTTGCTAAAGCGATGAGTTTATGAGATATATGTATTTGAATCGTTCCCTAGATTTTTGGGAATTATGTATCCGCGAATCCGACTCGTATCGTATCCATATGTATCCATATCCGAATCGTATATCCTTATGAGCTTTCGGAGGCTGCATGATAGGTAATTGTCTGTTAAAGGAACCATTCTAGTAAAATTGATAAGTTTGCATGTTGATCTGCCGAATCTTGTAGAGATGCAACTGTAAAGTTTTTAGAAACTAGATCTTGAGTTCATACCCTTAAATTATGTTGATGCTAACGAGAATGTGTTTTTTCTTTCCAACAGAGCTGAATACTGAGGTAGCGGTCAAGATTTGTCAAATTCAGTATTTATCATGGTCTTGTTTTGAGCTTCAGTGAGCATGTTGCGGTAGACATGCTGCTTGTGCATTAAGTGGGGTGAACAATTGATTATAAAGCAACTTGAGGTGTAATTTTGTTTCGTATATGAATGTGGTTTGGTATTTAAGGAAATTTATCTGACATTTGATATCATAATCTCTCCGTGACTATGTGATTTCCATACTACCAAACATGTCAGAATTGTATAATTATATCATTGATGTAAGTTTTGGGTGCTTATATATGCCAAACCAATCTTTCCATTGTTGACTTGAATCTCATAGTATTCTCACAAAGGATAAACATAATCCGCGCACCGCCCACCATTTGGGAGCAAGATCAAAATATTAAAGAAAACTGAGTGGCTGTGTGAACATTGTGTTCAGACCAAGGCTTATGGTTTTGAGGCACAAGCATGTTAACAATGCATTAGACTCTGACTCACCGATACAATCATACAAGATTCGCACATCAAATAGCCTACAAAATTAAAAATATGCTTATAAACTAAAAGGAGTATAGGTTTGATATCAAGTAAGAAAAAAGAGATACAATGAAAAACATTACTAAGTGGCTGCATCAATACATATGTTACGAGTTAATATTAATGAACCCTCTTTTAGAAATGACAAAAATTTTAAGGTCTTTTTGATACTGAACCCTCCCCTAAAACTTAATATTTCAGAGTCCGTGCTTTGGTTGGGGCTAATAGGATTTAAGAGATATATCCTAATAAACACCTCATTCTCTCAACTAAACTTCCCTCTTAACTCTCCCAAGCATGGAGATTTCTCCTTCATCCCTCAAATCCTTGATCCTCTCAAATGATTATCCAGGCAATGCACCCAACCTTTATCAACCCTATAAGTCCATCGCTGTCCAAACTCTCTAATCTTAACCCTAACTATGGATTATAAGAAAGACTTTTATATAAAATATGTTATTTGTGATTCTATGGTTCTTTGTGGTACATTGACTGCATTTCAGTAAATTTGTCTTTCCTATGGTTTCACTTACTATGATGTCTAGGGTTATCCCCCCCCCCCCATTCATGCAATCTACTTTTCATTCCTTCAATTTTACTACCCATCAAGTCTATATGGCTTTTTAAATGTTACATTGACTGCACGTGAGATAATTTTTCATGTTTCCCTTTGATTCACTAAATATGATGTTTAGGTTTATCTTACCCAATTCATGCATTGTGAATATTCGGAGAGAACAATACAACAATTTGAAAGGGGGGGAATGTGTCATTTAACCCTATAAACCCCCTAACGGCTATTCCTAACGGTTTTATGGATGGAAAGTAAGCATAGGGACTTATTTGATTTAGTTATAAGTTTAAAGGGTTGAATATATAAATAGTTAGTTTTAAGGGTCGTATTATAAAGTAGCCAAGTTTTGGGGATTAAATATAGGATAACACCAAAAGAAATTAACCCATACTAATATAAAGTTCTGACAGTTATACCCCAGTAGTCGTGTTAATAGTATATAGTAGCAGCAACAATGTAAATTCGATAGTTATCTGAAACTGAAGGAAGATGAAGAAAGTACTTACACTCCAAGCCTCATGCCGGCGTCTTGAAGGAAGCAACAATATGTCATTCGAAGCTGTGACTCCTTCCTCAAATCAATGCCAACTTTTCTTGAAGGAGACTTATTTTCAATCTCTTTTCTGTTCCAGAACCAGCTATATCAAAACTCCTAATCCACGCCACTATAATAGCCGGCAATACTCTTTCCAAGCCAATTACATGTCCCAGGTACCGACAATCCTCTTTCCATTTTACTTCCTTCAAAAGGGAGATGATTCACTCTTCAGTGGCCGAGTATATGCTTCACCAATTGCTGTTTCAAGGGGGCAGCAAGCTTAGATGTGTGTTACAATACAATTTTAAAAAATGAGAAAACCACAACTCACCCTAAATCTTAGAATATAAAGATTGCACTTTTCTAGACGGTGACAGCAAGATACTGAAGTAGGTTTACCACATCATCAATCATGAGCAAAGGTTTTAGAAGGAAAGTACACGCGAACTTGGTGCAGACTTGCAACAGATAGAAGTTCTAACACATTCAGATCCCTTATCAACAATCCATGAAATAATACCAAAACAAGAAACAAATTTTCGATCTAGAAACAATAGAAACACAAACCCTGGATCGTTTTGAACTGCTACAAGCAAACCAAAGTACTCATGACAACATTTATTCAACCATATGCGAAAAATTCACCAAACTTATGACAGTGATTCTCCTGCATACAAAGAACGCATGAAGAAAAGACTAAAGATCTCTGCTTTCAAGCATAGAAATACAAATTTATCACGATCCTCAGAACTTTATCCGATCTTTCCCAAAAATAACCCAAGATTCGGAAAAGAAGAATGAAAAATAACGAATGCAGTAGAAAAAGAAACAGATATCGTCACCTGAAATCGACCTGGAGACGAAGAGATCGCAAAGTTTTCGGATTAAAAACCTAGCTTCGAGGGCGGGGGTTTTGAGATCAAAGCCCTAAATTTCTATTTTCTTTTATCTTTTTCCTTTTTTTTTTTGTTGCATTTTCTTCTTTTTTGAAATTTCAAAAAACAAAAACCTATGTTTACGAACAATGAACCCACGGCCACTTATGTTGGGTGGACCAATTGGGCCGGGTCGGACCCAGTTGCGAACAAGGAGAGGGAAATTTCACCAAAATCCTCATATAACATAGCATATGTTCTGAAAACCACTTTTGATATTTTTTCATATAAAGAAACCCTCTAATATTTCTTAGGTTAAACACGGCCCCCTCCAGACCCCCTGCCCTCAATTTCTTTATGAAATGACCAAAATACTCCACCATGTAATGGTCTCTGATGAAAAGATATTTTTGGAACAAAAATGAAAGATTTTAATTTAAAAAGTTCAAATTTTAACGGCAGGGGCCGGAGTGGGGTCGCACGTAACGAAGAAGAGTTTGGGAGGTTTCTGTGCAAAAAAATTTATCCAGGATGGTTTTGGGATCATATGCTACAGCGCATGGTGTTTTTGGTGAAATTTCCCAAATATAATTTTTGGTGAATTACAAGAAAATACCATAGCTGTCTCGATCTTTTCACTAAATTTATTACTCAATACAAAGCCTTAAACAATGGTTTTTAGGGAGATTTTGTTCAACTAAATTTCCCTCAAAAGTAATAGGTAAGGTATTTTATGGTAACTACTTTTAAGGTATTTTAATGAAAAAACCGTGATGTGAAGGGTATTTTTGCATAGTTTATCCTATTGTTTTTCTTATAACAATAATCATGCCATCTCTACTGATATAACCAGAAAACTAAAACGAAGTTTAACCTATTGCTTTTTTATAACAATAATTAGATGATCTTTACCGATACAACAAATAGACTAAAACTATATGCAGCTCTCTCATGTAAAGCCAAATAAAATATTGAACAATACTTAAATCTTAGATGGTCATGCCATCAATTCTTTTGATATGTAAGAAAATTCTTTGGAATCAATAGCCTTTACAGCCTGAAAAAAATAGCTTTAAACAAAAAAAAGAAAAAAAAGGAGACAAGCATGGGGAACAAAAACTTCAACAGCTTATGAAAATTTTGAAATTCATGCTCATAAACAAATCCCTTCAAAAAAATCTTTTTAAAATACCTAATAAATCAACAACAAAAACATATTCATGTATTTAAAAAATATTTTATCAATTTAATCACATGACATCGCATTTGCCAAAATGTCTGTTAAATTTGATTAAGACATTACCCATCGAAGACTTTGGCCTAAGTTGTTCGACAACAAAAAGATATAGGTACACTGCACTAAAACATCCTTAACTTATAAACTTTAAATGCTGCTTTTGAGGATGCTACATATAATGAAGGATAGCACCATATAAACTTTAAGTGCTGTTTTCGAGGATGCTGTATATAATGAAGGCAAAATCGCTTAAAATGCACAGTTTTAGGTATTTAGCTGTAATAAATAACTTTCAGATGTTTTAGTTGAAGCCCGTGACAGTTACGAATATCTTAATGTGATTTAACCCCTAACAAATGCATTTTTGAGCTATCAAATACTTTGGTTTGACTACTTCCATAGCTCATAAATGAAATATTTTAAGATTACAGTATAATGACTCGAAACTTGACTAGACACCACACACAATTGACTAAGAAATTCAAAACAGCCTTTGAATTGCAAACTTGTTTATCCAGCACATATCAATATGTTTTGAATATAAAAACGGCCAACCCGCAAGAAAACCTCCCTCGTTTTTACCCAAAAGCCGGAAAACATTGGTTTTTCATTTTTTTAAAACGGCCAACTTCCCCGTTCTGACTTAACACTGTAAGTTTTCCATCTAGAATCCATCACGGGCACCGCATGTTCTAAATTATAATTGTAGACATTTCTACATGACAAACAAAAAAATATTTTAAAGATGAAAAAAGAACTGAGACCAAACAACTGCCACTAACCACTTCTGTTTAATTTCTTACCATAATATCTCAAAAACAATTCATTTTATTTATGATTAATGGACTTGAGACCTGCATGACCAAGAGAAGCAATGCAGGCCACTCTATTCTCATCACTAAACCCCCTTCAACAAATGCTGGAACTTCTCCGCGATCCCTTGAGGAACCGACATCAGCACTGTAAACGCATGCAGATCGCCGATCACAGGCAGAAACAAGCAGTAAATCTCGCTCGTGAGCGGCCCCATGTGTACCGGCCTCCCCTCACCGAAATCCAGATCCTCTAGACCTAACTTTGACCACTGAGAGATGACCAAACTTGCCGAGAGATCTGGCTTGATTCTTCTTTCCTCTAACAAATCGATCACGGATCGGACGTAGGAATCGCCGATCTTTTCCTTTGCTTGTTGGATTAGTTTTACGGTGTCGTGCGGGTTCGATGCGATTACTTGATTTACCGATGTTTTCGCGCATCCGAGTACGAATCCGTTGCCATAGAACCTGTGAAGTACGAAAAGATATACATATTAATAAATCACAACAATGCCAATAATGAAAGAAATCAAAATTTACCCTTCAGGTAGCACAGGGATGAGCTTTTTGCGCGCATTGACCGAAAACAAGAGCTTAACATTGAGAGACGCTGGCAAGTCCAAAGACTTGATCCAAGCTCGCCACACGTGTGAGGCTAGAACTTCAAAAGAGGTGCATTTGAATGAAGGCACACATAGCTTCTTCAAACAAAGGATTTGCGATGGGGCGAAGGTCATGGAGACGGGTACCAATGGTTGAGATTGCAAGAATTCGAAAAGCATCGGGTTTTTCTCTTTAGCAGAAGGGGCATCGAATTCGGGGTGTGAAAATGCGATTTTTGGAGGTGTTTGGGGCTTCAACATGTATCGATTATGGAAAGGGTCGATGGAGAGATCGGAATCGGGGTATTTAGTACTTTGAGCCCAAGCTTGAAGGAATTGAGCGGACCCGATGCCATCAATGAGGCAATGGTTCATCGCGGTGCATAGGATCATGCCACCACAAGTGAGATGAATCACCTGGAAAAGCGAAAGTGTAAGGAGTTAGTTTTCGTAACGCAATCGGTTTCGGTTTTAATATTTAAATCTTTCACTTTTCACTAGACTTTCTTATAAAAAAACTATTTAATATTGGTAGAAATGCATCAACTCATAACATTTGCTTGGATTTTATGGTCCCACAGGAAGGGGCTCATTGTGCAGGGCCGCAGGGGTGATATTTTGTGACATTGGGTGGGTCTTTCCGATGAAAGGGACATTTGTGGATTTACTTTTTTCTTCTTCTTTTTTTGAAAAAGGCCCGTAATCCGTAATCCTAACCTGACGCACATCACACACATGCACTTGGGATCCAACGGATTTACAGCGAACGGGTTAAATTGTGAGCACTTCAGTATAACCAACCGAGTTATGCTCGTGGTCGGAATTTTATTTATTTCAATATTGCTACAAAGGGTACTAGCTGAACAACTTTTGACCAGTGAAATCTAATGTTTTTATATAATACTATCTTATAAATATGTATAAATTTAGAAGGGAATTGAACCAGATAACAGGAATAGCTTTGATAGTTTCCTTAAAAGCAACATGTACATCTCAGGTAAAAAAAATTGTATATTTAGAGCTTACATTTATGGTTTTTTCATGCAAAGCCAAAGATTTTGTAGGTGCTTTTGGAATTTTGGATTGAAAACAATGCATGCAAAGGTACTTTTAGTTGAAAAAAGTTGTTTCTTGTAAAATTAATAATCTGCTGAAATTTTTAGACAAATACAAAAACTTTGCTGTAAATAAACGGTTCATAATCCAGCACTCACAAACACTTTGCAACTTATATAAAAAGAGATAAATATTACTGTTCATGGCTAAATTACTCTAAAATAGCTTAAAGTATAATTGTTTTTTAGCTACCTAAGGTCTTAAACTCCCATAAACTCTGGTTTAAATAGTTTTCTCACTGAAATATCCTTTATATGGAGCACTTTAAAGGGACTCTGAAAATCAACAATAATTAAAGGCATTTTAGTGTTGAATTTGCCATTAAAGCCTTAAATTATGGTCATGTAAGTGTCGTACCAACTGAGTTACTGCTCGTCGGTAAATTAGCCTAAATGTTAATGTCCCGCTGCCTTTAACATCAAACAGAGGAATCTAAAACTCCCAAACAACAAACATTAAATGCAACAAAAAAAAGGGGGAATTAAATCATCAATAAAGATCTTACTTGAACAACAAGGGGAGGAACACCCAAGAAACAGGCTTGGCCTTCAACATTACACAAAAGCTTCCTCCAAGAACCATCAGGCCTTCTAGAACCTTCTAGAAACTCCTCCACACTAAATTCCACAAACCCCTCAGCAAAGAGAGCCCCTTCACCATTGCAATCAACCTCAAGCTTCCCTTCATCATCATCTCCACCACTAGCTCTCAATCTCCCAGCCAAAGGGTAGTAATCCACCAAAACTCTAGAGAGTGAAGCCTTCAATGCCTCAACACTAATTGCCTCCTTGTACAAGTAAATATATCTTATGGTGAACCTTAGGAAAGGTTGGTCATCTAAGTTTGAGAGGTAGAGGGTGTGTTTTGGGGTTGAAGAACTTGGAGCGATCAAGATTGCTTCTTTTGGGTAGTTGCAACTTGAGATTTCTATGGATTTTGTCATTCTCCCTTTCTTTCCCTTTCTTTCTTTCTTTTCCCCCCTTTGAAGAGAGGTGAGGGGGAACAGTGAAGGAGAGAGGTGGAGGTTTATATAGAGAGAGCTGAAGGTTTGGGTGATGAGAGATTTTGGAAAGATGTGCTGTGAGATTGATTCTCTTGGTTTGACTTGTGTTCTCAAAGAGAGGACACAGACGAATGCTTTGAGGGTCTACATGCTTGGTTCAAATATTGAACTCCTTTAATTTATGGTCTTTGAGTGACTAATATTCTAGGGACCATGTAAACAATTTGGAAAAGAGCTTTGATAAACTCTTCTTTTTATATACCTGCAATTTGCATCCATATATTATGACTTTCTTGTTATGATTCTCATGTCATGTCAGCTTAAACATACTTAAGTATTGCTTCTGTTTGTTTGGCATGAATCTATGAGGATGGATGGATACGTAAACTAGCTTCATTCAGTTTTGCATTGGTTCCGTGGGTGAAAAATTATTGGGAGTTGAAGAAAATCTTTTGAATGCTGTATAGCACCGTATTATTCATTGCTGTAAATCAAAACTTAGCATAATTTTGTGATCTTGATGATGTTTGTTGACTGATCGTATAAACAATTCTCAACTACTTTAAGATACAAATAATTCTAATGTATACTGTTTTAAATATAGTGGTATGCCTACTATGTTTAGTATTTTGGAGAAAAGAATTCCAAGTTTCTTTTTTGTATGGTGACCTATTACATTGATCTCTCTAATTTTATACATAGAGAACAATCCTTTCAAATTTTTCCACTCGTAAAATGGCATCAGAGCAATGATCTTCTTAATTGTTCCCCACCTTCTTCTTTGAAGGAAAAAAACTTCCGTTGCGATCCTCCTAGCCGAAAGAAAGAAAGAAAAAATCAAGAGTAATATTTTTTTCCTCCATATCTTCTGCTTGTAATATGGTATTATGTTAAGCTCTCTCCTTATCATGTAATGCATTTTTCTATATCATGAGTAATGATGATGGATTTTATGCTTTATTTAATGGTTTAAAATCTATTTTTCCTTTTTCTTTTGTCCCACATCGCCAAGGCAATAAGGTGTTGCTGTCCTTATATATGTGGATGTGTCTTAATTTTTTGAAGTAGTTCAAAGCCTAGCGTTCTTTGGTTTTTCCGCATGTGCGTGCGTCGTCCGTCCCGAGTCCGGTTAGGGATATAGGTTTGTACGTGTGCTAATTCTTCACACAAACCGTTGCAACAATCATGGGCTCGTATTAAGAGTGGACCGTTGGATGAACTTTAATGCAGGCGACGGACAGAAACGTTGGGCCTGCATTAATCTGTGTATTGATGGACGGTAATGGACTTAATGGCTGACAGTAATGGAGACATCTATATAAGGAGCATCCCTTCTCTTTTGTTCAACTTACAAAAAAAAGCCTTTTCTCTCAACTGAGTTGCTCCTCTTCTCTCCACTGCTCCGGCAAGCTCCGGCCCTCCACTTCGGCGAGCATCTTCTCCTCCCTTTCCCTTCTTATATATTCCAAAGCCCACTGCTGCTGCTGCCTCTGTCCAGTTCGGGTTCGGGCAATTTTTCTGTTGAGCGACGAGGGTCAGCGGCCGGTTCGACATTTCATCCTACTTCACTTCAGGTGGAGTCCCTGTTGGTGGGGCGGTCGTATCTTGGGAACAGATCGTCGGCGAGTCCTGTGCTTGAGACGGCGAATTCAGTTCTTAGGACAGCGATCATTTGGCGTGCTTTCGTCTCAGACAACTCGGAACCTTATTCTTCTTATTTTTGCTTATTTGTTTAATAGGGTGCATGCTTAGCAAACATATTCAAATATTATTCCTTGAAAAATATTAATTTAATTTGTTTTTCGGTCTTACTAGCAACCCGACCCAACAACTAAGAACAAAATTAAGGAGCACCGCTTCTCTTTTGTTCAACTTACAAAAAAAAGCCTTTTCTCTCAACTGAGTTGCTCCTCTTCTCTCCACTGCTCCGGCAAGCTCCGGCCCTCCACTTCGGCGAGCATCTTCTCCTCCCTTTCCCTTCTTATATATTCCAGAGCCCACTGCTGCTGCTGTCTCTGTCCAGTTCGGGTTCGGGCAATTTTTCTGTTGAGCGACGAGGGTCAGCGGCCGGTTCGACATTTCATCCTACTGCACTTCAGGTGGAGTCCCTGTTGGTGGGGCGGTCGTATCTTGGGAACAGATCGTCGGCGAGTCCTGTGCTTGAGACGGCGAATTCAGTTCTTAGGACAGCGATCATTTGGCGTGCTTTCGTCTCAGACAACTCGGAACCTTATTCTTCTTATTTTTGCTTATTTGTTTAATAGGGTGCATGCTTAGCAAACATATTCAAATATTATTCCTTGAAAAATATTAATTTAATTTGTTTTTCGGTCTTACTAGCAACCCGACCCAACAACTAAGAACAAAATTTTTCCTATAATCTAATAGGTTGTTAGTTTTTTGACCATGAATCTAAACATGTCTAAGGTTAATCTAGATGACTTAGTCTTAGCCAAACCCGAAACTTTTGCTGGTCAACACTTCAAGCGTTGGCAAAATTGAATGCGGTACTGACTGACCACTTTAGGTCTTATTTCTGCTATAACTTGTGAGCCTATCCCGTCAAAGCCACCCTCTACTACCCCTGCTCTGACTTCTGCCCCACTTCTAGATGCTCCACCTCCAACTCCTCCACCACCTCCACCTGGGCCTACACCCTTAGAGATAGACTATCTATGCCATGGTAAAATCCTGTCTACTTTGTCCAATGAACTCTACGACATCTATTGTCAAATCCCAACTTCGAAAGAACTTTGGGAAGTATTAGACTCGAAATTTGTACAAGAATATGTTGACCTAAAGAGATATTCCTTTGTGAACTGGTTAAAATTCAAGATGGTAGAGACCAAGACCGTTACAAACCAAATCCTTAAATACCAAAACCTTATCACCAGTGCTAAGATTAAAGGCTACAACCTAGAGGAAAATGTACAAGTAGCTGTCCTCATTGAAATTGTCACGCCCCGCTTCCCAGAGTACGCTAAATTGGGCACGTGACATAGCCAACCATGCTATCTGTGGGTAGGAAGTATCCATCCACAGTCACATTACGGCTGTAGAGATATCAAGAACAAAATATAACTATCTAATACATGTCCATAAACCAAGATAACATGAGTCAAGAATAATAAAAGTGTGGAAGCAAAATATCAAATACAAAATAACTGGAATGTATGTCCCATAATGCGGGCTCACATCAGGAATAAAATGCAGGAAATAAAAGAACTAACTAATACAGAAACCTCACTGCTCAGCCTGCTGACTAAAGTACTCCTGCTTGGACTGCAGCAAAGGTACGGAATCTGGGTCATGCAAAATCCAAACGTCAACGCGTCGTGTCATCGAGTAAATAAGTGTAAACAGGGTAACAAGCAATGCAAATATAATCATGAGTGATAAAGCATGTGTAACAGTAATATAAATCAGGGTAGTGAAGGGTAGTGTGCAGTGAGTAAACTAAACTGGTCTATTGAGTTATCTACTCTAAAGTCTTTGAAATCAATTTGATGAATCATCGATATAACTCAATAGTATCCCGTGCGTGCTCGGGACCACGGTCAAGATTCTCGGGCTGAATCCGAGACGTGCCGCTAGGCAGTAGAAGGTAGCATGTACAGATAAGTGATGTCAGCATCAGCACTCCGGGGCTGGCCTAGCCCGTAAGACTGATCAGAACAGGTATCGAACTGTTGAGTTACAAGTCAGGTTTCATCATTGACTTCCCCATACCCCCAAGCTATAGATGTTCAAGTCAGGTATTCAGTAATCAAGAACTAATGCCAACACAGGATCGGGTAAGAGCAGGTTTATCTGGATAGACAACAGGAACGGTCTGTGAGGACTACATGTCAGGTTTGTTGGCATTAGACACAAGATCAGGTAACAGGTCAAGCCATGGTACATCAGGTCAAGTCAAGTAGTGTACGGTACCATGTGGGGTCAAGTAATATGTGTGTAACAAGTCATGTCATGGTGTAAAAGATATCATGTGTGTGCTCATAATCAGCTAGCATACTCATGGTTATAAATAATCAAGCATGGGTGTCAACAACACGGTGCATTGGCACATGTGATAGGTTAAGCAATGAATGCAGGTTTAATTAATTTAGCCGTACGGTTATCAGTGTGTGTTTAAGAGACGGTGTCGGCATTATATGAATACCGTACAACAGATGTGAATGCAAGAAACAAGTTAATAAGTATTGAGTAATCTAGGGATACGACGACATGTATAATATGGATGCAATTGTGATTAAACCGGTTAAAGATGTACCTGAATGTCCGATAGGTTAAAACTGGATAAAAGGTATCATGGCTATAAGACAAATGCGACCATGTGGTCTAACATTTACCGGTGATTTCTAGGTATAAATAATTAGATGCAACAATTAAGTTTCAAGTTCGAGATCATAAAATGTGTAACGGAACTTTATACGGCTAACTTGAAATCCAATTCTTTCGATTCTATTTAAAGATTTAACAGGAAATAAATAATTTAGCATACGAAAAGTTTAAAATAGCATGTAGCAAGTTTCACTTGCCTCGACGGGTCGCGATACGGAAAACGGAACGTTACGCGTCGGCGGGGAAAAGTCGCGACGTACGCACGGTACAATGAATGAACCCAAACGACGAACAGTGGGGTCACACGGATCAGAGGTTCCTGCCGGGTCATCGGGAAACGTCGTCGGCACCGTCGGATTCCGGCGAACCAGAAAACAGCGACAACACGAAACGATAAATTTAAACCAGAAAAGAAAAGACAGCAAGGAAGGAACAGAGGTAGAATGAGGTACTAAAGCATACAGAGTCTGCCGAGGGGGTGCTGTGGTGGCGGCGAGATCAACCGCGACGAGAACGACGTGCTCCGACGATCTACAGAAGACCCAACCATTTCATAGCAAAGAGATTCTAAGTTGCAAAAGAAGAGAAAGAAGAAGAAGAGAAGGATAAGATGGAGAAGGCGCTTACTGGAGTGTGCACAAGGCTAAGGGCACGAGGACGAGTCACCGTCGGCGATCCTCCGGCGGTGCAGCAGCGTGCAGGGGTGCAGGGGGCACGGCTGCTGGTGCAGGATGCTCGGGAGAGAAGGAAGGAGGAATTAGAGAAGGTGAAGGCGACGAGGGTGAGCAGTGGCGATGAACGGCGACGATGGCGTCGGCGCTAGGGCAACGGCGAGAGGAGGAAGGCGGCTATGGTTTTTTTTTCTGGGATGGGTTCTGTTCTTTTAAAGAAGGAGAAGAAAGAAATATAAAAGAAGAAGAGAGAGAGAGAGGAGACGCGGGGAGAGAGAGAGAGAGATTTCCGAGAGGAGAGAGGAGAGGAGAGAGATAGAGAGGAGAGAGAAAACGAGAGGAGAAAGAAATTTGGCTTTTAGCGCCAGAGAGAGAGAGAGAGAGAAGAGAGAGAAGGAGAATAAGAAGAGAGAGAGAGAGAGAGAAACAGAAGGTGAGGTCGCCAGGAAAGGAGGCTCGCGATTGGTTGAGGGAGTTGGGGAAAGTGTTTGGAAAATTTTTAAAGATACCTAATAATTTAACGGAGTGAATCCAAGGCTGGGAAAAGATTTTCCTTCGAAACTAAACATTTTCCCCCTTGTTGAAACTACCCAAAAATCTTTAGCTGTGAAAGTTTTAAACGAATTAAAATATTTAAATAATTAGAATTTGGCGGAATGCAAAATAATTCTGAATTGCGCCCGGGTCGGGTCCAAACAATTGAATTTGAAAAATGAAATTTATTGGCAGATTCCAAAAAATAAAATAAAGGATTTTATAATTAAAAAGCATACCCCCAAGAACGGACGCACGCACGTGCGCGTAGCCATCCAAACACGTCCGTTTCACTGAACGGGACGAGAACACGATGCAAGGACGCTACCATAGGGTTAGGGGTGTCGAGCAGGCCATGTTAATTATTTTTAATTTATTTTAAACTACTTAAATTGTTATATGCAAGAATATGAATTGTCGGGGTAAATTATAACTAGCAACAGTCAAGCAAGATAAATGAATTAAATACCACACACCACATATACGGAAACAGAAATTTATAGAACTGGATTCTGTTGTTACAGAAATGTTACCTTCATCCTGGGATGACTTTGCTAATAAGCTCCGTCATCGTTAGGGTAACCTTTCTTTGAACTCTCTTATCCAAACTC
Source organism: Agapanthus africanus (assembly GCA_030015575.1). Classification (NCBI taxonomy): domain Eukaryota; kingdom Viridiplantae; phylum Streptophyta; class Magnoliopsida; order Asparagales; family Amaryllidaceae; genus Agapanthus; species Agapanthus africanus. The sequence continues at coordinate 11,453,861 of CM057344.1, read as the reverse complement.
TTAAAACTGATGATATTCATAGGGAAAAAAGCAAGGCTTTTTCTATTCAAGCGAATGTTGTTGAGGCTAAAAACTTTCATAAGAAACCTTTCGACAAATTCCAGAAGAACCATAACCATAATCATAACAAAAACTACCACCAACAAAAGAACAAGCCTAACTTTAAGCCTAAACCCCAAAACAATGGCAATCATAAGGGGAACAAAGGTGGAAACTGTTTTGTCTGTGGGACGCCGGGTCACTTAGCTCGGAACTGTAAAGACAGAAAAGTTGGACCACCTACCAACTCCCAAGTGAACACCTTAACTGTGGGGGTCTAATCAACCGTAAACACCGACAGGTATGGCTTAATAACCCAAAACCCTGAAGTTAAAACGCTGAGTCTAACGACCGAATGGTGGTTAGATTCGGCTGCAAATGCCCATGTATGTTGTGACCGATCCTCGTTCTCTTCGTATCAGGTCGATACAGGACGGTGTGTGACATGGGCAGATGCGAGCGCTGCAAGGATTGAAGGATATGGACGTGTGGATTTGAAGTTTACTTCAGGAAAAGTGATATCCCTTTAAAATGTGCAGCACGTGCCGAAATTTAGGAAGAATCTTGTTAGTGGAATAGTATTGATGAGACTAGGCTATAAGCTTGTATTAGAATCCAATAAAGTTGTAATCACCAAGTTTGGATCTTATGTAGGAAAAGGCTTTGTTTGTGGTAGAGACTTGTTAAAACTTTATATTGTTGATTCATTTTTAAATAAAACTGTTGCATCTAGTTCTGTTTCACCAACTGTTCTTACTTCTGAATGTTGTGACATGTGGCATGCTCGTCTAGGACATTTAAAAAAGAATACCATGTGTAGAATGATGGACTTAGAATTAATTCCGAAAACTCAGATAGACAAAACCAAGCGGTGTGAGGTTTGTGTTCAGGCAAAACTGCCTAAACAACCTTTCAAATCGGTTGATAGTCAAATTGAGTTATTAGAATTAATTCATACCGATGTATGCGACATGAATGGAACTTTAACTAGAGATGGTATGCGATACTTTGTAACTTTTATAGATGACTTTTCTAAATATTGTTTCATCTTCCTCATGAAAACTAAAGATGAACAATTTGAGAAATTTAAAATCTATAAGAACCTAGTTGAGAAACAAACCAACTAGTTCATAAAAAGAATTAAGTCAGATCGAGGCGGTGAATACACCTCAACTGAACTTAAGAGATTTTGTGAAGAACATGATTTGATTCATCAAACAACTTCTCCTTACAACCCTCCGTCCAATGGAGTGGCTGAAAGGAAAAACCGGACTTTAGTTGACATGATAAACTCTCTTCTTGTTGAATCTAGTTTCCCTCTAGAATGTGGGGGGATGCATTACTTAATGCAAATCACATTCTAAATGGAATTCCTTTTAAACATACCGATAAGACTGTTCTCCGCCAAGAATCTTCAACCAGCAAACAAAATTAGCAACCATTCTTTTCTCATCTTTTTCCAAAATAAATAAATAAATAAATAAGGAAAAAGAAAACCCTAATCATAATCTTAACCATGGTCTAATTCTTTACACTAACCCTAGCTTGCATGTATCATCAAACATGATACAATCATGTGCACAAAATATATCACATATGCAATGTGCACAAACCAAGTGAGTAAATCCATTTAAAGTGAACCAATACTAGTTAATGCAAAGTAATATATCAAATATTTAATTATACATTAAATCATTAAATCAACACTTGATTCAATTATCCGGTCATGTCGCATATAACCGGCTAGTATCCAATGTATCGGCTTATCGAATCAATCCTTGATTCGATAACTAGGTTATATCGCATACAACCATTCGACACATTCATCGCGAGAATGAAATACGGTATCACATACACGCATTATTCTCGGTCCCGCACATATCTCATATGCGCTCCTATTTCGTTTCGCTTGAGCCAGGAAACCTCTGTGTAGGACTCTAAAGACTCGTCAATACGCCGGTAGCGGATGATGATCATATCAAGCACCCACAAGCCGCAAGCGGTCTGCTAAACGTAACGGCCACCCGGGTATTGAGCGATCAGAAGATCGACGAGCAAGCCCGCTCACACTCCTGTGAATCCAACCAGTAACACTTACCGTACAGTCCGGTCTGTTCGTCTGATATGTCGCATATCTCGCCTAGGGGTGGTAAACGTCAGACCCCAATAGCTTGATAAGTCATGCCGACGTAGGGTCCATAACATTCGTGAAACTACTGATAACTCTTATCAGTATATCACTGCAACTCTGGCCAGGGATTTCCTGTTATGGCCAGTCGAGCATAGCACAACATCAACCCCCAATACCGGGAGAGACGAATCCCCTCCTATCGCTCATTGCCTCCGTGTGAATCGGGACTGTACCCAAAAACCACCTGTTTGCACAACTCAGTATAGCCGTGGTAGGGTGGAAATCAAAGCACAGTGGGAGACACACAAGACTCTATGACGATCTCGGGTCAACAGACTAAGCTGTACCAGTGTCACCAGAGAACTGCCATCTGACGTGAGGTATAATACCATCTGGGAGTTCTCGGCGAGTCCGTTCAGTGTACCCAGTCTCCACTGAGCACCCGCATACCATCTTCGATGTCAAACACCAATGGATATGGGATCATCCATCGCCCATCACATGGGTCGAGAAGATATACGCTAGTCTACTCTGGAATATCGATGCCCCGTCTCGATATTCCCACGACTAAGAACAATGAAGGATGTACTCATTGACTACCCAGGCCCCACTAGTATGATCTATATCATAGTCCTGGAAGTCGAGTACACATCCTAAGGGCTTTATCAACATGTAATCAGAGAGACAGAAAGTATACATGTTAAGATAAAGTGCAACCAGATAGCGTACTATCATGTCGAGCAAGAAAGTCCTTCCTATATATGTCCCAGCATCCACTACAATATACATCCAATGTACAGTAATTGCCTCTAGGGCATACATATAACTAACAGTGTTTGTTTTATTTTTGATTGCCCGTGGATTGTATACGGAGACTAATTTATGTTGTTGCCCGTAGAGCGTGGATTAGTCCAAATCCATATTTTCTTAGAATTGGGTTTGGGTTGGGTTTAAGAATCGTTAATCTCATTTGAGACTAAGATCAACTTAAACGTTGTTGAGAATACGTCAGTCCAATTTTAGACTAAGATCTACTCAACAGGATCATTTTGATCCAACAAAAGAGCATTTGGGCTCTATTGTTTTAATTTAGGGATGTTGCGGTCCATAAGTTTAAGGACATCATAGTCCATGGAGTTTAAAGACATCATAGTCTGTAAAGTTTAAAGACATCATAGTCTATGAGTTTAAGGACCTCACAGTCTGTAAAATTTAAGGACATCATAGTCCATGAGTTTAAGGACCCCACAGCCCGTAAAGTTTAAGGACAATATAGTCCGGTTTAAAAACGTCATAGTCTGTGTGGTTTTAGTTCAACCGTTTGGGGATGCACCAAAAGTTATTGGTTATTGGGACCCTTCATCTCTCTGAAAACGTTGAAGAATTACAACGACATATATCAGAGGTATGAAGAGATGTACGCTTGAATCAATGACGATCGGGAGATCTGTAGTCAAGTTTGGCAGTAAGATCAAAGATTTATGAGCATATGAGCTCAATTAGGGATCTGTGGCCAACTTGGGCTCGGCCCATTCAGTTAAAATGTTGGACATTTAATTAGGCTCAGTCCTTTTTCATTTAACAATGCTGAGCATTGGTTTGGGTTATGACAATATTTTTGTCTTTTATTAAGTGCTAAGCACTCATTATGGCTCTGGGGCTTTATTTGAAGAACAATTTATATTCCCTCAGCGCATACGTGAGGAGCACGTGGCGCGCTTGGCGCTGAGCGCCCGATTTAGAGCGCTAAGGCGCTTCCTGTGAGATAGCGCACACGTGAGAAGCATGTGGCGTGCTTGGCGCTGAGTGCTAGTCAATGAGTGCAGAGCACTCTTTATAAATAGCGCACACGTGAGGAGCACGTGGTGCGGTTGGCGCTGAGCGCCAACCTTGGAGTGCTGGGCGCTTCCTTTAAAATAACGCTTGAAGCGCTGGGCGTTGAGCGCCAGACTTGAAGCGCTGAGGCGCTTCTTTAAGTTAGAGCGCTAAGAGCGCTGCGGCACTGTGCGTCAGATTTGAAGCGCTAAGGCGCTTCTTTAAATTGGAGCGCTAGGGCTCTGCGGCGCTGTGCGCGAGACTTGGAGCGCTAAGGCGCTTTTAATTGGAGCACTAAGGCTCTCTTTAGGCAACTTTGATCAGTTCTGCGCTCTGAGAATTAAATTCTCGTACATAGGAGATTTTATCTCATAGATCTAAGAATTAAGTTCTTATTTTAATAAAAGATTTTACAATCTCTTCTGTTCTTGTGAAAGACTTCGTCTTTATTTTATAGATTTATGATCAGAAGAGAATTAAATTCTTCCTCCTCACTTCTTATGATGAGATGCTATGATCTCTTTTGTGAAAGACCTCGATCTTATAGATCTATGATCTAGAAAAAGAAATAGATTATTCTTCTTTTATGAGATGATTTTATCTCTCTATTTTATTTATCTTAAAGAAATTCTTCTTCTTCCGAGAGCTTACTCTTCTCTTTGAAATTTCTCAGAGTTTATGGGGGGTTCATACGTGCAAGACTTGAAATCTTGGGTCCTTTATATAGGGGAGGCTGATTTGTTGAATCAGTTGAAGAGATCTTTTCTCTAATTGATTTGGGGATGTTTCCCACCGTTGGATCTTTGATCTTAGGGCTTCTGTTTTACAGAAGGCAATCTTCCTGTTTTTAATAAGATTGGGAAAATTTTTTCCCATACAGAACTTATTCTGTATCTTGGTGATTTTTAATCCCCATTGGATCTTTGATCCAACAGTGCTCTAATTTTCAGAGCTAATCTGACGATTTTTAGTCATTTTTGTTGGATCTTTGATCCAAGGGTGGGGGACATTTAGTCCCAGCGCTAGCGCTCTCGTGTTTTGCACGTGAGAGCTGCATCAGAGTCTTTGACTCTTGGCGCTGGCGCTGCTAGCGGGAGCGCTCTCGCGCTTTGCACGCGAGCACTGCGTCAGAGTCTTTGACTCTTGGTACTAACGCGCTTGTAGGGTGTTTTTCGTCACCCTATTGAGATGGGAATACGCACGCACTTGTCAGGCGCATTACAGATTCACCCCTGCCTAGGGTAGGCTGGGGTTTATTGATTGTGGTGATCCGAACCTCCGGCAGCCGCGGACTAAGCTGCCGTTAATTACCCCCCGCCTTTCGAGCGAGGGAACTTCCGATTAACGGGTTAAACTGGTCATGCGAACTCAATGTGCAGTGTTGTGTTTTGAAGGGGGGTTTTGGATGTATCGGGGGCCCCGCAGAGTATTTACGGGGGTCCCGCTACCCGGATAGCGGGCTGGGGGTCAAGGGGGCTAGCAGCCCTTTTGCGGGGTGCGGGGCAGCGTCCCGTTAGAAATTTTTTCTAACGAGGGAGGTATATTTAGTGTGGAGTGCACAAAAAAAGGGGGAAAAGTGTCTTAAAGACGCGTGCGTAGCATGTGGGCGCATGGTGCCCGGGGTCACGTGGCGCACACGTGACCGATGGGCGCCTCAGCGCCCGGGGTCACATGGCACGCACGCGACCGATGGGCGCCTCAGCTCCCGGGTCACGTGGCGCGCACGCGACCGATGGGCGTCTCAGCGTCCCAGGGTCACGTGGCGCACACGCGACCGATGGGCGCCTTGGCGCCCCGGGGTCACGTGGCGCGCACGTGACCATGGGCGCCTTAACGTCCCGGGGTTACGTGGCGCACACGTGATCATGGGAAACACCCGTGGGAAGGGGCCTAGCCCTTAGGCTGGGAAGTTGAACTCCCAAGAAGTTTTTTGGAGTTGAACTTCTAACAGAAACTAATTTATGGAGTTAAACTCCAACAGATCTAGAAAGGAGTTAAACTCCTAGGAATCTTTGGCTCTTCTTTTGAGCCTTAGATCTGTCCAAAATTAGATTTTTGGAGATGGGTCTTCTTCTTCCTGCTCTTGATTGGCGGGATCTTGGAGAAAAAGGGATGAGACTTAAAAGTCTCCCCTTCTCGAGATTCGAGCTCCCCTTCGTGGGTTTTGTGGTGAAAAGCTATTTATTTTTGAGAAAGGAAGAGTTAAACTCTTGATTTTATTCAAAGAAAGAGGAAGAGGGTTTTAGACCCTTGAGAAATGGGAAGAAGGCACAAACCCTAATTTTTGGGGAGGAATGAAAAGTGTATCCTTTATTCATCATCATGTTGCCTTATATAAGTTTATATATTTACATATAACCCCTTGGGCTTTACAAAATGGCGTTTTGCCCATCCCATGGCTCATGTGCCATTTCTTTTTGCACATAAGCCATGGGCTTACAAAAGTTTGGCTTTATGCCCATTTTGTTTACATTCATGCATAAAAAATTACATAAAAATTATTTATTACATGATTTCATTTTGGCATGGGGAGGACCGGCCGCTTCATGTTCGGACTCGACTTGGGCATGGGCCCACTTGGCTTGGGGTTGACTTTGACTTTGACTTGGTCAACCGGGGTGCAATTTTCGACTTCAACAAAGTGCCCCCCATCAATAAATGCACACCACATATGTGAGTCGTGTGCATGAAATTGTGGATCTTCTTTCACGTGGAGGCGATTTGCTTTGGTTCTCACTTTTTGGGATGCACTGCCCTTTTTACATCATGGACGGTCGACGCTTGACACGTCTCCGAGGCGGGGTGTCCGTGGTAGACTTTTCCCTGGCCCGGAGTGATCTGGTTCCTGCCTTGTAGGAAGTCCGCACTGCCCTTTTTGCGACATGGACAGTCGACGCTCTGATCCGGCGATTTGGTTTCCGATTTGTGGGAAGCCTGCACTGCCCTTTTTGCGACATGGACGGTTGACGCTCTGATCTGGAGCGATTTGGTTCCCGATTTGTGGGAAGCCTGCACTGCCCTTTTTGCGACATGGACGGTCGACGGTTGACGCGTCTCCGAGGCGGAGTGTCCGTGGTAGACTTTTCCCTGGCCCACCGAGTGATCTGGTTCCTGCTTTATAGGAAGCCCACACTGCCCTTTTTGCGACATGGACGGTCGACGCTCTGATCCGGAGCGATTTGGTTCCCGATTTGTGGGAAGCCTGCACTGCCCTTTTTGCGACATGGACGGTCGACGCTTGACGCGTCTCCGAGACGGAGTGTCCATGGTAGACTTTTCTCTGGCCCGGAGTGATCTGGTTCCTGCTTTGTAGGAAGCCTGCACTGCCCTTTTTGCGACATGGACGGTCGACGTTCTGATTCGGAGCGATTTGGTTCCCGATTTGTGGGAAGCCCGCACTGCCCTTTTTACGACATGGACGGTGGACGCTCTGATCCGGAGCGATTTGGTTCCCGATTTGTGGGAAGCCTGCACTGCCCTTTTTGCGACATGGACGGTTGGCGCTCTGATCCGGAGCAATTTGGTTCCCGATTTGTGGGAAGCTTGCACTGCCCTTTTTGCGACATGGACGGTCGACGCTCTGATCCCGAGGCGGAGCTTAATTCTGACGAAAAGGTTGCTGGTTGATTCCGAGCCGAAGCATAATTCCGACAGGGAAGGCAGATACACCGAGGCGGAGCTTGATTTCGACACGGGGTGCACATTCTAAGACGAAGCATGATTCCGACGCAGAGCTTGCTGGCCGACTTGATTCCGAGATGAAGCATAATTTCGATAGGGAAGGCAGGTACACCGAGGCGAAGCATGATTTCGACACGGGGTGCACATTCTGAGACGAAGCATGATTCCGACGCAGAGCTTGCTGGTTGATTTGATTCCGAGATGAAGCATAATTTCGACAGGGAAGGCAGGTACACTGAGGCGAAGAATGATTTCGACACGGGGTGCACATTCTGAGACGAAGCATGATTCTGACGCAGAGCTTGCTGGTTGATTTGATTCCGAGACGAAGCATAATTTCGACAGGGAAGGCATGTACACCGAGACGAAGCATGATTTCCACACGGGGTGCACATTCTGAGACGAAGTATGATTCCGACACAGAGCTTGCTGGTTGATTTGGTTCGGAAGCGGAGCTTAATTCCGACGAGGAGGTTGCTGGTTGATTCCGAGCCGAAGTGTAATTCCGACAAGGAAGGCAGATACACCGAGGCGAAGCTTGACTTCGATGTGGGGTACACTCTGAGGCGAAGTATGATTCCGACACAGGGCTGGTTGGTTGATTTGATTCCGAGGCGGAGCATAATTCCGGCAGGGAAGGTAAATATTCCGAGGCGAAGCATGATTTCGACATGGGGCAAATTCTGGGACGGAGCATGATTCCGCCGCAGAGGTTGTTGGTTTGATTTGATTTGGGTTGACATCAGCATCGCTACACTGGAATATGGTACCAGGAGCGAATCATCATTTGCCATGAGTGGATTTGAGGATTTCGGTTTTGGTTTGGCATCTGCATTGCTGCACTGGAATAATGCCAGGAGCAACTCATCATTTGCCCCGGGAGGACTTGCGAATTAGGTTTTTTTTTGTTTGGCATCGGCATCGCTACACTGGAATATGGTACCAGGAGCGAATCATCATTTGCGTTTTCTTATTAGGAAACGATGGCTTAGGAGACAGGTTTTAGGTCCCTATCACCCAAGACTTTTCAATTTTGTAAGCCGTAAGGGTCTCACAAAGCATTTTCTCCCTACGGGTCGTAAGGATCCCGTAAGTGTATTTTCTCCTTAGGAGTCGTGGGGACTCCCAAGTGTATTGCTTTTTTGTGAGCCGTAAGGGTCTCACGCGGGAATTTTCTCCTCATAGAGTCGAGAGAATTTTGCGAGTGCATTTCATCTCTTTTTCACGAGTTTGAGCCATTTCGGGTTTTCACAAACTCGCCGGCAGTCCTACTGTTTTTACTCATGGAGCCCTTTCGGGTTTTCATCCGTGCCCATTTTGCTTGTGGACATACCTTCTTTTTTTCTTCTCTGTTTTTTTTTGAATCTTCCCCGCCGGTGGGACTTTGAATGTGGTCTCGTCGGTAGGACTTGGGAGAGATTGGGATCGTTTTATGCCCGTGGATTGTATACGCTTTTGCAGGATGTATGATCCAGTCCGTAGGGCCGGAAAAAATTTTGGGACTTTGTTGGCGTCTGCATCGCTGCACTGGAATATGCCACCGGGAGCGAATCATCATTCGCCGTTAGGGTATGGGATTTGGAATTTGGCTGGCGTTTGCATCACTGCACTGGAATATGGTACCAGGAGCGACTCATCATTCGCCATTTTGGGATATGGGATTTGGAATTTGGTTGGCGTCTGCATCGCTGCACTGGAATATGGTACCAGGAGCGACTCATCATTCGCCGTTTGGGATTTGAGTTTGGAATTTGGTTGGCGTCTGCATCGTTGCACTGGAATATGGTACCAGGAGCGACTCATCATTCGCCATTGGGAATTTGAGTTTTAGACGGCGTCTGCATCGCTACACTAGAATATGGTACCAGGAGCGACTCATCATTCGCCGTTGGGAATTTAGGGATTTAGAAGTTGGTTGGCGTCTGCATCACTGCACTGGAATATGGTACCAGGAGCGACTCATCATTCACCATTTTTTTATTTATTTTTTATTTACCGCGATTGCTCTATCATTTCAGCTTTTCTTATCGCGAAGGTCGCAATTGCCCCATCATTTCGGCTTTTTATTTGCGGTTGACCCATCATTTCGGCTTTATTTTCATTTTCATTTTTACTCGCTGATTTTTATTGCGAGTTGCCCTATCATTTCGGCTTTTTATTTTTTTATATATTTATTTTTTTTGTTTTATTTACACATTTTTGCATCCACAGTTTAACGACTTAGAGGTCGATTATTCCCAGTTTAATGACATGGTGGTTAACTGTTTTCAGAGAAAGGCAGGTGTCTGAGAGAATTAGTTTCATGAAGAACTTCGGTCTCCGTTTGTATGAAATTGGCGGTCACAGCTTGACTGTTTACTAACATGCCTTTAGACAGTTCTATCTCTCCCGTCTTGTATTGCCTTTCGACCCAATATTTGAAGACGAAGCAGTCCTCAATGGCATGACCTATCCCTCTGTGATAGGGGTAATATTTTGGGTCATCGGTCATATTCGCTTCTTGCGGTCTCTTTGATTCTGGCAGTTGTAGACCGTTTCTTAGGGCGTCTTTGAATATTTTATGGATTTTGTCCCTTCTGAAGGAATAAACCTTATCCAGCTTCTCTTTCAGTGGAGATTCTTCTCCGGTATATGTATCGGAGGGACTGGAGGCTGATTGCGGCCGTTTTTTGTGAAGGCGCTCCGCTCTTAGGTTGAAGGGGGTATCAGTTGGCTGCCTCCGGGTATCAATTCCTGGCTCATGAACCAAAATTTGATTCTGCTGTAATTGCAATCGGGCGACTTGGGTCGCGAGATCTGCCGCGACGTTTGCCAATTCGTCGACCTTAGATTGTACCTTGGCTAACTTCTCATCCCTGTCCTGAAGCTGGCTCTGAAGCCATCGGAATAATGCTTGTTCCGTAGTACCGATTATGATAACCGGGCCATCCTTATTGCCTGAGCTCAATTCCGCAGGAACCCCGGGCTCTGTTGGCTTATCGGCCTGAGCGAGCTCTTCATCATTTAGACCGAGTTGACATTGGGTAGCGTCCACCGCATCATCACCCTGGCTGTGAAGCATAGAAGGGCTCGTTTCATCATGTCCGACCGTGTAGACAGTGTGGACCATGCATCCAGCCGTCTCTTTATCTTTGGCGGGGTAACCCCATCCTTGAAGCCTCATGAAGCTCAGCCTAGTATGAGCCCTAGCTCTTTTGTTGGCTCTGTATCTGAGCCTTTTCTGCCTTAGCTTCTTGATTTTGAGGGCTTGGCGGGTATCTGTTTCCTGGGAAGTCACCGTGAGTCGATTAGTGGGGAGCTTAGAGAAGACACCCGATCGGGCAGTTGTCAGGGGCACCGCCGGAGCTTGATCGAGACGCCTTGTTGCTTTGTTGGTGTTGATGGCCTTGCCCCCAGCTGGGGCCAAGGAAAGTCATTCAAACACCGACTTGCGTTTGAGTTGGGGCGTCTTCGAGACCACCACATTTGGCCTCTTTCCTTTCGAGACCGGCTTGTCTATCACCGGGCCTTGAGGTGCAGGGATGGCATTAGCCGAGACAAACAGAATAGACCCAAATTGTAGCAGCGGTTCTTCCCACTGTCGTCCGAGACTTGCCGGGAGGACCGTCCTGGAGTCCATCTTCATCGTGTATGAGATGGGAGCTGAGTTCATCTTTGGAGACATTTTTGGAAAGTGATTGCTTGAAAACCTGCATGAAAGAGCATTATTTTAGCATAAATATAGATATGTATATTGATTGAGTTCGCATGAACGTTTAACCCGAAATATGGGAGGAGAGATTGGTCCCACCGGGCGTGCCAGTATCTGTAGGGTGTTTTTCGTCACCTCATTGAGATGGGAATATGCACGCGCTTGTCAGGCGCATTACAGATTCCTCCCTGCCTAGGGTAGGCTGGGGTTTATTGATTATGGGGATCCGAACCTCCGGAAGCCGCGGACTAAGCTGCCATTAATTACACCTCGCCTTTGGAGCGAGAGAATCTCCGATTAACGGGTTAAACTGGTCATGCGAACTCAATGTGCAGTGTTGTGTTTTGAAGGAGGGTTTTGGATGTATCGGGGGCCCCGCAGAGTTTTTAACGGGGTCCCGCTACCCGGATAGCGGGCTAGGGGTCAAAGGGGCTAGCAGCCCCTTTGCGGGATGCGGGGCAGCGTCCTGTTAGAAATTTTTTCTAACGAGGGAGGTATATTTAGTGTGGAGTGCACAAAAAAAGGGGAAAAAGCGTCTTAAAGACGCGTGCGTAGCATGTGGGCGCATGGTGCCCGGGGTCATGTGGCGCGCACGCGACCGATGGGCGCCTCAGCACCCGGGGTCACGTGGCGCGCACGTGACCGATGGGCGCCTCAGCGCCTCGGGGTCACGGGAAACACCCGCGGGAAGGGGCCTAGCCCTTAGGCTGGGGAGTTGAACTCCTAAGAAGTTTTTTGGAGTTGAGCTCCTAACAGAAACTAATTTATGGAGTAAAACTTCAACTGATCTAGAAAGGAGTTAAACTCCTAGGAATTTTTGGCTCTTCTTTTGAGCCTTGGATCTGTCCAAAATTAGATTTTTGGAGTTGGGTCTTCTTCTTCCTGCTCTTGATCGGCGGGATCTTGGAGAAAAAAGTGTGAGACTTAAAAGTCTCCCCTTTTCGAGATCTGATTGGAGATTCGAGCCCTCCTTCAAGGGTTTTGTGGTGAAAAACTATTTATTTTTGAAAAAGAAAGAGTTAAACTCTTGATTTTATTCAAAAAAAGAGGAAGAGGGTTTTAGACCCTTGAGAAAGGGGAAGGAGGCACAAACCCTAAGTTTTTGGGAGGAATGAAAAGTGTATCCTTTATTCATCATCATGTTGCTTTATATAGGCTTACATATTTACATATAGCCCCTTGGGCTTTATAAAATGGCATTTTACCCATCCCATGGCTCATGTGCCATTTCTTTTTGCACATAAGCCATGGGCTTACAAAAATTTGGCTTTATGCCCATTTTGTTTACATTCATGCATAAAAAATTGCATAAAAAATTACATAAAAATTATTTATTACATGATTTCATTTTGGCATGGAGAAGGCCGGCCGCTTCATGTTCGGACTCGACCTGGGCATAGGCCCACTTGGCTTGGGGTTGACTTTGACTTTGACTTGGTCAACCGGGGTGCAATTTTCGACTTCAACAGCTCTTAGCGCTAGCGCTCTTGTGTTTTGCACGTGAGCGATGCATCAGATTCTTTGACTCTTAGCGCTGACGCATTTAGCGTCAGCGCTTTTATGAAGCGCTGTTTCATTTCAAATTTCAAAATTTGAACAGAGTTTTGCTCTGATTGGGGGAAACAAAGAGACCATTTGAACTTTGGTTTAGTAAGAATCCCAACTTGCAATACTTAAAAGTGTGGGGGTCACTTGCCAAAGTAAAGGTTCCTGAATTCAAGAGAAAGAAATTAGGACCTAAAACCGTTGACTGTGTCTTTATTGGTCCTGTAGAAAACTCTAATGCCAACAGGTTCCTTGTAGTTAAGTCCGACTTTAGTGATATTAGAGTTAACTCCATAATTGAAGGTAGACTCATAGATGCTGTCTATTTTGAACATGTGTTTCCTTTTAAAAATAAAGTAAATAAAACGACGGCTGAAAGTTCATCGAATATTGAGCCTTTTGCCTCTCCTCCAATTCCACATGAAATCATGCATGATAAATTAGATGACAACTTAGAACACAGCTTAGATGTGGAACCTAGAAGAAGCAAAAGACCTAGAATAGAATAGAACTTTGGTAGTGACTTTATCTCCTAACTTGTTGAGGAAGATCCTGCAACGTATAAGGATGCCCTGATCTCAATAGATGCTAGTTTTTGGAAAGAAGCTATCAATAATGAATTTGAATCTATTATGCAAAACCATACTTGGATCCTTACATACTTACCTCCTGGTTGTACTCCAATTGGCCGTAAGTGGATTTTTAAGAAGAAACTTAAAGTAGACGGTACAATAGATAAGTTTAAAGCGCGTTTGGCAGCTAAAGGTTTTAGTCAGAAGAACGATGTAGATTACTTTGACACCTTCTCATCTGTTACCAAAGGTGTTTCCATTAGAGTGCTTGTTGCCTTAGCAACCATTTACAATCTAGAGATACATCAAATGGATGTTAAGACAACTTTCTTGAACGGTGATCTCGATGAGGAGATTTACATGGTTCAACCTGAAGGGTATGTGGTACCTGGTCAGGAAAATAAGGTTTGTAGGCTTGTGAAGTCTTTGTATGGACTTCAGCAAGCACCTAAATAGTGGAACCAGAAGTTTGATAGAGTAATTAAATCTTATGGGTTTAGTTCTAATAAATCTGATAAATGTGTGTACTCTAAAGTTGTAGGAGATGCATGCATAATCCTTTGCCTCTATGTTGATGACATTCTGCTATTCGGTTCAAACCCTAATATCATATCAGACACTAAGAAGTTCTTAACTAGCCAGTTTGATATGAAAGACTTAGGAGCAGCTGATGTCATTTTAGGGTTTAAACTCATTAGAAACAATAATGGAATTACTTTTTCACAATCACATTATGCTGAATCTATATTGAAGAAATTTGGGTACTTTGACTGTACACCAGTTTCTACTCCATATGATCCTCTGTTTCACTTGAGATCCCATTCTGGTCCACCTGTAAACCAATCTTTGTATGCTCAGATAATTTGTAGTTTGTTGTATCTAGCTAATGGTTCTAGACCTGATTTATCTTATGTTGTAGGTAGATTAAGTAGATACACAAGTAACCCTAATGCTGATCACTGGAAAGCTCTAGTGAGGGCATTTAGATACCTAAAGGGTACTTTGCATGTTGCACTACACCACACCTCTTTTCCTTTCACCATGGAAGGTTATACTGATGCTAACTGGATCTCTGATTCAGATGAAACTAAATCAACTAGTGGCTATGTGTTCTTGCTAGGAGGAGGTGTTGTTTCTTGGAAGTCCACTAAGCAAACAGTTATAGCTAGATCAACTATGGAAGCAGAGTTAATTGCTTTAGACTTAGCTAGTTTGCAAGCTGAATGGCTTAGACTGTTTTTACTTGATATTCCTTTAACTGTTAAGCCATTACCTGCTTTGTCTATACATTGTGATTGTAAAGCTGCTATTGATAAGGCCAAACAATCTAAGAGTGATACTGGCAAACGGCACTTGAGAATCCGTTTAGAGGATATCAAGGACCGGATCGCACGCGGTGTGATCTAACTTGATTTTTTGAAATCAGTGAATAACTTGGCAGATCCTCTGACCAAGGGGCTAGCAAGACAGCTAGTCCAATTCTCATCGAGGGGGATGGGTCTGTTGCCCACCACTTAGACACCGTAGTGGATACCCTACCATTCCAAGTGGAGATCCCATGAAGTTTGGTTCAATGGGACAACGAGCTACTAGCGTGTCTACTTGGAGCACTGACTTTTTAGGAGTATATCTCCAAGACCCTCCCTATGGCGACAGTGCTCCTGACTTAAACGGTTAAGGAAGAGCTATTGCTCTAAATATGTTCAAGGCCTTTATGGCAGGGTGTAGGTCCGTTCAATGCATCCTTGGAGAACTTTACTATGTGAGTGTGTTCTTGGGGCCGGGACTATGTGAATTGCGGGCATTCGCTAGAGCACTCATGAGACAAGATCAGCGCATGGCCGAAACGCGCTAGCTGACTTATGAACCTGGTCTCGTACCCTATATTTGGCTGTGTGGCATGTGGATGTTCGGTTCAAAGGGTTTGGTTCAAGACCTAGTTCACCACGTCCCTTTCGAATGGAAATGTGTCATACTAAGTGAGGTTCAAGGCAAAAAACCACCTCATTGATATGCTAAGTATTATGTCGCTCAATGTGTCCTTTTGTATTTCAACTACATTGAGTTTTTATACCATGTGGAGGATGATGGATTTTATGCTTTATTTAAAGGTTTAAAATCTAATTTTCCTTTTTCTTTTTTCTCACATCGCCAAGGCAATAAGGTGTTGTTGTCCTTATATATGTGGATGTGTCTTAGCCTCTTGAAGTAGTTCAAGGGCTAGTGGGCTTGGGCTTTTCCACACACACACGTGTCCGTTCGTCCGTCCCGAGCCCGGCCCGGGTTCGGTTCGTACGTGCACTTATCTTTTTGCACAAAAAAATGCTTTTGTTTGTACCCATTCCTGGACTGTTGCAGCAGCCATGGGCTCGTATTAAGAGTGGACCGTTGGATGAACTTTAATGCAGGCGTTTGTGCTCGTTGGCGGACAGTGACGTTGGGCCTACATTAATCTGTGTATTGATGGACAGTAATGGGCTTAATGGCTGACAGTAATGGGGACGCCTATATAAGGAGCACCCCTTCTCTTTTGTTCAACTTACAAAAAAAAAAAAAAAAAACAAAACACCTCCTCTCTCAACCGAGTTGCTCATCTTCTCTCCACTGCTCCGGCAAGCTCCCAGCCCTCCACTCCGGCGAGCACCTTCTCCTCTCCCTTTCCCTTCCTATATATTCCAAAGCCCACTGCTGCTGCTGCCTCTGTCAAGTTCGGGTTCAGGCCATTTTTCTGTTGAGCGACGAGGGTCAGCAACCGGTTCGACACTTCATCTTACCGCACTTCGGGTGGAGTCTCTGTTGGTGGGGCGGTCGTATCTTGGGAACAGATCGTCGTCGAGTCATGTGCTCGAGGCGGCGAATTCTGTTCTTAGGACAGCGATCATTTGGCGTGCTTCCGTCCCAGACAACTCGGAACCTTGTTCTTCTTATTTTTGCTTATTTGTTTAATAGGGTGCATGCTTAGCAAACATATTCAAATATTATTCCTTGAAAAATGTTAATTTAATTTGTTTTTCGATCATACTAGCAATTCGACCCAACAATAATAATTATCCCTTTCTTTTTCTTTTCTATTTTAATGAATACTGAGCTAATTAATTAATCCTAAGAAGATATATAAAATGCAGTGTGCAAGGCAAGTCAGGATCAACATATATTGTCTCATAATAGTGAGGGTGAGAAGTGTCTCATCACTAATGTAGCCCCATTTATAGAGTGACAACACATTAATTTGATAGAATAGACTTGTTTTTGTTGTGATTATGTATTTTGGGTGATAATGATGCTTGGCATTTCATGTGAACACATCTAAATCCTTTGATAATCAGTCTAATCTGTCTGTCTATAACGAACATCAGATTGCTTAAGAAAACACGCCGCATTATAGCGTGCAGCGTTTACCCACGCCAAAGTCTCGACGTGGTATCCGATGCTTTTGAAATCAAAACAGGACTTCATAAAAGGTGCATTGGTAAAACGTAAATAAAAAACTAGCTCTAGCCAAAAGATACAGCCTATGGGTTTGGAGATACACAATAAAGGAATAAGTGCGCATGCTAGAAATAATAATAAATAGTTATATATGGAGACAGATGAATTTTTTTAGGGGTCAAGCGATTTGGGATTCGACAAAGACTTCTATACAATTAAAGACCATGCATGTGACCATCTTTTAGATGTCATGTGGCAAATTCTACAAAATTCCTGTTAAACCATAGGCTAATATTTGTGTATATATAAAACTTCCCAAGATAGTTTTATTTCATATTTTGAAAATAAACCTACATCATGGTTCACAAAACTTTCGACTCTCTTTGCGCGACATGTGCCAAGAACACCGTGGCAAATTAATGGAGCAACAGATAGAAAAGATAAATCCAAATATGACAGAAACTCTCGTGACAGAAGAAAAGGAAAAAGATGTTACCCTACACGCCGCTCACTCTCCCTGGTATTAAGGACTGATGATGCTCACAAGCGGTATCTCCTCAGATTACGACACGTGGCGGATGACATGTCCCGAAAGGTACGGAGGTGGAATAAATGAGTTGCATTAGGGAGGATTCCTCGGGATCCTCTTCTTGAGGAACGCATCCGGCCTTTTAGAATACCTTCCTGGATGCATTCCACCTACATCTTGGAAAATACCAACAGCTCGTATCTAAGCTTCCTCGGCCTCCTTGCTCGTCTCCAAGCCGTCTGACATGCCGAGCTTTCTCGGCCTCCCGGCTTGTCTCCGAGCTCCCGACATGCCGAGATTCCTCGGCTTCTCCTGATCAATCAAGAGCGCGGACCCTATGCGACCCGCAACGGCTCCACGTATATCGCCAGGACGAGATATCCGCCTCCCACGATCCGCGTCCCACACTAGCACATCCCGCCATTCAAGGCGAGGATAACGCTGGGGTATAATTGACGGCGATGATCTCGCGCCCGCTCGCTCCACGCGACCCCTATATAAACCCCTCTCTCAGACGACTCAGCTAACTAGAATTTATTTCGATGCGCCGCTACTCTGCACATATACCTCGGCTCTAACTTGATCGTCGGAGGGTCCTACGGTGGTCATCCATCCCGCGACTTCTTTGCAGGTAGCTCGGCGTCCAACACCAATCCATTGAGATCCACACTCAAACAACTCTCAAAAATAAATCTCAGCCATCAAAGACAGCCATCACAGGATCGACGGAGAACAACATCCGAAGGAGATCCGAAGCTCCATCAGTTGGCGCCGTCTATGGGAACGAAAGAATTTTTTTGTTCCACCATAAAGTTGATCTTCCGCCCTCGACCCAATGGCGAGCGACGACCGCAACGATCCAAATACGAACCGTCTTAACGGAGGCGGGAGCGGCTCGTCTCCCCCACCTAATGCCATCCACGCCTTGTCGGTTCGGATAGACAGGCTCACATCGCTGGTGGATGCTCTCGTCCGCGTTCAAGCAGCGGGCCCTACCCACCAGACCGCGGTTCCCCCTCCTCGGGATAACGACGTTCGCCGAAGGACGGACGGGCACACTCGAGCCCCCAATCTCCCTCACCCTCATCACAGTGCCACCGAGCACCGGCGGGCCGACTCCGGCCACCTTAACCCGCATGCGGCGATTGATTCTAAGACCCGTTGGGCACCGGATAGCTCCACGCCATAGTCCCAGGGAAGACTGGGCCGTCGCTCTGATGCCCGTCGCGCGTTCTTTACCCCTGAGGAGGTGTCGGTCAGCTCGCCTGCTTCCAGACACAACCAACGCCCCCACTCTCGCCGGGACCGCGCGAACGACGAGCGTAGAAACTACACGAGAAGGGGCTCGCCCGAGGATTTGAGGAACTTGATAGAGCGAAATCGAAGCCGCACCATCGCACAGACCCGAAACAGGGATAACCACTACTCCGACTATGGAGAATCCTCGGGGTACCACCACCGGCTTGAAGCCCTCGAGAAGAAGATCGAAGGCATACGAAGGGATAGCCACACGTCCGGCGAAGGGGCCAGGTACTCCTCCAACTCACTAACGAATCCCTTCACAGAGGAGCTGCTAGCCGAGCACGTATCATTCAGGAACAAGCCGCCAAAAGTGGCCATTTTCGACGGGAAATCCGACCCGAAGGACCATCTAGACGCATTTACGGCGGGCATGAGCTTCCAGGATAACTCTGACGCGGCTCAATACCGAGCTTTCCCCATTACCTTCATCCGGGCTGGCCGGAACTGGTTCCGAGGACTCACGCCACGCTCCAACTCGACCTTCGACAAGCTGGCCACCCAATTCCTCGGTCACTTCTGTAACAACCCTAAACTTTTTGTACGATTTTTTTTCCTTTTCAAAAATACAGAAAGGGACACCTAAACCTGAGCACGAGTTATAAGTTTGTTTTGCTTTTGAATAGCAAGAAGGAGCTTGTAGATCATTGGTAAGACCTCGCACAGCTGAGACATAGCACACGAGTTTAAATCCCATCAGCCGCATTATCTTTTTAATTAATTTTCTCTTAATCTTTTAGAAGCCCAAGGGTCTACACGTGCACAACACGTAAACCGAAAAGACATTGATTAATCAAACATGTGCACTAAAGAAAACCAAGCGACACGACACGTGGCACCCAACCCCAGCACCCCTCCCGGTTGAAAATTGACCGGCGAAATGCCCAATAGGCCAGGTACCACCGGTCTCAACCGTTGGTAAAGCCCCCAAACTTTGCCCACTGCACCTCTTCAGCTGCCCCACTCCCCCAACACTGTTTATTTTCTCTGCACAATTCCAAAGAACAATAAAATCCCATTTAATCCCAATTTTAATGCATTCTTTCACCCCCTAAACCATAATTTTTCCTATAAATACCATACCCAAATTCACACATCCTCACTCACAATTCCCTGCCAAAACTCTCAAAAACTTTCAAGTCCTTTTTGTGTACAAGTGGAGTTAGCGAAGGGAGAAACTCCGACGAAATTCCAAGGAGATTCCGGCTATGAAACGACGTCCCGACGCTTCCCAATCCTTCTCCTACCTCTTCCCTCTCATTAAAACCAGTAAGTCCCCTTTTCCCCTCTTTTTCTCTATTCTAAAAATCTTAAACACTAAAATCCGACGGAAGCGGAGTTAATCCGACTTCCGATTCGGTTTTTCTGTAAAAACCTTATTTTCCTTAAACAAGAAAATACCAAACTTTCATATCATGTTCAATAAATATTAACAAACATATTAAAGAAGTTTCACATCAAAAGAATTTTTATTGCAATTTTTAAGTAAAATACCACATACTTTAGTTTCCGACATAAACAACATATTACCTTTAGATAGTTCATGAGGTAATGACCTATTTCATCACAACACACATCTCTATCATAGCACAATAAAGTTTTGTGAATTTATTCTTGGGATAAAACGACTTTGCAAACAAATACCTTCAACTTATAAAAACATTTTCTTTAAAAAGATGTATTAAACATTTCCATGCAATTGCGCCTCTACAACCCACTTTGGGGACCCCGTTCGGGATGGTGCGGATTATCGCACATCCTCGGGCCTAGTAGAGCAAGATGCAGACCTCCGCAAGGAGCATTGGATCTCGATAGAATTTTTATACATTTGTTCTTTAGAAAATGAAATTTCTATAAGAAAATAAATAAATATTTTCATTAAATATATATATATATATATTATTAAAATATCTATTTTAATTATATAAACATTCCAAGTTTTCTAAATCAAAGGAATCACTGTTACATGAAAATACCATCCAAATATAACACAATTATAATACTACAAGAAAATACCTTATACTATGAAAATTAGGTTCTGCTCACTAGAAATTTCACAATTATAAAATATAAATCTATGAAAACCCTAAAGACGATAATTAAATTCTTGAGGTTTATTTTGAAAATTATAAAAAAAAACTATTTTTACATAAAAACCCCTCAAGTTATAATAAATTACAATAAGGACCCTAGTAAACATAGGTTTAAGCGGGACCGGTCTCTTGAGCCACAAGGAGCCGAAGATATGGGTGCTTACCTATTTAAGGTAGACAATCTAACAAACGGTGTTATCAACACGGTAATTGTCTTGGAAAAAGACTCAAATCCTGTCGTCCATGTGCAGCAGTTACCGATAACATCAAAACTAATTCAGGATTTCAAGTTCTTTTCAAAAGTGTCTGACTCAGACTGGGTCTCAATCTAATCAATCTGACTTGAATGTGATTCAAGTATAAACTACAATTCAATATGAATTCATCTATTCAATCTATATCAAACTATATTGACTGAACCGAACCATGAATATTCTCCATCTATATGTATATCCATTATATCCGCTCCTTTACTGATATCATGGTTTCGGCAAGTCATCCATATACAATTTACAATACAAGACAATACAATACAAACAATACAATCAAGACATCGCGGGGTTTTATAAGGGGTAGAATGGTACGGAAGGTGTTAAAAGTGGCACGAGAGTGTAACCATGATACACCTAACCTGAAAATCCATTGCCGTTGTACCGTGGCTGAACGGTTTCTTGTGCTCCGTATACCTTAGTCTCCGGAATAGTGGGACTCCTCTCGTATATACTGACATTTTCTGTACCAAACTACAAACAACAGCGTTAACAATATAATCAAATATTATAAGATATCTCTTTCTGTCTGCTCTATCTCTACTCACTTTTGGGACTTACCGTGCGATTATTCGCTGACGACATTCCTTTCTTCTTTTTTGGAATGTTGTCAGGTGGTTCGGACCTTCTGGAGACAGAGCCCAGCAGCGAGGAATTGGATCAAATAGCTTTCGACCCAGAGCTCTAGATTACTTGTACATATTTTCATTTCTGTTATGCCATTATTTAGGCATTTCTTTCATTCCATGTATTTACATTTCAGTTGTATTGTAAAAAGAATGTTGAATAAATAAAGTTGTTGTTCATTTACATCTTGTCTCTTGTGTACTTTACCTTATATTACTTAGATACGTTTATGTTGGGGTAAAAATTTACACCCCGGTTGACCGAGTCAAAATCAAGGTTAACCCGAAACCAGGTGGGCCCAAGCCCAGGTCAAGTGGGCCAATGCCCGGAGCGAGCCCGAACATGAAGCGGCTGGCCTTCCCCCATGCTAAAATAAAATTTTTGTAATAAATAATTTTGTTGTATTTCTTTTATTTTATTTTATGAATAAATGTAAGAAAATGGGCATAAAGCCAAATTTTTGTAAAGCCTATAGCTTATGTGCAAAAAGAAATGGCACATGAGTTATGGGATAGGCAAAATGTCATTTTGTGAAGCCCAAGGGGCTATGTGTAAAGTGTATAGCCTATAAAGGCAAGGATAATGAAAATATCCCAACAACTTTTTTCCCTCTCCAAAAAGAATCCAGATCTGAGATCTGTCTCCTTCCTCAAGGTTCTAAAACCTTCTCCTTTCTTTTGAACTAAATCAAGAGTTTTACTCTTTCTTTTATAAAACTAATTAGTTTTTCACCACAAAACCCATAAAGGGGAACTCAGATCTCAGAAAAGAGAGATTTTTAAAATATCATATCTCTTGATCTTCAAGATCCTGCCAACAGAGGAGGAGGAAGGAGACCCATCTCCAGAAACCCCACTTTGGGGAAGAACTAAGGCTCAAGGGGAGAGGCCCTTCATCAGCTCCAAAACATCCTAGGAGTTTAACTCCTCACACACACACACACAAAAAAAAAAAATAATAATAATAAGTGCTCCTTTCTGGGAATACAACTCCCATTGCAGGGACTAAGTCCCTTTTGCCGCCTTCTAACACGTGGGGCGCTAGCGTCCTTGCGCTCAGAGCGCTAGCGCCCGAGCGCCCACGTACTGACACGTGGGGCGCTCGCGCTCAAAGCGCCGGCGCTATTGCGCTCCGAGCGCTAGCGCCCGAGCGCTCACGTGCTGACACGTGGGGAGCTAGCGCTCAAAGCACTTGCGCCCTTGCGCTCAGAGTGCGAGCGCCCACATACTGACACATGGGACGCTGGCGCTCAAAGCGCCAGCGCCCGAGCGCTAGCGCCCGAGCGCCCACGTGCTGACACGTGGGGCGCTGGCGCTCAAAGCGCCAGCGCTCTTGCGCGCTCAGAGCGCGAGCGCCCGAGCGCCCACGTGCTGACACGTGGGGCGCTAGCGCTCAAAGCGCTTGCTCTCTTGCACTCAGAGCGCTAGCGCCCGAGCTCCCATGTGCTGACACGTGGGGCGGTAGCGCTCTTGCGCTCAAAGTGCCAGCACCCGAAACGCTGGAGCTTTTTTCCACGCATCTTTTGGATGCCCTTTCCTTTTTTTATTTATATATATATGTATATATACACACACACACATATGCTCCACACTAAATATACGCTGTCCCGCACCCCGCAAGGGGGCTGCTAGCCCATTTGACCCCCAGCCCGCTATCCGGGTAGCGGGACCCCCGTAAAAACTCTGCGGGGCCCCCGATATATCCAAAACCCTTCAAAACACGACACTGCACATTGAGTTCGCATGACCAGTTTAACCCGTTAATCGGAGGTTCTCTCACTCCAAAGGCGAGGGGTAATTAACGGCAGCTTAGTCCGCGGCTGCCGGAGATTCGGGTCCCCACAATCATTAAACCCCGACCTATCTTAGGCAGGGGGAATCTGTAATGCGCCTGACAAGCGCGCATGTATTCCCATCTCAATGGGGTGACGAAAAACACACTACAGATTCTAGCATGCCCGGTGGGACCTTTCTCTCCTCCCATATTTCGGGTCAAACGTTCATGCGAACTCAATCAATATACATATCGATATTTATACTAAAATAATGCTCTTTCATGCAGGTTTTCAAGCAATCACTTCCCAACAATGTCTCCAAAGATAAACTCAGCTCCCATCTCATACACGATGAAGATGGACTCCAGGACGGTCCTCCTGGCAAGTCTCGGACGACAGTGGGAAGAACCGCTGCTACAATTTGGGTCTATTCTGTTTGTCTTGGCTGCACCTCAAGCTCCGATAACCGACAAACCGGCCTCGAAAGGAAAAATGCCAAATGTGTTGACGCGAGTCGGTGTTCAAACGACTCTCCATGGCCCCAGCTGGGGGAAAAGCCGTCAGAATAAAAGAAGTTGCCAGACGTCGTGAGCAAGCCCAGGCGAAACCTTCGACGGACACGCGAGCGGAGGTCTTCTCAAGCATACCCATCACTCGGCCTATGGCGGCTTTCCGAAGGGCAGAAGCCTGCCAATCGCTCAAGGCAGAGAAGCTGAGGCAGAAGCGGCTCAGATATAGAGCCAACAAAAGGGCTAGGGCTCTGGCTATTTTAAAATTTATGAATTTCCAAAGCCCGGACCGCTCTGCAAAACCAGCTGCCAGCGATGAAAGAATGGCTGAATGTGTTATCCACACTATCTACATGGTCGGACATGAAGAAACGAACCCTCCTCTTCTTCACAGCCATGGTGATGATATGGTTGACGCTACCCAAAATCGGCTCGATCTAGATGATGAAGAGCCTGCTCTGGCCGATAAGCCAGAGGAGCCCGTGGTTCTTGCGGAATTGTGCTCAGACAATAAAGATGACCCGGTTGTCATAACCGGAACTACAGAACAAGCATTATTCCGATGGCTTCAGAGGCAGCTTTGGGACAGGGATGAGAAGTTAGCCAGGGTACAGTCCAAGGTCGACGACTTGGCAAACGCCGCGACAGATCTCGCGACCCAAGTCGCCAGATTGCAATTACAGCAGAATCAAGTTTTGGTTCATGAGCCAGGGATTGATACCCGGAGGCAGCCAATTGACACCCCCTTCAACCTAACAGCAGAGCGCCTTCATGAAAAATGGCCGCGATCAGCCTTCAGTCCCTCCGATGCATACACCGAAGGGGAATCGCCTCTGAAAGAGAAGCTGGAAAAAGTCTATTACTTCAAAAGGGACAAAGTCCACAAGATATTCAGGGACGCCCTAAGAAACGGTCTACAACTGCCAGAATCAAAGAGGCCGCAAGAAACGAATATGACCGACGACCCAAAATATTGCCCCTATCACAGAGTAATATGTCATGCCATTAAGGACTGCTTCGACTTCAAAGATTGGGTCGAAAGGTAATACAAGACGGGAGAGATAGAACTGTCTAAAGGCGTGTTAGCAAACAGTCAAGCTACGACCGCCGATTCTATACAAATGGAGACCGAAGCTTTTCGGGAACCTAATCCTCTCAGACATGTGCCACTATCTGAAAAGGGCGAACCAAAGACTGGTCGACATCAAGAACCAGCATCAGTAAGGGCACCTACTCTAATGGAGAGAAAGAAGAAGGTGTACTCCTTCAGGAGGGAGGATGTCCGCAATATATTCGAGAAAGCCTTGAACAACGGTCTGCAATTGCCTATTCCGAAGAGGCCACATGAAATGAATATGACTGGCAATCCCGTATACTGCCCATACCATAGAGTGCTGAGTCATACCATTGAAGACCGCCGTGTTTTCAAAGATTGGGCAAAGGACCAATATAAGCTTGGAAAAACCTCACAATCCTCGGATGTATCGGCAAGCCACAGAGCTAGGTCATCAACACAGCTCCGCTAAGATCAAAGTTCAAGGAGCTGGGATAAGCAAAAAGGACCGCCACATCGTTAAACTGGGAACACCAGAGGACCACCACGTCATTAAACTGGGAACACCAGAGGACTACCATGTCATTAAACTGGGAACAATCGACCACCACGTCATTAAACTGGAAATAATCGACTTCTAAGTCGTTAAACTGGGAATGTAAATATGTGTGTGTGTGTGTGTGTGTGTGTGTAAATAAACAAAAAATGTGTAAATAAAAGAGAAATAAAGAAAAGCCGAAATGATGGGACAACTCGCAATAAAAATCAGCGAGTAAAAATAAAGATGAGAATAAAGCCGAAATGATGGGGTAATCGCGAATAAATAGCCGAAATGATAGGGCAATCGCGACCTTCGCGATAAGAAAGCTGAAATGATAGAGCAATCGCGGTAAAAAAAAACGACGAATGGTGAGTCGCTCCTGGTACCATATTCCAGTGCAGCGATGCAGACGCCGACCAAAATCCAATTTCTCAAAATTCTCCCAGCCCTACGGTTAGTCCTCAAATTGACTACCGTATACAATCCACGGGCTTAAATATTTCTCATCATACCCATGCCCCACCGCAATCACCAGTTATGCGGCTGGTCTCCGCCCTTGGAATCATGCTCCATTGGGAAGCCCCACTCATGTATCCTCACGATACATGAGGAGAACAAACCTTCATGGGATCCTTACGACTCACATAGGAGAAACACACTTAGGAGTCCTCACGACTCCTAAGGAGAAAGTACACCTACGAGATCCTTTCGACTCGTAGGGAGAAAATGCTTTTATGGGACCCTCACGGCTTATAAAATTGAAAAGCCTTAGGTGATAGGGACCTAAACCTGTCTACTAAGCCATCGCTCCCCAACAGGAAAAGGCAAATGATGAATTGCTCCTGGCACATGTGCTTCAGTGTTAGCAACGCTGATGCCGGCCCCTACCCTAAAATTCCAAGCTCGCCATCCGTAGACCTCTAAGTCTTTAAACTGGAAACAGATGACTTCTAAGTCGTTAAACTGGAAACAGTAGACCTCTAAGTCTTTAAACTGGAAATAGATGACCACTAAGTCGTTAAACTGGAAAAAGATGACCTCTACGTCGTTAAACTGGAGACAGTAGACCTCTAAGTCTTTAAACTGGAAACAATAGACCTCTAAGTCTTTAAACTGGAAATAGATGACCACTAAGTCGTTAAACTGGAGACAGTAGACCTCTAAGTCTTTAAACTGGAAATAGATGACCACTAAGTCGTTAAACTGGAAAAAGATGACCTCTAAGTCGTTAAACTGGAGATAGTAGACCTCTAAGTCGTTAAAGATGACCTCTAAGTCGTTAAACTGGAAACAGTAGACCTCTAAGTCTTTAAACTGGAAATAGATGACCACTAAGTCGTTAAACTGGAAAAAGATGACTTCTAAGTCGTTAAACTGGAGACAATAGACTTCTAAGTCTATAAACTGGAAACAGATGACCTCTAAGTCGTTAAACTGGAAACAGTAGACCACTAAGTCGTTAAACTGGAAAAAGATGACCTCTAAGTCGTTAAACTGGAGACAGTAGACCTCTAAGTCTTTAAACTGGAAACAGTAGACCTCTAAGTCTTTAAACTGGAAATAGATGACCACAAAGTCGTTAAACTAGAAAAAGATGACCTCTAAGTCGTTAAATTGGAGACAGTAGACCTCTAAGTCTTTAAACTGGAAACAGTAGACCTCTAAGTCTTTAAACTGGAAATAGATGACTGTTCACTGCCGGAAACTGGGAAGACTGTACGTCTTGCCTGAATCTGGGGGCAGATGCTAATTGGTGCTATCCGTCCATCTCTCCGAAGATGCCAAGTTGATTTATGACATCATGTATCGAAGGTTTAAACGGATGCGGCCGATGTAGCAGACTTCGTCAGATTCCCCCTCGCTTGAGGGGTTTTTGATTGTGGGGATGCTCTTCCCTGCAGGCGCAAGCCCCTGTAGTTAATTACGTTACCGCATCGCGGTAACAACTTTCTTCTTCTCCATATGGTCACTTCGTGTCGTGGGTGTTTGTTTTGTATTTGGTTGCCCGTGGATTGTATACGGAGACTAATTTGTGTTATCGCCCGTAGGACGTGGATTAGTCCAAATCCGTATCATTGTTAGATTTGGGTTTGGAGTTGGGTTTAAGGATACGTTAGTCTCATTTGAGGCGAAGATCAAGTTAAACGTTTGTTAGGACACGTTAGTCTAATTCTAGACTAAGATCAGCTTAACGGGATCATTTAGATCCAACAAAAGAGCAATTGGGCTCTGTTGTTTAGTTTAATGACATTGCGGTCGATAATTAATTTAAGGACATTACGGTCCAATGTTAGTTTTAAGACATCGCGGTCAAGGTTAAGGACATCATAGTCCGTGAGTTTAAGAACTTCACAGTTCGGTGTTAGTTTTAAGACATCACGGTCGAGGTTAAGGACATCATAGTCCATGAGTTTAAGGACCTCACAGTCCGATATTAGTTTTAAGACATCACGGTCGAGATTAAGGACATCATAGTCCGTGAGTTTAAGGACCCCACAGTCCGTAGTAATGTGTGGTTGTCGGGACCCGTTACCTCTCTGACGACGTTGAAGGATTACAATGACAGATATCAGAGGAGTAAAGAGATGTACCCTCAAACCGGGTGTAAATTGATTGGAAGAGCAGTTGTGCTCAGTTCAATTTATATTGAGGACTTATGGCCAGAATTGGGCTAAGTCCAGTTAAAAATGTTCAACATTTTATTTTATGTTATGCCTGTTGGGCCTTTGTTTGGGCTCTGCCCTTTTAATAATGCATAGCATTTATCAGAACAAGGTATGTTCTGACAGCGCACCACGTGGCGCATCAGACGCTTTGCGCCAATTAAAGAGCGCATTGCGCTAGTGCACATAAGGGTGACACGTGTCGCTTAGCGCTGGTTTGTTAGCGCACTGCGCTTTATAAGTGCGCTGCGCCAGTTTATGGGCGTGCCAGTGAGTGACACGTGGCGCGCTGTGGAGCTGTGCACCAGTCCAAGAGCGCGATGCGCTATTTTTAGAAGCGCAAAGCGCAAATTGTTCTGTGGTTGACACGTGGCGCGTTCCGGCGCTGTGCGCCAGTCCAATAAGCGCAAAAGCGCAATTCAAGAGTGCAAAGCACTGTCCAATAGCGCAGAGCGCATTTTGATCAATTTAAGATCAAAGAACAAGTTTTTTGTTCTTTTGTTCTTCAAAGGAGGCCTTGCCTCAAGATCCAAGAACCAAAGTTCTTGTTCTTATCAAAAGGCTCTGCCTTTATAGATCAAAAGATCTGTGAATGAAGTAAATTACTTCTTTTAATCTTTTATAATAAGATCTTTTTGATCTTTTTCTTCTTCTTCTTTTTTATTGAAGACCTTGATCTTGTTCTTAGATCTCTGATCTTTTCTAGAAGATGGTTCTTCTTCTTTTTTTAATGAGATGATTTCATCTCTGTTTTTCAAGAATATAATTCTTCACCTTTAAAGATGAAGAAAATGATCTTCTTTCTTCAAAGGCTTGTCTTTCTTTCTCTTTGAGTTTTTTCTCAAAGTTTGCAGAGGTTTTTTTTCTCTCTCCATGAGACTTGAAGTCTTGGGGCCTA
Source organism: Agapanthus africanus (assembly GCA_030015575.1). NCBI lineage: Eukaryota > Viridiplantae > Streptophyta > Magnoliopsida > Asparagales > Amaryllidaceae > Agapanthus > Agapanthus africanus. The sequence continues at coordinate 11,424,702 of CM057344.1, read as the reverse complement.
TATATAGGGCCAGTTGATTTGTTAAATTAGTCAAAGAGATCTTTCTCTGATTGATTTTGGGATGTTTCCCCACCATTTGATCTTTGATCCTAGGGCTTCTATTTTACAGAAGATAATCTTCTTCTTTTCAACAAGATTGGAAAGACTTTCCAGAACAGAATTTTAATTCTGATTAATTAATAATTTATTATTATTATTAGATCTTTTGATCTGACGGTGGGGAATTCTTTAAATTCCAGCGCTGGCGCAATTGGCGCCAGCGCACCTGCGTTTGACACGTGGCGCGCAGCGCAGAGCGCAGCGCAACTGCGCTAGCGCGCCTGTGTTTGACACGTGGCGCGCAGCGCAGAGCGCAAGGGATCTGAAGCGTTGCTTCAATTTTTAAAATTTGAATTTTTAAACAGAGCTTTGCTCTGATTGGGGGTGCGCTGCCTAGGGCGCAGCGCTCCTGGCGCTGGCGTGTGTCGACTTTTGACACGTGGCGCGCAGCGCGCAGAATCTGAAGCGTTGCTTCAATTTTTACTTTAGATTTTTAATACAGAGCTTTGCTCTTATTGGGAAAAGGAAGCGTCGCTTCATTCCAAATCTTGGAATTTGAACAAAGCTTTGCTCTGATTGGGAGAAGCAGAAGCGTCGCTTCATTTTTTAAAACAGAGCTTTGCTCTGATTGGGGGAAACAAATACCCCCCCATTGCGCTTACGTGGCCCAAACGTGAGCGCAGCGATGGCAACATCTCAGTCGTTGGATCAACTTTTGGAAGTTGAAACGGCTCTCAATGCCTATAAATAGGACCTTTGGTCCCGTCGATGATTTTCATCTCCTCCTTGAGAATTATCTATTCGTCAAAGCATTGCTCTCCTGTTAAAAAAAATTTTTAAGAGTCATAACTCGGCTAAAATTTAGGTCAAGTTTAAAACTTTCACTAGATTAGGGTTTTACCCATTAACAGAGTTTTGCTCTTCATAGATCTTTGATCTTCAGAAAACCCATTTAGAGTTTCACTAGCAGAGCTTTGCTCCATAGGTCTAAAGAGAACCCTATTAGGGTTCCATTAATAGAGCTCTGTTCTCTAAAAGGATTTTACTTATGATTTCTTAATTCATTAATGGAGCTTTGCCCCTTTCAAATCATATAGAAGAACTCTTAAGTGTTTTTCATGGGTCTTGAATATTAAAAAATGGAATTTTATTTTTGATGAATTATATTATCTTCTAAGAGCAAGGCTCTCAATGTTCTTGGGGAATTTCTTTTAAATTCCCCTAATAATTGATTTTGACAGGTGTCACTCCTGTCTGCAGAGCATTGCTCTCGAGGAGTTTAACTTCCCGTGTCTGTTTCTCCTCATTGCTAATCTCTTAATGATGTTTCTTTCATGCACTATGGCTGTTCATTTATACAGTCTGAACGAGTTCATTACTTATGAAGATATCCGCGTACAGGGCCGTCATAAAAAACAAGAGTTTACAGATGCTCAGTGTGCGGAGATTATGGGTCGTCTGTATGCACGCGTTGGTTGGTTGCTTCCTCGCCGCTCCGCTCTCTTGAAAGTCGTATTGGGAGCAATTTGGAGAGCGCTTCCTGGGTTTCATGAGACCATGCCGCTTAATGCGCTGGATGATGCCGAAGATAAGGTGCATTCAGTGTACCTGTCGGGGCTGATCTCGAAGAAACGGCGAGATAGCTTCATCGATATTCTGCATCAAATTTTTCAACAAACGACGATAATCGCTTCTTACCAAAGGGTGAGCGCGAGAGGATACGCACGAGAAGGGTCAGAAAGGCTAGAAAGACTCTAGACGACCTTATTTTCGAATTCCTCAATCCATGCCCTGGATCCGAAGTTTTGCCATTGTAAACATTTTAATGACGTTTTTGTTTACCGCTTTTATCAATGTAAGAATTTTCTGAAGTATGAATGGCAAGCTTTTCCATTTCCATGTGTTTATCTTATGCATTAAACCTTTTCGCTCATGCATGAATGTGAGCGCTCTGAATGCTTAACTGAATGCGAATCAAATGCTCTCCTAACTGTCGCTTTCTTCTCTTTGCTGTGTTGTTTGCCATGTGATTTTAGCAAGTGCGGTCTGTAGATAGTATATATCTGTCAATCTTGTGCTCTTTGTAAAGTGGTGATGGCTTAAAAAACAGGGTTAAGATCTGTCATCTAAGACATTTTCAACTTTATGAGCCGTGAGAGTCTCATAAAGAATTTTCTCCCTACCGGTCGAGAGGATCCCGTAGGTGTAATTTCTCCTTAAGAATCGGGAGGATTCCTAAGTGTGTTCTCTCTTGAAAGTCGTAAGGATCACACAAGAGAATTTACTCCCTTACGAATCGTGAGGACCCGCAAGTGATGGATGAAGTTGTCCTTATCCACATCTCACTGAGCTAGGGGTTGCTCTGGATGCTTCCCACGGGTTCACTGCCGTGTTCTGCAAGGACCAGGCTCCGCTCTGGACGTTTTTTAGGATACCGTAGTTTAAAGACATCGCGGTCGAGGTTAAGGACATCATAGTCCGTGGATTTAAGGACTCCACAGTCCGCTGTTAGTTTTAAGACATCACGGTCGAGGTTAAGGAAATCATAGTCCATGAGTTTAAGGACCTCACAGTCCAATGTTAGTTTTGAGACATTACGGTCGAGGTTAAGGACATCATAGTCCATGAGTTTAAGGACTCCACAGTCCAATGTTAGTTTTAAGACATCACGGTCGAGATTAAGGACATCATAGTCCATGGATTTAAGGACTCCACAGTCCATTGTTAGTTTTAAGACATCACGGTCGAGATTAAGGACATCATAGTCCATGGATTTAAGGACTCCACAGTCCATTTGTAACAACCGAGTTCAATTATACCAATTTCTGTTGACGTATGTGTTGTTTGTGGTGTTTATTTCATTTACCGTGTTTAGATGCGAACGGTAACTTACTTTACGTTCGACCCACTTGCTTGAACTTGTTGTTTCATAATTATAGAATACCCTAGCATCATGTATTTTTGCATATAACAAATTAAGTCACGCAAAATAATTTAAAATTACATGACATGGCTTGCATGATACCCCTAACCGTGTGGTAGCGTCCTTGCATCGTGTTCTCGTCCCGTTCAGTGAAACAGACGTGTTTGGATGGCTACGCGCACGTGCGTGCGTCCGTTCTTGGGGGTATGCTTTTTCGTTACATAATCTTTCATTTTAAATTTTTGGAACTTGCATAAAATTTTCGTATTTCAAATCTGAAATTTTAGACCCGAACCGGGCGCGTTTTGGAATATTTTTGCATTCCGCCTAAATTCAAATTTTATTAATATTTTATTTTAACCGTACCTTTAAAATTTTAGTTAATCCTTTCTTTAGTTAACAAATAAAATATTTTTCTATTTTTTTAAATCTTTCCTAACCCCAGTCTCTCTCTCCTTCCCAACAAATTAAATCCTTTTCTTTATTCGACGCAGGCCCTACTCCCTTCTTTCTCTTTCTCTCTCAAGCCTTTCTCTCTCCTCTCGCTTTTCCCTCTCTCTCCTCTCGCGGTAGGCATAGGTCCCAACACCGCCTTCTTCCTTATCGTCACCGCCTACTCTTTTCTTCTCCTTCTTCTATATTTTCCTCAGCGCCATGAAACCCTAACCCTCAAAGCTCTGCCGCCTCCTCCCTTTTCCACGATCCCATCACCTCGTCGGCCATTCCCGCACCCTCGTCGCCTCCATCTTCTCTTCTTCTCTTCTTTCTTCGCTCCCGAGCGCTCAAGAAACCCTGCACACCCGACCTCGCCACCACCTCATTCCGTCGCCGACCACCTCTCATCGTCGCCTCCTCATTCATCTCCTTTTCTCTCTCCCTTCTTTCCTCATCTCCCTCATTCTCCAAGAACTAACCCGCGCATCCCCTGCACAACACCCAGCCAACATCAGCCGACCCCAAACCCTAACAACCAACCCTCTTCGCCGGAGCTCCGATCACTGCTGTCGACATCATCACCCCCTCTGCAAACACAGAGCACAAACACAGTAAGCATTCCTTCTTCTTCTTTCTTCTTCTTCTTCTTCTTCCTCCTTCTTTATTTCTTCTCTTTCTTCATTCCTTGAATGCTTTGTTTTCCGTAGTTCGCCGGAGCCGTGCTTGACGCCGACAATCTCGACGACCCAGCGAGCGTACCTGACCCGTGTGACCACTTTGTGCATTGTTTGGATCCGTTCCGTATACCGTGCGCGCGTCGCGACTTTTCCCGCCGACGTGTGACGTTCCTTATACCCGTATCGCGATCCGTCTAGGCAAGTAAAACTTGCTACATGTTATTTTATATTATTTCATATTCATTTAGATACATATTAATCATGAAGTTTGAATCTAGTGCCCTATATTACAATTTAACATTCGATGTCCGTTTATCATTTTAGATTCATAACTTGGAACATACCATGTTGCATTTAGTTTTACTATACATTAGTACCAACATCATAATAACACTTATTTGTATAGCCCATAGTACCCCTTTTATAGTTTATACCCTATCGGACGACTGTTTACATACAACCAGCCTAATTTATATTCAGTTGCATCTCTAGATTATTTAGTATATATTAACATGATTTTAACATCCATATTTGTTATACTGTATTCAAGTAATGTTGAAACTATCACTTAAACCCAAACTGATGACCGTGCATCTACATACCTTAATCTGTACCTATTTGCATATCATATTACATGTTTCAGTTTGTTATTCTATTAGTATCCATGCTTGTTTTGTATACCCATGCTATGCTAGTTTGATTATGAGCACCCACTTGACATCTTGTGCACCCTGACATGACTTGTTACACCTATTACTTGACACGGCATGGTACCGTACAACTCTTGACATGACATGACACCTATATACATTACTTGACCTGACCTGATGTACCATGGCTTTACTTGTTACCTGATCTTGTGTCTAATGCCAACAAACCTGACCTGTTGTCCTTACGGACCGTTCCTGTTGTCTATCCAGACAAACCTGTACCTGCCTGATCCTGTGTTGGTATTAGCTCTAGATTATTTAATACCTGACTTGAATACACATAACCTGGGGGTGTGGGGAAATCAATGATGAAACCTGACTTGTAACTCGACAGTTCGATACCTTTACCGATCAGTTTTAGAGGCTGGGCCAGCCTTGGGATGATGCCGCTGACATCATCCATCGTTATCCACTACCTTTTAGAGGCTAGGTCAGCCTTGGGATGATGCTGCAGACATCATTCATCATTACCCTTTTCCTTTTAGTGCCTAGCGGCATGTCTCGGTTTCGGCCCGAGAATCTTCACCGTGATCCCGGGCACGCACGGGATACTATTGAGTTACATCGATGATTCATCAAATTGATTTTAAAGACTTGAGAGTAGTTAACCCAATAGACCAGTTTAGATTACTCACTGCACACTACCTTCCACTACCCTGATCTATATTACTGTTATACCTGCTTTACCATTTATGATCATACTTGCATGTCTTGCTACCCTGTTTATATATTATTGCTTTATGTTATGATGCGCTGACGTCTGGGTTTTGCATGGCCCAGATTCTGTACCTTTGCTGCAGTCCGAGCAGGAGTACTTCAGCCAGCAGGCTGAGCAGAGAGGACTCTTTAGTAGTTAGTTCTTTTACTTTTTCAGTATTGCTATTTCTGATGTGAGCTCGCATTATGAGACATACATTCCAGTTATTCTTGTATTGGATCTTTTGCTTCCGCATTATTTTTAATCTTGACTCATTTTATTTTGGCTCATAGACATGTGCTAGATAGTTTATTACTGTTCTTGATATCTCTACAGCCGTAATGTGACTGTGGAAGGATATTTCCTATCCACAGGTAGCATGGTTGGCTATGTCACGTGCCCATCTTAGCGTACTCTGGGAAGCGGGGCGTGACATGGTTCTTTTGGTTTCAGAGCCATAGGTTATAGGTTAATCGGGTTGATTCTTTTTGTAGCTGGGTTTTGGACCCAATACACGAATCAGAATACTCGTGATTAGGAAACATGTCCGGCCACCTTACCGTTTTACCATTCTTGAATCTAACCTCCTCCTGATTATACTTTTACGATATACAAACCTCCTTTGCATATCGACTCGAAACCTGATTCCTTGGTTATCTCTAGAACTTAGGCGACTTGGGTGGAATTATGTAATTGTAGCTATGATACCGTGGCATAGTTACAATGCGGTACTCTATTTAAGTAACTTGGAGTTCTAGCCTTGATTCATATCCTTGATCTATATTTTGAATCTGTTATCATACTAATCCTCTTTGGTGTCTTGGTTGCAGTATCATGGAAGCCAGAGATCTACAATCGTACCAGAGGTGTATGGATGACGCCACTTTGCTTGGAGTAATTAGTGACTTACTTGAGGACCATAAGCGGCAGACCGAGCTGAAGCCGGCGTTTGCACCAAACCGAACGCCCGTACGTATAAGTATTACGGTGAACTGACGCGGTGTAGCACCAATGAAGAAAACAATCATTGCTGATCGGAGAAGGAGCGTGATTTGTGACTTTTGCCGTTTGCCTGGGCATGTGCAAAGGGAGTGTCGAAGAAAGTGTGGACTCTGTTTAGTTTGTGGATCGGCGGATCACACTATCAATGCTTGTCCGTCGAAGCTTCGTAAGAAAGAGAATGTTCGGAGGCCAGTTTTGCCCAAACAAAAGGGAAGGGTGTTGTGTGATTACTGCCAACGACCGGGTCATTATCGAAGAGATTGTCGTAAGAGGCTTGGATTTTGTCTTATTTGTGGATCAGCGGATCACACCATTGATACTTGTCCGTCAAAGCTAAGATTGAAGGAGGAGGCTCGGGAGCCACCGCAAAAGCAGTTTCCGGACCAGGAGAAGTTAATTCGGGGAGTTAATCAGGCTCAAGCTTTTACCCTGACGGCTGAAGAGACTAGAGCCTCAGAGGAAGTCGTTTCAGGTACCCTACTTGTTCATGGTTTTTCTCGCATGAGCGTTATTCAATTCTAGTGCATCCCATTGATTTATGTCGTCCAAGTTTATTACTATACACTCGATGACTTGCATGATCCTGTTTAGTTATTGAAACATACACACTGGGAATGGGAAAATCATAACTAGTAGAGGGTGTAAGGATTGTTCCGTTGTTGTTTGCGGACGGGTGCTAGTGCAGTTTTCTTGGAAGTTGTTACCGGCAGCTTTGATGTAGTCTTGGGAATGGATTTTTTGGCACTTTCCACGCTCACATTGAGTGTAGAGCGAAGAAAGCGAATTTCTAGATTCGCGGACACCCAGAGGTTGTCTGGAGGAAGCAGTTCTGTCGGGCCAGTCGAGGTTAGGGCCAGGCCGACAATTAATGATCTTTCGTCGATAAAGGTTGATAAAGATGAAGCGCTAGCTGTTGTTCGAGATTTCATGGATGTGTTCGAGGACATATCAGGTTTTACCGCCGAAGCGAGACGTGGAGTTCGCGATTGATCTTGTTCCTGATGCAGCGCCAGTCTCTAAAGTGTACTATCCAATGGCACCAGTGGAGTTGGAAGAAGTCAAGAAGTAGGTTGTTGAATTACTTGAGAAGGGTTGGATTCACAGCAGTAACTCGTCTTGGGGAGCTCCAGTTCTTCTAGTTAAGAAGAAGGATGGCACAAGGAGGATGTGCATCGATTATCGAGAATCAAACCGGGTGACTATTAAAAACAAGTACCCGATCTCTCACATTGGCGAAATTTTGAGCAGTTTAGTGGCGCGAGGGTATTCTCGAAGCTGGATTTGCTATCCGGATATCATCAGGTCCGAGTTAAAATAGAAGATATTTGCAAGACGGCGTTCCGAACTCGGTATAGACATTACGAGTATTTAGTGATGCCCTTCGGAGTAACGAATGCACCGGCGATATTTATGGACTTGATGAACCGAATCATTTCACCATTCTTGGACCAGTTTATAGTAGTGTTTATTAATGATATTCTGGTCTACCCGAAGAGTATTGAAGAGTGCAGAACACTTGAGAATCGTACTACAAACATTGTGGCAAGAAAATTTATATGCAAAGGTGAGCAAGTGCGAGTTTTGGCTTCAAGAAATGAAGTTTTTGGGGCATGGTGATGGAATCGCCGTTGATCCCGAAAGGATCGCAGCAGCTCGAGATGGGCCGATTCCGAAGAACATGGCAGAGATCAGAAGCTTTCTTGGACTTGCCGGGTATTACAGGAGGTTCGTGGGAGAACCTTGCTCGTCTGGCGGAGCTGATGGCTGACTACGATCTTGATCTTAAGTACCATCCGGGGAAAGTTAATGTCGTGTTGGATGCGCTCAGTCGGTTACCAGCAATTCAGACGTTGACTAGACAGAAGGAACTCATTGAAGACTTTCGAAGATTTGATTTGGAGGTTGTGCTACCTCATTCTTCGGGACAGTTGATGCAGCTGCAGGTACATTCGTCGTTGGTCGAGAATATTAAAGCAGCGCAGTCGCAGGACCCTAGATTGCAAAAGATTCGAGAACAGGTTGAAGCTGGGCTTCGAATAGATTTACTGATCCATGAAGATGGTTCGTTGCGTTTTGGTAGCCGTTTGTGTGTGCCAAAAGGAGATATTCGTGAAGAACTTATGAAGGAGGCATATAGTTCAGCATATTTCGTACATCCAGGAGGCACGAAAATGTACCGAGATATATGACAACATTTCTGATGGGAAGGCATGAAACAGGAGATTGCCCGCTTTGGGGCAAAGTGCTTGGTGTGTCAGCAAGTTAAGGCTGAACATCAAAGGGTTGCTGGTTTATTGCAATCACTTCCGATTCTTCTGTGGAAGTAGGAACATATAACCATGGATTTCGTGACAGCTCTACCGCGGAGTCCAAAAGGCAACAATGCAGTTTGGGTGATTGTCGATTGTTTGACCAAGACAGCTCATTTCATTCCTTTTCGGGTTGGTCAATCAACAGAAACTTTGGTAGAACAGTACATGCAGGAGATTGTAAGATTGCATGGAGTACCGGTGAGCATCGTGTCCAACCGTGACACTCGGTTCTTATCACACTTCTGGAGGAGCTTAAAGGAAAGTTTGGGGACTCGGTTGAAGTTTAGCACAGCTTATCATCCTCAAACAGATGGCCAGTCGGAGAGAACGATCCAAACTCTTGAAGATATGTTGAGAGCTTGCAAGTTGGACTTCAAGGATTCATGGGAAGATCATCTGCACTTGGTGGAGTTTTCGTACAACAACAGTTTCCAAGAGACTATTTAGATGGATCCATTCGAAGCTTTATATGGTCACAAGTGTCGTTCACCTGTTTGTTAGGACGATGTCGGTGAACGAAAATTGTTGGAACCAGATTTGGTTGTACAGACAATTGAGAAGGTTAATACTATCCGGAATCATATGAAAGCAGCACAAGACCGATAAAGGAGTTGAGCAGATACATCGAGAAGACCTCTAGAGTTCGCCGTGGGTGATTTGGTATTCTTGAAGTTATCACCGACTAGAGGGGTGAACTGTTTTGGTAGTCGAGGAAAGCTCAGTCCTCGATTCGTTGGACTTTTTTTGAGATTTTAGAGCGTGGAGGTGAGGTAGCGTATCGATTGGCGTTACCGCAATCCTTGACAAATGTTCATGACGTGTTTCACGTATCTCAACTCCGTAAGTAGGTTCGAGATGAAACACATGTATTGGATCATTCGGAGCTGACTGTACGGGAAGATTTGACTTTTGAGGAGCGACCGATGTCAATTGTGGATCGAAGAGAAAAGGTTCTTAAGAACAAGGTTATCCCTCTTGTGCCTGTTCCTTGGGGTAATCGCTCACATGGAAGGTCAACTTGGGAACGAGAAGATGAAATCCGGCAGAAGTTTCCGCATCTATTCTTGTAGTTGATGGATTGTTTATCTTTTCTTGTTCTTGGAATTTTGAGGACGAAATTCTTTTTGTAGTTGGGTATAATGTAACAACCGAGTTCAATTATACCAATTTCTGTTACCGTATGTGTTGTTTGTGGTGTTTATTTCATTTACCGTGTTTGGATGCGAACGGTAGCTTACTTTACGTTCGACCCACTTGCTTGAGCTTGTTGTTTCATAATTATAGAATACCTTAGTATCACGTATTTTTGCATATAATAAATTAAGTCACGTAAAATAATTTAAAATTACATGACATGGCTTGCATGATACCCCTAACCCTGTGGTAGCGTCCTTACATCGTGTTCTCGTCCCGTTCAGTGAAATGGACGTGTTTGGATGGCTACGCACACTTGCGTGCGTCCGTTCTTGGGGGTATGCCTTTTCGTTACATAATCTTTCATTTTAAATTTTTGGAACTTGCATAAAATTTTCGTATTTCAAATCTGAAATTTTAGACCCGAACCGGGCGCGTTTTGGAATATTTTTGCATTCCGCCTAAATTCAATTTTTATTAATATTTTATTTTAACCGTACCTTTAAAATTTTAGTTAATCCTTTCTTTAGTTAACAAATAAAATCTTTTTTTATTTTTTTTAAATCTTTCCTAACCCCAGCCTCTCTCTCCTTCCCAACAAATTAAATCCTTTCCTTTATTCAACGCCGGCCCACTCCCTTCTCTCTCTCTCTCTCTCTCAAGCCTTTCTCTCTCCTCTCGCTTTTCCCTCTCTCTCCTCTCGCGATAGAAATAGGTCCCAACAGCGCCTCCTTCCTTATCGTCACCGCCTACTCTTTTCTTCTCCTTCTTCTATATTTTCCCCAGCGCCACGAAACCCTAACCCTCAAAGCTCTGCCTCCTCCTCCCTTTTCCACGATCCCATCACCTCGTCGGCCATTTCCGCACCCTTATCGCCTCCATCTTCTCTTCTTCTCTTCTTTTTTCGCTCCCGAGCGCTCAAGAAACCCTGCACACCCGACCTCGCCGCCATCTCGACGACCCAGCGAGCGTACCTGACCCGTGTGACCACTTTGTGCGTTGTTTGGATCCGTTCCGTATACCGTGCGCGCGTCGCGACTTTTTCCGCCGACGTGTGACGTTCCGTATACCCGTATCGCGATCCGTCTTGGCAAGTAAAACTTGCTACATGCTATTTTATATTATTTCATATTCATTTAGATACATATTAATCATGAAGTTTGAATCTAGTGCCCTATATTACAATTTAACATTCGATGTCCGTTTATCATTTTAGATTCATAACTTGGAACATACCATGTTGCATTTAGTTTTACTATACATTAGTACCAACATCCATATTTAAGTCATAATAACACTTATTTGCATAGCCCATAGTACCCCTTTTATAGTTTATACCATATCGGACGACCGTTTACATACAACTTGTCTAATTTATATTCAATTGCATCTCTAGATTATTTAGTATATAATAACATGATTTTAACATCCATATTTGTTATATTGTATTCAAGTAATGTTGAAACTATCACTTAAACCCAAACTGATAACCGTGCATCTACATACCTTAATCTGTACTTATTTGCATATCATATTACATGTTCCAGTTTGTTGTTCTATTAGTATCCATGCTTATTTTGTATACCCATGCTATGCTAGTTTGATTATGAGCACCCACTTGACATCTTGTGCACCCTAACATGACTTATTACACCTATTACTTGACACGACATGGTACCGTGCAACTCTTGACATGACATGACACCTATATACATTACTTGACCTGACCTGATGTACCATGGCTTTACTTGTTACCTGATCTTGTGTCTAATGCCAACAAACCTGACCTGTTGTCCTTACGGACCGTTTCTGTTATCTATCCAGACAAACTTGTACCTGCCTGATCCTGTGTTAGCATTAGCTCTAGATTATTTAATACCTGACTTGAATACACATAACCTGGGGGTGTATGGAAATCAATGATGAAACCTGACTTGTAACTCGACAGTTCGATACCTTTACTGATCAGTTTTACAGGCTGGGCTATCCTTGGGATGATGCCGCTGACATCAGCCATCGTTATCCACTACCTTTTAGAGGCTAGGCCAGCCTTGGGATGATGCTGCAGACATCATTCATCATTACCCTTTTCCTTTTAGTGCCTAGCGGCATGTCTCGGTTTCGGCCCGAGAATCTTCACCGTAATCTCGGGCACACACGGGATACTATTGAGTTATATCGATGATTCATCAAATTGATTTCAAAGACTTGAGAGTAGTTAACCCAATAAACCAGTTTAGATTACTCACTGCACACTACCTTCCACTACCCTGATCTATATTGCTGTTATACCTGCTTTACCATTTATGATCATACTTGCATGTCTTGCTACCCTGTTTATATATTATTGCTTGATATTATGACGCGCTGACGTCTGGGTTTTGCATGGCCCAGATTCCGTACCTTTGCTGCAGTCCGAGCAGGAGTACTTCAGCCAGCAGGCTGAGCAGTGAGGACTCTTCAGTAGTTAGTTCTTTTACTTTTTTAGTATTGCTATTTTTGATGTGAGCCCACATTATGGGACATGCATTCCAGTTATTCTTGTATTGGATCTTTTGCTTCCGCATTATTTTTAATCTTGACTCATTTTATTTTGGCTCATGGACATGTGCTAGATAGTTTATTACTGTTCTTGATATCTCTACAGCCGTAATGTGACTGTGGAAGGATATTTCCTATCCACAGGTAGCATGGTTGGCTATGTCACGTGCCCATCTTAGCGTACTCTGGGAAGCGGGGTGTGACACCATTGTTAGTTTTAAGACATCACGTTCGAGGTTAAGGACATCATAGTCCATGGGTTTAAGGACCCCACAATCCGTGAAATGTGTGGTCGTCGGAACCCGTCACCTCTTTGAAGACGTTGAGGAATTACAACGACAAATATCAAAGGAGTGAAGAGATGTACCCTTGAACCAAGGTAAAATTAGTTTTAAGGACATTACGGTCCATTGTTAGTTTTAAGACATCACGGTCGAGGTTAAGGACATCATAGTCCGTGAGTTTAAGGACCCCACAGTCCGATGTTAGTTTTAAGACATCACGGTCGAGATTAAGGACATCATAGTCCGTGGATTTAAGGACTCCACAGTCCAATGTTTGCTCTGGATGCTTCCCACGGGTTCACTGCCGTGTTTGGCGAGGACCAGGCTCCGCTCTGGATGCTTCATACGGGTTCACTGTCGTGCTCTGCGAGGACCAGGATCCGCTCTGGACGTTTTCCACGGGGTCAGAAGTGACATAATCCGCGTTCCACGTAGCCAGGAAGGGTTGACTTTATCCGCATTTCACGGAGTCAGAATTTGACTCTCGGTCATCTGTACACCGCCGAGTCTTGGAACTGGGAGTTGCCGCTGTTTCGCTTTGCTTGATATTGTATATTCCTGCAGAGACACTGATTTCTCTGTGGGTCGGCGCGAATCGAGATGTTCTCGTCAAGGACGCTGATTTCCCTGAATCGAGGTATTTGCCAAGGACACTGATTTCCCTGGAGTTGAAACGAATTGAGATATTCCTGCAAAGACGCTGATTTCTCTGCGGGTCGACGCGAATCGAAATGCTCTCGTCAAGGACGCTGATTTCCCTGAATCGAGGTTTTTTCCAAGGACGTTGCTTTCCTCGGAGTTGAGACGAATCGAGGTATTCTTGCAAAGACACTGATATCCTTGCGGGTCGACGTGAATCGAGATGCTCTCGTCAAGGACGCTGATTTCCCTGAATCGAGGTTTTTGCCAAGGACACTGATTTCCTCGGAGTTGAAATGAATCGAGGTATTCCTGTTGTTCCCCTCCGAAAGACGGCGCACAGGACTGCGAAGTCTTGGCACTGAGATTCGGGGCAGATGCTATTTGGTTTTATCCGTCCACCTCTCCGAAGATGCCAAGTTGATTTATGGCACCGTGTATCGGAGGTTTAGACGGATGCAGCCGATGTAGCATACTTCGTCAGATTCCCCCTCGCTTGAGGGGTTTTTGATTGTGGGGACGCTCTTCCCTGCAGGCGCAAGCCCCTGCAGTTAATTACGTTACCGCATCGCGGTAACAACTTTCTCCTTCTCCAGAATTTCACTTCGTGTCGTGTGTGTTTGTTTTGTTTGTGGTTGCCCGTGGATTGTATACGGAGACTAATTTATGCCGTCGCCCGTAGGACGTGGATTGGTCCAAATCCGTATTTTCTTAGATTTGGGTTTTGGGGTTTTGGTTTGAGGATACGTTAGCCGTATTTGAGGCTAAGATCAACTCAAATGTTTGTTAAGGACACGTTAGTCTGATTTGAGACTAAGATCGACTTAACGGGATCGTTTAGATCCGACAAAAGAGCATTTGGGGGCTCTATTGTTCCAGTTTAGGGACATAGTGGTCCATTTAAAATATGGTCATCGGGACCCGTCACCTCTCTGACGATGTTGAAGGATTACAACGATAGGTGTCAGAGGAGTTCAGAGATGTACCCTTGATCCAAATGTAAATTGATTTAAGAGAGCATTTGTGCTCAGTCAATTTAATTTGAGAACTTACGGCCAGGATTGGGCTAAGTCCAGTTGAAGATGTTCAACATTTTTATTTGTAGTTGGCCTGTTAGGCCTTGGCTTGGGCTTTTCCCTTTGCTTAATAATGCATAGCATTAATCTTGGTCTCTGTTGGACCTTTATTTAGGCTCTGCCTCTTTTTAAATGATGCACAGCATCTGTTTTGGTCTGACAGACCTTTGTTTGGGCTCTGCCCTTTTTTAAAAAAAATAATGCATGGCATTTTATTTGGCATGTTAGGCCTTTTTTAATTGGGCTTGGCCCTTCTTTTCAATAATGCAGTGCAATAATTATATGATAGTGGCCATGTGGCCTGTCAGGCATTTTGCGCCAATTGATGAGCGCAAGCGCATGTGGAGGTGACACGTGTCACGCTCTGGTGTGCGCAAGCGCAGTTAGCGCAGTGCGCTGCGCTGTTGCGCTACTGACATGTGGCGCGCTCTGGTGAGTTGCGCCAATTTCAGAAAGCAATACTCTATTTTAAAAACGCATAGCGCGAGTTGTTCTAAAGCTGACACGTGGCGCTCTCTGGTGGCTTGCGCCAACCCAAGAGCGCAACAGTGCAGACTTACAAGTGCAAGGCACTGTTTTAATACCTTGATCCAATTTTGGATTCAAGAAAAGAATCTTTTAAAATTCCAGAACCAGTGGTTCATCAAAAGGCAATGCTTTTGTGTAGATCAAATGATCTAATAAAGAAGTATATTACTTCTTATTTTATTCTTATTATTTGATCTTTTTTTTTTAATTTTAAGATCTTGATCTTGTTCTTAGATCATTGATCTTTTTAGAAGAAATTCTTCTTTTCAAAGGTTTACCTTTTTTTTTCTTTCTGAATTCTTCTTAAACTTTTTTTTCAGGAGTTCTCTGTATTTCTCTCTGTGTTTTTGTGTATTTTAGACTTGGAGTCTAGGGACCTTTTTATAGTGCCAATTGATTTGTTAAATCAGTTAAAAAGATCTTTCTCTGAGTGATTTAGGGATTTTTCCCCACCGTTGGATCTTTGATCCAAGGGCTTCTGTTTTACAGAAGAGGGTCTTATTGTTTTAATAAGATCAGAAAGATCTTTCAGAATATTTCTGTTTGGCGCAAGCACACTTGCGCTTGACACGTGTCGCGCAGCGCAGAGCGCAGCGCAACTGCGCTGCCACGTGTCGCACAGCGCAACTGCGCTGCCACGTGTCGCGCAGTGCAGAGCGCAAATCATCTGAAGTGTTGCTTCTTTTATTTTTATTTTAAATAGAGCCTTGCTCTGATTGGGTGCGCTGCCTTGGGCGCTGCGCTAGCGTGTCAGCTTTTGACACGTGGCGCAATGCGCGCAGCGCAAGAAATTTAAAGCGTTGCTTCAATTTTTGAATTTTTTGAAATTCAAACAGATCTTTGCTCTGATTGGGGAAACAAATGCCCCCCCACCGTTGGGCTCTCGTGGCGCACACGTGAGTGCAACGATGGCAAGATCCCAACCGTCAGATCAACTCAGGAGTTGAAGTGGCGCAAGCGCCTATAAATAGGACCCCTGGTCCTCAGTAGATGATTACCATCTTCAAGAATTTTTATTTTCAGAGCCCTGCTCTTGCTTTTAAGAACTTCAGAGCCTTGCTCTTGTTTTTCAAGAACTTCAGAGTTCAAACTTTAGAACATTTTAGGTAAAATTTAACTTAAATTAAATTAAATTAATTTTAATCAACAGAGCCTTGCTCTCATAGATCTTTGATCTAAAGAAAACCCCTTTAGGGTTTCGCCAACAGAGCCTTGCTCTCAAGGATCCATAGATCTGAAGAGATCTTGTTTCAGGGTTTTTAACCCATGAACAGAGCTTTGCTCATGGACCAAATGTAGATCTTTTTGATCTAAAAATGAAGAACTCTTAAGAGTTTTCATGGATCTTTAAGATCCCAGAATTTTTAATTTTTTAAGAGTTAAATTTTTCTTTTGATGGATTTTTTATCATTATTACAGAGCTAGGCTCCTTTAGGTAATTTTATCCCTTCGAGACCAGAGTTTGACAAGTGTCACTCTGTGACAGAGCTTTGCTCTGAAAGAGGAGATTTTCTCCTTGTCTCTGGGGATTTCTCATTAATGAGAATATTCTTTTGGGGATCTTCTTATTAATTGACAGTCTCATCCAATGATGGGGCTATCTTATTAACTGATGCACTGTCATCTAGATTTTGTGGGTCCCCCTTTGGTCCCCTACCCACTGCATTGCAGTGTGGTACAAATTTTAAAGTTTCAAGTGTCAGAACTTAAGATTATAGCACTGACGGTTGACTTTTGTCCTCCTTTTTGCAGGCAACATGTCTGCTGATTTGTCTTTCCCGTTTGCTCGCTCGGAGGGAGGATTTCCCGAGGCACCAGTGGACCGAGAGGTGCTCGCTCTCATCAAGGATCATGATCCCGAGCACAAGAACCTTCACCTGTAGGGTAGGTGGTATATCGATATCATCAAGGGTCGCCGCAGCTTCGGTTCCGCGACACCGTCTGAGCCCATCTCGTCGATCCCCTATGCGGATGAACCCCCGATGAATTATGCCGTGGAGGTCAAGAACTGGAATTCAGAGGATCTTCTCCAGCCTGCGATTGGTGCCATTCCCGTGCAGCCACCGCCGGCTGTGGACATCTTGGGGTGGTGCATATGTCAGGGTGAAGCACGCCCTTGGGGACAGGCTTATAATATTGGATTGACCCCGCGACAACCGACCAGATATCTGCAGTGGGCCAGATATACCCTATCAGCGAAGAGGACGCATCTGATGAAGATCGGTCTGTATTCCGCAATCTACGTCTCGCTGTTTGAGTACCCCGCTCCTCCAACCTGGTGGGTTAAGGCCTTCATCGAACAGTGGAACATCCTCACCCACACCTTCCTTATGACGGACAGGGAAGTCTCCATCTCCCTGGAAGAGTTTGTCGAGATCTCGGGCTTGCCGGTGAGGGGGGAGCATTACGAGGAGCTGCTTCCTCCTGACGAGTACATCTTCGCCGCCAAGCCGCTGGTATTTGATTTGACGCCGGAGAATGCTATTCAGCACCAGTTTCCGGGCTTGGTGAAGGTGCTGAGCATATAGGAAGGTCTCTATTTGGAATCAGGAGTCCGGGGAGTCAGTTTCGCAGAATTTATCGCCTGCTTCCTTCGACCGGAGATTCTATCGGAGCGGAGTGAAAAGTTTGCCAAGCTCGATGACCCTTTTGGCTTCGGCTTAGATCTTCGACCAATATCGGAAGACAATCAAAAGGATTTCTATCTCCCCGACACCGCCATCATGCCTTTGTCAGAAATCGCCGTCCCGAACATTGATGAGGAGACCTTCTTTTTGGGGTTCCTGGGATTGTAGTTGTCCAGCTTCGCGCTCCCCATGCACCCGCGCTATATGTGGCCGTCCGTTTTCTGCCCGGCGCATCGGATGGTGGCTGGCCTGCAGTTGTTAGTAGGAATCGCCGGGTTGGCTCACCTATATAATGGACTCAGCGTGGCGGCGGACGCTAATGAACCTGGGGTGCAGCCTGCCAATTTCCCGATGCACTACTTCACCTCGTGGATGGAAATGCATGTGCATGGGGCATTCGGCATCCACAAGAGCCCTTCTTTTTTCGAGAGGTGCAGACTCCCAAGAGTCATGCGGCTGATCGGTGCCTCGATCGTGAGTGCGCCTCCGTGGGAGGCTAGGGGGTTGCTCCTTCGCCCACACCTGGTCGGAGCGAAGATTTCTTTTATGGATAAAGTCATAACTATCGGCTCAGAAACCTCCAAGGCGGTGGTGGCGCTGCGTGACGGCTTGAAGGACGGGGCTTCCGTACTGAAAGCCCGGGAGATTCTTCACCTCTACTCCATTCGGCCGGGCTACCTGGTGTTCAGGCAGAACGAGACGACGCTTTTCATGAGGTATAACCCCCACCGGTTCGCCCAACAATCCAGCTGTAACCAGGGGGTCCCGCTGGAGTCGTTTTTGGAAGAGCCCGCGGCCAGCATGGAGGGGATACGGAGCGCGATGCACCATTTTACGCTGTTGAATACAGGCTCCCACTTTTTCATCAGTGAGCCAAGCTGCGTCCCTCGGGTCCTCCACGCGTACGTGGCTTGGTACGCGCACGCAATAGGTCCAGTTATCCGTGAGGAGAAGCGCATGTTGGTTGACCGCAAGGGTGCGCCTCCCGGCGGCGACCGCAAGGCTCTCCTGAAGCCAAGAACCCCGGTCGTTCCTCCACTGAAGGGTGCTGGAGCTGGACCACCGCGCGTGTTGAGCCCTCCGCACGGATTACCTCGTGCTACTGCGGATGTGCCACCAGCGCCCCGTGCTCCAGTGGAGACGGTAAATGTGGTTTCGCCGGAGTCCGGCATGGGCGTGGATATTGGGACCCGCCGCCCTAAGGTGCCTGCGAAGCGTAAGCTGATTTTGCCGGCGACTGGTGTCCGTGCGCAGAAGAGGAAGAAGAAGTCGATTCTCTCTGCTGACGTTGCGTTCGGTCAGGAACCTCATGCTCCCTATAGCGAGGGCTTGGGTGAGCACGGGACCAACAAAGGATTAGTTATGCCGCCAGACGACACTGATCTGGCAGCCGCCACCGCAGCTTTAGAGCGATTGGCGAGGCGCGACACGTGGCTAGCTAAGCTTGAGCAATCGGGTAATCACCAGTCGTATATTTTTTTATTGCATCGTACTTTTATTATTGTCTTTGATTAATGCATTTTCCTCTTTTTTAATAGGCATCACCACTGAAGAAGCTATCGTTGCTTCTCTCAAAACTTTTCAAGAGGAGGAACGACTCAGAGCATCCTTAGGCCTTGGTACATTTCGGTTCATTAAGTCTTTGTTCTCTCTTCTTTTTTTTATAGCCAATCTAATCTTCTCTCTATCTTTTGCAGGAGCTGTGGGATCTTTTGCGCAAGGCGATACGGGGACTCTTCCCGAGCCATCTACTGAAGTCCCGGCCTCTTCGGAATTGCCGCAAGAGAACCGACTCAAAAAGCCGATGATGGATGCTTTGAAGGCTCTGGAGGCAACTTTGAACGCGGACGACGACACCTTGTTGGAGGCTTCCAAGAGGTCCGTCATGACGGCCAGTGAAGAGAGGAAGCGCTTGAGGCGCGAGGAGAAGGAGCGTAGAGCTGCTTTGGCTGTAGGAGCGGGCCCAAGAACCATTATTCCCGCTGCTTCTCCTTTCGAGGAGCCCCCGGTCGTCTTGTCCACTGCTCACAGACAGGCGGTGCACGCAACTCGGGAGGCCAACGATCAGTCTACCTCAGGTAATGTGTCTTTCAAGATTTTGTTATAAAAGTTGTACAACTATCGGTTCTCATACGTCTTTTCCCGCAGGGCCAAGTCCAACCGAAGGGGAGGCGGAAACCATCGAGCCTAAGGGGACAACGGAGGAGGTACTGGCTGAACCCGAGCTAGGGGCTGAGGAAACTATGCCAGAGAAAGCTGTCGATGCCGAGCCCGAGGTAGTGTCAAATTAGACGGTTGCTATAACCGAGCCTGGGGCAGCAATGGACGGAGCGCCTGAGACTGGTGACCCCATGGCGACGGCGGACGAGACAGCAGCGACCGCCGAGCCCGAGGGAGTAGCGGGTGAGACGGGCATGACTCCTGAGGATAAGCCAGCCGCTCTTTCTCAAGAGTCTGGCAATGCTCCAATCATCGCTCTCCCCGTCTATGGTCCTCCGCCGTCTCCTGGCCTCGCGAGCACGACGACGACCCCTGTAGAGTCTGGTGATGAGGCCACGGGAGGTGGACTCATGTCGATGGAGGAGGGAGACGCCTACGTTTCGGCTGGCGGCTCATCAGGTAAATTTCGGGTTACCGTCCCTTTTTTTTATCCTGCAATCCTTCCTGACAGGTTTATCTTGGTTTTTAATGCAGGTGTGGCTAGTGCTGATGCTTCGTTGCTCGAGGGAGCGCCGTCAGCTACTGCCTTGGCGGTGGCCACCTCTCAGCCTTCTCTCGTACCATCGCAGATGTTGGAAGGTATGAATTCGTGACCCATCAGTTTCATCTCTCGGCCGTATAATTCATGTATTTACATTATACTATTGCGTCCTTGTAGGAGTACTTTTTGATTACCTTTACCAGGTGTTGCACCCGCACTTCTCCTTCCCATCGGAGCTCGCTTCCTCCAGTGGCGCTGGTGAGTATAGTTTTTAATTAATACTCTTTCTCTTTTTAGTAATAGAATTATTTCTGATTCTTCCTCGCCCCGATTGCAGTGCTACAAATCGAAGGAGGAGATGTAAGATCGGTCGCGCCACCAGTTCTCCCGGCTTTGCCGCCTGCTGCAGCTGGTATAGTAAACTCTTCCATTGATAACTTTCTCATATTTTTTTTAAACCGTCATCTGATCGTGACTTGTTTTGCAGCTATCGTTCCGGTTCTGGTCCCTTTCGAGTCTCGTGTCATCATGCCGGTCGAACCCTTTTCTAGACGTCCGTCCTCGAAAGGCGCTGCGAATAGTCTGCGCGTGGTGAGCGACTATATTGAGGAGCTCGACGTGGAGACTCTTACATCTGCCGTAGATTTTGCTACGGAGGTTAACCCAATGCTGGTGATACTTGTAAACTTCCATAACGAAGGCATCGTCGCGTCTTGGGTTAATCACTGCAGGGAGATCGAGGCCCGCCTGCATCAACTGGAGTCTATCCGTCCTGCCCCCGAGATCTTGGCTGCGAGTGCTCAACGGGCGGCATGGATCGAGCAGAGCGCCCCTTATTTCCGCCATCTCGAACAAGAAGTTGCTTCAAGGCGTAAGGAGCGCGACGAGACTTCGAGCAAATCTTCCCAACTGCATGCTCGGGTGGAGGCAAACGCTGCACAGCTGAAGGTTATCTTTGAAGGCCTCCTGCGATGCCTCTCCGAAGGGTTAACACTGAGGCAGCAGCTTAACCTCGTCGAGCGGGATGCACCTAACCAGGAGGCAGCCCAGCAGGCAGCTGAGGAGCAACTTTTGTCCTACCTACAGCAGCGGGCCCAGGTGGAAGCGGAAGTGGCTGCGGCAGCCGCTCAGGAGGAGGCGCTGAAGGAAGTGCAAGAGCAGCTCGCGGATTTGTTAAAGACACTTCCTTCTTAGTAGCCATTTTGTATCATTTGCACTTGCAAATAAAAATTTTTATATATATTTTTTATTCTTTAACACAATGTATCGTGTACTCAATCAAGTTTATGAATAAAAGATATACATTCTTTGTAATGTCTTGTGTCATTCCTATGCTTTCTTCCTCCTTTTTTTAATCGGTATGTTGCCTTAGTAAACATAGTTGACCGATAATATTGCGAGCATCCTGTCTTGGCTTCTTCAAGAGGTAATGATGGTTTAGGACGCAGGTTCAGATCTGCTGCCTAAGACTTTTCAACTTTATGAGCCGTGAGGGTCTCACAAAGACTTTTCTCCCTACGGATCGAGAGGATCTCGTAGATGTATTTTCTCCTTAGGAATCGTGAGGATTCCTAAGTGCGTTTTCTCTTATAAGTCGTAAGGATCCTATAAGAGAATTTTCCCACTTACGAGTCGAAAGAACTCGTAAGCGGTTGTTTCCCTCTTTGTCGAGATTCGACTTTGGAGAGTGAGACCCGTAAATAGTATGCAAGAGACCGTTTTAGACCGACTTGCAGGGTCCCAGTGCTTAGGAAACAAGTTTTTTAATCCCTGCTGCCTAAGGCTTTATTTTGCAAGTCGAGACGAATCGGGAAGTTCTCGCGAAAACACTAATTCCCTCACGAGTCGAGTCGAATCGAGCAGCTCTCGTCAAGGACACTAATTTCCTTGAGTCGAAGTATTTTGCCGAGGACACTGGTTTCCTCGAGGTTGAAACGAATCGAAGTATTCCTGCAAAGACACTGATTTCTCTGCGGGTCGACGCGAATCAAGACGTTCTCGTCAAGGACACTGGTTTCCCTGAGTCGAAGTATTTTGCCGAGTACACTGGTTTTCTCGAGGTTGAAACGAATTGGAGTATTCCTGCAAAGACACCGGTTTCTCTGTTGGCCGACGCGAATCAAGAAGCTCTCATCAAGGATGCTAGTTTCCCTGAATTGAGGTATTTGCCAATGACACTGATTTCCCTGGGGTTGAAACGAATCGAGGTGTTCCTGCAAAGACGCTGGTTTCTTTGCGGGTCGACACGAATCGAGGTGTTCTCGTCAAGGACACTGGTTTCCCTGAGTCGAAGAGGTTGCCAAGGACACTGGTTTCCCTGGGGTTGAAACGAATCGGGGTATTCCTGCAAAGACGCTAGTTTCTCTGCGGGTCGACGCGAATCGAGGTGTTCTCGTCAAGGACACTGGTTTTCCTGAGTCGATGTATTTTGTTGAGGACGCTGGTTTTCTCGAGGTTGAAACGAATCAGAGTATTCCTGCAAAGACGCTGGTTTCTCTGCGGGCCGATGCAAATCAAGAAGCTCTCATCAAGGACGCTAGTTTCCATGAATTGAGGTATTTGCCAAGGACACTAATTTCCCTGGGGTTGAAACAAATCGGGGTATTCCTGCAAAGACGCTAGTTTCTCTGCGGGCCGACGCGAATCGAGATAATGTGTCTTTCGGGTTTTATATGAGTTACCGTCAAGATTTGGCTCCGTTTTCTGATGGAACATTGTCACGTCCCGCTTCCCAGAGTACGCAAGATTGGGCACGTGACATAGCCAACCATGCTACCTGTGGGTAGGAAATATCCATCCACAGTCACATTACGGTTGTAGAGATATCAAGAACAAAATAATAAACTAATCTAATACATGTCCAAATCCATAATAACAAGAATCAATAAACAATAAGTGCGGAAGCAAATGATCCAATACAATAAATAAACAGTACGTCCCATAATGCGGGCTCACATCTGGAAATGAAATGAAATAAATAAACTAAACCCTAAGGAACTCACAGTTCAGCCTGCTGGCTGAAGTACTCCTGCTCGGTCGTCGATAGTGGTAAGGAATCTGGGCCATGCAAAACCCAGACGTCAGCGCGTCATGTCAACCAAATAATATAATATAAACATGGTAATAAGCAATGCAGGTATGAACATGAATAAAGCAGTACTAAGAAATAACAGAGCAGGGTAATGTGCAATGGTGACTAAACTGTCCTATCAGGTTTCTACTCTATAGTCTTTGAAATCAATTGATGAATCGTCGATGTAACTCAATAGTATCCCGTGCGTGCCCGGGACCACGGTCAAGGTTCTCGAGGCTGAATCCGAGACGTGCCGCTAGGCAGTAAAGATAGGTAGTAGGATGGACGAGTGATGTCAGCATCATCACTCCCGGACTGGCCAAGCCCGTAAGACTGATCAGAACAAGTATCGAACTGTTGAGTTACAAGTCGGTTTCACCTTTGATTTCCCCATACCCCCAAGTTATGTATGTCAGGTCAGGTATTCAGTAGTCCAGGATTAATGTCAATCCAGAATTAGGTAAAAACAGGTATGTCTGGATAGACAGCAGGAATGGTCCATGAGGACCCCAAGTCAGGTTGTAGTCCAATAGGTTGAGTCAGTATGTATAGGGTGTCATGTCCAGTGTATCAGTACATGTGTCAGGTGTATCAAGATCGGTCAATATGTAATGCAATCAAATGTATGCTGATAACAGGTATAGTAACGAATAAGGAACAACAGCAGGAACAGTAAATAACAATATTATTCCATGTAAACACAGTGATGCTTTGTATTCTCTTATTAACAGGTTCAAGCACCCTTGGGGTGCAATAATTCCAGTGCAGCGCAATATTAATAACAGCAGACAATAAAGATATAAGTGTGCGACTATTATTCTCTAAGTAGTAAAATGATTAGCAGGTAGTTGTTATTAAGGTTGCGGTGGCAAAATACGATTTAGGTGGCAGTATTATAATGTACATCATATTTCGTCCAATGAGACAAGTAGCAATACTTAGTTAATACAGCAAGTTTGTAAGTCAAACATTTAATTAGTTTAACGTAGCATGTAGCAAGAAATCTTGCCTCGACGGTTTCGCAAACCGGAAAGCACGGATGCAATATCGGCGGAAAACACGAGACGGGTGCACGGGCCACGGATCGAGTCCTAACAGCGAACAGCGGGACCACACGGACCAGGGTACTTCGCTGGAGCGTCGGGTCCAAACGACGGCACGGTCGGATTCCGGCAAAAGTCATCGGCAACGAAGTTAGCAACATGATATACGTAACAAAGATCAGCGGGGGGAAACTTAGCACAAAGGAAGGATAAGGGACGCTTACAGGGAGACACCAGGGGGCAACCACGGAGGGCTCGACGGTGCTGGGACGCCGGCGAGGCAGCGACGGCGGGAAAGTTTCTGGGTTCGCTGGAAAGGGAGGTGCCGTGCGATGAGGGGAGGTAAAGGTTTGGTCTGGGTTGCAGGAGGGAGAGGAGGTGGTCGGCGGTGCGCTGGCGACGACGACGATGATCGACGGCAAGTTTCCCGGCGACCCGGGGTTGGTGCTAGGGTCGAGCTCGGGTTCTGGTGGTGGTCCGGCGAGGGGAGGAGGAAGACGACGATGAGGTCGGGGCGAGGGTGAAGGGAGGAGGATTCTGGTGTCGTCGGCGATGGGAGGCGGCGGCGACGGCGAGACCTGCGGCTGGTGGTGGCGTCGGGGTTGGGTGCAGGTGCGGAAGAGAACGGAGGAAGGAGGTAGGAGTGCGGTGAGGTTGTGGAGGCGAGGACGGCGACGGCGAGATCGCGGGGAGGTCGACGGCGAGGGCGCGACGAGGCTAGGGTTAGGGTTCGGTGAGGTTCTCGTGGGGTTTAGGTTGAGGACGAGGGAGCGTATGCAAATATAAAGGGAGAGAGAGAGATTTGATGAAGAGAGAGAGAGACTGAGAGATTGTTAGAGATAGAGAGAGATTGAGAATTTAGAGGGAGATAGAGAGAGGCGGAGAGAGAGAGAGATGGGATCGGGGGCCCACGAGGGAATTAACTCCCTCGTGATTGGCTGAAGGTTTTAAAGGAAAAAGTTTAAAAGATTTTAAAACGTTAGAATAGTAACGGAAATTATATATTATAGTTTTAAATATATTTAATCAAACGGGCATCTTTGGCGCTAAATGAAACATTTCCAAATCGCGCCCGGGTTGCGCCCAAATGATCCAAATTCAAATTATAGGATTTTAAGCTGGTTCCAAATTTTGAAAAGAGGTGTCTAATGATTAAAATGCATGCCCCCAAGTCGGACACTTGCACGCGCGCGTAGTCGTCCAAACTTGCCCGTTTAGCCGAACGGGAAGAAATCTCGACACGCGGACGCTACCACGCGACTAGTGGCGATGAGTAGGCCAACATGGATATTTTTAATTTCATTTTAGGTGTTAAAATTTGTTATGTGCCAAAATGACTTAACCGGTTAAAAATTTAGCAATAAGCACCAAACCATCAGGATAAACGAAATGAGCAATGTATAACCCTCAACTAGAAATAGAAATAGTATTATTGGGCTCGGGTGTTACATCATACCCAACTACAAAAGAATTTCTTCCTCGAAATTCCAAGAATACAAGATAGCTAACTATGGGAAAAGGTGAGGAAATTTCTGCCGGATCTTGTCTTCTCGCTCCCAAGTGGATTCTCCATGCGATCGATTACCCCAAGAAACTAGCACAAGAGGGATAACCTTGTTCTTAAGAACCTTTTCTCTTCGATCCTTGATTTCAACTGGTCGCTCCTCAAAAGTTAGGTCCTCCCGTACAGTCAACTCCGAATGATCCAGGACGTGAGTCTCATCTCGGACATACCTCCGTAGTTGAGATACATGAAACACATCGTGCACTCCTGCCAAGGACTGTGGTAACGCCAAACGGTACGCTACCTCTCTAACACGCTCCAATATCTCGAAGGGTCCAACGAATCGAGGGCTAAGCTTTCCCCGACTCCCAAAGCGAATCACCCCTCTAGTCGGTGATATCTTCAGGAATACCAAATCACCCACGGCGAACTCTAGAGGTCTTCTTGACGTGTCAGCCCAACTTTTCTGTCTGTCTTGAGCTGCCTTCATATGCTTCCTGATTGTATTCACCTTCTCGACTGTCTGTACCACCAAATCTGGTTCTAGTAACCTTCGTTCACCAACATCATCCCAACAAACAGGTGAACGGCACTTACGACCATACAACGCTTCAAACGGAGCCATCTGAATAGTCGCTTGGAAGCTATTGTTGTACGAAAACTCCACCAGGTGTAGATGATCCTCCCAAGAACCTTTGAAGTCCAACATGCAAGCTCTCAACGTATCTTCAAGGGTCTGGATCGTTCTCTCCGATTGTCCATCAGTTTGAGGATGATAAGCTGTGCTAAACTTCAATCGAGTCCCCAAACTTTCTTGTAAACTCCTCCAAAAGTGTGACGAGAACCGAGTGTCCCGATCGGACACGATGCTTACCGGCACTCCATGCAATCTGACAATCTCCTGCATGTATCGCTCTGCCAAAGTCTCCGTCGACTGACCAACCCGAAAAGGAATAAAGTGAGCTGCCTTGGTCAACCGATCGACAATCGCCCATACGGCATTGTTGCCTTTTGGACTCCGCGGTAAAGCCGTCACGAAATCCATGGTTATATGTTCCCACTTCCACTGAGGGATCGGAAGTGGTTGCAACAAACCAGCAACCCTTTGGTGTTCAGCCTTGACTTGCTGACACACCAAGCACTTAGCCACGAAGCGAGCAATTTCCCGTTTCATACCTTCCCACCAGAAGTGCTGTCGAATATCTCGGTACATCTTTGTCCCTCCTGGATGTACAGAGTAAGCTGAACTGTGTGCCTCCTTCATAAGCTCTTCACGCACATCTCCTTTTGGCACACACACACGGCTACCATATCTCAACGAACCGTCTTCATGGATCAGTAAATCGGTTCGTAGTCCGGCTTCAACCTGCTCTCGAAACTTTTGCAGTCTAGGATACTGCAATTGTGCCGCTTTAATCTTCTCAACTAAGGACGACTGTACTTGCAACTGCATCAACTGTCCCGTAGCATGTGGTAGCACAACCTCCAAATCAATCTCTGAAAATCCGCAATGATCTCCCTTTGTGCGGTCAATACCTGAATTGCTGGTAACCGACTTAGCGCATCCGGCACGACGTTAACTTTTCCCGGGTGGTGCTTAAGATCAAGGTCGTAGTCGGCCATCAGCTCCAACCATCTGCGTTGCCTCATGTTCAACTCCTTCTGAGTGAACACACATTTCAAACTCTTGTGATCCGTAAAGACTTCGACTCTCTCGCCCAAAAGGTAGTGTCTCCAAGACTTCAGGGCGAAGATCACGGCTGCAAGCTCTAAGTCATGAGTCGGATAATTCTTCTCATGAGTCTTCAGTTGTCTCGATGCGTAAGCGACGACTTTCCCATTCTGCATCAAAACACATCCTAATCCTTTTCCGGATGCGTCGCTGTGAATCACCAGTCCTCCTGAATTATCTGGTACGGTCAGGATCGGGGCGGTTATCAACTTTTGCTTCAACGTCTCGAAGGCCAATGCACAACCATCCGTCCGAACAAGCGGTACCTCCTTTCGCGTAAGCTTGGTTAACGGCTCAGCTACACGAGCGAAGTTTTCCACAAATCTTCTGTAGTATCCGGCGAGTCCAAGAAAACTTCTTATCTCTGCAACATTCTTTGGAATAGGCCAATCTCGAACGGCTGCAATCTTCTCGGGATCAACGGCGATTCCATTGCCCGACACAACATGCCCCAGAAACTTCACTTCTTCCAGCCAGAATTCGCACTTACTCATCTTCGCGAATAATTTCTCTTGTCTCAGCGTCTGCAGTGCGATCCTTAAATGCTCAGCATGCTCCTCCGGACTCTTCGAGTATACCAGAATATCGTCAATGAATATCACAATAAACTGGTCCAGGTATGGTGAAAAGACCCTGTTCATCAAATCCATGAATATTGCCGGCGCATTCGTTACTCCGAAAGGCATCACTAGATACTCGAAATGTCCATATCGAGTTCGAAACGCCGTCTTGCAAATGTCTTCTGCTTTCACTCGGACCTGATGGTATCCTGATCGCAAATCCAGTTTCGAGAATACCCTCGCGCCACTAAGCTGCTAAAAAGTTCTCAAATGCGAGGGATCGGGTACTTGTTCTTAATAGTCACCCGATTCAATTCTCGATAATCAAGGCACATCCTTCTCGTGCCATCCTTCTTCTTTACTAAAAGAACTGGAGCTCCCCATGGTGAGTTGCTGCTTCGAATCCAACCTTTCTCGAGTAGTTCACCAACTTGTTTCTTAACTTCCTCCAATTCCACCGGTGCCATCGGATAATAAGACTTTGATACTGGCGCTGCACCAGGAATAAGGTCAATCGCAAACTCTACATCTCGCTTCGGCGGTAAGCCTGATATATCTTCAAACACATCCATAAAGTCACGAACAACTGCCGGCTCTTCATTACTATCCGCTTCCATTGTCGCAAGAACACTGTTTGTCGGCCTAGCCCTAAACTCGACTGGCCCGACAGAGTTGCTTCCTCCAATGAAAGTAAACTCAGGGTGTCCGGGAATCTGGAAAATTACTTTCCTTGCCCTACAGTCAATGTGTGCGTGGAAAGTGCCAAGAAAATCCATTCCCAAGACTACTTCATAACTGCCCGTATCTATCACCAAGAAATCTGCAAAGAGCTCCCATCCGCAAACAACAACTGTACAATCTCTACACTCCTTACTAGCTATGATTGTCCCATTCCCAGTGTGTATGTCCCAGAAACTAGACAGGGTCGTGCAGGTAATCGAGTGTGTAGTTATAAATTTGGATGACATAAAACAGTGGGATGCTCCAAAATCAAATAATGCCAATGCGGGAAAACCATGAACGAGTAAGGTACCTGAAACCACTTCTCCTGATGCCTTAGCTTCCTCAGCTGTCAGCGTGAACGCTCGAGCCTGATTTGGTCCTTGAGTAAGCTGTTCCTGCCCTTGGAACGGTCTCTGTGGAGACTTCTGTGTATCATCTTTCGTGCGAAGCTTCGACGGACAAGCATTAACGGCGTGATCTGCCGCTCCACATCTAAAACAGAGTCCCAGCCTCTTACGACACTCCTTTCGCACATGTCCGGGTACATGGCAGTAGTTACAAATCACGCTCCCTTTCCGATCACCCACAATTGTTTTCTTCATTGGTGCTACGCTGCGCCTGTTCACCGGAATACTTCTACGTACAGACGTTTGGTTCAGTGCAAATGCCGGTTCCAGCTCGGTCTGTTCCTTTAGATTCTCCAGCAATCCGCTTATCACTCTACGCCTGGCGGCTATGACCGCACGTCTTTGGTCCATATTCAAATTCTTACCGGTCATTTTCCTGAAAATCAAAGTACCCAACATTAGCATGATGATAGATTCTGAGTATAGATCAAGGCTAGAACTCCAAGATACTTAAATAGAGTACAGCATTGTAGCTATGCCGCGGTATCATAGCCGCAATTACTTAACTCCACCCAAGTCGCCTAAGTCCTAGAGATAACAAGAAATTAGGTTTTCAAGTTGACAATGCAAAGTAAGTTTGCATGTCGACATGATCCGAAGAATGATTCAAGGATGGTAAAACGGTCAAGGTGGCAGGACATGTTTCCTAATCACGGGTATTCTGATTCGTGTATCGGGTACAATACCCAACTACAAAAGAATCAACCCAACTAACCTATGTCTCTGATACCAAAAGAACCATGTCACGCCCCGCTTCCCAGAGTACGCAAGATTGGGCACGTGACATAGCCAACCATGCTACCTGTGGGTAGGAAATATCCATCCACAGTCACATTACGGTTGTAGAGATATCAAGAACAAAATAATAAACTAATCTAATACATGTCCAAATCCATAATAACAAGAATCAATAAACAATAAGTGCGGAAGCAAATGATCCAATACAATAAATAAACAGTACGTCCCATAATGCGGGCTCACATCTGGAAATGAAATGAAATAAATAAACTAAACCCTAAGGAACTCACAGTTCAGCCTGCTGGCTGAAGTACTCCTGCTCGGTCGTCGATAGTGGTAAGGAATCTGGGCCATGCAAAACCCAGACGTCAGCGCGTCATGTCAACCAAATAATATAATATAAACATGGTAATAAGCAATGCAGGTATGAACATGAATAAAGCAGTACTAAGAAATAACAGAGCAGGGTAATGTGCAATGGTGACTAAACTGTCCTATCAGGTTTCTACTCTATAGTCTTTGAAATCAATTGATGAATCGTCGATGTAACTCAATAGTATCCCGTGCGTGCCCGGGACCACGGTCAAGGTTCTCGAGGCTGAATCCGAGACGTGCCGCTAGGCAGTAAAGATAGGTAGTAGGATGGACGAGTGATGTCAGCATCATCACTCCCGGACTGGCCAAGCCCGTAAGACTGATCAGAACAAGTATCGAACTGTTGAGTTACAAGTCGGTTTCACCTTTGATTTCCCTATACCCCCAAGTTATGTATGTCAGGTCAGGTATTCAGTAGTCCAGGATTAATGTCAATCCAGAATCAGGTAAAAACAGGTATGTCTGGATAGACAGCAGGAATGGTCCATGAGGACCCCAAGTCAGGTTGTAGTCCAATAGGTTGAGTCAGTATGTATAGGGTGTCATGTCCGGTGTATCAGTACATGTGTCAGGTGTATCAAGATCGGTCAATATGTAATGCAATCAAATGTATGCTGATAACAGGTATAGTAACGAATAAGGAACAACAGCAGGAACAGTAAATAACAATATTATTCCATGTAAACACAGTGATGCTTTGTATTCTCTTATTAACAAGTTCAAGCACCCTTGGGGTGCAATAATTCCAGTGTAGCGCAATATTAATAACAACAGACAATAAAGATATAAGTGTGCGACTATTATCCTCTAAGTAGTAAAATGATTAGCAGGTAGTTGTTATTAAGGTTGCGGTGGCAAAATACGATTTAGGTGGCAGTATTATAATGTACATCATATTTCGTCCAATGAGACAAGTAGCAATACTTAGTTAATACAGCAAGTTTGTAAGTCAAACATTTAATTAGTTTAACGTAGCATGTAGCAAGAAATCTTGCCTCGACGGTTTCGCAAACCGGAAAGCACGGATGCAATGTCGGCGGAAAACACGAGACGGGTGCACGGGCCACGGATCGAGTCCTAACAGCGAACAGCGGGACCACACGGACCAGGGTACTTCGCTGGAGCGTCGGGTCCAAACGACGGCACGGTCGGATTCCGGCAAAAGTCATCGGCAACGAAGTTAGCAACATGATATACGTAACAAAGATCAGCGGGAGGAAACTTAGCACAAAGGAAGGATAAGGGACGCTTACAGGGAGACACCAGGGGGCAACCACGGCGGGCTCGACGGCGCTGGGACGCCGGCGAGGCAGCGACGGCGGCTGCGACGGCTGGAAAGTTTCTGGGTTCGCTGGAAAGGGTGGTGCCGTGCGATGAGGGGAGGTAAAGGTCTGGTCTGGGTTGCAGGAGGGAGAGGAGGTGGTCGGCGGTGCGTTGGCGACGACGACGATGATCGACGGCAAGTTTCCCGGCGACCCGGGGTTGGTGCTAGGGTCGAGCTCGGGTTCTGGTGGTGGTCCGGCGAGGGGAGGAGGAAGACGACGACGAGGTCGGGGCGAGGGTGAAGGGAGGAGGATTCTGGTGTCGTCGGCTATGGGAGGCGGCGGCGACGGCGAGACCTGCGGCTGGTGGTTGCGTCGGGGTTGGATGCAGGCGCGGACGAGAACGGAGGAAGGAGGTAGGAGTGCGGTGAGGTTGTGGAGGCGAGGACGGCGACGGCGAGATCGCGGGGAGGTCGACGGCGAGGGCGCGACGAGGCTAGGGTTAGGGTTCGGTGAGGTTCTCGTGGGGTTTAGGTTGAGGACGAGGGAGCGTATGCAAATATAAAGGGAGAGAGAGAGATTTGATGAAGAGAGAGAGAGACTGAGAGATTGTTAGAGATAGAGAGAGATTGAGAATTTAGAGGGAGATAGAGAGAGGTGGAGAGAGAGAGAGATGGGATCGGGGGCCCACGAGGGAATTAACTCCCTCGTGATTGGCTGAAGGTTTGAAAGGAAAAAGTTTAAAAGATTTTAAACGTTAGAAAAGTAACGGAAATTATATATTATAGTTTTAAATATATTTAATCAAACGGGCATCTTTGGCGCTAAATGAAACATTTCCAAATCGCGCCCGGGTTGCGCCCAAATGATCCAAATTCAAATTATAGGATTTTAAGCTGGTTCCAAATTTTGAAAAGAGGTGTCTAATGATTAAAATGCATGCCCCCAAGTCGGACACTTGCACGCGCGCGTAGTCGTCCAAACTTGCCCGTTTAGCCGAACGGGAAGAAA
The DNA here is from genome assembly GCA_030015575.1 of Agapanthus africanus. Classification (NCBI taxonomy): domain Eukaryota; kingdom Viridiplantae; phylum Streptophyta; class Magnoliopsida; order Asparagales; family Amaryllidaceae; genus Agapanthus; species Agapanthus africanus. The sequence continues at coordinate 11,391,949 of CM057344.1, read as the reverse complement.
TCTCGACACGCGGACGCTACCACGCGACTAGTGGCGACGAGTAGGCCAACATGGATATTTTTAATTTCATTTTAGGTGTTAAAATTTGTTATGTGCCAAAATGACTTAACCGGTTAAAAATTTAGCAATAAGCACCAAACCATCAGGATAAACGAAATGAGCAATGTATAACCCTCAACTAGAAATAGAAATAGTATTATTGGGCTCGGGTGTTACAAGCATGGGGAGGAAAGATGTGTTTTCTTCTTTATTTGCGCCCCTGGATTGTATATAGGGATTACTGTGATATCGCCTGTAGGACAGAAGTTTCATTCATTTTTTTATATTATTGTTTTATTTCCGCGATGCTCTATCATTTCAGCTTTATATCGCGAAAGTCGTGATTGCCCCATCATTTCGGCTATTTTTCGCGGTGCCCAATCATTTCGGCTATTTACTTTATTTTTACTCGCTGCTTTTTATTGCGAGTTGCCCAATCATTTTGGCTATTTTGCATGCATGCATTTTTACTTGCTGATTTTGTTGCAAGTTGCCCAATCATTTCGGCTATTTTGTATGCATGTGTGGCTTCCTGTCTTTTCGCCGTAAGCCTGGAATTAGACACCGATTTCGGCATCAGCACCGCTATGACTGGGACGTTGCCAGGAGCGAATCATCATTTTCCTCTATCAATGCCGAACAAAGGTAGCTTAGCGAACAGGGTTATGGTCCTGTCGACTAAGGCTTTTGACTTCATGAGCCGTAAGGGTCTCACAAAGGTATTTCTCCCTACAAGTCGTGAGGATCTCGTAGGTGTGTTTTCTCCTTAGGAATCGTGAGGATTCTTAAGTGCATTTTCCTCCGTAAGTCGTAAGGATCCTACAAGAGGGTTTTCTCCTTATAAGTCGAGAGGACTTACAAAGGTTGTTCATCATATGGACATATCCCTAGTCACGGGTGGGACTTTGTTAGGGAAATGTTTATTCGCGCCCATGGATTGTATACAAAGGTCGGTATTGAGCCACTTGTAGGGCAATATCGAAGGTTGTGGGGGTTGCTTAAGAACAGGTTCAGGTCTCTGTAACTTAAGACTTTCAAATCTTATGAGCTGTGAGGGTCCCATAAGAGAGTTCTCCTTACGAGTCGTGAGGATCTTGCAAGTGTAATTTCTCCTTAGGAATCATGAGGATCCCTAAGTGTGTTGCTCCCTTGTGAGTCGTAAGGATCTCACGCGGGTGGTTTCTCCTTACAAGGTCGAGAGGACCCTGTAAGTGTCCTTTAACGAGATTGCGCCCTTTCGGGTTTTCACAAACACTCGCCGGTAGTCCTGCTGTTTTTACTCACGGAGCTCTTTCGGGTTTTCATCCGTGTCCATCTTGCTTATGGACATACCGTCTTCTTTTTTTTTTATTCTTTTTTATTCTTTTTTCTAACGAGGTCGCGCCCTTTCGGGTTTTCACGAACACTCGCTGGTAGCCCTGCTGTTTTTACTCACGGAGCCCTTTCGGGTTTTCATCCGTGCCCATTTTGCTTATGGACATACCGTTTTTTTTTATTATTATTATTTTTATTCTTTATTATATTTTTTTTATTTATCTCGCCAGCCTGAGGATGCTGTGGTAGTAGTTTAAGGACGTTTCGGTCCGCAGCTAGTTTTAGGACGTAGTGGTCCATCATTAGTTTAAGGACGTTTCGGTCCGTTGCTGAAGAAGGCCAGTTACTACTTATAGAGTTTAGGCTTAGGAAGATAGCGAGCGGACATAGTCATCGTCATCTATCATTGACCTAGGCTGTGACTTACTAAGCGTAGTATTTCTTTAGGAAGCGACCGTTTATTGGCCTGAAAGGCCTTTCACCGTGCATATCCATAAGTAGATAGGCTCCACCCTGGTAGACCTTGTCTATGATGTACGGGCCTTCATAGTTCGGCTCGAATTTTCCTCGCTTGGCGCGATTGGGGATCATAGGTCTTTTGACCACTAGCACGAGTTCACCTTGGCGGAATGTTCTCGGCCTGATCAATCTTTTATATGAGTGCGTCATCTTTGCTTTATAAGCCTCTAGATTTTGTTGTGCTATGAGCCGGGTTTCATCGAGGGCATCAAGCTCCTCAAGCCGTAGGTGAGCGTTTTCTTCGTCCGTCAGCTCGTGGTGAATTGCCACTCGTAGAGAGGGTAATTCTATCTCGAGGGGGAGCACTGCTTCTATGCCGAATACCAACGCGTATGGCATTGTGTTCGTGGCCGTCTTGAACGTAGTTCGATACGCCCAGAGAGCTTCATGCAGTCTCTCGTACCAGTCCTTCTTATTTCGGGTCGTCGTCTTCTTTACGATCTTCGTTAAGGTCTTATTGAAAGCCTCAACTACACCGTTAGCTCGGGGATTATAAACTGAGGAATATCTCCGGTCTATGTTGTATTGTTGCGCGAAGCGACTGATCTTGTGGCTTCTGTAGGCTGTCCCGTTATCGGAGATGATCCGTCGCGGAGTTCCAAACCGATAAATGACGTGCGTCTTGAAGAAATGGAGGATATTCTCCGTCTTCACTTCCCTTAGCGGTACTGCTTCGTCCCATTTGGAGAAGTAATCAGTCGTTGCCAGGATGAAACGATGTCCCCTGGACGATACTGGTTCGATGGGGCCGACTATGTCAGTTCCCCACATTTCGAATGGCCAGCTAGCCACCGTTGGATGTAGACGATTTGGGTGCTGATGGATAAAGTCCCCATGAATCTGACATGAGTTGCATTGCTTCGCATATTCGAGGCAGTCCTGAATCATCGTGGGCCAATAGTAGCCCATCCGTTTAATCTTCAACTTCATCTTCGGGCCTGCTTGGTGAGAACCGCAGAGTCCGTCGTGAACTTCCTGAATGACTCTTTTCGCTTCGTCGGGTCCCAGGCATCTCAACCACAGAGAATCAAACGACCTCTTGTACAGAGTATCATTGACGAAGGCGAATGACAGAGCTCGTTTTATAAGCTGATGTCTTGAGGATGCGTCTTCAGGTGTTCGATGGTATTTGAAGTAGTCTATAAAGACTTGTCTCCAATCCTCAGCCTTTTCCCGGTCTTTTATTTGCAGGGTCGTCTGCTCAGTCGCTCCCTTTTCTTCAGATGATTCCGGAGGTATTTCTGCTGGGGCAAGTACCCGACGGCTTTGTACCATGATTCTGATGTCATCGAGGTTCTCATCAGCCAGTTCTTTAGCGAGCTTGGCCAACGCATCTGCTTTGCTATTTTCCGCGCGCGGTATGCTCTCCAGCACGTAGGAGGGAATTTGGGTCAACAGCTGTTGCACTTTTTCGCCGTACTTCACCAGCTCTGGTTTGCACGTTTGGTAGTCGTCGTTTACTTGACTAACGACCAGTTGAGAATCTCCATATATGAGGAGGTTTTCAATTCCCATGTCGATGGCGATCTCGAGGCCTGCTATCAAAGCTTCGTATTCGGCTTCATTGTTCGTCCTCGGCTCTGTTAAGGAGAAAGCAAAGCGCATTATCCCTCCTTGTAGAGTTATGAAGATGAGGCCTACCCTCGATTTGATTATAGGGGTGCTTTGTTTGCACTTCTTCATGGAAGACGCTCCATCAAAGTAGAGTTCCCATCGGGTATCGCTACCGTCGATCGTATCAAACGCATGTTCGTCTGGCAGCTCACAATTCAGAGGAGAATCAGCAGGTATCAGATGCTCAGCGAGGAAGTCGGCGATGGCCTGGCCTTTCACCGCCTTAAGAGGCTGATAAGTTATCGAAAATTCCATTAAGAGCAAGGCCCATTTAGCGAGCCTCCCCGTCAGTATGGCCTTTGACATTAAATATTTAAGGGGGTCCACCTTTGAAATAAGACGGACTTAATGCGCCAATGCATAGTGCCTGAGTTTTGTTATCGCGAAGATCAACGCCAGGCAATGTTTTTCGATGGGAGAGTAATTGCTTTCTGCCCCCAGCAGAACTCGACTTAAGTAATAGAGAGCTCTTTCTTTTCCTTGGTCGTCCTCCTGTGCCCATAATGCACCTAAGGAACCTTCGAGGGCGGTTGTATAAAGAATGAGAGGCTTTTCCTTGACCGGAGCAGCCAACACAGGCGGATTCTGCAGATACTGCTTAATTTCGTCCAGCGCGTCTTGGCACTTGTGATCCCAGACGAAAGGGGTTCCTTTCTTCATCAGGTGGCTTTAAGGACGCCACTTGCTTGAAAGATTGGCTATAAATCGCCGGATGTACGCGAGCTTCCCCTGGAGAGATCGCAATTGCTTGAGAGTTCTTGGCGGAGGCATTTCCATGATCGCCTTGATCTTTGACGGATCTATTTCGATACCGCGGTGTCAGACGATGAACCCTAGGAATTTGCCCGAGGAAACTCCGAATGCGCACTTGAGAGGGTTCATTTTCAAGTTGTATTGCCGAAGGCGTTGAAATACGGTCTTCAGATACTCGAGATATTCCTCATATGATTTGCTTTTAACCACGAGGTCGTCGATATAACATTCGACGATTTCATGTATAAGGTCATCGAAGATCTTCATCATGGCCCTTTGATAGGTGGCACCGGCGTTCTTTAGACCGAAGGGCATCACCTTGTAGCAGAATATTCCTAAAGGGGTCCGGAAAGCAGTGTGCTTCTGGTCTTCGGGATGCATCTTTATCTGATTATATCCTGATAAGCCGTCCATGAAGGAGAAAACCTCGTGAGTGGACGTGTTATCTATCATCAGCTCGGTGACTGGCACTGGGAAATCGTCTTCGGGCAGGCTTTATTGAGATCCCGAAAGTCTACACATATACGCACCGTCCCATTTTTCTTCATCACCGGGACGATGTTGGTGATCCAATCAGGATATTGAACCTCTTGGATGAAGCCAGAGTCGATTAACTTTTTGACTTCGGCGTTGATACTCATCTCAAGCTTGAGCCGCATTCTTCTCAGCGCCTGTTTGACTGGCTTGACGTTCGGGGATATCGCCAATTTGTGGACAGCAATTTCTGGATCTAGTCCTGGCATTTCGGAATAGTTCTATGCAAAGCAATCTCTATGCTGTATAAGTACGTCTTTTAACGCAGCGATCCTTTCTTCAGATAGTAGCTCGCTGACGAATGTTGGTCGCGGGTCGCTCGCCGTCCCTAACTTAATTTTCTTGAGGTTATCTGCAGTAGTATGTATTCCATCTTCCAGCACTTTCGGCGCTGGTGGAAATTCTGAGATCACCTCGTCATTACTGTTTTCGAAGCACCAGGGAAGGTCATCCATATTCTCGGGCTCTTCTTTTGATATTGTTATCATATGACAAGTACGAGCATGCTTCGAAGACCGATGTGAATCTGGTTCTGCTCTCGTGGCTTTGGGTTCATGCTTCTGTGGCGGCGTTACCCTCCAACTGTCAGATAGAGCGAACTTGCCGAGCTGATACTGATCTTCGACCCAGTTCTTGAAGGTGAAGCAGTCTTCGAGAGGATGGCCCATTACCCTGTGATAAGAGCAATAGTTCGGGTGTGAGACTTCGCCCGCTTGTTCGGGGTGTTTAGACTCCGGCAGTGTCAGCATTTGGTGCTTTATGGCTAGGTCAAGTATCTTCTTCGTCTTGTCTCGAGGAAAAGAGTATGCTCGACTCATTTTCTTCATAAGAGATAGGTTCGGACAGCTTGATTTCCGCTCGCGTGACTTCTTGATCCCGCTTTGTTGCTGTCGAGCGCCTTTTTCACTTTTTGACTTGTTTCTGCCCCTGCGTCGGGACTTTTTTACGACAGGTTGACAAAGAGGGGCCTTTTCATCTTTCACAGCCTGTTGGAGGAGGCGCTGCGTCCTGGCTTTCTCGTAGATGGCCATTTCGCGGTTGTGGTCATCTCAGACCTTTTGACCAGCTTCCCGTATAAGCTTGTCCCATTTGTTCTTCGAACGACGGACTGGGCACATTTGCATCAGGAACTTTTTCTAGTTCAGGAGTAGCGCCCTCCCATTGAGCATCCCCTTCTTCATTGAAGTCATGTACGACGTAACAGTCGCGAAGTAGCTCTCGTTTCTTGGATCGAATGTAACCAAGCCCGATTGTTTCCATTCTCCCGTTAGGCAACTTGTGCTGAGTTCCGGGAACGTTCCAGACCCTGTCATAGAATTTGGCTTTTCGAGCGGTCTGTTTGAAGGGTATCCCTTGGCGCTTCAATAGCCTTTTCAAGCCTTCTGTATAGTACCTAGGCAGACGGATGGGTTGGAGCCTGTCAAGCGTAGGATTCGCACCATGCCAGACTTCTTTCTCCACTTTGGTTTCTTCAGAGCGGCAGAATAGAATTGCCTTTTCGCCTTCTTGCCTGGGAGGGACATAGAACGTTCGTAGCTCCTCTACACTGTAGGTATCCAGTGCGTCCAGTTCTTTATGATGCTTAAGGGAACCATGGCGACTTGCAGACTTTGCTCTTCGTCAGCGGATGTTTGTATTGAAGGCCGAGCGGAGAATATAGCATGAACCTCATCTTCCGAGTCACTACCAAAGATCAACGTAGGAGCGGACGGTCCCGGCCTATTGTATTGGGGTGGACCCGAATAAACTATCTCTTCCTCGTCCTCAGTATCACTCCCGAAGACAGGGATGGTGGCGTTAGTTTTGTTCTCCGGCTTATGACACCTCTCCGTGTCTTCAAAATCCGGTAAGAAGTATTTTGCATCTTCATATTTGCGGACTTCGTTCACGGAGAATGAGTTCAGTTCTCCCGTTACGGTATACTCGAGACCATCCTTAAAATACTTCATACACTGGTGCTGTGTAGAAGGGATGATGTTGTACTCGTGTAACCATGACCGGCCGAGCAGAGCATTATAGCATGTCTTGGCGTCTATGACGTGGAATTTAATGTCCGTGACGAGTAGCCCAAAGCGCAACATTAGTATCACAGACCCGAGAGTCCTGGATGATTGAGAGTCGAAATCGGAGATGGTGATCTAATCCCGAGCGAGGTGCTGGACGCTCATGCATATTTCTTTCAACACCTGTACATTGAGGAGATTAACAGAAGAGCCATTGTCAACCAAGATTTTGCCTATCTTTATATCATGGCAATATCCCGAGACATAGAGGGGACGATTGTGTTCGCATGTCCCAAGGAGGAGGTCTTCATCACCGAAAGTGACATCAGCTGTGTGCACTTCTTCCAGCTCGTCCTTCATCTTTTCTTCGGCGAGAAAAGCTTGGAATTGCTCTGGGTCCTGCAGCTCTTTGATCAATGAATCCCTTGCTTCTTTTGATAACAAGAGGGCGTCAAGAATGCTGAGCTGCGAAGGTAGCTTTCTCAAATGTGCCAGAACGTTGTAGTCCACCTTATTTCTCTTTGGCGGATCCTTGGCGGTTAGCTCCTGTATGATTTGGTCATCTAAGGCGATATCCTCAGAGATCTTTTCTTTCCCCTTATCTTTTTTATTTGAGGGTCCAAGATTCTTTTCGGGTAATGTACGATTACGCAGCCGAATATTTTCGCAGGCCTTCAGCTCTTCCTCTTTTCCTGAGGTGGACTCTTTAAAGAGAGGGCTAAGAGCCATTTCCTCATCAGAGTCGCTCCCGAATGTGAGAGCTTGCACTTTCCCGGCGTTAACCATGCGACAATCGCCGGTAGTTCTTCTAAGCTCCTCGGTCGTACTTTTCTGCTCCCGACGAGTTTTGCGCTTCTCTTGCTTAAAATGTTGCCGGTGAACAACATACCCCTTCCACCATTTATTGAAAGCTCTGCACTCTTCGGTGGGGTACGAAATCTTTCGATAATATAAGCAGTAGGAAGGGTGCATTTCTGCTTTACTGGCAATGTTTTCTTCAGAGGGTGGTAGCTTCATCCCCATTGACATGGCTTTAGCAAACATTTTCCTCGTCTTGAATTTGATTTTGTCTGCAATGGATGTACTTTGATTTAACGGGAGCGTCTTAACTCTTTCGTCTCATCGCCGGCATTTGGCTCCTTCTAATATGGCCATCTCACGCTCCCGATCGGCTTTACTTTTCAGACGAATCTCATCCAGAAAGGCGTCGATCATTTCGTCTGACGGCCACACAGGTTCCGGCTCAGGCTCTGCCCCCAGCTTCTTAGTGCAAGAAGTTTTCTCATCGTTCGTAAACGAGTGAGAGATCATATGACAACTCGCCAGGTATTCTTCGGATTCATCCGACGAGCCCTCCCCCTCATCTTCTTCTTGAAAGACGTGGCTGAGGAACTCCTGGAGTGTGATGGGAATTCGTGCCTTTTGATTGTATTCTTCCAGCGCGTCGATCTGCTTTTGTAAGTCCGTGCGCTTGTCGCCAGGTTTCACGGGCCTTTTGGATCTTTTCTTCTTCTTCTTTGAAGATTTGGACGGCTGGGTACAAGTGTTTGGGCCACCGCCATCGATCTTTAGAGTTTGGCGCGGCTTTAGCATCCCTTCGATGATCTCAGGTTCCAACGGGTTCTTCCACCTGACAGCCGAGCACGTCTGGAGATCATTCAGCATCCTCTTTATTTTGGCTGATAGCACAACCTTCCACGGAGCTTCTTCAACAAGGGAGCAGGTTGCCCCCGGCGTATTCACCTTTTTAGGGGTATGAGGTTGCGGCGGGTTCACCTTCCATCTTTCGGACAACGCGAACTTGCCCTTTTGGTATTGGTCTTCAATCCAATTCTTGAAGACATAGCAATCCTCGATCGGATGACCCAATACTTGGTGATAGGGACAGTAATTGGGATTATTGACGTCGTTTGGCTGCAACGAACGTCTTGGATCCGGCAGATTGATGAGTCGGTTGCGCAATGCCAGCTCGAACAATCTTCTCGTTTTATCTTGAGGAAACGAGTAAGGACGTCCTAGCCTTTTCTCGAGGGGCACGTGTGGACGCATATTGTTCTGACGGACAACCGGCTTCAAGTTGCTCGGCTGTTGTTGAGCATTAGCAACGACGATCGCTTTTCCCTTCCCCTTCTCATTTCGAGAATCCGGCTTTGGAGGAGACGGTCTATGGCCCATCTGGTCCATTTAGGCTAGCTTGTCGATCAGGGCCTGGAAGGTAGTCGGCTTGAAGAACAACATGAATTGATATATGGTCGCCTGCGGATCGAGGGTTCCCACAAACATCCCTACTGCAGGAGCCTCTTCTATGCGTTGTTCGTATTTTTACCATAGGTTCCTCCACCGTATCTCATACTGAACCCATGTTTCGCCTGGCTTCACCCTGGCATTAATCAATGCTGTTATTGGGGTACGCTCACTGGCGCTTGCGAATCGTTGTGTAAACAGCAACTCTATCTCCGCAAATATTTTGACGGAGTCGTTCGGAAGCTCGGAGTACCATTCGAACGCCGTCTCCGACAAGCTGCCGACGAACTGGCGAAGCAACAATTTATCATCACCGCCGGTAGTGCCACAGAGAGCCCTGAACTGGGAAACATGTTGATAGGGATTGCCAGTCCACTTATAGATATGGAATTTCGGTATTGTATAGCCCGGCGGGTACTTGATTTGATCATACCAGCTCGGATATGGTCATCCCGTTCTGACAACTTGACCGGCTGCCTCAGTTGCCTGGTGAACCCGTATTTGCTGAGCTATATATTCGTCCAAGTCAGCTTTGGAAATTGTCTCCTCTTTAGCTATTGAAAGAGCCGGTGGTGGATTTGACGTTTCTCCCTTGTCATCTTCAAGGACGATCGGAGGATCTTCAGCAAGAGGATCTTGCTGGATCATCATACCCACCATGTCCTGGAACAGAAGGGCCATTCATTTTATATTGGCTGCTTGTTCCGTAGCCTCCTTATCCTTCTTTTCCAATATCCTGCGAAGGAATTCAGCGTCAGTTTCTTGCTCATGGCGTTGATCTGAGGACGCTTCGGGGCATTCTTTTGGCCATCGCATTCATCATTTCTTGGAGCTTCTGCTGCTGCTCTTGAGCTTTAGTCACCGACCGTGTAAGCGGTCTATGACATGTAGATGTACGTCTGTCCTCTTTCCCGGACGCCATGTAGACGGTGTGTACCACAATGCCCCCGGACTTAGGGCGTTTGGGCTCACCGCCTTTGACATTTGCCGCAGGCGTGGGGATTTTCTCCGGCCTTCTTCTCTTTTGAGAAGTCGACGTGGAGGGAGCCATTGCAGTGGGCACCTAGGTGGCCATTGTCTTCCGTTGCTTGACAGGGGGGTTTTCCTCCTGTCGGCCCTTCGACTTCTTATGCTGGTGAGAGAAATTCGGGTCAATCACCGATTCTCGGACTCGTCGCCAAGTCTTGTAGATCCTGGAAGACAGCCATTGAGGAGACTGCTCCGGCTTTTCTGGTTTTGCTTTCATGACGGTCTCTACCGGTGGAGGAGATCTTTTGAGCACCGCAGTTGGCGAATTTCTGCATACCCTGTTCAGCAGCTCAAAGCTGTTCCCAGTTGGAACAGCAGCATCAATTTCCACCCTTGGAGCTAGGAGAGTTAGCCCGGAGGGGGAGTTTCCCCCAGCCTTCCTTATCTGGCGCCAGTGTCGACATCGGGCGTTACGGGTTGTTGGGATTGGTTCAGCGATGGGGATAGTTTTGTCTAAGCCCCTGTCCATATGAGGCGCCGCCGGTGCCAGCCTCGTGAAGACTGATGTCTTTTGGGTAGCGGCATCCAGTCTGTCAAAGACAGACCTTCGAGCAGGAACGGGAGCCGGAATAGTCAGCCTTGTAAAGACCGACTCTTTAGCAGGAGAAGCCATCTTGACGACTTCAGGAGCAGAGATGGCTGTTTTCCTCGGGGTGGCCACTTTAGGGGTCATGGGCTTCTTAGCAGGCCCATCAGAGTTCAGGTTCAACCTGGTAAAGACCGAGGCTGCCGGCTTGACATTGGACGACCCGTTGAGAGGGGTCGTGGTAGTAGTGAGCCGATCGAAGACCGACTTCTTTTGCGCTTCCGGTACGGGCATTGGAATGGTGAAGCTTGCTGGCGGGAGCATAGTCCCGAAGAACATGCCGATGGTAGCTTGAGTCACTTGTTCTACCGGCATAGCAAGGATGGAGGCTGCTTGAGGCCCATAAGCCACACCTCCAGGTGAGGCGGAGCGTCGGTTGCATTGGCATTTGGAGCAGTTTGAGCAGTTGGAGGCCACTGCTGTTTGATTTCTGCGCCAAGTAAGAGACCAAATCTTATTAACTTGAAACCCGAAGGCAACCATTAACAAACCGCGATTCGTTCGCGAAGACGACACACGAAGTGTGGAGTGGAAAGAGGAAAAGGTCCCACCGGGCGTTCCAGAATCTGTTCCCCTCCGAAAGACGGCGCACAGGACTGCGAAGTCTTGGCACTGAGATTCGGGGCAAATGCTATTTGGTTTTATCCGTCCACCTCTCCGAAGATGCCAAGTTGATTTATGGCACCGTATATCGGAGGTTTAGACGGATGCGGCCGATGTAGCAGACTTCGTCAGATTCCCCCTCGCTTGAGGGGTTTTTGATTGTGGGGACGCTCTTCCCTACAGACGCAAGCCCCTGCAGTTAATTACGTTACCGCATCGCGGTAACAACTTTCTCCTTATCCAGAATTTCACTTCGTGTCGTGTGTGTTTGTTTTGTTTGTAGTTGCCCGTGGATTGTATACGGAGACTAATTTATGTCGTCGCCCGTAGGACGTGGATTAGTCCAAATCCGTATTTTCTTAGATTTGGGTTTTGGGGTTTTGGTTTGAGGATACGTTAGCCGTATTTGAGGCTAAAATCAACTCAAACGTTTGTTAAGGACACGTTAGTCTGATTTGAGACTAAGATCGACTTAACGGGATCGTTTAGATCCGACAAAAGAGCATTTGGGGGCTCTATTGTTCCAGTTTAGGGACATAGTGGTCCATTTAAAATATGGTCGTCGGGACCTGTCACCTCTCTGACGACGTTGAAGGATTACAACGATAGGTGTCAGAGAAGTTCAGAGATGTACCCCTGATCCAAGTGTAAATTGATTTTAAGAGAGCATTTGTGCTCAGTCAATTTAATTTGAGGACTTACGGCCAGAATTGGGCTAAGTCCAGTTGAAGATGTTCAACATTTTTATTTGTAGTTGGCATGTTAGGCCTTGGCTTGGGTTTTGCCCTTTGCTTAATAATGCATAGCATTAATCTTGGTCTCTGTTGGACCTTTATTTGGGCTCTGTCTCTTTTTAAATGATGCATAACATCTGTTTTGGTCTGACAGACCTTTGTTTGGGCTCTGCCCTTTTTTTAAAAATAATGCATGGCATTTTATTAGGCCTGTTAGGCCTTTTTAAATTGGGCTCGGCCCTTCTTTTCAATAATGCAGTGCATTAATTATCTGATAGTGGCCATGTGGCCTGTCAGGCGCTTTGCGCCAATTGATGAGCGCAAGCACATGTGGAGGTGACACGTGTCACGCTCTGGTGAGCGCAAGCGCAGTTAGCGCAGTGCGCTGCGCTGTTGCGCTGCTGACACGTGGCGCACTCTGGTGAGTTGCGCCAATTTCATAGAGTAATGCTCTATTTTAAAAGCGCATAGCGCGAGTTGTTCTGAAGCTGACACGTGGCGCTCTCTGGTGGCTTGCGCCAACCCAAGAGCGCAACAGTGCAGATTTATAAGTGCAATGCACTGTTTTAATATCTTGATCCAATTTTGGATTCAAGAAAAGAATCTTTTAAGATTCCAGAACCAGTGGTTCATCAAAAGGCAATGCCTTTGTGTAGATCAAATGATCTAATAAAGAAGTATATTACTTCTTATTTTATTCTTATTATTTGATTTTTTTTTTAATTTTAAGATATTGATCTTGTTCTTAGTTCATTGATCTTTTTAGAAGAAATTCTTCTTTTCAAAGGTTTACATTTTTTTTTCTTTCTGAATTCTTCTCAAACTTTCTTTTCAGGAGTTCTCTGTATTTCTCTCTGTGTTTTTGTGTATTTTAGACTTGGAGTCTAGGGGCCTTTTTATAGTGCCAATTGATTTGTTAAATCAGTTAAAGAGATCTTTCTTTGAGTGATTTAGGGATTTTTCCTCACCGTTGGATCTTTGATCCAAGGGCTTCTGTTTTACAGAAGAGCATCTTATTGTTTTAATAAGATCAGAAAGATCTTTCAGAATTTTTCTGTTTGGCGCAAGTGCACCTGCGCTTGACACGTGTCGCGCAGCGCTGAGCGCAGCGCAACTGCGCTGCCACGTGTCGCGCAGCGCAACTGAAGCGTTGCTTTTTTTATTTTTATTTTAAATAGAGCCTTGCTCTGATTGGGTGCGCTGCCTCGGGCGCTGCGCTAGCGTGCCGGCTTTTCACACATGGCGCAATGCGCGTAGCGCAAGGAATTTGAAGCGTTGCTTCAATTTTTGAATTTTTTGAAATTCAAACAGAGCTTTGCTCTGATTGGGGAAACACCTGTAAAGACACTGATTTCTCTGCGGGTCGACGCGAATCGAGATGCTCTCGTCAAGGATGCTGATTTCCCTGAATCGAGGAGGTTGCCAAGGACACTGATTTTTCTGGGGTTGAGACGAATCGAGAGATTCCTGCAAAGACGCTGATTTTTCTGCGGGTCGACACGAATAGAGATGCTCTCGTCAAGGACGCTGATTTCCCTGAATCGAGGAGGTTTCCAAGGACACCGATTTTCCTGGGGTTGAGACGAATCGAGAGATTCCTGCAAAGTCGCTGATTTCTCTGCCGGTCGACGCGAATCGAAATGCTCTCGTCAAGGACGCTGATTTCCCTGAATCGAAGATGTTGCCAAGGACACTGATTTCCTCGGAGTTGAAACGAATCGAGGTATTCCTGCAAAGACGCTGATTTCTCTATGGGTCGACGCGAATCGAGATGCTCTCGTCAAGGACCCTGATTTCCCTGAATCGAGGTTTTTGAATTGACTTGATTCCGAGACAGGGTCATTGGATGACTCCAGGTTGTCTGTGAACCATAGAGTCTTGGAACTGGGGACATTGTCGTAGCTCCGATTGATGGTGTAGCATCTGTGTCCTGCTGGAATGAGGAGGCACACCGTTGTTAGTCTTCAGGCCGTAGATGTGGCCATTGAGATTTTGAACTAGGGACTTTGCCATGGCTCCGCTTCATTGCGACTCTGAGGTCGGTTGTTGACATCACGTATGCATCTGGTTGGAGTGAGGAGAAACGCCGTTGGTGATCTCTAGACTGTCTGTGAACCGTCGAGATTTGGAACTAGGGGACTTTGCCGTGGCTCCGTTTGTTGATGTTGCATCTGCATCCGATTGGAGGGAGGAAGAACGCCGTTGGTGATCCCTAAGTTGTCGATGTTGATGTCGAGACCCTGAAGCTAGGGCTCTTCCTTCGCTTCGTTTGTTGACATTGTGTCTGCAATATTGCGATAAATGTCGAAATTGTCTTTAGGTTGTCTATGAACCGTCGAGATTTGGCTTCGCTTCGACGAAGCCTGGTGGGACGATATGGTTCCTTTCTTTTTTGTGCCCATAAATTGTATACGGGGGTCAATGTGATCTCACCTGCAGGGCAAAAAGTTTTATTCTTTCATCATTTTTTTAATTCTTTCCGCGATGCTCTATCATTTCAGCTTTTTATATCACGAAAATCGCGATTGCCCAATCATTTCGGCTATTTTTCGCGGTCCCCAATCATTTCGGCTATTTTTCTTTTCACTCGCTGCTTTTTATTGCGAGTTGCCCAACCATTTCGGCTATTTTGTATGCATATATTTTTACTTGCTGATTTTGTTTGCAAGTTGCCCCATCATTTCGGTTATTTCATATGTATTTTTGGCTCGTTGACTTTTCGCCACGAGTGTAGAACTTGGAATCTGGTGCCAATCTTAGCATCAGCATCGCTGCGACTGAAATATTGCCAGGAGCGAATCATCATTTGCCATGAAAGGACTTGGAATTTGATACCGATTTAGGCATCAGTATCTCTACAACTGGGATATTGCCAGGATCGAATCATCATTTGCCACTGTCGATGTCGAACAAAGGTGGCTTAGCAAACAGGGTTAGGATCCCATCGACTAAGGCTTTTGACTTCATAAGCCGTAAGGGTCTCATAAAGGTATTTCTCCCCGCGAGTCTTGAGGATCTCGTAGGTGCGTTTTCTCCTTAGGAATCGTGAGGATTCCTAAGTGTGTGTTCTCTTATAAGTCGTAAGGATCTTACAAGAGTGTTTTCTCCTTGCAAGTCGAGAGGACCTACAAGTGTTTGCTCGCCGTGTGAGCATATCCCTAGTCGCTGGTAGGACTCTGTTAGGGAAATGTTCATTCGTGCCCGTGGATTGTATACAAGGGTCAATATTGAACCGCTTGTAGGGTATCATTGGAGGTTGTGGGGGCTGCTTAAGAATAGGTTCAGATCCCTGTAGCTTAAGACTTTCAAATCTTATGAGCTGTGAGGGTCCCATAAGAGGGTTCTCCTTACGAGTCGTGAGGATCTCGCAAGTGTAATTTCTCCTTAAGAATCGTGGGGATCCCTAAGTGTGTTGCTCCTTTGTGAGTCGTAAGGATCTCACGCAGGTGGTTTCTCCTTACAAGGTCGAGTGGATCCTTGCAAGTGTCTTTTAACGAGGTTGCGCCCTTTCGGGTTTTCACAAACACCCGCCGGTAGCCCTGCTGTTTTTACTCACGGAGCCTTTTCGAGTTTTCATCCGTGCCCATTTTGCTTTTGGACGTACCGTTTTCTTTTTCTTTTCTCTTTCTTCTTCTTCTTTTTTTATATCAGCTTTTGGACGCTGCAATCCACCGTGGTTTGTCGACATCTCGATTAACGGCCAGTTTTAGGACATAGTGGTCCGTTGTTAGTTTAAAGACGTTTCGGTCCGTTGTTAGTTTAAGGACGTTTCAGTCCGTCGTTAGTTTAGGGACATTGCGGTCCATCGTTAGTTTAGAGACGTTTCGGTCCACTGTAGCTTTGAGGCGAAGTTTCGCCGGATGCTTTATAAACAAGTAGGTATCTTCTTGATAGACCTTGTCAGATAATCCAAGGGTTTTGGCACTGCTCCTGCCCCCAGCTCCTCTACGTTATCTTCTAACGCCGAGTGAGCTGCTTTGTTACTTAACGACAAATGAGCGATCATGTGGCAACTTGCCACATAATCTTCGGATTCTTCTGATAAGTCGTCTCCCTCATCATTGTCGTTATCTTCATTCTCAAGGATGTGACTGAGGAACTCTTGAAGCGTGATTGGGTGTCGCGCCCTCTGGTTGTATTTTTTCAGCGCGTCAATATGCTTTTGCAGATCCGCGCGCTTGTCATTAGACAGCGCGGGCTTTTTGGTCTTCTTCTTTTTCTTCGAAGACTGTGACGGCTGGTCCCAAATGTTTTGTCCACCATCACTGTTAATTCCCAATGTTGGGTGTGGTTTCAGCATCTCCTTGATGATCTCCGGCTCTAGCGGGCTTTTCCACCTGGTTGCTGGATATGTTTGAAGATCTTTCGGCACTCTTTTAGTTTTTGCCGAAAGAACTACTTCCCATGGAGCTTCTTCTACGAATAAGCACGATGCCCTGGGCATGTCCATTTTTTTCGGAGCATGTGGTTGTGGCGGGTTCACCTTCCAATTTTCAGACAACGCGAACTTGCCATGCTGGTATTGGTCTTCTACCCAATTTTTGAAGACAGCAATTTTCGAGCGGATGGCCCAATACTTGATGGTAAGGGCAGTAATTGGGATCGTTGACGTCATTCGGTTGCGGTGGGTGTCTCGACTCCGGTAGAGTGATGAGCCCATTGTGCACTGCCAGTTCGAACAGTCTCCTTATTTTATCTCGGGGAAACGAGTAAGGACGTCTCAATTTCTCATCGAGGGATTGCCGCTTGTTGCTTTGGCGAACAATTGCTCTCGGGCCACTCGGTTGTTGTTGAGCGTTGGCGACAACGATCGCTTTCCCTTTTCCTTTCTCATTTCAAGAGTCTGGCTTTGGAGGAGACGGTCTATGACCCATCTGGTCCATTTGGGCCAGTTTGTCGATCAAGGCCTGGAAAGTGGTCGGCTTGAAGAACATCATGAACTGGGAAATAGTCGCGTGAGGGTCGAGAGTGCCCACGAACATACCCACCGCCGGTGCTTCTTCAATGCGCTGTTCGCACTTTGACCACAGATTTCGCCATCGGATTGCGTATTGAACCCACGTCTCGCCCGGCTTCACCCTTGCATTGATCAACGCCGTTATTGGGGCGCGTTCGCTGGCGCTTGCGAATCGCTGGGTGAACAACAACTCCATCTCTGCGAAAGTTTTGACGGGGTCGTTTGGAAGCTCAGAGTACCACTCAAACGCCGTTTCCGACAAGCTGCCGACGAATTGACGGAGCAAAAGCTTGTCATCACCACCGGTGTTGCCACAAAGAGCCCTGAACTGGGCGACATGTTGATGGGGATTGCCTGTCCCCTTGTAGACATGGAATTTGGGGATTGTGTAGCTCGGCGGGTACTTTATCTGATCATACCAGCATGGATACGGTCGCCCAGTTTTAACAACTTGACCGGCCGCTTCATTTGCCAGGTGAACTTGTATTTGTTGAGCAATATAATCATCCAGGGCGGCCTTAGAAATGGTTTCCTCCTTGGCTGCTGAAAGAGCCGGCAGGGGATTCGATGTTTTTCCTTTGTCATCTTCAATAATGATCGGAGGGTCTTCGGCTGGAGGATCCGGCTGTATCATCATCCCGACCATGTCTTGGAAGAGAAGTGCCATTCGCTTTATGTTAGCCGCTTGCTCCGTAGCTTATTTGTCCTTCTTTTCGAGGACTCTGCGAAGGAAGTCAGCATCGGTTTCTTGTTCATAACGCTGCTCCGATGACGCCTCCGTGCTTTCTTTGGGTCCGGTGAGTGCGGCCATTGCAGTCAGCATTTCCTGAAGCTTCTGCTGTTGCTGCTCCTGAGCTTTTGTGATGGATAGGGTGAGTGGTCGGTGGCTCGTAGAAGCGCGGCTATCCTCCTTCCCGGATGCCATGTAGACGGTATGCACCACCAAGCCCTCAGACTTAGGGCATTTAGGCTCAGTGCCTTCGACATTTGTCGCAGGCATGGGGATCTTCTCCGGCCTTCTCTTCTTGTGAGCGGTCGAAGTTGAGGGGGCGTCGCAGTGGGCACCCAGATAGCTTTTCGTGGCTTGGCAGGATGGCTTTCTTCTTGTTGAACCTTTGCCCTTTTCTGTCGGCGAGGGTAATCTTGATCAACTACTAAGTTCTGAGCCTGCCGCCAAACTTTGTAGATCTTGGAGGAAAGCTGCTGAGGGGACTGTTCTGGTTTTGTTTCCTCAACATTCTCCACCAGAGGAGGAGATCTTTTCAGTACAGCGGTTGGAGAATTCCTACGCACCTTATTCAGCAGCTCGAAGCTGTTCCCGGTTGGAACATCAGCATTGATTTCCACCGTTGGGGCTGGTGGAGTTAGCCCAGAGGGGGAGTTGTCCCCGGTCTTCCTTACTCGGCGCCAGTGGCGACGTCGAGCGTGTCGAGTTGTTGGGGTTGGTTCAGCGATGGCTTTGTTTTCCCCCCTTTCCAGGTGAAGGGTTGTTGCTGGCGTCAGCCTGTTGAAGACTGATGTCCTTTGAGTAGCGGGAGCGGGAGTCGGACAGTCAGTCTTGTAAAGACCGACCCCTTGGCAGGAGAAGCCGCCTTGACGACTTCAGGAGCAGGGTTGGTTACTCTCTTCGGAATAACCTTCTCTGGAGGTGCAGGCTTCATCATGGACCCACCTGAACTTTGGCCCAATCTGGAGAAGACTGAGGCGCCAGTGTAGGACGACCCGTTGAGAGGGGCCGCAGTAGCTGTATGACGATCAAAGACCGACTTCTTGGGAGCTTCCGGTGTTGGTAGAGGAGTGCTGAAGCTTGCTGACGGGAGCATGGTCCCGAAAAACAATCCTGTGGTGGCTTGAGTGACCTGTTCCACCGTCATTGTGAACAGGGAGGCTGCTTGGGGACCGTAGGCTATGCCCCCAGTTGAGGCAGGACGTGGGTGTTCCCCTCCGAATGGCGGCCAAGACAGAACGTCTCGCCCGAGATTCGGGGCAGATGCTATTTGGTTTTATCCGTCTACCTCTCCGAATATGCCAAGTTGATTTATGACACCATGTATCGAAGGTTTAAACGGATGCGTCCGATGTAGCAGACTTCGTCAGATTCCTCCTCGCTTGAGGGGTTTTTGATTGTGGGGATGCTCTTCCTTGCAAGCGCAAGCTCCTGCAGTTAATTACGCTACCGCATTGCGGTAAGAACTTTCTCCTTCTTCGGATAATCACTTCGTGTCGAGCGTGTTTGTTTTGTGTTTGGTTGCCCGTGGATTGTATACGGAGATTGAGTTATGTCGTTGCCCGTAGGGCGTGGATTAGTCCAAATCCGTGTTTTCTTAGATTTGGGTTTTGGGTTTTGGTTTGAGGATACATTAACCATATTTGAGGCTAAGATCAACTCAAACGTTTGTTAAGGATACGTTAGTCCAGTTTGAGACTAAGATCAACTTAACGAGATCGTTTAGATCCGACAAAAGAGCATTTGGGGCTCTATTGTTCCAGTTTAGGGACATAGTGGTCCATTTAATATATGGCCGTCGGGACTCATCACCTCTCTGACGACGTTGAGGGATTACAGCGACAGGTGTCAGAGGAGTTCGGAGATGTACCCTTGAACCAAAGTTGATTGGGGGTCTTATAGTCCAATTTGGGACTAAAGTCTGTTTGAATGTTTAAGGATACGTTAGCCATATTTGAGGCTAAGATCAACTTAAACGGGGTCGTTTAGATCCAACAAAAGAGCATTTGGGGGCTCTATTGTTCCAGTTTAGGGACGTAGTGGTCCATAGGTAGTTTAGGGACATTGCGGTCCATTGCCAGTTTAGGGACATGGTGATCTAATACCAGTTTAGGGACATAGTGGTCCAATACCAGTTTAGGGACATGGTGATCTAATACCGGTTTAGGGACATAGTGGTCCAATACCAGTTTAGGGACACAGTGGTCCATAAAATGTATGGCTGTCGGGACCCATCAGCTCTTTGAAGACGTTGAAGGATTACAACGACAAATATCAGAGGAGTTCAGAGATATACCCTTGAACCAATGAGTTGGTTGAAAGAGCAGATGTGCTCAGTTCAAGATGATTTGAGGACTTATGGCCAGTTTGGGCTAAGTCCAACTATGTTTAAAATATTGCTCCTTTGGACCATTAGACATTTGTCTGGGTTCAGCCACTCATCATTCAGCAGTGCTAAACAGAGGTTTGGGGGCACTGACAACATTTTGTCTTTGATTTCCTCAATTTTGAGATTCATTTGGAGGAGGGACTTTTACCTCTGCAAAATTAGCCAGTTTGGCTAAAATAGTGTTAAACATTAGAGAACAACAGTGTTAAATACTAGAGGTAGAACTCTCGAATTAGTGTTAAACACTAAAAGACAATCAGTGTTAAACACTGGAAATATAATCTTCAATTTAGTGTTAAACACTAGAAACAATCAGTGTTAAACACTGGAAATATAGTTCCCAAATTAGTGTTAAACACTAAAGAAAGAGGGGTCACATGATGGCATCAAAAAGTGGGGCCAGATTCCCTTTTCTTCGTTGTGCAATTAAGTGTTAAACACTTTTTATATTTTATTTTGGAGCATCACGTACTGGCACGTGAGGAGGATTCATGCACTGAGCATTAAAGCGTCCGCCAAGGGGTCACGTGGGAGCACGTGAGAGCGCCCAAGGCCTTTATTTCTCTTACTTTTTCTTTCTGTGTTTTGGAGGTCACGTGGGAGCACGTGAGGCATTGCCTCAAAACTTTCCTCCTTCTCATTTCTGGGGATCTCTACAGGGGTCACGTGGTAGCACGTGACTCTGGTTCTTTGCATGTTTTAAAGATCTGTTCATCTTTTAAGAATTAAATTCTTCATAGGGCAAACCCTAGCAATAAACTTTAGAAGAATTAAATTCCTATTTTTTTCTGAAGAATTATATTCTTAGATAGGGTTAAACCCTAATTTCTTTTCTGTAGGAATTAAATTCCCCATACATGTAAAGAATTAAATTCTGGCATAGGGTGAAACCCTAATTCCTTTTTTAAGGGAATTAAATTCCTGTGAGTTTGAGAGAATTAAGTTCTCAATTAGGGTTAAACCCTAGTTCTGTCCATTCTGAAGGAATTAAATTTCTAGGGTTAAACCCTAATTTTATCTTAAAGGAATTAAATTCCTATCATTCTTTGAGAATTAAATTCTCAAAGCTCAATTCCTCCTCTATGTTTTAGATCTGTATGACAGGATCTCAACCCAATGAGAATTAAATTCTCAATTCATGGGGAGATGTGCACTTTGCAGATCCTCCACCAGAGAAAGAACTAAGTTCTTTTCTTTTTATAAGAGTAAAACTCTTTTGAGAATTAAATTCTCTTTTGAAGCCTCTCTTTTCTTACCTAGGGTTTTTCTTTTGCAGAGAATCAAATTCTTCCTTCTGAATTTTCAAGATTCCAAGGCTCTATATCTCTCTCTCCCTCTCTCTCCTTAAACTCTCTCCTTTGGCTCCTATTTATAGGAGAAGGAAAAGACTCAATTTGTTTGGTAAATCTCTCATTGAAAGATTTGATTTGTTCATTGAGAGATTTGATTTATCTTCATCATTAATATGGGCCTTTAGATTATTAGGTGAATTTTATTCACCATTGGATTTTAAATCCAAAGATATCTCTTTGTTATTTTCGGTGAGATTTAGGGGAAATCTTTCCTTATTTGAGATTTTTTTCCATAAATTGGTGATTTTTAATCACCTTCGGATTTTTATTCCAACGGTCCTCATAATATTTTTCCATTTGGAAAGATTCAGAGGAAATTAGAATTTAATTCTAGTAAGTTATAAGGCTTTCAAAGCCTGTCACGTCCTGGCACGTGACCCTTGGTCACGTGTGAGCACGTGACCCCCAATCGAGTCCTCTTCTCAGCCGCTTATATATGTTGCTGTTTTAACCATCACGTGTCAACACGTGACCATTGGTCACGTGTGAGCACGTGATACTTTATTGAAGTTTTCTTCAGCCATTTGTTTTTATTTCTGTTTTAACTATCACGTGTCAACACGTGGCCATTGATCACGTGTGAGCACGTGATACCTCATTGAGATAATTCCTGATTTTTAATCAGGGAACAGTGCATAGCATATTTGCTCATAACTTTTGATCCCGGATGAATTATGATGCCCATAATATATCAAATCGAAGGGTTTTTCGAGATACTTCCAATATCATCAGAATTTAGCTGTTTCTCCTTCGGGAGTTTATCAAAATACAGGCTGAAAGATACCGGTTCACATTTTCTTAAGTGTATCGCTCCCATTTGATACCTTGGACTCTTTTGCGCAGAAATTTTTGGCGGGAACAAATGCCCCCCACTACTTTGCCTACGTAAGTATGTACGTGAGTGAAATAGTGCAGAGTTATGCATAGCGTATGATCAGTTTTGGGTTGGTATATAATTTTCAGAATCTTGATCTGAGAAGATAACGAGCGGACACAAGCGTTGTTATTTATCATTGACTCAAATCTCGACTCTTAAGAGATATAGTTCCAAACCCTTAACTCCATGAGCCGCACCCTTCTATCTCTTTATGTCTTACTCTGGATTGAAGTAGTTTATATGCTCATGAGTAACTTTTCCATTTCAGTGGCATGTTGCTTTGGCAAGTGTGGCTCATAGATGGTCCATCTTGACCTCTTTGTAGGGCAGTGATGACTTAGAAGACAGGGGTAGGATCTGCCACCTAAGACTTTTCAAATTTATGAGCCGTGAGGGTCTCACAAAGACTTTTCTCCCTACGGATCGAGAGGATCTCGTAGGTGTATTTTCTCTTTAGGAATCGTGAGGATTCCTAAGTGCGTTTTCTCTTATAAGTCTTAAGAATCTTATAAGAGAATTTTCCCTCTTACGAGTTGAGAGGACCCGTAAGCGGTTGTTTCCCTCCTCGTCAAGATTTGACTTTGGAGAGTGTGACCCATGGATAGTATGCAAGAGACCATTTTGGACCGACTTGCAAGGTCCCAGTACTTAGGAAACAGGTTTTTTAATCCCCACTGCCTAGGGCTTTATCTCACGAGTCGAGACGAATCGAGAAGTTCTCGCAAAGACATCAATTCCTCACGAGTCAAGATGAATCGAGCAGTTCTCGCAAGCATATCCTAAGGTCACAGTTAACCTCTGCTCTTTACGACAGAGGTCCGTTAGGGTCTGTGGTACTAGGGTTTTGCCCGTCGTACCGTCGCATTGGCCGATGTATCCCTCGATAAGCAATCGTGCTGTTCGAGTAGCCCTGTGACTGTCATGTCTCTGATCCCTTCAGGGGCTGGACAAGACGTCTTCAAGCAATCTTCTTAGACAGTTTGACCGTCGGAAGAGCAAGCGTTAGGAATTTTGCCATGCCGCTTTTTACTTGAGATTAGGCTCATTTTGGAGAGCCCCGATGAGTCATAACCACTCCGCGCTGGTGTGGGATGATCTCCGATAGTCTTTCAGGCCTTATATGACTTGCCGTTAAGACCCTAAAGCTAGGAATTTGGTCTTTGCTTCGTTTGCTGGCATTACGTCTGCTGTATCGAGACGAATATCGTGGTTGTCTCTAGGTTGTTGATGAACCGTCGAGTTTTGGAACTAGGGATTTTGCCGTGGCACCTTTTGGTGATGTTGCGTCTGCTGTATCGAGACGAACGTCGAGGTGGTGATCACTCCATGCTGGTGTGAGATGATCTCCGGTAGTCTTTCAGGTTTTATATGAGTTACCGTCAAAACCCTGAAGCTAGGAATTTGGCCTTTACTTCGTTTGCTTTGGCGCGTCTGAATCCTGTTGGAGGAAGAACACTGTGGTGACATCGCGTCTATTGTATCGAGACGAACGTCGAGGTGGTGACCATTCCGCGCTGATGTGGGATGATCTCCGATGGTCCTTCAGGTTTTATATGAATTACCTTCAAGACCCTGAAGCTAGGAATTTGGCCTTCGCTTCGTTTGCTGGCATTACGTCTGCTGTATCGAGATGAATGTCGCGGTTGTCTCTAGGTTGCTGGTGAACCGTCGAGGTTTGGAACTAGGGATTTTGCCGTGGCTCTTTTTGGTGATGTTACGTCTACTATATCGAGACGAACGTCGAGGTGGTGATCACTCCATGCTGGTGTGAGATGATCTCCGGTAGTCTTTCAGGTTTTATATGAGTTACCGTCAAGACCATGAAGCTAGGAATTTGGATTTTGCTTCGTTTGCTTTGGCACGTCCGAATCCTGTTGGAGGAAGAACGCTGTGGTGACATCGCGTCTACTGTATCGAGACGAACGTCGAGGTGGTGACCATTCTGCGCTGATGTGGGATGATCTCCGATGGTCCTTCAGGTTTTATATGAGTTACCTTCAAGACCCTGAAGCTAGGAATTTAGCCTTCGCTTCGTTTGCTTTGGCGCATCCGAACCCTGCTGGAGGAAGGACGCTGGAGTGATATCGCGTCTGCTGTATCGAAACGAATGTCAAGGTGGAGCTGGGATTTTGCCATCACTCCGCATTATTTCGACCATGGGGTCTTTTGTCGGCGTTGTATCCGTATCCTGCTGGACTGTGAAGGAACGCCGTCGTTGACATCCCGTCTGCTGTATCGAGATGAATGCTGAGATGGAGTTGAGATTTCGCCGTCACTCTGCTTTGTTTTAATCGTGAGGTATTTCGTTGACGTTGCATCTGCATCCTGCTAGATTGAGAAGGAACGTCGTTGTTGACATTGCGTCTAGTATAACGAGACGAATGCTGAGGTGGAGCTGGGATTTTGCCGTCGCTCTGCTTTGTTTCGACCGTGAGGTCTTTTGTTGACGTTGTATCTGCATCCTGCTGGACTGCGGAGGAACGCCGTTGGTGATCTCTAAGTTGTCGATGTTGACGTTGAGACCCTAAAGCTTGGGATCTTCCTTTTGCTTCGTCTGTTGACATTATGTCTGCAATATTGTGACAAATGCCGAGATTGTCTCTGGGTTGTCTATGAACCGTCGAGATTTGGTTTCGCTTTCTGGTGGAGCCCGTTGGGAAGGTATGGTTCCCACTTTGTTTGTGCCCCTGGATTGTATACAGGGATCGATGTGATATCACCTGCAGGGCAAAAAGTTTCATTCTTTCATCATTTTTTTTCCGCGATGCTCTATCATTTCAGCTTTTTATATCGCGAAGGTCATGATTGCCCAATCATTTCGGCTATTTTTCGCGGTGCCCAATCATTTCGGCTATTTATTTTATTTTTACCCGCTGCTTTTTATTGTGAGTTGCCCAATCATTTCGGCTATTTCGCATGCATACATTTTTTTTTACTCGCTGATTTTATTGCAAGTTGCCCCATCATTTCGGCTATTTCGTATGCATGTGTGGCTTGGTAGCTTTTCGCTGCAAGCTTGGGATTAGACACCGATTCCGGCATCAGCACCGCTACAACTGGGATGTTTTCAGGAGCGAATCATCATTTGCCTCTGTCGATATCGAGCAAAGGTGGCTTAGCGAACAGGGTTAGGATCCTTTCGACTAAGGCTTTTGACTTCATGAGCCGTAAGGGTCTCACAAAGGTATTTCTCCCTACAAGTCGTGAGGATCTCGTAGGTATGTTTTCTCCTTAGGAATCGTAGGGACTCCTAAGTGTATGGCTTCTTGTAAGTCGTAAGGATCTTACAAGAGAGTTTTCTCCTTGCAAGTCGAGAGGACCTACAAGTGTTTGTTCACCGTACGAACATATCCCTAGTCACGGATGGGAATTGGTTAGGGAAATGTTAATTCGCGCCCGTGGATTGTATACAAGGGTCAGTGTTGCACCGCTTGTAGGGCAGTATTGAAGATTGTGGGGCCTACTTAAGAACAGGTTCAGGTCTCTATAACTTAAGACTTTCAAATCTTATGAGCCCTGAGGGTCCCATAAGAGAGTTCTCCTTACGAGTCGTGAGGATCTCGCAAGTGTAATTTCTCCTTAGGAGTCGTGGGGATTCCTAAGTGTGTTGCTTCCTTTGTGAGTCGTAAGGATCTCACGCAGGTGGTTTCTCCTCACAAGGTCGAGAAGATCTTGCAAGTGTCCTTTAACGAGATTGCGCCTTTTCGGGTTTTCACAAACACTCGCCGGTAGCCCTGCTTTTTTTACTCACATATCCCTCACGGGTTTTTATCCGTGTCCATCTTGCTTATGGACATACCTCTTTTTTTTTTTTACGAGTCTGCGCCCTTTCAGGTTTTCACAAACACTCGCCGGTAGCCCTGCTGTTTTTACTCACGGAGCCCTTTCGGGTTTTCATCTGTGCCCATTTTGTTTATGAACATACCGTTTTTTTTCCTTTTTTTTAACGAGTCTGCGCCCTTTCGGGTTTTCACAAACATCGTCGGTAGTCCTGCTGTTTTTACTCACGGAGCCCTTTCAGGTTTTCATCCGTGCCCATCTCGCTTGTGGACGTACCGTTTTTTTTACACCACGTCAGCCTGAAGATATCGCGGGTTGGGAGTAGTTTAACGACGTTTCGGTCATTTGCAAGTTTTAGGACATTGCGTTCCGCCGTTGCCGTATTTGAGGCAAATTTCTAGTTTACGGACTTTTCGGTCCATAGCCAGTTTTAGGACATAGTGGTCCAACGTCGCCGTATTTGAGGCGAATCTTTAGTTTACTGACTTTTCAGTCTATGGGGCTTTCCCTATGAATGAGCATGATGCCCCCGGCATATCCATCTTTCTCGGAGCGTGTGGTTGTGGCGGGCTCACCTTCCAGTTTTCGGACAGCATGAACTTGCCCTGTTGGTGTTGGTCTTCAACCCAGTATTTGAAGGCGTAGCAGTTTTCGATCGGATGGCCCAATACTTGGTGATAAGGGCAATAATTAGAATTGTTGACATCATTCAGTTTTAGCTGGTGTTTCGGCTCTGGTAGAGTGATAAGCCTGTTGCGCACTGCTAGTTCGAACAACCTCTTTGTTTCATCCCGGGGAAATGAGTAAGGTCGCTTCAACTTCTCATAGAGGGGTTGTCGCTTGTTGTTTCGGCGTACAATCGGTCTAGGGCCACTCGATTGTTGTTGAGTGTTGGCGACGAAGGCCGTTTTTCCCTTTCCTTTATCCTTTTTGTTCAATCCGTTGTTTGCGGGTCCAAGATTCTTTCCGGGTAGCGTGCGATTGCACGGCAGAATGTTCTCGCAACTCCTCAATTCTTTCGTTTTAGAGATGAATTCCTTGAAGAGAGGGCCGAGGGCTACTTTTTCGTCGGAGTCGCTCCCGAAGGTGATAACTCGTGGTCCCTCGGAATCAACCCTATGACAATTGCATGCAATTCTTATACGCTCATCTGTCGCATTTTTCCGCTGTCTACGAGCTTCACGCTTTGTCCTGTTGAAGTGTTGCCTATTAGCGACATACCCTTACCACCAACACTTAAAGGAGTTGCAGCCTTCAGTAGGATGTGCGATCTTCTGATGATATAAGCAGAAGTTAGGATGTACGTATGCTTCATCAAAATGTATACCACCAGGGGAATTTTCTCTGAAAGAGGGCAGCCTCATCCCCATCGATATGGCTTTGGCGAATCGTTTCCTTATCTTGATCCTGCTTTCATTTACGGCGGATGTACTTTGATCTGGTGGGAGTGTTTCGCCCCTTTTGTCCAGTCGCCGGCGTTTGGCCTTTTCAAATATGGCCATCTCACGCTCCCGATCGGTTTTACTTTTCAGACGAATCTCATTCAGGAAGGCATCGATCATTTCGTCTGACGGCCACAGAAGTTCTGGTTCAGGACCCGCCCCCGGTTTCTCGGTGCAAGGAGCCTCTTTGTCATCTATCAATGAGTGAGAGATCACATGACAACTTGCTACGTAGTCCTCAGATTCATCTGATGAGTCTTCTCCATCATTTTCGTCCTCGAGGACGTGGCTGAGGAACTCCTGGAGCGTGATGGGAGTCCGCGCTTTCTGGTTGTACTCTTCCAACGCGTCGATTTGTTTTTGCAGGTCCGTGCGGTTGTCGCCAGGCTTCACGGTCTTTTTGGACTTCTTCTTCTTTTTCGAAGATCTTGACGACTGAGTGTGAGCGTTTTGGCTATCACCAATCTTTGGAGTTGGGCGCGGCTTCAGCATCCCCTTGATGATCTCAGGTTCCAACGGATTCTTCCATCTGATCGCCGGACATGTCTGGAGATCATTCAGCATCTTTTTGGTTTTAGTGTGAAGCACGACCTCCCACGGAGCTTCTTCAACTAAAGAACAAGTTGTCCCCGGTGTGTCCGTCTTCTTTGGAGTATGCGGCTGTGGTGGGTTTACTTTCCATTTTTCAGACAGCGCAAACTTGCCTTGTTGGTATTGATCTTCGATCCATCCTTTGAAGACGAAGCAATCCTCGATCGGGTGACTTACCGCTTGGTGGTAAGGGCAGTAATTAGGATCGTTGACATCACCTGGCTGCAACGGACGTTTTGGATTCGGCAAATTTATGAGTCTGTTACGCATTGCCAGCTCGAATAGTTTCCTCGTTTTATCCTGGGGAAACGAGTAAGGACGTCCCAGTCTCTCCTCAAGGGATGGGCGCGGACGCATATTGTTTCGACGGACAACCGGCTTTAAGTTGCTCGGCTGTTGTTGAGTATTAGCAACGACGATCGCTTTCCCTTTCTCAGTTCGAGAGTCTGGCTTTGGAGGAGACGGTTTATATCCCATATGATCCATTTGGGCCAACTTGTCGATCAAAGCCTGGAAAGTAGTTGGCTTGAAGAACATCATGAACTGCGAGATGGTCGCTTGCGGATCAAGAGTGCCCACGAACATGCCTACAGCAGGCGCTTCTTCAATGCGTTGTTCACACTTCGACCGTAAGTTCCGCCACCGTATTGCGTATTGAACCCATGTTTCGCCTGGCCTTACCCTGGCGTTGATCAATGCGGTGATCGGGGTGTGCTCACTAGCACTCGCGAATCTTTGTGTAAACAATAGCTCCATCTCCGCAAATGTTTTGAGAAAGTCGTTAGGTAGCTCCGAATACCATTCAAACGCCGTCTCTGCTAAGCTGCCGATGAATTGGCGAAGCAACAGTTTGTCATCGCCTCCAGTGTTGCCGCATAAGGCCCTGAATTGAGCGACATGCTAATGTGGATTTCCCGTCCCTTTATATACGTGGAACTTAGGGATCGTATATCCCAGCGGGTAACTGATTTGGTCATACCAGCCCGGATAGGGTCATCCGGTTCTAATAATTTGCCCGGCCGCTTCCTTCGCTTGATGAACTCGTATCTGCTGAGCTATATAGTCGTCTAGTGCAGCTTTGGAAATGGTTTCCTCCTTGGCTGCTGAATGAGCCGGAAGAGGATTAGATGTTTCCCCTCTATCATCTTCAATAATGATCGGAGGGTCTTCAGCTGGAGGATCCGACTGTAACATCATTCCTACCATGTCTTGGAAGAGAAGCGCCATTTGTTTTATGTGGGCAGCTTTTTCTGCTGCTTCTCTATCCTTCTTTTCGAGGATTCTCCGAAGAAACTCAGTATCAGTTTCCTGCTCACGGCGCTGCTCTGAGGACGCCTCCGGGCTTTCTTTTGGCCTGGTGAGTGTGGCCATTTGCGTCAGCATTTCTTGAAGCTTCTGATGTTGCCATTCCTGAGCCCTTGTTATTGATCGGGTGAGCGGTCGATGGCCCGTCGAAGTACGGCTTTCTTCTTTTCCGGAAGCCATGTAGACAGTGTGTACCACCATGCCCCCAGACTTGGGGCGTTTAGATTCAGTGTCTTTGCGATTTGCCAAAGATGCAGGGATCTTCTCCGACCTCCTTCTTTTGTGGGCGGTCGAAGTTGAGGGGGCCGTTGCAGTGGGCACCCAAGTAGCTGTTGCTTTTTCTGGCTTGACAAGAAGTCCTTCTCCTGCCGAACCTTCATCTTTTTCTGTCGGCGGAAATAGTCTTGATCCATTACGGAATCTTGGACTTGACGCCAGACCTTGTAAATTTTAGACGACAGCCGTTGAGGGGACTGCTCTGGCTTCTTCTCTGTAGCATTCTTCACAGGTGAAGGAGTTCACTTCAGCATTGCAGTAGGAGAGTTTCTGCGCACCTTGTTGAGCAGTTCAAAACTGTTCTTGGTTGGAACAGCAGGATCAATCCCCACCATTGGAGCTGGCGGAGTTATCCCAGAGGGGGAGTTGCCCCCAGCCTTCCTTACTCGGCGCCAGTGGCGACGTCGAGCGTGTCGTGCTGATGGAGTTGTTTCAGCCGTAGGGGTGACCTTCTCATGCCCCCTGTGTTGGTCAGAATTTGCTGGTATCAGCCTTTTAAAGACCGACGTCCGTTGAATGGGGACGGCCAACCTATCAAAAGCAGACTTCCGAGTAGGGGAAGCAACCTTGATGATTTCGCCTGGAATGGGAGCAAAAATAGTCAGTCTTGTGAAGACTGACCCTTTGGCAGGAGAAGCCGCCTTGACGATTTTGGGAGCAGGGATGGCTATCCGCTTCGGGATAACGCCTTCTGGTATTGCAGGCTTCTTCATGGGCCCGTTGGAGCTCTGGCCCAGTCTGCTGCAAACTGAGGCATTGGACTTGGACGACCTGTTGAGAGGGGCCGTGGTAGTACCAAGCAGATCAAGGACCGACTTCTTGGGAGCTTCTAGTGTTGGTACAGGGGTGCTGAAGCTCATTGGTGGGAGCATGGTCCTAAAGAACAGTCCGGTAGTGGCCTGAGTCAACTGGTCCACCGGCATAGCGAAGATGGAGGCCGCTCGGGGCCCGTAAGTCACTCCTCCAGATGGGACGAAGCGAGAGTTGCAGTTGCAGTTTGTGCAGTTTGAAGCCATCGATCTTCTGTTTTCTGCACGGAGCAAGACACCAAATCTAAGTACCTCAAATCCACAGGCAACCATAGCAAACCGCGATTCGTTCGCGAACACGACACACAAAGTGTGGAGTGGAAAGAGGAAGAGGTCCCACCGGGCATGCCAGAATCTGTTCCCCTCCGAATGGCGGCCAAGACAGAACGTCTCGCCTGAGATTCAGGGCAGATGCTATTTGGTTTTATCCATCTACCTCTCCGAAGATGCCAAGTTGATTTATGACACCATGTATCGAAGGTTTAAACGGATGCATCCGATGTAGCAGATTTCGTCAGATTCCCCCTCGCTTGAGGGTTTTTTAATTGTGGGGACGCTCTTCCCTGCATGCGCAAGCCCCTGCTGTTAATTACGCTACCGCATTGCGGTAACAACTTTCTCTTTCTCCAGATGATCACTTCGTGTCGTGCGTGTTTGTTTTGTGTTTGGTTGCCCGTGGATTGTATACGGAGACTGAGTTATGTTGCTGCTGCGTGGATTAGTCCAAATCCGTATTTTCTTAGATTTGGGTTTGGGGTTTTGGTTTGAGGATATATTAGCCATATTTGAGGCTAAGATCAACTCAAACGTTTGTTAAGGATACGTTAGTCCAGTTTGAGACTAAGATCAACTTAACGGGATCGTTTAGATCCGACAAAAGAGCATTTGGGGCTCTATTATTCCAGTTTAGGGATGTAGTGGTCCATTTAATATATGGCCGTCGGGACCCGTCACCTCTCTGACGACGTTAAGGGATTACAACGACAGGTGTCAGAGGAGTTCGGAGATGTACCCTTGAACCAAAGTTGATTGGGGGTCTTATAGTCCAATTTGGGACTAAAGTCTGTTTGAATGTTTAAAGATACGTAAGCCATATTTGAGGCTAAGATCAACTTAAACGGGGTCGTTTAGATCCAACAAAAGGGCATTTGGGGGCTCTATTGTTCCAGTTTAGGGACGTAGTGGTCCATAGGTAGTTTAGGGACATTGCGGTCCATTGCCAGTTTAGGGACATGGTGGTCCAATACCTGTTTAGGGACATAGTGGTCCAATACCAGTTTAGGAACATATTGGTCCATAAAATGTATGGCTGTCGGGACCCATCAGCTCTCTAAAGACGTTGAAGGATTACAACGACAAATATCAGATGAGTTCAGAGGTGTACCCTTGAACCAATGAGTTGGTTGAAAAAGCAGATGTGCTCAGTTCAAGATGATTTGAGGACTTATGGCCAGTTTGGGCTAAGTCCAACTATGTTTGAAATATTGCTCCTTTGGACCATTAGACATTTGTCTGGGTTCAGCCACTCATCATTCAGCAGTGCTAAACAGAGGTTTGGGGGCTCTAACAATATTTTGTCTTTGATTTCCTCAATTTTGAGATTCATTTGGAGGAGGGACTTTTACCTCTGGAAAATTAGCCAGTTTGGCTAAAAGTAGTGTTAAACATTAGAGAACAACAGTGTTATACACTAGAGGTAGAACTCTCGAATTAGTGTTAAACACTAAAAGACAATCAGTGTTAAACACTGGAAATATAATATTCAATTTAGTGTTAGACACTAGAAACAATCAGTGTTAAACACTGGAAATATAGTTCCCAAATTAGTGTAAAACACTAAAGAAAGAGGGGTCACATGTGGACACGTGATGGCATCAAAAAGTAGGGCCAGATCCCCTTTTCTTCGATCTGCAATTAAGTGTTAAACACTTTTTATATTTTATTTTGGAGCATCACGTGCTGGCACGTGAGGAGGATTCATGCACTGAGCATTAAAGCGTCCGCCAAGGGGTCACGTGGGAGCACGTGAGAGCGCCCAAGGCCTTTATTTCTTTTACTTTTTCTTTCAGTGTTTTGGAGGTCACGTGGGAGCACGTGAGGCATTGCCTCAAAACTTTCCTCCTTCTCATTTCTGGGGATCTCTACAGGGGTCATGTGGTAGCACGTGACTCTGGTTCTTTGCATGTTTTAAAGATCTGTTCATTCTTTAAGAATTAAATTCTTCATAGGGTCAAACCCTAGCAATAAACTTTAGAAGAATTAAATTCCTATTTTTTTCTGAAGAATTATATTCTTAGATAGGGTTAAACCTTAATTTCTTTTCTGTAGGAATTAAATTCCCCATACATGTAAAGAATTAAATTCTGGCATAGGGTGAAACTCTAATTCCTTTTTTAAGTGAATTAAATTCCTGTGAGTTTGAGAGAATTAAGTTCTCAATTAGGGTTAAACCCTAGTTCTGTCCATTCTGAAGGAATTAAATTCCTACGGTTAAACCCTAATTTTATCTTAAAGGAATTAAATTCCTATCATTCTTTGAGAATTAAATTCTCAAAGCTCAATTCCTCCTCTATATTTTAGATCTGCATGGCAGCATCTCAACCCAATGAGAATTAAATTCTCAATTCATTGGGAGATGTGCACTTTGCAGATCCTCCACCAGAGAAAGAACTAAGTTATTTTCTTTTTATAAGAGTTAAATTCTTTTGAGAATTAAATTCTCTTTTGAAGCCTCTCTTTTCTTACCTAGGGTTTTTCTTTTGCAGAGAATCAAATTCTTCCTTCTGAATTTTCAAGATTCCAAGACTCTATATATCTCTCTCTCTCCTTAAACTCTCTCCTTTGGCTCCTATTTATAGGAGAAGGAAAAGAATCAATCTGTTTGGTATATCTCTCATTGAAAGATTTGATTTGTTCATTGAGAGATTTGATTTATCTTCATCATTAATCTGGGCCTTTAGATTATTAGGTGAATTTTATTCACCATTGGATTTTAAATCCAAAGATACCTCTTTGTTATTTTCGGTGAGATTTAGGGGAAATCTTTCCTTATTTGAGATTTTTCCATAAATTGGTGATTTTTAATCACCTTCGGATTTTTAATCCAACGGTCCCCATAATCTTTTTCCATTTGGAAAGATTCAGAGGAAATTAGAATTTAATTCTAGTAAGTTATAAGGCTTTCAAAGCCTGTCACGTGTTGGCACGTGACCCTTGGTCACGTGTGAGCACGTGACCCCCAATCGAGTCCTCTTCTCAGCCGCTTATATATGTTGCTGTTTTAACCATCATGTGTCAACACGTGACCATTGGTCACGTGTCAGCACGTGATACTTTATTGAAGTTTTCTTCAGCCATTTGTTTTTATTTCTATTTTAACTATCACGTGTCAACACGTGGCCATTGATCACGTGTGAGCACGTGGTACCTCATTGAGATAATTCCTGATTTTTAATCAGGGAACAGTGCATAGCATATTTGCTCATAACTTTTGATCCCGGATGAATTATGATGCCCTTAATATATCAAATCGAAGGGTTTTTCGAGATGCTTCCAATATCATCAGAATTTTGCTGTTTCTCCTTCGGGAGTTTATCAAAATACTGGCCGGAAGATACCGGTTCGCATTTTCTTAAGTATATCGCTGCCATTTGATACCTTAGACTCTTTTGCGCAGAAATTTTTGGCGGGAACAGTGGGTTGCAGTTGCATGTGGAACACTTTGAGGAGGTGAAAGCCATTGATCCTTTGCTTTCTGCACCAAGCAAAACACCAAATTTTAGTACCTCGAAACCCAAGGGCAACCATTATCAAACCGCGATTGGTTCGCGAACACGACACACGAAGTGTGGAGTGGAAAGAGGATATTGTCCCACCGGGCGTGCCAAAATCTGTTCACCACCGGAAACCGGGAAGACTGTACGTCTTGCCTGAATCTGGGGGCAGATGCTAATTAGTGTTATCCGTCCACCTCTCCGAAGATGCCAACTTGATTTATGACATCATGTATCGAAGGTTTAAACGGATGCGGCCGATATAGCAGATTTCGTCAGATTCCCCCTTGCTTGAGGGGTTTTTGATTGTGGGGACGCTCTTCCCTGCAGGCGCAAGCCCCTGCAGTTAATTACGCTACCACATCGCGGTAACAACTTTCTCCTTCTTTATATGGTCACTTCGTGTCGTGGGTGTTTGTTTTGTGTTTGGTTGCCCGTGGATTGTATACGGAGACTAATTTGTGTTGTCGCCCGTAAGACGTGGATTAGTCCAAATCTGTATCTTTCTTAGATTTGGGTTTGAGGTTGGGTTTAAGGATACGTTAGTCTCATTTGAGGCTAAGATCAACTTAAACTTTTGTTAAGGACACGTTAGTCTAATTCTAGACTAAGATCAGCTTAACAGGATCGTTTTGATCCAACAAAAGAGCAATTGGGCTCTGTTGTTTAGTTTAATGACATTGCGGTTGATAATTAGTTTAAGGACATTACAGTCCAATGTTAGTTTTAAGACATTGCGGTCAAGGTTAAGGACATCATAGTCCGTGAGTTTAAGGACTTCACAGTCCGGTGTTAGTTTTAAGACATCACGGTCGAGGTTAAGGATATCATAGTCCATGAGTTTAAGGACCTCACAGTCCGATGTTAGTTTTAAGACATCACGGTCGAGGTTAAGGACATCATAGTCCGTGAGTTTAAGGACCCCACAGTCCGTAGTAATGTGTGGTTGTCGGGACCCGTTACCTCTCTGACGACGTTGAAGGATACAACGACAGATATAAGAGGAGTAAAGAGATGTACCCTCAAACCGGGTGTAAATTGATTGGAAGAGCAGTTGTGCTCAGTTCAATTTATATTGAGGGCTTATGGCCAGAATTGGGCTAAGTCTAGTTAAAAATGTTCAACATTTTATTTTGTGTTATGCATGTTGGGCCTTTGTTTGGGCTCTGCCCTTTTAATAATGCATAGCATTTATCAGAACAAGGTATGTTCTGACAGCGCACCATGTGGCGCATCAGGCGCTTTGCGCCAATTAAAGAGCGCATTGCGCTAGCGCACATAAGGGTGACACGTGTCGCTTAGCGCTGGTTTGTTAGCGCACTGCGCTTTATGAGTGCGCTGCGCTAATTTATGAGCGCGCCATTGAGTGACACGTGGCGCGCTGTGGAGCTGTGCGCCAGTCCAAGAGCGCGATGCGCTATTTTTAGAAGCGCAAATCGCAAACTGTTCTGTGGTTAACACGCGGCGCGTTCCGGCACTGTGCGCCAGTCCGATAAGCGCAAAAGCGCAATTCAAGAGTGCAAAGTACTGTTCAATAGCGCAGAGCGCAATTTGATCAATTTAAGATCAAAGAACAAGTTTTTTGTTCTTTTGTTCTTCAAAGGAGGCCTTGCCTCAAGATCCAAGAACCAAAGTTCTTATTCTTATCAAAAGGCTCTGCCTTTATAGATCAAAAGATCTGTGAATGAAGTAAATTACTTCTTTTAATCTTTTATAATTAGATCTTTTTGATCTTTTTCTTCTTCTTTTTTATTGAAGATCTTGATCTTGTTCTTAGATCTCTGATCTTTTTTAGAAGATGGTTCTTTTTTTTTTAATGAGATGATTTCATCTCTGTTTTTCAAGAATATAATTCTTTACCTTTAAAGATGAAGAAAATGATCTTCTTTCTTCAAAAGCTTGTCTTTCTTTCTCTTTGAGTTTTTTCTCAAAGTTTGCAGAGGTTTTTTTCTCTCCATGAGACTTGAACTCTTGGGGCCTTTATATAGGGCCAATTGATTTGTTAAATTAGTTAAAAAGATCTTTCTCTGATTGATTTGGGGATGTTTCCCCACTATTGGATCTTTGATCCTAGGGCTTCTGTTTTACAGAAGATAATCTTCTCGTTTTCAACAAGATTGGAAAGATCTTTCCAGAACAGAATTTTAATTCTGATTAATTCAACTGCGCTAGCGCGCCTGCGTTTGACACGTGGCGCGCAGCGCAGAGCGCAGCGCAACTGCACTAGCGCGCCTGATTTTGACACGTGGCGCGCAGCGCATAGCGCAAGGGATCTGAAGCGTTGCTTCAATTTTTAAAATTTGAATTTTGAAACAGAACTTTGCTCTGGTTGAGGGTGCGCTGTCTAGGGTGCAGCGCTCCTGGCGCTGGCGTGTCTGCTTTTGACACGTGGCGCGCAGCGCGCAGAATCTGAAGTGTTGCTTCAGTTTTTACTTTAGATTTTTAATACAGAGCTTTGCTCTTATTGGGAAAAGGAAGCGTCGTTTCATTCCAAATCTTGGAATTTGAACAGAGCTTGGCTCTGATTGGGAGAAGCAGAAGCGTCGCTTCATTTTTTAAAACAGAGCTTCGCTCTGATTGGGGGAAACAATGACCACTAAGTCGTTAAACTGGAAAAAGATGACCTCTAAGTCGTTAAACTGGAGGCAGTAGACCTCTAAGTCGTTAAACTGGAAACAGATGACCTCTAAGTCGTTAAACTGGAAACAGTAGACCTCCAAGTCTTTAAACTGGAAATAGATGACCACTAAGTCGTTAAACTGGAAAAAGATAATCTCTAAGTCGTTAAACTGGAGACAGAAGACCTCTAAGTCGTTAAAATGGAAACAGATGACCTCTAAGTCGTTAAACTAGAAACAGTAGACTTCTAAGTCTTTAAACTGGAAATAGATGACCACTAAGTCATTAAACTGGAAAAAGATGACCTCTAAGTCGTTAAACTGGAGACAGTAGACCTCTAAGTCTATAAACTGGAGACAGATGACTCTAAGTCGTTAAACTGGAGACAGTAGACCTCTAAGTCTTTAAACTGGAAACAAATGACCTCTAGGTCGTTAAACTGGAGACAATAGACCTCTAAGTCTTTAAACTGGAAACAGTAGATCTCTAAGTCTTTAAACTGGAAATAGATGACCACTAAGTCTTTAAACTGGAAAAATATGACCTCTAAGTCGTTAAACTGGAGACAGTAGACCTTTAAGTCTTTAAACTGGAAACAGATGACCTTTAAGTCATTAAACTGGAAACAGTAGACCTCTAAGTCTTTAAACTGGAAATATATGACCGCTAAGTCGTTAAAATAGGCACAATAGACCTCTAAGTCTTTAAACTGGAAACAGATGACCTCTAAGTCGTTAAACTGGAAACGGATGACCACTAAGTCATTAAACTGGGAACGAAGTAAATCCCCTCATGTGTCCTCACGATGCATGAGGAGAACAAACCTTACGGGATCCTCACGACTCGTAAGAAGACACCTTCGTGGGATCCTTACGACTTACGAAGGAAAAACACACTTGGGAGTCCCCACGACTCCTAAGGAGAAAGTACACCTACGAGATCCTTACGACTCGCAAGGAGAAAATGCTTTTATGGGACCCTTACGGCCCATAAAATTGAAAAGCCTTAGGTGATAGGGATCTAAACCTGTCTCCTAAGCCATCGCTCGCCAATCCCCAAGTGGCGAATGATGAGTCGCTCCTGGTACCATATTCCAGTGTAGCGACGTAGACGCCAACCAAATTCCAAATCCCAATGGCGAATGATGGGTCGCTCCTGGTACCATATTCCAGTGCAGCGATGCAGACGCCAGCCAAATTCCAAACCCATACCCCAACGGCAAATGATGAGTCGCTCCTGGTACCATATTCCAGTGCAGCGATTCAGACGCCAACAAAGTCCCGAAATGTTTCCGGCCCTACGGTCTGGATCATACATCCTGCAAAACCGTATACAATCCACGGACGTAAAACAAACTTAATCTCGCCCAAGTCCTACCGGTGAGACCACATTCAAAGTCCCACCAAAAAATATATATATATATATAATAAAAAAAAATTATGTCCACAAGCAAAATGGGCACGGATGAAGACCCGAAAGGGTTCCGTGAGTAAAAACAGCAGGACTGTCGGCGAGTTTGTGAAAACCCGAAAGGGCACAAACTCGTAAAAAAAGAGATAAAATGCACTTGCAAAGTCCTCTCGACTTTGTGAGGAGAAAATTCCCGCGTGAGATCCTTACGACTCACAAAGGAGCAACACCCTTAGGAATCCCCACGACTCCTAAGGAGAAAATACACCTACGAGATCCTTTCGACTCGTAAGGAGAAAATGCTTTTATGGGACTCTTACGGCCCATAAAATTGAAAAGCCTTAGGTGATAGGGATCTAAACCTGTCTCCTAAGCCACCAATTTCCAAATCCTCCCGGGGCAAATGATGAGTTGCTCCTGGCATTATTCCAGTGCAGCAATGGAGATGACAAACCAAAACCAATCCCAAAATGCTCTCAAAGACAGATGATGATTCGCTCCTGGTACCATATTCTAGTATAGCGATGTTGATGCCAACCCAAATCACGATCAACAAGTCAACTTGAACTCCGACACCGCAGAAAGCGGAGCAAGTCAGAATCCAATCTTGACACCGCAAGAAGCGGAGCAAGTCAAGTTCACCCCTGACACTGCAGGAAGCAGAGCAAGTCAAATAGAGCGACGACCGTCCATGTCGCAAAAAGGGCAGTGCAGGCTTCCCATAAATCGGGAACCAAATCGCTCCGGATCAGAGCGTCGACCGTCCATGTCGCAAAAAGGGCAGTGCAGGCTTCCCACAAATCGGGAACCGAATCGCTCCGGATCAGAGCGTCGACCGTCCATGTCGCAAAAACGGCAGAGCAGGCTTCCCACAAATCGGGAGCCCAAATCGCTCCGGATCAGAGCGTCGACCGTCCATGTCGCAAAAACGGCAGTGCAGGCTTCCCACAAAGTGAGAACCAAATTGCTCCGGATCAGAGCGTCGACCGTCCATGTCGCAAAAAGGGCAGTGCAGGCTTCCCACAAATCGGGAACCCAAATCGCTCCGGATCAGAGCGTCGACCGTCCATGTCGCAAAAGGGCAGTGCAAGCTTCCCACAAATCGGGAACAAAATCGCTCCGGATCAGAGCGTCGACCATCCATGTCGCAAAAACGGCAGTGCAGACTTCCCACAAAGCGGGAACCAAATCGCTCCGGATCAGAGCGTCGACCGTCCATGTCGTAAAAGGGCAGTGCAAGCTTCCCACAAATCGGGAGCCAAATTGCTCCGGGCTAGGGAAACGTCTACCACGGACACTCCGCCTCGGAGACGCAAGCATCGACCGTCCATGTCGCAAAAACGGCAGTGCAGGCTTCCCACAAATCGGGAACCCCAAATCGCTACGGATCAGAGTGTCGACCGTCCATGTCGCAAAAGTTCAGTGCAGGCTTCCCACAAATCGGGAACCCAAATCGCTCCGGATCAGAGCGTCGACCGTCCATGTCGCAAAAACGGCAGTGCAAGCTTCCCACAAATTGGGAACCCCAAATCGCTCCGGATCAGAGCGTTGACCGTCCATGTCGCAAAAGGGCAGTGCAGGCTTCCCACAAATCGGGAACTAAATCGCTCCGGATCAGAGCGTCGACCGTCCATGTCGCAAAAAGGGCAGTGCAGGCTTCCCACAAATCGGGAACCCAAATCGCTCCGGATTAGAGCGTCGACCGTCCATGTCGCAAAAGGGCAGTGCAAGCTTTCCAAAAATCGGGAACCAAATCGCTCCGGGTACCATATTCCAGTGTAGCGATGCTGATGCCAACCCAAAACCAAAATCCCCAAATCCACTCATGGCAGATGATTATTTGCTCTTGGTACCATATTCCAGTGTAGCGATACTGATGTCAACCCAAATCACATCAAATCAGAAAAATAACCAATGACCTCCCGGGCAGAATCAAACTCCGCCTCGGAAACAAGTCAACTTCATCCCTGAGACCGCAAGGAGCAGAGCAAGACCAAATCCAGCACCGACCGTCCCAGTCTAAAAGGGAAGAACCGACCATCCAAGTCGCAGAAAGGGCAGCACCGACCGTCCACGTCGCAAAAAGGGCAGAATCGACCGTCCATGTCGCAAAAAGGGCAGCACCGACCGTCCAAGTCGCTAAAAGGGCAGCACCGACCGTCCACGTCGCATAAAGGGCAGAACCGACCGTCCACGTCGCAAAAAGGGCAGCACATGCAGTAGGGTGTTTTTTGCCACCCCATTGAGATGGGAATACGCGCGCGCTTGTCAGGCGCATTACAGATTCCCTCTGCCTGGGGTAGGCTGGGGTTTATTGATTGTGGGGATCCGAATCTCCGGCAGCCGCGGACTAAGCTACCGCTAATTACCCCTCGCCTTTGAAGCGAGGGAACCTCCGATTTACGGGTTAAACTGGTCATGCGAACTCAACGTGCAGTGTTGTGTTTTGAAGGGGATTTTGGATAAATTGGGGGCCCCGCAGAGTTTTTTGAGAGGGATGGTGTTGTAGAATGTGTGTGTGTGTCTATATATATATATAAGGGAAAAGGCATCCAAAGGATGCGTGGGGCCAGCGCCAGCGCTTTGAGCGCAAGAGCGCTAGCGCACCACGTGTCAGCACGTGGGCGCTCGGGTGCTAGCGCCTTGGGCGTTAGCACTCTTAG
This sequence comes from Agapanthus africanus, assembly GCA_030015575.1. NCBI lineage: Eukaryota > Viridiplantae > Streptophyta > Magnoliopsida > Asparagales > Amaryllidaceae > Agapanthus > Agapanthus africanus. The sequence continues at coordinate 11,351,007 of CM057344.1, read as the reverse complement.
CCTTGGGCGCTAGCGTTTTGAGCGCTAGCGCGCCACGTGTCAGCACGTGGGCGCTCGGGCTCTAGCGCTTTGGGCGCTAGCGCTCTGAGCAGAAGAGCGCTAGCGCTTTGGACGCTAGCGCGCCATGTGTCAGCACGTGGGCGATCGGGCGCTAGCGCTGTGGGTGCTAGCACTCTGAGCGCAAGAGTATGAGCGCACCACGTGTCAGCATGTGGGTGCTCGGGCGCTAGCGCTCTGAGCGCAGGAGCGCTAGCGCACAATGTGTCAACATGTGGGCGCTCGAGCAGCAAAAGGGACTTGGTCCCTGCAATGGGAGTTGTACTCCCAGAAAGGAGCACTTATTATTCTCTCTCTCTGTGTGTGTGTGTGTGTGTGTGTGTGTGTGTGTGTGTGTGTGTGAGGAGTTAAACTCCTAGGATGTTCTTGAAGATGCTGAAACGGGCTTCTCCCTTAAGCTCTGGATCTTCCCAAGGTAGAATTTTAGGAGATGGGTCTCCTTCTTCCTCTGTCGGCGGGATCTTGGAGATTAAGAGATGTGAGATTTTAAAAATCTCTCCTTTCTGAGATCTGAGGGCAGATCTGAGTTCCCCTTTATGGGTTTTGTGGTGGAAAACTACTTAGTTTTGGAAAAGAAAGAGTAAAACTCTTGATTTAATTCAAAAGAAATGAGAAGGTTTAGAACCTTGGAGAAGGAGCAGGAGGCACAAAGAACCCTAGTTTTTGGGGGAATGAAAATTGTATATTAGATATTTTCATCATGTTGCCTTATATAAGCTTACATATTTACATATAGCCCCTTTGGCTTTTCAAAATGGCATTTTGTCTATCCCATGGCTCATGTGCCATTTCTTTTTGCACATAAGCCATGGGCTTACAAAAATTTGTCTTTATGCCCATTTTGTTTACATTCATGCATAAAAAATTACATAAAAATTATTTATTACATGATTTCGTTTTGGCATGGGTGAGGGCCGGCCGCTTCATGTTCGGACTCGACCTGGGCATAGGCCTACTTGATCCGGGCTTGGGCCCACTTGGCTTGGGGTTGACCTTGACATTGACTTGGTCAACCGGGGTGCAATTTTTTACCCCAACAAAGTGCCCCCCATCAATAAATGCACACCACATACGTGGGTCGTATGCATGAGATTGATGGATCTTCTATCACGTGGAGGCGACTTGCTTTGGTTCCCACTTTTTGGGATGCACTGCCCTTTTAACGACATGGATGGTCGACGCTTGACGCGTCTCCGAGACGGAGTGTCCGTGGTAGACGTTTCCCTGGCCCGGAGCGATCTGGTTCTCGCTTTGTAGGAAGCCTGCACTTCCCTTTTTGCGACATGGACGGTCGACGACACTGAGTGTCGCTGGTTGTTCAACTTGTCCCCGGCACGGAGTGTCGCGGATCGACTTGTCCCCGGTGCGGAGTGTCGCTGTTCGACTTGTCCCCGGCACGGAGTGTCACTGATCGACTTGTCCCCGGCATGGAGTGTCGCTGGTCGACTTGTGTCACGCCCCGCTTCCTAGAGTGCGCTAAGATAGGCACGTGACAGAGTCAACCATGCTGCCTGTGGATAGGAAACATCTCTCCACAGTCACATTACAGCTGTCTAGAGATATCAAGAACAGTAATAAACTATTTAGTACATGTCCATAAGCCAGAATAAACGAGTCATGAAATAAAATAATGCGGAAGCTAAAAGATCCAATACAATAATAAACTGGAATGTACGTCCCATAATGCGGGCTCACATCAGGAATGAAAATACTGAAAGGAAACTAAACTAAACTAATAACAGGTCCTCACTGCTCGGCCTGTGGATCAAAATACTCCTGGATTGCCTGCGATAATGATAATGGATCTGGGCCATGCAAAACCCAGACGTCAGTGCGTCATAATATCAATAATGTTAAGCAAGTAGGATATAATGAGATATGCAGGCGTGAAGTTTGAACAGTAACAAGTCATCAGTAACAGGTAAACGGTAACATGAATATATATCAGTGAACCGGATATAAACAGGTGAAGTGCAGTGAGTAGTCGAAACTGTACTATAGGGTTAACTACTCTAAAGTCATTTGAAATCAATTAATGTAATTTTCACCGTAACCCATCGGTCTATGCCCCATTCATTCCCCACGGGACCACGGTAAAATGATGTAATAGACTGTGAGTCTATGTCCCGTTCATTCCCCACGGGACCACGGTAAAATGATGTAATAGCCCTTTGAGTTACGTTCAGCTACATTCTTGATTTCCCCATACCCCTAATTCATATGTGTAAGTCAGGTATTTATAAATCTGAGACTAATTCCAACACAGGATCAAGCAGGAACTGGTTTGTCTGTATAGACAACAGGAAATGTCCGTAGGGACAATAGGTCAAGATTGTCGGCATTAGTAACAAGATCAGGTAACATGTCAAGTAGTGATATATCAGGTCATGTCAGGTAGTGTACATGTATCAAGTCATGTCAAGTGGTGGTGTATCAGGTATCAAGTCAAGCAGTGGTATATCAGGTCATGACTGGTAGTGCACATGTGTCAAACGGATGCTCATACTAAAACTGTAGCAAGTACGGATGCACGGTAAAGTATGGATGCACAAATATTTTGTCAGGGGTTACATCATGACTTTGTAGAATGCACAATTATCGAGCATGGTGCACTAATACAACAGTAACATGAAATAATATGGTCTCGGCGTGCAACTAGATATGTAATAAACCGTACGGATGCAGACGGATACTATAAAACTGTAAATCGGTAAATTTGCTGAATATTAAAACACAAGCACTATTATTTATTAAATAGATATTTATATAATAATATTAACATGGAAAACATATTCAAACCGATTAATAACTATAAAAGTGGTATTGCTTAACCATGCACAAGAAAGTTCCGTTCAGAAATTCAGCATCACCCTGATTTGTAAAATAGCTTAAAAATAACAAACGTTCTCCAAAAGGGACGTGTCTTATACCAAAACAAAGATAATTCAATAAGGTTTTCATTTTTATAAGTATAAGCATCTCAGGTTGTTCCTACAAAAAGCTATGAACATTCGAAGTTGAAAGTTTGCTGCTGGAATTTCCCTGGACAACAGTTTAGAGATATTTTCATTTGCATTTTACGTTATTTAAACAATTTATTTTGTAAGTAAATATTTTATAGAGTTATAGTTTTCTGAGTTAGCTTCGTAACGAACTAAAGAACGTATACTAATGATTTTTCTATGATTTATAATGAATTTTATAAGGTAAGGTGTACAGTAAATTTCAGATTTGTCATATCCACTTTTCAACGACGTTTCATGTGTAAACTATAATATTTTCAAATGTATAACATTATAAAATGCAGATTATAAACTAATTAAAGATAATAATAATAAGAAATATTACGACGATATATATTTTAAATGATATGGATGTAAACGGGTATCACATAATCGTAAAATGATAAACTAACAAGTGCGGAACATATAACTAAGCAATATGAAATGTAACTATTCAATTTGATGCAGTATATGATAGTATAGTATGTACCAAGATAAGTTTTCATGACCTAGATCTGAAATGATGTGAATGAATGCAAACGGAACATCGAAAAGTTATAAAACTAAACATGGGGTGCATGATTTTAAATACAGGTATTCCATTTGTTAAAATAGATGCGTCTAAAGTAATGTAGCATGTAATTAAGATTGGTTTGCATGCCCTAGATCTGAAATGCACTATACAAATGTAAACAAAACGTCGAAAGGATGTAATATGAAACATGGGATGCTTGATTCAAAATACAGGTGTGATATTTATTTAAATAGGTATATAATGAGTTATATAGCATGTAGCAAGATTAACTTGCCTAGATGGAACAAGAACGGATATGTACGGAACGTCCTTCGTCGGCGAAATGTCGCGACGCGTGCACGGTATACGGAACGGTTCCAAACAACGCACGAGGGTGATCACGCAAGTCATGTACGTTCACTGGATTACTCGGATCGTCAGTGACGAGCATGGCTCCGGCGGTGATCACCGGAATCAGTGCCGTGGAGTATGTGTGTATGTAAATATGTATACATATGTACAGATATACATGTATATATATAAAAAGGGGAAAAGACATCCAAAGGATGCGTGGGGACGGCACCTTGGACGCTGTGCGCCTAGGTGCTGTGCGCTCAGGCGCTAGAGTGCCACGTGTCGGTACGTGGGCGCTCTGCGCTTGAGCGCTGGGCGCTGGAGCGCAAGCACGCCATGTGTCGGCACGGGGGCGACTTGAGCTCGAGCGCTTGCTCTTGAGCGCAAGCGCGCCACGTGTCGACACGGGGGCGACCTGCGCTCCAGCGCAAGCGCGCCACTTGTCGGCACTGGGGCGACTTGAGCTCGAGCGCAAGCGCGCCACGTGTCGGCACGGGGGCGACTTGCGCTCGAGTGCTTGCGCTTGAGTGCAAGCGCGCCACGTGTCGGCACGCGGGCGCTCTGCGCTTGAGCGCCGGCGAGAAAAAGAGGCTTTTAGCTTAGAAAAATTTCTCAGAAGAAAAATCAGAGAGGAGTTGGACTCCTGAGTGTGTGTGTGTGTTTTTTTTTTTGGTTTAGTGAACGATGTTCTTCTTCCTCCTCCTCTGTTAGCTGGATCTTGAAGATCAAGAGATATGGGATTTCTAAAAATCTCTTCTTTTTGAGATCTAATGGAAGATCTGAGTTCCCCTTTATGGGTTTTGTGGTGAAAAACTAATTTGTTTTATAAAAAGAAGAGTAAAACTCTTGGTTTAATTCAAGAGAAAAAGGAAGGTTTTGGGAACCTTGAAGAAGGAGAAAAGATCTCAGATCTGAAGAAAATTTTGAGAGAGAGAAAAAGTTGTTGTGATTTTTTCATTATTTTTGCCTTTATAGGCCATACACTTTACACATAGCCCCTTGGGCTTCATAAAATGGCATTTTGCCTATCCCATGGCTCATGTGCCATTTCTTTTTGCACATAAGTCATGCGCTTTACAAAAATTTGGCTTTATACCTATTTTTCTTACATTCATAAAAAAAGAAATACAAAAAAATTATTTATTACAAAATTTTTATCTTGGCATGGGGGAAGGCCGGCCGCTTCATGTTCGGGCTCGACCCGGGCATGGGCCCACTGGATCTGGGCTTGGGCCCACTTGGCTTGGGGTTGACTTTGATTTTGACTTGGTCAACCGGGGTGTAAATTTTTACCCCAACAGGGTCATTTTTATAGTGCCCATAAATTAGTTAAATTTGTTAAAGAGATCTTTCTCTAAGTGATTTGGGGAATTTTCCCCATCGTTGGATCTTTGATCCAAGGGCTTCTGTTTTACAGAAGAAAAACTTCTTGTTTTAATAAGAACAGAAAGATTTCTTAGAATTTTAATTCTGTTTGGCGCAAATGCTCCAGAGCGTGACACGTGTCACGCAGCGCAACAGCACTTGCGCAACTGTGCTGACACGTGTCGCGCAGTGCACAGCGCAGCGCAACTGCGCTGACGCGTATCGCGCAGCGCACAGCGCAGCACAACTGCGCTAGCGCAATTGCGCTGCCACGTGGCGTGCAGCGCAGAGCGCAGGCCAGCTGAAGTATTGCTTCTTTAATTAAAGTTTGAATTTTAAACAGAGCCTTGCTCTGATTGGGTGCGCTGCCTTGGGCGCTGCGCTCCCTGCGCTAACGTGTCTGATTTTGACACGTGGCGCTCTGCGCGTAGTGCAGGAGATCTGAAGCGTTGCTTCATTTATTTTAACTTTAATTCTCACTTTAATTTTCAACACTGAGCTTTGCTCTGATTGGAGGAAAACAGAAGCATTGCTTCTTTTCCCACTTTGGAATTTGAACAAAGCTTTGCTCTGATTGGGGTAAACAAGGACCTTTTCTCTTCGATCAACAATCGACATCGGTCGTTCCTCAAAGGTCAAATCCTCTCTTACAGTCAGCTCCGAATGATATAGCACATGTGCTTCATCTCGAACATACTTACGGAGTTGAGATACATGAAACACGTCATGAACATTCGCCAAAGATTGTGGTAACGTCAATCGATAAGCCACTTCTCCAACACGCTCCAAAATCTCGAAAAGCCCCACGAATCGAGGACTAAGCTTGCCTCGACTCCCAAAACGAATCACTCCTCTAGTAGGTGATATCTTCAAGAATACCAGATCACCAACAGCAAACTCTAGAGGTCTTCTCGATTTGTCGGCCTAACACTTCTGCCGATCTTGTGCTGCCTTCATATAATTCCGGATAGTATTAACTTTCTCCACGGTTTGCACGATCAAATCCGGTCTCAACAATCTTCGTTCTCCAACATCGTCCCAACAAACAGGTGAACGACACTTGCGACCATACAATGCTTCGAATGGAGCCATCTGAATAGTCGCCTGAAAATTATTATTGTACGAAAACTCCACAAAGTGCAGATGATCCTCTCACGAACCCTTGAAGTCTAACATGCAAGCTCTCAACATGTCTTCAAGAGTTTGGATCGTTCTCTCCGACTGGCCATCTGTCTGAGGATGATAAACTGTGCTAAACTTCAATCGCGTCCCCAAACTTTCCTGTAAACTCCTCCAGAAATGCAATAAGAATCGGGTGTCACGGTCGGACACGATACTCACAGGTACTACATGTAATCACACAATCTCCTGCATGTACCGTTCTGCCAACGTTTCTGTTGATTGACCAACTCGAAATGGTATGAAATAGCTGCCTTGGTCAATCGATCAACAATCACCCAAACTGCATTGTCGCCCTTTGGACTCCGCGGTAAAGCTGTCATGAAATCCATGGTTATATGTTCCCACTTCTATTGAAGAATCGGAAGTGGTTGCAATAAACCAGCAACCCTTTGATGTTCAGCCTTAACTTGCTGACACACCAAGCACTTCGCTACAAAGCGAGCAATCTTCCTTTTCATGCCTTCCCACCAGAAATGCTGTCTTAGATCGCGGTAAATCTTCGTGCCTCCTGGATGTACGGAATACGCAGAACTGTGTGCCTCCTTCATAACATTTTCATGAATATCCCCTTTCGGCACACACAAACGGCTACCATATCGCAACGAACCATCTTCTTGAATTAACATGTCCGTTCGAAGTCCAGCTTCTACCTGTTCTCGAAACCTTTGCAATCTTGGGTCCTGCGACTGCGCTGCTTTAATATTATCGATCAACGACGATTGTACTTGCAGCTGCATCAACTATCCCGAAGAATGCGGTAGCACAATCTCCAACTCGAATTTCCGAAAATCTTCGATAAGCTCCTTCTGTGCAGTCAACATCCGAATTGCTGGCAACCGACTAAGCGCATCCGGCACTACATTAATTTTCCCCGGATGGTACTTGAGATCAAGATCATAGTCGGCCATCAGCTCCAACTATCTACGCTGCCTCATTTTAAGCTCTTTCTGCGTGAACACATACTTTAGGATTTTGTGATCGGTGAATACTTCGACCCTTTAGCCCAGTAAGTAGTGTCTCCAAATCTTCAAAGCGAAAATCACTGTTGCAAGCTCCAAGTCATGAGTTGGATAATTCTTCTCATGGGTCTTCAACTACCTCGATGCGTAAGCTATAACTTTCCCATGCTGCATCAAAACACATCCCAAACCTTTCCCAGATGCGTCGCTGTGAATCACCAATCCTCCGGAACAGTATGGTACGGTCAAAATAGGAGCGGTTATCAATCTTTGCTTCAACGCCTCAAAAGCTGACGCACACCTATCCGTCCATACGAACGGTACTTCCTTACGCGTAAGCTTGGTTAAAGGCTCAGCCAAACGGGGAAAATTCTCCATGAACCTTCTGTAATAGCCGGCAAGTCCAAGAAAACTTCTGATCTCTGCTACGTTCTTCGGAATCAGCCAATTTTGAACTACTGCAATCTTCTCGGGATCAACGGCGATTCCATCTCCGGATTCAATGTGCCCCAAAAACTTCACTTCTTCAAGCCAAAACTTGCACTTGCTCATCTTTGCATATAATCTTTCCTGCCTCAATATCTGCAGTGCGATCTTCAAGTGTTTCGCATGCTCTTCAATGCTCCTCGAGTAGACCAGAATATCATCGATGAACACTACTATAAACTGGTCCAAGAACGGTGAAAAGATTCAGTTCATCAAATCCATAAATATCGCCGGTGCATTCGTGACTCTGAATGGCATCACTAAATACTCGTAATGTCCATATCGAGTTCGGAACGCGGTTTTGCAAATATCTTCTGATTTAACTCGGACCTGATGATATCCGGATCGCAAATCCAGCTTCGAGAATACCCTCGTGCCACTAAGCTGCTCGAACAATTCGCCAATGCGAGGGATCGGGTACTTGTTCTTAATAGTCACCCGGTTTAATTCTCGATAATCGATGCACATCTTCTTTCTACCATCTTTCTTCTTTACTAGAAGAACTGGAGCTCCCCAAGATGAATTACTGCTGCGAATCCAATCCTTCTCAAGCAATTCGGTAACTTGCTTCTTTACTTCTTCCAACTCCACTGGTGTCATTGGATAGTACGCTGATTTGTCTCAAAAATATCAAGTAACCGCAATCAAGAACGGCGTCGCTTGTTAGCTAGCCGATGAGTACGGGTCGGTCTACAGGGATTTTGTGAATTTCCTAATCGCTCTTACGAGTTAATTCCAATGGGAGCCGGATTGATTAAATCTAAAAACTAAATTAATCTAGATCTAAGTCTTGCTAAGGTTAGGTATAGGTTAAGTTTAGAAAGTCAATAAATCTCACCGCTTTCTATACCCATATTAAGATCTATTAGGAGTTATAGTAATAATTAATAAAGGGGATTAGAACCATTTGGAAAGATATTTCTTCCTCTAGGTTCTTGTCCTTCCTTTATCAATCCTTTCCCTAACCTCCATGGAAAACACGCTCAACCGGGCCTTTATACCATGGTATCACCGCTACTCGTGGGATAGGGTGCCGTAGGGAGCGGTATGTGCATGTATCCATGAAGTCCTATAAAAATATATGACGGGCAAGAAAGGGGTGAGAGATCTTCATCTCTCAAACCTTCCCCAAATCAAACCCTAACAAGCGAGGAGACTACTCGCTCATTAGGGAATTGAGAAACATTTATCTAGGGCAGAGCATAAAAGATCTAACTATCTAACTAGGGCAAGGAATTAAATTTAACTAGGGTAAGGAATAGAAATTACCTAGGGCAGAAAATAAATTAAAAACTTACAAATTGATGCTCTCCAAAGAAATCTGAATTTTATTAATGAAGGGAGGCATCCCTAATACAAGAAATTGGGCTTCTATTTATAGGACATAGAAAACCCTAGGTTTACAATTGCCGCACGTCTGCATTTACCAAAATACCCCTAAGAAGACAACCAAGCGCCGACACAAATTATGGCAAGATTTTCTGCCACCAAGGGTTCTGGACGGCCGCGGAACTGCGGCCGCAGCATGGGTTGGGCCGCGGTTCCGCGGCCCAATGGTGGTTTTGGCCTCTGAAATTTTGTGCTCTGTTTCTGGGCCTTTCGGGCTTCTTGCTTCTTTGGTTGTTTCTTTAAAATAGCTTCTGGTTCTCTTCCAGATTTTCCAGTGAATAATTATGGTGGACTTTAACCGTGGCTTCGCGATCTTGGACCTTGCATTGCCTTGTACTTTGTGAACTGATCTTCATGTAAGCTTGATCAAGATCCTTCTATTTGTTGGTCAAAGTCTCACTTTTGCATCGTCTTTTATCATTTTCACTGTTTTTGTCCAAGAACCTGTAACCTGTAATTATGTTGCAGACATGGGTCAAAAGCACCTGTTTATTTGTAAAAAGAATAAGAATGGGGAATATAATAATACAATATTATGGTATGAACATACGCCTTAGAGATTGGCGCTGCACCAGGAACAAGATCGATCGCGAATTCCACATCTCGTTTTGGTGGTAAACCCGAGATATTCTCGAACACATCCATGAACTCTCGAACTACAACTGGCGCTTCTTCCTTATCAACTTCCATCGACGAAAGAACATTGTTTGTCGGCCTAGCTCTAAACTCGACTGGCCCGACAGAACTGCTACCTCCAGCAAAAGCAAACTCCTAATATCCGGAAATTTGGAAAATTACTTTCTTTGCCCTACAATCATTGTGAGCGTGGAAAGTGCCGAGAAAATCCATTCCCAAGACAACTTCATAACTGCCGGTATCAATCACCAAGAAATCTGCAAAACATGAATTGGTAAGCAATGAAACTGAGAGAACCAAGGAAATTTCACGACCATGAATCAAGGAAATGAATCAAGACTAGGACTCCAAATTACTTAAATAGAGTACCGCATTGTAACCATACTGCAGTTTATAGTTACAATCACATAACTCCACTCAAATCGCCCAAATCCTAGAGATAAACAATAGGGAACCAAAAGTTTCAAGTCGAGATGCAAAGAGGTTTGCATATCATCAAGGTAAGGATCAGGAGGAAGTTAAGATTCAAGAATGGCAAGATGGTAAAGTGGCAGGACATGTTCCTAATCACGAGTATTCTGATTCGTGTATTGGGTCCAATACTCAACTACAAAAGAATCAAACCCGATTAACCTAAATCCTACGGCTCTGATACCAAACAAACCCTGTCACTCCCCGCTTCTCAGAGTGCGCTAAGATAGGCACTTGACAGAGCCAACCATGCTACCTGTGGATAGGAAACATCCCTCCACAGTCACATTACGGCTGTCTAGAGATATCAAGAACAGTAATAAACTATCTAGTACATATCCATAAGCCAGAATAAACGAGTAATGAAATAAAATAATGCGAAAGCTAAAAGATCCAATACAATAATAAACTGGAATGTACGTCCCATAATGCGGGCTCACATCAGGAATGAAAATACTGAAAGGAAACTAAACTAAACTAATAACAGGTCCTCACTGCTCGGCCTGTGGATCAAAAAAATCCTGGATTGCCTGCGATAATGATAATGGATCTGGGCCATGCAAAACCCAGACGTCAGTGCGTCATAATATCAATAATGTTAAGCAAGTAGGATATAATGAGATATGCAGGCGTGAAGTATGAACAGTAACAAGTCATCAGTAACAGGTAAACGGTAACATGAATATATATCAGTGAACCGGATATAAACAGGTGAAGTGCAGTGAGTAGTCGAAACTATACTATAGGGTTAACTACTCTAAAGTCATTTGAAATCAATTAATGCAATCTTCATCGTAACCCATCGGTCTATACCCCGTCATTCCCCACGGGACCACGGCAAATTGATGTAATAGACTGTGAGTCTATGTCCCGTTCATTCCCCATGGGACCATGGTAAAATGATGTAATAGCCCTTTGAGTTACGTTCAGCTACATTCTTGATTTCCCCATACCCCCAAGTCATGTGTGTAAGTCAGGTATTTATAAATCTGAGACTAATGCCAACACAGGATCAAGCAGGAACAGATTTGTCTGTATAGACAACAGGAAATGTCCGTAGGGACAACATGTCAAGATTGTCGGCATTAGTAACAAGATCAGGTAACATGTCAAGTAGTGATATATCAGGTCATGTCAGGTAGTGTACATGTATCAAGTCATGTCAAGTAGTGGTGTATCAGGTATCAAGTCAAGCAGTGGTATATCAGGTCATGACAGGTAGTGCACATGTGTCAAGCGGATGCTCATACTAAAACTGTAGCAAGTACGGATGCACGGTAAAGCATGGATGCACAAATATTTTGTCAGGGGTTACATCATGACTATGTAGAATGCACAATTATCGAGCATGGTGCACTAATACAACAGTAACATGAAATAATATGGTCTCGGCGTGCAATTAGATATGTAATAAATCGTACGGATGCAGACGGATACTATAAAACTGTAAATCGGTAAATTTGCTGAATATTAAAACACAAGCACTATTATTTATTAAATAGATATTTATATAATAATATTAACATGGAAAACATATTCAAACCGATTAATAACTATAAAAGTGGTATTGCTTAACCATGCACAAGAAAGTTCCGTTCAGAAATTCAGCATCACCCTGATTTGTAAAATAGCTTAAAAATAACAAACGTTCTCCAAAAGGGACGTGTCTTATACCAAAAAAAAGATAATTCAATAAGGTTTTCATTTTTATAAGTATAAGCATCTCAGGTTGTTCCTACAAAAAGCTATGAATATTCGAAATTGAAAGTTTGCTGCTAGAATTTCCCTGGACAACAGTTTAGAGATATTTTCATTTGCATTTTACGTTATTTAAACAATTTATTTTGCAAGTAAATATTTCATAGAGTTATATTTTTCTGAGTTAGCTTCCTAACGAACTAAAGAACGTATACTAATGATTTTTCTATGATTTATAATGAATTTTATAAGATAAGGTGTACAGTAAATTTCAGATTTGTCATATCCACTTTTCAACGACGTTTCATGTGTAAACTATAATATTTTCAAATGTATAACATTATAAAATGCAGATTATAAACTAATTAAAGATAATAATAATAAGAAATATTACGACGATATATATTTTAAATGATATGGATGCAAACGGGTATCACATAATCGTAAAATGATAAACTAACAAGTGCGGAACATATAACTAAACAATATGAAAAGTAACTATTCAATTTGATACAATATATGATAGTATAGTATGTAACAAGATAAGTTTTCATGACCTAGATTTGAAATGATATGAATGGATGCAAACGGAATATCGAAAAGTTATAAAACTAAACATGGGGTGCATGATTTTAAATACAGGTATTCTATTTGTTAAAATAGATGCGTCTAAAGTAATGTAGCATGTAATTAAGATTGGTTTGCATGCCCTAGATCTGAAATACACTATACAAATGTAAACGGAACGTCGAAAGGCTGTAATATGAAACATGGGATGCTTGATTCAAAATACAGGTGTGATATTTATTTAAATAGGTATATAATGAGTTATATAGCATGTAGCAAGATTAACTTGCCTAGACGGAACAAGAATGGATGTGTACGGAACGTCCTTCGTCGGCGAAATGTCGCGACGCGTGCACGGTATACGGAACGGTTCCAAACAACGCACGAGGGTGATCACGCAAGTCATGTACGTTCACTGGATTACTCGGATCGTCAGTGACGAGCACGGCTCCGGCGGTGATCACCGGAATCAAGAAACAAGATCAAGAAAAGGAAAGAAGAAAGAAGAAGAAGAAGTAAGAAGAAGAGATTGTATATTAAAGAAGGAAAGAAAAAAATTAAATAAATAAAATATATATATACAGATGAGAGAGAGAGAAAGGGGTTGTTAGTTTGTTAGGAAATTAGTTTAGATTTAAATTTAAAAAATCTTTTATTAGTTAACTAAATTTTAATTTGTATCAATTTATAAAATTAATATTATATAAATAAAATTTGATATTCTGGTAAATACAAATATAGTCCAAAACATGCCCGGGTCGGGTCTAAAATTCAGTTTTAAAATACGAAAAATATACATGTCGACTAAAATAAAAAATGAATGTCCGGATAACGAAAAATGCATACCCCCAAGAACGGATGCACGTACGTGCGTGTAGCCATCCAAATAAGTCTGTTTTACTGAACGAGACGAGAACAAGATGCGCGGATACTACCACGGAGCTAGGGGTATCATGCAGGCTATGCAATTTATTTTTAAAATATTTTATGTGACTTAAAATGTTATATTGTAAAAATGCAAATGCCAGATAAAATGCCAATATTCAAGATGTATAAATTAAAATGAAAGTGCACGAGTCCATGTAACAGGTCAGGATAAATCATAAACATGAATCAAGACTGGTTTTAAGTATGCGGGTCGGGTCGGATGCAAATACAAATGTCAAATACACTATTCGCACCCAAAACACAATAAATCAGGAAAATACCATAAATAAAGAAATACATGAACTAGAATTGGTATAAATGAACTAAGGTATTACAACTTGTCCCCGGCACGGAGTGTCGTTGGTCGACTTTTCCCCGGCCTGGAGTGTCGCTGATGTTCGACTTGTCCCCGGCACGGAGTGTTGCTAGTCGACTTGTCCCCGGCATAGAGTGTCGCTGGTCGACTTGTCCCCGGCACGGAGTGTCGCTGATGTTCGACTTGTCCCCGGCACGGAGTGTCGCTGATGTTCGACTTGTCCCCGGCACGGAGTGTCGCTGATCGACTTGTCCCCGGCACGGAGTGTCGCTGATCGACTTGTCCCTGGCACGGAGTGTCGCTGGTCGACTTTTCCCCAGCACGGAGTGTCGCTGATGTTCGACTTATCCCCAGCATGGAGTGTCGCTGTTCGACTTGTCCCCGGCAAGGAGTGTCGCTGATCGACTTGTCCCCGGCATGGAGTGTCGCTGATCGACTTGTCCCCGGCACAGAGTCTCGCTGATGTTCGACTTGTCCCCGGCACGGAGTGTCGCTATTCGAATTGTCCCCGGCATGGAGTGTCGCTGGTCGACATGTCCCCGGCCCGGAGTGTCGCTGGTCGACTTTTTCCCAGCCCGGAGTGTCGCTGATGTCCGACTTGTCCCCGGCACGGAGTGTCGCTGTTCGACTTGTCCTCAGCACGGAGTGTCGCTGGTCGACTTGTCCCCGGCATGGAGTGTCGCTGATGTTCGACTTGTCCCCGGCACGGAGAGTCGCTGGTCGACTTGTCCCCGGCGCGGAGTGTCGCTCGTCGACTTTTCCCTGGCACGGAGTGTCGCTGGTCGACTTTTCCCCGGTATGGAGTGTCTTTGTTTGACTTTTCCCCTGCATGGAGTGTCGCTGATGATCGACTTGTCCCCGGCACGGAGTGTCGCTGTTCGACTTGTCCCCGGCATGGAGTGTCGCTGGTCGACTTGTCCCCGTCACGGAGTGTCGCTGGTCGACTTTTCCCTGGCCTGGAGTGCCGCTGATGTTCGACTTGTCCCCGGCACGGAGTGTCGCTGTTCGACTTATCCCCGGCACGGAGTGTCGCTGATGTTCGACTTGTCCCCGGCACGGAGTGTCGCTGGTCGACTTGTCCCCGGCACGGAGTGTCGCTGGTCGACTTTTTCCCGGCCCGGAGTGTCGCTGATGTTCGACTTGTCCCCGGCATGGAGTGTCGTTGTTCGACTTGTCCCAGGCACGGAGTGTCGCTGGTCGACTTGTCCCCGGCACGGAGTGTCGCTGATGTTCGACTTATCCCCGGCACGGAGTGTCGCTGATCGACTTTTCCCCGGCATGGAGTGTCGCTGATGTTCGACATGTCCCTGGCACGGAGTGTCGCTGATCGACTTTTCCCCGGCACGGAGTGTAGCTGGTTAATTCCGAGTCGAAGCATAATTCCGACAGGGAAGACAGATACGCCGAGGCGAAGCATGATTTCGACACGGGGTATATTCTGGGACGAAGCATGATTCCTCCGCAGAGATTGTTGGTTTGATTTGGGTTGGCATTAGCATCGCCATACTGGAATATGGTACCAGAAGCGGATCATCATTTGACATGAGAGGAATTAGGAATTTTGTTTTGGTTTGGCATCATCATTGCTGCACTGGAATAATGCCAGGAGCAACTCATCATTTGCCCCGAGAGGATTTGGGAATTGGTTTTTGCTTGGCATCAGTATTGCTACACTGGAATATGGTACCAGGAGCGAATCACCATTTGCGCTTGCTTATCAGGAAGCGATGGCTTAGGAGACAGGTTTTAGGTCCCTATCACCTAAGACGTTTCAATTTCGTGAGCCGTAAGGGTCTCACAAAGCATTTTCGCCCTACGGTTCGTAAGGATCCCGTAAGTGTATTTTCTCCTTAGGAGTCGTGAGGACCCCCAAGGGTGTTGCTCCTTTGTGAGTCGTAAGGATCTCACGCGGGAATTTTCTCCTCACAAAGTCGAGAGGACTTTGCGAGTGCATTTCATATCTTTTTCACGAGTTTGCGCCCTTTCGGGTTTTCACAAACTCGCCGGCAGTCCTGCTGTTTTTACTCACGGAGCCCTTTCGGGTTTTCATCTGTGCCCATTTTGCTTGTGGACATACCTTTTTTTGCTTTCTTTTTTTTCCTTTTTTTCATCGCCGGTGGGACTTTGAATGTGGTCTCGCCAGTAGGACTTAGGAGAGATTGGGATTGTTTTACGCCCGTGGATTGTATACGGTTTTGCAGGATGTGTGATCCAGACCGTAGGGCCGGAAAAATTTGGGACTTTGTTGGCATCTGCATCGCTGCACTGGAATATGGTACCGGGAGCGACTCATCATTCGCCATTGGGATTTGGAATTTGGCTGGCGTATGCATCGCTACACTGGAATATAGTACCAGGAGCGACTCATCATTCGCCACTTGGGGATTGGGGAGCGATGGCTTAGGAGACAGGTTTAGATCCCTATCACCTAAGGCTTTTCAATTTTATGGGCCGTAAGGGTCCCATAAAAGCATTTTCTCCCTGCGAGTCATAAGGATCTCGTAGGTGTACTTTCTCCTTAGGAGTCGTGGGGACTCCCAAGTGTGTTTTTCCTTCGTGAGTCGTAAGGATCCCACGAAGGTGTTTTCTTACGAGTCGTGAGGATCCCGTAAGGTTTGTTCTCCTCATGCATCGTGAGGACACATGAAGGGATTTCCCTCGTTCCTAGTTTAATGACTTAGGGGTCATCTGTTTCCAGTTTAACGACTTAGAGGTCATCTGTTTCCAGTTTAAAGACTTAGGGGTCTATTGTGCCCAGTTTAACGACTTAGCGGTCATCTTTTTCCAGATTAACGACGTGGTGGTCATCTATTTCCAGTTTAAATACTTAGAGGTCTACTGTTTCCAGTTTAACGACTTAGAGGTCATCTGTTTCCAGTTTAAAGACTGAGAGGTCTACTATCTCTAGTTTAACGACTTAGAGGTCATCTTTTCCAGTTTAACGACTTAGTGGTCATCTATTTCCAGTCTAAAGACATAGTGGTCATCTTTTTCCAGTTTAACGACGTGGTGGTCATCTATTTCCAGTTTAAAGACTTAGAGGTCTACTGTTTCCAGTTTAACGACTTAGAGGTCATCTGTTTCCAGTTTAAAGACTGAGAGGTCTACTGTATCCAGTTTAACGGCTTAGAGGTCATCTTTTTCCAGTTTAACGACTTAGAGGTCTACTGTTTCCAGTCTAACGACTTAGAGGTCTACTGTTTCCAATTTAACGACTTAGAGGTCATCTGTTTCCAGTTTAAAGACATAGAGGACTACTGTCTCCAGTTTAACGACTTAGAGGTCATCTTTTTCCAGTTTAACGACTTAGTGGTCAACTATTTCCAGTTTAAAGACTTAGAGGTCTACTGTTTCCAGTTTAACGACTTAGAGGTCATCTGTTTCCAGTTTAAAGACTTAGAGGTCTACTGTTTCCAGTTTAATGACTTAGAGGTCATCTGTTTCCAGTTTAAAGACTTAGAGGTCTACTGTCTTTAGTTTAACGACTTAGAGGTCATCTTTTTCCAGTTTAACGACTTAGTGGTCATCTATTTCCAGTTTAAAGACTTAGAGGTCTATTGTTTCCAGTTTAACGACTTAGAGGTCATCTGTTTCCAGTTTAAAGACTTAGAGGTCTACGGATGGCGAGCTTGGAATTTTGGGGTAGGGGCCGGCGTCAGCGTTGCTAACACTGAAGCACAGGTGCCAGGAGCAATTCATCATTTGCCTTTTCCTGTTGGGGAGCGATGGCTTAGGAGACAGGTTTAGGTCCCTATGACCCAAGGCTTTTCAATTTTATGAGCCGTGAGGGTCCCATAAAAGCATTTTCTCCCTACGAGTCGAAAGGATCTCGTAGGTGCATTTTCTCTTTAGGAGTCGTGAGGACCCCCAAGTGTGTTTTTCCTTTGTGAGTCGTAAGGATCCCACGAAGGTTTGTTCTTCTCATGCATCGTGAGGACACATGAGTGGGTCTTCCCAATGGACCATAATTCCAAGGGCAGAGACCAACCGCGTAACTGGTGATTACAGTGGGGCATGAGTGTGATGAGAATTATTTGAGCCCGTGGATTGTATACGGTAGTCAATTAGGGGGACCACCCGTAGGGCCGGAAGAATTTTGGGAAACTGGATTTTGGTTGGCGTCTGCATCGCTGCACTGCAATATGGTACCAGGAGCGACTCATCATTCGCCTTTTTTTGGTATTCTTTTTGTTTTTCCGCGATTGCTCTATCATTTCAGCTTTCTTATCACGAAGGTCGCGATTGCCCTATCATTTCGGCTATTTATTCGCGGTTGCCCCATCATTTCATCTTTATTCTCATCTTTATTTTTACTTGCTGATTTTTATTGCGAGTTGCCCCATCATTTCGGCTTTTTTATTATTATTATTTTTATTTACACAATTTTATATCCCCAGTTTAACGACTTAGAGGTCGATGTTCCCAGTTTAATGACGTGGTGGTCAGTGGTTTGCTTATCCCAGCTCCTTGAACTTTAATCTTGGCGGGGTTGTGTTGATGACAGTAGCTCTGTGGCTTGTCGGTACATCTGACGATTGTGGGGCTTTCCCAAGTTTGTATTGGTTCTTCACCCAATCATTGAAAATATAGCAGTCTTCGATGGTATGACTCATCATTCTATGATATGTGCAGTATATGGGATTGCCGGTCATGTTCATTTCATGTGGCCTCTTTGGAACAGGCGGTTGCAGACCGTTGTTCAAGGCGTCCACGAATATTTTGCGGACTTCATCCCTCCTGAAGGAGTATACCTTCTTCTTTCTCTCTATTGGAGTAGGTGCCTTTACTGATGCAGGTCCTCGAGGCCGTTCAGTCTTTGGTTCGCCCTTTTCAGATAATGGCACATGTTTGGGAGGATTAGGTTCCCGAGAGGCTTCGATCTCCATTTGTATGAAATCGGCGGTCGTAGCTTGACTGTTTGCTAGCACGCCTTTAGACAGTTCTATCTCTCCCGTCTTGTATTGTCTTTCGACCCAATCTTTGAAGACGAAGCAGTCCTCAATGGCATAACCTATCACTCTATGATAGGGGCAATATTTTGGGTCGTCGGTCATATTCGCTTCTTGCGGTCTCCATGATTCTGGCAGTTGTAGACCGTTTCTTAGGGTGTCCTTGAATATCTTGTGGACTTTGTCCCTTTTGAAGGAATAGACCTTATCTAGCTTCTCTTTCAGAGGCGATTCCCCTTCGGTGTTTGTATCGGAGGGACTGGAGGCTGATCGCGGCCGTTTTTCCTGAAGGCGCTCCGCTCTTAGGTTGAAGGGGGTATCAGTTGACTGCCTCCGGGTATCAATCCCTGGCTCATGAACCAAAATTTTATTCTGCTGTAATTGCAATCGGGCGACTTGGGTCGCGAGATCTGCCGCGACGTTTGCCAATTCGTCGACCTTGGACTGTACCTTGGCTAACTTCTCATCCCTATCCTGAAGCTACCTCAGAAGCCATCGGAATAACGCTTGTTCTGTAATTCCGGCTATGACAACCGGGTCATTTTTATTGCATGAGATCAATTCCACAGGAACCACGGGCTCCTCTGTCTTATCGGCCTGTGCGGGCTCTTCATCACTTAGATCGAGCCGATGCTGGGTAGCGTCAATCATATCATCACCATGGCTGCGAAGAAGAGGAGGATTCGTTTATTCATGTCCGACCATGTAGACAGTGTGGACCACATACCCAGCCATCTTTTTATCTTTGGCGGCTGATTTCGCGGAGCGGTCCGGGCTTTGGAAATTCATAAATTTTAACATGGCCAGAGCCCTAGCCCTTTTGTTGGCTCTGTATCTGAGCCGCTTCTGCCTCAGCTTCTCTGCCTTGAGCGCATGGCAGGCTTCTGCCCTTCGGAAAGCCGCCATAAGATGAGTGATGGGGAGCTTAGAGAAGATACCCAATTGAGCAGTTGTCAGGGGCATCGTTGGAGCTTGCCCGAGACGCCCTGTTGCTTTGTTGGTGTTGATGGCCTTGCCCCCAGCTGGGGCCAATGAGGGCCGTTCAAACACCGACTTGCGTTTGAGTTGGGGCGCCTTTGAGACCACCACATTTGGCCTCTTGCCTTTCGAGACAGGTTTGTCTGTCACCGGAGCTTGAGGAGCTGGGACGACGTTAGCTGGCACGAACAGAATAGAGCCAAATGGTAGAGGCAGCTCCTCCCACTGTCGCCCGAGACTGGCCGGAAGGACCGTCCTGGCGTCCATCTTCATCGTGTAGGAGATGGGAGCCATGCTGAGAGCTGAGTTCATCATTGGAGACATTGCTGAAAAGTGATTGCTTGAAAACCTGCATGAAAAAGCATTATTTTAGTATAAATATAAACATGTATATTGATTGAGTACGCATGGATATTTAACCCGAAATATGGGAGGAGTGACAGTACTTCCGGGCGTGCCAGAATCTGTAGGGTGTTTTTCGTCACCCCATTGAGATGAGAATACGCGCGTGCTTGTCAGGCGCATTACAGATTCCCCCTGCCTGGGGTAGGCTGGGGTTTATTGATTATGGGGATCCGAATTTCCGGCAGCCGCTGACTAAGCTGCCGTTAATTACCCCTCGCCTTTGAAGCGAGAAAACCTCCGATTGACGGGTTAAACTGGTCATGCGAACTCAACGTACAGTGTTGTGTTTTGAAGGGGGTTTTAGATATATCGGGGGGCCCGCAAAGTTTTTACGGAGGTCCCGCTACCCGGATAGCGGGCTGGGGGTTAAGGGGGCTAGCAGCCTCCTTGCGGGGTGCGGGGCAGCGCCCCGACCCAAAATTTTTGAAAGGGATGGCGTTGTAGAGTATGTGTATGTATACATATGTATATATATATGTATATATATATATATAAGGGAAATGCATCCAAAGGATGCGTGGGGCCAGCGCCAGCGCTTTGAGCGCAAGAGCGCTAGCGCACCACGTGTCAACACGTGGGCGCTCGGGCGCTAGCGCCTTAAGCGCTAGCACTCCACGTGTCAGCACGTGGGCGCTAGCGCTCTGAGCGTAAGAGCGCTAGCACTTTGAGCGCTAGCGCGCCATGTGTCAGCACGTGGGCGCTCGGGCGCTAGCGCTCTGAGCGCAAGAGCGCTAGCGCGCCACATGTCAGCACGTGGGCGCTCAGGCGCTAGCGCTCTGAGCGCAGGAGCGCTAGCGCACCACGTATCAGCACGTGGGCGCTCGAGCAGCAAAAGGGACTTGGTCCCTGCAATGGGAGTTGTGCTCCCATAAAGGAGCACTTATTATTCTCTGTGTATGTGTGTGTGTGTGTATATATATATATATATATATATGAGGAGTTAAACTCCTAGGATGTTCTTGGAGATGCTGAAACGGGCTTCTCCTTTGAGCTCTGGATCTTC
Source organism: Agapanthus africanus (assembly GCA_030015575.1). Taxonomy (NCBI): domain Eukaryota; kingdom Viridiplantae; phylum Streptophyta; class Magnoliopsida; order Asparagales; family Amaryllidaceae; genus Agapanthus; species Agapanthus africanus. The sequence continues at coordinate 11,329,749 of CM057344.1, read as the reverse complement.
CCAAGGTGGGATTTTTAGGAGATGGGTCTCCTTCTTCCTCTGTCGGCGGGATCTTGGAGATCAAGAGATGTGAGATTTTAAAAATCTCTCCTTTCTGAGATCTGAGGGCAGATCAGAGTTCCCCTTTGTGGGTTTTGTGGTGGAAAACTACTTAGTTTTGGAAAAGAAAGAGTAAAACTCTTGATTTAATTCAAAAGAAATGAGAAGGTTTAGAACCTTGGAGAAGGAGCATGAGGCACAAAGAACCCTAGTTTTGGGGGGAATGAAAATTGTATATTAGATATTTTCATCATGTTGCCTTATATAGGCTTACATATTTACATATAGCCCCTTGGGCTTTTCAAAATGGCATTTTGCCTATCCCATGGCTCATGTGCCATTTCCTTTTGCACATAAGCCATGGGCTTACAAAACTTTGGCTTTATACCCATTTTGTTTATATTCATGCATAAAAAATTACATAAAAATTATTTATTACATGATTTCATATTGGCATGGGGGAGGGCCGGCCGCTTCATGTTCGGACTCGACCTGGGCATGGGCCCACTTGATCCGGGCTTGGGCCCACTAGGCTTGGGGTTGACCTTGACCTTGACTTGGTCAACCGGGGTGCAATTTTCGACCCCAACACCGACCGTCCATGTCGCTAAAATAGCAGAACCGACTGTCCACGTCGTTAAAATGGCAGAACCGACTGTCCACGTCGTTAAAATGGCAGAACCGACCGTCCAAGTCGCTAAAAGGGCAGAACCGACCGTCCAAGTCGCAAAAAGGGCAGCACCGATCGTCCAAGTCGCAAAAAGGGCATCACCTACCGTCCAAGTCGCAAAAAGGGCAGAACCGACCGTCCAAATCGCAAAAAGGGCAGTGCCAGCTTCCTAAAAAGCGGGAACCAAATCAAGTCGCCTCTAAGTAAAAGAAGATCCATCAACTTGATGCACACGACCCACATATGGGGTGTGCATTTATTTATGGGGGGCAATTTGTTGGGGTAAAAATTTACACCCCGGTTGACCGAGTCAAAATCAAGGTCAACCCGAAGCCAGGTGGGCCCAAGCCCAGGTCAAGTGGGCCAATGCCTGGAGCGAGCCCGAACATGAAGCGGCCGGCCTTCCCCCATGCCAAAATAAAATTTTTGTAATAAATAATTTTGTTGTATTTCTTTTATTTTATTTTATGAATAAATGTAAGAAAATAGGCATAAAGCCAAATTTTTGTAAAGCCCGTGGCTTATATGCAAAATGAAATGACACATGAGCCATGGGATAGGCAAAATGCCATTTTGTGAAGCCTAAGGGGCTATGTGTAAAGTGTATAGTCTATAAAGGCAAGGATAATGAAAATATCCCAACAACTTTTTTCTCTCTCCAAAATGAATCCAGATCTGAGATCTTTCTCCTTCCTCAAGGTTCTAAAACCTTCTCCTTTCTTTTGAATTAAATCAAGAGTTTTATTCTTCCTTTTTTAAAACTAATTAGTTTTTCACCACAAAACCCACAAAGGGAAACTCAGATCATCCATCAGATCTCAGAAATGAGAGATTTTTAAAATCTCATATCTCTTGCTCTTTAAGATCCTGCCAACAGAGGAGGAAGAAGGAGACCCATTGTAATACCCAGCCCTTTTTCATACACTATAACTGTATTTCTAATTCAGTGTAAATTCATTTAAATTGTTCTGATAACTATTTACTTAGCTCTAAAACTTTTTAAACACCAAACCAAGCAAATTATCCCTTTTATATAGCCCCAAACACAAACCCGTATTTTGTTAATCTAAAATCCTATTTATTTTATTTATAATAGTTCTATTTATTAAAGCCATTTTCCTTTATCAAAGAAATCCAAACTCCTTTATATATTTTTTAGTAATCCCAAAACCTCGGCCCAGCCCACTTCTTCCCTTACACCAATTATTTTTCCCCCCAAATTATCCGGCCCAGCTTTTCCAGCCCGGCCCCCTCAATATTTAATCTTTGGTTTCATTATTTTTCCCTCAAGCCCGGCCTTTCCAAATAAATAAAATCCTTTTACCATTTTAATTGCTCAGCCCATTCTTTTAAATGAATTTCCCCTATTATTTCTTCGGCCCGGCCCTCCTCATCTTCAATTCTTTATTTCAAATTTTCTCTGGCCCATTCCCACCGAGCCCACTCCTCATTTCTTTTAATTGCTCGGCCCGTTCATGAATTTCCCCCTTATTATTTGTCGGCCCAGCCCACTTCCCCCACTTCCCAGCCCCTAACCCGCGCCCGTTTCCCCACTACTGTGCATCTCCTTCATTTTCCAACGGCTAGCCCTTCTCCCGCGCGCGTTTCCTCCGCCTTCTCCGCCGCGACTCGCGCCCACGCCCACGCGCTCGCGTGCCGTTTTCCCCACGACGCGCCCCCTCGTCTCTTGGATCTCATTCACATCCCCTCTTTCTCTCGCCCACAGTCCCGAGAATCCTTCGACCCGCCTCGTTCTCCTTCCCCCTCTCGTCTCCCGCTACCCATCACCGGCCACCCCCTCCATCACCATCACCATCGCCTCGTCACCAACCTCGTACCCCCTCGCTCACTCCTCCTCACGAATCCAAGCCACCATCCCTCCCTTCTCCACTCCACAGAGCCCCTGCACCCACTCCCCTGCACCTGTGCTCGGCCACCCGTGCCCCGACGCCGGTGATCTTCTCATCGTCGTCGTCGTCATCATCATCCCTTTCTCTATACTCTCTCTCTCTCTCTATCTCTCACTCTGCCCCCTCTCCTTCTCTCTCTCCGTGCTGCTCTCTCTCTCTCTCTCTCCCCTGTTCCTCTCTCTGCTCATCCCCTCTCCTTCTCTCTCTCCGTGCTGCTCTCTCTCTCTCTCTCCCCTGTTCCTCTCTCTGCTCATCCCCCTATCTCTCTCTCTCTCTCTCTCGTTTCCCCCTCTCTCTCTCTCTCTCTCTCTCAGCCTACACTCTCTCTCAATCCCCTCTGCTCACTCTCTTTCCCTAATACTCTCTCAAAAAACCATACGAAACCATTTACCTTGCAAACACTCACTGCGGCTTTTACAGGAGCGACACCGTCGACCGTCGTCGACCCCAGTACACTCGCAGAGGATCATCAAGCATCCCTCAATCTCCAGCAACCGTGCAACGGCTCCGGACAACTCCGACGCGAGATCCGCATCTCGATCCAAGCTCGCGCGAATCGGTTCCACGGCGTATATCACGCGTTCGTGACGACGTTGCTGTCTTGCGACCCCGAGACTTCTTCCAGGCAAGTTTTCTACTTGCTTACATGCTATTTACCTAAGTTACGATCTTTAATTACATATATCGTAAAGTTACAAGCCTAAACCAATTATGTGCCATAACTGTTCGGTGTGTGTTCCCAATGAAATCTCTTATCAAATTTGGCGAAACCAGATTGATCTTGTTGGCCCTTGGTGTGATGGATAACATGTGCAAATTTCATTAGAAAATACGACTGTTAAAGATAAAAACGACTACCCCCAAGTTTAACCGTAAAACTGTAATTCTGTTGTACCTGAAAACCGTTAAATTCACCATGATTCAGTTACATACTAGAATAGTACGTTCGAGGGCTCAAATTAAAGCCAACTCGACGAAATTTAACCCTATGCTTGTTTCCAAACATTCCTGTACTTAAATTGTGGTGAAAATTGGATCGGAGTACGATTCTGGACTGCATTCCAGAGCTACTCAAATTGTTGGTTGCTGTACTGTATTGGATACTACAGGATTCCCTTAACTTGTAGGTTGCGGAACTCCGCTGTTTATTATAGATAAATCTGTTAGCTAGACAACACAATTGAATTCATCCTGTTTCGCTACCGTTTGATATTTAATCTGTAATTTAGAAGATCGGGACACATAACAGTCCCAGCAGAATCAGAATTGACATGTTGATATTAAACAGATTATAACTCCTAACGTACAGACGCGATTGAAGATCCATTTGTTGCGTTGAAAACCTTACTGAAAACCCTAGAATTCATTCAACTGTAGCGTCGCTAAATTATGATCCCAACTGGGGTTAAAATGCGTTGCGAAATGGATTCCTGATTCTGAAACCGGATTTCCAGCCGCGTGCGCTTAAAATGAAACAGTTATAACTAATGATCCTGAAACCCGATTGGCTCGAAACCAAATTAGATGGATAGATAACCGAACATACTAATTACTACCTGTTCATCATTTCGCTAAATTTTATACATATGTTTCACGATAAATCGTGCAAGTGATAGACTGTTGTTTTATGATACCTTAGTTGTGCTTCTTATACTGTTCATGCATCATATCATACTTATATCATTATAGTGATAATCTAGTGATATCGTGCATTTACCCAATGTTAGATTTTAGTGGTGATTGTGGGAAGTACGTCAGTGTTCGTGTATCCGTGATTAAGTGAAAGTGATACGTACTTGTGCACAATCAGTGTCCCTTTTATTCTATTGCATTGTCGACGTCTGTGGGATGCGTGTACGTGTGACTATAAGTGGTATGGGACACTTATGGAAGCGCTTGCACGGGTGTTACAGATAAGGCATCCGACACTGCCATTTATCTTAGGTATTAGTCGGGACGTGCTTGATGGAGGTCCTGCCTCCAGTTCTCGTGCAGACTTGTCACGGATCGATTAGTATTTAGGGTGATGGTTAGCGTTTGATGTAAACCACGGGGTGTGGGATAGTTTAAGTGTGAGCTCAACAGAATCTCGGGAGTCCCATGCCGGCTTATATATTTAGGGAGTTATATGGAGATTTACAGGGTACGTGATATATACACCGTGATATTCTTGTTACATGTTGGGCCCGTGGTCCCTTGCCCTTGGGTTCTACCCTTGGGTGGAGGACACTCACGAGTGGTTGACTCTCACACTTGGACTGACGATAGGCTTAGTGACCTGTACAGTGAGACTTAGAGACTGATAGGGGCACTGGCATTTATATTCTTTATATGCTGTGTTGGCATACGTGACATATCGTTATACTGCTTCACTGTTCCGCTGCGTTGATTACTGCACATGCATATTCATGATGTCATTTATTTACTGCTTCATATACCTATTATCACTGTTAGAACTGTCACTTGATTTTATACATATTATATTGCTATTGTGTCGCTCTGACGACCTGAGTATGCATGCTCAGTGTGAGGAGAAGATTTAGCCTGGACCAGTGCATCACAGACTTCCTGACTTGCCGTTCCTAGTTACAACCGTTTGTTCCACTTCAGGTCAGTTTACATTATTGTATTTTTCAGTTACTGCATTTCTCATTACCTGCGCATCGTTTACTGTTTACCATGATAAACTAGAAGCTGAAGTGTGACTACGGCAGGACTTTTCCTTGACCGTAGGAGCATGGCTGGCCTTGTCTACCCCTCGTATTCCGTATTTTGGGAAGCGGGGCGTGACACCCATCTCCAGAAACCCCACTTTGGGAAAGAACTAGGGCTCAAGGGGAGAGGCCCTTCATCAGCTTCAAAACATCCTAGGAGTTTAACTCCTCATATACACACACACACACATAAAAAAAAATAAGTGCTCCTTTCTGGGTGTACAACTCCCATTGCAGGGACCAAGTCCTTTTTGCCGCCTGCTGACACGTGGGGCTCTAGCGCTCAAAGCGCTAGCGCCCTTGCGCTCAGAGCGCTAGAGTCCAAAGCGCTAGCGCCCACGTGCTGGCACGTGGGGCGCTGGCTCTCAAAGCGCCAGCGCTCTTGCGCGCCTAGAGCGCTAGCGCCCGAGCGTCCACGTGCTGATACATGGGGCGCTTGCGCTCTTGCACTCAGAGCGCCGGCGCCCAAAGCGCCAGCGCCCGAGTGCCCACGTGCTGATACGTGGGGCGCTAGCGCTCTTGCGCTCAAAGCGCCAGCACCCGAAACGCTGGCGCTTTTTCCCACGCATCTTTTGGATGCCCTTTCCTTTTTTTTATTTATATATATGTATATATACATACACACACATATGCTCTACACTAAATATACCTCCCCCGTTAGAAAAAAATTCTAACGGGGCGCTGCCCCGCACCCCGCAAGGGGCTGCTAGCCACCTTAACCCCCAGCCCGCTATCCGGGTAGCGGGACCCCCGTAAAAAATCTGCGGGGCCCCCGGTATATCCAAAACCCCTTCAAAACACAACACTGTACATTGAGTTCGCATGACCAGTTTAACCTGTTAATCGGAGGTTCCCTCGCTCCAAAGGCGAGGGGTAATTAACGGCAGCTTAGTCCGCGGCTGCCGGAGATTCGGATCCCCGCAATCAATAAACCCCAGCCTATCCTAGGCAGGGGGAATCTGTAATGCACCTGACAAGCGCGTGCGTATTCCCATCTCAATGGGATGACGATAAACACCCTACAGTTTAGCTTGTTTACTTCTGAGTAAATACATCGCGTGACTCGTCGCGTCCTCTGCCCGTACACCGGAAAGCGGGGCATGACAAATTCATCCGGAATCGATGGCAGAAGAGGACGGTCAACTACCTGTTCACCATCAAGAGCGGAGACTGTAGGGTGTTTTTCGTCACCCATTGAGATGGGAATACGCGTCGTTTGTCAGGCGTACTACAGATTCCCCCTTTCTTAGGGTAGGTGGGAGTTTATTGATTGTGGGGATCCGAATCTCTGGCAGCTGCGGACTAAGCTGGCGTTTATTAGCCCTCGTCTTTGGAGCGAAAGAACCTCCGATTGACGGGTAAAACTGGTCATGCGAACTCAATGTGCAGTGGCCGGATAGTTTCCTTGAACAAATGAAATGCCTTGCGCCATTCCACACTAAGGGTACTTTAAAGTTTTCTTAGGGTTTGCGTGTGTTGTGTTTTGAAAGGGGGTTTTGGATATATCGGAGGCCTCGCAGAGTTTACGTGGTTCCCGCTACCCGGATAGCGGGCTGAGGATCAAAGGGGCTAGCAGCCCCCTTGGATGGTGCGGGGCAGCGCCCCGTTAGAAAAGTTTCCTAACGGGGGACGTATTTTTGGTGTAGAGTGCGCGGAAAATGAGGGGTGAGGAGCGTCTTAAAGACGCGTGCATGGCACGTGGGCGCTTGGCGCCCACAGGTCACGTGCCTGGCGCGTGGGCGCTTGGCGCCCGCGGGTGACGTGCCTGGCGGGTCACAGTGGACTTTGGTAACCCGTAGTACAAGGCTCCGTCGAAAATACTACGGAACAACGATATGAATGTAATTACGTCTTTTAGTGACGACCTCGTGCCATCTTTAACATGTTCCGTACCAGTCTACCCCTTTATAAACCCCATAATGTTTATTGTTTTGATTGTATTGATTATACTGATTGTATTGTTTTGTCTTGTAGTAAATGGAAGACTTACCGAAACCATGATATCAGTAAACGGAATGGATATAAATGGATAGTCATGTAATCAGAGTATATCCATGGTTCGGTTCGATCAATATAGATTGAATTCTGGTATTCGTGGATTCATGTTGTATTGTAGTTATACTTGAATCAAATTCAAGATAGATTATAATCAGATTTGACCATGACTCGAACCGAGTCGGACTTTTAAATAGAATTGAAGTCCTGATTGTTTTGGAGTTATCGGTAACTGCTGCACATGGACGGCAGGATTTGTGTCTTTTTCCAAGACAATTACCGTATGATAACACCGTTTTTAGGTTGTCTACCTTAGATAGCCAAGCACCCATATTCTCCGGCTCCCCGAGGCTCAAGAGAACTGCTCGATTAGCTATAACAGGAAGTCCCTGGCCAGGACTGTTGATGAGATTTACTAGTAAGAGTTATCAGTAGTTTCTCGTACTGTTATAGGCTTCACATCGGCATGACTTATCAAATTACTGAGGTCTGACGATTCCACCCCAGACTCGATATGCGACATATCAGACGAAAAGACCGGACTGTACGGTAAGTGTTATTTATAGGCTTCATGGGAGTTTGGACAAGCTTGCTTGTTGATCTTCTAATCGCTCAATACCTGGGCAGCCGTTACGTCCAGCTAGTACCGACTCGCCGAGAACTCCTAGTTGGTATTATACATATCGTCAGATAGCAGTTCTCTGGTGACACTGGTACAGGTTAGTCTGTAGACCCGAGATCGTCATAGAGTCTTGTGTGATTCCCACTGTACTTTGATTTCCACCTTACCACGTTCAAGAGAACGTGCAAAACGATGGCTTTTGGGTACAGTCCCGAATCACATGGAGGCAATGAGCGATAGGAGGGGATTCGTCACTCCCGGTATTGGGGGTTGATGTTGCGCTGTGCTCAATTGGCTATAATAGGAAATCCCTGGCCAGGGATGATACGGAGATTTACTGATAAGTGTTATCAGTAGTTTCTCGACCCGTTATGAGCCTCATATCGGCACGACTTATCGGTTACTTGGGTCTGACGTTTGCCACCCCTAGACCCGATATGCGACATATCAGACGAAGAGACCGGACTGTACGGTAGCGTTACTGACAGGCTTTACGGGAGTCAGAGCGGGCTTGCTTGTTGATCTTCTGATTGCTCAATACCCGGGTAGCCGTTACGTCCAGCTAGTACCGTTGACGGCTTGTGGGTGCTTGATATGATCATCACCTACTGTCGGCGTATTGACGAGTCTTTAGAGTCCTACACAGAGGTTTACTGGCTCAGGCAAAATGAAGTAGGGGCACATGTGTGATATGTGCAGGACCGAGATTAATACGAGTATGTGATACCGTATTCTATTCTCGTGATTTATGATATCGGTCGGTTATATGAGATATAGCCGGGTTATCGAATCAAGTGTTGATTCGATAAGTTGATACAAATAATATTAGTCGGTCATATGAGATATAACCGGATTATTAAATCAAGTGTTGATTTAATGATTTAATGTATAATTATATATTTGATATATTAATTTACATTAACAAATATTAGCCCACTTAAGCATTTCTTTTCTCACTTATGCATTTAATATATAAGTGATATATATTAATTGTATTTCTTTTTGTGTCATTCTTGATGCCACATGTTGCATGGGTGTATAAGACTTACACCATACTAATGATAATGTATGGTTTATTTATTTAGAGTAAATCAAATATTAGTTGGAAATTAGTCACATGGGTCATCTTAGTGGAAGCTTGTAGAACCATTGACCTAGCCCACTAGTTTTGTCTTGCACTAGATATTTATTAACCCAGCCAATATCTAAACCCATGGTTAAGTCTCTACATGAGTTATATGAGATATTTCTCATGCATGGTTGCCATTCACTCTCTCATCCATTATTTGCTTCTTCTTCTTCATCAAGAGCTTAGCTCTCTAGGTTTTTGAGAGAAGAAGAAAAAGAGTGAGAAAATTAATTCTAAAGTGAGCAAAATTTCTACTTCATCATCCACTACTAGATTAGCCATTTAGTTTAGGGTGTTAGCTTCACTAATCCCTAATTAGTGAAGATGTGGCTTGGGTTAGTGTCTTCTCGACATAGATCATTTTCGGCCTCGAAGACTTCGTGCAAGCCCGTTCCTTTCATCTTATGGAGCCATTCTTGAGTCCGAAAGATCACCACTTGGAGCGAAAGGACTACTACACGGAGCTATTGAAGTTAAGGACCGGTCTACAAAGGTTGTATTCCTAGTTCACTTAGTTGTAATGTTGTTTACACTTTGTATTGTCTAAATCTCTAGTTAAGATTCTAGGGTTAGGATTGTTTAGCATGGCAAAATTTTGAAAATGGCATGGACGATGCCTCCCGAACCCTTGCTGTCGTGCTAGGCATTCCTACAATATATATATATATATATGAAGCATGGTTGTATTTCTATTTTATGAAAATAGAAATGAGGTGGAAAATGATGAGATGTTTGAGTTATGGGTGAAGCATGGCTTTGATAATATTTTATTCATTTGCTTGCACTATTGAAGCATGGTTCATTTGATTTATTGGAGTTTATTCCATGCTTCAATAATGAGAGGTATTTGTTAAGCCATTCTTCACATGAGAAAGGGAGTTAGTTCATTATTCTTCACTTGAATTATTTTCCTCACTTGAGTTTACTCTTGCTCTCCAGCTCTCTTCATCTTCCTCCTCACCTCCTCCAAGCTCAATCCCTCACATGAGTTGTGAAACCTTCAGCTTGTGAGAACCCTAGTGAGCAAACAAAACCCCTATTTCACCATCCTACACTTGATTAGCAATTAAATGTAGTATGTTTACTTTACTAAAGAGTTTAGTGAAGAGGTAGCTTGGATTGGTGGAGCTTTTGGTGGATCATCTTCGGCACGAAGATCTCAAAGGAAGCTCGATTCAACTTCAAGTTGAACCTAGCGGAGTCGCGTGGATTACTATACGGAGCTTTTGAAGAGAAAGACACGGTCTACAAAGGTTGTAGACTCATTGTCTTTATGTAGTTTTCTTGATATCAAGCAAAAACCATAATCTTCTAGTTTAAGATTTTGTTTAGTATTAATTAGCATACCGAAATTTTTTAAATTGGCATCCCTGATGCTAGTAAACCCCAGTGGTGGTGCTAACAAACACTTTCACAGCCTAGAACACGTGTCACCAATTCAGACCCCATCCCCACTTGATCGACCGGCGAAATGCTCAAAAGGGCCGGCACTGCCGGCCTTGACCGTCGCAAATGCCTACAAATTTTTAACCCTAACCCCTTGGCCTCCCCCCACTACTCCTCTTCTGTTTGATTTCTCTGCATTTATCCAAAGAGTGTAATTTCACTCTTTAATTCTATTTTAAATGCATTTTAATTCCATTCTTCAATCCTCAAAAGCCTAATTTCTCCTATAAATACAACATCACATTCTAGCCCTCTCCATTCTGAAATCCATTATAAAAAATTCTCAAATTTTTCCAAATCAAAGAAGTGTACAAGTGGAGTTAGCCCAAGGTCACTTTCCGGCGACAATTCGGGACAATTCCGGCGACACCGCGACTCCACGAAGTTTCCATCTTGTTCCTATACATCCCCTCTCTCTTTTCAAACTGTAAGTCCCCTCTCTTCTATTCTTTTCACATCATAAAACCATCTCTTTTCAAACGACGTCGGTAAGTGGAGTTACCCGACTTTTAAATTCTATTCTCTTTAAAATAACAATTTTTCTTAGGAAACAATTATTCAAATTATTATACCTTGCTTGTTAAACATTAACTAAAATCTTAGAAACCGATTTCACTATAAAACTCCTTGTAAAACAATTTCTATTACACTTTTACGGTTAAATACCAGAAACTTTATATTCGGCATCTTTTATCATATTTTCTTGTATTACCTTTAGAAAAATCTCACAAGGTAATGACCTACCTCTCACAACACACATCTTGACATAGCACGATTATTTGAAAACAATATTTGTTGGATAAATACGAATTTACATTTAAATACCATAAACTATTAAAAACCGTATTCTTTAAATTGTTTTAAATTAAATTCCTTACGATTACGTCTCTACAACCCACTTTTGGAGAATCCGATTTGGTTGGTGCGGGTTATCGCACATCCATAGGACTAGTAGGGCGAGATGCAGACCTCCTCACTGAGCATACGATCTCGATGGAATTTTTAATACATATTTTAAGAAAACGTGATTTTCTAATTAATAAATAAATTCTATTTTTAATAATTATATATTTATAAATATTATCAAAATATCTATTTTATATTTATATAAATTCCATGTTTTCTAAACACAAGAATCACAAGTTTCATGAAAATACCATCAAGAATTCAAATAAGTCAAATTTACACAAAAATACCATATATTATTCAAGTTAGGTATTTATTCACTAGAATACCTCACTTTTAAAATTTAAATCCATGAAAATCATAAATACGATAAATAAATACTTGAGAATTATTTTGAAATTATACTAAAATTATTTTTCATAAAACCCTCTCAAGTTATATTAATTTACAATAAGGACCCTAGTAAATATAGGTTTAAGCGGAACCAATTCTCTTGAGCCTTAGGGAGCCGGAGAAAGTGGGTGCTTGCCTATTTAAGGTAGAAAACTAAAACGGGGTTATCAATGGTAATTGGCTTGGAAAAAGTCATAAATCCTGCCGTCCATGTGCAGCAATTACCGATAACTCCAAATCCTAATTCAGAAATCCAATTCTGTTTAAGTGTCTGACTCAGTCAGAGTCTCGGTCTAATTTGAATACAATCCATACAAGAATACAATTCAAATATAACTCCAATACGACATGAATCCATATATACTGGAACCTGAACATGAATACCAGAATACGTTCAAATATCAACATGACTCGACTGGACCGAACCATGGATATATATTGACTTGACTACATGACTATCCGTTTATATCCTTATCTGTTTACATGAATAATTTAAACCATAGTTTCGGCAAGCCTCATACAACAAATCAATACAATCAATACAATATGCATTAGGGGTTTTTAAGGGGTAGACTGGTACAGAATGTGTTAAAAGTAGCACAATCATGGTCCCTATAATACACCTAACCTAAACATCCGTTGCCGTTGTCCCGTAGGTTTTGACGGGGTCTTGTACTCCATATGCCTTAGTTCACGGAGCAAGTTGGACTCCTCTCGTATACACTGGCACATTCTGTACCAAGCTACAAACAACTACGTTAACATAACAAACATAACCATATATACTTTATCTGTTTTATTCTCTGTCAATTCTTCTTTATCTTTTTTGACTTACTGATCGATTGTTCGTTGACGACATTCCTTTTCCCTTCTTTCTCTGGAGATCGAGCTCAGCCGGGACGATTTGGAGAAGTTCATTAAGGACCCAGAGCTCTAGTTCACTTGTACATACTTTTACTTTCAGTTCATGCCATTGTATAGGCATAGCTTTCCGATATTGTATTTACTTTCCAGCGTATTGTAAAGAATGTTTAATCAATAAAAAGTTGTTGTTAATTTATATCCTTTGTCATTTCTTGTGTACATTTATTATATTGCTTATTTACGCTTAACGTGTTTACTTCTGAGTAAATACGTCGCGGGCCTTGTCACATCTCCTTACCCGTACTCTGAGAAGCGGGACGTGACATTCCTACTCGGACCATCCACAGTAGGTAGCTTCCTGCCCAACTAAGCTGTGGATCGAAAGCCCTCCTCACGAGGCGACCGAGCAGCTTCCTGCTCGGTCCATCCACAGCGAGTAGCTTCCTGTCCAACTAAGTTGTGGATCAAAAGCCCTCCTCACGAGGCGACCGAATAACTTCCTGCTCGGTCCGTCCGCAGCGAGTAGCCTCCTGCCCAACTAAGTTGTGGATCGAAAGCCCTCTTCACGAGGTGGCCGAGCAGCTTCCTGCCCAACAACGCTACGGATCTAAAGCCCTCCTCTCGAGGCTACCGAGCAGCTTCCTGCTCGGTCCATCTGCAGTGGGTAACTTCTTGCCCAACTAAGTTGTGGATCGAAAGCCCTCCTCATGAGGCAGCCGAGCAGTTTCCTGCTCGGTCCGTCTGCAGCGGGTAGCTTCCTGCCTAACTACGCTGTGGATCGAAAGCACTCGCCACGAGGCCACCGAGTAACTTCCTGCTCGGACCATCCCCTGCGGGTAGCTTCCTGCCCAACAACGCTAAGGATCTAACGCCCTTCTAACGAGGCCATCGGGCAGCTTCTTGCTCTGTCCATCCGCAGTGGGTAGCTTCCTGCCCAACTACGTTGTGGATCAAAGCCCTCCTCACGAGGCGACTGAGCAGCTTCTTGCTCGGTCCGTCCGCAGCGGGTAACTTCCTGCCCAACAACGCTGTGGATCAAAGCCCTCACCACGAGGCAACTGAGTAGAAAGGAAGATACCGACCTTCCTACGCTTGGCCATCGACGCGCGACAACCACCTCAACTCCAGGGAGATGGAGGATACCGACCTTCCAACACTTGGCAATCGTTCAAATCTACTCGATGAACAGTCGACAAGTGTGGGAAGGGTAGACCTACGAGCTAACAGGTACTTGCGAGATGTGAAGACATATGAGCTAAAAGTACTTGCAGAATGAAGGTTCGAACAAAAGTATACGAGTTATAGGTTCTTGCACAGTGAGCAGACATTTGGAAAAAGAAGAAAAATGTGAACCTTATTCATGACCCAAAATAAATACAGGGTATTCTGGGCTCCTCAGCCTTACAAAAATGCCCGGAGGCTTACAAAATTCTGAAAAAGAAAAAAATCCCAAGGGAGGAAAGCTTAGGCCGTCCGCTCGGGAAGGATCTCGTCCTGCTCGACACCAGCGTCGGGAACCAAAACTGCGACCTTTAGGTTAGCGCTTCCACCGGCAGCCTCACCCCCGGCGGCCACCCCGGCAACTTCCCCCTATGGCTCCTCCTCACCCATAGGATATTTAGCGCGGAGCTCACTGATATCAATCCCCGGCGCAGACTCCTTGATGGCGTCGAGGGCGCTGTGCCACACGATGACCGCAGATTCGGCGAGATCGGCGTAGAATTGGTCCGACACCTTGTACACCTCCACGGCCTTCTCCGTTCGGCACTCGGTGAGCTTCACCGCGTCCAGAGCCACCCAGATATCCCTCTTGAGGGCGTCCCTCGACTTCTTCACCGAGTGGTAGAAACCGTTCACCTCCTCCAACTTGGCCTGAATAGCCCGGTTGGACTCATCCAAAAGCCGATGAGACTCCTTCATCTTAGAGTTCGTCAGCCCCTCAGCGACCAGACGAGTGTCGAGGAGAGCCGCCTTCTCCTCCACTTGCCGCAGTTAGAGGCGGAGTTCCTCCTCCAGCATGGAGGACTCGCCCGTCCTTTTCATGGCCGGGGCTGCCTCCTCAGACTCCATGGAGACAAAGAGCGCACAGTGGTAGAGGACCTGAAGAAAGAAACAAACGGGTTAGAAAGCTCAAACCGAGAAAACAAGACTTAAAATAATTTCTGAGAAAATTCAAGAACTGACCTGAATCGCCTCCTGGGCTATGGCGGCCACCTGGGCCTTCATGGTCCCCTGGGGTATTTTAACCCCGGCTTCCTGCTCCATGTCAGAAAGCAGGCTGTCGGCGACTGAAAGCCCTGAGGGAACCTCAATGCAGAAGTCGCCCTCCTGCACTGGGGTCCCAGAAAGAGGAGGCCGGGAAACCGTCCGCTTCTGCCTCTTGAGGGGGGCTTCGGAGGGCTCGGCCTTTTCCTCCTCCTCTTCTCGCACCCGGAGCGTCGGGTCCTGCGAGTGCTTATGGCTCCCCCCATGGCATTCTTCTGGAACTCGGGGAGCGGCGGAAGGATTTGACGGGGGAGTTAGCCTCGAGGCTGAGCTCTGACTTGGTCGAGACGAGCTTGCGTCCCCGGCCTTCTTTCCCTGGGTCTTGGCGGCCAGGGCGGCCAGGATTTTTGTTCGGTCCACGGGCTCTACAAAAAAAAAAAGAACACACAAACAAAGGGGGTTAGTAACACAAAAACAGCAAAGGAAACATGGCAAAGTCTAAATGGATCGTCGAAAGCCCTAACTTACCCAAGAAACATGCAAGACTGAGTCCAACCCAGCTCAGTGCCTGCTCGGATAGCAGGACATCCGCCCGTTGGATCGGCTCCCACTGGAACACCACCCTTACTTCGGGGGAAGTCGTCTGCTTTGCCCTCGGGCAGTCGACCATGTGCCACCGTGTAGGCACAAGCCAATTCTCGCCCTCAGGCGGCTCAACAAATATAAACTTCTCCTTCCATTCATAGATGGAAGAAGGGAAAGCTACTACCCCCGACCCGGCCACTTCGCCCCTGAGTTTTTTGAACGAGAAATACACCCAGCTCGGCCCATCCTTACTGGTGCCGGGATGATTCTTATAACAAAGGAAAGAGACAAGGAGAGTCAAGCTGAAGGGGTTATTTTCAAGTTTTAACCAGACCAGAAACCCAAGGAGAATTCTCCACGAGTTCGGAGATAGCTTGCCCGGGGCAAGATGAAAGCAACGAAGAACCCCGCAGACCCCAGTTGGGAAGGGCAGACGCATTCCTGCCCGGAACGCTTCCAAATACAGGGTAATCTCCTTGCCCTGCACTTGATCTGTGCTCGCTCTCTCTAGCTAAACGGATGGAATAGTTAGAGGGAATGTGGAATCGAGCCCGAATTTCGGAAAGCTCGTCCAGACTCTTCAAAATAGAGGGCGCATTGTGGATGTTCCCGATGCGCACCTTGGGTGCCCTTGTCGCCGCCCGAATGCAAGCGACAGGGGCGGCCCTGACTCACCGAGGAGAAATCAACAGAGGATCCGATCTAAAGGAAGGAGCGCCGGGCAGTCTTCAACAATGAAAGAGAATTTGAGTAAAGTGTCAGCCCTAGGATAGCCCCCTCTGTTGGAGATAGTGCCCTCAGAGTCAATTATTGGATCACAGGCACGTGATTGCAATAATTGAGGGAGGACCTATCCCGGTAGGACAGTCTTACTCAAGATGATAGTATGCTATCTGGTTTATCTTTATTATCGTGTACTGTTTTAGGTGACCTTACAGGTCTCTATTACACGTTGATAGAGCCCCTAGGATTCTTGCTTGACTGCCAGCAGTATGAGGGTGATCATAAACGTGGGAGCTGGTAGTCTATAAGCACATCCTTAAAAGGTCCCTAGTCGTGGCGGTTTCGAGACAGGGCATCGATACTCCAGAGTAGACTAGTATATACAGTTGAGATCCCGACGAGGGGCGGTGGCCGGTCTCACAAGCCACTGGTGTCAGTTGGTTCACCTAAGATGTATACAGGTGCTCATTGGGTTATGAGTACACCGGACAGGACTCGCCGGGAACATGCTAGTTGGTCTTATACCTGACGTCAGATAGAAGTTCCCTGGTGACATGTGTACAGGTTAGTTCATCGACCTGAGGATCGTCATTTGTCTCTTGTGAGTTCCCACTGTACTTTGATTACTACCCTACCACGCTCAAAGGAGACGTGCAAACAGGTTTTAGTTGGGTACAGTCCCGAGCCACATGGAGGCAGTGAGCGGATCTTCAGGGGTTCGTCTCTCCCGGTATTGGGGGTGAGGTCGCGCTGTGTCTAGGAGAGCCATTACACAAAGCCCTCGGCCGAGGCAGGAGATTTACTGGTAGGTATTCCAGTAGTATCTCAGAGTGTTCTGGGCTACACTCCGACACGACTTGTACCGCTTTTGGGGGGTCTGACTTTTACCAACCCCCTAGGCCCGCCATGCGATGCTCATAGACGAACGGACCGGACTGTACGGATATTGTCACTGACAGGCTCAGTAGGGTGTCAGGATGAGTTCGCTCATCGACGTCCCTTTTGGTCAATAGCTGGTAGCCCGTTACGTATGGCTAATACCTCTGACGTGCTAGTGGTTAAATCCACAGCCATAGTATTGACTAGTCTTTAGAGTCTCCCACATACAGTTACTCAAGTTTCGGGCGAAACGCTGTAGAGGCCGTATGGAGATATGGCAGGGTTCGATCAGATACGTGCGGTATTGCACGGATCATGATCGGACGGTTAATACTAGCGGGCTTTGGTTTAAGCCGGATCTTAGTATAGTACAGTGTAGATTTTGTCTCATTGCATTTGTATTCGGTCGGAATACAAATGCGGGTATGTATATACAGTAGCGGGGTTTTCCTATAATTTATTACAGGATCGGTTTTCCGAAGTTGCCAGTTTGCTTTCCGTTTCGGCCATATTTCTTTGCATCTTCCATTGGCTGAAATTTGGTGGAGGAGGCCTTATTTGCATTTGTGCAAATAAGCATTTGTGGAGGGTGTTATTTGCATATCCTTGCTTCATGATGGTTGCACCATCATTTGACTTCTTTTGACCATGATGGCTTGACTTTTAGAGTCATGATTGTTGATGATGATGAAGGGTGATGGTTGGTAGAGTGTTGGACTTTGTTTGTGATGATTTCTTCTCCTGATCACACATCATTCCTTCTTGCATGATGGTGTGGCTCCCTCATTCTTTTCACTCCACTCCCTTTTGTTTTCCTCATGTGATGAGGCCGGCCACATAAGGATAGGGGGCTGAAATTTTTTAGGTGGGGGATTTTTGGTTCTCTTGATGTTTAAAAAATCCCCAAGTTCATCTACAAAATTCCACATCTCATTCCCTCCACAAAAGGCAGCTTCCACAACCCCAAATGAGACACAAGTTTTACACTATTCTACAGCAAATCTTGGGCATGTCGACTCGCCAACTTCGTGCCCGAGTTGCCTCGGTCCAGAGGAGGGAGCCCGTAAAAGAAGCCGGCGACGTGGTGCCTTTCCGGCGAGGAGGTGGAGATCGGACATTCCGCGGGAGATCGGGATGACGACAAGAAGACCGAAGGACACGGATCGCTCGGTATATCTCTATACCCGTTCTTTAGTTAGCTAGGACTAGTTTAATGGCCGGATCCGGGACTTTTGTGCGTGGTGGTGCCGGTTATAAAGTTAAAGTAAATCATCGCTTCCGCATTTTGGCCTCGGAAAGACGGCCGAGGCGCCGCCGTGCACTTACAATGGTATCAGAGCCACGCCATTAATCTAGTCTAGCTTTGTCTAATGTGTTTAGATTTCCGATCGAACAAAAATCCCAAAACCGCATTTTCATGTACATCTGTTCTCTGTCGATTTTGTTTTGGCTCAGAAATTTTTCAGTGTATTGCAGAATGACATGCAGGGAGTTCTAAGATCTCTGTAAAAATTGGGTCACCTTTTGTTACTGTTCAGCCGCGGAACCGCGGCCAAAGCTGTGCTTGGGCCGCGGTTCCACCGCCATTTAGTCTCCTCACTGGACCAATTTTTTACAGAGGGTCTTGGACAGGGAAATTGGGGTTTTGGCATATTCTTTTTGGGCCCAGAATTTCTTTAAGTGCTACAGTAGTGCTTGGGGGCCCACTTAGGAAAATTTGATCGATAAAAAATTTTAAACACATTAGTGCACAGTATTTACATTATATCTGCGACCGTGAATGTCACTCGATCGGTAAATCCTGTCTATCTGCTATAGCCCGGTTAGACGGATTTGCGAACGTGACAATCACGTTGATGTTCTGTGTTGTGCTGTGATGTTGCGGATTGGTCATTGGGGATAGCCTGGATGCAATATTAGTATAATTTTTGTTGTATTATGTACATTTGATATTGCGGAGCGAGCGTCCGACATGTGGACTGCCGTCACTGCCTGTTTGTATATTATTCTTTTGGGGCACGACCGGGTCGAGGTCGATGTACCCGTTGTATGTATATTTTACTTTCTGTACTAGGATTACCCCGCGGAGGGGTGCACGGGTAGCCGAGTTCAAGAGGGCAACGGGCCCGCATCTCATGGCGTTGAGACGGAGGGGGCCTCACTCTAGAATTGGCGAGCTATTCGCCGCACTCGTAGGGGGTACAGGTTGACCCAGGAGGGGTGCCCAAGTTACCAGATTCCGTGAAGTGCTGGGTGGTCCATTCACGTTGCTGAAGGAGGCTGCCTCGCTTCAGCTTTTGGCGGGTAACTTGCCACGCCCGTGGGGGTCTAGGATTTCATTGCACAGGCTATCCACACGACCAGGGGAACGTCGGGTTTCAGTAGCGGCTTTGTGAAACCCGGGGATCCCAGATATCTGTATTGTTCTATGATGCTGTACATTTCTGTGATGTTGCATTTTATCACGCCTTGAGCGAAATATTATATATTGATATATATACTAGTAGATGTTGTATATGTTTTGCATCCGCGCTAGTCCAGTCCCCGCTCTGTCGTTAGTTAACTAACCTAACGGGTAATGACGGGACCCAGTGGCGAATGCGGATGGCATATACGTACGTCATTATTTTCGTTCTTTGTAGTGTGATCAATTGATGGGACTGCGTTGATTCGGATCAATGCAAGTTAAAAACAAACCTATTCTGATGTTGTTGGAACATTTTTCAAAAAGCTGTTATTGCAAGGGCGTTCTCTTTTGTTTTGCACAGTGGTATTCGGTTATGAATATCCATCTCCTCAGTCGACGAGGCAAGGGCCGAGATCCCTTCACCGGGAGTGACCCCTTGGACAGAAGTTTGCGTCAGGGCAATAACTTCACTATAGTCGTTTACTTTTGCTTTGCATCGTGGTATTCAGTTGGAATATCCTTGTTCCCCTCCGAATGACGGCGCACAAGACTGCGATGTCTTGGCACTGAGACTCGGGGCAGATGCTAATTGGTGCTATCCGTCCACCTCTCCGAAGATGCCAAGTTGAATTATGGCACCGTGTATCGAAGGTTTAGACGGATGCGTCCGATGTAGCAGACTTCGTCAGATTCCCCCTCGTTTGAGGGGTTTTTGATTGTGGGGACGCTCTTCCCTGCAGGCGCAAGCCCCTGCAGTTAATTACGCTACCGCATTGCGGTAACAACTTTTTCCTTCTCCAGATGGTCACTTCGTGTCGTGAGTGTTTGTTTTGTTGCCCGTGGATTGTTTACGGAGACTGAGTTATGTCGTCGCCCGTAGGGCGTGGACTAGTCCAAATCCGTATTATCTTAGATTTGGGTTTGGGGTTTGGTTTGAGGATACGTCAGCCGTACTCGAGGCTAAGATCAACTCAAACGTTTGTTAAGGATACGTTAGTCTCACTTTGAGACTAAGATCAACTTAACGGGATCGTTTAGATCCGACAAAAGAGCATTTGGGGGCTCCATTGTTCCAGTTTAGGGACATAGTGGTCCATCGTATGTATGGCCGTCGAGATCCATCACCTCTCTGACGACGTTGAAGGATTACAACGACGGATGTCAGAGGAGTTCAGAGATGTACCCTCAAGCCAGAGTCAATTGGGGGGATTCATAGTCCAGTCTGTTTGAAGGTTTAAGGATACGTTAGCCATCTTCGAGGCTAAGATCAACTTAAACGGGATCGTTTAGATCCAACAAAAGAGCACTTGGGGGCTCCATTGTTCTAGTTTAAAGACATTGCGGTCCATGGGTAGTTTAAGGACATTGCGGTCCATTGTTAGTTTAAGGACATTGCGGTCCATTGTTAGTTTTAAGACATCTCGGTCAAGGTTAAGGACGTCGTAGTCCATGGGCTTAAGGACCCCACAGTCCATTGTTAGTTTTAAGACATCTCGGTCAAGGTTAAGGACGTCGTAGTCCATGGGTTTAAGGACCCCACAGTCCATTGTTAGTTTTAAGACATCTCGGTCAAGGTTAAGGACCTCATAGTCCATGGGTTTAAGGACCCCACAGTCCATTGTTAGTTTTAAGACATCTCGGTCAAGGTTAAGGACGTCGTAGTCCATGGGTTTAAGGACCCCACAGTCCATTATGTGCTCTGGATGCTTCACGCGGGTTCACTGCCGTGCTCTGCGAGGACCAGGCTCCGCTCTGGACGTTTTCCACGGGGTCAAAGAGTGACATTATCCGCGTTCCACGTAACCAGGAATTTGCATTAAACACGGGTTTAAGGACCCCGCAGTCCGTATCAATGTGTGGTCGTCGGGACCCGTCACCTCTTTGAAGACATTGAGGGATTACAATGCCAAGTATCAAAGGAGTGAAGAGATGTACCCTAGAACCGGAGTGGATTAAATAGTCCTTGGCCCAATTTGGGATCAAGACGAATTAATTATGTTATGAGTCCATTGGCCCAGTTAATCACAAATTGAGGACTTATGGCCATCTTGGGCTAAGTCCAATCAGAAGAGGCTTTGCCTCCATCCATTTAGTCAATTGGGCCGAAGCCTAGTGTTAAACACTACAGAGCAATCAGTGTTGAACACTGGGAATGAGGTTGACAAGTTAGTGTTTAACACTAAGAGATAATTGGTGTTAAACACCAGCAACAAGGCTTTTCAAATTAGTGTTAAACACTAAAACAGATCAGTGTTGAACACTGCAGATAAAGCTTTTTAAATAGTGTTGAACACTAAGGCCCAACAGTGTTTTAACACTGGGTTCGAGAGTTTCAATTTAGTGTTAAACACTAAGACAAGAGGGGTCACGTGGCAGCACGTGAGAGCGCCCTCCCTTCATTTATTCTGCTGAGATTATCGCATCTTTCAGAGCATCACGTGCCATCACGTGATGGGCATTCAAATGCCTATGTATTAGAGCTTCTGCCAAGGGTCACGTGGATCACGTGGGGTGCTGCCTCAAAGGGACTTTCTGTAGATCTCTTGGGGGGTCACGTGATGACACGTGACCCTGCCTCTATGTATTTTGTTTAGAGGCTTTGTTAATCTTTTTTCAGGAATTAAATTCCTCGAGCTGTAAATTTCAGAGGAATTAAATTCCTACTTCCTTTCGAAGACTTATATTCTGGGATAGAGTTTAACTCTGAATTTTCTGTAGGAATTAAATTCCTCATATATGTGAAGAACCAAATAGGGTTAAACCCTAACAAAGCTTTTTTAAGGAGTTTAAACTTCCATCCTCTGTTAAATTATGATTAAGGGAATTAAATTTCCGCTGCTGCAACAGAACTAGGTTCTTAATTAGGGTTAAACCCTGTTTCTTTTTATTCTGAAGGAATTAAATTCCCATGATACAGGGGCAAGCCCTAATTTTATTTTAAAGGAATTAAATTCCTATAGTTCTGTGAGAATTAAATTCTCGTGCTTGCATTCCTTCTCTATGTTTTGGATCTGCATGGCAGGATCTCAACCCATTGAGAATTAAATTCTCAACCTTAAGGGGAGATGTGCACTTTGCAGATCCTCTATCAAAGAGAGAAGAAATATGTTCTTCTGTTTTTACATTATCAGAGTTAAACTCTGTTGAGAATTAAATTCTCTTTCTTTCAAAAGGCCTTCCCTTTCTTACCTAGGGTTTTTTGCAGAAGATCCGAGTCTTTTCAAAATATCAAAGCTCTCCTCCTTTTCTTTTTTCTTCTCTGCGTATGTATCTCTCTCTGTGTGTCTCTTGGCTCCTATTTATAGGAGAAGCAGCCGAATCAATCAGTTTTTGACGAATCTTCATTAAGAGATTTGATTTGCACCCATCATTTGTTTTGGACCTTTGGATTATTAGGTGAATTTTATTCACCATTGGATTTCAAATCCAGGGGTTCCCCTTTATTATTTCGGTTAGATTTAAAAGGGGAAATCTTTCCAAACCCGAGATTTTCCCATAGATAGATCACCTCTGAACCTTTAATTCGATTGGTTCCAGATAGTTGCTTTGCTTTGGAAAGATTTGAATTTCTTTCAGAATTTAATTCTGTTAACACAATGGGCTTTGAAAGCCGGTCACGTGTGACCACGTGACTCATGGTCACGTGTGGGCACGTGACCCCCTTTGGAATGAGCCTTTTCCTTTCTTTCGCGCTCTGTCTTCTTATTGCTGCTTAAACGTCACGTGCTGCCACGTGACCCCTGGTCACGTGTGAGCACGTGACCCTTGTTTGAACTCTCTGTTTTCTTGGTTCAACTGGAGAACGAGTCTGCTGTCTTGAACGTCACGTGGCAACACGTGACCTCGTCTGAAGCCTTTTCCTTGACTTGATCAAGGAACCGGTTTTCCTTTGACACTTGCATTTAAATGTCACGTGTCGCCACGTGACCCTGGTCACGTGGGAGCACGTGACTCTTTCTGAAGCCCCCTTTTCTTCAACGTAGTCAGGAAACCGAACTTGCCTTGATGATGTTTTTAGGTGTCACGTGCCAACACGTGACCGCTAGTCACGTGTAAGCACGTGACCCTCTTCTGAAGCTTTTCCCAGAAGCTTTCCTGATTTTAAATCAGGCAACAAATGCCCCCACAGCGTTGTTCTCACGTGTCTTCACGTGAGTGCAACGCTGTCACCTCTTGTGACCATTGGATTCCTCTAGGGATCTGGGGAGACGAAACGTTTTCATTGTCTTCTATAAATACCTCTGTCTCTTCATAGGAGCCTTCACTTTGTTCATCTTCTTCTTCTGAGAACTTCTTCTTTGAGAATTTAATTCTCGCTTTCAGAGCTTAGTTCTCTGTCTTGAAACAATCTTCAGAGTTTAACTCTGTTCGAAAGGAATCCTTTTTCCTCAGGTAATGTTCTTGGACAACGATGGACCTTCACATTTCTCTGGATTTTAAATCCAAAACAAGGGTTTTTACCCTTTTTTCTTTATATTTTCCATAAGAACATGAAACTGCTTAATCTTCAAACTGTAGATCTTTTAGGGTTTAGATGATCCTTGGGGAGATGATGATGGCGTCTCAACTCCATGGAATTTAATTCCATCAAAAAACATGTTTCTGGGAATTTAATTCCCTTTTCTCAATAAGGAATTTAATTCCAACGAAGAACTCGATTTCTTCACACAGAGGCTTCCTGGGGTCTCTTGGCCCGAGGTTGTTCTTCTGCAATTAATGCGATGGGGGTTTTGCAATGATGTCTTCTGTGGGAATTTAATTCCTTTGATTTTGTTGGGTTCGTTGTAGAGCCCTAGACGGATCTTGTTGAGGGGAATGTGCATGGTCATCATTTTTTATTAAATGAGGATATTCCCTTTGTTTTATTGTAACTGTTTGGTCTCATTATTAATGAGCCATCATCCGGATTCTGTGGGGCCCATATATTTTGTGGCCAATGGTCCCAGGAAACTTTGCTGTTGTTTTCTTCGACTAGTCTTCATGTTCGTGCATGAATATATATTGCTAACTTTCTTTTTAACGGTCTTCCTTTACCGGATTTCAGGTGCAATGGCTTCTGTTCCACGCTTTCCCTTTTCTCGCTCGGAGGCCGCTTTTCCTCAGTCACCATCTGATGAGGAAGCGATGGCGATGATTCGGGCTCATGATCCGAACTGCACCAACCTTCTTCAGTGGGGATCTTGGTATAGTCAGATTATTCAGGGCCGCCGGAGTTTTCTTTGCGCGGTGCCAACGGAACCCACTTTCCCATTTTTACCGATGGATCCTCCGAGGACGGTTTTTGCTGTGGAAATGCCCAACTGGACTCCAACGGGGAGGCTGGAGCCTTCGACGACCGGCATACCGAATCACCCGATCCCGGCCATAGACATCTTGGGACGGCGTATCTGCCAAGGTGAGGCCCACCCGTGGGGGCAAATTTATAAGATAGGGCTCACTCCTAGGCATCCTACGGGCTACCTTCTCTGGGCTCGTTACATCCTTTCTGCTCATCGGGCGCGGTTGCAGAAAGTCGGGCTTTATCAGGCCATATACGCGTCACTCTTTCATTATAAGTCCCCGCATGCCTGGTGGGTTAAGGCGTTTTTAAACCAATGGAATCTTCCTACCAACACTTTCATCTTAGGAGATCGTGAGGTCTCGATCTCTCTTGCAGAGTTTTATGAAATCTCGGGATTGCCAATCAGGGGCGCACTGTATGAGGAGTTGTTGCCTCCTGACGAGTATGTCTTCGAGCCCGAGTCTGCACCGGTTGACGGCCTGTCCGCTGAGAATGCTGTTCGCCATAAGCGCCCCAGTTTAATTAAGGCCCTAGGCATCTTCGACCGATTATTCACCGAGTCCGGGGAGCAGGGTGTCACTTTTAAAAACTTCATTTCCTGCTTCCTTCGTGAGGATATCATATCGAAGACTGCTCCGAAGTTTGCTAACATCAGAGACCCCTTTGGGTTTGGTCCGAAGAAGCTACCGACTGCTGAATCGGACCTGCCACAATATTATATTCCCATCGTGTCGCCGATGTCTTTTGAGTCCGTTGCGGCACCCGGTATGGATGAGGAAACATTCTTTGTGGGGTTTGTCAGCGTTTGGCTTAGCTGGTTCGTTATCCCCATGCATCGCCGCTTCATGAGAGCCTCGGTCATCTACCCGGCTCATCGTATTGCTGAGGGGACGCGGTTGGCCATCGGCATCCCGGCCTTGGCGCACCTCTATAATGGATTGGGCACCGCAGCTAATACCTCTACACCTGGCGTGGATGTGGTAAACTTTTCGCTTCATTATTTCACGTCCTGGATCGAAATGCACGTATTGGGGGCTTTCGCCATGCATCAGAGGCCCTCATTTTACGATGCCTACCCCTTTCCACGACTTATGCGGCTAGTGGATGCTTCTGCCGCCGACCCGACTCAATTCGGGGCTATTCGGGTGCTAATTTCTCCTCATGCCACCGCTGGCGGGTTGGTTTTTACTGATCGGGTCTTGTCTACTCCTTCGGGTCCCGTCCAACAACTCTGGGACCAGTCGAAAGACAACGCGCCTTCTCTGAATCCCCGGGAGGCCACGCATTTGTATGCAATTAGACCGGGTTACTTGGTGTTTCGCCAGGACAGTGCGGCTCTTTTCATGCGGTACAATCCGCATCGATTTACCCGACAGCTCGGATACGACCAGGGCGTTCCTTTCGAGGCTTTTATAGTTGCCCCGATCCCTTCGCTCGATGCTGTTCGCGATGCCGCTCATCATTTCATGAGGCTGAACACCGGCTCTTATTTCATGGTCCCTGAAGCCGAGTACATGCCCCGATGTGTAGGTGCATTTACGGGTTGGTATCTTCATCGGGTTAGCCCAATCATTCTCGAGGAGAGGAGGGTGCTTCTCGGCCACGATGCCCCTCCTCTGGTTCCTGGGGCTAAGCTACGACCGAGGGTTCCAGTCTGCTTTCCTTTGAGGGAGATTGGCACCGCGCTCATTCCGGGGGAGTCCGGGGTAGACCTTACTCCAATAGCTGGTATGCCCTTGGGTTCTCGATCACGGGGTAAACGGGCTCCGGTGGTAGCACCCCTGCCGGTGGCGGCACCGCCCCTCGTGGTGTCGACAATGGCGATATCGTCCTCGGTTGTGGCACCGAGCGATAGTAACAGGGATGAGGGCGCTGAGGGCGATGTGGGCCAGCGCCGCCATAAGGCTTCGCGAGGGAGGAAGCGGTCATCCTCAGCGACCGGCTCCGGGTCTAAACGGCGGAGAAAAGCGGCTGCTGCCCCGCTTGATTCTGTGGTGGAGTCTGAGCCTATCCTTGAAGACGAACCATTGGCCCTGCAAGGGTCAGACGCGGGACTTCTCTTCCCGAGTTCAGCTGATGAGGAGGCTGCGCAGTTGGCCGAGGCCATACGGCGCTCAAAAGACGCGTCTCATAACGCCAAGGTTCCGAAGAAGTCTTACCCCGCTGTAATCTTCTACGAAGACCCTTCGTGGATTCGGCGGCGATTTATCGGCCCTTTGGAGGAATGGGGGGAAAGGGCTTTGAAGCAGGCCGCTTCAGAAGACGCAGCTGATGCACTCTCTTTGTGGACCGGCGATCATGAGTCTACTCTTGAACCCCGGCGAGCCCACCTCCTTGAGAAGGAGCAGCGGCTTGAAGAAGCCATATTGAGGGCTTCTTTGCGTATAGGTACGTTGTGCTTCCTTTGTAGTCTCTCCGATTATTTATGCCTGTGCATATATATCATTACTCTTATTTGAATCGTGCAGAGTCTTCGATGCTGGGGGAGCTCCCTACGGGCCCATTAAAGCTAAAGCCCGCCAAAATTCTCAATGAGGCCTTGCTGGATATGGAGGGGGCTGACGAGGCTGCTCCTCTCATGGTGGAACTTCCAGCGGCGGTTCTTGGCCAGGGAGTGCTTGCCCCTTTGGAGGAGGCTCCTTTGGAGGCCGACGCCCCAATGACTCCTACTGCGAGCGGCCCAAAGGCTGGGAGCGAGGTAATCGGGACTACCCTCTCTTTGTTGGAGCCTGAGGTCATGGCGGAGAACGTTGAAGCTGCTATCCCCCCGGCTCAGAATGGGAGGACTGTTGAAGGTACTCCTCTGTGTTTTAATTTAGCAACCCCTTCATAGTCTGAATTCTTTTATCTTTCCCAGAATTGCGCGGTTTGGCGGCCACGATCGCGGATCTATCGCCCCGACAGTCATTTCAGCGTTTATTGGAGATGGCAGCTCCGCAGGCGATCTCCCCTCAACGCATTGTCCTCGTCTGGGCAAGGTTGGTGTCGTCCATCCCTTCTCATAGCATCGTCGTTATTTTGCGTACTGACATTGATGTTTTCTACAGTTCTGGAAGCCGATGATGAGGTCGAGGTTCTTGAAGGGCCAGGGGAGCCTTCAGCTCCTACTTGCACGACTGTCGGTGAGTAACATCTCATTGCACTCTCACTCGTTCTTTGATTAATAATTTTGTTGACGTCTTCCAAATTTGAACAGCTCTGCCAGTCTCCACGGCGTTGGAGTCGCGCATCGTGACGCCGCCCGGCCCTTATGCCTTGCGGGCTTCAGAACGCTTGGCCCAATTAAGCCTCGTCTCCTTGTCGTCTCTGATCGAGGAGCTTCGTGCTGGCAGCACGACCACGGCTGAAGCATTCGCTGCCGAGGCTAACGGTTCTCTTCCTTTTCTTGCCACCTACCACAGCGAAGAGGTGGTGCGAGTCTGGGTGGAGTTCTGCCGGCGAGTGGAGGCTTGCCTGCACACTCTCGAGTGTTCTCGCCTTTCCTCGGAGACCGTGGCTGCAAAGGCGGAGTTACGAGGGCTGATAGCACGGTGCGCGGCCAACATGACGTCATGTGAGAAGAGGCTCGGTCGCAAGTTCTCGGAAAGGGAGCTAGCCTCCAAGACGCTGAGCGAGCTTCAAGCCAATCTCACAGCCAGGGCCAACAAAGCGTATGAACTCTGGCGGGTGCTTCAGGAGTCCATCAAAGAGGTGGTGGCTCTCGACAAAGCTGCCACGTTTACTCGTGAGAGGGTTGAGGCTCATAAGGCCACTGAGAAAGAGCTTGAAGCCCGGCTCGCTTCGTATCAGGCTCAGCAAGCTCAAGCGGAGGCTCGTCTTCTGGAGATCTTGCGTCATGAAGCCGTGGCTCAGCAAAAGCAGGATGAGCTGACCAAGCTGCTGAATCGCCCGCCGGCCTGAAACATTTGTATCTTTTTCTTCCCTTTTGTACATACTCATGGATGAGAGTATTTTCTTTTTGTTTCTTTCATGAATTGTACTTTGTACCCATTTTGGTTTATGAATAAAAGATACATTTTTTCTTCTCAATGATGTGTCCCCTTTTCATTGAATGTATTCTGCGGATATTCTATCTTGATCTCCTTGCAGGACAGCGATGGCTCATAGTTTAGGGTTAAGATCTGCTTCCTAAGACTTTTGCATTTTATGAGCCACGAGGGTCTCACAGAGAGTTTTTCTCCTACAGGTCGAGAGGATCCCATAGGTGTGAGTTCTTCTTAAAGATCGCGAGGATCCTCAAGCGAGTTTTCCCTTGAGAGTCGTAAGGATCTCACAAGAGGGTTTTTCTTCCTTACAGGTCGTGAGGGCCTGCAAGTGTTGGATGCGGTCACCCTTGTCCGTGTTTTACGGAGTCGGGAGTTTCTCAAGGTATCGTAGTTTAAAGACGTCACGGTCAAGGTTAAGGACCTCATAGTCCGTGGATTTAAGGACTCCACAGTCCGCTGTTAGTTTTAAGACATCACGGTCAAGGTTAAGGACCTCATAGTCCGTGGATTTAGGGACTCCACAGTCCGCTGTTAGTTTTAAGACATCACGGTCAAGATTAAGGACCTCATAGTCCGTGAATTTAGGGACTCCACAGTCCGGTGTTTGGTTGCAGGGACCCGTCACCTCTTTGAAGACGTTGAGGAATTACAACGCCGGGTATCAAAGGAGTGAAGAGATGTACCCTTAAACCAAGGCAAAGTCTGTAGGGAATCGGGGTGGTTGATCGTTAGTTTTAAGACATCACGATCGAGGTTAAGGACGTCATAGTCCGTGGATTTTAAGGACTCCACAGTCCGGTATTTGCTCTGGATGCTTTACACGGGTTCACTGCCGTGCTTGGCGAGGACCAGGCTCCGCTCTGGACGTTTTCCACGGGGTCAAAGAGTGACATTATCCGCGTTCCACGTAACCAGGAATTTTTGCACTAGATGCTTCACACGGGTTCACTGCCGCGTTAGGCGAGGACTAGGCTCCGCTCTGGATGCTTCGCATGGGTTCACTGCCATGCTCTGCGAGGACCAGGATCCGCTCTGGACGTTTTCCACGGGGTCAAAGAGTGACATTATCCGCGTTCCACGTGACCAGGAATTTTGCACTAGATGCTTCACACGGGTTCACTGCCGCGTTAGGCGAGGACTAGGCTCCGCTCTGGATGCTTCGCACGGGTTCACTGCCATGCTCTGCGAGGACCAGGATCCGCTCTGGAAGTTTTCCACGGGGTCAAAGAGTGACATTATCCGCGTTCCACGTGACCAGGAATTTTGCACTAGATGCTTCACACAGGTTCACTGCCGTGCTCGGCGAGGACTAGGCTCCACTCTGGATGCTTCGCACGGGTTCACTGCCGTGTTCTGCGAGGACCAGGATCCGCTCTGGACGTTTTCCACGGGGTCAAAGAGTGACATTATCCGCGTTCCACGTGACCAGGAATTTTGCACTAGATGTTTCACACGGGTTCACTGCCGCGTTAGGCGAGGACTAGGCTCCGCTCTGGATGCTTCGCACGGGTTCACTGCCATGCTCTGCGAGGACCAGGATCCGCTCTGGACGTTTTCCACGGGGTCAAAGAGTGACATTATCCGCGTTCCACGTGACCAGGAATTTTGCGCTAGATGCTTCACACGGGTTCACTGCCGCGTTAGGCGAGGACTAGGCTCCGCTCTGGATGCTTCGCACGGGTTCACTGCCATGCTCTGCGAGGACCAGGATCCGCTCTGGACGTTTTCCACGGGGTCAAAGAGTGACATTATCCGCGTTCCACGTAACCAGGAATTTTATCGATTGTATCCGCATTTCACGGAATGGAGGTTTGACTCTTGGTGATGCGTATATCACCGATCCATGGAACTGGGGGTTGCCGCTGTTCCATTTCGCTTGATGTTGTGTCTGCTGCGTCGAGATGATCTCCAGGTTATTTGTGAACCGTCGAGATTTGGCTTCCTCTCATGATGAAACCTGGGGGAGGAGTACGACTCCTTCTTTGTTTGCGCCCCTCGATTGTATACAGGGATTGATGTAGCATCACCTGTAGGGCAAAAAGGTTTCATTTTTCCATCATTTCTTTTATTCTTTCCGCGATGCACTATCATTTCAGCTTTTTATATCGCGAAGGTCGCGATTGCCCAATCATTTCGGCTATTTTTCGCGGTGCCCAATCATTTCGGCTATTTGTTTTATTTTTACTCGCTGCTTTTTATTGCGAGTTGCCCCATCATTTCGGCTATTTTTCATGCATACATTTTTACTTGCTGCTTTTTATTGCAAGTTGCCCCATCATTTCGGCTATTTCGTAGGCATGTGTGGCCTGCTAGCTTTTTCGCCGCAAGCTCGGATTTTGGACACCGATTTCGGCATCAGCATCGCTGCAACTGGGATGTTGCCAGGAGCGAATCATCATTTGCCATGAAAGAACTTGGGATTTGATACCGGTTTAGGCATCAGCATCGCTGCAACTGGAATATTGCCAGGAGCGAATCATCATTTGCCTCTGTCGATGTTGAACAAGGGTGGCTTAGCAAACAGGGTTAAGGTCCTGTCGACTAAGGCTTTTGACTTCATGAGCCGTAAGGGTCTCACAAAGGTATTTCTCCCTACAAGTCGTGAGGATCTTGCAGGTGTATTTTCTCCTTAGGGATTGTGAGGATTCCTAAGTGTATGTTCCTCTGTAAGTCGTAAGGATCCTACAAGAGGGTTTTCTCCTTATGGGTCGAGGGGACCTTCAAGGGTTGGACTTTGCTGGGGAAATGTTTATTCGCGCCCGTGGATTGTATACAAGGGTCAGTATTGAGCCTCTTGTAGGGCAATATTGAAGGTTGTGGAGGATTTGCTTAAGAACAGGTTCAGGCTTCTGTAACTTAAGACTTTCAAATCTCATGAGCCGTGAGGGTCCCATAAGAGAATTCTCCTTACGAGTCGTGAGGATCTCGTAAGTGTATTTTCTCCTTAGGAATCATGAGGATCCCTAAGTGTGTTTCTCCTTTGTGAGTCGTAAGGATCTCACGCAGGTGGTTTCTCCTTACAAGGTCGAGAGGACCCTACAAGTGTCTTTTAACGAGGTTGCGCCCTTTCGGGTTTTCACAAACACTCGCCGGTAGTCCTGCTGTTTTTACTCACGGAGCCCTTTCGGGTTTTCATCCGTGCCCATTTTGCTTATGGACATACCGTTTTTTTTAATTCTTTTTCACTTTTTTTTTATTTTATTTATTTTTTTTTTCTCTCTCCTCTTTTTTTATCTCGTCAGCCTAAAGATGCTGCGGTAGTAGTTTTAGGGACGTTTCGGTCCGTTGTTAGTTTAAGGACGTTTCGGTCCGTTGTTAGTTTAAGGACGTTTCGGTCCGCCGTTAGTTTAAGGACGTTTCGGTCCGTCGTTAGTTTAAGGACGTTTCGGTCCGTCGATATGGGAAGGCCGGCTGCTGCTTGTAAAGTCTGAGCCTAGGAAGATAGTGAGCGGACATAGTCGTCGTCATCTATCATTGACCCCGGCTGCGGCTTATTAAGCGTAGTATTTCTTCAAGAAGCGGCCGTTTATTGGCCTGAAAGGTCTTTCACCGTGCATGTCCATGAGTAAGTAGGCTCCACCCTGGTAGACCTTGTCTATGACGTACGGGCCTTCGTAGTTTGGCTCAAATTTTCCTCGCTTGGCACGATTGGGGATCATAGGTCTTTTGACCACTAGTACAAGTTCGCCTTGGCGGAATGTCCTCGGCCTGGTCAATCTTTCGTATGAGCGCGTCATCTTTGCTTTGTAGGCCTCTAGATGTTGTTGCGCTATGAGCCGGGTTTCGTCAAGGGCATCAAGCTCCTCAAGCCGAAGGTGAGCATTTTCTTCGTTCGTCAGCTCGTGGTGGACTGCTACTCGTAGAGAGGGTAACTCTATCTCGAGGGGGAGCACTGCTTCCGTCCCAAATACCAACGCGTACGGCGTTGTGTTTGTGGCCGCCTTGAACGTAGTTCGATAAGCCCAAAGGGCTTTTTGCAGCCTTTCGTGCCAGTCTTTCTTATTCCTGGAAACGGTCTTTTTTATGATCTTCGTCAAGGTCTTATTGAAGGCCTCGGCTAGACCGTTAGCTCGTGGATTGTAAACCGAAGAATATCTCCAGTCTATATTGTGCTGCTGTGCGAAGCGGCTAATCTTATGGCTTCGGTAGGCCGGCCCATTATCGGAAATAATCCGCCGTGGGGTCCCAAACCGGTAGATGACATGCGTCTTGAAGAAATGGAGGATATTCTCCGTCTTCACTTCCCTCAGTGGTACTGCTTCTGCCCATTTGGAGAAGTAATCAGTTGTCGCCAGGATAAAACGGTGTCCCCGGGACGATGCTGGCTCAATGGGGCCGACTATGTCAGTCCCCCACATTTCGAATGGCCAGCTAGCTACCGTTGGGTGCAGTGGATTCGGATGTTGGTGGATGAAGTCTCCATGAATCTGGCATGAGTGGCATTGCTTCGCATACTCGAGGCAGTCCTGGGTCATCGTGGGCCAATAGTAACCCATCCGTTTGATTTTTAACTTCATCTTTGGGCCTGCTTGGTGAGAACCGCAAAGTCCGTCATGAACTTCCTGAATGACTCTTTCTGCTTCGTCAGGTCCTAAGCATCTCAGCCATAGGGAATCAAACGATCTCTTGTATAGAATATCGTTGACGAAAGCGAAGGATAGAGCTCGTTTCATGAGCTGATGTCTTGAGGACGCTTCTTTGGGCATTCGGTGGGACTTAAAGTAGTCTATGAAGACTTCCCTCCAGTCTTCGGCCTTCTCATGGTCTTTTATTTGTAGGGTCGTCTGCTCAGTCGTTCCCTTTTCTTCGCATGATTCCGGGGATAGTTCTGCCGGGGCGAGCACTCGACGGCTTTGTACCACGATTCTGACGTCATCGAGGTTTTCGTCAGCCAGTTCTTTAGCAAGTTTAGCCAACGCGTCTGCTTTGCTGTTTTCCGCGCGCGGTATGTTCTCCAAAGTATAGGAGGGAATTTGGGTCAATAGTTGTTGCACCCTTTCGCCGTACTTCACCAACTCCGGCTTGCACGTTTGGTAGTCACCATTTACTTGACTAACGACCAGCTGAGAATCCCCGTATATAAGGAGGTCTTCAATTCCCATGTCAATGGCGATCTCGAGGCCTGCTATCAGAGCTTCGTATTCAGCTTCATTGTTTGTCCTCGGCTCTGTTAAGGAGAAGGCGAAGCGCATTATCCCTCCTTATGGAGTTGTAAAGATGAGGCCTATCCCTGATTTGATCATTGGGATACCTTGTTTCTGTTTCTTTATGGAGGACGCTCCATCGAAATAGAGTTCCCATCGGATACTATTGCCGCCAATCGCATCAAATGCATGCTCGTCCGGCAAATCGCAGTTCAGAGGAGAATCGGCCGGTATCGGGTGTTCAGCGAGGAAATCGGCAATGGCCTGGCCTTTTACCGCCTTGAGAGGTTGATACGTTATCGAGAACTCCATCAAGAGCAGGGCCCATCTAGCGAGTCGTCCCGTCAATATGGCTTTTGACATCAAGTATTTAAGGGGGTCCACCTTCGAGATGAGACGGACTTCGTGTGCCAACGCATAGTGCCTGAGCTTTGTTATCGCGAAGATTAACGCCAAGCAATGTTTTTCAACGGGAGAGTAGTTGCTTTCTGCCCCCAGCAGCACTCGACTTAAGTAGTAAAGTGCTCTTTCTTTCCCCTGATCGTTCTCTTGTGCCCATAATGCGCCCAAGGAACCTTCGAGGGCGGTCGTATAAAGAATGAGGGGTTTTTCCTTGACCGGAGCAGCCAACACCGGAGGGTTCTGCAGGTATTGCTTGATCTCGTCTAGTGCACCTTGACATTTGTGGTCCCAAACGAATGGAGTTCCCTTCTTCATCAGGTGGCTGTAAGGACGGCATTTGCCTGAAAGATTGGCGATAAACCGCCGGACGTATGCGAGCTTCCCTTGGAGAGACCGCAACTGTTTGAGGGTTCTTGGCGGAGGCATTTCCATGATCACTTTAATCTTTGACGGATCTATTTCAATACCTCGGTGTCGAACGATGAATCCCAGAAATTTGCCCGAGGAGACTCCAAACGCGCATTTGAGGGGATTCATTTTCAAATTATATTGCCGAAGGCGTCGAAATACAGTCTCCAGATGTTTTAAATGCTCTTCGTACGACATGCTCTTCACTACAAGGTCATCGATATAGCACTCGACGATGTCATGTATGAGATCGTCGAAGATCTTTGTCATGGCCCTTTGATAGGTAGCGCCAGCGTTCTTTAGACCAAAGGGCATAACCCTGTAGCAGAATATACCCAAAGGGGTCCGGAAAGCGGTATGCTTCTGGTCTTCGGGATGCATCTTTATCTGATTGTATCCTGACGAACCATCCATAAAGGAGAAAACCTCATGAGTGGACGTGTTATCTATCATTAGTTCGGTTACTGGTACTGGGAAATCATCCTTGGGACAGGCTTTATTGAGATCCCTGAAATCCACGCATATGCGTACCGTCCCATTCTTCTTTATTACCGGGACGATATTGGCGATCCAGTCGGGATATTGGACTTCTTGGATAAATCCAGAATCGATCAGCTTCTTGACTTCGGCGTTGATGCTCATTTCAAGCTCGGGTCGCATCCTCCTTGGCGCCTGCTTGACTGGCTTGATATCTGGGGATATTGCTAATCTATACACAGCAATCTCCGGATCTAATCCTGGCATCTCGGAGTAGTTCCACGCGAAGCAGTCTTTATGCCGTAGAAGCACGTTCTTTAACGCAGCCACCCTTTCTTCGGATAGCAGTTCGCTGACAAACGTCGGTCGCGGGTCGTCTGCCGATCCCAACTCAATCTTCTTGAGGTTATCTGCAGTAGTATGTATGCCATCTTCCAGTTCTTTCGGAGCGGGCGGAAATTCTGAGATCACCTCATCATCGCTGTTCTCAAAGCACCGGGGAAGGTCATCTACGTTCTCGAGCTCTTCTCTTAATATCGTAATAGTATAACAGGTGCGAACCCGCTCCCCGGACTGAGGTGGACACGGTTCTGCTCTTGCGGCCTTGGGTTCATGCTTTTGTGGCGGCGTTACCCTCCAGCCGTCGGATAAAGCGAATCTGCCCCGTCGGTACTGGTCCTCGACCCAGTTCTTGAAGGTGAAGCAGTCTTCGGTAGGATGTCCTATGGCTTGGTGATAAGAGCAATAACTCGGATGAGAAGCCTTGCTAGCTTGCTCAGGATGTCTAGACTCTGGAAGCGTGATCATTTGATGTTTTATAGCGAGGTTGAGTAACCTCTCCGTCTTGTCTCGGGGGAAGGAGTACGCTCGACTCGTCTTCTTCATGAGGGACAAACCCGAGCCGCTTCTTGATTTATTTTCGTCTCTGCGTCGGGCCTTTCGTACAACGGATTTGACGAGGATAAGCGTCTTTGTCTTTTGCAGCACGTTGAGATAGACGTTGCGTCCTGGCCTTCTCGTAGATGGCCATTTCGCGGTTGTGGTCTTCCCGAGCTTTCTGACCCACTTTCCTGATAGGCTTGCCCATTCGTTCTTCAAACGACGGACTCGGCGCTTCAATCGCGGGGTCTAGTTTTGATGGGGGGTTGGCATCTCCTGACAGGGCGTCCTCCTCTTCATCAAAGGTATATATGGCGTAGCTACTGTGGGCCCGTTCCCGTTTTCCGGCTCTTGCGTATCCAAGCCCGAGTGTTTCCATCTTCCCGTTGGGCAATTTGCGTTGAGTCCCGGGGACATCCCAAATCCTGTTGTAGAACCGCGCCTGCCGAACGGTCTGTTCTAAGGGTACTCCTTGGCGCTTCAATAGCTTCTTTAATCCATTTGTATAGTATCTGGGCAGACGGATGGGTTGGAGCCTGTCAAGTGTAGCATCCGCGCCATGCCAGATCTCTTTCTCTATTTTCGACTCTGAGGATCGGTAGAATAGGATCACCTTCTCACCCCTTCGCCTGGGAGGGACGTAGAATGTTTGCAGGTCCTGCACGTTGTGAGGCTGAAGCGTGTCAAGATCCTTGTAGTGTTCTCGCGGTACCATGGTGATTTGCAAACTATGGTCATCGCTAGAGGGTGCTTGTATTGACAGCCGATTGGAGAACACAGCATTAACTTCATCTTCTGAATCACTTCCGAAGACCAACACGGGGGCGGGCGTCCCCAGGTTGTTGCGTTGAGATGGCCCTGCATAAACTATCTCTTCTTCTTCTTCGGTATCGCTCCCGAAAATAGGGATGGTGGCGGCGGCTTTGTTCTCCGGATTGCGACACCTTTCTGTATCCTCGAAATCTGGCAAAAAGTACTTCGCATCTTCGTATTTGCGGACTTCGTTCACGGAAAATGGGTTTAACTCACCTGTTACGGTATACTCGAAACCATCTTTAAAGTACTTCATACACTGATGTTGTGTAGAAGGGATGATGTTGTATTCGTGTAACCAAGGACGACCGAGCAAGGCGTTGTAGCAAGTCTTGGCGTCAATGACATGGAATTTGATGTCCGTGACGAGAAGTCCAAAGCGTAATGTTAGTATCACAGATCCGAGAGTCCGTGACGATTGTGAATCGAAACCGGAGATAGTAATTTTGTCACGAGCGAGGTGTTGCACGCTCATGCAGATTTCCTTCAATACCCGAACATTGAGGAGATTGACGGAGGACCCATTATCCACCAGAATCTTTCCTATCTTGACATCATGGCAGTATCCGGAGACATACAGGGGACGGTTGTGATCGCACGTTCCGAGAAGGAGGTCTTCATTACCGAAAGTGATGTCGGCCGTATGCACTTCCTCCAGTTCATCCTTCGTCTTTTCAGTGGCGAGGAAGGCTTGGAATTGCTCCGGTTCTTGTAACGCCTTAATTAGTGAGTCTCGCGCTTCTTTTGATAATAGGAGGGCATCGAGAATGCTAAGCTGAGAAGGTAGCTTCCTTAGGTGCGCGAGGATGTTATAGTCCACTTTATTCTTCCTAGGAGGGTCTTTGGCAGCCAGCTCTTTGATGACTTGGTCATCTAAAGTGATATCTTCAGTGACCTTTTCCTTTCCCTTAGGCTTTCTATTCCCGAGCCCGAGATTCTTTTCTGGTAGTGTGCGATTGCACAGCAGAATGTTCTCGCAGATCTCCGATTTCTCCTCTTTCCCTAAAGCGGATTCTTTAAAGAGAGGGCCCAGAGCCATTTCTTCGTCAGAGTCGCTCCCAAAGGTGAGAACTTGTGACCCCCCGGCGTTAACCATGTAGCAGTTGCCAGTAGTTCTGTTTTGCCCATCGACAGTACTTCTTCGCTCCCGACGGCTCTTGCGTTTCATGCGCTTAAAATGTTGCCGACGAGTAACATATCCTTGCCACCATATCTTAAAGGCGTCGCACTCCTCCATGGGATGTGATATTTTCCGATGATATGCGCAATAGTCAGGGTGCGTCTCTACCCCATCGTGTGTATTTCCTTCCGAGGGTGGTAGCTTCATTCCCATTGACATGGCTTTGGCAAACCTTTTCCTCGTCTTGAGTATCTTCTTGTCTACTTCGGATGCCTTTCGCTCTGGCAGGGGTAGTTCAACTCTTTCGTTCAGTTGCCCGCACTTGGCTCCTTCTGATGTGGCCATCTCACGCTCCTGGTCCGCTTTACATTTTAGACGAATCTCGTCTAGAAAAGCGTCGATCATTTCATCTGTTGGCCATGCACGTTCTGGTACAGGCTCTGCCTCCAGCTTCTTAATGCCAGGAGTTTTCCCATCATCGGTAAACGAGTGGGAGATTACGTTACAACTCGCCACATATCCTTCGGATTCATCCGACGAGCTTTCTCCATCATCTTCCTCTTGAAAGATGTGGTTGAGGAACTCTTGCAGTGTGACAGGAGTTCGCGCCTTTTGATTGTACTCTTCCAGTGCGTCGATTTGCTTCTGCAAGTTCGTGTGCTCTTTTCCAGGCTTCACGGACTTCTTGGATTTCTTCTTCTTTTTCTTCGAAGATTTTGACGATTGGGCGTGAGTATCTGGGCTCTTATCGTGAGTCTTTGTAGTCGGGCGGCGCCTTAGCATCCCTTCGATAATTTGAGGTTCAAGAGGGTCCTTCCATTCGATCGCAGGGCACGCATGAAGGTCTCTCAGCATTCTTTTGGTTTTAGTTGATAGCACGACCTCCCATGGAGCTTCTTCAATAAAAGAACATGTTGCCCCCGGTGTATCCGCTTTCCTAGGAGCATGCGGCTGTGGTGGGTTTACCTTCCACTTTTCGGACAGTACAAACTTCCCCTGGAGGTACTGATCTTCAATCCATCCTTGGAAGACGAAGCAATCTTCGATCGGATGACTTACCGTTTGATGGTAAGGGCAATAATTAGGGTTATTCACTTCCGTGGGTTGCGGCGGTGTCCTTGGATTTGGTAGGTTTATAAGTCTGTTGCGTATTGCCAGCTCGAATAACCGTTTCGTCTTGTCCCGTGGGAACGAGTAGGGACGCTTCATCTTCTCATTATAATACCGACGTCTTTCCTCCAGTTGATCTGCCGGTTTCGGGGCGTTAGGTTGCTGTTGGGCATTTGCAACAAAGGTTGCCCTTCCTTTACCCTTGTCATTCCGAGGTTCCGACTTCGGGGGAGGTGGTCTATGACCCATCTGGTCCATCTGAGCCAACTTGTCGATCAAAGCCTGGAATGTGGTTGGCTTAAAGAACATCATAAACTGGGAAATAGTTGCGTGAGGGTCTAGAGTTCCTACGAACATGCCCACCGCAGGTGCTTCCTCGATGCGTTGCTCACATCTTGACCACAAGTTCCGCCAGCGTATAGCGTACTGGACCCAGGTTTCGCCCGGTTTTACCCTGGCGTTAATAAGTGCAGTTATTGGAGTGCGTTCGCTGGCACTTGCGAATCGCTGAGTGAACAACAACTCCATTTCAGCGAACGTTTTGATAGAATCGTTCGGGAGTTCCGAATACCATTCGAACGCTGTTTCTGATAAGCTGCCCACGAACTGGCGGAGCAACAGTTTATCATCACCGCCGGTGTTACCGCAGAGGGCCCGGAACTGGGCGACATGTTGATGGGGATTGCCGGTCCCCTTATACACGTGGAATTTTGGTATCGTGTAGCCTTGCGGGTATTTGATTTGGTCGTACCAGCTCGGATACGGCCACCCCGTTTTCACGACTTGACCAGCTGCCTCAGTCGCGTGATGAACCCGGATTTGCTGGGCTATGTAGTCAGCCAAGTCAGCCTTAGAGATTGCCTCCTCCTTGGCCGTTGAGAGGGTCGGCGGTGGATTTGACGTTTCTCCTCGGTCGTCTTCAAGAACGATTGGGGGATCCTCGGCGGGTAAGTCCTGCTGGATCATCATTCCTATCATATCTTGGAAGAGAAGGCCCATACGTTGTATGTTGGCCGCTTGTTCAGCAGCCTCTTTGTCCTTTTTCTCCAGTGTCCGGCGAAGGAATTCAGCGTCGGTTTCTTCCTCTCGGCGTGCGTCTGAGGACGTTTCCGGATTTTCTTTTGGCCCGGTGAGCGCGGCCATAGCATTCATCATTTCTTGAAGCTTTTGTTGCTGCTCCTGGGCCTTTGTCACGGATCGGGTTAGCGGTCGGTGGCCCGTAGAAGTGCGGCTTTCCTCCTTTCCAGAGGCCATGTAAACAGTGTGCACCACCATGCCCCCAGACTTAGGGCGTCTGGGCTCGGTGCTTTTAGCCGTCGTTGCATGCTGGGGGGTCTTCTCTGGCCTCCTCCTTTTATGAGCCATGGAGGTTGAGGGGGCCGTTGAAGTGGGCGTCCAGACAGCCTTTTGAGGTTTAGCCTGGTGACCCGCTTCCGGTTGGATTTTCGGCTTCTTGTGCTGGCGGGAGAAGTTTGGATCGATGATCGAGTCCCGGGCCTGCCGCCAAACCTTATAGATTTTGGAAGACAGCCGTTGAGGAGATCGGGGCTGTTCTGATTTTATTTCCACAACCTTTTTTAATGGGGGAGGAGACCTCTTCAGCACTGCAGTAGGAGAATTCCTTCGCACCTTGTTTAGCATTTCGAAGCTGTTCCCAGTTGGAACAGCAGCATTAACTTCTGCCACCGGGGCCGATGGAGTCAACCCGGAGGGGGAATTGCCTCCAGCCTTCCTTACTCGGCGCCAATGGCGACGTCGAGCGTGTCGAGCGGACGGTGTAGGGTCAGCGGTAAGAATGGTTTCGTCTTGCCCCCTGTCTGGGTGGGGGGTCGCTGTTGGTGTTAGCCTGTCAAAGACCGACGTCCTTTGGGCAGCAGGAGCGGGAGCGGGAGCCGTCAATCTTGTAAAGACCGACCTTTTGGCCGGAGAAGCCGCCTTGACGATTTCGGGAGCAGGAGCAGCCACTTTCTTAGAAGCAGCCTTCTCTGAGATTGTAGGCCCCATGATGGGTTTGCAGGATTTCTGGCCCAATCTAGAGAAGACCGAGGCGTTGACGTTGGGCGACTCGTTGAGAGGAGCCGCGACAGGGGTAAGACGATCAAAGACCGACTTCTTAAGAGCTTCCGTTGTCAGTACTGGAGCGGTGAAGTTTGTCGGCGGGAGCATGGTCCCAAAGAACAATCCTGTGGTGGCGCGAGTGACCTGTTCCACGGGCATTGTGAATAGCGAAGCAGCTTGGGGTCCGTAGGCTATACCTCCTGGCGAGGCAGAGCGTTGGTTGCAATTGCAGTCTGAGCAGTTGGAGAATTTCACGGAAGTAGAAGCCAACGATCCTTTGCTTTCTGCAATAAGCAAGATGCCAATTCTTAGTATCTTGAAACCCAAGGGCAACCATTAGCGAACCGCGATTGGTTCGCGAGTCACGACACACGAAGTGTGGAGTGGAAAGAGGAAAAGGTCCCACCGGGCGTGCCAGAATCTGTTCCCCTCCGAATGACGGCGCACAAGACTGCGATGTCTTGGCACTGAGACTCGGGGCAGATGCTAATTGGTGTTATCCGTCCACCTCTCCGAAGATGCCAAGTTGAATTATGGCACCGTGTATCGAAGGTTTAGACGGATGCGTCCGATGTAGCAGACTTCGTCAGATTCCCCCTCGTTTGAGGGGTTTTTGATTGTGGGGACGCTCTTCCCTGCAGGCGCAAGCCCCTGCAGTTAATTACGCTACCGCATTGCGGTAACAACTTTCTCCTTCTCCAGATGGTCACTTCGTGTCGTGAGTGTTTGTTTTGTTGCCCGTGGATTGTTTACGGAGACTGAGTTATGTCGTCGCCCGTAGGGCGTGGACTAGTCCAAATCCGTATTATCTTAGATTTGGGTTTGGGGGTTTGGTTTGAGGATACGTCAGCCGTACTCGAGGCTAAGATCAACTCAAACGTTTGTTAAGGATACGTTAGTCTCACTTTGAGACTAAGATCAACTTAACGGGATCGTTTAGATCCGACAAAAGAGCATTTGGGGGCTCCATTGTTCCAGTTTAGGGACATAGTGGTCCATCGTATGTATGGCCGTCGGGACCCATCACCTCTCTGATGACGTTGAAGGATTACAACGACGGATGTCAGAGGAGTTCAGAGATGTACCCTCAAGCCAGAGTCAATTGGGGGGATTCATAGTCCAGTCTGTTTGAAGGTTTAAGGATACGTTAGCCATCTTCGAGGCTAAGATCAACTTAAACGGGATCGTTTAGATCCAACAAAAGAGCACTTGGGGGCTCCATTGTTCTAGTTTAAAGACATTGCGGTCCATGGGTAGTTTAAGGACATTGCGGTCCATGGGTAGTTTAAGGACATTGCGGTCCATTGTTAGTTTTAAGACATCTCGGTCAAGGTTAAGGACGTCGTAGTCCATGGGCTTAAGGACCCCACAGTCCATTGTTAGTTTTAAGACATCTCGGTCAAGGTTAAGGACGTCGTAGTCCATGGGTTTAAGGACCCCACAGTCCATTGTTAGTTTTAAGACATCTCGGTCAAGGTTAAGGACCTCATAGTCCATGGGTTTAAGGACCCCACAGTCCATTGTTAGTTTTAAGACATCTCGGTCAAGGTTAAGGACGTCGTAGTCCATGGGTTTAAGGACCCCACAGTCCATTATGTGCTCTGGATGCTTCACGCGGGTTCACTGCCGTGCTCTGCGAGGACCAGGCTCCGCTCTGGACGTTTTCCACGGGGTCAAAGAGTGACATTATCCGCGTTCCACGTAACCAGGAATTTGCATTAAACACGGGTTTAAGGACCCCGCAGTCCGTATCAATGTGTGGTCGTCGGGACCCGTCACCTCTTTGAAGATATTGAGGGATTACAATGCCAAGTATCAAAGGAGTGAAGAGATGTACCCTAGAACCGGAGTGGATTAAATAGTCCTTGGCCCAATTTGGGATCAAGACGAATTAATTATGTTATGAGTCCATTGGCCCAGTTAATCACAAATTGAGGACTTATGGCCATCTTGGGCTAAGTCCAATCAGGAGAGGCTTTGCCTCCATCCATTTAGTCAATTGGGCCGAAGCCTAGTGTTAAACACTACAGAGTAATCAGTGTTGAACACTGGGAATGAGGTTGACAAGTTAGTGTTTAACACTAAGAGATAATTGGTGTTAAACACCAGCAACAAGGCTTTTCAAATTAGTGTTAAACACTAAAACAGATCAGTGTTGAACACTGCAGATAAAACTTTTTAAATAGTGTTGAACACTAAGGCCCAACAGTGTTTTAACACTGGGTTCGAGAGTTTCAATTTAGTGTTAAACACTAAGACAAGAGGGGTCACGTGGCAGCACGTGAGAGCGCCCTCCCTTCATTTATTCTGCTGAGATTATCGCATCTTTCAGAGCATCACGTGCCATCACGTGATGGGCATTCAAATGCCTATGTATTAGAGCTTCTGCCAAGGGTCACGTGGATCACGTGGGGTGCTGCCTCAAAGGGACTTTCTGTAGATCTCTTGGGGGGTCACGTGATGACACGTGACCCTGCCTCTATGTATTTTGTTTAGAGGCTTTGTTAATCTTTTTTCAGGAATTAAATTCCTCGAGCTGTAAATTTCAGAGGAATTAAATTCCTACTTCCTTTCGAAGACTTATATTCTGGGATAGAGTTTAACTCTGAATTTTCTGTAGGAATTAAATTCCTCATATATGTGAAGAACCAAATAGGGTTAAACCCTAACAAAGCTTTTTTAAGAAGTTTAAACTTCCATCCTCTGTTAAATTATGATTAAGGGAATTAAATTCCTGCTGCTGCAACAGAACTAGGTTCTTAATTAGGGTTAAACCCTGTTTCTTTTTATTCTGAAGGAATTAAATTCCCATGATACAGGGGCAAGCCCTAATTTTATTTTAAAGGAATTAAATTCCTATAGTTCTGTGAGAAT
Source organism: Agapanthus africanus (assembly GCA_030015575.1). Lineage (NCBI taxonomy): Eukaryota > Viridiplantae > Streptophyta > Magnoliopsida > Asparagales > Amaryllidaceae > Agapanthus > Agapanthus africanus. The sequence continues at coordinate 11,285,710 of CM057344.1, read as the reverse complement.
TAAATTCTCGTGCTTGCATTTCTTCTCTATGTTTTGGATCTGCATGGCAGGATCTCAACCCATTGAGAATTAAATTCTCAACCTTAAGGGGAGATGTGCACTTTGCAGATCCTCTATCAAAGAGAGAAGAAATATGTTCTTCTGTTTTTACATTATCAGAGTTAAACTCTGTTGAGAATTAAATTCTCTTTCTTTCAAAAGGCCTTCCCTTTCTTACCTAGGGTTTTTTGCAGAAGATCCGAGTCTTTTCAAAATATCAAAGCTCTCCTCCTTTTCTTTTTTCTTCTCTGCGTATGTATCTCTCTCTGTGTGTCTCTTGGCTCCTATTTATAGGAGAAGCAGCCGAATCAATCAGTTTTTGACGAATCTTCATTAAGAGATTTGATTTGCACCCATCATTTGTTTTGGACCTTTGGATTATTAGGTGAATTTTATTCACCATTGGATTTCAAATCCAGGGGTTCCCCTTTATTATTTCGGTTAGATTTAAAAGGGGAAATCTTTCCAAACCCGAGATTTTCCCATAAATAGATCACCTCTAAACCTTTAATTCGATTGGTTCCAGATAGTTGCTTTCCTTTGGAAAGATTTGAATTTCTTTCAGAATTTAATTCTGTTAACACAATGGGCTTTGAAAGCCGGTCACGTGTGACCACGTGACTCATGGTCACGTGTGGGCACGTGACCCCCTTTGGAATGAGCCTTTTCCTTTCTTTCGCGCTCTGTCTTCTTATTGCTGCTTAAACGTCACGTGCTGCCACGTGACCCCTGGTCACGTGTGAGCACGTGACCCTTGTTTGAACTCTCTCTTTCCTTGGTTCAACTGGAGAACGAGTCTGCTGTCTTGAACGTCACGTGGCAACACGTGACCCTGGTCACGTGGAAGCACGTGACCTCGTCTGAAGCCTTTTCCTTGACTTGATCAGGGAACCGGTTTGCCTTTGACACTTGCATTTAAATGTCACGTGTCGCCACGTGACCCTGGTCACGTGGGAGCACGTGACTCTTTCTGAAGCCCCCTTTTCTTCAACGTAGTCAGGAAACCGAACTTGCCTTGATGATGTTTTTAGGTGTCACGTGCCAACACGTGACCGCTAGTCACGTGTAAGCACGTGACCCTCTTCTGAAGCTTTTCCCAGAAGCTTTCCTGATTTTAAATCAGGAAACAATCATGCACCTCATTCTACGGGGAAAGAGCCGAGATCCCTTCACCGGGAGTGATCTCTTTAGCAAAGGTTTTCGTCACTATATTTTTCTAAAAAGCTATCCGTTCCTTCAACGATATCAAGTTCATTACGTTAAAGGTTTTTCGCCAGAAACCATTCGTAGCCCTCAGTCGTTTCATATGGGTAGTCAATAGTATTCAAGCTGTGTTTGTTGGCCAAAGTCAAGGCACAGTGTTTGGTAGCTGTTGGGTATTCATATGCAGCATAGATAGATGCGTTGGTTTGGGACAGTCGTACTACCTTGTTGGCCAAAGTCAAGTGTATGTACGGATGGGTTCAAATTAACCTGGAGAATGACGGGTAGAACTTGACATGTGACTTATGATTTGTTGGCCAAAGTCAAGGTCATAAGAGTATGGGGCAAAAATCACATCGGGAGTTTCTAAAGAAACTGAAACTTGCCAGATATGCGCATACCTTCTGGAGTGTGGTAACGTGAGCGAAGTCCGTCACGTTATCATGCGATGATAGTTGGATCCCGATTCCCACTGATGAGTTGGTTTACTCCTCGGGTGATCCCGACTAATTCTTCTTTCAGGTTTGGAGGAGAATTTGACGGTACAGTAGGAGGTTTCCAGATTAGATAAATTAGTAATCATTCTGATCTAGGTTAGAGTGCACGCTGAGTGTTTCTTTTCTCTCTCTCTTTGGCAGCGACCATGACCCGACCCTAGATTATGACTCAGTGACCAAGTTGACCGAACCTTCTTAAACACTGGCTTTTGGGTTGTCAGAGTTGCAAACCTCATTGCCACTCCTACTTTTACCCTTTTCTCCAGGACACCCCGTATTACTGCGATCGTCCACTTCCATTGGACAAAACCATCGTATGGTTATATACGAACTCGAAGGAATTTATTCGAGGATGGTTTCCGGTTCTGGAGAAAACGAATAGGACTATTCAATTGTCTTTTCCTTTTACCTTCTCTCAGGTTGCGAGTACTCCTTGGTTTAGGAGATAGTACACCTATTACGCAAATTGGATAGTCTTCTTCCAAACCTTAGGCTGGTGTCGAACGGTGGGGAATGAAGAAAACCAATTAGCATAACGATGGTGTACATAAGGTATTAAGTAAAGACATATCAAGGGATTAGTAAGAGGGCAAAGTAAATTGCGACTACTATTCACGACCAAACCAAGTATTTCTTCGCCAATCCTAAACCACCTTTGTATTTCTCCAGGACACTCCGTATCACTAAGAAGATCCACAGTTTATTGGATACTCCATCGTATGGTTATATACGAACTCGAAAGGAACTTGTTCCAGTTCGAGGATGGATTCTGGTTCAGGAGAAATAGGAATAAGGTTTATTCGGTTGTCTTTTATCTGCACCTTCTCTCGCATTGCGAGTGCTCCTAGGATTAGGACAGTACACTCATTATTCTTATTGGATAGTCTTCTTCCAAACCATAGGCTGGTGCCGAACGGTAGGAAAGGAAGAAAACCATTTGGCGTAAAGGGGTGTGCAGAAGGTAATGACTAAAGACATATAAAGGGATTTGGAGAGATGGCAAAGAATTATACGGTTACAGTTGAGAATCTGATAATAGAAGAGGCATTACTAGGAATACCCGGATACCCCATCGAAACATTTCAATGTTTCAGTTTCACTGTGTACTGTTAAAAGAAAACTGATTTCCCAATCAGATCTTGCTCCAGGGTATGTATTTACCAGGTATGATTCTCACATCTGTATGGTTTTACAGATGATGAGTGGGAGTAAGTTATTGGGAATTAGGTGATCATCCTCATTATATCGGGATTCGTTGTAATCAGTGATATTTGAGGAAGTCACCTGGGTTGTTTGCGGACGGCAAATATTTGGTTTTGAATATCCGTTGTAATGCACCAATTTCAAATTGATATATCTGTACGTCTATTTTTATAGAGTGAGATATACCTTTTTGAAATTATGTCGATGACATTTACCTATATCAGTGGATGGTTAGGTAAGGAGCATTAAACAGCGGTGTAATTCTTCTTAACCATAAGTACAGTTTTCAACCTACGACACACAGGGAATGAGTTATTAGACTCAAGGGACTTATACAGAGTATTGTATGCTGTCCAGCGTCCATGAGGACAGAGGGTTTGGTTCTCGTACTATATTCGTTTTACTTATGACTTCTCTAGTTTTTAGACAGGTGTTTCGTAGAAACACGGGGTCCGAATTTTGAGAAGTTATAGGTATATAAATAAAGTAGAGAACCAGGTATTGCAAGTATCGGGATTCTTCAAAATGATCGAAGATGTAGATACTTGTGTATGGTATTCAGTTGATAGTAATGATTAAGAGAACTTGCTTCTCTTTCAGGTTACTCATAATTGGAAGCATTCCTAAGTTGAGTAACGATGATCGGCCTCTTTCCATTTAGTTGACATGCACTGAGGACAGCTGCATGATTTGAATCTGGTTCAATTAAATCAGTGCCTCTGTTTCTGTATTGGATATAGAACGGTTCATATCTTGACATTGTTAAGGTACGGGGAGTTGTCCGGCTTATGCTTAAAACCAGACTCTGGATAGCTCAAGGCACATTTCTGTAATGGCTGTTTGTGGGTTGACCCAGGCTATGACGAGGGTTGACTTTCTACCATCTGGAAGATCAATAGTGATATTGTTCTTGACTCACCACAGTTTTATTAAAAATGGATTTTTTCGGAAAACAGTAGTGGGGGTATGGTAGAACTGGAAGTAATTCCAGAACTGCAAATGATTACTGAAAATTTGATAAGAACCTAAAGATTCAATCTGATTTGACATTCCATTGGCCACTCCGCAGATATGGTGGGTAACCTCAGGCACCCGAGGGGTACTCCGGTAGGCTCAAGGACGGTGGCAGGAAGGTTCTTGTTTACCCGGACTTTCCATTGCTGTTGTTCCAGACTGTGAGACCCGGCAGGAGGATGAATATAGCGCCATTCTAAACAGGCTTTAGAAGTGCACGTCTATATGACTCTGCCAGAGGGTTGTCGTAGTCAGTGGGAGCAGCGGAAGCATAGTGGACAAGTGGCTTATGTCTATTTATAGATTAAGCAGATATAGCGGAGATAGATCATCTATTTCTGATGTGACAGTCATAGGTTTGACTTCATCAGCATAGGGGAGGGATCTGTTAAGAAGGTAGTAAGGTGTGTTGTCATGGTATTTGGATGACATACACAGAGTAGGAAAAGAAACTCCTTTACTATGATCGGTTATACTTTGGTCGTCACACAGTGGTTTCTCCACAAAGGAAATGGATTTCATATCAAACATTATGGTTACTGGATCTATGGTTTTAGATCTAGATTTGGGTAGTTTCCCAATCTGGGTACTTAGACAGCATTCTAAGAGTATTTAGAATGGACGACTCCTGGCACGGTAGTGTACCTGCAGGTGATGGAGTCACCCTCTCTAAAGGTGTCTTACTGACTAAAGCGGAGAGGGATGTGCATGATTGGCAAATCACTTGCTTAGGCAATTGAGTCAATCATGAGATGTCAAGTGCCACACCAGAGGTTGTTTTTGCACGAGATGCAATAAGTTGATATTGATCTAATCCTGGAGAAACAGTCGGAAGCAGTTTTAGAACATAAGTGGGTGTTCTAGGGATATGATAACAACAGCCACTTTTAGTAGACAGTTATCATTCCAGGCTTCCAAGGTGACCTGGACGGCAGAGTGGCTGTCAGAGTTGTAGTTTTCCCTCTGACGAGGGGCGGTATTCCAGGAGGATACTGAGGTAGGCATGGCGCAGGATACTGATTAAGTTCAGTTGACGATACAGTCTAAAAAGTTTGGATTTGGAGTTCATTTATGAGCTAGGTCCCATCAGACATCCAGACACATTCTAAGACAGGTATTGCTCATTTCGGGAGATGGCTTTCTCCACGAACTTGAGATATAGAGAGACATAGAAAGAAACATCAAAGCGGATCCACTCACTGAGGCTATTCCTCGAACGCAATAGTTTCGCAAACGAGTTTTGTGAGACTGACTAATAGAGGAGTTGGGTGTTCGGTATCACACGGGCTGTGAGTATGCGACATCGCAATAATTAGCCTTGAGTGCAAGTCGGAGATTGTTGGAGATAGTGCCCTCAGAGTCAATTATTGGATCATAGGCACGTGATTGCAATGATTGAGAGAGGACCTATCCCGGTAGGACAGTCTTACTCAAGATGATAGTATGCTATCTGGTTTATCTTTATCATCGTGTACTGCTTTAGGTGACCTTACAGGTCGTTATTACACGTTGATAGAGCCCCTAGGATTCTTGCTTGACTGCCAGCAGTATGAGGGCGATCATATACGTGGGAGCTGGTAGTCTATAAGCACATCCTTAAAAGGTCCCTAGTCGTGGGAGTTTCGAGACAGGGCATCGATACTCCAAAGTAGACTAGTGTATACAGTCGAGACCCCAACGAGGGGCGGTGGCCGGTCTCACAAGCCACTGGTGTCAGTTGGTTCACCTAAGATGTATACAGGTGCTCATTGGGTTATGAGTACACCGGACAGGACTCGCCGGGAACATGCTAGTTGGTCTTATACCCGACGTCAGATAGCAGTTCCCTGGTGACATATGTACAGGTTAGTTCATCGACCTGAGGATCGTCATTTGTCTCTTGTGAGTTCCCACTGTACTTTGATTACTACCCTACCACGCTCAAAGGAGACGTGCAAACAGGTTTTAGTTGGGTACAGTCCCGAGCCACATGGAGGCAGTGAGCGGATCTTAAGGGGTTCGTTTCTCCCGATATTGGGGGTGAGGTCGCGCTGTGTCTAGGAGAGCCATTACACAAAGCCCTCGACCGAGGCAGGAGATTTACTGGTAGGTATTCCGGTAGTATCTCAGGGTGTTCTGGGCTACACTCCGACACGACTTGTACCGCTTTTGGGGGTCTGACTTTTACCAACCCCCTAGGCCCGCCATGCGATGCTCATAAACGAGCGGACCGGACTGTACGGATATTGTCACTGACAGGCTCAGTAGGGTGTCAGGATGAGTTCGCTCATCGACGTCCCTTTTGGTCAATAGCTGGTAGCCCGTTACGTATAGCTAATACCTCTGACGTGCTAGTGGTTAAATCCACAGCCATAGTATTGACGAGTCTTTAGAGTCCCCCACATACAGTTACTCAAGTTTCGGGCGAAACGCTGTAGAGGCCGTATGGAGATATGGCAGGGTTCGATCAGATACTTGCTGTATTGCACGGATCATGATCGGACGGTTAATACTAGCGGGCTTTGGTTTAAGCCGGATCCTAGTATAGTACAGTGTAGATTTTGTCTCATTGCATTTGTATTCGGTCGGAATACAAATGCGGGTATGTATATACAGTAGCGGGGTTTTCCTGTAATTTATTACAGGATCGGTTTTCCGAAGTTGCCAGTTTGCTTTCCGTTTCGACCATATTTCTTTGTATCTTCCATTGACTGAAATTTGGTGGAGGAGGGCTTATTTGCATTTGTGCAAATAAGCATTTGTGGAGGGTGTTATTTGCATGGCCTTGCTTCATGATGGTTGCACCATCATTTGACTTCTTTTGACCATGATGGCTTGACTTTTGGAGTCATGATTGTTGATGATGATGAAGGGTGATGGTTGGTGGAGTGTTGGACTTTGTTTGTGATGATTTCTTCTCTTGATCACACATCATTCTTTCTTGCATGATGGTGTGGCTCCCTCATTCTTTTCACTCCACTCCCTTTTGTTTTCCTCATGTGATGAGGCCGGCCACATAAGGATAGAGGGCTGAAATTTTTTGGGTGGGGGATTTTTGGTTCTCTTGATGTTTGAAAAATCCCCAAGTTCATCTACAAAATTCCACATCTCATTTCCTCCACAAAAGGCAGCTTCCACAACCCCAAATGAGACACAAGTTATACACTATTCTACAGCAAATCTTGGACACATCGACTCGCCAACTTCGTGCCCGAGTTGCCTCGGTCCAGAGGCGGGAGCCCGTAAAAGAAGCCGGCGAGGAGGTGGAGACCGGACATTCCGCGGGAGATCGGGACGACGACGAAAAGACCGAAGGACACGGATCGCTCGGTATATCTCTCTACTCGTTCTTTAGTTAGCTAAGACTGGTTTAATGGCCCATCCGGGACTTTTGTGCGCGGTGGTGCCGGTTATAAAGTTAAAGTAAATCATCGCTTCCGCATTTTGGCCTCGGAAAGACGGCCGGGACGCCGCCGTGCACTTACACCCTCCTATTTATACACCCCAAAGGAAAACATCCTACGCCCCCGGTTGATTCCCGCCGAAACGAAACGTCGCGCCCAGCGACCGGCGGGGCTCCACGTGGCGATCGGGCATTGGGGACGTCTTTTCGACTGCAGGAGTCAGAGACAACCTGTCACTTCCGCCAACCGACGACCGGCACTTGGCCTGTATCCCAACTAGCAATCGGCTGAAACGGCACCCCCTCTTTAAAGCAGATCATCTCATTGATCCGCTGACGCCATCAAGGATACGCGGGAAGATTCAGGTGCACGACGAGACGACACGTGGGTCCAAAGATCGAAACAGCGCAACCCCCAAACGCCTTGACGGTTCTGGGCGATCCACATTATGAGTTTTGGCGCCAAAATGAGCAAAAGAAAAACCGAGCAGGCCACTCTCGACCCGACCCATGAATAGGTCGGAACGAGAGTGGGAGGCTAATGATGATGCTCACAAGTGGTATCCCCTCAGATTACGACACGTGACGGATGACGTATCCCGAAAGTTACGGAGGTGGAATAAATGAGTTGCATTAGGGGGGATTTCTCGGTATTCTCTTCTCAAGGAACGTATCCGACCTTTTAGAAGACCTCCATGAATACATTCCACCTACACCTAGGAAAATACCAACATCTCGTTTCCGAGCTTCCTCTGTCTCCTTGCTCGTCTCCGAGCCGTCTGACATGCGGAGCTTTCTCGGCCACTCGGCTCGTCTCCGAGCTTCCTCGGCCTCCCGGCTTGTCTCCGAGCTCTCGACATGCCGAGCTTCATCGGCCTCCCCTGATTAATCAAGAGCGCGGATCCCATACGCCCCGCAACGGCTCCGCGTATATCGCCAGGACGAGATATCCGCCTCCCACGATCCGCGTCCCACGCTAGCGCATCCCGCCATTCAAGACGAGAATAACGCTGGGGCGTAACTGACGGCGATGATCTCGCGCCCGCTCGCTCCACGCGACCCCTATATAAACCTCTCTCTCAGACGACTCAGGTGACTGGAATTTATTTTAATACGCCGCTACTCTGCATCTATATCTCGGTTCTAACTTGATCGTCGAAGGGGCCTACGGTGGTCACCCATTCCGGGGCTTCTTTTCAGGTAGCTCGGCGTCCAACACCAACCCTTTGAGATCCGCACTCAAACAGCTCTCAAAAACAAATCTCAGCCATCAAAGACCGTTATCACAGGATCGACGGAGGACAACATCTGAAGGAGATTCGAAGCTCCATCAAGGACCATCTCATATAACCACTCTCGTGTGCGATGTTTTTTAAGAGCAGTCTATCACGTTTCTTAACTATTAAGGATACGGACTGCGGCTATCCAGAATAAAACGGCTGTCTCGGTCTGGCTGATGACATTGGAAACTACTCGTCTAATTAACGCTACAACACAAGCTCCAAATCTTTTTTTTTAGTACTTCAAGCTCTACAAATCTTTTTATGTGTTGCTCCACTTGTGTAGATCTTGTAATCAATTCAACAAAGAATAATAACAGATACGAAACAAACTGTTACCTCTCATTGGATGTCTTGTCCTCTGTAACATTTCACGTGCCTGCGCCCTCATCATGCAGCTTATTAGGACAATATCATTTATTTCCTTGTTGTGTAGTACTAATGCATTTTGAGCCATATGACTCATATTCCATTATGATTCTATGATTACAGCAAAGCGCAAAATAGCACAAAACTATGTAAGAAACACAAAAGGAGTCTAATATGGTGACATGTGTTGTGTTCAGAAAGGTAAACGGATAGGATGCAGAGCAGATATACATGTTATCGTATCTATATTCGATAATATCCGTAATTGACAGAAATTGGATGCTGAAACAGAGTCAACCGGGATTATCCAAACCTGTCGGCATCTCTATACGGAATTGCATGACGTGTAAAATAAGCCAGAAGAATGGAAACCTCAATATCAAAGAATATATATCTGGTGGTTTGGTTTTTTGAAGAAAAGAATATCTAGTGATTAGATGGGTTGATTAGCAAGTTTTGTAATTGCATGTCTTACTCTAGCTTGCTTTCCATTCATTAAATAAGCTACCCTTTTGGGACATTCCCGGTTCATACCTGCACCTAAAAATTAATTTATGCTATTATTTTGCGAGTGCAATACTGTGTATACTATGAAGGGGGCAATTTTTTTATATTGGAAACATTACATGATCTAAAAATATCTATAGTATTTCCAAATTAAATTAAATGATTGCGGGTGGTAGCAATGTTAGAATTGAGAAATTTATGAGTTGTACAAAATAACAAATATGGCATGCCTTTTTTTGGGTTTTTGAGTATTAGATAGAATGTGTAAATTGTAATACAATGAATAGGAGATAAAAAAAGGGCCGTTGGATTTTCACTTTCTTAATTTTTTTTTGCGGTGAATGATGTGTACATCTCCAATGCTCAACCTTGACTATTAAAATTTTGTCATTTTTTTCTATTTTATATTCTGTTGATTAATGACACCATCTAAGGGCTTCTAGTTGTAACAGTAAAGATTAAAAAATTGCAATGAAGCCACAGAAAAACGATAAAAAGAGGGTTGTGGGCTTTTCAGCTTTATGAACTCACGCTTTGGCCGTCAGAAAAACTATAGAAATTTTTTTTAAGTGTTCATTATTTTTTATTCTTAAAAATAGCCTTTCGTAAATTTAAGAATGAACGAAAGGAGTGTTTTGAAAACAATTAGCTAATGAAATTGTTTTCAAAAAACTATCATTTCTCGATACGGATAGTATTGTCCGTTTTGACCGAAACCATACGGTTTTGGCATTTGGAGTGAACCAGACCCGTGAAGGGATCACTTCCCAGAAGGTCACCCATTCTAGGATTTCCTTAGCCCGAGCATGCTTAACAGCGGAGCTCTTCGGACATGAATAGACCGATCTAGAAATAAGGTGTAGGTTTTCATACTCATCTATATACGGTTTTATGCTCACCACACAAGAAACGAGATAATTGAATATAGCCTTGAGCATTAGCTTCATTGACAGACGAAATCTATCTCGGAAACAAGAAAAGAGAAGAAATCCCATTTAGCATCTCGAACTCTTTGTTCAAGAACCTATTTACTCTTTTTTGAGTTTCAAAAATTTGAGAAGAATGGAAGATTTTCCAAAGCCTAAGCTTATAGGCCTATTACATCTCGTTCCAGTTCTCAATGCATTGACTTCCAAGGGAACCAATTCCAAAGATGTTTTCTTTCTTAAAATCAGTACCATTAAGAACCGATGCCTAAATAAAAGTTAGCCCTTTTGATCCTTTTATTCTAAAACATTTGTCTTTGTTGGTTGCCCTAGAAAACTATTTTGGGTCGTCTTACTAAACAAATGTTTTATCGAAAATTAAAATTTTTTGGCCGTGGGCTCACAATATACATCAAGTTGTCATACAGTGCTTTTGACGTTTTCTGAGAAAATAGTATTTTTTGACCAAAAAATAGAAAGCGATAAAGTTATATTTTATTAAGCCGGCAGTGAAAATATCTGTGTTATGATATGTTAAAATTTGAAGTTTTGAAACCAGCCGTTTTATTGAAAAACTTAATCTAATCATTTTCAGACGAACAATGGACGGAACCAGCAGGGCCACAGGGGTGGTGCCCCCTCACAGCCCCCCCCCCCTCCCAAAAAAAAAGGGTCCCAAGCTTCGTTACAGGTTCTATAAAAAATGCCATGCTCCCTGCCGCCTGTATATGTAGTCATTTTTCATTGACTTGGCGGTTGTTTGAGGGTAAACTTTGCTCCCCTATGTTGTATAGCAAGTTAAAGTCGCATTTAACTGATGTGCTTGCTAAGAGCCTCTTATTGTGAAGCAGGAAATATTTATCAAACATGTTTAGATGTAAAGCAGGCAGGCTGAAGTTTGAACAGCTATAAACCTTGGAATAAGCTTGTAAATGGATGGAATGTCCACCTCACCTGTCCATCTGCTTCAAATATTGGAATTGGTCTAGTTTCCAAGTTGTTTATTTGGATCTAATCTAAATGTTTGAAGAAAAAAGATTTTGATTTTCTTTTAATTTCACACGTAACAGAAACCTGACCCATTGGTCTAACATACATCATACAAACACTTGCAAAAACAAAGATTAATAGATACTAATAGCATCACGCTTCCATAGCGTGTGTGTGTGGGCTCGACTTTTTTATTTTAGAAAAATAACATAATAGACAATAATTAAGTAAGGGAAATGTTTAAAGCGGGATCTTCTGCTATTCATTTTATTTAAGGCAATCGTTGACGTGTTATTTTTTATAAATGTCTTTTTATATATTCGCCTGGTATTCCTACTCAATTGAAGATAATCGGGTCAAGGTTTGAAACCAATACCATGAACATGGATCTATCTAGCCTATGGGCATAATTTTTTAGTGGGCCGGGCTTTGTTATTTGCAGGATCTTATTGGATTTATATACAGTGGGCCTGCGTATTGCCAATTTTTTATACATTTATTAGGCCAGTAATATGGGTCGTTTTAAGCTAGTAATTTGTAAGCCCAAAATTCACTAAAATACCTTGAATTTAGATAAAATGTCTTCGAAACTTCATAATTATCCAAAAACACCATAATATCTGGTCTGATATCTGAACTTTTAAACCATTTAATTATAAGGTTAGTGGTTGTTTACTTTTCATTTTATAGTCTTATCAATATTCCATCCAAATCCAAAGCCTTATGAATTACACCAGACACGGAAACAGGTCAACCCAGTTTTCTACTATCATTATTCTAATACTAAATGAGTAATTCTAACATCATTAAGAACAGAAAAAAGAAAGAAATAATTCTAACATCATTAAGAACAGAAAAAAGAAAGAAATAATTCTAACATCATTAAGAACAGAAAAAAGAAAGAAATGCAAGCAAGGTATAACTTATTGGCATTTAATTAATAATTAGTGCTAACTTAGCCATTAATTAATACAGGTTTTGGGATAATTAAACATTACACAACAAGATGAATTTGTCCACAATGCGGCGCATTTGTTAATCAGTAAAAATGCACTGCTCAATGAACTGCTCTTGTTGTGGCTTTGTCTTGTTGTAACTTTAAAAAACAAAAAATGGCCTCTTTGATGAAAAATAGAGGCTTTGGGAGTTTCGCTAGCTGCTAGGATCGGAGCTTCCGCTGAATTAGGGTTTCTTTGATACTTTTTGGGGGTTTCGAACTGACGAAGCGATTTGACCTGCGATCGATCGGACACTTGTCTAAAGGTGCGAAATTTGATTCGTTTGCTATTAGTTTCTTGCTGTAATCAGTTCAATTGTAATTTTTCACTAGTTTATGCTGAGATGAATAGAAAACTATAAAATATCCTCCAATTTCATTGAACATTTCTGCACTACTTTATAAAAATGAAATCTTTGATGAAGTGTTTGGATTAATGAAGCTGTATGTAAATTTATACAAATTTTGATCTCAATTCTTTGCATATCGCTATTACTTGGATTTTAAATTTACACCAAAAGTTATTCTAGTATCCATCGAATCCCGATGGCAACCCTATTTCTGGAGAAATAAAAATTACATTAGGAGTATTTTACTTTCTTTCTTTTTCCTTAAAGATCCTACCTGTGATTGAATAGTGTTCATATATGATCAGCTATTGCTCATTAAGCAGCATAGCAACAACGAAGCATGAGTGTTCATTTTCTTCTTAGTTTTGACTACCATGGTTTCTGAAATCTCACCTACTCAAAATCGGAGTCACGCCCACAGGCTTTTCTTAAGGCTGGATATTATTATAAAGTATTTTAGTGTTTTTTGTATGAGGGCATATTTGAACCGTGTGAATGGATGCATTTTCCCAGGGAAAGTATTGTTTGGGTTACACATTTAGAGTTCATATTGTAGTTAAGTTAGCCGTAGTTGAATTTTACTGCGGTTAGCAATGTTTTTACTCGTTGACTTCATTGGTGGTTTCTTGTTTATGTGGTTAAGGGGGAATGGCTCGATTGGTTGATCCTCCAAATGGCATGGGACACCAAGGAAAACATTACTACATGATGTGGCAAACTGTTTTTGAAATCGACACCAAGTATGTGCCCATTAAGCCCATAGGCAGAGGAGCTTATGGGATCGTCTGCTCGTCAATTAATAGGGACACTAATGAGAAGGTCGCGATTAAGAAAATCAACAATGCATTTGAGAACCGTGTCGATGCACTCCGAACACTGAGAGAGTTGAAGCTCCTTCGGCACATACGCCATGAGAATGTGATTACATTGAAGGATATTATGATGCCAGTGAATAGAAGTTTCAAGGATGTGTATTTGGTTTATGAACTCATGGACACCGACTTGCATCAAATTATCAAATCTTCTCAGGCACTTTCAAACGACCATTGCCAATATTTTCTATTCCAGGTATCGTCTATAATAAGTATACACATCTTCTCAGGTGCTTATTTATTGTGGTCGTGTAATTTATTTTCACAGCAGTACCTTTTCAACTGGTTTCTTGCATGGATATATATTTCGAAATACACAGTATATTTTTTTACCTGGATCCTTTTTTTAAAATGAACTAATTGTAAAACAGACTTCGGACTAGTTCAAAGTTTGGGGGGGGGGGCATGTAACAAGAGGATGTGAGTGCCAACATTGTAAGTGATGAAGCTTCTTGCCATCTTGAACCAATTCCAACATTCTTTGTGCTACCAATACATGTTATATTTGCCCAAGGGAATGTTTGGAGATAGTTTCACTATAATAAAATAGAACAGTAAATTTCATAATTTTTGCAAGTTTTATCATAAAGAAAGACAAAGCCAGGAAAGTGTTTTAATGTAGTCAACTCCTCTTTCACCATTCGCTGACTTTACTGATTGCTTACGTTTCACATCTAGATTTGAATCTGCAGCATTATACCATTATGACTAATTGTAGTTTGTTAGTTTTTTAAATACCAAGCATCACCAAATTTCACATCTAGATTAGAATCTACAACATTACACCATTATGACTAATTGCAGTTTATTGGTTTTAAATATCAAGTATCACCAAAATGTTTACGAGAAATTCAGAAATGCCTTCTTTAAGATTTTCTAGTATCATTGCCATCGCTGCAAGCCATTTATAATTTTTGAATCTGGGTCTGTTTAATATATATGTTTGCAAACACGATTTTGTAGCTTTGTCTTCTTTACGTTTTCTCATATCCAATTCCTTTTTGATGTTTAGTTGCTTCGAGGCCTTAAGTATCTTCACTCAGCAAACATACTCCACAGAGATTTAAAGCCCGGGAACCTCTTGATCAATGCAAACTGTGACCTCAAAATCTGTGATTTCGGCCTTGCACGCACAAGAAGCGGCCGAGACAAATTTATGACTGAGTATGTTGTCACTCGCTGGTACCGAGCCCCCGAGCTACTGCTCTGCTGCGATAATTATGGCACTTCGATAGATGTTTGGTCTGTAGGCTGCATCTTTGCAGAGCTTCTTGGTCGCAAACCCATTTTTCCCGGAACCGAATGTCTTAACCAGCTCAAGCTCATCGTAAACGTACTCGGTACTGTAAATTGTAGAGTGTAAACATAGTATTGGAAGCAAACTCAAGAGAGGAGAGGATATAGGATCCCTCTCTATCTGTTTCATATTATACTAAATAACCCTTCACTATCGCTGTATTTCACTATCTTAATTTAATTTTTTTTTAAAGCAAACACTGTTTATGAATTTTGTTCCAACCAATATAGCTTCACATGTAGCACTTGAGGGAGCTGTATTAAAAATAAATAAAAAATTAAATCTAGGCAGATTAGTAAAAAATAAAAAAACGAGTATAATGAAGGGTATTTTACTGGAATTTAGCCTATTTTAACAAGGGTTTTACATAAAATACCCTTTCTCTCTTAACAGGTACCATTAGCGACACTGATCTTGGTTTTATCGATAACCCCAAGGCTCGCAAGTACATTAAATCTCTTCCGTACACTCCAGGCATTCCCCTCTCTGCTTTATATCCCCATGCAAATCCTCTCGCTGTAGATCTTCTGCAAAAGATGCTTGTTTTCGATCCATCAAAAAGAATTAGTGTCACAGAGGCATTGCAACATCCTTACATGTCGCCGCTTTATGACCCGAACTCGGACCCGCCAGCTCAGGTCCCGGTCGATCTCGACATTGACGAAGAATTGGAAGAAGGAATGATTAGGGAGATGATGTGGAAAGAGATGCTCTATTACCATCCGGAAACTTCTTCAGTAAATGGGTAAACTCTATATTGGTTATAGAACAGGTTGTATGGTGCTTGTGGTTTATGAATTCCGGCTAAAACTCTATTTTGTTTTCAGCTGCTTTATTGGTATATGGTATGGTTCCCAATCTCTCATCTGTAAATATGCATATATTGTATGCGGTAGCGGACACCGTCCATTTGTACAATTTTTGTGTAATGATTATATTTGATTGTGCTAGTTTTGAAGATTTAAGTTAACCAAGGATAGAAATGAGTTTGTCTCTATCGTGTCGGCAAGGGGTTCAAATTGTTGTTATGGTCTACAACTATGATCCCTTTCTTTTAATTATACAGCCCGTTATCACATGCTTTACCATTATCTATAATTAAACAAAATCCAACAGATTCAGTTTTCTTGGAAGCCCTGTCCTATTTCAGGGAACTTTGCAGGAGCGGGAATAGCAAACATGGATTACAATCAGAGATGAGTAAATTTCCGTCTTTTGAGCTTTCAAATACTTGTATGATCCGAATAGGTTTATTATTAATTTTTTTGGCACTGATCGGTAAACCCTAACCTAAGCATGCAACACACACAACACACCCATGTACACATAACACACAGCACACATGCACCCAGGAGCCATGTGTTCACTTGATAATTTCTCATTGCTAATGAATATACTATTGTTAAGGACCCAAAATTTGAAATGAAATCCAAAATCAACACAAGTAAGTCTTGTAGAACACTTAATTGGGTTTTATGAGTGCTGCAGTTTGGATCTTATCCTGATCTGTCATAGTCATACTTTCTCATAGCATAGATTCATATCGTATATCATTTGATGCATTGCAACAAACATGGGACGACTCTACTGCTTTCGTCCTGACCATTAACTTTCCAAAACGAAAATCACATGATGATGCTCGATAACGGTAATTCCTTAGATCATGACACGTGGCAGATGACGTGTCCCAGAGCATGCAAGGAAGGACCTACAGTGGCCGACCAGACCACACCTATGCCCGTCCTACCGACCAACACAGGTTCACTTCCGAGCCCCCTGCACAACTGGCCTCCTCGGCCTCACAGCTCGTCTCCGGGCTACCGCAGAACCAAGATACCTCGGCTCTCCCGATCGTCCGTGAGCTCTCCCGCCGAGGTCATCTTCCTCGGTCTCATCGACGGACCAACGGCACTGCCCACAGGCGCAACCGCCATCCCACGAATCTTGCCTTGCGCGAGATATCCGCCAACCATATCCCACGTTCCACACCAACACGATCCCCCATTAACGAGCCTGTCTCGCCATTAATGGGAGACCCTGCTCATCACGCGGGCGTGACGTCGGTGTAGGATGTTTTTCGTCACCCCATTAAGATAGGAATACGCGCGCGCTTGTCAGGCGTACTACAGATTCCCCCTGCCTAGGGTAGGCCGGGATTTATTGATTGTGGGGATCCGAATCTCCGGCAGCCGCGGACTAAACTGCCGTTAATTACCCCTCGCCTTTGAAGCGAGCGAACCTCCGATTGACGGGTTAAACTGGTCATGCGAACTCAATATGCAGTGTTGTGTTTTGGAGGGGTTTTGGATATAACGGGGGCCCCGCAGAGTTTTTACGGGGGTCCCGCTACCCGGATAGTGGGTTGGGGGGCAAGGGGGCTAGCAGCCCCATTGCAGGGTGCGGGGCAGCGTCCCGGCCCAAATTTTTTAGAGGGATGGTGTTGTGGAGTGTGTGATTATATATACACATATATAAAATAAAAAAAGGAAAGAGCATCCAAAGGATGCGTGGGAAAAAGCGTCAGCGCTTTGAGCACTAGCGCCATGTGTCAGCATGTGGACGCTAGCGCTCTGAGCGCGAGAGCGCTAGCGCACCACGTTTCAGCACGTGGGCGCTCAGGCGCTCGCGCTTTGGGCGTCAGCGCTCTGAGCAAAAGAGCGCTAGCGCACCACGTGCACGCACGTGGGCGCTCGGGCGCTAGCGCTCTGAGCGCAAGAGCGCTAGCGCACCACGTGTTGGACGCTCGAGCGGCAAAAGGGACTTGGTCTCTGTAATGGGAGTTGTACTTCCAGAAAGGAGCACTTATTATTCTGTATGTATATATATATATATATATATATATATATATATATATATGAGGAGTCAAATTCCTAGGATATTTTGAAGCTGATGAAGGGGCTTCTCCCCTTGAGCCCTGGATCTTCCCCAAAGTGGGGTTTCTGGAGATGGGTCTCCTTCTTCCTTCGTTGGCCGGATCTTGAAGATCAAGAAATATGAGATTTTAAAAATCTCTTCTTTTTGAGATCTGATGGGAGATCCAAGTTCCCCTTTGTGGGTTTTGTGGTGAAAAACTATTTAGTTTTGGAAAAGAAAGAGTAAAACTCTTGATTTAATTCAAAAGAAAGAAAAAGTTTTAGAACCTTCAGAAAGGGGAAAGAGGCACAAATCCTAGATTTTGAGGGGAATGAAAAATGTATATTAGATATTTTCATCATGTTGCCTTATATAGGCTTACATATTTACATGCAGTCCTTTGGGCTTTACAAAATGACATTTTGCTCATCCCATGGCTCATGTGCCATTTCTTTTTGCACATAAGCCATGGGCTTTATAAAAATTTGGTTTTATGCCCATTTTGCATACATTCATGCATAAAAAATTACATAAAATTTATTTATTACATGATCTATATTTTGGCATGGAGGAGGGCGGACCGCTTCATGTTCGGACTCGACCTGGGCATGGGCCCGTTTGGCTTGGGGTTGATTTTGACTTTGACTTGGTCAACCGGGTTGCAATTTTTGACTTCAACAGTCGGGAGCGTAACTGCCGGCGTGATTCTCGTGCATGCCCTGCCTGCTGCCACCACTATATAAACCCCTTCTTCAGACGGTCCAAGTAAACCATTTTTACTTTACTAAGTCGTTACTCTGCTCGGATCTCTAGTCTAACTTGACAGTCGGAGGGTCCTCGGTGGTACTACCATCCCGGGACTTCCTTGCAGGTAGCTCGGCAACCACAATCTCAAACCCATTGAGATCCACACACTTCAGGAGCGACAGCCTCCAGATCTAATTTCAGCCATCCATCGCCGCCATCAGCAGATCAACGGAAAGCAACATCTGAAGGAGGCCTACGACCCCCATCAGTTGGCGTCGTCTGTGGGAAAACAACATTCTTGATTCCACAAAAACAAAAGTTCGTTTTCCGATCTCAACCTAATAACGAGCGATTATCACGACGATCCAAGCACAAGTCGCCGCCTTCCCCTCAACGGAGGCGCAGACGAACCTCCTCCGCCGAATGCCATCAACGCCCTCGCCGGCCGTATAGACCGACTCGCGTCTGTTGTGGAGGCGTTGATCCACGTCCAAACTGTGGGGCAAGATCACCAAGTCGCCGCTCTCCCGCCTCGGGACCAGGACCCCTACAGGGGAGAGAAGGCTTCGTCCGCGTCGGCACTGCCGACCACCACCTCGCTACCTCCCACAGCCGCGGATCTCCCGGACCTATACGTTCTGAGACCCGCTAGGCACCCCACAGTTCGATACCGAGGTCCGTCGCCAGAGCACCTCGCCCCGAGGTCTTCCGTGCACCTGTCCCTCCCGAGGAGATGTCTGGCAGCTCGCCTGTTACCAGGCATGACCGACACCCCCTCCCTCGATGGGGTTGCACAGACGGGACTCGCCGCGGCGGCTCGAAGGCTACCTCGCCAGGGGATCTAAGGAACCTCATTGAGAGAAACCGGAGCCGCGGCCAGACGCAGGCCTACAACAGCAGAGGCCTAGGATCAGAATGCGCCAAGTCGTTGGGATACCGCGGCCGACTCGACGCCCTCGAGAAGAAGATCGAGGGTATGCATCGGGAAGGTCACCGTTCGAGCAACGGGGCTAAGTATACCGCCGACTCGCTTACCAAACCATTCACCGAGAAGCCGCTCGCCGTCCACGTCTCCTCCTGCAATAAGCCCCCAAAGGTCTCCTTCGACGGCTGGAGGCTTCTGCTCAGCCCTGCAGCTATCCTGCTCGGCTATCCCTGGCCGGTAGCTTGCCTACCCCATAACGCCAAGGATCTAAGCCCTCACAAAGAGGCGACCGAGCAGCTTCACTGCTTGGTTCATCCTTAGCAGGCCTCCCACGGCCCCTCCAGCGCCAAGGATCGAAGCCCTCACGAAGAGGCAGCCCAGCAGCTACCCTGCTCGGCTATCCCTGGCTGGTAGCTTCCCTACCCCACAACGCCAGGGATTAAAGCTCTCGCCAAGAGGCACCGGGCAGCAACCCTGCTCGGCCATCCTTAAGGACAAAAAGCCCTCGCCAAGAGGCACCGGGCATCAACCCTGCTCGGCCATCCTTAGTAGGCCACTTACGGCCCCTCCCGCGCTAAGGATGAAAAGTCCTCGAAAGAGACAACCGGGCCCGCCCTTGCTCGGTTATCCTTGGCTACCAGCTCCCTACCCCAACAAGCTAGGGATCAAAGCCCTCGCCAAGAGGCAACCGGGCCCGCCCTTGCTCGGTTATCCCTGGCTGGTAGCTCCCTACTAAACCAGGGATCAAAGCCCTTGCCAAGAGGCATCGGCAGTAACCCTGCTTGGCCCGTCCTTAAGGATCAAAGCCCTCGCCAAGAGGCACCGAGCAGCTACCCTGCTCGGCCCCATCCTTAGTAGACCACTCACGGCCCCTCCCGCGCTAAGGATCAAAGCCCTCGTTAAGAGGCACCGAGCAGCTACCCTGCTCGGTCCCGTCCTTATTAGGCCACTCACGGCCCCTCCCGTGCTAAGGATCAAAGCCCTCGTCAGGAGGCCACCGAGGAGCCATCCTGCTCGACGCATCCGCAGCGGGCATCCTCCTGCCATTAGACGCTGAGCATCTGAAACTCTCATCGCGAGGCCGCCGAGTCCCTTTCTGCTCGGCGCATCCGCAGCGGGCATCCTCCTGCTCGTCAAACGCTGAGGATCTGAAGCCCTCATCGCGAGGCCACCGAGCAGCTACCCTGCTCAGCGCATCCCCAGCGGGCAACTTCCTGCCCATCCGACGCTGAGGATCTGAAGCCTTCATCGTGAGGCCGCCGAGTCTCTTCCTGCTCGGCGCATCCCAACGGGCATCTTCCTGTCCATCAGACGCTGAGGATCTGAAGCCCTCATCGCAAGGCCACCGAGCAGCTACTCTGCTCGGTGCATCTCCAGTGGGCAACCTTCTGCCCATCCGACGCTGAGAATCTGAAGCCCTCATCGTGAGACCGCCGAGTCCCTTCCTGCTCGGCGCATCCCCAACGTGCATCCTCCTGCCCATCAGACACTGAGGATCTGAAGCCATCATCGTGAGGCCGCCGAGTACCTTCCTGCTCGGCGCATCCCCAGCGGGCATCCTTCTACCCATCAACGTGGTTGGTCCAAAGCCCTCCTTGCGAGGCCGCTGAGTAGCTTCCTGCTCGGCGCATCCGCAGCGGGTAGCTTTCTACCCTATAAAGACACGGATCCAAGGCCTGCCGAATAAACTCATACTCAACGCACGATCAGCGCCTCAACTCCGGCAAAGGGAGGATACCGACCTTCCCACACTCGTTCTTCGTTCGACTTATACTCGATGCGCGATAACAAGAACGCCGTGTTGTCCCCGAACAATCTACCACGAGGAATTACCAGCGCCAAGCCGTACGGAAAGAACCAAGCAGTCCACTCTCGACCCAACCCACGAATAGATCGGAACGAGAGTGGAGGGCTAATGATGATGCTCGATAACGGTAATTCCTTAGATCATGACATGTGGCAGATGACGTGTCCCAGAGCATGCAAGTAAGGACCTACAATGGCCGACCAGACCACTCCTATGCCCGTCCTACCGACCAACGCTGGCTCACTTCCGAGCCCCTGCACAACAGGCCTCCTCGGCCTCACAGCTCGTCTCCGGGCTACCGCAGAACCAAGATACCTCGGCTCTCCCGCTCGTCCGCGAGCTCTCCCGCTGAGGTCATCTTCCTCGGTCTCATCGATCGACCAACGGCACTTCTCACAGACGCAACCGCCATCCCGCGAATCTCGCCATGCGCGAGATATCCGCTGGCCATATCCCACGTTCCACGCCATCACGATCCCCCATTAACGAGCCTGTCTCGCCATTAATGGGAGATCCCGCTCATCACGCGGGCGTGACGTCGGGAGCGTAACTGCCGGCGTGATTCTCACGCCTGCCTGTCTACTGCCACCGCTATATAAACCCCTTCTTCAGACGGCCCAAGTAAGCCATTTTTACTCCACTAAGCCGTTACTCTGCTCGGATCTCTAGTCTAACTTGACCGTCGGAGGGTCCTCGGTGGTACTACCACCCCGGGACTAACTTGCAGGTAGCTCGGTAACCACAACCTCAAACCCATTGAGATTTATACACTTCAGGAGCGACAGCCTCCAGATCCAATCTTAGCCACCCATCGCCGCCATCAACAGATCAACGGAAAACAACATCTGAAGGAGGCTTACGACCCCCATCACATGTATTAACCCTTCTAAATTGGTAGTCCTTTGTTGTTTCACCGTTATAGTAAGCATCTGCAGTTTATTTTCATATACATATCATCAATATTAAATCTAACTTTTATATAATAATCATGCTAAGGTGAAACATAATCTTTGAATCAAGGTGACTGTACCCTTCCAAAAGTGTATGTTTCAGATACATTTGATCTCATTGCTTTTATGGTGTGCAGGTGATTTTGATTGACTTATGGTGCTTTGCTAGTGAGCAGGTAAAAACTTTATAATCTAGGAATCCTGCAGTCATAAGTCTATGATGAGGCCTTTGCATAGCTTTAGGGATGTATTTGACATGGATCTAATCTAGTATCTACCCTTTAGCACACGTATCAATACATCATGGTTAGCAGCCAAGTGTATATCTCATGGTAATTCTTTTCTTCTTTGGACTTTAGGTAATTGGTAAGAAATTATTTTCCTTGATTAGAACTTCAGCTATGTAAATTTATGTTGAGACCTAGCAGCTTAGTGATGTTCTCCATAGTGTATTGCATTTTTTTATGATAAAAGATTTGGACATGTGACTTCGGGCTGAATAAATTGAAACATTAAATATATCAATCTAAGAAAATTTGGTCAATGCCAGGCGATTCGTGTATAAGTTTGATAACTTTTGTAGATGTTTGCTTGAATATAAATTGTAAACAGCGAATTTATCATCTTTCCCTTCTAGGAATTTCCCCCCTCTCAAGAGAATTTGGAGGACGGCAAGTAATCATTTAGGATTGCGGAAAGTATCTTTCTTCTAAATGACTTCCTCAATTATGGTACTAAACTTGAAAGGGTTGATGTTAGGCAGATAGACAATCTTAAATCCTTTTCAACCTTTCTTAGGATCTTGCTTCATATTTTGATGGGTGAAGGCTTAAATTTGCTATACCTTTTATAATGTAAATTCCATAATAATGCAGAAGCACCATAGTTTTATAATTTGATTTTCCAATGTTAGTTACAAATTTTCATCAACCATTCATGTTGTCATACATCTCAAAATCCTGGAAATTTTGAAGTATATGCCAACAGTCTTACATATATAACCACAGTACCTTGTACTGCTCTTTCCATCAATCTGTTCAATGAACCTCAACTGTTTAGTGTTTTCCAGAGCAGATCTCTTTGTGTAGGCACATGCACAGCACCAAAATATTCAAGGACCTCATGAAAATGAAAAATGGAAAAAAGAAGTGGGATTTAAGGATGGTGGTTAATAAAGTTGAAAGATATGCGAGAGATGAAAGAGGTGCAAAGGACCACAGAGGAGAGGCACAGTCCTTATTCACTGTAATAGTACTCCTTTCTTCTGAAAGTGAAAGGTTTTTTTTTTATAACAAAGGTAAGATGGATAGGCTTGGAAATATAAAAATAGAAGCTTTTAAACCATTTTCCTATGATAAGCTGTTAATCTATGATGTTAAACAGATCCAGATAAGGATACAACCATATACATATATTTTTAACGATTACGGTAGGTACAAATGGTCAAACAAATTCAAATGAGGATATGAGACATGATGCGAGCCGGATTCTCAGTTTGACAATTTTCCTAAAGTATAAGATACAGTTTGTTAGATGCACTAACTAATGTTGCTTATACACAGCCACACATGATAACAAAGAATTAAAATTTTAACAAATCTAAACGAAGAATACAAATCTTTTAGTATTGATGCAAAGATTGTAGGTGTATTGCGATTTACACAATATCTGTGCATCTAGAATACACACACAAAAAAAAATCTTAACATGTGCTAAAAGACTTACATTAGTATTCTCAGTGAATCCGATATGGATACGAATCCCATACGGATGCATCTCTGTCGATGACGAATCTATAAAACATAACTGACAATTGATGGTATTAAGGGTGATATAAGGAAACAAAATTTTCTTATGTCCTTCAGTTTGAAATTGTGTTTCGCAACTGACTGTAAATCTCTTTTGAAGTGCTTAGTTAATGATGGGATGATATTGAAGAAATAGGCTGCCTTCCTTCTAATGCAGAGTTTTTGCTGAAGAGGTTAGTTTGGCTAGCCATAAAATATGAACTTGGATGAACCTTTAGAAGCTAGGGAATTCTAAGTGATCAATAATCTCGTCTTCTGTAATTATTCATCCTTGTAGGAAACCCAAAACTAATAAATCCACCACTTGCATGGATAGGTGAAAATTAGTGACTAAAGTTAAATGTTTTGATGCATCATCCCCATTCAGAAAGTAGACGCATTATGATCAAAGGCATCAAGATAACTCTACGACAAGTTTTACTTTCTTCTTCATGTAGCTTGTAGACTTTTAAAAGGCATTTCTTTAGCATTCGGCTGAGTAGTCTGAAAGTGATCTTTGTCTCTGTTCTATGTGATTAAAAGGCTAGATCAATCTCTGAAAATTTTCTTTTTGGATGATAATATCTCCTATTTCAATATGAACATATTAACCAGTAGTCTAGATGAATTCTTAATCTAGAATTATTTTTAGAGTTGCTCTCTCTCTCCCTCTCTCCCTCCCTCCCTCCCTCCATGAACTGTATCTGTTGTAATATAGCATCAGACACCATGACATGAAGGCAGATATGGTTTATATAGTTTTTGGTCCATGTCAGGGACACCGTCAAGTTTTACCCAACATGTGTGGGTTTTTACACATGAACGATAATATTTTCTTATTTCTCAGTTGTTTATTATTAATATGTTATGCTTATTGCTTGTGAATATTATGCATCATGTGTTGACCCTTGTTGCATTATTTTCTGTTGCATGGTACAATAAGCCTCCTTTAATGCCTTCACATATATGCCATACTATACATTTAATTGATCAAAATTAGTGGTCTATATGCATGCCAGATTTATCAACTGTGATATTTGTGGCATGTATTAACCATGACATGAGGTATCTGGATGCATGAAGAATCTGTCGGATACCTATTTAAATATTTTTTCATCGACATACACCTTTGCCATCTCGTAGTGGAATTTATAGAGAAGGTTCTGTATGGAACATTTCCTTTCCGTGAATAACACATGCTACTTAGGATTATGGAATGTGTTGAGTATTTTGATAAGTTAGCTCAGGTTTGTCTACACCATCAAAACCTTTTCCCAAACACTTCTGGGGTCGACTCCATAAACCTTTATTTTCCATTTAGCTCGGGTAAGGGTCTGATTGAGGTCCGTCTCTGTATTTCTGTCTTCAATTGAACCATTCTATAGATTACATATATAACATTTTAGCATTTATAGACCGCGCACCCCTACACCTCAACGGATACTTGAAATAGATGAAACAGTAACATACACACTTTTGAACATCAATATAATATACTGAACTTATTCTTTTGAACATTAATATATTTTATGCAACAATTAAGGAGGTGTTATTGTTGCGTTAAATGTAGAGATCAACATGCTTGATATCTTGGTAATCTATTAGTTAGGCAGATCGCTTCCATTTCGATAAAGCGCATTAGATGTAAATAATCTCAGATTATGCTGACAAATGAGAAAGTTGACAGGGTTTGATAATTGGATATCAATTGGAATGCCATCAAGTGCCATTAATCCTTGAAGTACCATGAACATCAAGAAGCCTGAAGCTTGAACTTTGAATAAGATATTAATTCTGGAGATTCATTCACTATTCAAGCACATGAGTGGCTGTAGGCTCACGTAAGGACCATATGGACTGTAGGAAATACATTTATTTGAATTGGGCCCTTAAGATATGGAAGATAGTGAAGTGATATTAAATGTGAAGCAGACTTGTCATGGTCCTTCACTAAACAGGTGAAGAAAATACTGTTACTAAAAGAATAAAGGATTAGAAAAATATGAGATATGTAGCCTTTTTCTCAGTGATACGGGGTAGAAGTGGTAGGGCTCTGCTTTTCTGATAAGTGATTAGGTGAGCCTTTCCCTTAAAGCAAAGCAACCCCAGCCTAGCATTTGCACATAATGAGAAGAGTTTTTTATCCCCTCTATTTTTGGGTCAATAGATTTTAATTATTTGGAGAAAAATATATGTGCCGATTATATTGTTAAGCGAATGACAGTATGCTTTGTTTTAAAAATAGTGTTATCTTGGCAAGAATGAGAAGATTGGCGTCAAGTTGGCAGGCGATTACGTTACTAATAAATTGAAAGTTCAGGGTATTTTGACGTCAAGTTGATAGAACCTCATGAAATTTTACATTGTTCTTTTGATGAATGTGAATGCTGTGAAATGTCTCGTCCATTGTACCAAAATTCTGAAGTTATGATGAGAGTTGAGGGAATATATTTTATATACAACATATGTCAATGATATGTCAATGATGATGATAATGATGAAACACCTGAAGCTTGATATATGTATCAAATAAATGAAAGGGTTTACTTCCAGTTGACTGGTTAACATCTTTTGCTGGAACGGATACATTTTCCCCGTTAACGTCGGTGATTTAGGCAATGCTGCAAGTTTTATCATGGTTACTTGTCTTTTAATGTACTGTGCTTGATGAAGCATTTGGAGCTTGCTTGCAGATTCAAGATGATTACAGATATCTGAAGAAAATTATAGACTTAACGCTTGTCTTGGCAGTGTCTAAACCAAATAGTTTACATTCTCCTTGTGAGGAGGGAGATCGTAGTTTCTGATTGTGTGAGGTGATTAATCTCAAATAAGGAAAAGACACGGCTCCTTGGCAATAATAGTTGAGACCTGAAATTTCTTAGAGTTGATAATTTTCTAAATTTAACCAACAGATTTGAATGTACTTCCTTTATATGATTTTATCTAGGGGCGGATCCAGGTAGAGGAGAGGCGAGGCGAGGCGTCCACCCTACGTGGATTTCGGTAATTATGTATATATGTATGCGGGAATTTATTAATACAAATAAATAAAACCCAAAAGGTTTCTAAAACAAAAAATAGGTTTGGCTTAGTGGTTAGTTGGGTGGTTGATAAACTAGTATAATCAAAGCGGTTGCTGGTTCGTGCTTGCAAGTTTTTTATTTATTTTTTTAAAAATCCTTTATAATTGATCTCTTGCATTCAGAACTTTCTTTTTCCAAAAATCCCTTGCATTTTTCATGTAATGTTGGATATTCATTCCAACTAAAAAAGAATACTACGAATGTATTGCAAATTGATTTTACAGTTTTTCAATTGCATGTTTTTTTTTACAAAAGCAATTACCACATGCTAATAAAAGCCAGCAGCGAGCGAAATAGATCAAATTGTTGACTCGATGATTATATTTTGAGATATGAATTGCATTAGCTAATCTAATACACACATAAAAGAATAACAATTTCTAAACCAAATCCATAAAATTTGGTTGCAAATTTTTTTAAAATTACTATAGAAATTTTTTCGCCCTACCTGACTTGTAATCCTGGATCCGCCTCCGATTGTATCTAGTTAAGTTTGTCAAGTTTCTCTGTCTCATGCTATGCTTTCTTTTTCGAAAGGTCCTGTGGATGATAATTTGACATTGACATCCAGTTTCAGGAAGAATTCTAGAAGAGTGCTCAAGTTCTCTGAAGTAAATTATTTTCTGCTTCTTTAAGATTCTTTTTCTTCTTAAGTCGCGGATACTTTGAAATACGCCAACTGATCAATTAGAATTATGGCGAGTATGCTTTATGTTCATAACATTATTTTAACCAGTAGTTTGAAACAAATTAAAAGTAAGCGACATCTATAGTTGATTCCATATTAACACTGACAACGACTGCTGTTGCTACTACCAGGTTGTGAAATTTTACTAATCTTTTGCCATATTCTTTACGATGCTCCTACTACTATACTAACTCCTTTTGTAGTAAATAGAAATTTTTGAGACTATAGCAGCAAATTCCAGTAAAATATATATATATAAGCCAACTATATAAGCCAACTGCTTTTTATATGTTCAAAGTAATCTTGTCCCTTAATGTGCCATGTATGTAGAATAAAGATATGAGTAAGAAAATGGTATTTGCTGCTTTTGTACGTAATTGATTCTCTTTTCAATTTCAGGGGGCATCAAAACACTATTATGCCCCATTGAAGAAAAGCATTTGATGCAAAACATATCAACCAGCCTAATGTCTGCCACAAGAATGTAATCTCTTGACCTCACCTTGTATCTTCAGATCTTTTCCCAATATTATGCAATTCCTTGGGCTTAACAAAGTGTCATTAGTATAACAACCATAGATTTGTGTTGGGTTACATGATAAACAAACAAACAACTCATCAACATTGGTCAATAGTCAAATCTGGATTATATTGGGAGAGATGTTGCAGCGTGATGTGTCAACTCTTAAGCTTATTTGACTTGCTGTTAATTGTAAGTATTTGAGGAATTATTTTATGAATACATTCTACCATTGTCGAGTGTAGTAATCCTTTGTTGATCAGAATACGGGATAATTTGGAGACATGTCGAAAGGAAAAAGGTAACTGAAATGAGAAGGATAAACCAGATGAGCGAAAAATGTTGAATAGCTACATGGAATAAGAAATGAGTGCATTCATAACAAGTTAGAAGTCAGTAAATCAAAAAAGAAAAAAAAAATCATAGTTGGAATTTAGTTCTTCTTGCTATAGAGAATAAAATAAAAGAGACGATTTAGATGGTTTGGATATATGAAATGTACGGTGATAGGTGCGCCAGTCAGAAAGAGCAATAGAATTGTGATGCGCCGGTCAAAAGGTGCAACGGAATTATACTTAAGAAGCTACAAAATAAATTGAGGCAAATTATGGAGGTTGGGATCCAGAACTCCAAAAAAAAGGGCATGAAGCAGATGAGTCCTAGGTGTTACATAAGAAAGGTAGGGTTTTGTGTGTGTGTGTGTGTGTGTGTGTGTGTTTAGGGTGGGGATGGGGGTGGTGTTTGGCCCCTTCAGGAATCAAACCGGGGATTATTCATTTTGGAGAGGAGAGAGCACAAAAGATATATTCTTTGGAAATCGATCCGGCACTCATTCATTTTGGGAGGAGAGTTTTACCGCAATAGATATTCTCCTTTGGTATAAATGAACTAAAAAGGTAGTTCTCTTGTAATTTTGTTACTTCAAGATGTGGAACTATCACAAATTGGTTGCGGCATCAGAGATACCTACTTACAACAATTAAGCTCCCATTCACCTAAAGGGTATAATGCTAGGGCCCAAACAGTACACCAGCTCATGTGATAAAGAGTGGCATATCTTAAGGTTTCCAAGAGGATATACCCCCCTCAAAAACATAGAGCTGGTATTTTTTGGTCCACTTGTAACCAATTTAATTGTGGGGTGATGGAGATTTGGGTTTTTGGAGACTTTTCGCTTTCCCCCCTTTCTTTCTGCAAATAATAATAGTGGAGGGCCCATTGGAAGTAAAGTGTTTCTTGGAGAGAGTCATTAGTGTTTGATAGGGAAGGTTTTGTTGAAGATTGGTAGATCCAATGAATCCCAAACCCTAATTGTAGGTTATGTACTTATGAGCATTTCTGATAATATATATGTTTCTTCGCTAATTTTTATAATATGTTCATCTCTCTCTCTCTCTCTCTCTCTCTCTATCGTGCCCCCCCCCCCCCCCCACACACACACACACAAGCATGCCCGTCTCATATGATCTTGATATTTATGCAATATAAGGTATAGAAATACTTGAGGGTAGGTAATGTTCTTGTAGTAATTCTAACACTATTTTTCACTAGTAATTATCGGCTCTCTCGAATAAGTTCGTCTAATCCACATTATCCTGATATCTTTGACATGAAATCTCTGTTTGCTTGCCCCTTGTGAGTGGAATCAGGTTGATATATAGGCTCTCACAAATAAGTGTATTTGCTTGCCTCCTTTTTCTTTTCTTCTCTTTCCTTCCCTAGGTGAAGAAGATAATATACCTTTCCTTGTTAGAGGGCTAGAATATTGGAGCTTGGGTGGTTTTATTCTAAGATGTTCTCCTCCACCCAATAAATTTCCTCATCAAGTTTGAATGGCCACAAAGTATGACTTACCATTTTCTGCCCCTTGCTTCGTTCTTGTGAATTGTGGTTCCTTAAAATTTATCAACATTTGGTGAACTTGTGCACTTGGGAGAGGGACTATCCCTATTTCTATATTTTTTTGTTCTTTTTGGACAAATGTGAAAGTGTAGTTTCACAAGACAATTCTAGTTGTACATGAGAAAAAAGAATTAACTTCTATCCTATGGAATAAATGCATGATGACATACCTTTCACCACTCCAAAATTAGGTTAGGAAGGCAGCTTTGTACTAAACAAGAGGACTTCAAGGCCTTCAGATGTAGAAAAAGATTTGGCTTTTTATTAAAACTCCAAAATTTTCTGATGATTGAGGAGTATGTTCTTTATTTTGGTGAGCTCAGGGCCACAATTGAAAATATTGGTTGAATTCAAAGTCCTATCTTAGTTATAAGTGAGTTTAGTTTCCCTTGTTCAAGGTAATTGACCTATCTAGATGCACCTCTCTTCTTTCTTTATTCCTTTCACATTTTTCTATTTTATTTTATTATATATATATATATCATGGTCTTTGGACTTGGTACTCAAGAAGCTTCACTTTTTATGTCTAGTACTAGTATAGATCCAATTGCATGTAAAAGAATAAACATCTTTGATCAAAATTCCTTATATATTCATATAAAATGTATGTCCTTGAATTATATTATGCATAAAGTTGTAATGATACTTGCATGTATATGTACATTCACAAGCAAAAACTACACAATATAAAAGCATGCATCCAAGAGAAGCTAAAGCATGTCCTTGATGACTTTGGCTTTATAAAGAAATGAAGATTTGAACTTGTGGAATCAAATAAGATATATGTTGCCTACTTCATTAAGTGAGATGAGAATGTGACATTAAAGTAGAATATGCTATGCTTCAATGGACTATATATAGATGATGCATGAAAACTTCACT
Source organism: Agapanthus africanus (assembly GCA_030015575.1). Lineage (NCBI taxonomy): Eukaryota > Viridiplantae > Streptophyta > Magnoliopsida > Asparagales > Amaryllidaceae > Agapanthus > Agapanthus africanus. The sequence continues at coordinate 11,254,637 of CM057344.1, read as the reverse complement.
TTATTTGGTGGAGTATTCAGGAGAAAGCTTCCTTTACCAGTATACTTGATCAAATTCTCCGAGTGATGGGACTAGTTGTCAAGTGCTGGGAATGTTATATATAAAACAATTTTGTTCTGCTTACATGCAGGACGGCATATGATTTATTGATAAAATTATAAAACCGTGACAAACAGTCGTAAACTTGATACAAACATGTTTGCATCCGAGACCTTTTCTCAACTGCAAGGAGGTTTTACCATTTTCTAAAGACCGTCCGTTATGATTTAAGATCTTGGCTCGTAAAAACGGCATTTAACATGCAGAACAGTGAGTATAAAAGATTTTTGTTTTCCAACTCTTTCTCCCATTGCATGATTTGTGCTAGAGATCCCTTTTACCTGCTTGGTTTCCATTGGTTCTTATTCTCTTTTAATTATAATAAAAATCTCAAATATTGAGCTTATTATAATCATTTTGTTGCAAAAAATTTGTAAAGTATGCATTCATATTGCAGTGTATTTCCTGCTTGTTTATAATCTTTATCTTATAGAAATATGTAATTCTGTAATAGATTCGGAATTTTGACCTAAATCAAACATGACTTGATTCATCATGATCTTTATATCATGAGCGATCTATGGAGAGAAATATAGAGTATTGGGATAATGATTAATTGTGATGCAATATTTGCACAAATTCAAAGTATAATCTACCATGTTTCGAGAAAATTTTTAATCGAGGATATTTAGTTGATGAGTGATAATGATAAATTTTATTTGAAAAACCAAAAGAATTATAAAAAAACCCAATAAAAAACACATGTTAGCAGTTCTATTTCAAACTGATCAATTATGAATGGTCATAAATGGTCCATTTCTTATTGTTTTTAAATTAAAGCCTTTAAAATCCATAGCTGCCCATAAATGCTAAATAAATAGGTGCAGTTAAGTCAGAAGCGATTGGATATTTTTTATATTTTGATTTTAATTTTTTTGCCTTTATTTTTATGCTTTATAAACAACACAAGTGGACCGTAGAAACCATGCTTCAATCTGTTAATTGGTTGTGTGAGGAATTTTCCAACACATCAACTTTCACTCTGAAATGCCCTCATTATTCTTCATTTGAAGGAGGGGCCAGAGATTAAATTTGAGGGATCAAACAAAAAATCCTACTCAATGTAAAGCATCATTTCCAATTCATCAATCACATAACAAGTGCTGAAGGTCATATATATAGTTTAAATTCATTGCAAACAAATGAAAATATATGTTTGATTATAACTTATAAGTCCGGAGGGAGGTATCAAATTTTAATTCCTATACTAGATAGTCATGATTGAGAAAAATAAAGCACATTTTTGTCCAAAAAAGACACTAATAAAAAAAAGCTATATTGAAATAAAAGTATCTTTGAACATGCATCATGTGTGCAGCAGCACAACACTGATATATATGTATTAACAGCGATAGTTTCGTTTAGTTGGATCTGCATTCGGTAGTGGCCCCCACCACAGTAAATAAACCAAACACACCCTGACTAATTTTGTTTTTGCACTTCAACACCTCCCTCCCCCAAAAATCTCGATCTCTAGATCTTCTCCATTATTCCCATCTTAATTTTTCCCTTATAAATTCCATTCCTTTGCATTCCCCAAACCCCTTCTCTCTCTTCCTCCTCCCCTCGACTCTTTTTCTTGGAGCTCTCTCCCAAAATCTTCAAGCTTTGTTTGGGCCTGCAGAAATCAATCAAGAACCCATCTGTAGAATCTCATGCATGCATGCATGCATGCATGCTTTGTTGATCCCGCCTAGCTCCCCCAAAACCCAATCTTGCTTGATGTCCCATTAGCTAAATGTTCATGTCTCTCATTTCCGAAGTGAGCTCTTCCTGATCTATATATGACTATGATCCAGTCCTTCTCTGTTGTGTTCCTCTACTGGTTCTATGTCTTCTCATGAACTCCTCACCTTCAAAAAAATCCAATCTTTCTTTTGGGTTTTTTTCAGCTAATTAAAGCTCTTTTCAAAATTTCCAAGCTTTATTTATTTTATTGGCTAGAGCTATATATATATGGCTTCAAAGATTATTGAGGCAGTGATGGATCAAAGGAAGAGGAAGAGGATGCAAGCAAACAGGGAGTCGAAAAGGAGATCAAGGCAGAGGAAGCAGAAGCACCTGGATGAGCTGAATGCACAGGTGAGCCAGCTGAGGAGAGAGAATGGGCAGGTTGTCAATGCACTCAACATCACAACACAGCACTGTTTGGGTGTTGAGGCTGAGAACTGTGTGCTGAGGGCACAGGTGGCTGAGCTCAGCAAGAGGCTGGAGTCTCTGAATGAGATTCTGAGGTTCATGGTGAATGAGGTAATTTGTGTTGAGGAGATGAGGCCTTGGAGCTTGATGGGGGCCGGTAATTTCCCCATCTTGGCTTCTATTGATATGTATCGATGTTAGTCATTTGATAAAAACAAAACAAAACAAAAAAATTGTTTGGATCTTGTGTTTTGGAAATTTTCCTCCATGTTAAAAAAAAGGAAAAATGATAAGAGGGGGAAGATGTCACTATATATTAGTAGTAGATATGTTAAAAGTACTGGTTTGTGTAATAATTTGCATGAGGGTTGATGCAATGAGGGTTGAAATTGCAACTGCTCTTTTTGTTTATATCAGAAAAATAATTTCTAGTATTTTTGGGATTAAATTCTATTAATTTTACATGATTTTCTCGACCGGTAGCACTTGAAATCCAACCATTTTAAATATAATTTGGATAGACAGAAGTTGGTTCTTTTCGGATGATAAGGGGTGGAGTTTTATCGGCGTTCAAAAACGGACAGAGGATCCTAGTTAGTAAATATATCTATTTATGCAAATTATTTTCATAATGGTTATTATGTTAATTATTGAGAGAAGATAAAAAACTTCTATGATTTTTTAGGAGTCGCCAAGATGTGGACTGTTGACTTAACTAGCTGATAGAGAAGTTAACATGTTGTAATCAAATGATGAATGTCATCATTGGTTATTTAAACAAAAAAAGAATTTGATATAGGAAAATTGAGGTTTCATAGTCAAATGGTTTGGATTCAACAGTAGAGTATGCTTGATTTCTTATTTTATTTTGTGTTGTTAAATGATTAGTTGCATCATTGTTTGCTGATGTCTGCTTTGCTTCTGGAGTTGTAGCTGGCCACATTACGTTCATATGTATATAATATAACTCCCTCTGCTTCATTTAAATGTCTTATTTTTGATCTCTTGCACGTTGACGAAAAAAGTATAAATTATATATATAAAGATAATGTAGGCAGGCTTTTTCTCAAGCAGATGCCAAGTAATTAGAATGGTTATATGCTTGATGTAGGAATGCAACATATATAGCAACTTAAGGATTTTTCTCGTGGTATGAATATTAAAATTTTATGTTAACACCTTTATATTGGAATTTGGAAATGAATAAACCAGCGAAAGAGTTTTCTTCTTTCAGAAATTATAAGGTTACTTCTTCTTTAAGAAAAGCATTTATTACAAATCATTTACACCATTTTTCTTAATTTTGTAAAATGATATTGTAATCTTTCTTTCCTAGCCTGTTTTCTTCCACGCTTTGTTATTGGTTGGATGCTGGTGGCATTTTTGGTGGGTTTTTTCTGTAACAATACTTGAATTTTTATATTTTTTACTTATATTTATTCATTTAGGTGTTTTGTGGCCAAATTATTAAAAATCTCCTGTAATTTTTACTTTTGGCCTAAAAACAGGAAATTATCATGGTATGATATAACATGCATATTTTATTTATTTTTTTAGTTTACATGGGTTGCTTCAAAATTGTCTTGATTTTTCCCATCATTTACTCTAGTGATCCCAGAGCAAATAATTGGGTAATCAAAGCAATTTTGAACTAATTTGTGTTGAGGACTTAATATGTTTATGCTGAAAACCATACATTTAATTTTTAACAGACGCTTAATGTGCATTATGGCTTTTTATTAATTTTAGTGGAGATCTGCAATGTTAATAATATAAAGGGCATCAATCAATCAATAATATAAAAATAAAAAAACTAAGCAATAATGTTTTATATTAATGGCTTTTGAAAATATATGTGTTTGCTTTCTTGAAGTCTTCAAGCATCTTGTACTTCATTTCTATTAATAAACTCATTAATTATAAAAAGAGTTCAAGATTAATGAAGGTATTGTTCTCGGTCAATCCCATGATTCATGCACTTACTCTGTTTATCTTTTAAAGATAGAGAGACTCAAAATACAAGGGAGACAAAGGCTGTATTGCTTGATTATATAAAATATCTCACATGCTTTGAGTGCACTAAATTAAATGTTTTAATCATTTTATTTAAGGAAATAAGTTCAAGCAAAGAGGAGATTGTATATAAGCTTTAAAAGTACATGTTCATTAATCATTGGTGTATAATATAGATGCATGGCAAGATCTTTATATCAAGTCAAGCATATACATTTTAATCCTCAAAAACAATCATTTTATGTGGAATTTTGATGAGATTTCTCCTCCAAATTGAAACCATTCTTCATATCTAGCATTTTAATATTGGAGTAACTAAAATTGAAACTTAATAAATAACTTAATTTTAATTACTTATTTATTTTTCTTTCGTATGTAAATATCATCATATTCTTTCAATCTATCAGAAAGGATTGGCTATAAAACAATTCTTTAATTGTCAAGGGATACAGTTGATAGCCAATCAACTAGACGTCCAATAGCTTAAAAATAAACTTCCCAAAATCCGCTTTTTATATCTTTCTTTCCTTAACGAAAGACTTTCCAAACTACATTATCTATATTTAGGTTGTCAAACCATAGAAAATTGTGTTGAGATTGGGTTGGTGATTGTGAATCTATAATATTCCCACCTTGTTGAAAGAGTGGTAATGTGATGAGATCAGTTGTCATCATCTCCCATTTTTGGAGCTACCTTGATTCATGTTAGTAAAGATGCTCTAGGAGGCAAAGCAAATTGTTTAAGCAAAGGAGGGATGAAAGCATGTGACCAACTGTAACACCCTAATTCAGTTATACTATATTCTTTTTCATTATTTTCTTGTGGCTATTTCCTGTTTTAATTCGCTTTTGTGTTTTGGCTGACACGTATATTATCCGTATTTTCAAACCAAAATTTTAGACCCAACCCGGGCATATTTTGAAGTAAGTTTGTATTAGCCAGAAAACTCAAATTTTCTCAATATAATATTCTAATATATTTAAACTGTTTAATATATACTTATTTATATATACACCTAAAATCTAACACTTCTGTTAAAATATATTATATTTATATTCTAAATATATTTTATACAATCTAAAAGATTTATTCTAAATATACTTTATACAATCTAAAAGATTTTCTCACCTGCCTCTCTCTCTCGTAAAATATAATATATATATTTTTATTATTTTTCCAAAACCCATATATAACTTTCCCCTCATCCTCCATCTCTCTCCTGCTTCGTCCCTATTTCCCGCCGCCTCAACTCAAAACCCTAACCCTAGCTTCGCCGCGCGTCGCCGTCGCCATCCCCAGGATCCTCGTTGCACCCTTATATGCTAATTAGACAAAGCTCTTGCCATTTCTCTAGTCTCTACAAATGAATTGCTTCAATCCCCATGATCAATTCTTCTCCTCTCTCAATCAATTACAAAATCGCCTTGATGTTGAAGAACAAAATCAGCAGCAAGCCATCACCATCGTCGAAAGCTCTCCTCTTTTTCTCACCAACTCCAAACCCCAACAATTTAATAGCAGCAGCAGCAATAGCAGTGGCCCTCCCCTCGATTTCCTTTCAAACTCCCCCATTAGCACTCAACACCATCAAGAGCAAGACCCAATTCCTCAAGACGACGAAGACAAAATCGAAATGATGATGGGTCTCTTAGGTTTATCGATTCCATCGAGAGACAGTGAAAAAGGTGGCACCCTTACATCTTCTGATTGTTCTCGCGATTGCAGTGGTGGTGGGTTCTACAAAAAGGTTGTTGGGGTGAAAGGGCCGAGATGTGAGAAGGAGATGAAGAGATTGGATGATTGGATCGATTTGTATTATGACGAGAAGAGAGAGCCTGCAAGGTTGGCGAATCTGATGATTAGTAAAGCTGTGGCTTTGAGTAGAGATGTGACGGGTTCGATGGGGTTGAGTTTTTAGAGACTGTAGATGAGTTTTTGGAGCATGATCCATTGCCTTATATGAAGGCGAAGTAGAGGGATTCAGGATTTTGGGTTTGGAATTTCTACAAACACCTGATGTGCTTGAGAGAATCAAAGATTTGATGCTGTGAGAACTGACCATGTGATGTTGGGAAGCAATGCGCATAGATTCTGGAAATTGAGCTGCTATAACAACAGTTCAAATATTTTGCTTCTAGGAAGAGCGTATAACTCTGATCCCAAGTGAATCCTAGCTGAGTTCGTGCCTCGCATCTTCGTACATCGTTCTTGCGTGATCCTATCCTCCAGGTAAGTACTCTTTCTTTACTTTTGGTCGATATACATCGGTTATATGTATATATATATATTCTGCACTGTTAGAATAAAAGATAAATGTGTTAGTGTCTTTTTCGTTATATTATACAATATATATATATATATATATATATATATATATATATATATATGTAGGCAAACTTTTATGTAGCAAGTGAGAATAATTAGCAAGTGTGGTTTTAAAATGAGATTTATTTTAACTATAAATAAAGTTCGAAAGTTGTTAACCTATCTCACATTCATATGTTTCTAGTCAGATTGTGATTAATATACCCATATTAAGTATAACGGTAAAGATAACAATTATAACTCATACCAGCTGGTACACCACCTTTATGCAGTTACTATTACCTGATAACTATTACCACTGACATGTCTTGACTATTCATTACTTTAGTCTTTTTGGGCGAGATCGCTGATAAGGATGCTGAACTACATTACATGACATGACACAATCTATACTGTTTACAAGTTTTATTTCTATACAATTATCATACCACAAGTTCCTGTCTTTTCAGCATTCTTAATTAGTGCTCTAGTCATTACCATAGTAGCTATAAATACGTGGGTGTTGGGGTAGTTGAATGTGCGTTGTACAACATGATCTCATGAGTTCCATGCCGGCAGCTCGTACCGGGCTATAGCGGTCTCATGTTTACAGCTCGTACCGGGCTATATCGATCTCATGTTTACAGCTCGTACCGGGCTATAGCGGTCTCATGTTTACAGCTCGTACCGGGCTATAGCGGTCTCTTGTTCATTCCACAGTTGGACCCGTGTTTCCTAGCCCCCTGAGGCACCACTCTTGGGTTAGGAATACTCCTGCAGAGGTTGACGCACACACTCGAGCTTACGATAGGATAGTTTACCTTTTTAGTGACCAGTTAGGTTATGACCTGACCCCCTTACATACATGTTTCATAGTGTTAATACATCTAATTATTTATATACCTGTTTTTCTTACGCACCGGGTTTCACTACATTCATATATTCATGTTATTATGCTACACACACACTTTATTCATTGAGTACTTGCTGGGATGTTCTGACATCCCTGAGATTTGCCATCTCAGGTTTAGAGACAGGTTTTTAGGCCGAGCAGGATCAGAGTGGCTACCGAGACTTTGCTGAAGATGTCACGTCCCGCTTCCCAAAATACGGAATACGAGGGGTTGATAAGGCCAGCCATGCTCCTGCGGTCAAGAAAATATCATGCCGTAGTCACACTTCGGCTTCTAGCTTTACGTGGTAACCAGGAATACAATGCACAGGTAATGAGAAATGCAGTATAAAAATCAAAACAAATACAAAGAACTAACCAGATGGGAATCAAGAGAGTATAGTTCTGGGTAGCTGATCAAAATGTCCGCGATGTCCTCAAGGTACGTCTGGTCCTGGTCCTAGCTAAGTCCACTTCTCACTCTGAGCATGCATACTCAGGTCGTCAGAGCGACGCGATAGCAATATATGTGTATAGATGAAGTTGTAACTCGAACAGTGATAATAGATATATAACAGTAAATCAAGACAGTAAAGATGTGAACCTGGAGTAACCGATGCGGTGTCAAATAGGGCAGGTGAACGGTAAAGCAGTAAAATAGTATGTCAGGTGTGTCAATACAGTAAGTAATGTATGTCAATGTTACTATCCCTATTAGTCTCTAAGTCTCACTGTACAGGTCACTAAGCCTATCGTCAGTCCAAGTGTGAGAGTCAACCACTCGTGAGTGTCCTCCACCCAAGGGTAGGACCCAAGGGCAAGGGACCACGGGCCCAAACTATAACTCACGGTAATAATCATGTACCCTGTAAATCTCCATATATCTCCATATATATAAGCCGGCATGGGACTCCCGAGATTCTGTTGAACTCACACTCAAACTACCCCACACCCCTGGTCTACATCAAACGCCAACCATAATCTCAAATACCGGTCGGTCCATGACAAGTTTGCGCGAGAACTGGAGACAGGATCTCCATCAAGCACGTCCTGACTGATACCCAAGATAAATGGGCAGTGTCTGGTGCCTTACCTGTGACACCCATACAAGAGCTTCCATAAGTGTCCCATACCACTTATAGTCACACTTATACGCGTCCCACAGACGTCGATAATGCAATAGAACAATAGGGTCCACTGATTGTGTACAAGTACGTGTCACTTTCACTTAACCATTCATGCACGAACACTAACGTACTTGCCACAATCACCACTAATACCTAACACTGGGTAATGCACATGATCACTAGGTTATCAATGCAATGACATATATATGATGTTGTGAGAAAGCAGTGTCTAAGGCATGATTAAGATGTCATGTGTCGGTATACTACCACTTGCATAATTTATCATAAATCATACATGCCAAATTTAGCAAAACAATGAACAGGAGATAGGTGGTATATTTGATTATCTACACAGCAAATTTAGTTTCACGCCAATCAGGTTTCAGGATCACTAGATATGGACATTTCATTTTAAGCGTTCACTGCTGGAAATCCGGTTTCAGAATCGGAAGTCCGTTTCGCAACGCATTTTAATCCTAGTTGGGATCAGATTTTAGTGACGTTACAGTTGAATGAAATCTAGGGTTTCCTGTAAGGTTTCCAACACAATAGACGAATTCTCAATCGCGTCTGTACGTCAGGAGTTATACACTATTCAAAATTGGGGTGTCCGTTCTGGTTCTGTTTGGGACTGCTATACGTCCCGATCTTTTAAATTGCAGATTAAATAGCAAACGACAATAAAACGGAAAGAAACCACTTGTATTATCTAGCTAACAGATTCACCTTTAATAAACTGCAGAGTTCCGCAACACACGAGTTCAGGAAACAAGGTGGTACACAATACGGGACAGCAAACAGTAACCAGAGTCGCTCTGGACTGCAGTCCAGAGCCGCACTCCGACCCAATTATCGTCACAATTTCAGTACAGAAACCATTAGAAACTTGCATAGGATTACAGTTTGTCGAGTCGGCTTCGATTTGAGCCCTTGAACGTATCATTTCAATATGTACATAATTTATGGTGATTTTGACAATTTTCAGATGCGGGGAAATTCCCAGTTTTACGGGTGTATTTGGGGGTATTCGTTTTAGTCATTAACAGTCATATTTTCCAATGAAATTTACACACAAGGTTCACTGCCTTACGGGCCAGACTATGCAAGTGGGTTCCGTCAAATTAAATGAAGATTTCCATTGAGATCATGCATCGAACAGTTACATCATATAATTTATCGGGAATAGTAAATATGGAATTTATACGATTATAGTTTGTAACACGAATAAATTAGCATGTAGCAAGTAGGGTATGTTCCCCTCCGAATGGCGGCCGAGACATGACGTCTTGCCTGAGATTCGGGGCAGATGCTAATTGGTGCTATCCGTCTACCTCTCCGAAGATGCCAAGTTGATTTATGGCACCATGTATCGAAGGTTTAGACGGATGCGTCCGATGTAGCAGACTTCGTCAGATCCCCCCTCGCTTGAGGGGTTTTTGATTGTGGGGACGCTCTTCCCTGCAGGCGCAAGCCCCTGCAGTTAATTACGCTACCGCATTGCGGTAACAACTTTCTCCTTCTCCAGAATTTCACTTCGTGTCGTGGGTGTTTGTTTTGTTTGTGGTTGCCCGTGGATTGTATACGGAGACTAATTTATGTCGTCGCCCGTAGGACGTGGATTAGTCCAAATCCGTGTTTACTTAGATTTGGGTTTGGGATTTTGGTTTGAGGATACGTTAGCCGTATTTGAGGCTAAGATCAACTCAAACGTTTGTTAAGGATACGTTAGTCTAATTTGAGACTAAGATCAACTTAACGGGATCGTTTAGATCCGACAAAAGAGCATTTTGGCTCTATTGTTCCAGTTTAGGGACATAGTGGTCCATTATATGTATGGCCGTCGGGACCCGTCACCTCTCTGACGACGTTGAAGGATTACAACGACAGATGTCAGAGGAGTTCAGAGATGTACCCTTGAACCAAAGTTGATTGGGGGATTTATAGTCCAATTTGGGACTAAAGTCTGTTTGAAGGTTTAAGGATACGTTAGCCATATTTGAGGCTAAGATCAACTTAAACGGTTGTTAATGATACGTTAGTCCAGTTTGGGACTAAGATCGACTTAACGGGATCGTTTAGATCCGACAAAAGAGCATTTAGGGGCTCTATTGTTTCAGTTTAGGGACATAGTGGTCCAATACCAGTTTAAGGACATAGTGGTCCAATACCAGTTTAAGGACATAGTGGTCCATTGCCAGTTTAGGGACATGGAGGTCCAATACCAGTTTAAGGACATAGTGGTCCATGTTCCAGTTTAGGGACGTGGTGGTCCAATACCAGTTTAAGGACATAGTGGTCCATATTCCAGTTTAGGGACGTGGTGGTCCATAGGTAGTTTAAGGACGCATAAGTCCATGAGTTTAAGGACCCCACAGTCCGTGTTGATGTGTGGTTGTCGGGACTCGTCACCTCTCTGAAGACGTTGAAGGATTACAACGACAAATATCAGAGGAGTTCAGAGATGTACCCTTGAACCAATGAGTTGGTTGAAAGAGCAGATGTGCTCAGTTCAAGATGATTTGAGGACTTATGGCCAATTTGGGCTAAGTCCAATTGTGTTTGAAATATTGGCTCTCTGCTGGTCCATTGAAGGAGAGGCTTTGCCTCTGAAACTTAGCCAATTGGGCTAAAGCTAGTGTTAAACACTAGAAACCAACAGTGTTGAACACTGGAAATAAGATTAGCAAGTTAATGTTAAACACTAAAAGATAATCAGTGTTAAACACTGGGAACAGAGTTTTCACATTAGTGTTAAACACTAAGCAAATCAGTGTTAAACACTGCAAATAGAGTTTTCCAAATTAGTGTTAAACACTAAGAAAATCAGTGTTAAACACTGAGGACAAAGTCTTTAGATTAGTGTTAAACACTAAGGAGAGAGGGGTCACGTGTGGACACGTGAGAGCGCCCTGATTCCCCTTATTTTATTCTGCAGATCAGTGTTTAACTCTTTTAATTCTGACGGCCATCACGTGTGAGCACGTGATGGAGGCCCCTGCTCTGGTCTGTTAGAATGCTCATTAGGGGTCACGTGGTGACACGTGAGGGCGCCCTAAATGTGGAGCCAGATCTCCTTTTCTTCGTTCTGTAAGTAAGCGTTAAACACTTTTTATGTTTTCTATGGAGCATCACGTGCTGCCACGTGAGGAGGATTAGTGCGCTGATTGTTAAAGCATTTGCTGAGGGGTCACGTGATAACACGTGAGAGCGCCCAAAGCTTTCATTTCCTTTGCTTTTTCTTTCTGCGTTTTGGGAGTCACGTGGGAGCACGTGATGGCATCAAAAAGTGGGGCCAGATCCACTTTATTTTGTTCTGCAAACAAGTGTTAAACACTTTTAATTTTCATAGCCATCACGTGTGGGCACGTGATGTATAATCATGCCCTGATTTATTAGAACATTTATTATGGGTCACGTGGTAACACGTGAGAGCGCCCAGAATTGTTTCTGTCTTTGCTTTTGTTCCATATATAATGAGGGTCACGTGGGAATACATGAGGCACTGCCTCAAAGCTTTCCTCTTCTCATTTTTGGGGGATCTGTTCAAGGGTCACGTGGGGCACGCGACCTTAGTCTTTTCATGCACAGAGATCTTTTAAGTCTCCTTATCTTTAAGAATTAAATTCTTATTTAGGGTAAAACCCTAATTTTTGTTTTGGAGGAATTAAATTCCTATTGTGAAAGAATTAAATTCTTATTTTAGGGTAAAACCCTAATTTTATCCCAAAGGAATTAAATTCCTATAATTTTGTGACCATTGAATTCTCAAAACTTAATTCCTCCTCTATGTTTTGGATCTGCATGGCAGGATCTCAACCCAATGAGAATTAAATTCTCAATTCATGGGGAGATGTGCACTTTGCAGATCCTCCACTAGAGAAAGAACTAAGTTCTTTTCTTTATATAAGAGTTAAACTCTTTTGAGAATTAAATTCTCTTTTTAAGCCTCTCTTTTCTTATCTAGGGTTTTTCTTTTGCAGAGAATTAAATTCTTCTCCCTCTGTTTCTTCTCTCCCCAAAAAAGTAGTTCCCTTCTCTTCTCTTCTTGGCTCCTATTTATAGGAGAAGGAAAAAAATCAATTTGTTTAGCAAATCTCTCATTGAAAGATTTGATTTGATTGTTGAGAGATTTGATTTATATTTATCATTAATTCCGGGCCTTTAGATCATTCAGTGAATTTTATTCACCGTGGATTTTAAATCCAAAAGATATTCTATTTGTTATCTCGGTTAGATTTAGGGGGGATCTTTCCTTGTCTAAGATCTTTCCATAAATTGGTGATATTTAATCACCCTTGGATCTTTAATCCAACGGTCCCCATAATCCTTTTCCATTTGGAAAGATTTAGAAACTTTTAGAATTTTAATTCTATTTCGAAAGATTTTAGAGAAATTTAGAATTTTAATTCTATTAAACTGTAAGGCTTTCAAAGCCTGTCATGTGCTGGCACGTGACCCTTGGTCACGTGTGAGCACGTGACCCCCAAATTGGTTCTTTTAACAGCCGCTTGTTTATGTTGTTGTTTTAACCATCACGTGTCAACACGTGACCATTGGTCACGTGTGAGCACGTGATACCTCATTGAGGTATCTTCTGATTTTTAATCAGGGAATGGATTTTAGAATTTAATTCTATTCATTATTTTAGAGGTCTTAAGAGCCCATCACGTGTCTGCACGTGACCCATGGTCACGTGTGAGCACGTGATGCCTCATTGGAGTCTTTTCTGAGTTTTTATTATATTTTTTAACTCCTCCAACGGGTTCTTAAAAGTCCATCACGTGTGGACACGTAATTCCCCATAACTTTTGATCCCGGATGAATTACGAGGCCCATAATATATCAAATCGAAGGGTTTTTCGAGCCACTTTCGATACCATCAGAATTTATCTGTTTCTCATTCGGGAGTTTGTCAAAAAACAGCCCGGAAGATACTGGTTTGCATTTCCTTAAGCATATCGCTGCCATTTGATACCTTGGACTCTTTGCGCAGAAATTTTTGGCGGGAACAAATGCCCCCACTACTTTGCCCACGTAAATATGTACGTGGATGAAGTAGTGCAGAGTAATGCATAGCGTATAACCAGTTTTGGGTTGGTATATAACTTTCAGAATCTTGATCTGAGAAGATAACGAGCGGACACAAGCGTCGTCATTTATCATTGACTCAAATCTCGACTCTTAAGAGATATGGTTCCAAACTCTCAACTCCATGAGCCGCACCCTTCTATTTCTTTATGTCTTACTCTGGCGTGGAGTAGTTTATACGCTCATGAGTAACTTCTTCATTTCAGTGGCATGTAGCTTTGGCAAGTGTGGCTCATAGATGGTCCATCTTAACCTCTTTGTAGGGCAGTGATGGCTTAGGAGACAGGGTTAGGATCTGCCGCCTAAGACTTTTCAACTTTATGAGCCGTGAGGGTCTCATAAAGACTTCTCCCTACGGATCGAGAGGATCTCGTAGGTGTATTTTCTCCTTAGGGGTCATGAGGACTCCTAAGTGTGTTTTCTCTCATAAGTCGTAAGGATCCTATAAGAGAATTTTCCCTCTTACGAGTCGAGAGGACCCGTAAGCGGTTGTTTCCCTCCTTGTCGAGATTCGACTTTGGAGAGTGAGACCCGTGGGTGGTATGCAAGAGACCGTTTTGGGCCGACTTGCAGGGTCCCAGTGCTTAGGAAACAGGTTTTTTTTAATCCCTACTGCCTAAGGCTTTATCTCACGAGTCGAGACGAATCGAGAAGTTCTCGCAAAGACATCAATTTCCTCACGAGTCGAAACGGATCGAGCAGATCTCGCAAGAATATCCTAACGTCACAGTTAACCTCTGCTCTTTACGACAGAAGTCCGTTAGGGTCTGTGGTACTTAGGGTTTTGGCCGTCGTACCGTCGCATGAGCTGATATATTCCTCGATAGGCAATCGTGCTGTTCGAGTAGCCCTGCGACTGCCGTGTCTTTGATCCCTTCGGGGGCTGGACAAGACTTCTTCAAGCAATCCTCCTTGGCAGTTTGACCGTCGGAAGAGCAAGCGCTAGGAATTTGCCATGCCGCTTTTTACTTGAGGTTAGGCTCATTTTGGAGAACCCTGATGAGTCATAACCACTCCGCGCTGGTGTGGGATGATCTCCGATAGTCTTTCAGGCTTTATATGACTTGCCGTTAAGACCTTGAAGCTAGGAATTTGGCCTTTGCTTCATTTTGTTGGCATTGCGTCCTCTGTATCGAGACGAATGTCGCGGTTGTGTCTAGGTTGCTGGTGAACCGTCGAGGTTTGGAACTAGGGATTTTGCCGTGGCTCCTTTTGGTGATGTTGCGTCTGCTGTATCGAGACGAATGTCGAGGTGGTGACTACTCCGCATTGGTTCGAGATGATCTCCGATTGTCTTTCAGGCTTTATATGACTTGCCGTTAAGACGTTGAAGCTAGGAATTTGGCCTTCGCTTCGTTTGCTTTGTCATGTGCGAATCCTGTTGGAGGAAGAACGCTGTCGTGACATCTCGTCTGCTGTATCGAGACGAACGTCGAGGTAGTGACCACTCCACGCTGGTGTGGGATGATCTCTGATGGTCTTTCAGGCTTTATATGACTTGCCGTTAAGACGTTGAAGCTAGGAATTTGGCCTTCGCTTCGTTTGCTGGCATTGTGTCCTCTGTATCGAGACGAATGTCGCGGTTGTCTCTAGGTTGCTGGTGAACCGTTGAGGTCTGGAACCAGGGATTTTGCCGTGACTCCTTTCGGTGATGTTGCGTCTGCTGTGTCGAGACGAACGTCGAGGTGGTGATCACTCCATGTTGGTGTGAGACAATCTCTGATTGTCTTTCCGGTTTTATATGACTTACCGTTAAGACCCTGGAGCTAGGAATTTAGCCTTCGCTTCGTTTTCTTTGGTGTGTCCGGATCCTGTTGGAGGAAGGACGCTGTAGTGACATTTCGTCTGCTGTATTGAGACGAATGTCGTGGTGGTGACCACTCCATGTGGGATGATCTCTGTTTGTCTTACCGGTTTTATATGACTTACCGTCAAGACGTTGAAGCTAGGAATTTGGCCTTCGCTTCGTTTGCTTTGTCGCTTCCGAATCCTGCTGGGGGAAGAACGCTGGGGTGACATTTCATCTGCTGTATCGAGACGAACGTCGAGGTGGTGACCACTCCGCGCTGGTGAGGGATAATCTTCGATTGTCTTTCAGGCTTTATATGACTTGCCGTCAAGACCCTGAAGCTAGAAATTTGGCCTTCGCTTCGTTTGCCGGTATCTCGTCTGCTGTATCGAGACGAATGTCGCGGTGGTGATCACTCCATGTTGGTGTGAGGACCAGGATCCGCTCTGGACGTTTCCCACGGGGTCGAAGAGTGACGTTATCCGCGTTCTACGTGACCAGGAATTTTGCACTAGATGCTTCACACGGGTTCACTGCCGCGTTAGGCAAGGACTAGGCTCCGCTCTAGATGCTTCGCACGGGTTCACTGCCGTGTTCTGCGAGGACCAGGATCCGCTCTGGACGTTTTCCACGGGGTCGAAGAGTGACGTTATCCGTGTTCCACGTGACCAGGAATTTTGCACTAGATGCTTCACACGAGTTCACTGCCGCGTTAGGCGAAGACTAGGCTCCGCTCTGGATACTTCACACGGGTTCACTGCCGTGCTCTGCGAGGACCAGGATCCGCTCTGGACGTTTTCCATGGGGGCAAAGAGTGACGTTATCCGTGTTCCACGTGACCAGGAATTTTGCTCTAGATGCTTCACACGGGTTCACTGCCGCGTTAGGCGAGGACTAGGCTCCGCTCTGGATGCTTCACACGGGTTCAATGCCGTGCTCTGTAAGGACCAGGATCCGCTATGGATGTTTTCAACGGGGGCAAAGAGTGACGTTATCCGTGTTCCACGTGACCAGGAATTTTGCTCTAGATGTTTCACACGGGTTCACTGCTACGTTAGGCGAGGACTAGGCTCCGCTCTGGATGCTTCACACGGGTTCACTGCCGTGTTCTGCAAGGACCAGGATCCGCTCTGGACGTTTTCCACGGGGTCAAAGAGTGACGTTATCCGTGTTCCACGTGACCAGGAATTTTGCACTAGATGCTTCACACGGGTTCACTGCCGCGTTAGGCGAGGACTAGGCTCCGCTCTGGATTCTTCACACGGGTTCACTGCCGTACTCTGCGAGGACCAGGATCCGCTCTGGACGTTTTCCATGGGGTCAAAGAGTGACGTTATCCGCGTTCCATGTGACCAGGAATTTTGTTGATTATATCCGCATTTCACGGAGTTGGGATTTGACTCTCTGTTGGAGTACATCGTCGAGTCATGGAACTGGGAGTTGCTGCTATTCCGTTTTGCTTGATGATGTGTCCGCTGTGGTGAGACGAGTGTTGAGATGATCTCTAGGTTATTTGTAACCCGTCGAGATTCGGCTTCTTCTTCTAATGAAACCTGGGGAGGAGGAGTGCGACTCCTTCTTTGTTTGCGCCCCTGGATTGTATACAGGGATTGATGTAGCATCACCTGTAGGGCAAAAAGGTTTCATTTTTCCATCATTTCTTTTTTATTCTTTCCGCGATGCTCTATCATTTCAGCTTTTATATCGCGAAGGTCGCGATTGCCCAATCATTTCGGCTATTTTTTGCGGTGCCCAATCATTTCGGCTATTTGTTTTATTTTTACTCGCTGCTTTTTATTGCGAGTTGCCCAATCATTTCGGCTATTTTGCATGCATATATTTTTACTTGCTGATTTTGTTGCAAGTTGCCCCATCATTTCGGCTATGTCATATGCATTTGTGGCCCGCTGATTTTTCTTATCGCGAGTGTGAAACTTAGAATCTGATGCCAATCTCGGCATCAGTATCGCTACAACTAGAATATTACCAGGAGCGAATCATCATTTTCCATGAAAGGACTTGGAATTTGATATCGGTTTAGGCATCAGCATCGCTACAATTAGGATATTGCCAGGAGCGAATCATCATTTGCCTCTGTCAATGTTGAACAAAGGTGGCTTAGTAAACAGGGTTAGGATCCTGTCGACTAAGGCTTTTGACTTCATGAGCCGTAAGGGTCTCATAAAGGTGTTTCTCCCTACGAGTCATGAGGATCTCCTAGGTGCGTTTTTTTCCTTAGGAATCGTGAGGATTCCTAAGTGTGTGTTCTCTTATAAGTCGTAGGGATCTTACAAGAGTGTTTTCTCCTTAGGGATCGTGAGGATTCCTAAGTGTATGTTCCCCTGTAAGTCGTAAGGATCTTACAAAAGGGTTTTCTCCTTATAAGTCGAGAGGACTTACAAGGGTTGTTCACCGTATGGACATATCCCCAGTCACGGGTGGGACTTGGTTAGGGAAATGTTTATTCGCGCCCATGGATTATATACAAGGGTCAGTATTGAGCCGCTTGTAGGGTCATATCGGAGGTTGTGGGGGTTGCTTAAGAACAGGTTAAGGTTTCTGTAACTTAAGACTTTCAAATCTTATGAGCCGTGAGGGTCCCATAAGAGAGTTCTCCTTACGAGTCGTGAGGATCTCGCAAGTGTATTTTCTCCTTAGGAATCGTGAGGATCCCTAAGTGCGTTACTCCCTTGTGAGTCGTAAGGATCTCACGCAGGTGGTTTCTCCTTACAAGGTCGAGAGGATCCTGTATGTGTCTTTTAACGAGGTTGCGCCCTTTCGGGTTTTCACAAACACTCGCCGGTAGCCCTGCTGTTTTTACTCACGGAGCCCTTTCGGGTTTTCATCCGTGCCCATTTTGCTTGTAGGCATACCGTTTTTTTTTATTCTTTTTTTTTTATTCCTTCCTTGCTTTTTCTTTTTTTTTATAAATGAGGTCGCGCCCTTTCGGGTTTTCACGAACACTCGCCGGTAGCCCTGCTGTTTTTACTCACGGAACCCTTTCGGGTTTTCATCCGTACCCATTTTGCTTGTGGACGTACCCTTTTTTTTTTGGCACGTCAGCCTGAAGATGCTGCGGGTTGGAAGTAGTTTAACGACGTTTCGGTCATTTGCAAGTTTTAGGACATTGCAGTCCGCCGTTAGTTTAAGGACGTTTCGGTCCGTCGTCGCCGTATTTGAGACGCATCTCTAGTTTACTGGCTTTTCGGTCTATGGGGTTTTCCCTATGAATAAGCATGATGCCCCCGGCATATCCACCTTTTTCGGAGCATGTTGTTGTGGCGGGTTTACTTTCCACTTTTCGGGCAGCGCGAACTTGCCCTGTTGGTATTGGTCTTCAACCCAGTTTTTGAAGACGTAGCAATTTTCGAGTGGGTGACCCATTACTCTGTGGTAGGGACAATAGTTAGGATTGTTAACGTCACCTGGTTGCAATGGACGTTTTGGATCTGGCAGAGTGATGAGCCCGCTGCGCACTGCTAGCTCGAACAATCTCTTTGTTTTATCTTTGGGAAACGAGTAAGGGCGTTTCAACTTCTCATTGAGGTATCGTGGCTTGTTGTTTTGACGACAAAAAGGTCTCGGGTTACTCGGTTGTTGTTGAGTGTTGGCAACAAAGGCCGTTTTTTCCTTTTCCTTTCTCATTTCGTTTGCTCCGTCGTTTGCGGGTCCGAGATTCTTTCCGGGTAGCGTGAGATTGTACGGCTGAACGTTCTTGTTTCCTGATTTAAAATCAGGAAAGCTTCTGGGAAAAGCTTCAGAAGAGGGTCACGTGCTTACACGTGACTAGCGGTCACGTGTTGGCACGTGACACCTAAAAACATCATCAAGGCAAGTTCAGTTTCCTGACTACGTTGAAGAAAAGGGGGCTTCAGAAAGAGTCACGTGCTCCCACGTGACCCTGGTCAAGTGGCGACACGTGACATTTAAATGCAAGAGTCAAAAGGCACACCAGTTCCCTGATCAAGTCAAGGAAAAGGCTTCAGAAGAGGTCACGTGCTTCCACGTGACCAGGGTCACGTGCTTCCACGTGACCAGGGTCACGTGTTGCCACGTGACGTTCAAGACAGCAGACTCGTTCTCCAGTTGAACCAAGGAAAGAGAGAGATCAAACAAGGGTCACGTGCTCACACGTGACCAGGGGTCACGTGGCAGCACGTGACGTTTAAGCAGCAATAAGAAGACAGAGCGCAAAAGAAAGGAAAAGGCTCATTCCAAAGGGGGTCACGTGCCCACACGTGACCATGAGTCACGTGGTCACACGTGACCGGCTTTCAAAGCCCACTGTGTTAACAGAATTAAATTCTGAGAGAAATTCAAATCTTTCCAAAGGAAAGCAACTATCTGGAACCAATCGAATTAAAGATTCAGAGGTGATCTATCTATGGGAAAATCTCGGGTTTGGAAAGATTTCCCCTTTAAATCTAACCAAAATAACAAAGGAGAATCTCTGGATTTAAAATCCAATGGTGAATAAAATTCACCTAATAATCCAAAGGTCCAAAATGAATGATGGATGCAAATCAAATCTTTCACGAAGATTCGTCAAAAACTGATTGATTCGACTGCTTCTCCTATAAATAGGAGCCAAGAGACATACATATATACATACGCAGAGAAAAAAAAAAGAGAAAAGAAAGAGAGCTTCGATACTTGGAGAACTTGGATCTTCTGCAAAAACCCTAGGTAAGAAAGGGAAAAGCTCCTTGAAAGAAGAAGAGAATTTAATTCTCAACAGAGTTTAACTCTGATACATAAAAACAGAAGAATATATTTCTTCTCTCTTTGATAGAGGATCTGCAAAGTGCACATCTCCCCTTAAGGTTGAGAATTTAATTCTCAATGGGTCGAGATCCTGCCATGCAGATCCAAAACATAGAGAGGGAATGCAAGCATGAGAATTTAATTCTCACAGAACTATAGGAATTTAATTCCTTTAAAATAAAATTAGGGCTTGACCCTGTATCATGGGAATTTAATTCCTTCAGAATAAAAAGAAACAGGGTTTAACCCTAATTAAGAACTTAGTTCTGTTGAAACAACGGGAATTTAATTCCCTTAATCATCATTTAACAGGGAATGGGAATTCAATTCCTTAAAAACTTTTGTTAGGGTTTAACCCTATTCAGCCCTTCACATATATGAGGAATTTAATTCCTACAGAAAATTCAGAGTTAAACTCTATTCCAGAATATAAGTCCTCGAAAGGAAGTAGGAATTTAATTCCTCTGAAATTTACAGCTCGAGGAATTTAATTCCTGAAAACAAAGATTAACAAAGCCTCTAAACAAAATACATAGAGGCAGGGTCACGTGTCATCACGTGACCCCCCAAAAGGTCTACAGAAAGCCCCTTTGAGGCAGCACCCCACGTGATCCACGTGACCCTTGGCAGAAGCTCTAATACATAGGCATTTGAATGCCCATCACGTGATGGCACGTGACGCTCTGAAAGACACGATAATCTCAGAATAAATGAAGGGAGGGCGCTCTCACGTGCTGCCACGTGACCCCTCTTGCCTTAGTGTTTAACACTAAATTGAAACTCTCGAACCCAGTGTTAAAATACTGTTGGGTCTTAGTGTTCAACACTAATTAAAAAGCTTTATCTGCAGTGTTCAACACTGATTGCCTTAGTGTTTAACACTAATCTGAGATCTTCATTTGCAGTGTTCAACACTGATCTGTTTTAGTGTTTAACACTAATTTAAAAAGCCTTGTTGCTGGTGTTTAACACCAATTATCTCTTAGTGTTAAACACTAACTTGTCAACCTCATTCCCAGTGTTCAACACTGATTGCTCTGTAGTGTTTAACACTAGGCTTTGACCCAATTGGCTAAATGGATGGAGGCAAAGCCTCTCCTGATTGGACTTAGCCCAAGATGGCCATAAGTCCTCAATTTGTGATTAACTGGGCCAATAGACTCATAACACAATTAATTCGTCTTGACCCCAAATTGGGCCAAGGACTATTTAATCCACTCCGGTTCTAGGGTACATCTCTTCACTCCTTTGATACTTGGCATTGTAATTCCTCAATGTCTTCAAAGAGGTGACGGGTCCCGACGACCACACATTGATACGGACTGCGGGGTCCTTAAACCCGTGTTTAATGCAAATTCCTGGTTACGTGGAACGCGGATAATGTCACTCTTTGACCCCGTGGAAAACGTCCAGAGCGGAGCCTGGTCCTCGCAGAACACGGCAGTGAACCCGTGTGAAGCATCCAGAGCACATAACGGACTGTGGGGTCCTTAAACCCATGGACTACGACGTCCTTAACCTTGACCGAGATGTCTTAAAACTAACAACGGACTGTGGGGTCTTTAAACCCATGGACTACGACGTCCTTAACCTGGACCGCAATGTCCTTAAACTACCCATGGACCGCAATGTCCTTAAACTACCCATGGACCGCAATGTCCTTAAACTACCCATGGACCGCAGTGTCCTTAAACTAGAACAATAGAGCCCCGCATGCTCTTTTGTCGGATCTGAACGGTCCCGTTTAAGTTGATCTTAGCCTCAAAGATGGCTAACGTATCCTTAAACCTTCAAACAGAGTGGACTATAAATCCCCCCAATTAACTCTGGCTCAAGGGTACATCTCTGAACTCCTCTGACATCCGTCGTTGTAATTCTTCAACGTCGTCAGAGAGGTGACGGGTCCTGACGGCCATACATACGTTGGACCTCTAGGTCCCTAAACTGGAACAATGGAGTTCAAACACTCCTTTATCGGATCTAAACGATCCCGTTAAGTTGATCTTAGTCACAAAGTTAGACTAACGCATCCTTAACAAACGTTTGAGTTGATCTTAGCCTCAAGTATGGCTGACGTATTCTCAAACCAAACCCCCAAACCCAAATCTAAGATAATACGGATTTGGACTAGTCCACGCCCTACAGGCGACGACATAACTCAGTCTCCGTAAACAATCCACGGGCAACAAAACACAAAACCAACACCCACGACACGAAGTGACCAGCTGGAGAAGGAGAAAGTTGTTACCGCAATGCGGTAGCGTAATTAACTGCAGGGGCTTGCGCCTGCAGGGAAGAGCATCCCCACAATCAAAAACCCCTCAAGCGAGGGGGAATCTGACGAAGTCTGCTACATCGGACGCATCCGTTTAAACCTTCGATACATGGTGCCATAAATCAACTTGGCATCTTCGGAGAGGTGAACGGATAGCACCAATTAGCATCTGCCCCGAATCTCAGTGCCAAGACACCGCAGTCTTGTGCGCCGTCTTTCGGAGGGGAACAGTTCTGGCAACTCTCCAATTCTTTTGTTTTAGAAATGAATTCCTTGAAGAGAGGGTTGAGGGCGGCTTCTTCGTCAGAATCGCTTTCAAAGGTGAGAACTCGTGATCCCCTGGGCTCGTCCCTATGACAATTGCCGCCAACTCTTTTATGCTCATCTGTCGTATTTTTTCGCTGTCTACGAGCTTCCCGCTTTATTCTATTGACGTGTTGTCTATGAGCGACATATCCTTGCCACCAACACTTAAAGGAGTTGCAGTCTTCAGTAGGATGTGCGATCCTCTGATGATATAAGCAGAAGTTGGGGTGTACGTCCGTTTCATCAAAATGTATACCACCAGGAGAATTTTCTTTGAAAGAGGGCGGCCTCATCCCCATTAATATGGCTTTGGCGAATCGTTTCCTTATCTTGATCCTGCTTTCATTTGCGGCGGATGTACTTTGATCTGGTGGGAGTGTTTTGACCCTTTTGTCCAGTCGCCGGCGTTTGGCCTTTTCAAATATGGCCATCTCGCACTCCCGATCAACTTTACTTTTTAGACGAATCTCATCTAGAAAAGCGTCGATCATTTCGTTTGACGGCCACACGAATTCCGGCTCAGGCTCTGCCCCCAGTTTCTCAGTGCAAGGAGTTTTTTCATCGTCCGTAAATGAGTGGGAGATCACATGACAACACGCCATGTATCCTTCGGATTCATCCAACGAGCTTTCTCCATCATCTTCCTCCTGAAAGACGTGGTTGAGGAACTCTTGGAGTGTGATAGGAGTCCGCGCCTTTTGATTGTACTCTTCCAGCGCGTCAATTTGTTTCTGTAAGTCCGTGCGCTTGTCGCCAAGCTTCACGGGCTTTTTGGACCTCTTCTTCTTCTTCTTTGAAGATTTCGACGGCTGGGTGTCAGTACTTGGGCCATCACCACCGATCTTTGGAGTTGGGCGCGACTTCTGCATCCCTTCAATGATTTGGGGTTCCAGCGGGCTCTTCCACCTGATCGCCGGGCATGTCTGAAGCTCATTCAGCGTTCTTTTGGTCTTTGCTGAAAGCACGATTTCCCACGGAGCTTCTTCAATGAAAGAACAAGTTGCCCCCGGTGTGTCCGTCTTCTTTGGAGTGTGCGGCTGTGGTGGGTTTACTTTCCACTTTTCAGACAGCGCGAACTTTCCTTGTAGGTACTGATCCTCGATCCACCCCTTAAAGACGAAACAATCCTCGATCGGGTGACTTACCGTTTGGTGGTAAGGGCAATAATTGGGATCGTTGACATCGCCTGGTTGCAACGGACGTTTTGGACTCGGCAGATTGATGAGTCTGTTGCGCACTGCCAGCTCGAACAGTTTTCTCGTTTTATCCTGAGGAAACGAGTAAGGACGTCCCAGTCTCTCCTCGAGGGATGGGCGTGGACGCATATTGTTTTGACGGACAACCGGCTTTAAGTTGCTCGACCGTTGTTGAGTATTGGCAACAAAGGTTGCTTTCTCTTTGCCCTTTTCATTCCAAGGCTCTGTCTTTGAAGGAGATGGTTCATGGCCCACCTGGTCCATTTAGGCCAGCTTGTCAATCAAGGCCTGGAAGGTGGTTGGCTTAAAAAACATCATGAATTGGGAGATGGTCGCTTGAGGGTCGAGAGTACCCACGAACATGCCCACGGCAGGAGCTTCTTCGATGCGCTGCTCGCACTTTGACCATAGATTACACCACCGTATTGCATACTGGACCCAAGTTTCTGCAGGCTTCACCCTGGCATTGATCAATGCCGTGATTGGGGTGCGTTCGCTAGCGCTTGCAAAACGCTGGGTGAATAGCAACTCCATCTATGCGAATGTCTTGACAGAGTCATTTGGGAGTTCAGAGTACCACTCGAACGCCGTCTCCGATAAGCTGCCGACGAATTGGCGGAGCAAGAGTTTATCATCGCCGCCAGTGTTGCCGCATAAGGCTCTGAATTGAGCGACGTGCTGATGCGGATTTCCCGTCCCCTTGTATACATGGAACTTAGGGATCGTATATCCCGGCGGGTAACTGATTTGGTCATACCAGCTCGGGTATGGTCGCCCAGTTTTGACGACTTGGCTGGCCGCTTCATTCGCCTGATGAGCTCGTATTTGCTGAGCTATATAGTCATCTAGTGCAGCTTTGGAAATGGTTTCCTCCTTGGCTGTTGAATGAGCCGGAGGAGGATTAGATGTCTCCTCTTTATCGTCTTCAATAATGATCGGAGGGTCTTCAGCTGGAGGGTCCGGCTGTAACATCATTCCCACCATGTCTTGGAAGAGAAGCGCCATTTGTTTTATGTTGGCAGCTTGTTCTGCTGTCTCTCTGTCCTTCTTTTCGAGGACTCTGCGTAGGAAGTCAGCGTCAGTTTCCTGTTCGTGACGCTGTTCTGATGACAACTCCGAGCTTTCTTTTGGCCTGGTAAGTGCAGCCATTGCATTTATCATCTCCTGAAGCTTCTGCTGCCGTTCTTGAGCCTTCGTCATGGATCGGGTGAGCGGTCGGTGACCCGTCAAAGCGTGGCTTCCCTCCTTTCCGGAGGCCATATAAACAGTGTGCAACACCATGCCCCCAGACTTGGGGCGTTTAGATTCAGTGCCTTTATGATTTGCCAAAGACACAGGGATCCTCCCCGACCTCCTTCTTTTTTGAATGGTCGAAGTTGAGGGGGCCGTTGTAGTGGGCACCCAAGTAGCTTTTGCTTTTTGTGGCTTGACAGAGTAATCCCTCTCCTGCCGCACCTTCATCTTTTTCTGTCGGCGGAGATAGTTTTTATTAATTACCGACTCTTGGACCTGTCGCCAGACCTTGTAAATTTTAGAGGACAGCCGTTGAGGGGGCTGCTCTAGCTTCTTCTCTGGAGTATTCTCCACAGGTGAAGGAGTTCGTTTCAACATCGCAGTAGGAGAGTTTCTGCGCACCGTATTCAGCAATTCGAAGCTGTTCCCGGTTGGAACAGCAGCATCGATCCCCACCATCGGAGCTGGTGGCGTAAATCCAGAGGGGGAGTTGCCCCCAGCCTTCCTTACCCGGCGCCAGTGACGACGTCGAGCGTGTCGAGCCGTTGGAGCTGGTCCGGTGATGGGGATGGTTTCGTTTTGCCCCCGGCTCAGGTGAGGAGCCGTTGCCGGTGTCAGCCTGTTAAAGACTGATATCCCTTGAGTAGCCGGAGCGGGAGTTGGAGTTGGGACGGTCAGTCTTGTAAAGCCCGACCCCTTGGCAGGAGAAACCGCCTTGACGATTTTGGGAGCAGGGATGGCTATCCGCTTCGGGATAACGCCTTCTGGTATTGCAGACTTCTTCATGGGCCCATTGGAGCTCTGGCCTAGTCTGTTAAAAACCGAGGCAGTGGAGTTTAGCGACCCGTTGAGAAGGGCCGCAGTAGTAGCAAGCCGGTCGAATACCGACTTCTTTGGAGCTTCTTGTGACGGTACAGGGGCGTTGAAGCTCATGGGTGGGAGTATGGTGCCGAAGAATAGTCCAGCGGTGGCTTAAGTTACCTGCTCCACTGGCATCTTGAAAAGAGAGGCCGCTTGGGGCCCGTAGGTCACTCCTCCGGTAGGGACGGAGCGAGAGTTGCAGTTGCAGGTAGTGCAGTATGAAGCCATTGATCTTCTGTTTTCTGCACAGAGCAAGACACCAAATCTTAGTACCTCGAATCCACAGGCAACCACAGCAAACCGCGATTCGTTCGCGAACACGACACACGAAGTGTGGAGTGGAAAGAGGAAGAGGTCCCACCGGGCGTGCCAGAATCTATTCCGCTCCGAACGGCGGCCGAGACATGACGTCTTGCCTGAGATTCGGGGCAGATGCTAATTGGTGCTATCCGTCTACCTCTCCGAAGATGCCAAGTTGATTTATGGCACCATGTATCGAAGGTTTAGACGGATGCGTCCGATGTAGCAGACTTCGTCAGATCCCCCCTCGCTTGAGGGGTTTTTGATTGTGGGGACGCTCTTCCCTGCAGGCGCAAGCCCCTGCAGTTAATTACGCTACCGCATTGCGGTAACAACTTTCTCCTTCTCCAGAATTTCACTTCGTGTCGTGGGTGTTTGTTTTGTTTGTGGTTGCCCGTGGATTGTATACGGAGACTAATTTATGTCGTCGTCCGTAGAACGTGGATTAGTCCAAATCCGTGTTTACTTAGATTTGGGTTTGGGTTTTGGTTTGAGGATACGTTAGCCGTATTTAAGGCTAAGATCAACTCAAACGTTTGTTAAGGATACGTTAGTCTAATTTGAGACTAAGATCAACTTAACGGGATCGTTTAGATCCGACAAAAGAGCATTTGGGCTCTATTGTTCCAGTTTAGGGACATAGTGGTCCATTATATGTATGGCCGTTGGGACCCGTCACCTCTCTGACGACGTTGAAGGATTACAACGACAGATGTCAGAGGAGTTCAGAGATGTACCCTTGAACCAAAGTTGATTGGGGGATTTATAGTCCAATTTGGGACTAAAGTCTGTTTGAAGGTTTAAGGATACGTTAGCCATATTTGAGGCTAAGATCAACTTAAACGGTTGTTAAGGATACATTAGTCCAATTTGGGACTAAGATCGACTTAACGGGATCGTTTAGATCCGACAAAAGAGCATTTGGGGGCTCTATTGTTCCAGTTTAGGGACATAGTGGTCCAATACCAGTTTAAGGACATAGTGGTCCAATACCAGTTTAAGGACATAGTGGTCCATTGCCAGTTTAGGGACATGGAGGTCCAATACCAGTTTAAAGACATAGTGGTCCATGTTCCAGTTTAGGGACGTGGTGGTCCAATACCAGTTTAAGGACATAGTGGTCCATATTCCAGTTTAGGGACGTGGTGGTCCATAGGTAGTTTAAGGACGCATAAGTCCATGAGTTTAAGGACCCCACAGTCCGTGTTGATGTGTGGTTGTCGGGACCCGTCACCTCTCTGAAGACGTTGAAGGATTACAACGACAAATATCAGAGGAGTTCAGAGATGTACCCTTGAACCAATGAGTTGGTTGAAAGAGCAGATGTGCTCAGTTCAAGATGATTTGAGGACTTATGGCCAATTTGGGCTAAGTCTAATTGTGTTTGAAATATTGGCTCTCTGCTGGTCCATTGAAGGAGAGGCTTTGCCTCTGAAACTTAGCCAATTGGGCTAAAGCTAGTGTTAAACACTAGAAACCAACAGTGTTGAACACTGGAAATAAGATTAGCAAGTTAGCGTTAAACACTAAAAGATAATCAGTGTTAAACACTGGGAACAGAGTTTTCACATTAGTGTTAAACACTAAGCAAATCAGTGTTAAACACTGCAAATAGAGTTTTCCAAATTAGTGTTAAACACTAAGAAAATCAGTGTTAAACACTGAGGACAAAGTCTTTAGATTAGTGTTAAACACTAAGGAGAGAGGGGTCACGCGTGGACACGTGAGAGCGCCCTGATTCCTCTTATTTTATTCTGCAGATCAGTGTTTAACTCTTTTAATTCTGACGGCCATCACGTGTGAGCACGTGATGGAGGCCCCTGCTCTGGTCTGTTAGAATGCTCATTAGGGGTCACGTGGTGACACGTGAGGGCGCCCTAAATGTGGAGCCAGATCTCCTTTTCTTCGTTCTGTAAGTAAGCGTTAAACACTTTTTATGTTTTCTTTGGAGCATCACGTGCTGCCACGTGAGGAGGATTAGTGCGCTGATTGTTAAAGCATTTGCTGAGGGGTCACGTGATAACACGTGAGAGCGCCCAAAGCTTTCATTTCCTTTGCTTTTTCTTTCTGCGTTTTGGGAGTCACGTGGGAGCACGTGATAGCATCAAAAAGTGGGGCCAGATCCACTTTATTTTGTTCTGCAAACAAGTGTTAAACACTTTTAATTTTCATAGCCATCACGTGTGGGCACGTGATGTATAATCATGCCCTGATTTATTAGAACATTTATTATGGGTCACGTGGTAACACGTGAGAGCGCCCAGAATTGTTTCTGCCTTTGCTTTTGTTCCATATATAATGAGGGTCACGTGGGAATACATGAGGCACTGCCTCAAAGCTTTCCTCTTCTCATTTTTGGGGGATCTGTTCAAGGGTCACGTGGGGCACGCGACCTTAGTCTTTTCATGCACAGAGATCTTTTAAGTCTCCTTATCTTTAAGAATTAAATTCTTATTTAGGGTAAAACCCTAATTTTTGTTTTGGAGGAATTAAATTCCTATTGTGAAAGAATTAAATTCTTATTTTAGGGTAAAACCCTAATTTTATCCCAAAGGAATTAAATTCCTATAATTTTGTGACCATTGAATTCTCAAAACTTAATTCCTCCTCTATGTTTTGGATCTGCATGGCAGGATCTTAACCCAATGAGAATTAAATTCTCAATTCATGGGGAGATGTGCACTTTGCAGATCCTCCACCAGAGAAAGAACTAAGTTCTTTTCTTTATATAAGAGTTAAACTCTTTTGAGAATTAAATTCTCTTTTTAATTCTCTCTTTTCTTACCTAGGGTTTTTCTTTTGCAGAGAATTAAATTCTCCTCCCTCTGTTTCTTCTCTCCCCAAAAAAGTAATTCCCTTCTCTTCTCTTCTTGGCTCCTATTTATAGGAGAAGGAAAAGAATCAATTTGTTTAACAAATCTCTCATTGAAAGATTTGATTTGATTGTTGAGAGATTTGATTTATATTTATCATTAATTCTGGGCCTTTAGATCATTCAGTGAATTTTATTCACCGTGGATTTTAAATCCAAAAGATATTCTATTTGTTATCTCGGTTAGATTTAGGGGGGATCTTTCCTTGTCTAAGATCTTTCCATAAATTGGTGATATTTAATCACCCTTGGATCTTTAATCCAACGGTCCCCATAATCCTTTTCCATTTGGAAAGATTTAGAAACTTTTAGAATTTTAATTCTATTTCGAAAGATTTTAGAGAAATTTAGAATTTTAATTCTATTAAACTGTAAGGCTTTCAAAGCCTGTCACGTGCTGGCACGTGACCCTTGGTCACGTGTGAGCACGTGACCCCCAAATTGGTTCTTTTAACAGCCGCTTGTTTATGTTGTTGTTTTAACCATCACGTGTCAACACGTGACCATTGGTCACGTGTGAGCACGTGATACCTCATTGAGGTATCTTCTGATTTTTAATCAGGGAATGGATTTTAGAATTTAATTCTATTCATTATTTTAGAGGCCTTAAGAGCCCATCACGTGTCTGCATGTGACCCATGGTCACGTGTGAGCACGTGATGCCCCATTGGGGTCTTTTCTGAGTTTTTATTATATTTTTTAACTCCTCCAGCGGGTTCTTAAAAGTCCATCACGTGTGGACACGTAATTCCCCATAACTTTTGATCCCGGATGAATTACGAGGCCCATAATATATCAAATCGAAGGGTTTTTCGAGCCACTTTCGATACCATCAGAATTTATCTGTTTCTCATTCGGGAGTTTGTCAAAAAACAGACCGGAAGATACTGGTTCGCATTTTCTTAAGCATATCGCTGCCATTTGATACCTTGGACTCTTTGCGCAGAAATTTTTGGCGGGAATAGGGTACTTACCTGAAGACGTTCTGGTGATGCACGGCGGCGGCAATGGCACGATCGCGTCACGAACGCATCACAGGTTTGGCCTCGGAATCAGGTAGTTGTACTTAATCCAGTTAATCTCCGCACATTCATTCTCCGCACTGCTCCGGGTTGTTCCTTACTTTGGTGTGAGGGGATAGTGGTGCTGATACAGAGAGAGAGAGAGAGAGAGAGATCTTTAGAGAAATATGGAGAGAGATTTAGAGAGAGAGAGGTTTAGAGAGAGAGAGAGAGAGAGAGACTGTAACACCCGAGCCCAATACTACTATTTTCAGTAACTATTTGAGCATTAATGTGGTACTCATTTCATTTAGCCTGCCTGTTTGTCACTTACTGTAAAATTTTACCTGGAAAGGTCATTTCTGCATATAACAAATTTTAGCACCTAAAATAAAATTAAAAATATCTATCTTGGCCTACTCGACACCCCTAGCCTCTTGGTAGCGTCCGTGTATCGTGTTCTCGTCCCGTTCGGTGAAACGGACGAGTTTGGACGGCTACGCGCGCGTACAGGTGTCTGTCTTGGGGGTATGCTTTTTAATCATAAAACACTCAATTTCAAAATTTGGAACCTGCTTAAAATCCTATTATTTAAATTTCAAATTTTTGGACCCAACCCGGGCGCGATTTGGAAATGTTTTATTTAGCGCCAAAATCCCAAATTTTAATATTTTAAACCTTCGAATCATTCCTAACTTATAATATATTCTCACTGTTCATCAAATCATTTAAATCTTTAATATTCATTCCTCAGCCAACTTCCTCAGCCAATCGCGAGGCTGTGTTCTCCCGTGGGCCCCTCTCCTTTTCCCATTATCTCTCTCTCTATCTTTCTCTATCTCTCTCTCTCTCTTTCTCTATCTCTCTCTCCCATAATCTTTCTCTCTCTCCCTTTTAAATATTTTCCCCCCTCATTTTTCTTCACCACGTGAACAGAGAACCCACGAGCCCTCGCGAAACCCAACGGCAGCAACCCTAGCCGCCTCCATCCTCGCCGCCGCAGCCCCGACGCCGACGCCGACACCACCAGCACCCTCGCCTCCTCCTCCTCGTCTCACCCATATTCCCATTGCTTCCACCCTCGCAGCCATCTGTGCTCCCCGCCGCAGCCACCTGTGCTCCCCCGCAGCCATCCGCGACACCTGCAGCCATTCCAGTGTCTCGCCGCCGCCGATCTCCTCGTCGTCTTCCCCTCGCCATCATCCTCCTTCTCTCGGTGCACCCCCGACCGGAACAGCGACCCTTTGCAACCTCCTGCATCTTCTCTGCGTCGCCTGAGACGCCGCCGGCGACCACCTGCGCCGCCCCTGGCCGTCGCCGACGAACCCCAACCACCTCAGAACACCCTGTAAGTGTTTCTCCATCTCACCCTTCCTCTCTTCATTTGTTCAAAACTGAAAACAGCGGCTGGATCTTTTCTGCAGATCGCCGGAGACGCCGTTCTCGCCGCCGTCGATCTCGCCGTCGTTGCTAGTGCCCTCTGAGACCAGTGAGTATTCCCCATCTTCTTCTTTCTCTGGTCATTTCTTTCTTCCTCTAGATCTACACCCGTAGAAACCCTATTCACTATTTTTGTGCTCGCCGGAATCTGGCTGTGCCGGCGACGTGTCCCGACGATCCAGCAGAGTACTCTGACCCGTGTGGTTCCTTGGTTCGTTGTTTGGGTTCAATCCGTGAACCGTGCGTCCGTCGCGAGTTTCCCCGCCGACGTTACGTTCCGTTTTTCCCGGTTCGCGACCCGTCGAGGCAAGTACCCCTTGCTACATGCTATACAATATATTTATATATGTATTGACACCCTAAACCTGTAAAATTTAACTTGGTACAATCGCTTCCCACTTTCGGTTACAATACTGCATTATATCATTTTATTGTTAACCGTGGAACTTACAGTTTGCAAATTGAACCTAATAATTAAATCTAACTGTTCAATCATATTTTACTGTTAATATAGCCGGTAGCAATTATCCCTGTAGTTCTGTTACATTCGGGCACTTGTATGCATTTAACTTGAAATAACTGTATTGAACCGATACCTAAATTATTGCACCGCTAAGGGTGCTCAAACCTGTTCACATAACTAAACGGCTATATCGTTTTACTGCACTCTTGTAATTCGAATGAAATTGCTTATTATGTAATTCATTGCTTATCTCATATTGTTAATATCCATGTTTGATTATATATCTGATTGTGAGCACACCCATGATATTGTTTACATCTTGACCTGACATGGCTACACATATATATGTATTGATACACCTGACATGGTACCGTATACTGTTGACTTGACCCGATGTACCATGACCTGACCCGTTACCTGATCTTGTGTCTAATGCCAACAAACCTGACATGTAGTCCTCATGGACCGTTTCTGTTGTCTATCCAGACAAACCTGCTTTTACCTGATCCTGTGTTGGCATTAGTTCTTGATTACTGAATACCTGACTTGACATACATAACTTGGGGGTATGGGGAAATCAAAGGTGAAACCGACTTGTAACTCAACAGTTCGATACCTGTTCTGATCAGTCTTACGGGCTAGGCCAGCCCCGGAGTGATGATGCTGACATCACTCGCCCATCCTGCTACTTGTTACTGCCTAGCGGCACGTCTCGGATTCAGCCCCGAGAATCTTGACCGTGGTCCCGAGCATGCACGGGATACTATTGAGTTACATCGACGATTCATCAATTGATTTCAAAGACTTTAGACTAGAAAACCTGATAGAACAGTTTAGTTACCCACTGCACACTACCCTGCACTGCTTGTTTCACATTATTGCTTTATTCATGTTTATTTTGCATTGCCTGTTACATTGTTCATATTATTTTACTTGTTGACATGACGCGCTGACGTCTGGGTTTTGCATGGCCCAGATTCTGTACCGCTGTCGCAGTCCGAGCAGGAGTACTTCAGCCAGCAGGCTGAACTGTGAGTTCAGTAGTAGTTAGTTTTATTTCCTGCATTCATTTCCTGATGTGAGCCGCATTATGGGACATACTTTTCAGTTATTTGTATTAGATCATTTGCTTCCGCATTTATTTATGATTGGCTCCTGTTATTCTGGATTATGGACATGTTTTAGATAGTTTTATCTTGTTCTTGATATCTCTACAGCCGTAATATGACTGTGGATGGATACTTCCTACCCACAGGTAGCATGGTTGGCTATGTCACGTGCCCAATCTAGCGTACTCTGGGAAGCGGGGCATGACAGAGACGGAGAGAGTGAGAGAGAAACAGAGAGATAGAGAGAGGGAGAGAGAGAACCAGAGAGAGTGAGAGAGAAACAGAGAGAGACGGAGAAGGAAAGACTGAGATGTAGAGAGAAGGAGATTTCACCTGGTGACGACGGGGTCGACGGAGGCGCCGGCGAGGGGAGCTCGTCGTGGTGCTCAGAGGGGCGTCGATGATGGTAATGGGGAGAGGAGGTTAGTGAAGGTGATGGCGGTCGGCGGTGGGTTCTGGAGAAAGAAGAGTGGAGATGGTGGCGGAGCTCGGTGTTGTGCGATGGAGTGAAGGGGGAGATGATGACGAGATCGATGGTGAAGGATTTGGTGGCGGCAGCAGGGCGCCGGCAGTGTTGGTGGGTCCAGTGCAAGAAGATGGGGGTGTTCGGTGAAGTGGCCGATGAGGTTTTTGAGAGGGGATCGATGAGAGAGAATTAAAGAGAGGAGAGAGAAAGAACATGGTTAGGGTGAAGTAAAAGGGAGATGAGCAAGTGGATCGAGGTCATCGTGGTCGTTGGGGAAGCGGCCACCGCGGGGCGCCGGCGCGAGCGAGGAGGAAGAGAGTTGTTGGGGTGTTGCGAGGGAACGTGGGTGGCTGGGTCATCCAGCACGCGAGTCAGGCGGAGGTTGTTGGCGGGGCGCGGTCGTCGCGGAGGTGGGCACGAGAAGCGGGCGTGGGTGCGACGTGGGCGCAACGGGAAGTATTCGAGCGGGAAAGGAGTTAGAACGTTGGGGGGAGAAAGGAGAGTGGAGCGGGTCGGGTAGGGTTAGATGGGCGCGGCGGGCTTGGGCCGGCTAATAAAAATGAGAGAAATGGAAAGGGGGGCCGGGCTGCTGGACTGGGCCGGTAAGCAAAGAAAAGAAAACCAATATAAAAGGAGGGTCGGGCTTGGGAATTTGAGAATTTTATTATAGGTTTAGTTTATAAAGAAGGGGAGTGGGCCGGAGGTTTTTATTTATTTAAAAAATGTTTGTTTTGGGCTATGTTGCTTTGGGGCTAAAAGAAGAGAAAGGGAAGGGAAAGTAGCTGAGGAAAATAGAAAATGGGAAAATGAAGGAAGATGGCCGGGCTGGGGTATTAAAGTAAAAGAATTTGGAGAAATATAAAATAGATAGGCAATAGGGTTTCGGTTTAGGCTAGGGGAAAAACAATGAAGGAGAAAGTGGAATTGCGGTTAGGGTTTATATAAGTTAGGGCTAGGTAAAACGAAATAATTATAAATATAGATGTTTAAACTTTGTAAGTAGCCTTATAAAAATACGGGCAATGGTGCGCAACAGAACTGGGTATTACAGAAGACCAGTAACCGTAGGTTTATTTTCACCCTTTTTAATTATCTTTTAGCTTGTGCGCCCTTCTGGGACATTAGGACTTATGTATCTTTCCGATTTTGTTTTTTTTTCTGAATCTTTTGTTTCGGATCTTTTTGCATCAATTATCTAGTGGACCCATTTTTAATATTCCTTGTGGTTTCATCGTAGCATGATTATCAGTATTATTCCTTTCGATATTGGATTTTATTTTTGACAGGTTAATCTAGACAGCCTTATGTGACTATAGAAGGATCTTTCCTTACCGTAGGTAGCACGGATGGCCTTCGTCGCTTCCCGTATTCCATATTTTGGGAAGCGGGGCGTGACAAGGTTTTGTTGGTATCAGAGCCCAGGCTGATATCAAAGTTAGTCTTGGTTCTACTGACCTTTTATGTTAGAATCACATGTATAGGTTCTTCCCAGTGTGTCATGCTGTATATTCCTTTGACTCTGATTATAAGATTCGGGCGACTGAGATAGAATTACGATATTGTACCCATGTACCGCGGCATGGTTACAATGCGTCATTCTGTTTGAGTAACTTAGAGTTCTATTTGATTTGTTTCCACTGATTTGATTTCCTTTTACATGCCGATTTCTCGAGCCAAGACCGTGACTCTTCATACTCTCATTTGTTTCCTTGATCCTTGATTTTTTCATACCCATCTATTTTTCATTGATCCTTGTAATTAGTTCGCGACCTTGTATTTTCGTTCTTCAAATTTCGAGGACGAAATTTTTTGTAAGATGGGTAGAATGTAACATCCTAGTTCAGTTATACTATATTCTCTTTCATTATTTTCTTGTGGCTATTTCCTGTTTTAATTCGCTTTTGTATTTTGGCTGACACGTATATTATCCGTATTTTCAAACCAAAATTTTAGACCCAACCCGGGCATATTTTGGAGTAAGTTTGTATTAGCCAGAAAACTCAAATTTTCTCAATATAATATTCTAATATATTTAAAGTGTTTAATATATACTTATTTATATATACACCTAAAATCTAACACTTCTGTTAAAATATATTATATTTATATTCTAAATATATTTTATACAATCTAAAAGATTTATTCTAAATATACTTTATACAATCTAAAAGATTTTCTCACCTGCCTCTCTCTCTCATAAAATATATTATATATTCTTTTATTATTTTTCCAAAACCCATATATAACTTTCTCCTCTTCCTCCATCTCTCTCCTGCTTCGTTCCTCTTTTCCGCCGCCTCAACTCAAAACCCTAACCCTAGTTTCGCCGCGCGTCGCCGTCGCCATCCCCAGGATCCTTGTTGCACCCTTATATGCTAATTAGACAAAGCTCTTGCCATTTCTCTAGTCTCTACAAATAAATTGCTTCAATCCCCATGATCAATTCTTTTCCTCTCTCAATCAATTACAAAATCGCCTTGCTGTTGAAGAACAAAATCAGCAGCAAGCCATCACCATCGTCGAAAGCTCTCCTCTTTTTCTCACCAACCCCAAACCCCAACAATTTAATAGCAGCAGCAGCAATAGCAGTGGCCCTCCCCTCGATTTCCTTTCAAACTCCCCCATTAGCACTCAACACCATCAAGAGCAAGACCCAATTCCTCAAGACGACGAAGACAAAATCGAAATGCTGATGGGTCTCTTGGGTTTATCGATTCCATCGAGAGACAGTGAAAAAGGTGGCACCCTTACATCTTCTGATTGTTCTCGCGATTGCAGTGGTGGTGGGTTCTACAAAATGGTTGTTGGGGTGAAGGGGCCGAGATGTGAGAAGGAGATGAAGAGATTGGATGATTGGATCGATTTGTATTAAGACGAGAAGAGAGAGCCTGCAAGGTTGGCCCATCTGATGATTAGTAAAGCTGTGGCTTTGAGTAGAGATGTGATGGGTTCGATGGGGTTGAGTTTTTGGAGACTGTAGATGAGTTTTTGGAGCATGATCCATTGCCTCATATGAAGGCGAAGTAGAGGGATTCAGGATTTTGGGTTTGGAATTTCTACAAACACCTGATGTGCTTGAGAGAATCAAAGATTTGATGCTGTGAGACCATGAGATGTTGGGAAGCAATGCGCATAGATTCTGGAAATTGAGCTGCTATAACAACAGTTCAAACATTTTGCTTCTAGAAAGAGCGTATAACTCTGATCCCAAGTGAATCCTAGCTGAGTTCGTGCCTCGCATCTTCGTACATCGTTCTTGCGTGATCCTATCCTTCAGGCAAGTACTCTTTCTTTACTTTTGGTCGATATACATCGGCATTCCTTTGTGGTTATATGTATATATATATTTCCTGCAATGTTAGAATAAAAGATAAATGTGTTAGTGTCTTTTTCGTTATATTATACAATATATATATATATATATATAGGCAAACTTTTATGTAGCAAGTGAGAATAATTAGCAAGTGTGGTTTGAAAATGAGATTTATTTTAACTATAAATAAAGTTCGAAAGTTGTTAACATATCTCACATTTATATGTTTCTAGTCAGATTGTGATTAATATACCCATATTAAGGTTAACGGTAAACATAACAATTATGACTCATACCAGCAGGTACACCACCTTTATGCAGTTACTATTACCTGATAACTATTACCACTGACATGTCTTGACTATTCATTACTCTAGTCTTTTTGGGCGAGATCGCTGATAAGGATGCTGAACTACATTACATGACATGACACAATCTATATTGTTTACAAATTTTATTTCCATACAATTACCATACCACAAGTTCCTGTCTTTTCAGTATTCTTAATTAGTGCTCTAGTCATTAACATAGTAGCTATAAATACGTGGGTGTTGGGGTAGTTTGAGTGTACGTTGTACAACAAGATCTCAGGAGTTCCATGCCGGCAGCTCGTACCGGGCTATAGCGGTCTCATGTTTACAGCTCGTACCGGGCTATATCGATCTCATGTTTACAGCTCGTACCGGGCTATAGCGGTCTCTTGTTCATTCCACAGTTGGGCCTGTGTTTCCTAGCCCATGAGGCACCACTCTTGGGTTAGGAATACTCCTGCAGAGGTTGACGCACACACTCGAGCTTACGATAGGATAGTTTACCTTTTAGTGACCAGTTAGGTTATGACATGACCCCCTTACATACATGTTTCATAGTGTTAATGCATCTAATTATTTATATACCTGTTTTTCTTGCGCACCGGGCTTCACTACATTCATATATTCATGTTATTATGCTACACACACACTTTATTCGTTAAGTACTTGCTGGGATGTTCTGACATCCTGGAGATTTGCTATCTCAGGTTTAGAGACAGGTTTTCAGGCCGAGCAGGATCAGAGCGGCTACCGGGACTTTGCTGAAGACCAGTAAGCGTAGGTTTATTTTCACCCTTTTTAATTAGCTTTTAGCTTGTGCATCCTTTTGGGACATTAGGACTTATGTATCTTTCCGATTTTGTTTTCTTTCTGAATCTTTTGTTTCGGAT
Organism: Agapanthus africanus; assembly: GCA_030015575.1. Lineage (NCBI taxonomy): Eukaryota > Viridiplantae > Streptophyta > Magnoliopsida > Asparagales > Amaryllidaceae > Agapanthus > Agapanthus africanus. Next base: position 11,216,385 of record CM057344.1, on the reverse strand, counting down.
CTTTTTGCATCAATTATCTAGTGGATCCATTTTTAGTATTCCTTGTGGTTTTATCGTAGCATGATTATCAGTATTATTCCTTTCGATATTGGATTTTATTTTTGACAGGTTAATCTAGACAGGCTTATGTGACTATGGAAAGATCTTTCCTTACCGTAGGTAGTACGGCTGGCCTTCGTCGCTTCCCATATTCTATATTTTGGGAAGCGGGACGTGACACCAACCCAACCATTCATTTGGTAAAGCTCATGCTAATTGAAGAAATCAAAGAGGCAACGTATTTTTTAGTGGAATGATTGTGGTAGTTATATATTATTATGTGGCTTGTGAATGTGGAACTTTGGTGTCATTGTAGAGTTCAGGTACCTGAGTTATAATTTTTTGTGCAAATTATAGCTTGGGAGGGACCTAATTATGGCATGCTTGTGATTAATTAAGTATTTTGGATTCTTATTACAGAAACCATTAGCATACCAGTGTGTTCAATTTGTAAAAACAATAACAATGTAAACTAGTTCATAGCTATTTCATGAGCTACAACATATAAGATTATAATTTAATGAGCATAAGAATAATGCTTAAGCATTTGTACCTATTGAACATACAACTCAAGCGTATAAACAACAACAAGAATAAGGAACAATCTTTCTCAACGTTTCAAACTGCTTGTGCTCACAACACTATATATATAAGGTAGCACTGACACTCAGCTTGAAACGAGTAAATAAATAACAAGCGAATAACAAAACCCTAGCCGGCTCTTGATTCTCCTCAAGCACACACAAAAAAGAAATTTCAGAAGGCCCAATTAGCAAGGCAACCAGTCTCAAAATTGAACAATAAAATACAAAACTATAATAAGATGCTTAAAGCTCAGGATTTCTTGATAGAGTCTGCTCTGTTTCGTGTTTGCGTTGGATCTGCTCTTGTTTGATTGTTATACTTCCCAAAACTACGAGCAATCACAGGCTCTGTTAATATGTCCCATACCTGCAGAATTTTTTTTTGAAGATCAGCTCATTTAAAATGGAATGCTAGATTGCTGAAACGTCCCTCACTTTTGCGGACATAGCACGAAACCATCCTCTTATTTAAAACTATACGCTTCGCCTTGCCTCCAACTTTAACAGCCATTTTTTTATTCACAGTTTTGATACATGAAATTGTTTTGCTCGCAAAACAATCCTGATCGTCTGCCATTTTTCACTGATAATGCATAGTTAATACTTACACACAGGCTAATTGGGGATAAAATTGCATCGACGGAAAAAACAAGCAGCAATTCAAATTAGGAAAGACTGTGACTATTGAAAAGAGTGGTATCATGCTCTACGAGCGGAAGCGAGAAAAGTTTCATGCAATGAAGCCAAAGATGGAATAAATGAGAATACTTCAAAAGTTTAATAAAAAAAATCGTGAGGGAATTATATGCTCACCTTTAGTCCACCCTTTTTCCCTCCAATTGCTAGCAGGAAAGGGCTATCCTCTGAAAAAGATATTGAATACACACGTCCCTGATAAAAGTTTGATTGCACAAAATGTCAGCTGTCGTATGAGGAATTTTACTTCTATATGTCATGTAAGAGAAAACAAAATGGTCAATAGTCCAATGATGCATGTTCCTGTGATCTAGTGTAGCTCAACTTTCTCCTTAATAGTAAATGCAATTTTGACTGGCCTAATAGATTACGACAGCACGTTGATGGCTCACATGTAGCTTGAGTGTATCATTAGTTCATAACTATACTTAATGGTTGATGATCATATTGCTTACTTTATAGTACATTAGTACTACATGGAATAACATTGTAATTATCAGCTTCCACTTACTCGATAGTATATATGCAAATTTTATAAGAACTCGAATTAAACACTTCTCTTAGCACAAAACTTAACAAATCATTAGTTAATAGATTAGATTAATGCGTTCGATACCTCCAATCAACATTTAATCTGTGAAAGAATGGGTAATTGACGGAATATGAGAATAAGAACCAATTTACCAAAATTTGTTTAGAAACCACTCTATAGAAGACCCGACCAAATTTTACTAGCTGAGTGTGGGCTCTGCCTAATGCAAACCACCTCCTTTACCCTTTAGCTTGAGACAGGCAGCAAAAAGAATAAAACATTTAAGCATAGCACCGGAGTGTGTTGGAACAAAAAAATAATAATAAATGAAATGAAATAAAATGAAATGAAGGAGGAGTTATTCTCTTCCCCAACTTCCCTCAAAATAAGGGAGTGGTTGTTTAACTCCCACTCATGTATATATACCCCAAAAAGAAAGAAAAAGAAAAGGCTCCCCATTTTTCAACAAAAGAAAGAACTCTCAAATTTTTATAGGTTTGAAGACTTAAAAGATTAATGCTCTCGGTAGAAGAAGACGAAGGTAATGAGTAAGAGAAGGTGGAGATTTGATGAAAAGCTTTCTCTCTTTAGAACTATTCTTCTTCTCTGCTTTCTTTTGACAAGGGAAATTTAGGGTTGAGGGCTTAAAGGAATCCTAAGCAAATTTTAAAATTACGAACTCCCCAATAGACTTTGGAATATGGTGAAATCCATGTTTCTTAACAAATAAAGGATATGAAAACATTCTCTTTATAATATAGGGAAAACCTTATGTTCTCTTTAGACCATAAATTCATGTTCTTCACAAAACTTAAAAATACAAGGGGAAACTCGGCCCAAATTTTCAAAAGAGATTTTCGGGTTGAGTCACATCTGAGCAAAATGGTCATAACTCGCCCGAGAGTATCAAATCAAAAACCGTTCGAAGCATATAAATGCCAACTCATTAAGCTTCGAAACGAGACCATATATGAAAATAAATGATCTTGAAAGAATATGTATTCGGATATCTCAAAAAGGTATCTGCATTCACGGTTTCAGTCTCCCTGCTGGGCCACATCTGAACAAAACGGCTATAACTCTCACTAAGAGCACCAAATCACGAACTGTTCGAAGCATATGAATGCTAACTCGTTAAGTTTCAAAACAAGACCACACATGAAAATAAATGACTTGAAAGAATAAATTTTCGGATATCTCCCCGACTCCGTTCTTATAAGCTCGCTTGGTCTACCTGCACGCCAGGCTTGTCCGTCAAAGAATCGTTCGCTTCACTCATAAGGGTATCCGCATTCGTGGATTGAGTCTGCCCGCTCAGACACATCTGAGAAAAACGGTTATAACTCTCACTAGAGAGCTCCAAATTGCGAAGCCTTTGAAGCATATGAAAGCTAACTCATTAAGTTTCGAAACAATTTCATGCATGCATGGACGTGAAAAATAAAACCTATGTCCTTGAAAGAACTTTGAACATAGCACTCAATTATGTTCATCTCAATATTGGAAATAAGATAATGTAGTATTTCCACATGAATTTATAAAAAGTTGTCAAATGAGAACTTTCTTTCAAAAGAACATAAAGTGGATATCTTCTCAAGCGGATGTATCGCTAAAGCGGGAATCTCACCAAAGCGGATATCTTTAATGAGGTACCCGCACATCGAATTCCTAAAATAAGGAACTCGATCTCACAAACTTGTTGGGTATCTTTTAATAGATACCCGATCGTCGGATATCCTTCATTTAGATCGCCGGGTGTCTGATACCCAATCATCGGATATCCTTTATTTAGATATCCACTCGTCGGATATCTTCTAATATAAATACCCGCAAATGTGATGTGGGGTCGGATATCTGCTTCAAAGATATCCGCATCCACTTTAATTAGGGTTTGGGTCCCATTTGGATCCACCCACATAGCAAAGTATGTTGTGGGTCCAACATAAAGGATCCCACACTTGCTCTATTTGACTAAGTTTGGATCCCACAAATGGAAGTACCCACTTAGACTTCGAAAACGATATCAACTTTGATATTAAACCATCTTTTACTTTTCAAAGTATACTTGCATTTCTTTTATCTTTGTAAATTGAAATGTAAAGAGATGTACATGTATGAAAGTTGTATAATGAAACTTCTTGATGACTTCTTTCATATTGTCTTTTCTTTTCAAGTATATACATTTATAATGTGATCTTTTCTATAAATGATGTAATTTATAATATCCTAATAAGGTATCTCGTCCAGATATTTCCTAAGACAACATGGTATAATTAACGGTAAGTACTTGCGTTTATCGGAAGTCTCGAACCCCGGGACCTTCTGGTCAAACTTTAAAACTTGTTTTGTTTAAACTTTACATTTATTTTAACGATTCGATCGTTAGAGGTCCTAAAGAGGGTGCACAGAATGGTATAATTTTAAAACATAATTAAGATTTGAAATGGACTGGTATAATTTTAAAATATTAATGAAGATTGGCGTGTAAAGGAAACCAACGATAGATTGGAGAGGGTCGCAGGACAAGTTTATTACACGTTTACTGTTTCCTAACAATAAGCGGTGAAGTTCTTGCTATGGCTGTGCCTATGTGCTCATGCACAGTTTTAGTTAGGAACGTACAAATTCTAAAGTTTTATGTGGTTGAAAGAGTTTACAACAGGATGGTAACAAGCTGGATTTAAGAAATGACCACAGAGAGATGTCATTTGCAGCTAACCGACAAAATTAGGTGTTTACTAATTGAGTAGTGATTTGGAGGTTGAGAAATGAGACAAAAAGCATTTATATATTTTGCTTCTAAGAATCTTACAGGAAAAGAAACGAGGAGAATTTTTCGAAACAGCCTTTTCAACCTACTTGTAACGTAGATTATGTTGGAACCAATTCATCATGTTCATTATCGATCTGAAAAGCCCACCAATGAGGACCTCCATTATTAAACATTTCGTATTTCATAACAATACGTGAGTTTGTCTAAAATATTTAGTATTTAAACATTTTGTATTTTATAACGCTACGTGTGTTTGTTTAAAATATTTCTTATTTCATAACACTACGCGAGTTTGTTTAAAATATTTCGTATTTCATAACACTACGTGAGTTTGTTTAAAATATAATATTAAATCTTATTATAGGATAAGTAACCACAAAACACATAATAGTAGTCATGCAAGTAAATGACAAATCATCATGAGCTTCATGTGCATGCATGGCCTAGCCTTAAAGCCGCAAGAGCACAAGTTCACTGTCTCTATCCTCAATCAATAAGCATGTTCTCCTTGATGAACAAATAACAAAAATTAGACTCACCGATTTGCTATTGCTAGATGCAACACATGATGGTTGGTTGTTCGATAAATCCCAAAGTTTAACCTGAAAAGTATGCAAGAATACACGGTCAGCCGCAGGATCACTAAACTAGCTCCATGCATTTGAAAAGGCTAAATGACACTAAATTAGCCTTTAAAAATAGCTGTTTTTCACTAGACTGCCTTACAGTTATTCATTGTGCTACAATTAAGGGTATTTTAGTAAAACTACTCTGTAAAACCGAGGTCTGGGGGTCTATACAATACTATAAACTTTTGGGTAATTTAGTGAAAAAACAAAGATGTTAAAAGTAGTTTAATGTAGTTAAGTTGTTTGAAAAATATAAGGAGATCCTTTACCATTTTATCAACTGATCCCGTGGCAAGAAGCTGCAGAAAACACCGTAACATAAGCACAACATTGCAGTAAACACAACTGATTCCTTCGTTATGCCTCACAATTAAATAAGAACATGGTGGGAAGACTAGAAACATACATTAGGTGCAGATGCATTGAAAGAGACAGAGGTAACAGCTGCATCGTGCGCGTGTAAAGTAAAAGTTGGCTTTGAACCAGAACTCGAGTTAGATGAAGTTGTTCTGACATCAAAACCTTGAACTGTCCCGTTATCGAGACTGACCTGAAACAAATTTAACATAATAAATTTTTAAGTGGAACACAGAAAGGAAACAATAAGAGGAATTGTTAACGCCCGCATACAATGTAAATCATGGACAATTGCAAACTTAAATTATTATGTCCGGTTCCATATAAATTTTAGGAAAACTTTAATTGAGGCAGCTGCTAACTCCACGAATCAAACATTATGTCATCTCCCTTAAAGATACGAGTTGTCTCGTGAGTGATTTCCAATTTTTAATATGAAAAATTGTAATTAGCACTGCAGACCGTCAATGAAAACCAAATAAAATCATTGTATTTCTCAAAGTACCATTTTAATATCTTATAACTTCATGAGCACCCAAATGAACCCTTACGGTAATTAGATATTAATTTCTTGGATAAATTACATTGAAGTACCTCAAATTTTACCCAAATTTGCATTTTTATGCCCTATTGTTTATTTGATACGCATGAATACCTCAAAGTTTCACCGTTAACGATTTGTTACATTTTGGTGAACTTTCATTAGATTACATTTTGGTGAACTTTCATTAGAAAGTGCCAATAATATTCCCATGAAAAACATATATAGGACCCATTTTTGGACAATTATACCCTTGTCTAGAAATGAAGGTCAAATTAATCTTATATCTTCTTCTTTCCCATTATCCATGAAACGCCTGCTCATTCGTAAACATGCTGAATTGTATCAAATCCATCAATTTTTTGAGATGGACTAAATCTACGAACCAAATCTTGAGTTATAACTTGATGATAAATGATTTCTTTATATCCTATGATAATAGGAGATCTCGTTTCTTTCTATTTGCTCATGTGTTTGTTTGATATGGCTGCTGGAGTTTTTAAACCACCAACCCTTCTAAAATTACAAGCCATGGCCAATAGTTACTCTGCATGGCCACTGATTGAAAAGAGGAAGCTGTTATTGCAGATGCTTTTATAAATAAATGAAGTATTTCGAGGACAAAATCGCCTTCCAGGGTTTTGAACTTTACTTTTAATTTGAAATGTCCACACTTAATTGAAACCAACCAGATCTTTGTCACACATTCCAAAGAACACTTCAAAATACTATAATTTGAAAGACGGGGTTGAATATTATCAATTTATGATGAGAGATAATGAAAAATATGAGAGAATAGAACAAGGGCATAATGCAGCAGGCAACTAGGATGCAGATGGTCAAGGGTATTTTAACCATTTTAATAGGAAGTTAACAGAAGGTATCAAATTGTCATCAATAGAAACTTTGGGTATTTAACAACAGCGAAATAAACAATAGGGTATTAAAGTGCAAGGTTAGGTGAATTTTGAGGTAAATGCAATATACCATAATTTCCTTCCCTCATAACCTAATATCAGCCATGCATTTATGATAGCTTGGTACAATCAAAGCTCATAGCAGGGCTTCTCAGGGTAGCAATGAAAAAACCAGTCCAATAAAATTTTCCACCTCTGGACTTCTGCAGGTCTGCTGGTTTAGGGGGTTCATCTCATTAATGACGGGACTGAAATTAACCGTCCAATACCATCAGGTCTGCTGGTTTCAGACGTTCATCTCTTTAATGAATTTAACAGGGCTACATTTAGAGGAGGAAACTGAAAGTAATAATGATGGAATCATCTCTGTGTTTTAAAAAGCCGTCGCTTAAGCGGCAAAGCGCTCTCCGCTGCTCCGTTTTTACCGCTTAAGCAAGGTGATATACTCACCCCATTAATCACATAACCATATTCTATTTCTTGTTGATGCATTTAAAGGTTATTGGGTGTGGTTTTAGTATTTTTAAATAGCATGCCGTTTGTATTGATGTTTAAACCTTTACAATGTGTAATTATGTGTTGGTGCAATAATAACATCTAAATTAACCCAAACTCTCAATTATTTTCATGTTGTTTTCATTCTCTCTCTGGCCAAGGTTCTGATCTCCAGTTTTGGGGACTTCAACCTGACGGCTTCAACTTCGACTTCAATATGAAGGTTTCGAGACTTCGACTTCGAACTGCTAGGGTTTTTGACTTTGAAATTTCGACCTCAAGCTTGGAGGAGAATCGATTTCGGCCTTGAAGCAAGAAATCGAGCAACTAGGGTCTTTAGTTTTGATTTGATTTCAAAGCTAAGGGTTTTGAGCTTCGGCTTTGATTGTTCGATTCTGACTTCGAATGGTATCAATTTTAATTTTCGAAGGGCTCAAGTATTTAAAAGTAGTTAAAACCCCCATTAGAGCCAACCAAGGTTTAACAAACAACTTACAAGAAATAACAAAATTAAATTAAGATAAGGCTTACTGATTTCTAAGTTGTCGCTTAAGAGGCCAAGCGGCCAAGCATTCTGGCCGCTCAGCTTTTTCTACCGCTTTTAAAACATTGAATCATCTTGGATTTTATGTCCTCGTGAAGACAAGGCAACACTAGCTGCTCAAATTTATAAAAAATGAGTGTAGTAACATCTCATAACCCCCATGCTGGGAGAACATTTCAATGACAAAGGGTTAATAAAGAGCCGAAGTACTATCCGCTCAAAATTTACCACGAAAGAGTACTCATTGTGTGGATCCCATGCCAAGCTCTCAACATCAGCACTTACAGACCACGTACTACTAGGATTTTCAATGTTTCTGCAATCCATCTGCATGGAAATATAAATTGCAGGTACTTAGTCCATGATATCATTTACAGATCACATAAATTACATCATAGTTTTGTTACCGATCACTGTCTTGCTGAAGAGAATCCTTACCATCACAATTGATCGATCAAAAGATCCACTAAGAAGTAATTCTGGGGAATGTCGATTCCATGCAATGGCTTGAACCTGTAATGAATGTAAAAAAAAATTTAAAAATTAAAAAAGGTATATCAGAGAGAATTTAGGTTGGAAGCTCATTTAGCATGGGTATATTTAACAGTTGTGGAACAAATCTGGTTGCTAATATTCATTAAATTAGTTAATAGTCATTAAAGAATATATAAAAAGAGCAACCAAGAAAAATCATTGAGAGAACTTAAGAGAAAACACAAATACTAGATAAGATACCTCAGTCGATTTCGTTCACAATCATTACATATTTATATCAAAAAATATATAAGGTTGCATGACTACTATTGCAGCATCAATCAAAACTCGCATCATCAAAAAAGTTGCATGAGGTATCCCTTAAATCCTCCCCCTCTCTGGTTAACATTTTTGTGATGGGTTGAATAAACCCTAATCCTACTTTGTCAATCTGAGGCATGTCAAAGGAAACTAATTTTTCCCCCTTTGTTTACTTTGTAAAATAGAAGCGTGGGTAGAGTGCAACAGGACGAGGGAAAACATCTACATGATACAACCGCATGGAAACAAGAGTACAAAATATATAAACATAAAGAATCAAAGACTCAAAAGGTTTACAAACCGGTACATGCATAGCTAATCTATGAGATCAGAATTCCATCTGCTCGGCGACAACAGGAGTTCAATGCAAGTCATGCAGCTCTCTGCTCTAACCAACGGACAGTCTTCATGCACATGAATATGTAGAATTCATGATTTTATTCTTTCTTGAAATATTATTTTGATTTAGTTACTAATTTAAAGATTTTATAACCGCTTGACGTGTTATTTTTTTTTTATATGCGTCTTCTTCATATAAATATATAATTAAATTTCCGTCATTAGGATAAGCACTATAATATCAGTAAATTATATGGCAACATTGTGTTTCTTTACAAGTTTATAGCATCATTCAAGATACAATTTTATGTCATTATATATTAACAAAGAACTTGAAATTAATACCTTATCATTTAACTTTCAATTCTCCACATGCATGGTGTGGCACATAACTACTATATATACAAATATCTTCAGACCAACGGTAAAGACAGTTACCTTGTCTGTATGGTGCTTGGCTGTGGCAACACACTTTCTTTTTTCCATATCCCAAACCTTGACAGATTTGTCAGCACTAGCACTAGCGAGGACATTCCTGAAGTTCAAGATAAGTAGATTTCAGTTAGTAGGATGATGAAGTTTACATGAAAGAGTTAAATTTATCAGGCAATGCTTACCTGAACTCCTTATTCCACGCAAGGCCAAGCACAGATCCCTTGTGACTGCCTGATTTGTACTTCCCTGATTTCTGTAGGCACATTACCAAAACAGGACTATAACTTGGATTAAAAAATTCAAAAGTAGAAAGAGGGAAGTAAAGATTGTTTTAAGCTTTAAGTGATTCCTGCTCTTGATAAGTTTTGAAGCCCAAGTTAAAGCCCCCAAAGCAAAAAATGAGAGAAGCATAGCACATTTAGATCCAGCATTTTTTTTGAGTCTGGGTAAGTCATTAATTCATTGATTAGAATACATCCTAAAATATGAAATTGATGAACATGTACAGGAGTGTGAGTGAAAGATTACAGAGCGCTAGTCCATAGGTCTTTATAAGCTTGTCAAGAGCAAACTTAGGATTATGCAATAAAATTATACGGCTGAGTAGCAATCATATAAATACGAGTAGTCAACTGATTTCATATCTAAGTAAAGTGACTACCTCTGACCTTCCGCCCAATGTCATTGATGGATTCTCCTCTTTGATCTGTTGATAGAAAAGAAATAGTGTGACTCACGACATCTACTAAGTCCTACAAGCCTCAAATTCATAAATGCATACCATGTCAAGGTCCCAAATTTCAATAGCAGGTTCCATTGTGCCAACAGCTACGAAGTTCCCTGCCAAGGTCAAGAAGAATAAATAGTCATTGAACATGAGAGAATTGGAAAATTGAAATAGACATCTCCTAAAGTTGAATGTTGGCTAGAGATATGTAGGAAATATCGACTACAGCAAGAATGCCTTGCTATCAATTATTGACAGAAAGTGTCTGCGCCATCATTACGATTCCTCTAGAACCAAAAGTATCATTGAAGCACGAAAGCACACACAACAACAACAACAACAACTGAGCCTTTTATCCCAAGCATATGGGGTAGGCTACATGAACCAACATGAGAATCACGCCGGGTCCAACACATGAATCCTCCGCCTCCACTCACTCCTATCGAACAATATACTTTCATCGGGTCAAGCACGAAAGCACACACAAAGACATTTAAACTAGATAGATTAAAGTACTGGAAATTACACTGAGACGGAGTTTATATATTACGTTTTTCCTTACTGTGTTTATGTCTACGCTTGCATGTGTTAGAGAGAGGGAAAATGGTGGGTGAAATTGCAAATTACCTTTATCACTGCTGTCAGGTTTAAAATCAAGCCAAGCTGTGCAAAGTGGAAAAGCAGACAAAATTTTCTCCTGATGAGCAAACATATTCGGATCCCCATCATCTGTTTCCTCGTAAACTGATACCTATCCTTACAGATATACGAATAATTCATATCATATGCTCATAGAAGGCTACAAAGCTATAATTGATTCATCAAGAAACGATTACATACCTGGAGATAACTGTACTCATCCTCCTCGTCAGTACACGCACAAACTACAACTGCATCTGTTGGTTTAATAATCATGTCATCAATTTCATCTTCCTCCTCGTCCTGCTTCCAGCACACCCAAAAGGATGTAATAATGCACAAAAAGAAGAAGAAGAAGAAGAAAGTCACATAGGATGATAGAATTGCAAAGATGGTGAATTAATTACTCACATCATTGTCTTGCAAGTAAGGGTCCTTGTCATTGCTCCCATAGAAAAGGTTGCCAACTCCGGCACCAATGCAGTCAGGGACTGAAATATTGTATAAAGAATATAAAGTCACATTAATGCATATGATAGACTCATGGAAAATATATTTGAGTGGATTTTAAAGATATATAGTTAACAAGGTAGAAATTTAAACAAAAATAGTAATATTTTTTAAAGATTTGTAGTAGCTTTTGAAGATTTGAGAAGATTTGAATAGGTACAAATGAAATTTTAGATGCTATATTTATTAAAATTGTGAGGATATTTCTAGCCAAGAGTCATGCTGAGAATTAAACCAATTTGAGACCCTCTTCCCTCTTGAATTAAAATAGTAGAGAAATACATCAAAGCAATATAAAACACCAAAGGGGCAAGTTGAAAATACCATCATCCTCATTGTCATAACCGCTCATGAGCTCATTAAGGCGGCTTGCAATGTCATTGAGGTCGGTAGAACTCTTGTTTCCTTTTCCGAGGGCCTTGACAGCAGATAATGCATGGGCCACTTCATCAACCTCTTCAGAATCATCAACGTCCATTTCTTCGTCATCATTTTCTTCCTCGCTCCCTTCACTAAAATTCAAGTTCAAGTCGATCGTAATCTTATATCATATTAGCATCTAACAAGAAACTTGATCAACTCTTACTTTCTTTCCTCCATGATCTCATTAGAAATTGGCTCAGTGGCCTCCTCCGGCACGATCTTTGCTGCCCCTTTGGGGACCCAACATAAAGCAGCAATCATCTTTTAATGTTTATTGTCCAGCCTAGATAGAAACAAAGGAGCCAACAATTTCATATCACCAATAATATCGAGTGCTCCCTGATTTTGTATGAAATAGTTAATACATAACAACGATCATGCCTGTAGCTAATTGTGTAATAATGATTCCATGTCATTTTTCTAGGTTTCGCATCGACTCTTGAATTTGATGACACACAGACAAATAAGAACTTTTTAATGTATTGATCAGAAACCCACAAATAAAAAAGGTGCCGAAATTGCGATGCATACCTAAAACTCATAGCTTTAAATCCTAATTCAAACTACATGCTCTATAATTCGATTCCTCTCTATAAAGTTCATTCGGAACATAAGGGCGGCATGAAATCAATGCAATTCTGAATCAATGATGCCAAAAACCGATTTTTGCATATATCAGTATCAATGAATCCGATCAAAAATAGCTCTTTTTCAACTCATCGGAAACCAAAAACCTACTCTACATGCTCAATAATCCGCTGATGATTGAAAAAAACAGAATTTTAGAGCAAAATGAAATCTATGCAGTCCAATAGAAAGAAAATGAGACACGAATTCTAAAATTTTTAAGAAAAAAATTGATGAACTTACTTGATATATAGGATTTTGAGGTGCGGAGAAAAATTATCGATTGAAGAGATAGCTAGGGTTTAAGGGGAGGAGGCGACGAGGGCGAGAAAGGAGAAGAAACGAGTAGCGTAAATCTAAACGGGTCTTGTTCGGGTCGAACTCATCTAAAACCTTACCCGTTCCATTAAGAATCCAGGCTCAACTTGTTAAGCCCAATTAATTATATGGGTCGGTTTTGGGCTTCATAATGTGACACATGTGAATACGTAAAAGGCTAAAATGCAGGCGTCACTTGGGGCCTGTTTGGGAATGGAGTTTTATAAACTGTGGTTTCTTAAAGTTAGCAAAAGTTAACTCCAAAATGCTAGCTTTGGCCTATTTGGCAACCATTTTGGAGTTGAGATAACCGTAAAATTTCAGACCTTCACTTTAAAATAAACCATGGTTATCCTAACTTTGTATCCAAAGAGGGCTTTATTAGGCCATTTGGCAACAGGATTACAGTTTTCAAAACTATGGTTTCGTTTCGAGGTTAAGCCTCGCTAGTATCTTGTATGTGTGATGCACGTGTTCAAATAAAAATTATGTTTAATTTTTTTTATTTGAATTCAAAAAAATTAGAGAAGATTAAAACTTACGTGGTGTGAGTCGTTGATTTGTTTTCGGAATGATTCACAATAATTCCAGCAGTTATTTAATATCGGTAAAGATGATTGTATAGTTATAACTGATTCAGTTGTTGATTGTGTTTATTAGATATTTGTTAAAGAAAATTTTACATTTAATTTTCTAACTGCTACTTGAGTCTAGGTTAGACCATCAAATTAAAACTAGAGTTTTGCAAAGTTTCAAGCATAGGAAACGTTGGTTTCAATACTATTTTTCCAAAGGACACTAAACTTTCCAAAACCACATATTATGAAATCATGGTTTTCATTGATTTAATACGGAATGAAGTTTGCAGAAAGCTTTATTCAAGCGGGTTTCTTGTTTTTCAGCCAAAACTAAAGGAGAATTTCCTACAATTAAGCAAAAAACATGCATGCTTTCACTCTGAGCTTGTGTAGTAAGACGCTATTGCTACTGTTGGCTATAGTGCCCACAAGTCAATTATTGAATCGCAGGCACGCGATTGCGATGATTGAGGGAGAAGCTATACCGGTAGAACAGTCTTACTCGAGATGATAGTATACTATCCGGTTTGTCTTTATCATTATGTACATGCTTCAGGTGGTATTACAGATCACTATTATATGTTGATAGAGCTCATAACATTCTTGCTTGACTACCAGTATTATGATGGCGATCATGTATGTGGGAGCTGGTGGTCTATAAGCAAATCCTTAAATGTCCCTGGTCGTGAGAGTTTCGAGACTGGACATCGATACTCCAGAGTAGACTAGTATATACTGATCAAGACCCCGACGAGGGGCGGTGGTCAGGTCTCACAAGCCATTGGTGTTAGTTTGTCCACCTAAGATAGTATACAGGTACTCATTGGGTTATGGGTACACTGGACGGCCCCGCCGGGAACATGCTAGTTGGTATTATACCTATTGTCAGATGGCAGTTCTCTAGTGACATGTGTACAGGTTAGTCTGTCAACCTGAGATCGTCATTTGTCTCGTGTGAGTTCCCACTGTGTTTTGATTACTACCCTACCACGGCTCAAAGGAGTTGTGCAAACAGGTTTTAGTTGGGTACAGTCCCGAGCCACATGGAGGCAGTGAGCGTATCGTCGGGGATTCGTCTCTCTCGGTATTGGGGGTTGATCTCGTGTTGTGCACGGGTGGTCATCACCAGAAATCCTCGGCCGGGGTAGTCGAGAATTACCAATTCAGGATCGATAGTTTCTCAGATGGTGATGGGTTTCATGCCGACACGAATTATCGCGTCAGTAGAGGTCTGACTTTATCCACCACTCCTAGACTCGATATGCGATAGTCTTAGACGAACAAACTGGACTGTACGGATATTGTCACCGTCAGGCTCAGTAGAGGTTCAGAATGAGTTTGCTCGTCGGCCTCTCTTTCGCTCAATACCTGAGTAGCCGTTACGTACAGCTAGTGCCACTGACTTCCTTGTGGTTAAACCCACTGCCAGCGTATTGACGAGTCTTTAGAGTCCCATACAGAGGGTTTTCACGATTCATACGATATGGAGTAGATGACGTATGTTGGTACATACAGGTGTCCGATTAAATATGTGTACAGGCTGCACAGACTTTAATCGGACGGCTGATAATACTAGCGGTTTAGGATTAAGCCGGATTATTAAATCAGGTTTTGATTTAATAATTTATATATATATATATATATATATATATGTATGTATGTATGTATGTATGTATGTATGTATGTATTTATATATATGTATTCTAGCATTATCGTTCACTATTCATTTTCTCTCTTGTCTGTTCGTATTTTTATACGAATATGCTTATATGTATTTCGATACGTGTACATGGAAGTATTCCGTATTTATACAGAATAGCTTCTAGAAGATGGCCACCTCATTATTGATTTTCTTTTTAGAAAATCAATTATGGAAATGAGGTGGAGGGTGAGTTGGCATGAGCATGGGTGATGGCATGTAGAGAGGTATGGCTCTCTTATGTTTACTGTAAAAATTGGAGAAGATATTTTTTTTTTTTTTTGTGCATGATTGAGAGAGGGGGGCAGCCACATTCTTGGTGAGGCTTGCTCATTTTCTTTTTCTTCACTTGGCTCACTCTCATTCTCACTTGGAAAAAGACTTAGCTAGTTTTCTTTAGTTGCTCATGCCACATGTTTCCTTACCTCCTTCATCTTCTTAAGTTGCTCCTTGAGCATTTGATGAGAGAGAAACTATAGTGACACATTCATACACCTCCACTCTCCATTGCTAGCAATCATGGAGCGTCGGTTGCCTCGCTTGGCGAGGCTGAAGCTTGCGCCGTTTCCCTCAGGTGGATCATCGTAGATGGAGGAAGACCGGCAACCAAACTCGATCTGCAACCACTAGGAGCTTGGGATGAAGACCGAAGGACACGGATTAACTCAGTATAACCATTCCTAACTCTTTATATTGCTTTCTAGTATAGGGTTTAGGGTAGATCCGGGCATCGGGTCATGGTAACGCCAGTTTAGAAAAATTTTGTTCCGCATTTGGTCACGGTTTGATGGCCGGGGCGCTGCCGTAACCCAATATGGTATCAGAGCCAACCCATAAGCCCCTTACTAGCAGTTTTAGACAATGTTAAAGTATCGAAACTGAAACAACTCCGAAACGATACACGATGTATTCCAGGTGCTGTGGATTTTTCAAATTCTTCAAAAAAATATTTAAGCAATTGCAGAAGACTATTTAGATGATAACTAGACTACACCCCAAAAACGAGCCAGTTTCACCCGTATTCGACCGGCCACAATGCTAGAAAATCCGAGCTCGCCGGCCAGATACTTGTGTTTGGGCTTCGTATTTTGGGTGTGGTCTGGTCTCTGGAATATTGGTTCAGTGGTATTGCTTGTTTTGCCCATTTTGGATATAATGTTGTCTTTTGTTCAGGGGCAATTCGGGGTGTTTCGAAGTCGATAATTTAACACTGTTTAAATGTTTATAGTACATGCATTACTATCTGCGACCGTAAATGTCATTAGAGCGGTACAACTCGTCTAACTTTTAAATGAGTTTGCGAACGTAACATTCACGTTGATGTTCTGTGTTGTGGTTGGATCGTCGTGGTGGATAGCTTGGGTGCAATATTAGTACAGTTTAGTCTCATTTATACATTTGATATTGCGGGACGAGCGTCCGACATGTGGACTGCCGTCACTGCCAGTTTGTATATTATTTGTTTGGGGCACGACCAGGTTGAGATCGACGTCACCTTTGTACATATTATTTTCTTTTCTGTACTAGGATTATCCCGCGGTAGAGTGCATGAATATCCAGGTTCTACAGGGCAACGGGTCCGCATCTCATGGCGTTGAGACGGAGGAGACCTTACTCTAGAATTGGCGGGCTATTCGCCGCACTCGTAGGGGGTATAGGTTGACCCATGGAGGGGGGCCTAAGTTACCGGACTCCATGAAGTGCTGGGTGGCCCATTCACGTTGTTGATTGGGTTGCCTCTCTTCTGGGATTGGCGGGTAACTTGCCGCACTTGTAGGGGTCTAGGTTTTCATTGCACAGGCTATCCATACGACAGGGGAACGTCGAATCTCATTTACGACTCAAGTGAAACCCGGGGCTCCAGGATTATCCACCACTCTGTGTTGCTTGGCTGAGATTCTGTGATGTTGCTTTATATCATACCTGGGACGATTGTTATATATATATATATATTTATATATATACCAGTAGATGTTGTATATGTTTTGCACCAGCGCTAGTCCAATCCCCGCTCTGTCGTTAGTTAAGTAACCTAACGAGTGATGACGGGACCCAGTGGCGAATGCGGATGGCATATACGTACATCATATTTTCGTTCTTTTCTGGTGTGATTAATTGATGGGACTGCGTTGATTTTGATCAATGCAAGGATAAAACAAAGCTATATATGTTGTTGTTGGAACCAAGTTTTTAAAAAAACTGACATTACAGACGTTCTCTTTTGCTTTGCACAGAGGTATTCGATTATGAATATCCTGCACCTCATTCGACGAGGCAAGGGCCGAGATCTCTTCATCGGGAGTGACCCCTTGGGCAGAAGTTTGCGTCAACGTAATAACTTTATTATAGTCGATTCTTTTGCTTTGTATCGTGGTATTCAGTTTGGAATATCCTGCACCTCATTCGATGAGGAAAGATCCGAGATTCATTCTGGGAGTGACCTCTTTAGCAAAAGTTTTCGCCACTGTTCCCTCATTGGAATTAAATAAAATACAGATACAGCAGCAAGGAAAACCCCTAAATGGGGCATCACGTGCTCACACGTGACCGGGCATCACGTGCTCACATGTGACCAGGTCTCACGTGCAGACACGTGACCTTTTATAGGCAAAACCTGTAGGCACTGAATAAAATAAACAAATGCTTAATCAGTGGCATCACGTGCCCACACGTGATCAGGTCTCATGTGCAGACACGTGACCTTTTACAGGCAAAGCCTGTATGCGCTGAATGAAATAAACAATTGGAAATGCTGTGTCAGTGGGGTCACGTGCCAACACGCGACGGGTCTCTGAGCCTTCTGAACTAATAGAATTAAAGTCTAATTAATTGCTTAATCAGTGGGGTCACGTGCCAACACGTGATAAACTCCTAAACCATCTGAACTAATAGATTTAAATTCTAATTAAAAGGGAATAAAAAACCCTAATTGGAAAAATATTTCTCTAGATCTTTCCAAACAAAAAGATTGCACTCTGTATAGTGGAGTATCGTTGGATTAAAAACCCAATAGTGATTAAAAATCACCAGTTTATAGAAAAATTCTACGTAAGGAAATATTTTCCTAAAATCTACCAGGAACAACAAATAAAATATCTTTTGGATTAAAAATCCAATGGCGATCTAAAAAGATCATGTTGGTTAAAGGAAATCAATCAAAATCTCTCAATGAGAGATTGGCTGAACAAACCGATTCTTTTCTTTCTCCTATAAATAGGAGCCAAGAAGGAAAGAAAGAGAGATATAGAACAACAGAGAGAGAATACAAAAAAAAAGAGAATTTAATTCTCCAGAGAGAAAAGAAGATCTCTTCAGAAAAGAAAGAAACCCTAGGTAAGGGAGGTGTAGGGTGTTTTTCGTCACCTCATTGAGATGGGAATACGCGCGCGCTTGTGAGGCGTACTACAGATTCCCCCTGTCTAGGGTAGGCCGGGGTTTAATGATTGTAGGGATCCGAATCTCCGGCAGCCGCGAACTAAGCTGCCGTTAATTACCCCTCGCGTTTGGAGCGAGGGAACCTCCGATTGACGGGTTAAACTGGTCATGCGAACTCAATGTGCAGTGTACGTGTGTTGTGTTTTGAAAGGGGGGTTTGGATATATCGGGAGCCACGCAGAGTTTTTATGGGGGTCCGGCTACCCGGATAGCAGGCTGGGGGTCAAGGGGGCTAGCAGCCCCCTTGCGGGGTGTAGGGTGTTTTTCGTCATCCCAGTGAGATGGGAATACGCGCGCGCTTGTCAGGCATACTACAGATTCCCCCGGCCTAGGGTAGGCCGGGGTTTAATGATTGTAGGGATCCGAATCTCCGGCAGCCGCGGACTAAGCTGCCGTTAATTACCCATCGCCTTTGGGGCGAGGGAACCTCCGATTAACGGGTTAAACTGGTCATGCGAACTCAATGTGCAGTATACGTGTGTTCAGTTCTGAAAGGGGGGTTTGGATATATCGGGAGCCACGCAGAGTTTTTACGGGGGTCCCGCTACCCGGATAGCGGGCTGGGGGTCAAGGGGGCTAGCAGCCCCCTTGCGGGGTGCGGGGCAGCGCCCCGTTAGAAATTTTTTTCTAACAGGGACAGTGTCGTGGAGTACGTGTATGTATAAATTTGTATACATATGTATATGTGTATATATGTACACAAAAGAGGGGGAAAAGACATCTAAGGGATGCGCAGGTGCGCAAGCGCGCGCGCCACGTGTCGGCACGGGGGCGACTTGCGCACTTGCGCAGTTGCGCAAGCGCGCGCGCCACGTGTCGGCACGCGGGCGCCTTGCGCAACTGCGCAGTTGCGCAAGCGCGCGCGCCACGTGTCGGCACGCGGGCGACTTGCGCACTTGCGCAGTTGCGCAAGCGCGCGCGCCACGTGTCGGCACGCGGGCGACTTGCGCACTTGCGCAGTTGCGCAAGCGCGCGCGCCACTTGTCGGCACGCGGGCGACTTGCGCACACAACAGGCTTTTAGCCTAAAAAGATTTCTCTGAAGAGAAATCAAAGAGGAGTTAGACTCCTGAGTGTTTTTTTTTTGTTGGGTTAATGGAAGGGTTCTTCTTCTTCCTCCTGTTGCTTGCTGGATCTTGAAGATCAAGAGATGTAAAATCTCAAAATCTCTCCTTTTAAAGATCTGATGGCAGATCCAAGTTCCCCTTTGTGGGTTTTGTGGTGGAAAACTATTTAGTTTTGAAAAAGGAAGAGTAAAACTCTTGATTTAATTCAAGAGAAAGAAGAAGGTTTTGGAACCTTGAAGAAGGAAGAAAGAGCTCAGCTCTAATTTTTGTGGAGAGAATGAAAAAGTTGTTGAGATATTTCATTATCTTTGCCTTTATAGGCCATACATTTTACACATAGCCCCTTGGGCTTCACAAAAATGGCATTTTGCCTATCCCATGGCTCATGTGCCATTTCTTTTTGCACATAAGCCATGGGCTTTACAAAAATTTGGCCTTATGCCTATTTTTCTTACATTTATCCGAAAATAAAATAAAAGAAAATGCAACGAAATTATTTATTACAAAAATTTTATCTTGGCGTGGGGGAGGCCGGCCGCTTCATGTTCGGGCTCGACCCGGGCATGGGCCCACTGGATCTGGGCATGGGCCCACTTGGCTTGGGGTTGACTTTGATTTTGACTTGGTCAACCGGGGTGTAAATTTTTACCCCAACAAATTGCCCCCCATCAATAAATGCACACCATATATGTAGGTCGTGTGCATGAAATTGATGGATCTTCTTTCACGTGGAGGCGACTTGATTTGGTTCCGGCTTTTTGGGAAGCTGGCACTGCCCTTTTTTACGACATGGACGGTCGTTGCTTGACATGTCTCCGAGACGGAGTGTCCGTGATAGACGTTTTCCCTGGCCCGGAGTTATCTGGTTCCCGCTTTGTAGGAATCCTGCGCTGCCCTTTTTGCGACTTGGACGGTCGGTGCTGCCCTTTTAGCGACTTGGACGGTCGATACTGCCCTTTTAGCGACGTGGACGGTCGGTGTTGCCCTTTTAGCGACGTGGACGGTCGGTTCTGCCCTTTTTGCGACTTGGACAATCGGTTCTGCCCTTTTTGCGACTTGGACGGTCGGTGCTGCCATTTTTGCGACTTGGACGGTCGGTGCTGCCCTTTTAGCGACGTGGACGGTCGATGCTGCCCTTTTAGCGACGTGGACGGTCGGTTCTGCCCTTTTTGCGACTTGGACGGTCGGTGCTGCCATTTTTGCGACTTGGACGGTCGGTGCTGCCCTTTTAGCGACGTGGACGGTCGGTGCTGCCCTTTTAGCGACGTGGACGGTCGGTGCTGCCCTTTTAGCGACTTGGACGGTCGGTTCTGCCCTTTTAGCGACGTGGACGGTCGATGCTGCCCTTTTAGCGACGTGGACGGTCGATGCTGCCCTTTTAGCGACGTGGACGGTTGGTTCTGCCATTTTAGCGACGTGGACGGTCGATACTTGATTTGACTTGCTCTGCTTCTTGCAATGCCAGGGGTAGACTTGACTTGCTCCGCTTCTTGCGGTGTCGGAGTGGAAGTTGACTTGTTGATTTTGATTTGGGTTGACATCAGCATCGCTATACTGGAATATGGTACCAGGAGCGAATCATCATCTGTCATGGAGAGGATTTTGGGATTTTGGTTTTTGTTTGGCATTTGCATTGCTGCACTGGAATAATGCCAGGAGCAACTCATCATTTGCCCTGAGAGGATTTGGGAGAAATTGGGATTGTTTTACGCCCGTGGATTGTATACGGTTTTGCAGGATGTATGATCCAGACCGTAGGGCCGGGAAAAAAAAAATTTGGGACTTTGTCGGCGTCTGCATCGCTGCACTGGAATATGGTACCAGGAGCGACTCATCATTCGCCGTTGGGGTATGGGATTTGGAATTTGGTTGGCGTCTGCATCGCTGCACTGGAATATGGTACCAGGAGCGACTCATCATTCGCCATTTGGGGATTGGGGAGCGATGGCTCAGGAGACAGGTTTAGATCCCTATCGCCTAAGGCTTTTCAATTTTATGGGCCGTGAGGGTCCCATAAAAGCATTTCCTCCCTACGAGTCGTAAGGATCCCGCAGGTGTATTTTCTCCTTAAGAGTCGTGAGGACTCCTAAGTGTGTTTTTCCTTTATGAGTCGTAAGGATCCCATAAAGGTTTGTTCTCCTCATATATCGTGAGGACACATGAGTGGGTCTTATCAATGGAGCATCATTCCCAAAGCGGAGACCGGCCGCGTAACTGGTGATTACGGTGGGGCATGGGTATGATGAGAATTATTTGAGCCCGTGGATTGTATACGATGGTCAATTTGGGGACCCACCGTAGGGCCGGAGAATTTTGAGAAATTGGATTTTGGTTGGAGTCTGCATCGCTACACTGGAATATGGTACCAGGAGCGACTCATCATTCGCCGTTTGGGGACTTGGAATTTGGATCTTGTTTGGCATCAGTATTGCTGCACTGGAATAATGCCAGGAGCAACTCATCATTTGCCCCGGGAGGACTTGGAATTTGGGTTTTTGGTCGGCATCAGCACCGCTAACACTGAAGCGAAATGCCAGGAGCGAATCATCATTTGCCGTTGCCCGTTGGGGAACGATGGCTTAGGAGACAGGTTTGGGTCCCTATCACCTAAGGCTTTTCAATTTTATGGGCCGTGAGGGTCCCATAAAAGCATTTTCTCCCTACGAGTCGTAAGGATCCCACAGGTGTATTTTCTCCTTAGGGATCGTGAGGATTCCTAAGTGTGTTGCTCCTTTGTGAGTCGTAAGGATCTGACGCAGGGGTTTTCTCCTCACAAGGTCGAGAGGACTTTGCGAGTGTATTTCATCTCTTTTCACGAGTTTGCGCCCCTTTCGGGTTTTCACAGACTCGCCGATAGTCCTGCTGTTTTTACTCACGGAGCCCTTTCGGGTTTTCATCCGTGCCCATTTTGCTTGTGGACATACCGTTTATTTCTTCTTCCTTTTTTTTTCTTTTTTCTTTTTTTTTTTTTACAAAATTTTGCCGCTGGTGGGAATTTTAAAGTAGTCTTACCGGCAAGATTTGGGAAAAATAGAGGTCATTTACGCCCGTGGATTGTATACGGTTTTGCAGGATGTCTGATCCAGACCGTAGGGCTGATGTGCTCAATTCGCCTGCGACTTGGAGCATTCACGTGTAGTATTTCTTGAGATATCGGCCATTGATGGGTGGCATGGGCCTTTCTCCCTCGGCACTTATTAGTTGGTAGGATCCTCCGTCGAACACTTTCTCAATGACGTATGGTCCTTCCCAGTTCGGCTCGAATTTTCCCTTGGCATGTCGATTGGGGATGATCGGTCTTTTGAGGACCAACACCAATTCACCTTTCTTGAAAGCGCGGAGACGGGTTATCTTGTCATAGGCCCGTGACATTTGGGCTCGGTATAGCTCCAGATTTTGCTGCACCGCGAGCCTCTTTTCTTCGAGGGCATCGAGTTCTTCAAGTCGAAGGAGCACGTTTTCTTCCTCCGTCAACTCATGTTGGACGGCCATTCTTAAGCTTGGGACTTCGACTTCGAGGGGGAGGACCGCCTCCACTCCGAAGAGCAATGAGTATGGAGTGGACTGTGTTGGAGTACGGTGCGTGGTACGATATGCCCACAATGCCTCGTGAAGCTTGAGATTCCAGTCTCTCTTGTTGGCTGAAGCATTTTTCCTCAGGAGCTTGCATAGAGTCTTGTTGAAGGCTTCTGCTAGCCCATTGGCTCTTGGATTATAGATGGAGGAATATCTCCAGTCTATCTTGTGCTGAGTAGCGAACCTTGAGACATTGAAGCTCTTGAAAGAAGGCCCGTTGTCAGAAATGATTCTTCTTGGTGTACCGAAGCGGTATAGAATATTATGCTGGAAGAATATCAGAATATCTTTTGTCTTGACTTCTTTTAGCGGGACAGCTTCAGCCCATCTGGAGAAGTAGTCTGTCGCGGCCAGTATGAACCGGTGGCCTTTAGATGACGGAGGATCAATTGGGCCAACAATGTCGGTGCCCCAAACTTCGAAGGGCCACGACGCCACCGTAGGATGCAATGGATTGGGATGCTTGTGAATAAAATCACCGTGAATTTGGCAGATATAACATTTCTTTGCATGCTCTCCGCAATCCCGTATCATGGTGGGCCAGTAATACCCAAGCCGTTTGATTTGAAGTCTCATCTTGGGGCCAGATTGGTGAGCACCGCAAACGCCCGAGTGGACATCTTTCATGACCTTTTGGGCTTCGGCCAATGACAGACACCTGAGCCATAGTTGGTCGTATGACCTGCGGTATAACGTGTCATTTACAAACACGTATCGGAGAGCTCTTTTCTTCAGCTGAATCCTCGCAGATTTTTCTTCAGGCAGCTTGTCGTATCGGAGGTATTCTATGAAGGGTTCTCTCCAATCAGGCTCGTCTTGGATGATCGAAGCTTCTTCGGCGGGACTGCTCTCCTGTTCCGCGCTTTTCTCTTCTCGTAGACAGACTGGGGGTAGAATTTGTCGGCTCCTGACTGTGATTAGAATTTCGTCCATGTCAGGATCAGCCAGCTCCTTGGCTAGGCGAGCGAGTACGTCGGCTTTTCCGTTCAATGCTCTAGGGACTCTTGTCAGTTCAATGTGAGTGAACCGTTTCATGAGTTCCACCACCCGGCTTCTGTACCGAGCTAACTCGGGTTTGTATACCTTATAGTCGCCGCTTACTTGGTTGACGACAAGCTGGGAGTCACCGTAGACTCGTAGCCGACGGATTTCCATTTCTACGGCGAGCTCCAAACCAGCTATCAGAGCTTCATACTCAGCTTCGTTGTTTGTCCGAGGCTCGGTGAGAGCGAAAGAGCGCCGTAGGGTTCCCATTGATGGTGTGATAAACACCAATCCTATCCCTGCTTTTATCTCCGGGACGCTTGATTTACTGGAGGTTCTCATCGATGAGGCCCCATCGAAGTAGAGCTCCCAACATGGCTCGTCATTCTCGAGGTGCAGCACTTGTTCGTCGGGTAACTCACAATTTAGCGGCGACCCTTCTGGTATGGGATGAGCAGCGAGAAAGTCTGCAATAGCTTGCCCTTTTACTGCTTTCTGAGGGGTATAAACTATGTCAAACTCAAGTAGCATGACAGCCCATCTTGCCATTCTGCCGGCTAGGCTTGCTTTGGTCATCAAGTGTTTGAGCGGGTCGACCTTGGAGATCAGCATAACCCGATGAGCCAGCAGATAGTGCCTCAGCTTCTTCACAGCAAATATCAGAGCCAGGCATTGCTTTTCGATTGGGGAATAGTTGTGTTCCGCCCCGACTAGAGTTCGACTAAGGTAGTAGAGGGCATTTTCCTTTCCCTCCTCGTTATTCTGGGCAAGGAGCGCACCGAGTGACTCATCTAGCGCGGCAGTGTAGAGAATCAGCGGTTTATTTGGAATAGGAGCGGCCAGCACTGGAGCGTGCAACAAGTATTGTTTGATGCTTTCGAACGCTGCTTGACATTCGGCATCCCAGATAAAAGGAGCTCCTTTCTTCATGAGCTTTGAGAAGGGCCTACATCTCCCCGATAAATTTGAGATAAACCTCCGTATATAAGCAAGCTTGCCTTGAAAGGATCTTAGCTGCGTCAGACTCTTCGGAGGGGGCATCTCCATGATGGCCTTTATCTTCGACGGGTCAACTTCGATCCCTCGATGTCGGACTATGAAGCCCAGGAATTTTCCCGATGACACGCCAAAAGCACACTTCAGAGGGTTCATCTTCAGATCATATTCCCTCAGTCTGGTGATAACGGTCCTGAGATCTTGGATATGATCGGCCTTGGCTTTAGTCTTGACGACCAGATCATCAACATAACATTCGACGACTTTATGGATTAGGTCATCAAAGATATTAGTCATCGCCCTTTGATATGTAGCACCTGCGTTCTTCAGTCCGAATGGCATTACCTTGTAGCAATATATTCCGATCGGGGTTCGAAATGCTGTGTGCTTCTCATCCTCAGGCGACATCTTGATCTGATTATATCCAGACGAGCCGTCCATAAAGGTGAACAGCTCGTAATTTGAGGTGTCATCGACCATCATTTCCATGACCGGTAGCGGGAAGTCATCTTTAGGACATGCCTTATTGAGGTCCCTGAAATCGACACAGACTCGGATCTGCCCATTTTTCTTCTTCACTGGGACTATGCATGCGATCCAGTCTGCATATTTCTCTTCCCTGATGAAGCCGGCATCGATGAGTTTCTTGGTTTCCTCAATGACCTTTTCTTCCAACTCCCTTCTCATTCTTCGAGGAGCTTGTTTGACTGGCTTAGCATCAGGAGATATAGCCAACTTATGTACGGCCACTTCAGGGGAAAGGCCAGGCATTTCTTTGTATGTCCACGCGAAGCAGTCGACGAACTCATGCAGCAGGGCGATTATCTGCGCTTTCATTTCCTCTGACAAGAGCGAGCTGATGTAGGTCGGCCTTGGATTATCGGGCGTTCCTAAGTCAATCTCGGTTAGCTCGTCAAAGGTTGCTTGTCCGCCATCTTCGAGCTCTTGAGGAGCTTCTTCTGGCTCGGCTATCTCGTCGTCATCATTTGATCTTTCGCTGGCCTCACCAACATGGATCATGTAGCACGTTTTGGAATCAGGTTGAATGTAGCCTATGCCCCGTCTATCTGGAATTCGTCCATCGATGAGTGCTCGGACCTGGGGCGGATGCCATAGGCCTTCGTAAAACTTTGCTTCGGACTCCGTTTGATATAACCGGCATCCGCACTTTTTAAAGTATTCCCGCATCTCGGGCGCATAGTATCTGGGATTGAGGACGGCTCTTATGCCTCTCTCATATGGAAGGCACGCAACAGACAAATCGTCCGGGTGCGCAACGGGGTTTGACCCATAAAACAGGATGCCCTTCTGTCCATTATTCCTCCCGGGAACGTAGAAAGTCTTCAGATGGTCCACGGTAGAGACTGACAATGCGTCGAGCTCTTTGCACATCCGTTCCGGCACCCTTGTGATGGCCAGGGACCCTTCTGCGACTTCGAAGGTCTCTCGTAGTTTCGCTTGTTGCATAGGGGTCCAATCTGCATCGCTGTTGCACGGCAGGTCCTCTTCCTCCGACTCTTCAGTATCGCTGCCAAGATGAGGGCGGACTTTGCTGCTAGATGGGCCTTCAGTAACAGATTCGTCTGTATCGCTGCCGAAACGAGGACGAGTTTTACGGGAGGACGGGCTTCCAGCGTCGGACTCGTCAGTGTCGCTACCGAAACGCGGGCGCACTTGGGCGTTTTTGCTCTTGAAAGTGACAGCCGGCGCAGATTTGCTTTTGAGTCTTGGGGCCGGTCTATCCTCAGTCAGTTGTGGCTTAGCATTTTGGTGGTTCGTAAAGTACCGAGAATCTTCATATCGGACTTCATGCACACCGAACGGCTGGATGTCTCCGTCAATACGTCTTTCTTCGCCATTTTTAGTATACTTCATGCATTGATGGAGAGTCGACGGAATGATGCCGTAATCATGGATCCACGGCCGCCCCAAGAGAATCTTATAAGATGTGTCGGCGTCGATTACGTATATCTTAGCTTCAGTTTGCAGATCCCCAAATTTGATTGGCAAAGCTATAGACCCCAGAACTTGCTGGCAATTTTGGTTGAAGCCTTGAATGACAATCCTTTCCCTTGACAGGTGTCGGACGTCCATTGACAAACTCTTCAGAGTTCGCAAGTTCATGATGTTCACTGAGGACCCCGGATTAATCAATATACGATTAATTCGATCTCCGTCGCTGTACCCGGTCACGTAAAGCGGCCGATTATGCTCAGCCGTTCCCAGTAGCAAGTCTTCATCCTTAAATGTGACTGCGACGGCATGCAAAGCGTGCTGGGCTTCTTTCATATTAATTTCCGCAAAGTGAGCCTGATACCGCTCGGGGTTTTGTAGAGCATGAATGAGAACGTCTCTAAGCTCCTTAGATAGGACCAAGGCGTCGTAGATGCTCAGGAGAGATGGAAGCTTCCGGAGATGTGCCAAGACATTATAGTCCACCGAGGAAGGATTTATGTTTTCATCGGCCGGTTCTCTGCCATTTTCTTCATTAGCGACTTGTTTTTCTTTCCCTTTTGGGGCGTTGCCCTGATTTTGCGGTAGAGCTCTACCGCTTCTGAGCTGGATTTGATTGGCCTTTGTGGTGAGCTCCTCGTCCTCTTCGGGAAAACAGAGATCATCCTCGGAGTCGCTGCCAAGATGGATGGCATAGCAGGTCACTACTGGGATCTCTTCATTGGAGTCTTCTTCTAACTCCTCCAGAATTTCAGCCGCTTCTACAGGGAAGAACTCCTTCAATTGAATCAATGTTCTTTTCCTTTGTTCATATTCTTCGAGGGAATCGATATATTTTTGAATGGTCGATCTCCCTGCAGGCTCCTTTTCGCGCCGAGCTACACTTTTCTTCTTCTTGAGCTTCTTGGATTTTGAGCCTGATGGAGCTGCATTGGCAGCTGGACTGGTAGGCTTCTTTTGCCCTTCCCATTCCGTCCTGGGTTCTTTCTGAAGTAGCTTTAGCATCTTCTTCGTCTTATTAGATATGTGCGTACTCCACGGAGGCTGCGATGAGTCGGTTTCGTTTGTCGGGGCAGCGGGTTCAGCTGTCTGCTCCCAGAAGGCTTCAACTTCTGTCTGTATAAAGTTGGCGGTCGCAACTTGATTGTTCACCAACACGCTTTTGGACAACTCGATCTCTCCAGCCTTGTACTGCTTCTCGACCCAGTCTTTGAAGATATAGCAATCCTCGATCGCATGGCTCACTACTCGATGGTACGGGCAATACAGAGGATTGTCGGTCATTTTTGCTTCTTGGGGTCTTTTCGACTCCGGCAATTGTAAGCCGTTGTTCAAGGCATCTTTAAATATCTTGCGGACCTTGTCCCTTCTGAAAGAGTAAACCTTGTTCTTTTTCTCCTCTAGGGAAGGCCCATCTCCTCCCAACAATGGCTTTCGCGACCGGTTGGTTTTGGATTCGCCCGCCCTTCGCTTTTCTTCATTGTCGGACGCATTGAAGACATTGGTACTGCTGGAACTCCCGCTTCTACGGTTGTCGTCCCGCTTGCTTTTCCAGGTTTTGTCTCTCTGAGAGTCCGGCGGGGACTCTTGCTTCGAGCGTTCTAGCATTTGAACTTTCTTGGTTAGCTCCTGAAATGTCTTGAGGCCCGCTGTACACAAGAATGGGACCATCCAATTGCTGAGGTTCCCAATGAGAAGGCTGACGGACTGGTCCTGCTCCAGCGGCGGTTCGCATTTGACTGTGAGATTACGCCATCGGGCGATAAAGTCGGTGTTGCTTTCATTCTTCCCCGGCTTAGTCCTCACAAGGTCGGCAATGGAGATTTTATCACTGACACTCATGAATCTTTGCCGAAACAGGGACTCCATTTGGGCAAAGGTAATGACGGACCCGTCCGGTATACTCGCATACCAGTCGAAGGCGACGCCGGTCAAGCTGTTGACAAACTGACGAAGAAGGAGCGCGTCATTGCCCCCTGTATTTCCGCACGATGCTTTGAAGTGGGCGACGTGCTGGTTTGCATTCCCCGTTCCATCAAATCTTCCAAACTTAGGAATGACGTAGCCGCTTGGGAACTCAATCAGATCGTACTGCGCGGGATATGGCCGCCCACTACTGTCGATTTCTTTCTGAGCTTCAGCTTCGGCCACCAATGTTTTAACCTTGCTGGTGACCAAATCCATTATCCGATCCTGTGTTAGCGGGATGGTGCTATCTGGGGCCAAGGCGTCCCCAGAAGCGGAATGTAGACGGCTTTCATTTGGCTCGACCAGTCTTGGTCCCAAAGGAACAGGCATTGGCTGCCTCGGATTGTCCTCACCCGGCTGATTAGTAGCGGCTTGTGCTTGATTAGGAGGCGCTCGAGCAATTTGAGCCGTAAGCTGCATCACCACATTCGTTAAGTCGTCAATCTTCGAATAGAGCTTGGCCATCTCTTTATCTTTGCTCCTGAGCTGTTTTCGAAGCTCTTGAAGCAGCTCTTGCTCCGCAGTCCTAGGGCGGAAAGTCGGCTCTTCCTCGCTGTCCGAGCTTGACTCTTCATGGACCGAGGGGTCTATCTGCCTATCATCCTCATCGAGAGGGTTTTCTTCATCCAGCAGGGGCGGCTGTTCTTAGGCGGCGGCAACCACATTTAGGATAGATTGGGCTTAGGATGTGGTGGCCCCGTCCTTGCTTTTGCTGCGAAGGTTGTCGCTGGGGCGCCCGCCCGCCATATAGACCGTATGGATGATATATCCGGCCGTCTTTCTATCATTGGCAGTTGATTTCGTGGATCGCTGTCTTGACCCCCTTGTAGCTGGTAGTCGATTGAAGGCGTCTGGCTTAACCAGTTTCCTGAATGGCGCTGGCGCTTCTTTTCTGGGTTTGCCCCGCTGCTTTCGTGCGGCACAGAGTGCTCGATAGACTCTTGAAGAGACAGTGTCATACTTTTTCTGTTGGGGCCAGGACACGTCTCTTTGCGGCACTGTTCGGACCGCTGTCTTCTTGATTCTGGCGGTCATGGCATTGTTCTGAACCCACTTTAGAGGCTCGAAGGAATTGCTGATTCTTACGTCCGACTCAGCCGTCGTCGCGGGGCAACCCTGCACTTGGAACTTCAAACGATTCCATTTGGCCGAAGCCTTGGCCCTTTTGTTGGCTCGATACCTGAGCCGCTTCTGCCTTAACTTTTCTGTTCTAAGCACCTTGCAAACTTCGGCTTTTTGGGAAGACGCCGCATACCGGTTGATGGAGGGCCTTGGAGATACGCCCGATTGTGCATTTGTTGGAGTCATCGCCTGAGCTCGTCCGCAACTTTTAATGTTGCCCTTCACATCGGAAGTCTTGCCCCCAGCTAGAGCGCCAGGGACTCGTTCAGACACCATCTTAAGTTTCGGTTGTGGTGCCTTGGCGATCACGACATTCGACCTCTTACCCCTTGAGACCGGCTTGGCCACCTGTTCCGCTGGGATCTCTGCCAGATGAGCGCTTCCGGCAGGGTAGATGATGACAGAGCCAAACTGGCGGGGCGGTTCCTCCCATTGTCGACTGAGGCTTGCGGGGAGAACCACACGAGCGTTGATCTTGACCACGTACGGAATCGGGGTCGCTTTGGAAGTTGAATTCGTCTGGGAAGACATTGTCGTTGAAGGTTGATTGCTGCACGGAAAAAAAACATCATTTCAGTATAGGCAATCAATATGTATATTGATTGAGTTCGTATGAACGTTTAACCCGAAATATGGAAGGAGAGATAGGGTCCCACCGGGCGTGCCAGAATCTGTAGGGTGTTTTTCGTCACCCCAGTGAGATGGGAATACGCGCGCGCTTGTCAGGCATACTACAGATTCCCCCGGCCTAGGGTAGGCCGGGGTTTAATGATTGTGGGGATCCGAATCTCCGGCAGCCGCGGACTAAGCTGCCGTTAATTACCCATCGCCTTTGGGGCGAGGGAACCTCCGATTAACGGGTTAAACTGGTCATGCGAACTCAATGTGCAGTATACGTGTGTTCAGTTCTGAAAGGGGGGTTTGGATATATCGGGAGCCACGCAGAGTTTTTACGGGGGTCCCGCTACCCGGATAGCGGGCTGGGGGTCAAGGGGGCTAGCAGCCCCCTTGCGGGGTGCGGGGCAGCGCCCCGTTAGAAATTTTTTTCTAACAGGGACAGTGTCGTGGAGTACGTGTATGTATAAATTTGTATACATATGTATATGTGTATATATGTACACAAAAGAGGGGGAAAAGACATCTAAGGGATGCGCAGGTGCGCAAGCGCGCGCGCCACGTGTCGGCACGGGGGCGACTTGCGCACTTGCGCAGTTGCGCAAGCGCGCGCGCCACGTGTCGGCACGCGGGCGCCTTGCGCAACTGCGCAGTTGCGCAAGCGCGCGCGCCACGTGTCGGCACGCGGGCGACTTGCGCACTTGCGCAGTTGCGCAAGCGCGCGCGCCACGTGTCGGCACGCGGGCGACTTGCGCACACAACAGGCTTTTAGCCTAAAAAGATTTCTCTGAAGAGAAATCAAAGAGGAGTTAGACTCCTGAGTGTTTTTTTTTTGTTGGGTTAATGGAAGGGTTCTTCTTCTTCCTCCTGTTGCTTGCTGGATCTTGAAGATCAAGAGATGTAAAATCTCAAAATCTCTCCTTTTAAAGATCTGATGGCAGATCCAAGTTCCCCTTTGTGGGTTTTGTGGTGGAAAACTATTTAGTTTTGAAAAAGGAAGAGTAAAACTCTTGATTTAATTCAAGAGAAAGAAGAAGGTTTTGGAACCTTGAAGAAGGAAGAAAGAGCTCAGCTCTAATTTTTGTGGAGAGAATGAAAAAGTTGTTGAGATATTTCATTATCTTTGCCTTTATAGGCCATACATTTTACACATAGCCCCTTGGGCTTCACAAAAATGGCATTTTGCCTATCCCATGGCTCATGTGCCATTTCTTTTTGCACATAAGCCATGGGCTTTACAAAAATTTGGCCTTATGCCTATTTTTCTTACATTTATCCGAAAATAAAATAAAAGAAAATGCAACGAAATTATTTATTACAAAAATTTTATCTTGGCGTGGGGGAGGCCGGCCGCTTCATGTTCGGGCTCGACCCGGGCATGGGCCCACTGGATCTGGGCTTGGGCCCACTTGGCTTGGGGTTGACTTTGATTTTGACTTGGTCAACCGGGGTGTAAATTTTTACCCCAACACGGGGTGCGGGGCAACGCCCCGTTAGAAATTTTTTTCGAACAGGGACAGTGTCGTGGAGTATGTGTGTATGTAAATATGTATACATATGTGTATATATATGTATGTACATAAAAAGAGGGGGGAAAGGCATCCAAAGAATGCGTGGGGGCAGCACCTTGGGCGATGTGCGCCTAGGTGCTGTGCGCTCAGGCGCTAGAGTGCCACGTGTCGGCACGTGGGCGCTCTGCGCTTGGGCACTGGGCACTTGAGCGCAAGCGCGCCACGTGTCGGCACGGGGGCGACTTGCGCCTGAGCGCTTGCGCTTGAGCGCAAGCGCGCCACGTGTCGGTACCGGGGCGACTTGCGCTCGGGCGCTTGCGCTTGGCACCAGGGTGACTTACGCTCGAGCGCTTGCGCTTGAGCGCAAGCGCGCCACGTGTCAGCACGCGGGCGCTCTGCGCTTGAGCGCCGGCGAGAAAAGAGGCTTTTAGCCAAAAAAATTCTCAGGAGAGAAATCAGAGAGGAGTTGGACTCCTGAGTATGTTTTTTTGGGTTTAGTAAAAGGGGTTCTTCTTCTTCCTCCTCGGTTAGCTGGATCTTGAAGATCAAGAGATGTGAGATCTCAAAATCTCTCCTTTTTGGGGTCCAAAGACAGATCCAAGTTCCCCTTTGTGGGTTTGGTGGTGAAAAACTATTTTGTTTTTGAAAAGGAAGAGTAAAACTCTTGATTTAATTCAGAAGAAAGAAGAAGGTTTGAGACCTTCAGAAAAGGGAAAGAAATACAAACCCTAGGTTTTTGAGAAAATGAAAAGTATCTTTTTATTCATCATCATTTTGCCTTATATAGGCTTACATATTTACATATAGCCCCTTGGGCTTTACAAAATTGGCGTTTTGCCCATCCCATGGCTCATGTGCCATTTCATTTTTGCACATAAGCCATGGGCTTACAAAAATTTGGCTTTCTGCCCGTTTTGTATACATTCATGTATAAAAAATTACATAAAAATTATTTATTACATGATTTTGTCGTTGGCATGGGGAGGCTGGCCGCGGGCTCGACTTGGGCGTGGGCCCGCTTGACCTGGGCTTGGGCCCACCTTGCTTGGGGTTGACCTTGACTTTGACTCGGTCAACCGGGGTGTAAATTTTTACCCCAACAGGAGGGAAAGAGATCATACCGCTGTGCAAAGCAAGAACTGTAGCTACCTGTTTTATTTTTGAAATTCGATTCTACAACATCTTAGGTTTCTTTTATTTTCATTAATCATATTAATGAAGTCCCATCATTCAAATTACCTAAACATCACAGATAAATACGACGTACACTTATGCCATCCGTATTCGCCTCGATGTCCCCTCATGCACCGTTAGGTTAGGTAACTAACGACAGAGCGGGACAGGGCTAGCGCGGGTGTAAAACATAAGTAACACCTATATAATATATCATATATACTATATACAGTATCCATCACAGAACATATCAAATGATCACATCACAGATATCGCAGCAGAAGAAACATATGAAATATTGGATATACTAGGACGTCCGTGTTTTCAATACGAGCCAGTATAAAACACGTATTCCACGGTCGTGATGAATAGCCAAACCCACACCCCTAGACCCCTACGAGAGCGGCAAGCAACCCTATCAATTCTAGAGTTAGGAGACCCGGACTCGACTCCTCGAGTTGGTCTCCCACTGGACCCTAGAACCCGGTTACTTGTGCTCCCCTCCTTGGGTCTATCCTAATGCGGAAAAGTAAATAATATACAAAGGGTGACATCTTCCGCAACCTGGAAGTGCCCCAATAAAAGAATATTACATACAAGTTTTTACATGAATGAAAATGAAAAACACTCATCTCACATAAAAAATCCCGGCTATTCAAACACGACGATCCAATATAACATATCCAGAAACACATAACATCATATGTCATCAACGTAAGTAAATATGCGCATCTCAATTGTCGTTGACATATAGCAACGAAACCGGCGATATCACATATTACACTTACGGTCACAGAAAAGAAAGTGTAAAACTACAACAGTTGGAATCCGCAACCTCCTCAGACATCGCATGCCTGACCAAATGAATTCCTTAGACATCGCATGCCTAACAATTATAAACCCCGCATTTTAGTCTCATTATCGAAAACACTTTTCAATATCAAGTCGAGTAATTCAACAAGATTCCCGACATCCTGATCGAATGCTCGTCGCAAACTTTAGTAGACGGTCGCACCCCCGATACCGTCGACGAAGTGCACCAAGGCGGAACACCGCTGCCGGGAGCACCCGAACGGACGCTTTCGGCGACGGGGTTCTCCTACAGTCACTTGGTCGGGGCTATGGAGTGAGGCTGTCTATTAAGTTTACCCGGCGAGTATCCGCGTACGCTACGTGATTGCGACGGACTTTTGATCACATCAAAATTCCGTAGCAACCGATCAAGTGAGACTAAACCGCTAGATTTATAACATTCATTCAGTTATCTCATAACTACTTGTGAATTCCAATTGTTGTATCACATTCCAGATAAACAGAAAATGTTAAACTTTCCGATCGAACAGTCAAACACCTAAGTTTTCCCGAAACAGCTCAACACATGAAACAAGTTTAAAAACATCCAGTTCATGCCTCAGTACCGACAGTCCAGCCGTAGAAGGGTCAAGCCAACGCCTCACATGTGGCACGTCGTACTGCCCCAAACCCTAAGGTTCAAAGGGCAGTTCAAGACGGTCACATAATCGAGTTAAGCTTTGTTGTCTTCTAGAGGGTCCATTGAGTTACTTGCACTACTTAGAACGTTATTAAACTACGGAAAAATCCAACACTTGGAAATTTCCCGACAGGGGAAAAATTGGGTATTTATATCCGGTCGAACTTTTTAACATATTCAAAAATTATCCGGAATCCACATAGACAAAATCAGATAATCCGATCGAATCATCGAATCCCCAAAACAACCCCAGAAAATTCAACTCTTGAATAAATATTAAAAATTCCCAGAAAACTCAGCACCTGAAAACATGAATTACTGTGCAAATTTTAAGGGCTGACGTCATCATATTACCGCAGAACCGCCGCAGAAGCCAAGCTTCTGCCGCGGTTCCGCCGCACAATATACACTTCATGGGATAATTTTTGCACCGTAATTCATATAATTCCCTGCTGAATTTTTTAAGCATTTTTAATCTGGAAAAAACCCAGTTTTTGAAAAAAGTCCAGAGAGCGGGTCAGATTAGGGCTTCGGGGTTTGTTCGGATTTGAAATTCCGTCTACGCATCGCCTAAGGCTCTAGCTAGGCTCTGATACCACTGTAGTGTTCCTAGTCTCACTAATGTGGTCTCACAAGGCATCAACCATGCCAATTTCAAGTTTTACAAGTGCCGAGAAATCCTAATACGGATCGTTAACTAGATTTTAGGCGAAACAAATGCGAATAGTTAACAACTTAACTAAAAGAACGGAAATACAACCTTTGTAGATCCGGTTCTCCACCTCCATAGCTCCATGATGAAGTCCCCTTGCTGTCCTAATCAGATCCCGGGCTCTAGCGTCGGCTTCATCGGAGAAATGGGCGGGCTAGGTCATCGACTACGATGCCGAAGATGATCTATGTCGAGGCATCACTAGATCAAGCTTCCACTTCACCAAGTCATGAAACTTGTGAAGAAAACACCCTATACTACTTGGCAAGAGGTAGAGCATGAAGAAATAGGAAGTGGGTTCACTTTAGAATTGGATTTCTCACTCTATACATCAAGTCACCATTGATGAAGCAAGGTTTTCTTCATGTGAAGAAGAAGATGATGATGAAGATAATAATATGATAAGTGAAAAGAAAATAATACTTATCATATAATTAACCATGGTCAAGTGTAGAGAATTAACTAAGGTTATGTGAATGGTTAGGGTTAAAAGAAGAAGACAAAATGGTCACTTGGTCAAAGCTTCATGAAGCTTCAACAAGCCTCATGAAAGAAAACAAAGAAAGAAACCATTTTGCTTTTCTTTTATCCATTTCTCAAAAAGGATAGATAAATAAATAAATGAATAAGTAAAAACAAAACCCTAACCATTACACAACCATGGTTTAATCTTAACACTTAGCCAATTATGCATGCATCATCAAACATGATACAAACTTGTGCACAAAAATATATCACATATACAATGTGCACAAACAAGTGAGAAAAACCATTTAAAGTGAACCAATACTAGTTAATGCAAAGTAATATATCAAATATATAATTATGCATTAAATCATTAAATCAACACTTGATTTAACGATCCGGTCATATCACATGTGACCGACTAATATCCAATGTATCGGCTTATCGAATCAATCCTTGATTCGATAACTAGGTTATATCGCATATAACCATATCGATACATTCATCGCGAGAATAGAATACGGTATCACATACACGCATTATTCTCAGTCCCGCACATATCTCATATGCGCTCCTATTTCATTTTGCTTGAGCCAGGAAACCTCTGTGTAGGACTCTAAAGACTCGTCAATACGCCGGCAGCAGGTGATGATCATATCAAACACCCACAAGCCGCAAGCGGTCTGCTAAACGTAACGGCCACCCGGGTATTGAGCGATCAGAAGATCGACGAGCAAGCCCGCTCACACTCCTGTGAATCCAACCAGTAACACTTACCGTACAGTCCGGTCTCGTCATCTGATATGTCGTATATCTTGCCTAGGGGTGGTAAACGTCAGACCCCAATAGCTTGATAAGTCGTGTCGATATGAGGTCTATAACAGTTCGAGAAACTACTGGTAACACTTACCAGTAAATCTCAGCAACCCTGGCCAGGGATTTCCGGTTATAGCCAATCGAACACAGCGCAACATCAACTCCCTATACCGGGAGAGACGAATCCCCTCCTATCACTCATTGCCTCCATGTGATTCGGGACTGTACCCAAAAACCACCGTTTTGCACGCCCTCTTGGACGTGGTAAGGTGGAAATCAAAGCACAGTGGGAACCACACAAGACTCTATGACGATCTCGGGTCAACAGACTAACCTGTACCAGTGTCACCAGAGAACTGCCATCTGACGTAAGGTATAATACCATCTGGGAGTTCTCGGCGAGTCCGTCCAGTGTACCCAGTCTCCACTGAGCACCCGTATATCATCTCCGATGTCAAACACCAATGGATATGGGATCATCCATCTCCCATCTGTATGGGTCGAGAAGGTATACGCTAGTCTACTCTGGTATATCGATGCCCCATCTCGATACACCCACGAATAGGGACCTTGAAGGATGTACTTATGGACTACCATGTCCCTACTAGTATGATCTGCATCATAGTCCAGGTAGTCAAGTACACATCCTAAGGGCTTTACCAACATGTAACAGAGAGACAATCAGTATACACGTTAAGGTAAAGAGCAACCAGATAGCATACTATCATGTCGAGCGAGAAAGTCCTCCCTATATATGTCCAAGCATCCACTACAATATACATCCTATGTATAGTAATGGCCTCTAGGGCATACATATAACTAACAATCTCCCACTTGCACTAGGGCCATCTGATAGCAGTGGTTGTAGTATCTCATACTCAACCTTCCCATAAAAGTCTCTCTCTGGGAATAGGCCTTCGCGAGTGGATCCGCCGTGTTGTCCTCTAAGTCTACTCTCCTAACCTCGATCCCCTGGAGATCAACCATCTCCACGATCAGGTAACACTGCCTTAGAATATGTCTGGATCACTGATGGGACGGGCATTCCTTGGCATAAGCCACAACTCCATTGTCTCACAATGGTAGGAACGAAGTTCATCTCATGAACCAGTATACACCCAAACAGCCTCTTTGGTAGCATCTTAAGTAGCGATGTATCCTGCCTTTATCGTCTAGTATGCCACGGTATCTAGCTTGGAACTCTTCCAACATACCGTCCCTTTACTGAGGGTAAAGACAATGCCTGTGACTGACATTCAGTCATCTTTATCACCCTGGAACCCTTCCAGTGATTCTCCTCAGGATCGATTGATACCACCTCACTACATCTAGTGAGTATCCAAACATCCAATTACATCTATCTCATAGATGAAAACTCAGGATATAGGAGGTATCACTTTGATCCTATATGGAGAATCTTTGTGATAATCGGAGATTGACCGAGCGTAGCATAGGAAACTCCTTCCCTATCAAGAGTATGTCATCCACGTACTCTACGAGGATCACTACCATACTCCCTACTACCTTCTTGTATATACAAGGTTCATCTACCATTTTGATGATGTCAAACTATTTGACTAACTCATCAAAACAGATGTTCCAACTCCGCGATGCCTGCTTTATCACATAAAACATCTTGCACACGTTTCCGCTGCTCCCACTGTCTACGAGGCCCTCTGGCTGTGTACTTATAGACGCTCTCTTCTAAAACATCATTTAGAAAAGCTGTCATGACACCCAACCGCCAGATATCGTAGTCATGGTATGTAGCCGTTGCAAGTAGGATCTGGATGGACTTAAGCATAGATCCTTAGAAAAAGTTTCATCATGACCCACACCTGGTCAATGATGCAAACCTTTAACAAGTCTAGCTTTGAAAGTCTCAACTTTTCCATGTACACCGAGTAATCTTCTCAAGATATACTTGCTCCTGATGGGGATTTAACCCTTTAGATATAGCAACCAAAGTCCATACTTTGTTGGTGTATAAGGATTCCATCTCAGATCGCTAAGCATCCAGCCATTCTTACAGAGTCTCACTCCTGATGGCCAGGTCGAAACTAGTTGGGTCATCATCTCATGATGCAATCCTCGCTCCCACTGTCATAGAGGAACCGAAGTATCTCTCAGGTGGGTGAGGAACCCTACTAGATCGGCGGAGAGGCTGAGGTTCGTTGGTAACTATTGAATCCTTTGGTTTTATCAAATCATCTACTGTAGTTTGTATAGCTGGAACCTTTCCAGTTCTACATTACAGACCTTGCCTTGAGCTTGTCCAGATTTTGCTTTTAGACATAGGCCAGACAACCCCAAATCTTAACTAACTTAAGAAATGGGCTCTTCCCTTTCTATATCACATATGAAGTGGTAGGCACTGATTTGATTCGAACCTAATTCAATAGGTATGCAGCTTCTCATGTGCATAACCCCCAAAAGGAAATTGGTAACTCAGTAGTACTCATCATAGAGCGCACCTTATCATATAGGGTGTGTTTGCTCCGTCCCGATATACCACCGTGCTATGGTGTATACGGAGGAGTAATGCTGAGAGAGAATCTCATTCTCCTTTAGAATAGTCCAGGAATTCCGTGCTCAAGTATTCTCCTCCCTGATCTCATCAAAAGACATAATACTTGTACCCGTATTTTGGTTCTCTACTTCTAACTTATATTCTGTGAATACCTCAAAAGGGTCGGACTTGTGTTTCAATAGGAACATATGTCTGAATCTTGAGAGATTATCAGAGAATGTAATGAAGTATAAAGAACCAGTCCTGGCATGTGTAGACAGGAGACCTTACATACATCATCATGTATCAGTCCCAAGAGTTCATTAACTCTTTCTCTGTTTCTAATAAACAGAGCTATGGTCATGTTATCTTTGTGACATGACTAGCAAGTTTCACAAGATGTAAATTCAAACTAATTTAAATATGCATCTATATGTAACTTCAGCTAGTCGAATCGTATTGATCTGACCTAGTCTACAATACCTCAAGAAGGAATCGTTCAATTCTGAACTCTTCCTCTTGTGTGTGTTCTGTATACTAAGAACTGTAGTTTGATTTAGAACATCAATGCTTTTAGATAACGTGCCTAAACCGATCAACTTTTGATATAAGAAATGTTCAAAACATTATCCATCAATACAAAATTTTATCATTTCTTTACTAATAAAGAGACTGATATGATTTTGTATATCAGGTTCGGTATCTAATAACATTGGTTCAGAATCAATGTATTGATAATACAGGGTGACAGTGACCAACAGACTTGGCTGCAACACTTGCCCCGTTTTCTGTCTCATGAAACTTATCATCCGATCTCAGTTCTCTACCTCTCTGTAGCCCTATGTAACAGATTACATATCTGGGATCCTGATCCGGTATCAAATACCCAGGATGTAGAGAATACAGAGAAACAGTTCTTTGTAACGAACACACCCGAAGATGATGCATCATATGCACTTTCTTCGTTTGGGCGGCACGGGAATTCTGGTAATCCCCAATTTCCTGCTCTGTCTTATAACAATTATAAGTTGGAGCGGGACCAACGTTCCCCAGCTCAGTATAACAAGCGGGTTCGGTCAAACATCCGTATTATTATCTTGATTAAGGCGTGATATGGTCGCTACCTGGAGAGAGAGAGAAGAAAACACTCAGCGTGCGCTCTTGCAAGATCAGATTGGTTATTATTTTATCTAATCAGGATGGCTCCCACTGTTTTTTATCAAATCTTCCTTCAAACCCTAAAAGGAAAGACTAGCCGGGATTAATTACACACTACAAGTTCGCCAATCTTTCAGCCAGGCCAGTGTCGGTACTTTGAGGGAGGTCCCCCGTGCTTTCGCACGAACCTAATTAATGTAAACCTCGTTTTCCCAGAGGCGTAACCCCGTTGACACCTTTCTAGACACCTACTTGATCGGCTAATTGTAATGTGTAAAACTCTCCCAGGAGTAACTCTTACTCGCAGCGGGTATCGGGATCCAACTATCTCATAGAAGGTATGCAATCTCATTGCAAATTTCAACACTTGAAATTCCCGATAATATTTTGCCCCTAGCAGCTATATGACCTTAACATAGTCAACAAATCATAAGTGCTAGTCAAGTTCAACCCGTCATTTTCCGATTGAATTAATCCCACCCGCACGACCCTTAACATAGTCAACAAAGTCGCACGACTACCCTAATCCAATCACATCATATGCTTATGCAGATAAGCACTAATTAGCTACTGCACACTACGCCTTAACATAGTCAACAAACGTAGCACGAATACTAACTAGTACTTATCTGAAATGACGGAGGGCTACGACAGGTTTTTCTGAAAACCTATTGCGTAATGAACTTGATATCGTTGTAGGATCAAATGAATTTTGAAATGGAGTGTTTTTGAGGCTTTTCTAGTTTTGCTAAAGGAGTCACTCCCGGTGAAGGGATCGTCGGTCCTTTCCTCGTCGAATGAGGTGCGGGATATATCATATATATCACTGTGCAAAGCAAAAACTCTTAAAAGCAATCAAAAGACAAACCGAATGTGTAGCATCTGCCAGTTATTGCTAAAGGAGTCACTCCCGGTGAAGGGATCTCGGTCCTTTCCTTATCGAATAAGGTGCAGGATATATCATATATACCGCTGTGCAAAGCAAGAACTGTAGCTACCTGTTTTATTTTTGAAATTCGATTCTACAACATCTTAGGTTTCTTTTATTTTCATTAATCATATTAATGAAGTCCCATCATTCAAATTACCTAAACATCACAGATAAATACGACGTACACTTATGCCATCCGTATTCGCCTCGATGTCCCCTCATGCACCGTTAGGTTAGGTAACTAACGACAGAGCGGGGCAGGGCTAGCGCGGGTGTAAAACATAAGTAACGCCTATATAATATATCATATATACTATATACAGTATCCATCACAGAACATATCAAATGATCACATCACAGATATCGCAGCAGAAGAAACATATGAAATATTGGATATACTAGGACGTCCGTGTTTTCAATACGAGCCAGTATAAAACACGGATTCCAAGGTCGTGATGAATAGCCAAACCCACACCCCTAGACCCCTACGAGAGCGGCAAGCAACCCTACCAATTCTAGAGTTAGGAGACCCGGACTCGACTCCTCGAGTTGGTCTCCCACTGGACCCTAAAACCCGGTTACTTGTGCTCCCCTCCTTGGGTCTATCCTAATGCGGAAAAGTAAATAATATACAAAGGGTGATATCTTCCGCAACCTGGAAGTGTCCCAATAAAAGAATATTACATACAGGTTTTTACATGAATGAAAATGAAAAACACTCATCTCACATAAAAACCCCCGGCTATTCAAACACGACGATCCAATATAACATATCCAGAAACACATAACATCATATGTCATCAACGTAAGTAAATATGCGCATCCCAATTGTCGTTGAAATATAGCAACGAAACCGGCGATATCACATATTACACTTACGGTCACAGAAAAGAAAGTGTAAAACTACAACAGTTGGAATCCGCAACCTCCTCAGACATCGCATGCCTGACCAAATGAATTCCTTAGACATCGCATGCCTAACAATTATAAACCCCGCATTTTAGTCTCATTATCGAAAACACTTTTCAATATCAAGTCGGGTAATTCAACAAGATTCCCGACATCCTGATCGAATGCTCGTCGCAAACTTTAGTAGACGGTCGCACCCCCGATACCGTCGACGAAGTGCACCAAGGCGGAACACCGCTGCCGGGAGCACCCGAACGGACGCTTTCGGCGACGGGGTTCTCCTACAGTCACTTGGTCGGGGCTATGGAGTGAGGCTGTCTATTAAGTTTACCCGACGAGTATCCGCGTACGCTATGTGATTGCGACGGACTTTTGATCACATCAAAATTCCGTAGCAACCGATCAAGTGAGACTAAACCGCTAGATTTATAACATTCATTCAGTTATCTCATAACTACTTGTGAATTCTAATTGTTGTATCACATTCCAGATAAACAGAAAATGTTAAAGTTTCCGATCGAACAGTCAAACACCCAAGTTTTCCCGAAACAGCTCAACACATGAAACAAGTTTAAAAACATCCAGTTCATGCCTCAGTACCGACGGTCCAGCCGTAGAAGGGTCAAGCCAACGCCTCACATGTGGCACGCCGTACTGCCCCAAACCCTAAGGTTCAAAGGGCAGTTCAAGACGGTCACATAATCGAGTTAAGGTTTGTTGTCTTCTAGAGAGTCCATCGAGTTACTTTCACTACTTAGAACGTTATTAAACTACGGAAAAATCCAACACTTCGAAATTTCCCGACAGGGGAAAAATTGGGTATTTATATCCGGTCGAACTTTTTAACATATTCAAAAATTATCCGGAATCTACATAAACAAAATCAGATAATCCGATCGAATCATCGAATCCCCAAAACAACCCCAGAAAATTCAACTCTTGAATAAATATTAAAAATTCCCAGAAAACTCAGCACCTGAAAACATGAATTACTGTGCAAATTTTAAGGGCTGACGTCATCATATTGCCGCGGAACCGCCGCAGAAGCCAAGCTTCTGCCGCGGTTCCGCCGCACAATATACACTTCATGGGATAATTTTTGCACCGTAATTCATATAATTCCCTGCTGAATTTTTTAAGCATTTTTAATCTGGAAAAAACCCAGTTTTTGAAAAAAGTCCAGAGAGCGGGTCGGATTAGGGCTTCGGGGTTTGTTCGGATTTGAAATTCCGTCTACGCATCGCCTAAGGCTCTAGCTAGGCTCTGATACCACTGTAGTGTTCCTAGGCTCACTAATGAGGTCTCACAAGGCATCAACCATGCCAATTTCAAGTTTTACAAGTGCCGAGAAATCCTAATACGGATCGTTAACTAGATTTTAGGCGAAACAAATGCGAATAGTTAACAACTTAACTAAAAGAACGGAAATACAACCTTTGTAGATCCGGTTCTCCACCTCCATAGCTCCATGATGAAGTCCCCTTGCTGTCCTAATCAGATCCCGGGCTCTAGCGTCGGCTTCATCGGAGAAATGGGCGGGCTAGGTCATCGACTACGATGCCGAAGATGATCTACGTCGAGGCATCACTAGATCAAGCTCCCACTTCACCAAGTCATGAAACTTGTGAAGAAAACACTCTATACTACTTGGCAAGAGGTAGAGGATGAAGAAATAGGAAGTGGGTTCACTTTAGAATTGGATTTCTCACTCTATACATCAAGTCACCATTGATGAAGCAAAGTTTTCTTCATGTGAAGAAGAAGAAGATGATGAAGATAATAATATGATAAGTGAAAAGAAGATAATACTTATCATATAATTAACCATGGTCAAGTGTAGAGAATTAACTAAGGTTATGTGAATGGTTAGGGTTAAAAGAAGAAGACAAAATGGTCACTTGGTCAAAGCTTCATGAAGCTTCAACAAGCTTCATGAAAGAAAACAAAGAAAGAAACCATTTTGCTTTTCTTTTATCCATTTCTCAAAAAGGAATAGATAAATAAATAAATGAATAAGTAAAAACAAAACCCTAACCATTACACAACCATGGTTTAATCTTTACACTTAGCCAATTATGCATGCATCATCAAACATGATACAAACTTGTGCATAAAAATATATCACATATACAATGTGCACAAACAAGTGAGAAAAACCATTTAAAGTGAACCAATACTAGTTAATGCAAAGTAATATATCAAATATATAATTATGCATTAAATCATTAAATCAACACTTGATTTAATGATCCGGTCATATCGCATGTGACCGACTAATATCCAATGTATCGGCTTATCGAATCAATCCTTGATTCGATAACTAGGTTATATCGCATA
The DNA here is from genome assembly GCA_030015575.1 of Agapanthus africanus. NCBI lineage: Eukaryota > Viridiplantae > Streptophyta > Magnoliopsida > Asparagales > Amaryllidaceae > Agapanthus > Agapanthus africanus. Next base: position 11,171,460 of record CM057344.1, on the reverse strand, counting down.
CAACCATATCGATACATTCATCGCGAGAATAGAATACGGTATCACATACACGCATTATTCTCGGTCCCGCACATATCTCATATGCGCTCCTATTTCATTTTGCTTGAGCCAGGAAACCTCTGTGTAGGACTCTAAAGACTCGTCAATACGCCGGCAGCAGGTGATGATCATATCAAACACCCACAAGCCGCAAGCGGTCTGCTAAACGTAACGGCCACCCGGGTATTGAGCGATCAGAAGATCGACGAGCAAGCCCGCTCAGACTCCTGTGAATCCAACCAGTAACACTTACCGTACAGTCCGGTCTCGTCGTCTGATATGTCGCATATCTTGCCTAGGGGTGGTAAACGTCAGACCCCAATAGCTTGATAAGTCGTGTCGATATGAGGTCTATAACAGTTCGAGAAACTACTGGTAACACTTACCAGTAAATCTCAGCAACCCTGGCCAGGGATTTCCGGTTATAGCCAATCGAACACAGCGCAACATCAACTCCCTATACCGGGAGAGACGAATCCCCTCCTATCGCTCATTGCCTCCATGTGATTCGGGACTGTACCCAAAAACCACCGTTTTGCACGCCCTCTTGGACGTGGTAAGGTGGAAATCAAAGCACAGTGGGAACCACACAAGACTCTATGACGATCTCGGGTCAACAGACTAACCTGTACCAGTGTCACCAGAGAACTGCCATCTGACGTAAGGTATAATACCATCTGGGAGTTCTCGGCGAGTCCGTCCAGTGTACCCAGTCTCCACTGAGCACCCGTATATCATTTCCGATGTCAAACATCAATGGATATGGGATCATCCATCGCCTATCTGTATGGGTCGAGAAGGTATACGCTAGTCTACTCTGGTGTATCGATGCCCCATCTCGATACACCCACGACAAGGGACCTTGAAGGATGTACTTATGGACTACCATGTCCCCACTAGTATGATCTGCATCATAGTTCAGGTAGTCAAGTACACATCCTAAGGGCTTTACCAACATGTAACAGAGAGACAATCAGTATACACGTTAAGGTAAAGAGCAACCAGATACCATACTATCATGTCGAGCAAGAAAGTCCTCCCTATATATGTCCAAGCATCCACTACAATATACATCCTATGTATAGTAATGGCCTCTAGGGCATACATATAACTAACAGAAAACCCCATGGACCTAAAAGTCAGTAAACTAGAGATTCGCCTCGAATACGGCGACGGCGGACCGCAATGTCCTTAAACTAATGGCGGACCGCAACGTCCTTAAACTAATGCCGGACCGAAACGTCCTTAAACTAATGACGGACCGAAACGTCCTTAAACTAGCGATGGACCACAATGTCCTAAAACTTGCAAATGACCGAAACGTCTTTAAACTACTACAGCAACATCCTCAGGCTGACAAAAAAAAATTAATTGAAGAAGAAAAAAAAAGACGGTATGTCCATAAGCGAAATGGGCATGGATGAAAACCCGAAAGGGCTCCGTGAGTAAAAACAGCAGGGCTACCGGCGAGTGTTCGTGAAAACCCAAAAGGGCGCGACCTCGTTTAAAAAAAAACGGTATGTCCATAAGCGAAATGGGCACGGATGAAAACCCGAAAGGGCTCCGTGAGTAAAAGCAGCAGGGCTACCGGCGAGTGTTTGTGAAAACCCGAAAGGGCGCGACCTCGTTTAAAAAAAAAAGCACGGATGAGAACCCGAAAGGGCTCCGTGAGTAAAAACAGCAGGGCTACCGGTGAGTGTTTGTGAAAACCCAAAAGGGCGCAACCTCGTTAAAGGACACCTACAGGATCCTCTCGACCCTGTAAGGAGAAATCACCCGCGTGAGATCCTTACGACTCACAAGGGAGCAACACACTTAGGTATCCTCACGATTCCTAAGGAGAAAATACACTTGCAGGATCCTCACGACTCGTAAGGAGAACTCTCTTATGGGACCCTCACGGCTCATAAGATTTGAAAGTCTTAAGCTACAGAGACCTGAACCTGTTCTTAAGCAACTCCCACAAACTTCCACTTCTGCCCTACAAGCGGCTCAATACTGACCCTTGTATACAATCCACGGGCGCGAATAAACATTTCCCTAACCAAGTTCCACCCGTGACTAGGGATATGTTCATATGGTGAACAACCCTTGTAAGTCCTCTCGACTTATAAGGAGAAAATCCTTTTGTAAGATCCTTACGACTTACAGGGGAATATACACTTAGGAACCTTCACGATTCCTAAGGAGAAAACACACCTACGAGATTCTCACGACTTGTAGGGAGAAATACCTTTGTGGGACCCTTACGGCTCATGAAGTCAAAAGCCTTAGTCAACAGGATCTTAACCATGTTTACTAAGCCACCTTTGTTCAACATTGACAGAGGCAAATGATGATTCGCTCCTGGCAATATCCCAGTTGTATCGATGCTGATGCCTAAATCGGTATCAAATTCCAAGTCCTTTCATGGCAAATGACGATTCGCTCCTGGCAATATTCCAGTCGTAGCGATGCTGATGTTAAGATTGGCATCAGATTCCAAGTTCCACACTCGCAATAATAAAAAAAAAACAGCGAGTGAATATAAAATAAACAGCCGAAATGATTGGGCAACTCGCAATAAAAAGCAGCGAGTAAAAAAAAGCCGAAATGATTGGGCACCGCGAAAAATAGCCGAAATGATTGGGCAATCGCGACTTTCGCGATATAAAAGCTGAAATGATAGAGCATCACGAAAATAAAACAATAAAAAAATATGATGAAACTTTTTGCCCTACAGGTGAGATCACATCGGTCCCTGTATACAATCCAGGGGCACAAACAAAGAAGGAACCATATCTTTCCAACAGGCTCCACCGGAAAGCGAAGCCAAATATCGACGGTTCATAGACAACCTAGAGACAATCTCGACATTTGCCACAATATTGCAGAAACAATGTCAACAAATGAAGCAAAGGAAGATCCCTAGCTTTAGGGGCTCTACGTCAACATCGACAACTTGGAGATCACCAACGGTGTTTCTCCGCACTCCAACCAGATGCAGACGTGACATCAACAATCGACCTCAGAGTCGCAACGAAACGGAATCATGGCAAAATCCCTAGTTCCAAATCTCAATGGCCACATCTACAGCCTGGAGACCAACGACGGTGTTCCTTCGCAGTCCAGCAGGACACAGATGCAACGTCAACAAAAGTCCTTACGGTCGAAACAAAGCGGAGCGACGGCAAAATCCTAACTCCAACTCAGCATTCGTCTCGATACAGCAGACGAGATGTTAACAACGGCATTCCTTCGCAGTCCAGCGGAATGCAGATGTAACATCAACAAAAGTCCTTACGGTCGAAACAAACGGAGCCACGGCAAAATCCCGGCTCCACCTCAACATTCGTCTCGATACAGCAGACGAGTTGTCACCTCCGCGTTCTTCCTCTAGTAGGGATCAGACGCGACAATCAAACAAACGGAGCCACGGCAAAATCCCAGCTCCACCTCGACGTTCGTCTCGATACAGCGGACGAGTTGTCACCCCAGCGTTCTTCCTCCAGAAGGATTTAGACGCGACAATCAAACCAACGGAGCCACGGCAAAATCCCTAGTTCCAAACCTCGACGGTTCACCAGCAACCTAGAGACAATCGCAACATTCGTCTCGATACAGCAGACGCAATACCAACAAACGAAGCAAAGGCCAAATTCCTAGCTTCAGGGTCTTGACGGCAACTCACATAAAACCTGAAAGACTATCGGAGATCATCCCACACCAGTGCGGAGTGGTTATGACTCATCGGGGCTCTCCAAAATGGGCCTAACCTCAAGTAAAAAGCGGCATGGCAAATTCCTAACGCTTGCTCTTCCGACGGTCAAACTACCTAAGAAGATTGCTTGAAGACGTCTTGTCCAGCCCCCGAAGGGATCAGAGACACGGCAGTCGCAGGGCTACTCGAACAGCACGATTGCCTATCGAGGAATATATCAGCTTATGCGACGGTACGTCGGCCAAAACCCTAAGTACCACAGACCCTAACGGACTTCTGTTGTAAAGAGTAGAGGTTAACTGTGACGTTAGGATGTTCTTGCGAGAAATGCTCGATTTGTCTCGACTTGTGAAGAAATTGATGTCTTTGCGAGAACTTCTCGAGGCGGCTCGACTCGTGAAATAAAGCCTTAGGCAGTGGGCACAAAAGAAACCTGTTTCCTAAGCACTAGGATACTGCAAGTTGGCCCAAAACGGTATCTTGCATACTATCTACGAGTCTCACTCTCCAACGTCGAATCTCGATAAGGAGGGAAACAACCGCTTACGGGTCCTCTCGACTCGTAAGAGAGAAAATTCTCTTATAAGATCCTTTCGACTTATAAGAAGAAACGCACTTAGGAATCCTCACGATTCCTAAGGAGAAAATCCACCTACGAGATCCTCTCGATCCGTAGGGAGAAAAGTCTCTATGAGACCCTCACGGCTCATAGAATTGAAAAGTCATAGGCAGCAGATCTGAACCTGCGGCCTAAGCCATCGCTATCTCTTGAAGAAACCAAAGTGCTTACTCTGTTATTTGTTAACCATGTTCATTAAGGTAACATACGAATAGTAAAAAGAAAGCGACAGAAAGAACATCTGATTGGCGTTTGATCAAGCACTCGAGACACACTCATTCACGCATGTGCAAAAGACTCAGAACGGGGAATAAGACAATCTGGGATAAAACTTTTCCATTAATATTGCAAAAAAATTCTTACAATCATAAAGCAATAAACGAGAAATATTATTACAATGGAATAACCTCAGATCCAGGGCACGGATTGAGGAAGTCAAAAGTAAGGTCATTCAGAGTTCTTCTGGCCTTTCTGATTATTCTTGTGCGCAGCCTCTCGTGCTCTTGTGTGTCAAGATCCTCGGCAAGCCCCCCAGCCTTCGATAAGCAGCGACTATCGTCGTCTGCTGGAAAATTTGATGCAGGATGTCGATGAGGCTATCCCGCCGTTTCTTCGAGATCAGCCCCGATAGGTACACTGAATGCACTTTGTCTTCGGCATCATCCAGCGCATTGAGGGGTAAGGCCTTGTGGAACCCCGGGAGTGCTCTCCAAATCGCTCCCAGCACAACTTTCAGGAGAGCAGAGCGGCGGGGGAGCAGCCAACCAACACGTGCGTTCAAACGACCCATGACTTCCGCACACTGGGCATCCGTAAACTCCTGGTCTTGTTGGCGGCCTTGTACACGGATATCCTCGTAGGTGATGAATTCATGCAGACTGTATAGACGCACCGCCATAACGCCTGAAGGAAACATCAATGGAAGATTAGCGATAAAAAAGGAGGGACACAGAAAGTTAAAACTCCTCGAGAGCAATGCTCTGCAGACAAGAGTGACACCTGTCAAAATCAGTTATGAGGAAAATTTGAGGAAAATCCCCTAAAAACATTGAGAGCTTTGCTCTGCGAAGGTGATATAATAATAATAATAATGTAAAATGCCATCTTTAACTTCCAAGATCCATGAAGAATCCTTAAGAGTTCTTTTACATGATTTGGAAGGAGCAAAACTCCATTGATGAATTAAGAAAATCCCAAAAAAATCTTTTAGAGAGCAGAGCTCTAATGGAACCCTAATAGGGTTCTCCTTAGTCCTCTTTAGACCCCTTTAGAGCAAAGCTCTGCTAAAAGAAACCCCAAATGGGTTTTCTTTAGATCAGGGATCTATTGAGAGCAAGGCTCTGTTAATTAAAATTGATTCAATTTAAATTAAAATTTTTACCTAAAAAGTTTTAAGAAGTTCTAACTCTTGGAGTTCTTAAAGGCAAGAGCAGGGCTCTGGACAAAATGCTTATGAAGAGATGAAAATCATCTTAGGGGCCAAAGATCCTATTTATAGGCATCAAATGCCCTTTCGACTTCCAAGAGTTGCCGCGACGGTTAGAATTCTGCCTCCGCTGCGCTCACGTTTGGAGGGCCACGTAAGCGCAACGGTGGGGGGGCATTTGTTTACCCCAATCAGAGCAAAGCTCTGTTCAAATTCCAAGGCGGGAAACGAAGCAACGCTTCTGTTTCCCCCAATCAGAGGAAGGCTCTGCTTTGAAAATTAAAGTAAAAATTAAAAGTTAAAATAAATGAAGCAACGCTTCAGATTCCTTGTGCTGCGCACAACGCGCCACGTGTCAAAATCAGACACGCCAGTGCAAGGAGCGCAACGCCCAAGGCAGCGCGCCCAATCAGAGAAAGGCTCTATTTAGAACGAAAATTAAAGGAAGCAATGCTTCAGATGTCTGCGCTGCGCGCCACGTGGCAGCGCAGTTGCGCTGCGCTCTGCGCTGCGCGACACGTGTCAAGCGCAGTTGCGCTGCGCTGTGCGCTGCTTGACACGTGTCAAGCGCTGGTGCATTTGCGCCAAACAGAATTAAAATAAATGAAGCAACGCTTCAGATTCCTTACGCTGCGCACAACTCGCCACGTGTCAAAATCAGACACGCCAGTGCAAGGAGCGCAACGCCCAAGGCAGCGCGCCCAATCAGAGCAAGGCTCTATTTAGAACGAAAATTAAAGGAAGCAATGCTTCAGATGACTTGCGCTCTGCGCTGCGCGACACGTGGCAGCGCAGTTGCGCTAGCACGGTTGCGCTGCGCGCCACGTGTCAAGCGCAGTTGCGCTGCGCTGTGCGCTGCTTGACACGTGTCAAGCGCTGGTGCATTTGCGCCAAACAGAATTAAAATTCTAATAAGATCTTTCTGTTCTTGTTAAAACAAGAAGATTGTCTTCTGTAAAACAGAAGCCCTTGGATCAAAGATCCAACGGTGGGGAAAATTCCCCAAATCACTCAGAGAAAGATCTCTTTAACAAACTTAACAAATCTATGGGCACTATATAAAGACCCCTAGACCCCAACTCAAAAAAAGAAAGATCATCATTGAGAACTCTGAAGAATTGGAGAGAAATTTCAAGAAGAAAAAGGTAAAAACCTTTAGAAAAAAGAGAAAATTCTCTCATGAACAGATCATTGATCTGAGAACAAGATCAATGATCTTCAATAAAAAGAAAAATAAATAGTAATAAGTGCTTTGCACTTTCTTATGAACCATTGGTTCTTTAGAAAAACAAGAAAAACTTGTTTTCTCTGATCTAAATTGGATCAAGAAATCAAACAGTGCTTTGCACTTTTTTATGAACCATTGGTTCTGGATTCTAAAAGATTCTCAAGATAATAGTGCCTTGCACTTGCATAACTGCACTGTTGCGCACTTGGGTTGGCGCAAGCCACCAGAAGGCACCACGTGTCAGCATCTGAACCACTTGCGCTATGCGCTTTTGATAGAGCCTTGCTCTCTGAAATTAGCGCAACTCACCAGAGCGCGCCACGTGTCAGCAGCGCAGCGCACTGGTGCAGCGCACTGCGCTAACTGCGCTTGCGCTCACCAGAGCGTGACACGTGTCATCACCATAAGCGCTTGCACTCAGTGATTAGTGCAAAGCGCTTGACAAATGCAATGCATTTTTTTTACTAAAGGACCAGGCCCAAATCAGAAAGGCCTAGCAGGCCAAATTAAATTGCAATGCAATAAAAAGGGCAGAGCCCAAACAAAATTGATGCTCTGCATCATTTACAAATGGGCAGAGCCCAAACAAAATAATAAATAATGCAATGCATTATTTTAAAAGGGGCAGAGCCCAAATAAAGGTCCAACAGAGACCAAGGTTATTGCTATGCATTATTTAAAAGGGGCCAAACCCTAACACAGGCCTAATAGGCCAAAAACAAAAGTGTTGAACATTTTTCAACTGGATTTAGCCTAATCATGGCCGTAAGTCCTCAAATTAAATTGACTGAGCACAGCTGCTCTCTTAAATCAATTTACATCCGGTTCGAGGGTACATCTCCGAACTCCTTTGACTCCTATCGTTGTAATCCTTCAACGACGTCAGAGAGGTGACGGGTCCTGACAACCACACATCAATACGGACTGTGGGGTCCTTAAACCCACGGACTTAAGCGTCCTTAAACTAAGATACGGACTGTGGGGTCCTTAAACCCACGGACTTAGGCGTCCTTAAACTAAGATACGGACTGTGGGGTCCTTAAACCCGCGGACTTATGCGTCCTTAAACTAACGGACTAATGCGTCCTTAAACACACCCATATGGACTGTGGGGTCCTTAAACCCATAGACTTATGCGTCCTTAAACTACCAATGGACCGCAATATCCTTAAACTACCAATTGACCGCAATGTCCCTAAACTACCTATGGACCACTACGTCCCTAAACTGGAACAATAGACCCCCCAAACGCTCTTTTCTTGGATCTAAACGATCCCGTTTAAGTTGATCTTAGCCTCAAATATGGTTAACGTATCCTTAAACATTCAAACAGACTTTAATCCCAAATTGGACTATAAGACCCCCAATCAACTTTGGTTCAAGTGTACATCTCCGAACTCCTCTGACACATGTCGTTGTAATCCTTCAACGTCGCTAGAGAGGTGATGGGTCCCGACGGCCATATATTAAATGGACCACCATGTCCCTAAACTGGAAATGGATCTAGACGATCCCGTTAAGTAGATCTTAGTCTGGAAATTAGACTAACGTATCCTTAACAAACGTTTAAGTTGATCTTAGCCTCAAATATGGCTAACGTATCCTTAAACCAAAACCCAAATCTAAGAAAGTACGGATCTGGACTAATCCACGTCCTACGGGCGACGAAATAAATAGTCTCCGTATACAATCCATGGGCAACCACAAACAAAACAAACACCCACGACACGAAGTGAAGTTCTGGAGAAGGAGAAAGTTGTTACCGCGGTGCGGTAGCGTAATTAACTGTAGGGGCTTGCGCCTGCAGGGAAGAGCGTCCCCACAATCAAAAACCCCTTAAACGAGGGGGAATCTGACGAAGTCTGCTACATCGGCCGCATCCGTCTAAACCTCCTATACACGGTGCCATAAATCAACTTGGCATTTTCGGAGAGGTGGACGGATAAAACCAAATAGCATCTGCCCCGAATCACAGGCGAGACGTCCTCACGTCTCAGCCGCCGTTCGAAGGGGAACAGTGCGCTTCTTGGAGTGCAGCGCACTTTGCGCTGCTATGAAGCGCTGCTTCCTTTCAAATTTTAAAATTTTAACAGAGGTTTGCTCTGATTGGGGGAAACAGGTACATCTCTTCACACCTCTAATAGATGTCGTCGTAATTTTTCAACGTCTTCAGAGAGGTAGTGGGTCCCAATGACCAATAACTATCTGGTGCATTTTCAAACCCATGTTTGCATCTGAACTTGGACCGCGATGTCCCTAAACTAAACAATAGAGCCCAAATGCTCTTTTGTTTGATCTAAATGATCCTGTTAAGTAGATATTAGTCTAAAATTAGACTAACGTATCCCTAACAAATATTTAAGTTGATCTTAATCTCAAACGAGATTAACGATTCTTAAATCAATTCAACTACAGATCCCCCAACCAATATTGGTTTAAGGGTATATCTCGCCACTCCTCTGATATTTGTCGTTGTAATCCTTCAACGTCTTCAGAAAGGTGGCGGGTCCCGACAACCAAACATTCCACGGACTGTGGGTCCTTAAACTCATGGACTATGATGTCCTTAAGCTTTACGGACTGTGCGGTCCTTAAACTTATGGACTATGATGTCCTTAAACTTTATAGACTATGACGTGTTTAAAACTACGGACTGTGGGATCCTTAAACTCATGGACTATGATGTCCTTAAACTTCTGGACCGCAATGTCCCTAAACTAAACAATAGAGCCCAAATGCCCTTTTGTTGGATCTAAACGATCCCGTTAAGTTGATCTTAGTCTAAAATTAGACTAACGTATCCTTAACGAACGTTTAAGTTGATCTTAGTCTCAAATGAGACTAACGCGTCCTTAAATCCAACCCAAATCCAAATATAAGAAAATACGGATTTGGACTAATCCACGTCCTACGGGCGACAACATAAATTAGTCTCCGCATACAATCCACGGGCAACCAAAAACAAAACAAACACCTACGACACGAAGTGACCATCTGGAGAAGGAGAAAGTGGTTACCGCGATGCGGTAGCGTAATTAACTGCAGAGGCTTGCGCCTGTAGGGAAGAGCATCCCCACAATCAAAAACCCCTCAACGAGGGGGAATTTGACGAAGTCTGCTACATCGGCCGCATCCGTTTAAACCTTCGATATATGGTGTCATAAATCAACTTGGTATCTTCGGAGAGGTGGACGGATATCACCAAATAGCATCTGCCCCCAAAATTCAGGCCGGACGTCCCAACGTCCCGGTCGCGTCTTTCGGCGGAGAACAGATTCTGGCACGCCCGGTGGGACCTTTTCATCTTTCCACTCCACACTTCGTATGTCGTGTTTGTGAACGAATCGTGGTTTAATATGGTTGCCCTTGGGTTCGAGGTACTAAGATTTGGTTTTGCTCCTGTGCAGAAAAAAGAACATCAATGGCCTTTAACTGCTCCAACTGCAACTGCAACCGCAACTCCCGTACCGCCTCATCTGGAGGAGTAACCTACGGGCCCCAAGCGGCCTCCTTTTTCACAATGCCGGTGGAACAAGTGACCCAAGACACCACTGGGCTATTCTTTGGGACCATGCTCCCACCCATGAGCTTCAATGCCCCAATGCCGTTGCAAGAAGCTCCGAAGAAGTCAGTCTTTGATCGACTTACGACTACTACGGCCCCTCTCAACTGGTCGCCCAAATCCAACGCCTCAGTTTTCAACAGATTGGGCCAAAACTCTAGTGGGCTAGCAAAGAGGCTCGCAATACCAGAGAAGGACACTCCAACTCTTGCTACAGTTGAGGTCGTCCAAGTTGCTCTCCCTATTCGAAGGTCGGCTTTCGACAAGTTGACCATTCTCTCTCAGCGAACGTCTGTCTTTGACAGGCTGGCGCTAACAACAGACTCTCATCAGAACAGGGGACATGGAAAAGCTGATCCAACAGCGGAGGTGATCCCGGCCGCACGACATGCTCAACGTTGCCACTGGCGCCGATTGAGGAAAGCTGGGGGCAGCTCTCCTTCTGGACCGACTCCGCCAGCTCCAATGGTGGAAGTTGATGCTGCTGTTCCAACTGGGAACAGCTTTGAACCACTCAGGAGGGTGCGCAAGAACTCTCCGACTGCTGTGCTGAAAAGATCTCCTCCACCTGTGGAGAATGCTACCAAGACAAAACTGGAGCAGCCCCCTGAGCGGCTGTCCTCTAAAATTCACAAGGTCTGACGATGGGTCCGAGACTCTGTGATTGATCAAGACTACTCCCGCCGACCGAAGAAGATAAAGGTTCGGCAAGAAAAGGACCACTCTGTTGTACTATAGAGGATGTCGTCTACCTGGGTGCCCGCTGCAACGGCTCCCTCAACTTCGACCGCCCACAAGAGAAGAAGGCCGGAGAAAATTCCCGTGTCTGCGATAAATGTCAAGGGCACTGAGCCTAAACGCCCTAAGTCTGGGGGCATGGTGGTGCATACCGTCTATATGGCATCCAGAAAAGAGGATAGCCATATCTCTACAGGTCATCGACCGCTTACACGGTCTGTGACTAAAGCTCAGGAGCAACAACAACAAAAGCTCCAAGAAATGCTGACAGCCATGGCTGCACTCATTGGACCAAAAGTAGGCCCGGAGACATCTTCGGAGCAGCGTCATGAGCAGGAAACGGATGTCGAATTCTTTCGGAGAATGCTTGAGAAGAAGGACAAAGAGGCCGCGGAACAAGCGGCCAACAAAAAACAAATGGCCATTTTATTCCAAGATATGGTAGGCCTGATGATCCAGCCGGACCCTCCAGCCGAAGATCCTCCAGTAATAATTGAAGATGATAGAGAAGAGACATCAAATCCTCTGCCGACTCTGTCAGCAGCCAAAGAGGAGACCATCTCCAAAGCCACGCTCGATGATTATATAGCTCAACAAATACAAGCTCATCAAGTGAATGAAGCGGCTGGCCAAGTCGTCAGAACTGGACGGCCTTATCCGGGTTGGTACGATCAAATAAAGTACCCACCGGGATACACGATCCCTAAATTTCATATATATAAGGGGATGGGTAATCCACACCAGCACGTCGCTCAGTTCAGGGCTCTGTGCGGCAACGCCGGAGGTGACGACAAACTGCTGCTTCACCAGTTTGTTGGCAGCTTGTCGGAGACAGCTTGAATGGTACTCAGAGCTTCCCGACGACTCTGTCAAAATGTTTACAGAAATGGAGTTGCTGTTCACTCAGCGGTTCGCAAGCGTTAGCGAACGCACCCCGATCACGGCATTGATCAATGCCAGAGTGAAACCGGGAGAGACATGGGTGCAGTATGCAATCCGGTGGCGGAACCTGTGGTCGAGATGCGAACAACGCATAGAAGAAACTCCTGCCGTGAGCATGTTCATGTGGACCCTTGACCCTCAGTCGACTATCTCCCAATTCATGATGTTCTTCAGGCCGACCACCTTCCAGGCCTTGATTGACAAGCTGTCCCAAATGGACCAGATGGGCTATAGGCCTTTCCCTTCAAAAGTAAATTTTCGGAATGAAAAAGGCAAAGGGAAAGCGACCTTTGTCGCCAACGCTCAGCAACAGCCGAGTAACCCGAGGCCATTTGTTCGTCAAAGTAACAAGCCGCGATCCCTCGATGAGAAGTTGAAACGTCCTTACTCATTTCCCAGGGATAAAACAAGGAGACTGTTCGAACTGGCAGTGTGCAACGGGCTCATCACTCTGTCAGATCCAAAACATCTGTCGCAACCGGGTGACGTTAACCGGCCTAACTATTGTCCCTACCACAAAGTAATGGGTCACCCACTCAAAGATTGCTATGTCTCCAAAGGCTGGATTGAGGATGAATACTAACAGGGCAAATTCGCGTTGTCTGACAACTGGAAGGTGGACCCGCTACAACCACATACTCAGAAAAAAATGGACACGTCTGGAGCATCATACTCTTTTATAGGGGAAGCTCCATGAGAAATTGTTCTTTCGGCAAAAACTAAAAGAATGCTGGAAGATCTTCAAACTTGTCCGACCTATGAACAATTGACCGAAACGTCGTTAAACTACTACAAACCCGCGATGTCCCCAGGCCGACGTGGTAAAAAAAAAGGTACGTCCACAAGAGAGATGGGCACGGATGAAAACCCGAAAGGGCTCCATGAGTAAAAATAGCAGAACTACCGGCGAGCTTATGAAAACCCGAAAGGGCGCAATCTCATTAAAAGGCACTTACAAGGTCCTCACGACCTTGCAAGGAGAAAATGCCTGCGTGAGATCCTTACGACTCACAAAGGAGTAACACACTTAGGGATCCTTACAATTCTTGAAGAGAAATTACACTTACGAGATCCTCACGACTCGTAAAGAGAATTCCCCTTTGAGACTCTCACGGCTCATAAGATTCAAAAGCTTTAAGCTACAGGGATCTGAACCTGTTCTTAAGCCGTCATACACCCCGATTATGCCCTACAAGGGGTTCAATATTGACCCTTATATATAATCCACGGGCACGAATAAACATTTCCCTAATAGAGTCCCACCAGCGACTAGGGATATGCTCACACGGTGAACAAACACTTGTAGGTCCTCTCGACTTGCAAGGAGAAAACACTCTTATAAGATCCTTACGACTTATAAGAGAACACACACTTAAGAATCCTCACGATCCTGTTCATATCAGATTTTTGCATTTTTATACTGCCCATTTTTAATCACATTACATATAAATATGTGCTTTTGATCCATGTCTGCTAAATAGTCGCAGGTTACAGGTTCTCAGATCGTTACAGTGAAATTCATGAAAACTCGCTACAAATGTGAGACTACGACCAACAATAGATGAATCCGTATGATGTCGCCTACCAGTTCAAGGAACAAATGGAAAATCATTAAACAGTTCAATGCACAAAGCACAAGGGCAGCACAAGATTTAAGATTTTAACGCGAAACTCAAGGCAAAAGTCCACATCATTCTTCACTGTTGAAAATCTGGAAGGAAATAGAAATGATTCTGAGAAACCAAGTAAAGAAAACAGAAGATAAAAGCAACACAGAAAAATCCTGAAGAGATGGGCCCAAGAACCCACCATATGGCCGCGGAACCGCGGCCAAAAAGGCCTTTCTGCCGCGGTCCCGCGGCCGTGCAATGCACGTGTCGGTGGGGTGTCGGTGCTTTGAATCGGTCTTTGGGGTTGTTTTGTAATTTCATGTATGGATCAGAATGTAAACCTAGGGTTTTTCCCATTTATAAATAGGAGGGCTCAAAACCAAATAAAGTGTGCCTCTTTTGGGTGCCTCTTTTGAGATGCCTCTTTTTAATTTCTAGATTAAATTTTAATTTCCTTGTAATCGTCAAGAGATCATCAATAAAGGTATTTTTTTCATCGTGCATTCTTTTATCTGAATTTAATTCTTGAATTTTTATCTGTCTTTTATTATCTGCAACTTAGATAGTCTTTTAAAATTATAAAAATGAATCTTATCATAATTACCCTAATGAGTGAGTAATACCTCACTTGTTAGGGTTAGGATTGGGAAGGTTTGAGAGAAGTAAATCTCTCTCTCTCTCTCCTTTCTTTGCCCATATAATTTTTATAATAGGACTCTATTTAAATTAACCACACACCGCTCACTACGGCACCCTATCCTTCAAGATAGCGGTGATTCCCTAGTTAGACCGGTTGTACTTGATTTAAATAGAGATTAGGGCTAAGAGTCAAGAAAGAACGGACAAGGACCAAAAGGAAGAAACTATGTTTCTTCCTAGTCGTGCTAATCCCTTTTGTTGACTATTACCCTAACACCTATATTCTTCATTAAGGCATTGAAAGCAGTGGGTAGAATCTCTTTTCCAAACTAATCTAATCCTAACCTTAGCAAGACTTTTAATCAATTTAATCTCATTCTTAGATCGTAAAACAAAACCCGACTTGATCGGATTAACTCGTTTGAATATAAAGAAAAGGAATCCATCTCCCTGTAGACCGACCCGTACTCAACCGGCTAGCTACCAAGCGACACCGTTATTGATTGCGGTATTCTATTCTTTGATTTTAAAAGCGCATGCACGCAAAATCTCATACCAATCAAATGGCGCCGTTGCCGGGGAGACGGTAGTCTCTTTCTTTGTGTAATTTCGGGTTAAAAAAATAAAAAATAAAAATTTTAAAATTATAAAAATTGAAAAATTTTAAAACAAAAATAAAATAAAATAAAATAAAATAAATTCATCTTGTTCTTTTTGAGAGGTATTGTGTGAATTGCGCAGGAAAAAAGATGGACTGATTCAGATCTGGAAAAAGCCAGTGAACAAATCAAAAAACAGAAAATCTGAACAGACAGAGGAGAATCACAACAGACAACAGAAAAATTTTGGAGATTCAAACCAACTTAACCACCGCGGAACCGCGGCGGATTCAAGCGTTTGACCGTTGAACCGCGGTCAATTGCTGACATCAGCACCCCAAAATTTTCTATAAGTATTTTTGTCTCCTCTCCTACCCTGAGCTCCACTGAAAATTTTTCCTGCAAGGTTCTTTGCGCAAAATCTTTCTCCCTCTCTGATAAATTGTTTATGTACAGGATTCTTTGCGCTACCAAATAAAAAATTTTGCAAGTGTTTTTTGTGTGTTTACTGCTTTGCATTTTTAAAACGGACTGTTAAGGGGCTATAACACCAATCCAGATTGGGTGGGGATTTCATTACCCTTCCTAAGACCCCAAAATTCACTAAAAGTATATGCATCACTCTTGAGCTAAATAAAAAATATCTAGACTCAGCCAATTAAGGACTGTCACGCTCATTAGGATAAAAGAAGGTTGTGGGCATTCAGTCGTTTATCTAAACCTGACTTTATGGTGCCTAGGATAGACAAGTAGGAAAGGTAATTTTAAAAGGCATGTCTCACGGTAATTCGTAAGCGGATCCCTCATTTCTTTACTTGTGCTTACCCGGTCAAAATTGGCGGTGAAGAGGCGATTCGAGAGATATCTCACAACTTGCCCTTTGGAACAGTTAGGAGAAGTCTAGTTGACTTAGGAGACCCTAACTCTAGGCTTGATTGTGCATGTATAAATTGTGATTGTTTGAAATTGTGCCGTAGTTCCGTACAAATTTTTGCATAACTCTTTCTAAAAAAAACACTTTCAAAAATTTCAAAACTCCAAAAACAAAGAATTATTTTTAAAATAAAAAAAAAAATCATCACATTCTTTTTCTTCTCCTTTCTCACATCATGGGTACCACACCTCGCAAAACTCTTGCCGAACTTTGGTACCCTCAACCAGACATTACTTCCTACGCGCATTGTTTTGGTCGAATTTCGGACGACCCCTCCATGCCTAAATTTTTTTTGAAAGATCGAATAGACGCGTTTAGGAGAAACAGTTGGACTCCGCAATCCACTTTGTATCAACCGTTTCAACATTCACCACCTTCTTACGTTGATACCCCTTTTGAGAGTCCGGTGGTAACTCCGAAAGCCATGTCTATTGCTGAACATATTGAACAATCTCGTAGCCGATCTTTCACTCCTTTCAACACTTCCAGTTCTTGGGATCAACAATTCCATTCACTTTTTTTATCCAAATGTTGATCCTAATACTGTCCAACCATTCAATTCCTATCCATCTTACCCAACTGTTGCACCTTCCCTAGATATTGTTTTTACACAGCCATTTGGGAGTTTCCAGAATCCAAACAACTTTGGATGTTTTACTGAAACCCATTCACAGCCCATATCTAGTCTGGAACAGTCGTTGGAAGATTTTATGGTAACGTCAAGACAACATATGATGGATCTGAATGCGTCCATGGCCGTCCTTATACAACCTAGTGACCCGGTAGCTAGTTGGAAACTAGCTCCAAATTTTCCAATGTATAATGAGGCGGTTGGACAGATTGAGAATTTGAGTGGTGAGAGTGAGCTGTACACACTTCCAAATCAAACCTACCTATCCCCAATTGAATCCCATAACTCCGGTTTTGAATGTCTATCAAGTATTCCAAATGATTCACCAGTTGAAGATAAAACGTCTAATGAGTTGTGCGACTTTGTAGTGTTTGATTTACCTGATTGTGAAGGGTCCCTTTCGAGTGAAATCACCACCAATCCTTTTGACCTTTACACCTCCACTCTAGAATCTGAATTGATTAATATCCTTGCTTTTGATGAGGTGTCTGAGAAATTTAATTTTCACTTGATCGAGGATATTGACGCTGGGAATATTTTGGATGATGAACCCATAAATTTGGATGAGTTTTTCTATCCAATTTATCATCCCGAGACATTAAATGTTTCTCCCGAGCTTCATATGCGTCTTGAATTTGATGAGAATTGCATGGATAAGCTAAATTTTGAGGAGAGTATTGAGGATAGTATTGAGGATGAACCAGTTTTGCTTGATGAGTCGGATTTTCTAATTCATCCTCCTGAACCTTTAACTGTTACACTTCCTAAATCAATCCCCTGCATCCTTTCTGTCGTTCCGACCGCGTAAGAAACCGTATCCCTTTCATTTTCAATGTCTGCTTTACCAAGTTCGACATACCCATGTTTTCTCACGAATCTTGAGGGATTTGATCTCATTTCTCAGTGGGTTGATAGATTAGCACAATCACTTTTTACACATCGGTCATTACAAATTGTGCTAATTTATACACTCCATCTCCACCCTCAAGTTCATATTCAACTTCTTTCTCGCACTTTCTCAGGTTGCTCTTCTATTCTTCCTATAATTTCAGTGAGTGTTGATGAATCACAATCCGATAATTCAAATTTGATCATTCCAGAAAGCCAACTTGATTTGGATACTTTTGAAAATGAGGTAGATGAGTTTTTTGAGTCTCTTACCTCTATAATTTTTGATAAATCAAGTATGATAAATTCTGGCACAAAACTTACTGATAGCAAAATGTTCAATTACATCGAGGAGAGTTTTGAAGAACTTTTTGCTGACGAACTTGCATTCCTAAACCACACGGATTTTGTGATTAATCAACCCCCACCTGAATAAGTCAAACCATCACCGTTTCTTTTTCCCTTTCGCCATTCTTCTCCTCCACCGAGACTGTATACTGCTTCTATCTCCACATGGTCTCGTGTGTTTCTCATTTCTTTTCTCTACACTCCATTCTTTCACCAACCACACCATTATAACGATAAAATTTTTGAATGGTTCTTGATACTGTGTTTTTTCTCCTCCCTAACTCTGAAGTTTAATGCTTCAACAGTGGAAATACTGTTTCACTTAAGTTTGGGGGGGGACCTTTTGTGTATATATATTTTGTTTTCTTTTTCTGTTAATAATAAATAAAATAAAAATAAAAATTAAAAAATTAAAAAAAATAAACAAACATGGGAGTGCCGACAATTTTGACCCTCTTGGTTGTTCCCTGATTAAAAATCAGGAAAAGAGCTTCAGAGGAAGCATCACGTGCTAGCACGTGACCAGCGGTCACGTGTTGGCATGTGACGTTTAAAGCAGCGGCACAGAGCAAGCGCAGAAGAGATTAAAGGGGTCACGTGCCCGCACGTGACTGGTTTTAAAAGCCCTGCTGTTCAACAGAATTAAATTCTGAATAAGATCATTTAAAGCTTTCTAAAATAGAGAAGAATTATATAAAACCGTTGGATTAAAAATCCGAGGGTGATTAAATATCACCAATTTATGGAAAAATCTTGAATATGGAAAGATTTCCCCTAAATCTCACCGGAATAACAAAGAAATATCTTTGGATTTAAAATCCAATGGTAAATAAAATTCATCTAATAATCTAAAGGCCCAGATCAATGATGAGAATAAATCAAATCTCTCAATAAACAAATCAAATCTTTTAATGAAAGATTCACTAAATAGATTGATTCTTTTCCTTCTCCTATAAATAGGTGCCAAGGGAGAGAGTTAAAAAAAGAGGGAGATAAACAGAGAGAGGTAGAGCCTTGGAATCTTAAAAATTCAGAGAGAAAAGAAAGAAGAATTTGATTCTCTACAAAGAAAAACCCCAGGTAAGAAAAGAAAGGGGGTAAAAGCTTCAAAAGGAGAATTTAATTCTCAATCCAAGAGTTTAACTCTCATAAAAGAAAAGAACTTAGTTCTTTCTCTGGTTGAAGATCTGCAAAGTGCACATCTTCCCATAAATTGAGAATTTAATTCTCATTGGGTTGAGATCCTGCCATGCAGATCTAAAATATAGAGGAGGAATTGAGTTTTGAGAATTTAATTCTCACAGAGTTATAGGAATTTAATTCCTTTGAGATAAAATTAGGATTTAACCCTATATTATAGGAATTTAATTCCTTCAAAATGAACAGAACTAGAGTTTAACCCTAATTGAGAACTTAATTCTCTCAAACTCACAGGAATTTAATTCCCTCAAAAAATTAGGATTTCACCCTATGCCGGAATTTAATTCTTTACATATATGGGGAATTTAATTCCTACAGAAAAGAAAGTAGGGTTTAACCCTGTCTAAGAATAGAATATAATTCTTCAAAAGAAAATAGGAATTTAATTCCTTTAAAGTTATTGCTAGGGTTTAACCCTATGAAGAATTTAATTCTTAAAAAGATGAACAGATCTTTAAACATGAAAAGAACCAGAGTCACGTGCTACCACGTGACCGCTGTAAAGATCCACAGAAAAGAACTTTGAGGCAATGCCTCACGTGCCCCACGTGACCCCTGAAGCGCACAAAGAAAAAGCAAAAGAAACAGAAGCTATGAGCGTTCTCACGTGCCCCATGTGACTTCTTGGCAAAAGCTCTAACAGATAAACACCCAAATTCTCATCACGTGACAGCACGTGATGCTCCAAAGTATTTAATACTTCTGGCAGAACAAAATAAAGGGAATCAGGGCGCTCTCACGTGTCCACACGTGACCTCTCTTTCTTTAGTGTTTAACACTAATTTGAAAACCCTGTTTCCAGTGTTTAACACTGATTTTCTTAGTGTTTAACACTAATTTGAAAACTCTGTTTTCAGTGTTTAACACTGATTTTCTTAGTGTTTAACACTAATTTGAAAACTCTGTTTTCAGTGCTTAACACTGATTTTTTTTTAGTGTTTAACACTAATTTGAAAACCCTATTTGCAGTGTTTAACATTATTACCTTCTGATGTTTGACACTACATCAAGAACTATATTTCCAGTGTTTAACACTGATCGTACTCTTAGTGTCTAACACTAGTTTAAGAAATCTGTCTCTAATGTTTAACACTTTTGATCTTTAGTGTTTAATACTACTCTTAGCCAAGTTGGCTGATTTTTCAGAGGCAAAGCCTCTTCTTCAATGGACCAACAGAGGGCCAATATTCCAAACATGATTGGACTTAGCCCAAGAAGGCCATAAGTCCTCAATCCAGACTCAATTGAGCCAATGTGCTCATAACCTAATAAATTGGTCTTGGTTCCAAATTGGACTACAGATCACTTAATCTACTTTGGTTTAAGGGTACATCTCTTCACTCCTTTGATACTTGTCGTTGTAATTCTTCAACGTCTTCAAAGAGGTGACGGGTCCCAACAACCACACATTGATACGGACCGTAGGGTCCTTAAACTCATAGACTATGATGTCCTTAACCTTGACCGTAATGTCATAAAACTAACGCCGGACAGTGGAGTCCTTAAATCCTCGGACTATGATGTCCTTAACCTTGACCGGGATGTCTTAAAACTAACAACGGACTATGATGTCCTTAACCTTGACCGTAATGTCTTAAAACTAACGCCGGACTGTGGAGTCCTTAAATCCTCGGACTATGATGTCCTTAAGCTTGACCGGGATGTCTTAAAACTAACAACGGACTATGATGTCCTTAACCTTGACCGTGATGTCTTAAAACTAACGCCGGACTGTAGAGTCCTTAAATCCTCGGACTATGATGTCCTTAACCTTGACCGGGATGTCTTAAAACTAACAACGGACTATGAGGTCCTTAACCTTGACCGTGACGTCTTAAAATTAACACCGGACTGTGGAGTCCTTAAATCCTCGGACTATGATGTCCTTAACCTTGACCGCAATGTCTTAAAACTAACATTGGACCGCAATGTCCTTAAACTATCTATTGACCGCAATGTCACTAAACTAAACAACAGGGCTCCCCTAATTGCTCTCTTGTTGGATCTAAACGATCCCGTTAAGTTGATCTTAGTCTAAAACTAGACTAACGTATCCTTAATAAACGTTTAAGTTGATCTTAGTCTCAAATGAGGCTAACGTATCCTTAAACTCAAACCCCCAAACCCAAATCTAAGATAATACGGATTTGGACTAGTCCACGCCCTACGGGCGACGACATAACTCAATCTCCGTATACAATCCACGGGCAACCAAACACAAAACAAACAAACACGACACGAAGTGACCATCTGGAGAAAGAGAAAGTTGTTACCGCAATGCGGTAGCGTAATTAACTGCAGGGGCTTGCGCCTACAGGGAAAAGCGTCCCCACAATCAAAAACCCCTCAAGCGAGGGGGAATCTGACGAAGTCTGCTACATCGGACGCATCCGTTTAAACCTTCGATACATGGTGCCATAAATCAACTTGGCATCTTCGGAAAGGTGGACGGATAGCACCTATTAGCATCTGCCCCGAATCTCAGGCAAGACATCTCTTAGTCGTCGCGCCGTCTTTCGGAGGGGAACATTGGTGTAGCCTGACAGTAAGGACACTGTCAAGTTTAAGTTTGGGGGTGTGTTCGGTAAGCTTTCCTCCTTCGTATTCATGTGTATATTTTTGCATACTTATTTTAAAATCCATAAAAATCAAAAATTTAAAAAAAAATTATAAAAATCGAAAAGTTCAACTTTGGCCATATTTGACTTAAGTTTGACAAGACGGTTAACTAGCCAGAAAAAACTAGATTCTAAATTTAGTGAATTAAAAACCCTAAAAATAATCATTTTTAAAGTTTAACGGTAGAAAATATATGTCCTTGTAGTTTATTTAGAAATAGGCAAATTTTGAATTCAGTTCTTGGGCTAAGTCAAAATAAGGGAAGAGTATAGAAATTTTTATTGAAGTGTAAGTCTGAAAAATAATTCCGAACGTTTAGTCTAAATTCTGAAAATATATACCCTACAACTCGCACATACACGCATCTTGAAACTTGGAATAGTAGAGGATACCTTGAATTGCTCTTGTCTAAAATCCTTAGTATGAGAAAAAAATCAAATAAAAGTATAAGTGTGAATAAAGAGATATAAAAAAAATGAATACTGGTTTTGTAATTACTTAAGGCTGCGTAAAATAAAAATATATAGCGAGGGTGCTTTATCACCTAGTGCCTTAGACCAACTGGTTTGGGAGTCACTGCTAAAGCCTTAGGTATTACAAAACGAGGAATTACGCCTTAATGGGCAAACACATTTTGTAATCGATCGTTAGTACCTCAAGAAGTATTAATGATCGCATGAAGGATGTGTGAGCAATTTCATCTAAAATTCACCAACTAAAAGTACTTTGGACAATAGACAAGAGTATGA
Organism: Agapanthus africanus; assembly: GCA_030015575.1. Taxonomy (NCBI): domain Eukaryota; kingdom Viridiplantae; phylum Streptophyta; class Magnoliopsida; order Asparagales; family Amaryllidaceae; genus Agapanthus; species Agapanthus africanus. Next base: position 11,148,989 of record CM057344.1, on the reverse strand, counting down.
TAGCTTGAATTGAATTTCCAAGTATAGGGGTGATACATACACACACGTAGGGGTATATGATTGGGGTTTGAATAAGAGATATGAATGAAAAATAGGACTTATATCTTCAGTGGAGATGATAAAAATTTCTAAGTTGAGATGGAACCTTAGAAGGAAAATTCAAGAGATGCTAAAAGCTAAATAAATTTACAGAACATATACAATCTTAAGTTAAATGATAAGTGAGTGTGAAAAATACGGGTTGATGATTTCTAAGTTGAAGATAATAGAATTTCTTGCTAGAACACCGAATTGAAGAATGAAAATCAATAGGCCAAATTGATCGAATTTTGTGGGTAGTATCCGCTAAAAACCCTCAGGAGACAACACTCCTCCTACTAGGGACACGTAAAGATTTAACGGCTTGTTGCACGAGCTCAGTGCAATCGCGATTCCCTGCGAAAGTGAGGTTAGGTTTTTTCGAGAATAAAATTGGATTTTCTCGGGACGAGCAAAAGATAAGTTTGGGGGTATTTGTTCATATCAGATTTTTGCATTTTTATACCGCCCATTCTTAATCACATTATATATAAATAGATGCTTTTAATCCATATCTGCTAAATAGTTGCAGGTTACAGATTTTCAGATCGTTACAGTGAAATTCATGAAAAGTCGCTACAAATGTGAGACTACGACCAACAATAGATGAATCCGTATGATACCGCCTACCAGTTCAAGGAACAAATGGAAAATCATTAGACAGTTCAATGCACAAAGCACAAGGGCAGCACAAGATTCAAGTCTTTAACGCGAAACTCAAGGCAAAAGTCCACATCATTCTTCACTGTTGAAAATCTGGAAGGAAATAGAAGTGATTTTGAGAAACCAAGTAAAGAAAACAGAAGATAAAAGCAACACAGAGAAACCCTGAAGAGATGGGCCCAAGAACCCACCATATGGCCGCGGAACCGCGGCCTAAAAGGCCTTTCTGCCGCAGTTCCGCGGCCGTGCAATGCATGTGTCGGTGGGGTGTCGGTGCTTTGACTCGGTCTTTGGGGTTGTTTTGTAATTTCATGTATGGATCAGAATGTAAACCTGAGTTTTTCCCATCTATAAATAGGAGGGCTCAAAGCCAAATAAAATGTGCCTCTTTTGGGTGTCTTTTTTGAGATGCCTCTTTTTAATTTCTAGATTAAATTTTAATTTCCTTGTAATCGTCAAGAGGTCATCAATAAAGGTATTTTTTATCGTGCATTCTTTTATCTGAATTTAATTCCTGAATTTTTATCTGTCTTTTATTATCTGCAATTTAGATAGTCTTTTAAAATTATAAAAATGAATCTTATCATAACTTTCCTAATGAGTGAGTAATTCCTCACTTGTTAGGGTTAGGATTGGGAAGGTTTGAGAGAAGTAAATCTCTTTCTCTCCTTTCTTTGCCCATATAATTTTTATAATAGGACTCTATTTAAATTAACCACACATCGCTCACTACGGCACCCTATCCTTCAAGATAGCGGTGATTCCCTAGTTAGACCGGTTGTGGTTAATTTAAATAGAGGTTATGGCTAAGAGTCAAGAAAGAACAGACAAGGACCAAAAAGAAGAAACTAAGTTTCTTCCTAGTCGTGCTAATCCCCTTTGTTTACTATTACCCTAACACCTATATTCTTCATTAGGACATTGAAAGCAGTGGGTAGAATTCATTTTCCAAACTAACCTAATCCTAACCCTAGCAAGACTTTTAATCAATTTAATCTCATTCTTACATCGTAAAACAAAACCCGACTTGATCGGATTAACTCGTTAGAACATAAAGAAAAGGAATCTATCTCCCTGTGGACCGACCCGTACTCAACCGGCTAGCTACCAAGTGACACCGTTATTGATTGCGGTATTCTATTATTTGATTTTAAAAGCGCACACACGCAAAATCTCATACCAATCAGATCCCTAAGGAGAAAATACACCTACGAGATCCTCTCGACTCGTAGGGAGAAACACCTTTATGAGACCCTTACGGCTCACAAAGTCCAAAGCCTTAGTCGACAGGATCCTAACCATGTTTGCTAAGCCACCTTTGTTTAAATCGGCAGAGGCAAGTGATGATTCGCTCCTGGCAATATTCCAGTCGCAGCGATGCTAATGCTACGATTGGCACTAGATTCCAAGTTCCATACTCGCGGCGAAAAGTCAGCGAGCCATAAATGCATATGAAATAGTCGAAATGATAGGGCAACTTGCAACAAAATCAGCAAGTAAAATATATGCATACAGAAATAGCCGAAATGATTGGGCAACTAGAAATAAAAAGCAGCGAGTAAAATGAAAAATAGCCGAAATGATTGGGCAATCGCGACTTTCGCGATATAAAAAGCTGAAATAATAGAGCATCGCGGAAAGAAATAAAAAAAATGAAACTTTTGCCCAGCAGGTAAGTCCATACTGACCCCTGTATACAATCCATGGGCATAAACAAAAAGGGGACCACATTTCCTCACCAGACCTTGTCAAAAAGAGATTCAGATCTTGACGGCGACAACTACATCCCAGAAGAACAACAACGGCGTTACTCCTCATTCCAGCAGGATTCGGACGCGACGTCAACAAAGCGGAGCCACAGTAAAGTCCTAGTTCCAGGACTCTACGGTCCACAGACAACAAGAGTCAACCAATGACCTCCCCGCCGGATCAACGCTCCGTCTCGGAAACAGGTTAGCCAACCCCAGGGAAATCAGTGTCCTTGGAAAAAACCTCGATTCAGGGAAATCAACATCCTTGAAGAGAGCATCTCGATTCGCGTCGACCCGCAAAGAAATCAGTGTCTTTGCAGGAATATCTCGATTTGTCTCAACTCCGAGGAAATCAGCATCCTTAGCAAAACCTCGATTCAGGAAAATCAGCGTCCTTGACGAGAGCATCTCGATTCACGTTGACCCGTAAGGAAATCAGTATCTTTGCAGGAATACCTCGATTTGTCTCAACTCTGAGAAAATCAGCGTCCTTGGCAAAAACCTTGACTCAAGGAAATCAGCGTCCTTGACGAGAGCATCTCGATTCGCGTCGACTCGCAGAGAAAACAGTGTCTCTGCAGGAATATACGACGTCAGCAAAACGGAGCCATGGCAGAGTCCCTAGTTCCAAGTCTCGACGGCCACTTTTACAGCCTGGAGACCCACAACAGCGTTCCTCCTCATTCTAACAGGATGCAGATGCGACGTCAATAAACGACCCCAGGGCCAAAACCCCGGAACCATGGCAAAGTCCCCTAGTTCCAAATCTCGACGGTTCACAGACAGCTTAGAGATCAACAACAACATTCTTCCTCCCTCCAACAGGACACGGACGCGACACTACCAATCGGAGCCACGGCAAAGTCCCCTAGTTCCAAATCTCGACGGTTCACAGACAACCCAGAGACAACCTCGACATTCAACACAATATTGCAGACACAATGTCAACTAACGAATCCAAGAAAAATCCCTCGCTTCAAGGTCTTGACGGCAACTCAAATGAGACGTAAAAAGACTATCGGAGATCATCCCACACCAGCGCGGAATGGTCATGACTCATCGGGGCTCCCAAACTGAGCCTAACCTCAAGTAAAAAGCGACATGGAATATCCCTAATGCTTACTCTTTCGATGGTAATATCACCTGGAAGATTACTTGGACGTCTTGTCCAGCCCCCGAAGGGATCAGAGACAAGACAGTCGCGGGGTTACTCGAACAGCAAGATTGTGCGTCAAGGAATACACCAACCAACGCGACGGTGCGACGAGTAAAAAACCCTAGTACCACAGACCCTAACGAACTTCTATTAGCAGGAGTTAACTGTGACGTTAGGAAATCCTTGCGAGAACTTTTCGATTCGTCTCGACTCGTGGGGAAAATAATGTTCCTACGAGAACTTCTCGACTCGTCTCGACTCGTAGGGAAAAGTCTTAGGCAATGGGGATAAGGACCTGTTTCCTAAACACTGGGGCCCTGCAGGTCAGTCAAAGATGGATTATTGCATACTATTCACGGGCCACACTCCTCAAAATCGAATATCGACAAGGAGGGAAACAATCACTTACATGTCCTCTCTACTTGTAAGGGAGAAAATTCTCTTGTGAGATCCTTACGACTCTTAAGAGAAAAACACATTTAGGAATCCTCCCGATCCCTAAGGAGAAAATTACACCGACAGGCTCCTCTTGACTCGTAGGGAGAAAAATCTTCATGAGATCCTCACGGCTCATAAAGTTGGAAAGCCTTAGGAGGCAGATCTGAATCTGACTCCTAAGCCATCGCTGCCCTGCAAGAAGATCAAGGTAGATTATCTACAAAACGCATCTGCTGAAAAGGGACACATCACCATGAAACAAAATATGTCTTTTATTCATGAATCAAAATGAATACAAAGTATAATCTATAAAAGAATAAAAAAATACTCTCATTCAGGAGTATGTACAAAAGGAGAATAAAAAAACATATACATTGTCTTCAAGCCGGTGGACGATTTAATAGATTCGTCAGTTCATCCTTCTTCCGTTGGGTCTCGGCCTCATAATTTGTTATCGCTATGAGACGGGCCTCTGCTTGAGACTGTTGGGCCTGGTACGAGACAAGCCGACTTTCAAGCTCCTTTTCGGTAACTTTGTGAGCTTTGATCATCTCGCGAGTAAAAACAACGGCTTTATCAATAGCTACCATCTCCCTGATAGCTTCTTGAATCACTCTTCAAAGTTCATATGCACGAGTGGTCTTGGCTGTGAGTTCAGCTTGAAGTTCCCCCAGCGCATTGGAAGCCAGTTCCCTCTCCGAAAATTTTCGGTTGAGCCTCTTCTCGCATAACTGCAAATTTGCGGCGCACCGTTCGACCAGCCCCCGCAAGCTCATCTTTGCAGCCACAACCTCTGAAGGAAGGCGCATGTACTCAAGACTATGTAAACAAGCCTCCACCCTACGACAAAACTCAACCCAGACATGCACCAGTATTTCAGCATGGTAAGCAGCAAGAAAGGGGAGAGAAATGTTGGCTTCGGCAGCAAATTCTTCGGTTGTGAGCGAGCTACCAGCACGAAGGTCTTCGATGAGAGCTGACAAAGAATGAAGGCTTAGCTTCGCCATTCGTTCAAATGCGCGTAGAGAATAAGGGCCGGGCGGCATAATAATGCGAGATTCCAGCGGGGTAGGAACATGCAAAACTGTTAAGATTCATAAAAAAAGTCAGCGAGATTTGCAAACAAAGAGCAGATAGAACAGCGTTGAAACCTTACTTACCCACAGTCATGCGAGAAGGGTCTAAAAGATCTCCAGGCCCGTCAAGGATCTCAACTTCGTCGTCAGCTTCCAGAACTACAGAAGACATCGGCATTATTATACAAAATAATAATAATACCATCAGGAGGATAAATAACACTAATCTTGCCAAGAAGAAAGGTCGATGCGTTGAGGGAATATTGCCTGCGGAGCGGCCATCTCGAGTAAACACTGAAAAGATCTTCTGGGAGACAGATCAGCGATAGACGCCGCCAATCCGCGTAACTCTGAAAAAACGGAAGGATTCAGATAATGAAGAGATCATCAAAACAAAAGATAGAAGAATACCTTCGATGCTCCTCCCGCTTTGAACTGGAGGGATAGCAGCTTCGACAGCCTCCTCCATGCCCTCAGATACATCATCGGGGACATGGGCCGGTATAACAGCATCCAGTTGAGGAGCAGTGGCCACCGCTTCAGGCTTCAATGAAAGGACGGCGGCCTCAACTGCCTGTTCCACCATCTCCATGCCATCACCAGAAAAGTCCATTAAATCCACTGTCAGAGGGGACACCTCTTCAGGGTGAACGAGCACAAGGGGAATAGAAACCACCAACGGAAGCTCCGCGGCAGGAATAACAATTGTAGCAACCCCCTCCACACCTACTGAAGTCTCATCGGGGATATTTATAGAGTCCACAGTCAAGGCACGACTCAAGTTCAGATTTTCTGCCATGGCTGAAGCCCCTACAAAAGTTTTACGAAGATAAGAAGACATAAAAAGCGAAACAAATTACTTGCCAAAGGAAAAATACATAAATCATGCATACCGATACGCCATGATGCCTCTAATATGGCTTTTTCAAGCCGGCGTTCCTTCCTGAGGAGGTATGCTCGCCGGGGTTCAAATGTGGATTCGTGGCCACCGGTCTACAATGATAATTCATCTTCGGAAGTGGCTGAGATAGGCTGTTTAAGGGCTATCTCGCCTCCCTCTTCCAGAGGACCTATAAATATTTGCCGTATTGATGGCGGATCTTCGTAGAATATGACGGCAGGATAAGGGCTCTTTGGGACGCATACGTTTTCGGTCTCGTCCTGAGAACTCCTTATACCCTCAGCCAATTGTGCGGCTTCCTCGGCGGACGAACATGGAAAAAGAAGACCATCATCCGTCTCTTGCATAGATATTGGTTCGTCTTGAATGATAGGATCGGATTCCGTTAAAAAGTCAAGCAGACCGGTGACTGTCTTCTTCCTCCGCTTCGATCCGGAACTGGCACTGGAAGAGGATCGTTTCCTTCCTCTCGGTGCTTTGGTGCGACGTTGACCCACTTCGCCTTCAGTATCCTCTCTTAGCGGCGCTACCGATGATGACACTGCCATTGCTGACGCCGCAGTGATAAAACTGCTACTGGCGCCTTATCAGAAGCCCATGTCTGAGCTCTAGTGCGTATCGGCATGCCAACTGTGGGAGGAGTCAGGCCCGCGTCCACCGCCTCAGGAATAAGTAAGGCGCCAATACCCCTCAAGGGAGGGTGAACCGTTGTCCACGGTCGTGGCGGGACTCCCATAGCTTGGAGCGGGGCGGGAGCTCTATGTCCAAAAAGTATCCTCCTCTCCTCGGCAATAATGGGACTAACTCGGTGGCGGTACCAACCCGTAAAAGCCCCCACACACCTTGGAATGTAGTCGGCCTCAGGGATCATGAAGTGAGAACCGGTGTTCAGTGATTTGATCTCAAAAACTATCTATTAACCGCAATCAAGAACGGCGTCGCTTGTAGCTAGCCGGTGAGTACGGGTGGGTCCACAGGGATGTTGTGAATTTCCTAATCGCTCTTACGAGTTAATTCCAAACGGTGTGAATGGATTAATTAAATCTAAAAACTAAATTAATCTAGGGCAATTGAATTAAAGATCTAACTATCTAACTAAGGCAAGGAATTAAATTTAATCTAGGGCAGAGAATGAAAAATTATCTAGGGCGAGAATTGAAATCTAAACTAGGGCAATTAAATAAATCTACTTACTTTACAGATGGCTCTCTCCAAACATTTACACAGGGTTGTCAGATCTGAATAGATGATATGAAAAGAGGCATCGATGCTCTCCAAAAGATTTCTAAATTTTATTCATAAAAAGAGGCATGAGGGAGGCATAGGCTTTACAATGATTTGGGTTCCTATTTATAGAGGATAGGAAACCCTAGGTTACAATTGATTCGCATGTCTACATTTACTAAAATACCCATAGGAAGACCTAGTCAAAGTAGACTCCAAGTTATGGTAAAATTTCCAACTCATAAATTCTTGTGTAGCATCTGGTAATTTTGGGCTTTCTATTTATTTGGTTCTTTTCTTCATTTGGCTTCTAGATATTCTCCAGATCTTCCAGTGAATACTTGTAGTGGACTTTAACCGTTCGCTTTGTAATCTTGCACCTTGCATTGCCTTGTACTTTGTGAATTTTATCTTTGATGTAGGCTTGATCAAGAGTCTTTTGTTTGTTGGTCAAAGTCCACTTTTGCATCGTCTTTTCATCGTTTTCACTGTTTTCTGTCCAAGAACCTGTAACCTGTAATATGTAGCAGACATGCGTCAAAAGCACCTGTTTATTTATTAAACGAATAAGAATGGGGAATATAATAATACAATATTATGGTGTGAACAAATACCCCCAAACTTATCTTTTGCTCGTCCTCGAGCAAACCTAGTTTTATTCTCTACAAAAACCTAACCGCACTTTCGCAGGGAAACGCGATTGTACTGAGCTCGTGCAACAAGTCGTTAAACCTCTAGGTGTCCCTAGTAGGAGGAGTGTTGCCTCCTGAGGGTTTTCAGCGGATACTACCCACAAAATCCTATCAATTAGGCCTATTAACTTTTATTCTCCAATTAGGTTTTCTAACAAGGAATTCTATCATCGTCGACTCGTAAATTATCCACCCATATTCTTCACACTTCCTCATCATTTAACTTAAGATTATATATGTTTTATAGAGTTACTTAGCTTTCGGCATCTCTTAAGTTTCCTTCTAGGGTTCCATCTCCACTTAGGAATTTTTATCAACTCTATTAAAGATACAAGTTCTATTCTTCATTCTTCTCTCTTATCTAAATTCCAATCACATATCTCTACATGTGTGTATATATCACCCCTACACTTGGAAATTCAAATCAAGCAATCATACTCTTGTCCGTTGTCCAAAGTACTTATTAATTGGTGAATTTTTAATTGAATTTTGCTTACACATCCTTCATGCGACCGTTAATACTTCTTGAGGTACCAACGACCGATTACAAAATGCGTTTGCACTTTAAAGCATAATTCCTAGTTTGCAACACCTAAGGTTTTTAGCAGTGACTCCCAAACCAGTTGGTCTAAGTCACTAGGTGATGAAGCACCCTCGCTAAATATTTTTCTATTTTTGCAGCCTCAAGTAATCACAAAAACCAGTGTTCATTTTTTTCTTTTATTCACACTTGTATTTTTTTTCCTTCGTACTAAGGACTTTAGACAAGAGCATTTCAAGGTCTCTTCTACTATTCCAAGTTTCAAGGTGCGTGTTTGTGCAATTTGTAGGGTATACATTTTCAGAATCTAGACTTAAGCTGGGAATTATTTTTCAAACTTATACTCTAATAAAATATCAATACTTTTCCTTTGTTTCGACTTAGCCCAAAAAGTTAACTCAAAATTTGTCTATTTCTAAATAAACTATAAAGACATATACTTTCTACCGTTAAATTTTAAGGAAGGTTATTTTTAGAGTTTTTAATTTACTAAATCTAAGATCTAGTTGTTCCTAACCAGTTAACCTATCTGTCAAACTCAAGTCAAATACGGCCAAAATTGAATACATTAATTTTTATAATTTTTGAAATTTTTCAATTTTTTATGGGTTTTAAAATAAGTATGCAAATGCAAAAATGTACATATGAATGCGAAGGAAGAAGACTTACCGAGCATACCCCCAAACTTAAACTTGACAGTGTCCTCACTGTAATGCTACACCAAGAGGGTCAAAATTGTCGGCACTCCCCTGTTTATTTATTTATAAATTTTTTTTTTAATATTTTTTAATGTTTTGAATTTTTTTTTAGTTTTTATAGAAAAAGAAAACAAAAAATATATATACATATATACAACAAGGTCCTCCCCAAACTAAACAAGGCCTTACACAAGCCAAAGATTAGCACCAACCATTCAAAAATTTTATCGTGATAATGGCAGGGTTGGTGAAAGAATGGGGTGTAAAGGAAAGAGATGATAAGCACACGAGACCGTGTGGGAAGAAAGGTAGAATATAGTCTCGGTGGGGGAGAAGAATGGCGGAAAAAAGAAAGAAGTGTAGTTCAATCTTGAGGGTGTAAATCGAGTGAATAAATTAGCGCAATTTGTGATGACCGATGTGTTAAAAGCGATTGTGCTAACCTATTAACCCGTCGAGAAATGGGGTCAAATCCCTCAAGATTCACAAGAAAGAATGGGTACGCCGAACTTGGTATTGGAAATGAAAGCGTAACAGTCTCTTGTACGGTCGGAACGATAGAAAGGACGAAAGGGAGTGAATTAGGGATAGTCTCATTCTCACCGTAGTAAACTGTCTCGAATTTGAAAGATTCTATCAATGGTTCGAAACGACTGTAAGCAACCGAGTCTGATGGTTCAACTAACTCATCTGAAAATTCAAAGGACTCAAACTCGGACGATGAGTCATCAACATTGTCCGAAAAAGTGAAACACTCGTAAGTGTTATCGGCTGTGAGAACTGTGTCAGATTCAAAGAAAAATTGTTCAAGCTCACAGTCTTCAAGCGTGATATTAGGCGTGGTCGGAACGATGGAAAGGAGGGAGGGTGATATAACAGTTAAAGGTTCGGGAGGATGAATTGGAAAATCCGACACATCAAACAAAAATGGTTCAGCCTCAATATTATCCTCAAGACTCTCCTCAATACTATCCTCATAATTCTCCTCAAAATTTAGCTTATCCATGCCATTATCATCAAAATCAAGACGCATATGAAGTTCGGGAGAAACAATTAATGACTCAGGATGATGAATTGGACATAAAATTTCAATCAAATCGACAGGTTCATCATCCGAAATATTCCCAGCGTCTATATCCTCAATCAAGTGAAAATCAATTTTTTCTGACACCTCCTCAAAAGCATGGATATTTATCAATTTAGGTTCTAGAGTGGAGGTGTAAAGTTCGAAAGGATTAAGTGTGGTTTCACTCAAAAGTGGTTCTTCACAATCTGGTAAATCAAGCACTACAAAGTCACACAACTCGTTAGATATTTTGTTTGTAACTTGTGAATCATTTGGGACAATCGATGAAAAACCGGAGTTGTGGGCTTCAATTGGGTATGGGTAGGTTTGATTTGTAAATCCTCTCAAATTTGCACTCTGTCCAACCGCCTCCTCATACATTGAAAAATTTGAAGCTAGTTGGAAACTAGCTACCGGTTCACTAGGTTGCAGAAGGGCGGCAATGGACGCATCCACATTCCTAACCATTTTGTTTGTTGCTGAGATATAAGCTTCCAACGACTGTTCCAAACTAGACATGGGTTGGGAAGGGGTTTCGGTAAAAGATTCGAAATTGTTTGGATACGTGAAACTCTCAAATGGCTGTGTAGAATCAATGTCTAGTGAAGGTGGGACAGTCGGGTAAGACTGGTAGGAATTAGATGGTTGGACAGGAGTAGGGTTAACATATGGATAAAAAGGTGAATGGACTTGTTGATCCCTAGAACTAGATGTGTTGAGAGGGGTGAAAGATCGGCTACGAGATTGAGCAATATGCTCAGCAATGGACATCGGTTTAGGAGTTACATCAGGATTTGGAAAAGTGGTGTCAACGTACGAAGGTGGTAAAGGTGGATATGGTTGACACAAAGTGGGTTGCAACGTCGAACTGTTTCTCCTAAACGCTTCTATTTGATCTTCCAAAGAAATTTTGGGCACGGAAGGATCTTCCTTAAATCGACCAAAACAATTGACGTACGAGGCAAAGTTAGGTTCGGGATACCAAAGTTCGGAAAGTGATTTATGATGTGGGGTACCCATGATGTAAGAAAGAGAAGAGAAAGAAGGCAGGTGGTGCAAGGATTTCTTAGCGGCAAAATTTGCAAGTTTTTTATAAAAGATTTTTCCTGTTTCCTCTTTTTTTTATTTGGAACTGTTTGCAAATTTTTTATTTTTTTTTTGATAAAGGGCTAAGACACACTTTCGATCAACCAAAAATGCACAATCAGACCTAGATCTAGGATCACCTAGGTCAGCTAGACAGCTCCTAACTGTTCCAAAGGGCTAGAGATAGGACCTCAAACTGCCTCTTTACCGCCAATTGCGGCCAGGTAAGTGCCAGGTAAGTGGGAAGGAACCACAGTAGTGGGCCTAATTAATAACCACTAGCCTTTGACACACTTTCCTAGACACCGCAAAGTCAGGTTAGGATAAACGGTCGATGCCTATAACTAGTCCTCTGTCCTATTGAGCTCGAAGTCCTTAGGGCTGAGTCTAGTATTTTTTTAATTAAAGATTGGTCAATGCAAATGCCTTGTGTGATTTCTGGGGTCCTGGGAAGGGTGATGAAATCCCCACCCAATCTGAATTGGTCAAAAGCCCCTTAAAGTCCGATTAAAGACATGCAAAAAAGTAAATTACTTGCAATCAAAGATTTTTATTTTATGCGCAGCGCAAAGAATCCTGCACAAGATTTGTTATTGGAAGGGGGAAGATTTTTTAAGCGCAAAAAATCCTGCAGGAGATTTTTCAAAGGAGATATCAGAGATTTGCAGAGGAGGAGATCAGAAGACTTACAGTTTTTTTTAGTGAACCGCAGAGGAAGTTTGGGGATCTGATCCGCTGAGATGACCGCGGAACCGCCGCCCGAAGCCACCAACTACCGCGGATCCGCCGCAAGGCGATGACGTCAGCAGGCGATTTTTTTTTTTGCTCTCCAGATCTCAGCGGTTCTTCTTGTTGACTCGGTCCTCCAAATTTCTTCTGTTATCTGTTGTGATATTCTTCTGTTTGTTCGGATTTGATATTTGCTGTTTTGATCTCTGGAGATTTCCAGATCCGAACTTGATTGTAGATCCTGCAAAATTCAAACAAAGATACCCTTCACAAAATAACAAAATGATAAATTTTTATATTTTTTTGATTTTTCAGTTTTTTATGATTTTTCAATTTTAGATTAACCCGAAATTGTAAAAAGGAAATAACACGCCATCCCCGGCAACGGCGCCATTTGATTTGAGAGATTTTATTCTATCTATTGTTACTCCATTGTTACCATCTATTGTTTCACCTCCTAAACTCGAACTAAAGATTTTGCCGTCGCACCTAAAATATGCTTATCTAGGTGATAATGAGACCTTACCCGTTATCATATCGGCCTCTCTAGCTCTTGAGCAAGAGAAGGCCCTTTTAATGGTCTTACATAATAATCGGCAAGATTTTGGCTGGTCTATGGCGGACATCAAGGGGATTAGTCCCCTCATAGTCGAACATCATATACACTTGATGGATGATGCCAAGCCGGCAAGGGATCCACAAAGACGCCTCAACCCTATTATGAAAGAGGCTGTTAAGAAGGAGATTGTTAAATGTCTTGATAGCGGTATCATTTACCCTATCTTGGATAGCCAATGGGTTAGCCCCATTCATGTTGTGCCAAAGAAATCAGGCATCACGGTCATTACCAATGAGGCAAATGAGTTAATTCCCACTCGCACCCAAACTGGGTGGCGAGTTTGCATAGACTATAGAAAACTCAATGCCGCGACAAGGAAAGACCACTTTCCTTTACCTTTCATTGACCAAATGCTCGAACGATTGGCAGGGCACGAGTTCTACTGCTTTTTAGATGGCTATTCCGGTTATAACCAAGTCCCCATAGCCAAAGAGGATCAAGACAAGACCATATTTACTTGTCCCTTTGGCACTTTTGCTTATCGTCGCATGCTTTTTGGGTTATGCAATGCACCCGCGACATTTCAGCGGTATATGATGGGGATCTTTTCAGACATGGTTGAAAAGTTCTTGGAGATCTTTATGGATGATTTCTCCATTTTTGGTGACTCCTTCGGCGAGTGTTTACGACATCTTGACGCAGTTCTTACCCGCTGTAGGGATAAGAACCTAATTTTGAATTGGGAGAAGTGCCACTTTATGGTACGAGAAGGCATTGTCTTAGGACATGTCATCTCACAAAACGGCATAGAGGTTGATAGAGCCAAAATTGAAGTCATTTCTAATCTTCCTCCTCCTAAATGCGTCAAAGACATCCGAGCTTTTCTTGGCCACGCCGGTTTTTATAGACGGTTCATCAAGGATTTTAGCAAAATTGCTAGACCTTTGACTCCCTTATTGGCTAAGGACACAACCTTTGATTTTGACTCAACTTGCATGGAAGCATTCGAGTCTTTGAAACACTCTCTCATTTCTGCGCCCATTCTTTCATCTCCAGACTGGACGCATCCTTTCGAAATTATGTGCGACGTATCAGATTTTGCCATTGGTGCTGTTCTTGGACAGCACATTAATAAAATGCCGCACGTGATTTATTACGCTAGCCGTACATTAAATGAGGCCCAACTAAACTACACAACAACAGAGAAAGAGTTTTTAGCAGTTGTGTTTACACTTGAAAAATTTCGGCCTTATTTAATCAGCTCTCCAGTCATTGTATATACGGATCATTCAGCTCTTCGCCACCTTTTTGCGAAGAAGGATGCTAAATCGAGGCTAATACGTTGGATCCTCCTGCTACAAGAGTTTGACCTTGTCATAAGGGACAAAAAAGGATGTGAAAACGTAGTGGCAGATCACCTTTCACGACTTCCTTCTTCGCCTATGCTTGAACTTCCTATCACTGATGTTTTTCCCGATGAGCAACTCTTGACCGTTTCTTGCGAACCATGGTTCGCTGATATCGTTAACTACTTAGCCACCGGCTTGATACCTAAAGATTGGTCGAAACAGGATAAACTTCGATTCTTGTCCCAAGTAAAGCATTTTTACTGGGATGAACCTTATCTTTTTAAATACTGTTCTGACCAAATCATTCGTCGGTGTGTACAGGAAAATGAGGTTAAGAGTGTGCTGTCTTTTTGCCACGATCAAGCATGTGGCGGGCACTTTGGCCCAAAGAAGACAGCCAAAAAAATCTTGCAGTGTGGTTTCTATTGGCCACGACTCTTTAAGGATGCAAATGAATACTGCAAGACTTGCTCCCGGTGCCAACACTTGGGCCGGATATCGCAGAGAAACGAAATGCCGCTCCAACCAATTTTGGTTGTGGATGTTTTTTATGTTTGGGGTATAGACTTCATGGGACCATTTCCCAATTATTTTGGGAATGTTTATATTCTTTTGGTTGTTGACTACGTGTCCAAGTGGGTCGAGGTTGTGCCTAGCCGAACGAATGACAATAAGGTTGTCGTTCGATTTCTTAAAGAACACATCTTTTCTCGATTTGGGCACCCTTGAGCGATAATAAGTGATAATGGTTCTCACTTTTGCAATAGGACTTTCGAGTCCTTAATGCGCAAATATTCTATTACCCACAAGCTGTCAACACCATACCATCCCCAAACATGTGGGCAAGCCGAGATTTCAAATCGGCAAATCAAGCAAATCTTGGAGAAAACGGTTTCTAAAAACCGTAAAGATTGGTCACTCAAATTGATCGATGCACTATGGGCTTTCCGTACTGCATACAAGACCGATCTCGGTATGTCTCCATACTGGCTTGTGTACGGGAAGTCTTGCCACCTCCCAGTAGAGATTGAGCATAAGGCATTTTGGGCTATTAAAGAGTTGAATCTATCATTAGGAGATGCGGGCAGAATCGAAAGCTGCAGTTGAATGAACTAGAAGAGCTGCGGGATGAGGCATATGATAATGCCGTAATTGCTAAAAACCGAACTAAGGTGTTCCACGATAAACACCTTTTGCGAAAAACATTTAAACCTGGTCAACAGGTTTTACTCTATGATACTCGGTTACATTATCATCCCGGCAAGCTCCGTTCTAGGTGGAAAGGACCTTTTGTAGTTCGCACCGTTTATCCGCACGGTGCGGTCGATCTTGAAAATGCGGAGGACGGTACTTTATTCAAAATTAATGGATATCGATTGAAACCGTTCCTCACAGCGGACCATTCGGAGGAGCTCCTGTTTTTGCAGGAGCCGATTTACACTGGTTGATTTTCCTCCACTTTCACCCCCGAATTTCCAATCAATTTTTACAAAAACTTTATTTCAGATAAGTTTGGGGGTGTGTATCATTTGTAAATATGTTAATAAGCAGGAAATTGCCGACATTATTGACCCACTTGGTGCAACATGACAGTGAGGACACTGTCCAGTTTAAGTTTGGGGGTATGCTCGGTAAGTTTTCTTCTTTCGCATTCATATGTATATTTCAGCATTGCATCTTTATATGAAAATCATAAAAATTTGAAAAAAATGAAACAAAAATGGTAAAAGAAAAACTCATAAAAAATGAAAATTTTCAAAAATTATAAAAATTATTGTATTCAATTTTGGCCATATTTAACTTGAGTTTGACAAAGAGGTTAACTGGCTACGAACAACTAGATCTTAGACTTAGTAAATTAAAAACCCTAAAAATAACCTTCTTTAAAGATTAACGGTAGAAAGTATATGTCTTCGTAATTTATTTAGAAATAAGCAAATTTTGGGTTCACTTCCTGGGCTAAGTCGAAATAAAGGAAAAAGTATTGATTTTTATTAGAGTATAAGTTTGAAAAATAATTCCTCGCTTAAATATAGATTCTAAAAATGTATACCCTACAAATTTCACAATCACGCACCTTAAAACTTGGAATAGTAGAGGAGACCTTGAAATGCTCTTGTCTGAAGTCCTTAGTACAATGAAAATAAAAGAAAAAAAAAGTGAATAAAGAAAAAATGAACACTGGTTTTTGTGATTACTTAAGGCTGCAAAAATAGAAAAATATTTAGCGAGGGTGCTTCATCACCTAGTGCCTTAGACCAACTGGTTTGGGAGTCACTGCTAAAGCCTTGGGTGTTGCAAGACTAGGAAGTACGCTTTAAAGTGCAAACACATTTTGTAATCGATCGTTGGTACCTCAAGAAGTATTAACGGTCGCATGAAGGATGTGTAAGCAAAATTCAATTAAAAATTCACTAATTAATAAGTGCTTTGGACAACGGACAAGGATATGATTGCTTGATTTGAATTTCCAAGTGTAGGGGTGATTTATACACACACGTGAGGATATGTGATTAGAGTTTAGATAAGAGAAAGGAATGAAGAATAGAACTTATATCTTTAGTAGAGTTGATAAAAATTCCTAAGTGGAGATGGAACCCTAGAAGGAAAACTTAAGAAATGCCGAAAGCTGAGTGATTCTATAGAACATATATAATCTTAAGTTAAATGATGAGGAAGTGTGAAGAATATGGGTGGATAATTTACGAGTCGACGATAATAGAATTCCTTGTTAGAAAACCTAATTGGAGAATTAAAGTCAAAAAAGCCGAATTGATAGGATTTTGTGGGTAGTATCCGCTGAAAACCCTCAGGAGACAACACTCCTCCTACTAGGGACACCTAGAGGTTTAACGGCTTGTTGCACGAGCTCAGTGCAATCGCGTTTCCCTGCGAAAGTGCGGTTAGGTTTTATCAAGAATAAAATAATAAGTTTGCTCGAGGACGAGCAAAAGATAAGTTTGGGGGTATTTGTTCATATCATAATATTGCATTTTATATTCCCCATTCTTATGCGTTTTATAAATAAACATGTGCTTTTGACGCATGTCTGCTACATATTACAGGTTACAGGTTCTTGGAGCGAAAACAGTGAAAAAGACAAAAGATGATACAAAAGAGGGATTTTTTACCAACAAGTAGAAGGATCCTAGTCAAGCCTAGACGAAAAGCAGTTCACAATTGTACAAAGCAACGCAAGGTCCAAAATGTCAAAGTGAACGGTTAAAAGACCTCTACAAGTTTTCACTGAAAGATCTGGAGAAGACCTAGAAGCCAATTGAAAAAGGACATATATAAACAGGAACCAAGGGTCAATATAAGCCAGTCCAAGAAAAATCACAGCTCAAAGCCCTCTTTTGGCCGCGGAACCGTGGCCAAACCTGGCCTCGGGCCGTGGTTCCGCGGCCATATACTGCACGTGTCGGTGCAGAAAATTCCTGGCGGTGCGTCGGTGCTTTTGTTGGGATTTTTAGGGGGTATATATGTAATATCGCATGTGCGAGCAATTGTAACCCTAATTCTACTATTTCCTTATAAATATGTATTCAAAATATTGTATGAGGGATGCCTCTTTTTGATAAATAAAAATTCAGATTCAATTGAAATTGGAAGAGCATCATTTCTGTAAGTTTTTTTATTTTTATTTTATGCCTTAGTTTCATAATTGTTTCTTGCCCTAGATTAATTAATCTTTTGCCTTAGTTAAATCTAGTGTAGAATCTCTTAATATGCAGTAGGTAAGTAATCTATTAGATCTAAAAATACATATAATAAAAATGATGTTTTTAGTAGATCCCCTAATGAGCGAGTAATTTTCTCGCTTGTTAGGGTTAGGAATAAGGGAGGGATTGAGAGATGAAGATCTCTCATCTCTTTTGTGCCCAATTATTTGTGATAATTAGAACTTCATGCATGCATGCATGATCCGCTCCCTACGGTACCCTACCCACGAGGTAAAGGTGAAACCGTAGCATAAAGGACCGGACATGCATGTCTTCCATGAAGGTTAAAGCAATTGTTAGGAAAGGACGGACAAGGATCTAGAGGAAGGAACTTCGTTTCCTCCCAATCATCCTAATCCCCTTTACTAATAATTGCTATAACTTCTAAAAGATTTAATTTAGGGCATTGAAAGAGGTGTGACATTTAATCTTACCAAACTCCACCTTAGACCTAACCCTAGCAAGTTTCTTAACCATCGTACAACTTAGTTTTTAGATTCAATTAAAGGACCAAACACCCATTGGAATTAGCTCGTAAGAACACTTAGGAAAATTACACATCCCTGTGGACCGACCCGTACTCACCGGCTAGCTGCAAAGCGACGCCGTTCTTGATTACGGTAAATTATTTTTGATCGTTAAAATCCTACATTTAACCAAGGAATTAAAATCTAAACTAGGGCAATTAAATAAAACTACTTACAGATAGCTCTCTCCAAACATCAACGCAGGGTTGTCAGATCTGAATTAATGAAATGAAAAGAGGCACCGATGCTCTCCATAAAGAATTCTGAATTTTATTTTTAAAAGGAGGCATGAGAAAATACAATGATTTGGGTTCTATTTATAGGACATAGAAACCCTAGGTTACAATTGATTCGCATGTCTGCTTTTACAAAAATGCCCTCTAAGAAAAAGACCAAGTCAACAAGCCTCGCACCACCACAAAATTTGTCGCCAACACGGGCTTCTGGCTTTTTTGGCTTTCTGATTATTTAGCTCTTTTCTCCATTTTACTTCTGGTCTTCTCCAGATCTTCCAGTGAATATTTGTAATGGACTTTTAACCGTTTTCTTTGAAATCTTGGACCTTGCGTTGCTTTTACTGATCTTTGTGTATGCTTGATCAAGATCTTTCTATTTGTTGGTCAAAAGTTTCTCTTTTGTATCATCTTTTCTCTTTTTCACTGTTTTAGATCCAAGAACCTGTAACCTGTAATATGTAGCAGACATGCGTCAAAAGCACCTGTTTATTTATTAAACGAATAAGAATGGGGAATATAATAATACAATATTATGGTGTGAACATTCAGCCACATGAAATGGTGGGTGGCATCACGAACAGCTTCCAAAGAAGAGTTAGGCTCCACCATGAATGCCTCAAAGGGAACACTCTGGTCATAACCCAATTGCCGAGCAAAGCGGTGTGGATTATACCGCATAAAAAGAACCACATCATTTCGACGGAACACCAAATAACCCGGCCTGATCGAGTACAAGTGCATGGCTTCTCTGGGCTTCAATGATGGTACTCCTTCTTTCGATAAATCGAACAGCTACTGAACAGGTCTCGAAGGAGCAGAGAGGATTCGGTCATTAAATACCATCCCGCCTTCGTTGGCATAAGAATTAAGCAGCACACGAAGAGCCCCTAACTGAGTCGGGTCAGGAGCAGAAGCGTCCACCAACCTCATGAGCTGCGGGAAGGTATAAGCATCGTAAAAGCCCAGTCTCTGGTATGCAGCGAACGCCCCTAATACGTGCATCTCAATCCACGACGTAAAATGATGAAGAGAAAAACTCACCACATTCACACCTGGGGTTGAGGTATTGGCTGCAGTGCTCAGCCCGTGGTACAAATGCGATAACCCTGCAATGCCCACGGCTAGTCGCGTCCCTTCGGCAATGCGATGAGCAGGGTAAATGACCGAGGCTCTTATATAGCGACGATGCGTTGGAACGACAAACCAACTGAGCCAAATGCTGATAAAACCGACGAAGAAAGTTTCTTCATCCATGCCGGGAGCCGCAATCGATTCAAAAGGTACAGCTGACAAGATAGGGATGTAAAACAGCGGCAGATCTTCTTCTCTGGACGATAGCTTATTTAACCCAAACCCAAAGGGGTCGTTGATATTCACGAACTTCGGAGCCTCCTTTGATAGGACGTCTCCACGAAGGAAGCAGGCGATAAAGCTCTTAAAAGTGACGCCATGTTCCTCTGATTCGGTGAACAGCTTCTCAAAGATACCCAGAGTCTTGATTAGACTTGGATACATGTGACGGATGGCATTTTCAGTTAACAAGCCATCAAGCGTAGCAGGCATAGTTGCGAAAACATACTCGTCAGGAGGCAGCAATTCTTCATAGGGCGCTCCCCTGATCGGCAATCCAGATATTTCGCGAAACTCTTCCAAAGAAATCGAAACTTCGCAATCCCCTAATAAGAAAGTGTTGGTGGGAAGATTCCATTGATTTTGGAAAGCTTTAACGCACCATACATGGGGAGACTGATAATGGAAGAGGGATGTGTACACCGCCTGGTAAAGCCCGACCCTCTGCAGTCGCGCACGATAAGCGGACAAGATGTAACGAGCCCAGAGAAGATAGCCCATGGGATGGCGAGGGGTAAGCCCTATCTTGTAGACTTGTCCCCAGGGCCGGGCTTTAACTTGGCAAATATGACGCCCCAAGATATCTATGGCTGGCACAGGCTGGTGCGGTATCCTAACTGTAGATGGTTCAAGACGGCCCGTAGGAGTCCAATCCGCCACCTCTACGACAAAAGCAGTCCGCGGACGATCCAACGGCAAGAATGGGCGGAAAGGTTCTGTTGGCGCCTCGTAAGGAAAACTTCGGCGACCGCGGATGATATGACCGTACCAGGTTCCCCACAAAAGCAGATTGGCGCAATCCGGGTCATGAGCTCTAATCATCGCCGTCACCTCTTCGTCAGACGGTGACTGAGGAAAGGCCGCCTCCAAACGGGTGAAAGGGAAGTATGGAAGAGAAGCCATTGTTCCTGAAATAAAGGAAGGGGAAACTGTTAATGAAACGCACACGTGTGTGTGTGTGTGTATAAATATATATATAAAAGGACAGTGGAAGAAAACGACAAGCCATTTATTTCATGGGATCATTGGTTGCAAAACACACGGGCCCCATAAAATCAATATGGCGGCTCACCAATGATGAGGCAGGGTAATCATTATGAGAACCAAAGGAAGATTCTCAATAAATGAATAGGGGAGTTTAAACATCTTTGCACATTCCCCCAAGGCAAAACCTATCATGACCTCTGTGCAAATCAAACAGAATCTTTCCTAAAAAATTTTGTTTGTTTTGTCAAGAACAGCTGAGGATAGAAAAATCCCAAGAAGTCTTTTTGTTAGAACTAAGTTCTCTGGAGGAATGAAATTCCTTTTGAACAGAGGAATTAAATTCCAAGAAAATTTTCAGAGCTAAGCTCTTTGGAATGGAATTAAATTCTAAAAGAAAATGGGTACCATCATCAATCCCCTAAGAACAGAGAAAGACGTTTAACATGGGGGACTTACTACCTAAAGATCGTGCGTTCTTAGAGTTCAGAAAGATGAGTTCTTTTTAAAGGAAAAAAACCCTTGGTGTGGATTTAAAATCCAAAGAAAATTTCTACAAAAGTTCCTCGGCCGCTCAAGACCCTTACCTGAAAAGGGATTCTTTTTGTGTGGACAGAGTTAAACTCTGAAAATTTTTGAAACAGAGAACTGAGCTCTGAGGAAGAGAATTAAATTCTCAAGGCAAGAACGAGAAAGGAAGAAGATGAAGGAGTGGAGGCGCAGTTGAAGAGACCTCTGCATTTATAGGACATGATGGGAAACGGTTCATCTTCCATGTTCCCTAGGCAGATCCAACGGCCACAAAAGTTACAGCGTTGTACTCGCGTGCAAACACGTGAGAACAACGCTGTGGGGGCATTTGTTCCCCCATGGGAATTAAATAAAATACAGATACAGCTGCAAGGAAAACCCCCAAATGGGGCATCACGTGATCACACGTAACCAGGCATCACGTGCTCACACGTGACCAAGTCTCACATGCAGACACGTGACCTTTTACAGGCAAAGCCTGTAGGCACTGAATAAAATAAATAAATGCTTAATCAGCGGCATCACGTGCCCACACATGACCAGGTCTCACGTGCAGACACGTGACCTTTTACAGGCAAAGCCTGTATGCGCTGAATGAAATAAATAATTGGAAATGATGTATCAGTAGGGTCACGTGTCAACACATGACGGGTCTCTGAGCCTTCTGAACCAATAGAATTAAATTCTAATTAATTGCTTAATCGGTGGGGTCACGTGCCAACACGTGATAAACTCCTAAACCATCTGAACTAATAGAATTAAATTCTAATTAAAAGGGAATCAAAAACCCTAATTGGAAAAATATTTCTCTAGATCTTTCCAAACAAAAAGATTGCACTCTGTAAAGTGGAGCATCGTTCGATTAAAAACCTAATGGTGATTAAAAATCACCAGTTTATAGAAAGATTCTACATAAGGAAATATTTTCCTAAAATCTGCCAGGAATAACAAATAAAATATCTTTTGTATTAAAAATCCAATGGCGATTTAAAAAGATCATGTTGGTTATAGGAAATCAATCAAAATCTCTCAATGAGAGATTGGCTGAACAAACTAATTCTTTTCTTTCTCCTATAAATAGGAGCCAAGAAGGGAAGAAAGAGAGATATAGAACAACAGAGAGAGAATACAAAAAAAGAGAATTTAATTCTCCAGAGAGAAAAGAAGATCTCTTCAGAAAAGAAAGAAACCCTAGGTAAGGGAGGGAAAGAGATCATTCTATAAGCTCCCACAAAACAAAAGAGAATTTAATTCTCAAATTAAGAGTTTAGCTCTTCTAAATAAGAACTTAGTTCTTCCTCTGGTTGAAGATCTGCAGAAGTAGATCTCTCCATAGGTTGAGAATTTAATTCTCATCGGGGAGATTCTGTCATGCAGATCTAAAATCTAAGGGAGTTCAGAGAATTCTATTCTCCCACAAAGCATATAGGAATTTAATTCCTCCAACAAAGATAGGGTTTAACTCTTAATACAAGAACTTAGTTCTTCTTCATGGTAATAGATCTGCAGAAGCAGATCTTCCCATAAGTTGAGAATTTAATTCTCATCGGGAAGATTCTGCCATGCAGATTTAAAACTTAGAAGGGGAATTGGGATTAAAGAATTTAATTCTTTTAAAATACATAGGAATTTAATTCCTCTAAATAAAATTAGGGTTTAACCCTATAAGAGAATTTAATTCTTATATAAGAGATTTATCTCTCCATGCACATAAAAGGATCAAGTACCCAACATGATCATGCGGTAACACGTGACCCTCCCCTCCAATGACCAAAAGAGAACGAATAAGATTAAGTCACGTGTTCCCACATGACCCTTGAACAGACTTCTCAAAATAAAAAGGGCAGAATCAATCTTGGGTGCCTCACGTGTCCTTACGTGACCCCTGACAAACACCTCTTTAAAAAAGAGAAGATGGAAAAAAACTGAAGGATTAATATCCAACGCATGGGTGCCCTCACGTGTCCCCACGTGACCCATAATAAATTCTTTTAATATCCAATGCATGGGTACCCATCACGTGCCCATATGTGATGGCCATAAAGATTAAGTGTTTAACACTTACCTGCATATTCTGAGAATAAAATAAAGGAAGTTTGGCCCAACACTCAGGCGCCTCACGTGACCCCACGTGAGCACTTCTTTTTTAGTGTTTAACACTATTTGTGCGTTTCATCATTGGTGTTTAAAACTATTTTAAGTGCATCACGTGGGAGTACGTGATAGACGAGTGTACTCTAGTGTTTAACACTATATTCGAGCCAATCTTAGCCCAAATTAGCTAAGTCTTCTAGAGGCAGGACCCTCCCTTTTGACTGAACCTCAAATACACTCTTGTCTTCTAAAATTGATCATCTCATATGACATTCAAAGCAAAACCCAGAGCCTTTCAATCAACTTTGGTTCAAGGGTACATCTCTTCACACTTTTGATACATGTCGTTGTAATTCTTCAACGTCTTCAGAGAGGTGGTGGGTCCCAATGACCAATAACTATCTGGTGCATTTCCAAACCCATGTTTGCATCTGAACTTGGACCGCAATGTCCCTAAACTAAACAATAGAGCCCAAATGCTCTTTTGTTGGATCTAAATGATCCTATTAAGTAGATCTTAGTCTAAAATTAGACTAACGTATCCCTAACAAATATTTAAGTTGATCTTAATCTCAAACGAGATTAACGATCCTTAAATAAATCCAACTACAGATCCCTTAACCAATATTGGTTCAAGGGTACATCTCTCCACTCCTCTGATATTTGTCGTTGTAATCCTTCAACGTCTTCAGAGAGGTGACGGGTCCCGACAACCAGACATTCCACGGACTGTGGGTCCTTAAACTCATGGACTATAATGTCTTTAAACTTTACGGACTGTGGGGGTCCTTAAACTCATGGATTATGATGTCCTTAAACTTTATAGACTATGACGTCTTTAAAACTACGGACTGTGGGGTCCTTAAACTCATGGACTATGATGTCTTTATACTTCTGGACCGCAATATTCTTAAACTAAACAATAGAGCCCAAATGCTCTTTTGTTGGATCTAAACGATCCCGTTAAGTTGATCTTAGTCTAAAATTAGACTAACGTATCCTTAACAAACGTTTAACTTGATCTTAGTTTCAAATGAGACTAACGCATCCTTAAATCCAACCCAAACCCAAATCTAAGAAAATACGGATTTGGACTGGGCGACAACATAAATTAGTCTCCGTATACAATCCACGGGCAACCAAAAACAAAACAAACACCCACGACACGAAGTGACCATCTGGAGAAGGAGAAAGTGGTTACCGCGATACGGTAGCGTAATTAACTGCAGGGGCTTGCGCCTGTAGGGAAGAGCGTCCCCACAATCAAAAACCCCTCAACGAGGGAGAATCTGACGAAGTCTGCTACATCGGCCACATCCGTTTAAACCTTCGATATATGGTGTCATAAATCAACTTGGCATCTTCGGAGAGGTGGACGGATAGCACCAAATAGCATCTGCCCCTAAAATTCAGGCCGGACGTCCCAACGTCCCGGTCGCGTCTTCTGGCGGAGAACAGCCACTATATATTTGTAAAACCACTCGGTTCCTTCAACGATATCAAGTTCATTACGTTAAAGGTTTTTCGCCAAAAACCAACCATAGCCCACCGGCATTTCGGATTTGTAGTGCTTAGTATTCGTGCTACGTATTTTGATCTTTAGTCAAGGCGTAGTGTTCGGTAGCTATATAATGCTTTTCCGTTGCATGGATATGCGATTGATTAGGACAGTCGTGCGATCATTTTGATCTTTAGTCAAAGCTCGTACGGGTGGGTCTAATGCAATCAAGATAATGACGGGTAGAACTTGACTAGGACCTTTTGATATTTTGATCTTTAGTCAAGGTCACTTGGGTCCCAGGGGTAAAAATCACATCGGGGTTTCAAACATACAGGAAACTTGCCAGGCTTGCGCATACCTTCTGGAGTGTGGTGACTTGGGTGGATTCCATCAACTTATCATGCGATGATAGTTGGATCCCGATTCCCACTGATGAGTAGGATTACTCCTCGGGTGATTTTAGATGATCCCGACTAATTCTCCTTTTGGGTTTGGAGGAGAATTCGATGAAACAGTGGGAGCCATCCTGATTAGATAAAGTGATTAACCATTCTGATCTAGGTTAGAGTGCATGCTGAGTGTTTCTTTTCTCTCTCTCTCTTTGGCAGCGGCCATGGCCCGACCCTAAACTAAAACTCATGAACCAAGTTAACCGAACCTTCTTAAAACACTTTGGCTTTTGGAATGTCACGGTGTCGCATATATCATTACCACCTCTATATCACCTTTGCGTTTCTCCAGAACACCCCATATCACTACGAAGATCCGCGCTTATTGGATAATCCATCATATTGTTACATACGAACTCGAAGAAACTTGTTCCAGATTCGATGATGGATTCTGTTTCTGGAGAGATTGAATGGGATTATTCGGTTGTCTTTTCCCTTTACCTTCTCTCAGGTTGTGAGGGCTCCTAGGATTAGGAGAGGGTACACCTATTGAGGTTATTGGATAGTCTTCCTCCAGACCATATACAGGTGCCGAAAGGTGGGGAAGGAAGAAAACCAATTAGCCTAAAGGTGGTATACAGAAGGTAATAAGTAAAGACATATAAAGGGATTAGAATAACGGCAAAGAAAATTTCAACTGCTATCATTCACGACAAAACCGTGTATGCCCTTACCACTCCCACATCCACTTTGGATTTCTCCAGAACACTTCGTATCACTACGAACGTCCATAATTCTTGGACATACCATCGTATAGTTACATACGAACTCGAAGGAATTCGTTCCAGATTCGAGAATGGTTTCCGGTTCAGGAGAAATAGAATAGAATTATTCAGATGTCTTTTCCCATTACCTTCTCTCAGGTTGCGAGGGCTCCTGGCATAAGGAGTATACACCTATTACGCTTATTGGATAGTCTTCTTCCAAACCTTAGGCTGGTACCGAAGGGTAGGGAAGGAAGAAAACCAATTAGCCTAAAAAAGGTGTACAGAAGGTAATAAGTAAGGACATAATAAAGGCATTGAAGTGAGGGCAGGTAAGTATATGGTTACTGTCATGAATCAGGATAGTGGAAGAAGCGTTACTACGAATACCAGGTTAACCCCTTCGAAACATTTTCATGTTTCAGTTCGACCGTGCGATGTTAATTGAAAACAGTTTTCCCAATTGGAATCTAACTCCAGGGTATTTATTTACCAGATCAGTTTCTCACATCTGTATGGCGTTACGGATGCTGAGTGGGAGTAAGATATTGGGAATTTGGTGATTATATCCTCATTATATCGGAATTCTTTGAAATTGGTGATATTTGAGGAAATCACCTGGGTTTTTGCCGGACGACAAATATTTGGTTTTGAATATCCGATTGTTATGCACCAATTTCAAATTGATATATCTGTACGTTTATTTTTATAAAGTGAGATATAACTTTTTGAAATTATGTCTATGACATTTACCTATATCAGTTGATAGTTAGGTAGGGAGCATTCAATAGCGGTGTAATTCTTCTTAACCATAGTACAGTTTTCAACCTACGACGCACAGGGTTTGAGTTATTGAACTCTGGGGACTTATACAAAGTATTGTATGTTTTCCGGTGTCCATTAGGACAAAGGGGTTGATACTCGTACTATATTCTATTTACTCATGACTTCTTCAGTTCTAGACACGTATTTCGTTGAAATGCAAGGTCCAGATATTGAGAAGTTATAGGTATAAGAATAAAGTAGAGAACCATTTGTTGGAAGTATCAGGATTCTTCGAGGTAGTCGAAGATGTAAGTACTTGTGTAAGGTATTCCATTGATAGTAGTGGTTTTGAGAACTTGCTTCTCTTTCATATTACTCATATAAGGATGCGCTCCTAGATAAGTAATGCTGATTGGCCTTTTTCCATTTGGTTGATATGAACTGGAGACAGCTGCATGATTTTGAATCTGGTTCCAATTAAATTAGTGATTTTGTTTCTATATTATATATAGAATGGTTCATATCTTAACGATGTTAAGGTATATGGAGTTGTCCGGCTTATGCTTAAAACCAGATTCTAGACAAACTCAATGCACGTTTCGGTAATGGCTATTTGCGAGTTATCCCGGGCAATGTCGAGGGTTAACTTTCTACCATCAGGAAGATCAACAGTGATATTGTTCATGACTCGTTACGGCTTTAGCAAAATGGACTTTTTTCAGAAAACAGTAGTGAGAGTATGGTAGAACTGGAAGTGATTCCAGAACCACAAACAATTACTGAAAATTTAATAGAACCTAAACATTCAATCGGGTTTGACATTTCATTAGTCACTCCGCAGATTTGGTGGGTAATCTCAGGCACCCGAGAGGTACTTCGGTCTTCTCAGAGACGGTAACAGGGAGGTTCTTATTTACCCAGATTTGCCATTGCTGCTGTTCTAGACTATAAGACTCGGCAGGAGGATGAGTATAGCGTCGTTCTAAACTAGCTTTAAAAGTGCACGATTATACGACTCTGCCAGAGGGTTGTTATAGTCAGTGGGAGCAGCGGAAGCATAGAGGGCAAGTATTATTTCTATTTATAGACTAAAGCAGTGTAGGGTGTTTTTCGTCATCCCATTGAGATGGGAATACGCGCGCGCGCTTGTCAGGCGCATAACAGATTCCCCTGCCTAGGATAGACGGGGGTTTATTGATTGTGGGGATCCGAATCTCTGGCAGCCGCGGACTAATCTGCCGTTAATTACCCCTCGCCTTTGGAGCAAGAGAACCTCCAATTGACGGGTCAACTATTCATGCGAACTCAATATGCAGTGTGCGTGTTTTGAAGGGTTTTTGTATATATCGGAGGGCCCGCAGAGTTTTTACAGGGGTCCTGCTACCCGAGCAGCGGTCTAGGGGTCAAGGGGGCTAGCAGCCCCCTTGCGGGGTGCGGGACAGCGCCCCGTTAGAAATTTTTTTCTAACAGGGATAGTGTCGTGGAGTGTGTGTGTGTGTATATATATACATATATACATATATATATAGGGGGAAAAAGCGTCCAAAGGACGTGTGGGGGCCAACGCCTCACATGCATGGCACGCAGGCGCTAGCGCTCTGGGCGCCCCACTTGTTTGGCACGCGGGCGCTGGACGTCAACAGAAAAAGAGACTTTGTCTCTGCACTGGGAGCTGTACTCCCGATTTGACTTCTGGAATTAAACTCCTAAAAAGAGATTAATTTATGGAGTTGAACTCCAACAGATCTTGAATGGAGTTAAACTCCTAAAAAAATTAGAAATGATCAAAGGGGCTGCTTTGTTCCCCCATTTGGCCCTGGGTCTTCCCAAGATAGGATTTCTGGAGATGGGTCTCCTTCTTCTTCCTCTCGGTCGGCCGAATCTTGGAGAAAGGGGGTGAGATTTAAAAATCTCCCCTTTTGAGATCTAATGGAAGATCCGAGCTCCCCTTTGTGGGTTTGGTGGTGAAAAACTATTTAGTTTTGGAAAAGGAAGAGTAAAACTCTTGATTTAATTGAAAAGGGGAAGAAGTTTAGAGCCTTGAGGAAGGAGAAGGAGGCACAAAAATCCTAGAGTTTTAGAGAATGAAAAGTATATGCTTTATTCATCATCATGTTGCCTTATATAGCCTTACACACTTACACATAGCCCATTGGGCTTTACAAGATGGCATTTTACCCATCCCATGCCTCATGTGCCATTTCTTTTTGCACATAAGCCACAAAAATTTGGCTTTATGCCTATTTTCTTACATTCATGCATAAAAAAATTACATCAAAATTATTTATTACATGATTTTTTTATTTCGACATGGGGGAGGCCGGCCACTTCATGTTCGGGCTCGACTCGGGCATGAGCCCACTTGATCTGGGCTTGGGCCCACCTGGCTTAGGGTTGACCTTGACTTTGACTGTCAACCGGGGTGCAATTTTCGACCCCAACAAGCAGGTATAGCGGAAATAGATCATCTATTTTTGATATGACAGTCATAGGCTTTGACTTCATCAAAATAGGAGATGAATCCGGTAAGAAGGTAGTAGGGTATGATGTCCTGGTATTTGGATGACATGCACTTTATAGGAAGTGAAATTCATATACTATGATCGGTTATACTATGGTTGTCACACAGTTGTTTCTCCACATAGGACATTGATATAATATCAGGTTTTCTGGTTACTAGATCTATGGTTTTAGATCTAGATTTGGAAAGTGTCCCAATTTGGGTACTTAATACTATTCTAAAGTATTTTAGAATGAACGACTCCTGGCATGGTGGTGTACCTGCAGGTGATGGAGTCATCCTCTCTAAAGGTGTCTTACAGACTAAAGGGGAGAGGGATCTGCATGATTAGCATATCACTTGCTTAGGCAATTGGGTTAATCATGAAATGTCAAGTATCACACCAGATGTTGTCTTTGCACTAGCTGCAATAAACATATATTAATCCAATACTGGAGAAATGCAGGGAAGCAGTTTATGAACATAAATAGATGTTCTAGGGATATGGTAACGACAGCCTCCTTCAGAAGACGGTTATCATTTCAGGCTTCCAAGGTGACCTGGATGACAGAGTGGCTGTCTGAGTTATAGTTTTTCCCTCTTCTGAAGGACAGTATGTTGGACAGGTGGTCCAAGCGGATACTGAGGAAGGCATGACGCAATATACTGATTAAGTTCAGTGGACGATACAGTCTAAGAAGTTTACTGGATTTGGAGTTCATTTATGAACTAGGGTCACATCAGATATCCAGACAAATTCTAAGACAAGGTATTGCTCATTTCGGGAGATGGTTATTCTCCGCGGAGTTGAGATATAGAGAGATAAAGAAAGAAACACTGGAGCGGATCCACTCACTGAGGCTATTTTTCGAGCACAATAGTTTCACAAACATGCTTTGTGAGACTGATTATGTAATACCCAGCCCCTTTTATACCAAAATCTGTATTTTTTCACTTTATAATTCTATTTACCTTATTTATAATTTTATTTACTTTATTTATATTTTTTTATCTATTTTATTTATATTCTATTTCATTCTAAACCCATTTTTTTGTTAACAATAAAACTCAAAACCCTAACTTTTCTGTTAACCCAAATCCCTCAGCCCATTAGTTTTGATAAAAACCCTTAAAACATTCCATTCACTCAGCCCAGCCCTCACCTCTTTTATTTTGTTATTTTCCTTTTAATTTTCTTCAGACCAGCCCAGTCTCTTTTCTTCAACCAATTTCCTTTTAATTTTATTTAGCCCAACTCAGCCCTGGCCCGTTTCTATTTTTTATTCCCTAATTAATTTCTCCCAACCCAACAGTAACCGGCCCACACTAATTCAATTTTCCTTTTCTTTTAAGTCCCTGGGCCGTTCCCTTTTCTTTAATTCATTTATTAAATCCTTTGGCCCGGCCCACTCCCCGCAGCCCGCGTCCACGCTCCAACCCGCGCCCGCTTCGCCTCAACCCGACCCGACCTCCCCATTACTGTACATCTCCTTTAAATCCCCAACGGCTCTTTCCCTTTCACCCGCGCGAGATCCGTTCCCTCCGCCTCCGCCCTCGTCGCGAGCCGTTACCCCACATCGCGCACACCCCCTCTAACCCCATGTCGCCTCATTCCTCTCTCACTCGACCTCCATCCTCCTCCTCTCTCGCTTCCACCTTCGAAACCACTGCACACCACCCAGATCACCTCATCCCCTCACTGCCTCATCATAGTTTTCCCCTGCACCCAGCTCCCCACCGCAAAGTCCACCTCGTCGCAGCTCATTACCATCGTCGTCGTCGTCGTCGCCACCACCCCCTCACCCAAGCACTCCACTTTCCCCCTCGCCTGGAAACCCAAACCATAGTCGCGAGCCCCTGCATCCTCAAACCCACAGCCCCGACCAATCACCGCCGGCACACCAATCACTCCTCCCTCGCTCTCCCCTCCACACCACCAGATCCCGACCGACTCCCCTGCCCATCTCGACGACTCCTGCACACCCAATCTCGCCTGCAACTGTCGACGCCGACGAACTCCACCCCACTGCGCCGTCGTCGACTTCATCATCATCATCATCACCGTCGCCGTGATCTACTCTTTCCCTCTCCCTCTGCTTTCTCACTCACTCCTCTTCTTCTACTCTCTCTCTCTCTCTCTCTCTCTCTCTTCTCCCTCTGTGCCATCTCACTCTGTGTGCTCTCTCTCTCCCTGATCTCTCTTTCTCTCTCTCTCTACAACTCTCTCTCCCTCCCCTCACTCCCCATCTCCCTCTCTTCTCCTGCAACCTCTCTGTTCCTCTCTCCCTCTCTCTAATTCTCTCTTTCTCTACCTATTTCTGCCTCTCTCAATCTCTGTCTCTCTCTTCTCACTCTCTCTATCTCACTCTGTCTCTCTCTATATCCCCTCTCTGTCTCTCTCTATCTCCAATTTTCTCTTCCCATCTCTCTACAAACAACCACTGTACCGAGCCGTCAAGCGAAACCCAAGCCGAGCTTGAGCCGAGGCCACGAACCCTTCACGCGCCATTCATCGCGCGTTCGTGCCGTTATCTTTGCCGAACATCACCAAGACGTCTCCAGGCAAGTTCTCTACTTGCTTACATGCTATTTTACCTAACTTAAATCTTAGATTACTTAAATGATCATGTTATAGTGTTAAATCAATTAGACGTTAAAACTGTTCGACGTGTGTTCCCAATGGGAAACTTTTCCCAATTTGGCGGAACTAAATAGTTTTGCTTGGCCCGTATGGCTTTGAACTTAGTGTATGAATTTCGCTGGAAAATTTGATCGTTTATGACCAAAACGACTACCCCCAAGTTAAATCGTAAAACTGAAATTTTATTGCACCTGAAAACCGTTAAATTCACCATAAATCATATACATGCTAGAATGGTGCGTTCGAGGGCTCAAAACGAAGCCAACTCGATGAACTTTAACCCTATGCTAGTTTCCAGACATTCCTGTACTTAAACCGTGATTTTAATTGTATCGGAGTGCGACTCTGGACTGCAGTCCAGAGCGACTCCAGTCGTTGCTTGCTGTTCCGTATTGGATACCACAGGATTTCCTTAACTCGTAGGTTGCGGAACTCCACTGTTTATTATAGGTAACTCTGTTAGCTAGACAACACAATTGGTTTCACTCTGTTTCATTACCGTTTGATATTTACTCTGTAATTTAAAAGATCGGGACGCATAACAGTCCCAACAAAATCAGAATTGACAAATTGATAGTAAACAGTGTATATCTCCTGACGTACAGACACAATTGAAGATCCGTTTGTTGCGTTGAAAACTTTACTGAAAAACCTAGAATTCATCCAACTGTAGCGTCGCTAAAATCCGATCCCAACTAGGATCAAAATGCGTTGCGAAACAGACTTCTGATTCTGAAATTGGATTTCCAACCTCGAGCGCTTAAAATGAAATGGTTATAATTAATGATTCTGGAACCCGATTGGCTTGAAACAAAATTCTAAGGATAGATAACTGAACATAATAATTACTACCTGTTTATTGTTTCGCTAAATTATATACGTACGTTTCATGATAAATCGTACAAGTGATAGACTGTTGTTTTTATGACACATTAATTGTGCTTCTTATACCGTTCATGCATCACATCGTGCATTTACCCAGTGTTAGATTTTAGTGGTGATTGTGGCAAGTACGTCAGTGTTCGTGTATCCGTGGTTAAGTGAAAGTGATACGTACTGGTACACAATCAGCGATCCTATTATTTCATTGCATTGTCGACGTCTGTGAGATGCGTGCACGTGTGACTATAAGTGGAATGGGACATTTATGGAAGCGTTGCACGGGTGTCACAGATAAGACACCAGACACTGCCGTTTATCTTAGGTATTAGTCGGGACGTGCTTGATGGGGGTCCTGCCTCCAGTTCTCGTGCAGACTTGTCACGGATCGATTAGTATTTAGGTTGATGGTTAGCGTTTGATGTAGACCATGGGGTGTGGGGTAGTTTAAGTGTGAGTTCAACAGAATCTCGGGAGTCCCATGCCGGCTTATATATTTAAGGAGTTATATGGAGTTTTACAGGGTATGTGATATATACACCGTGATATTCTCGTTACATGTTGGGCCCGTGGTCCCTTGCCCTTGGGTCCTACCCTTGGGTGGAGGACACTCGCGAGTGGTTGACTCTCACACTTGGACTGACGATAGGCTTAGTGACCTGTACAGTGAGACTTAGAGACTGATAGGGATACTGGCATTTATATTACTTTTATACTGTGTTGACATACGTGACATATCGTTATACTGCTTTACTGTTTCGCTGCGTTGATTACTGCACATTCATATACCTGCTGTCATTGATTTACTGTGATTCATATCTACTACACTGTTAGAACTGTTGCTTGATTTTATACATATTATATTGCTATTGTGTCGCTCTGACGACCTGAGTATGCATGCTCAGTGTGAGGAGAAGATTTAGCCTGGACCAGTGCATCACAGACTTCTTGACTTCATTCCGAGTTACATACGTTTGTTCCACTTCAGGTCAGTCTTTACATTGTATCTTTCAGTTACTGCATTTTCTCTTTACCTGCGCATCATTTACTGTTTACCATGATAAACTAGAAGCCGAAGTGTGACTACGGCAGGACTTTTCCTTGACCGTAGGAGCATGGCTGGCCTTTTCTACCCCTCGTATTCCGTATTTTGGGAAACGGGGCATGACAGATTAGTAGAGAAGTTGGGTGTTTGGTATCACACGGGCTGTGAGTATGCGACATCGCAATAATTAGCCTTAAGTGCAAGTGGGAGATTGTTGTCTATAGTGCCCTCAAGTCAATTATTGAATCGCAGGCACGCGATTGCGGTGATTGAGATAGGACCTATACCGGTAGAACAGTCTTACTCGAGATGATAGTATACTATCTGGTTTATCTTTATCATCATGTACATGCTTCAGGTGGTATTACAGATCACTATTACATATCGATAGAGCCCATATGATTCTTTCTTGACTACCAGCATTAAGATGACGATCATATATGTGGGAGCTGGTGGTCTATAGGCAAATCCTTAAAGTCCCTAGTTGTGGGAGTTTCGAGACTGGGCATCGATACTCCAGAGTAGACTAGTGTAAACTGATCGAGACCCCGACGAGGGGCGATGGCCAGGTCTCGCAAGCTATTGGTGTTAGTTTGTTCACCTAAGATAGTATACAGGTGCTCGTTGGGTTATGGGTACACTGGACGGACTCGCCGGGAACATGCTAGTTAGTATTATACCTTTTATCAGATGACAGTTCCCTGGTGACATGTGTACATGTTAATCTGTCGATCTGAGATCGTCATTTGTCTTGTGTGAGTTCCCACTTGTAGGGTTCCTAGGCACCCTAATGAGGTCTCACAAGGCATCAACCATGCCAATTTCAAAAATTCTAGGTGCCGAGAGACCCGACTACGGATCGTTTGCTAGAAAACTAGGCGAACAAGCTAACTAGTTAACACTTAACTACAAGATACGGAAATACAACCTTTGTAGATCCGGTGCTCCACCTCCATAGCTCCGCAACGAGGTCCTCTCCGCTGTCCAAATCAAATCCGGGCTCAAGCGTCGGCTTCGTCGGAGAATGGGCAAGCTAGGTCGTCGATGTCCATGCCGAAGATGATCTACGTCGAGGCATCGCTAGATCAAGCTCCACCTTCACCAAACCGTGAAAACTTGTGAAGGAAACACACTCTACCACTTGGCAAGAGGTAGAGGATGAAGAAATAGGAAGTGGGTAGACTTTAGAATTGGATTTCTCACTCAAATCATCAATCCACCATTGATGACCTCAAGCTTCTTCAAAGAAGAAGATGAAGAAGAAGAAGAAGAAAGTTATGATAAGTTAATTAAAATTAGAAAAGAAATGAATACTTATCATATTAGAACCATGGTTAGGTGTAGAGAATCAATCATGGTTAAGTGCAATGGTTAGGGTTAAGCTAAAAGACAAAATGGTCATATGGTCAAAGCTTCATGAAGCTTCATCAAGTTTCATGAAAGAAAGAAAGAATGATAACCATTTTGTTTTCTTTTGTCATTTCATTTTAATCCAAATAAAAAGATAAATGAATGGACAAATAAATAGAAACCTTAACCATATACTTAACCTAGGTTTAATTCTTTACACTAACCAAGGTTGCATGCATCATCAAACATGATACAATCAAGTGCACAAAAATATATCGCATACACAATGCGCACATCCGAGTGAGAAAATCCATCTTAAGCGAACCGATACTAGTTAATGCAAAGTAATATATCAAATATATAATTATGCATTAAATCATTAAATCAACACTTGATTTAATGATCCGGTCATATCGCATATAACCGACTAATATCAACAGTAACAACTTATCGAATCAACACTTGATCCGATAACCCGGCTATATCGCATATAACCGATCAATGTCACATATCGCGAGAATCGAATACAGTATCACATACTGGTATCATTCTCGGTCCCGCACATATCTCATATGCACTCCTATTTCGTTTCGCTTGAGCCAGGAAACCTCTGTGTAGGACTCTAAAGACTCGTCAATACGCCGGCAGCAGGTGATGATCATATCAAACACCCACAAGCCGCAAGCGGTCTGCTAAACGTAACGGCCACCCGGGTATTGAGCGATCTGAAGATCGACGAGCAAGCCCGCTCACACTCCAGTGAATCCAACCAGTAACACTACCGTACAGTCCGGTCTGATCGTCTGATATGTCGCATATCTCGCCTAGGGGTGGTAAACGTCAGACCCCAATAGCTCGATAAGTCGTGTCGATATGAGGTCTATAATTATTCGAGAAACTACAGGTAACACTTACCAGTAAATCTCAGCAACCCTGGCCAGGGATTTCCTGTTATAGCCAATCGAACACAGCGCAACATCAACCCCCTATACCGGGAGAGACGAATCCCCTCCTATCGCTCATTGCCTCCATGTGACTCGGGACTGTACCCAAAAACCACCGTTTTGCACGCCCTCTTGGACGTGGTAAGATGGAAATCAAAGCACAGTGGGAACCACACAAGACTCTATGACGATCTCGGGTCAACAGACTACTCTGTACCAGTGTCACCAGAGAACTGCCATCTGACGTGAGGTATAATACCATCTGGGAGTTCTCGGCGAGTCCGTCCAGTGTACCCAGTCTCTACTGAGCACCCGTATATCATCTCCGATGTCAAACACCAATGGATATGGGATCATCCATCGCCCATCTGTATGGGTCGAGAAGGTACACGCTAGTCTACACTGGTATATCGATGCCCCGTCTCGATACACCCACGACTAGGGACGTTGAAGGATGTACTTATAGACTACCATGTCCCCACTAGTATGATCCTCATCATAGTCCAGGTAGTCAAGTACAGATCCTAAGGGCTTTACCAACATGTAACAGAGAGACAATCAGCATACACGTTAAGGTAAAGGGTAACCAGATAGCATACTATCATGTTGAGCAAGAAAGTCCTCCCTATATATGTCCCAGCATCCACTACAATATACATCCTATGTACAGTAATGGCCTCTAGGGCATACATATAACTAACACCACTGTGCTTTGATTACTACCCTACCACGGCCCAAAGGAGTCGTGCAAATAGGTTTTAGTTGGGTACAGTCCCGAACCACATGGAGGCAGTGAGCGGATCGTCGGGGATTCGTCTCTCCCGGTATTGAGGGTTGATGTCACGTTGTGCACGGGTGGCCATCACCAGAAATCTTCGGCCGGGGTAGTCGAGAATTACCGATCTAGGATCGATAGTTTCTTAGGTGGTGATGGGTTTCATGCTGACATGAATTATCGCGTCAGTAGGGATCTGACTTTATCCACCCCCTAGACTCGATATGCGATACTCTTAGACGAACAGACCGGACTGTATGGATATTGTCACTGTCAGGCTCAGTAGGGGTTCAGGATGAGTTTGCTCATCGGCATCCCTTTCGCTCAATACCTGAGTAGCCGTTACGAAGTTAGTGCCGCTGACGTGCTTGTGGTTAAACCCACTGCCAGCGTATTGACGAGTCTTTAGAGTCCCACACAAAGGGTTTTCACGGTTCAGGCGATATAGTGTAGATGACCTATGTTGGTACATACAGGTGTCCGATTAAATATGTGTACATGCTGCACAGACTTTAATCGGACGGTTAATAATACTAGCTGCTTAGGATTAAGCCGGATTATTAAATCAGGTTTTGATTTAATAATTTATATATATGTATTCTAGTATTATCGTTCACTATTCATTTTCTCTCTTGGCTATTCGTATTTTTGTACGAATACGCGTATATGTATTTTGATATGTGTACCGGGAAGTATTCCGTATTTATACGGAATATTTTCTAGAAGATGGCCACCTCATTATTGATTTTCTTTTTAGAAAATCAATTATGGAAATGAGGTGGAGGGTGAGTTGAAAGCATGGATGATGGCATATAGAGAGGTATGACTCTCTTTTGTTTATTGTAAAAATTGTAGAAGATATTTGTGTGTGTGTGTGTGCATGATTGAGAGAATGGGAGGGGGGCAGCCACATTCTTGGTGAGGCTTGCTCATTTTCTTTTTCTTCACTTGGCTCACTCTCATTCTCATTTGGAAAAAGACTTAGCTATTTTTCTTTAGTTGCTCATGCAATATGTTCCCTCATCTTCTTCATTTTCTTGAGTTGCTCCTTGAGCATTTGATGAGAGAAAAATTATAGTGACACATTCCTACACCTCCACTCTCCATTGCTAGCAACCTTGGAGCGTCGGTTGCCTCGCTTGACGAGGCTGGAGTTTGCGCCGTTTCTCTCAGGTGGATCGTCGTAGATGGAGGAAGACCGGCAACCAAACTCGATTGGCAACCACTAGGAGCTTGGGATGAAGACCGAAGGACACGGATCAACTCGGTATAACCATTCCTAACTCTTTATATTGCTTGCTAGTATAGGGTTTGGGGTAGATCCGGGTATCGAATCATGGTAGCGCCAGTTTAGAAAATTTTTGTTCCACATTTGGCCATAGTTTGATGGCCGGGACGCTGCCGTAACCCAACAGCTACGCCTTCCACTCGCTGTCTACTAAACGAGCGTTAGAGCGAATTGAGCGAGCGAAGCCTTTCTTGAGCTTCCCTCATCCTGCAATTTCATTTCCGCTTCAGCTTCCTCGGTTTAGTTGGTTTGGAGGATTAATTGATTGGATACCCGAGAATCATAATCTTTCTAGAAGAGAAGAAGGAAATATCTTTCTAGAAGAGAAGATCACTTCGTGTAGTTCGGTCAGGAGAGCGCCGCTCCCCTTCCCCTCACTTCACTCTTGTTCACTCGTTTCCCGTTTCGCTCGTGGCGACTTTATTATTTTCGTTCTTAATTACGAAAATATCGCTTTGTTGTTGTTTCAAACCATTTGTAATTAATGTTTTGAATGGTTTGTGTTTTTGGAATAATCTTTATCTATCTTTAGGGTTATAACCAGAAAATGAGGACATGTTGCGCTCTCACAAGTAATTGAAATGAAATATTCAAAAAAATGAGAAAAATGCTTAAGCCTAAGAGGATCCACGTGGTCTCTTTTTTCACATGCAATACATATGGGTATGTGTCCTTACCAGAAACAAAATATTTGAAAGGATCTTAAAGATATTTAGTTTAGATAGCAAATTTTCAGAGGCTTAAATTTGATACTTTTGTGCATTGTTTGGAGTTTAAATTTTAAACTCCTAAAAGAGGCCTAAAATACTCAACAAGTATTTTAACCCAATGGATCATATCTTTGATCAAGATCAAGAGCAAGCCAAAATTCTTGTTCACCGCTGGTGAGACCCTACCCTCTGCTTAGGATGGTCCATCTTTAACATAACTCAAAATCGAGCTGTCACAACTCAAACTGAATTGTTTTGCAATATCCCTGTTGGGATGCCCCCTCCTGATAGCGGGAGGACCCGACACTAGCCAGCGTTAGGACCCCTTTTCTTGAATAGAAGTAGACCTAAATAAAATTTCTATTGGCATTGTCCATCAGTTGAAAAGTTTGCTCGGACGCGGAAACAATGATCAATAGATGAAATGCTTATGGGTATGTTAATCGCTTGAAAAGCACCCCCGCCCCCCTCTTGTACTTCTTATAAAGTTTTTTATACGACCCCTTTGAGGATTGTACCAGCGCTTCTCACTTTTGAGAGGAAAGTTATAATGCTGCACTTCTTATATAGTTTGTCGGGAAAAAACATCGCAATAAGGAAGTTGTTTTTTTTATTGTTTTGTTGCTGTTTTGATTTTCTTCACCGTCC
This sequence comes from Agapanthus africanus, assembly GCA_030015575.1. Taxonomy (NCBI): domain Eukaryota; kingdom Viridiplantae; phylum Streptophyta; class Magnoliopsida; order Asparagales; family Amaryllidaceae; genus Agapanthus; species Agapanthus africanus. The sequence goes on along the minus strand of CM057344.1, from coordinate 11,109,339 downwards.
TGTTACTTTTAGTACGTCTCTATGTTTGCAAATTTTGCTTATATATGTTATTACGATGTTCTTCTTTAAACATTGAAATAATTTATCATTGGGATGCAGGAGGGTGAATGTGTGTGAAAGGATTTCTAGAAAACGGTTGCCTAAGATTCTGCATTAATCATGGTCAACCTCATATTAAATTGACCAAGGAGTGATTCACAGTCATGCAAGTGTCTAAACTTTAAAGCAATAAGTTTTGGCCGTGTCGGTTATCTAATCTAAACCTTATATGACCTCTCGTTTGGATTCGTATTATCAGAGCCACAGGAAATTTTCTTACCTCGCATCGCTCTGAGAATCAAAACAGCACTTCAACTACAGATGTGTTAGAATTATCTCTTTTCAATTGTCTAAAATACTAATAACAAGTGTTTACATCGATAGAAAAATCAAAAGATTCAAAAGAAAATTAACCAACGTTAGTATTTTGGGTCATTAGCGCGAGTTTTGTTTGGTAAATTCCATAATTATAGCTTCAATCAATTCGACTATAATAGGGGCTAAAGGCCCAAAATTACCTAGGCCCATTTGAAATCCGTCAAAACAAACGGAGACTCTCGATCTGGTAATCTTTTCATACCGGCACAACGAAAATCCATTTTATGTATTTGGATTTTTTTAATATAGGCTACCTAAAATATTGGTATTTTAAAAAATGCCTCCTAAAACTTCGTGTTTTTAAATACACCCCCTAAAACCTTTCCATTAACTAAAAACACTGCTTTCCTTAAACTTAATTAGTATTAATAACTGGATCAGAGTTCATATGATAAATTGGAAGATAAAAGGTCTTATATACAATCAAATATTACATGATAGTCTCTCTCTCTTTTCCAATGCAAATATAAAACCATTAGTAGGATAAAGTTGTCATTTTAGCTTCTTAATCGAGGTTTCTAATAGAGTTATAAATGATAATTAAGCAGAGAGGCTAATTTAGTTTAATTAAAAGTTTTAGGGGATGCGTTTAAAAATATGATGTTTTAGGGGACCGTTTTTCAAAATAATAATGTTCTAAGGGATGTTTTTCAAAATAACAATGTGTTAGGGGGCCTAAATAAAAAAACCTATATACTTGATTCAAAAAGCACAACCTTTTGTTTTGCAAATCAAACCCTTTATCTTTCGTTATTACCATGAATAGAATTTGTTTCAATTTCCCTATTTTTCTTGGCAATTAAAAGGAAATAATATATATAGACACCTACGAGACATATATGCTGGTATATGGAAAAACACAGCCATAACACCCTCAACCCAAAAAAACAATAAGATTGCAACACACCGAATTTTATAGGAGTTGATATTTCTCAAAATTATCGAGTATAAAACAGTTTTCTATGGATCTCCAAGTTTTTGGAATGCTCCAAATTCCACTTGAGAATCCAAATATGGATCGATACCGGCAAAAATATCTCTAAACAAGGTTTTAGCGCCACGCCAAATGTGTCCAAAAAAGAAGAGCAAAGCAAATGCGGCATTTCCAAAAGCGAACCTCTTAGACTACTACGAAAAACACCACCGGATTTCAAAGTAGCCTGATCCAATTCAAAAATTTCATCTAATTGTGCATGTCAAGCATATTTTTTCACAGTAGCAAGAACACTATAACTGACTCTGTTGAGTTCGATGATGGCGAACTCAACGGTTACACCTACTTGTTCAACACTATATCTTGATTCCGCCCTTCGAAAGAACTTCTGCCCTCACAATTCCGTCTCTATCTACCGAAGCCACCGAGAATATTTCAAACAAAGCAGGCATACGGCGTACAAAAAGCCTGCGTCCTTCTTTATCTCTAAAGACGGGGTGTTCTAACCATCCAACATCTATTCCATCATCGCTGACAACGGTTTTGTTTAGACCAAACCTTAGTTTCACCCTTTCGTGGGTGAAACATTACGACATTTGAAAACGTCGATCTTCGCTCGATCCTTTTGAAGAAGTCTGCTATCCCGTTATGGGATGGTTATCGTTTTCCCTCGCTTCAAACCAAATTTAAGAAGAAAAAACGCTAGATAAAAATTATGTAAGGAAAAATGTGGCGTATTAAAAAATAAGGCCAAAAGGGGCTGCACTGCAGCCTCATGCCTGCTGTGCCCCCTCATAATGGGGCGCTGCAGGCCGGGGCCACACAACCCCTTCAACCCCATTAAATAATTTCCTTTGCAATTTCAGCAACCCATGTTACTAATTTTGCAGGGGTTGATGTGCAAATGACCCCAACGACCTTAAGAACAAAATTGACCCCCTCGCTTTCTCTCTCTAGAAACCCTAATAAAATGCTCCATTCTCTCTCTCTAGAATCGGAGGATTTGGCGGACTTTTGAACACGAAACCCAAGCTCACGTGCTTCGACATCCATGGATCACTCGCCCCTTGTCGGCGATTTTTGAGGCGGCGGTTGAAATCGAGTTTCTCGATTCCTTCTTGGCGATTTTTAGGTACTTTTGTTGTTGTTAAATTTAAGAAAATTGTTCGAATTTTTCGTTTATAGAGTGATCGGCCGCTCGTTTTAAGGTTAGCGATGATGAAAAAAACCACTTTTTAATTCGATGATTAGGGCATCTGCCGTTGATTTGCATTTTAAGCAGTCCTTGCTTTTGAATCGCAGAAGTCTTAGGTTTTTTTTTTGTTAATTTAGTGCATATTATGCGAGTAACTCAGGAATTTGTGGATTTTCCTAATGTTTTATCGCTCTTAGACTTAATTTTATTGTAATCAAGTTGGAATCGAAGGGTGTCGAAATCATATTAGCTAATTTCAGTTAGTTTCGATGATTTTTTTAGATTTATACTTAATTTCTCATTTTAAGTCTGTAATGATGAAATAATTTTTTGTTTTTGAAAGATTATTGTGGATTTAACTGCCATTACTTCTGTTTTAAAATGATATGCTAACATAATTTTGTTGATCATTGCTATTTATATGAAGCCTTTTCGTTAAATATCTTGGTTTGTAATGGGGTATCTGCGTTTTTTTGTGCGTGTGCGTGTGAGATTTATCACTTATTTCCCTTGAATTAAGTTCCTGCGATATTAATTCAATTTGGGCAGTTTCCAAAATTTTACATTAGCTTCTTAAACTTTAGAATCATGTTTCCATGGGTCTTTAGCATTCGTCTGAGACAAAAGGTGTAATTTTTGGGTATTGATTTTGAGAACCTTTATGTATAAGCTCTAGAGTTTGAGACCTTTAATAAAGATGCATAAAACTGTGACTGAAGAAATGTGAGTTATTCCAGTGTCATATCTCTCCTTTTCACTTTGGGGGTATGAATCTTATGCTTTTCTTCTAGGACTGGATTAAACTTAAGCTGATAAGATTCTACTTTTCTTTCATTTAAGTAATTTCAATCCAATTTTGATGAGATCTCTTGATTAAAAATGTTAACTGGTAATTTTATTATAATTGTTTAACTGCTGTTAGCTATGGCAGATCGGTAATCTAATTATTGTTAGGTGAAATGTACTGAATGTGGTTTCACTTAATTTTTTTTATGTGATTTCCTATTTGTTATTTTTTTCTTTCATGCAGAAATCAGTGCTGCTTTGACGAATGACTTGTTTATAAAATTTTGAGTACCTTTCATTAACAGCATGTAGAAGGATATATGGAGCTGATTCTTTGGGAAAAAAGCCTTCTTTATGGGCTTTTCTGTTTGTATTTGATTGTATTTTCTACTTGTTTGACCTATGATTTATTATAGTATCTCTCTTAATGAAGTGATGTGGTTCTATATTAGGTAAAACAACCACTTCCCTTCTTTCCTGCTTATTCTTTTGTTGTGTTGTAGTCTTAAGCATAACAGATGTTATCTGACACCTAAAAAATGGTAATTCTTTTAGTCCTCTTGTTCTTTTCCAAATCTCATCTAATGTCTTTGTGAGATTATAAAAGAGCATCTCAGGGATTGTAGCAAAGAAAGCTATTATAAATTTCCCCTTTTGCGATTTTAGCTTGATGTCCCCCCCCCCCCACATGGTTAATCCTCCTCACCTATTTTTATAGTTGATTTCCTTAGAAATATATAGGAAAGACCGAGAAAAGAGAAGAAAAGTGGAGAAAACCTGTTGCTTTTGTAGTCTGAAGCTTTCGCTTAGTATTTGCTTTGCAAAAGTGTAAATCTGCAAACTGACATGCCATATTTATGCTTGTTACAGGAATAAGCTAGAGCATGAAAGAGCGCTTTCAGTTCCAGCTTTAGAGAGTCTATGACTTCTGTTTTGTAAATTCTCATTCTACTAGTCTTTGGGATCTTGTCTCCTTTGTATTTTGTGGGGATTCATTTTAAATTATGGGAGCAAATTGCTGCGTGGCTGCAAAGGACAAACCCTTGCCAAACAGAATTAGTTGTGAGGTTGCTAACTACAGGAGTGCTAGACATTCGCCGTCATGGAGCTTTCGATGGGACAACCGAACTCATATAGAGGATATCATGGAGAATCCTTCTCGGTTTTCTCATCACAACAGTGGGAATATTGGATCTGAAATTAAGAGTGCAGCCAATTCAGAAACTGAAGGTCTTTCAGATGTAGGGAGTCCATCAGATGGTCTTCAGACCCCCCAGTGGCGAAAGAAAGTAGGAAATGCAGGATGTTCTAACTCTATTGCAACAGGTATATTATTTTTCTTCTCCTTTCTTCTGATAACAGTTTTTGAAGATCTCATTATTGATGTTTCAATATAGTTACATGGACCTAAAATATAATATGATGGTCTGTCTTTTTTCAATATTCCGCTCGACAAACCTGATATAAAACATCCCTGGGCACAGTGCATCCAAGCAATGTAGCTTGTACTTCATCTAACCTTATGATAAATTGTGCAGTTTATTGAAATTACTATGTCTTTCTTCACGATAGCTATGGAGCTCTACATTTTATTAGGAACCTTTTGCATGTTGTGTGTTCTTCATTTAGCTGACGAATGCATAACGCATTAGCGTTGTGTAATTGGATTATACAGAATCACGTAGAAAGCGGTTTCTAATATAATACAGTATAGACAGGTTCCCAAATAAATTAGAAAACATGTTTATTACAGAAAAGAAAAGGAGCTTTTGTTAAGTGGGTATTGAATTTGGTTATTAATCTAGGATATCAGGTAGGTTACATGGTTAGTTAAATGGTCATTCGTCTTTATATTTCGCATAGGATTAATTATGTGGCTGATCGACCTTTTAATCCTATTTGATGTGGTGTGAGTCAAGATTGGACTGAAATTTGGAACTGATATCGCAGCAAGGCCGTTAGTGATTTCGAGCCTTAATGTCATGCTCAAGCCTGCTTGTATAAGTTGGAACCCTGCTTGAAATGTAGATCAAAGGCTTGTATAGATATCATTATGGGAGAAGTTGATCGTTGAACTGATAATTGATACGACAGAAATAGAAGTACAAGATATCAATTCTTTTTCTAGATCGGAATCCTTAAAAGAAGTTTATGGACTCATATGGATCTTTGTTCTTATTTTCACCCTTATATTGGGAATCACAATAGGTCTGCTAGTAATTGTGTGGTTAGAAAGGGAAATATCTACAACAATATAACAACGTATTGGGCCTGAATATGCCCGCCCGTTGGGAATTCTTCAAGCTCTAGCAGATGGGACCAAATTACTTTTTAAAGAGGACCTCCTCCCATCTAGAGGAGATATCCGTTTGTTCAGCGTAGGAGCGTCTACAGCGGTCAGTTCCATTAAGTTATTTAGTAATTCCTTTTGGATATCGTTATGGGAGAAGTTGATCGCAGCAAGGCCGGTAGTGATTTGGAACTGGTGTCGCAGCAAGGCCGTTAGTGATTTGGAGCCTTAATGTCATTACTCAAGCCTGCTTGTATAAAGTTGGAACCCTGCTTGAAATGTAGATCAAAGGCTTGTTTATTTTGCGCTCCACTATCCAACTGCTTTTATAAATTCTGAATGTGCCATTGTGTTTTAATGATAAGTTATTAATAAATTTAAAGAAATATAGCACTGTTAACTACAATTTATTAAGTTCAACTATTATCAATGTAAATTTGTGACAATTAATTCATTTCGTGTTTTGGCTTTCATGGACATCACATGATTACAGTATGAAGTTGAGGGACCAAACCTAACTTGCTTTTTAATTCGTCATCAGCATCATTTGTGAGCCATACAACTACACAACCTGCAAAATTGACGTGCAGTGTGCTATATGATTTTCAGATGTAACGTTAACCGAGCCCATGAAATTAAAAGATCCCCCCCTCTTTTTAAATAGTGTGTCATAACAGAAGAGTGTATGACATATCTATTAGGCAAATGAGCTATTAAATTAAAAGAGTTGCCTGAAGGCAGTATAAATTTCATCAACCAACCCCATTCCTTGTCAAAATGGAGTCACTTTGGGAACCAAGACTTTAGTAAACCCTTGTGGTTTAACAAACTTCATGAAGTGGTCAAGTAGTTCAGCTTCTTTAACTGAGTTATTTCCGATGACTACTCGTTTTTATTTTTCACATCCTATTTTTGATCAGTATTGTTTACAGCACTGGAGAATATTTTATGTGCCATGCTTGCTTAAGACGTTTGAAGCTTTCTTCCTTTCATGCTTTTACTTTTTCGGCTGTCATTCTTTTTAATGTTGTTACTCCTATTACAGGTCAATCCTCAAGAAGCACTTCATCAGCTGAGGTGAGTTGAAATAAGATGAACTTTTAGCGTTAATTTGCAGGATAGTTTCCTCACCTTTGCCCGCCTAGCGTGATACCATTCAAAACCTGCATCTTTACATCTCTACTTTTATAGGCATTAGGCTTTACAGTTGTTGCAACTATTTATTCCCAAAATACCCCCTTGGACCTTGGTGAAAGTATTGATTAAACAATATCAGCGGAAAACCGACATACAATGAAGGGTCTTTCGAGGTAATGAAATTGCAATACATGAAAAAAATTGTTAAAAATAGAGAGTTAAGAGCAGTTTTTGAAAAGAGAATTGTGCTTTATGGGCGAAAATGACGGAGGTTACAAGCAATGTAGCCCCGTTTTTACTTGTACATGTGATGCATGCTCTTATGTTGATTTTGCAATTTTTTTCGACTTCAAAACTTGTATAGGAAAAGGCTGCCATCAAATTGTCAACTAAAGCAGGTGCTTCTGATACAAACCCCTCGCTCTCTATCCCATCGACTCCATCTCCCTCATCATTCAAAGCATCGGACCCTTCATCCTCTAAGAGTCGTTCTCTTCATTGGGCCCCATCTTCATCTCCAAAATCACGACGCTCCCCAAGCTATCAATTATCGAGACAAGCCTCCGATAGCTATGACTCTGCTCATGAATCTCATCGCAGTTCTTGCGACGGCTGGTCGATGCGAGCATTCGCTGAGCTCGTCAAAGCCTCTTCTCAAAGAGAACAATGGTCGTTAGACAGCGAGAATCCTCAAAACTGTAAACTATGTTCAAAGCTTTTGAAGGAGAAATCGCCATATAGTGCTCAGAAAATAATTTCGACCAACGAGCTCTCGGTCGCTGCAGTCCTTGTATGTGGCCATGTGTATCATGCAGAATGCTTGGAAAGTGTAATGTCAGAGCCTGATCGATATGACCCTCCTTGTCCTTTATGCACCAATGGTGAGAAAATGATGCAGAAATTAATGGGAAAAGCGCAGCTGAAGGCAAGGAGCAAGATTTCTAAAAGAGCTGTAGCTGATATCAATGTTGATGGAGATTCGGTGTCCTGTGAGAAAAGTATGAGTGTCGGTGCTAGTTCTAGCTCGAAGGGGTATTTAGGGAAGAAGCCATTTTTGAAGCGGCATTTCTCTTTTGGGTCGCGCTCGGTATCGGAGAGCGAGGCAACGAGGAAGAAGAAAGGCTTTTGGGCGAGGTACGGCAGAGATATTGAATCGCAGATTTGATTTGCATCACGAACCTCTAATAAATATGAGTATTCTTAGTTAATGTGATATCGTATAACAAGCCAATGGAATGTTAAGCAAACAAGAATGTGATTTTGGAGGGGAAGAGAGAGAAGCTGGGTGGCTAGTAAGAAATAGGAAGTATAATTGAAGTTATAAGTCGATTTTATTAGATGAAATTGATGCCTGTTGGCTGCATGTTTGAGTTGTATTATTTTTATTTTAATTTTTGGGTGAAGCAGATCATATCTGTAGCTTTCTGCTGACTATTTGTAATATATCCTATCTCCATTTCGAAACTTTAGAATGAATTATCTGGACATGATGACCCTGCATCTAAAACAATCCTACATTTAAATATTGGATATTGGATCGTATGGGACAAATGCTTATTTATATCATATACCGTCGACATATCGGTCTATAGTGGCAATATTTCAAATTGCAATATTTCAAATATCACAGTATCATGGCCTGTTTTTATCATATACACTTGAAAGTGCAGAGGAAGCTGTTCTCTTCCTTGGATTCGCCTGATCATTGCAAATCTGGTTAGCTTTGAACTATTTGTTCACGGTATCTATTTTTGTTCGGCGACCAATTGAAAATAGTTCATTAGAAATTTGCAACCTGAAGATTTTTCCTAGTGTTTTGGCAAACCATATATATCTGATGCCAATTTGAGTATCAATGCGGTGCTTTCTGGAGCATTTGAATAAAGATTGAATAGAGAGAGTATGGTATGGTGATCATGCACGTCCGTAACTGAAAACGCCAACCATATCATGATGCATCCTACAATAAAATGGCATCAGGCTATTGGGCGGATGTCCGCACACATGTCATTACCCCGCATCCTCCTCACAAAACATAATATAAATCACCAAATTCTAAGAACTTAAAACTACACAACACAAAACTTGTATTACTGTGTGTATTTTGCGTTTGTGCTGCGTGTAATGCCTTTTCTTTTTCTTTTTTTCCTGACTGTAGTACAATGCGAGTAGGTTTGAACCTAATGCTCTACTTTGAACCTAGACTTCTTGCTCAACTGAAAGAGGGCTTTGTTGTGATATATATTATGGATCGTTTTCCTTATATCACTTGGTCACTTTGGAGTCGGATTATTTCTCCGGATACCTTAAAGTGGTTTTACACACATCCATTACTTTTCAGACTTTTCTTGTGAGTTCAAGGGACAAAAATGTTCTATATTAATCGGTAAACGGCTAAATTTATTTCAGCGAACCCCCCTCCCACCCCCACCCACAAAAATAAAACAAAAAAGAGAGAGAGAGAGAGGTTAAAAACCAAAAGCATGAAGTGTCGAAATCAAACATATAAAACATGAACAGCATCACCTTTTTATGAGGTTCCAATTTTCTGTCCACTTATTAACTTAGATACTATCGCAAAATAACATCAAAAAAGCTTTGCAAATTCTACTGGCATTCAAGCACACAGCAAGAGCACAACCCCAGTTATGCTAAAAAACAGAAGGGGACAAAAGCTTTAAAAGGTCTTTATACATCAAGATAAGTGATATTAACTATTATTTACATATCAACAAGCATCTAGTAAGGCAACCAAAGTGCAGCAATCCAAACTAAACTGTACATAACTCCAACTAAAAACAAAACACATGAAGTTTTCATAAATCCTGCATCAATATGGGCCTCTTCTCCAAGCAAAATGCAAAACCTTCTGCTACAGCTCCAATTCTGAATAGCTCCCGATGTGTCTCTTCACGCCTCGCCTCAGAAAATAACACATCAAGGCTAAAATTCCCATCATGCATCCATACAGAAAGAAGCCATCCGTTCTCAACAGAGAGCGTGAGGCGACGGGTCTTCTCCTTGCATTCAATATCAACCTCGATTCAACGACGCTTTGTTTCTCGTCGTAGAAAATCCCGCTAAGTGATTCCTTGTTCTTGGTTTCCATTTTCTTCACTTGAAGTTTCATCTTGTGATTGCAAGTCGAAGACGAGGATGGTTTCACTCGTTCTCTTCTTCAGATGATTCCTGCGGATTCGTCGATGTTTGGACTTGGGAAGTAAGTTTCTTGTTGTGGGAAGTCCAGTTGGTCGAAGAGATTCAAGGATTGGGATTCGGATTGTAGGATGTCCCAGAATTCATCTATTGGGAAGAGAAGGATAGAGTCTTCTGAGATTTCAGGGAAGTATTGTGAATTGATAGGTTCTTGATAGACAGCCAGAGAACTGAGACCTTCCTGTGAAAGCCAAAGCACAATAGATGAGAAAATACACAACAAAAATGCCATTGTTTTTTCTCATAAAGTCTAACTTGTACTTGGAAAACATTAATCAATTTTGTCCAAAAAGGGCATTTCTTGCTAGGGTTCTGAGTTAAGAATATAGTAAATTGCAAGAATGATAATTATATATGAAAAGGGAAGGCTTGAAAACAAAATTTATCTTCTGAATGTTGTCTCTGAAATAGCTTTAAAAATTAAGGAGCTATCTTCTAAATTAATATGCACCGAAATATGTCCATGTTGTAATGGTTCTTCAGATCGTCAAACTTGGACGTCTTGGAATGAAACACTACACATTTCGACGTTTTGGATTGAATGTTTCAGAGCGGAAAAGACGCAAGGGTTAAGATAGCATAACTTACAATTTATCCATATGCAGCATTTATAATAAAGAAGCATTCGTAATAAAGACACCAATAAAATAGACGTTTACGGTAAAGACATTAGGAAAACATGAATTGACACAATGTGTACATAGCATGATCAAATAACTTAAAAGATATGGTGGAATTGAGAAAGATCATAAAATCGGAGCAACGCGATTACAGAAGAGCACTTCCAACGCTACATTCTATGAAAAAGTGGATATACAATTGGAGAATTTGGTTGTCATGAGAAATTTGATATGATTGATGAGCAACAATAGAGAAAACCTACGATAAGAAATGGGTAAAATAAAAAGGTGTTTGAAGTAGAACAAATTGAGAATGGAAACTAGAATGCACAACGTAGAACTAGACACAAGAAGCGTGCTTGAATTGGCTTTCGACAAAGTTACTTTGAACTAAGAGAAGGAAGAACATGGACTAATGCATTATAAAAGAAAAAGTACATTAAAGAGTAGCTAAACCTTAATAATAGGAATAAGAGCCTGTAACATACCGTTTGTTCACTATTAACTTCACTATGAATAGGGGTGCCCGAAAAATTGGGATCAAAGAGTTCTGCGAACCATGCATCAATGTCCTTTATGCTCTCAGATGGGCTTGATGATTTCTCTGGTGCTAACGATGAAGAAGTCACCGGTTCATTTTTTGGCTTTGAGCACTCGTCTATATTCTCAGATGGAAGAGATGTGTTCTCGCCTACATTCCCGCCATCCACTTCCCAACCGTCCCTTTTGGTAACTCGACATAAAACATAGGAATCCTATATGAAGATAATTAAAAATATGAGTATGGAAATATTCTATTGCAATAAATTTTGAATTATTTCAATTAAATAAGTTAAAGACATGATTCAACGCACACCTTTAGATCTTTACGTCTAACTCAGTGTATCTATTTTATAGCATATATCAATAAGAAGGATTCATCTAACAAAAAGAAACCACCCCCAATAGAATCGAGTGACTCAAGGTACGCCATGGCTCTTATCTTGTGACCAGAGACTAGGTTGGGGGAATTCAGTGAGCGAGGAGAACAGCCGGTGGCATTAAAATAAAAGGATTCAATTCAATTAGCTCCCGAGCTAGGAGTTATATGTATGAGTCGAGGTTTGAGAAGAGCCCTTTTAGCTAGGTGCTAAGAGGTACATATTAATGCGATTTGTTTATTTATCTATTTATCTTTTTGGTTGAAGCATTTTTTATGACAAGGAATTTGAGAAAAAAATAAAATTCTTATTACTAGCAAATTCATAGAGGAATACATATAAATTTATACAAGAGTTTACGGATACGGGTTTGGATCTAATATCAAAAGCCCAATTACTTTTCACACATTATCTCTAACACTCCCCTCAAGCTGGTGCATACATATTATGAAGACCCGGCTTTCAATTCTTGCTTTTCCTAATGTCTTTGGGAAAATATTTGCCGGTTGATCCTTACAATGTATTGAGGGATAAGAAATCCATTCTCCTTTTTCTCCCGAACAAAATAGCAATCAACTTCAATGTGCTTGGTTCTCTCATGGAAAATAGGATTAGACGAAATATGGATTGTTGCTTGATTGTTACAAAAGCGAGGAATAAGACGATGAATTTGAAATCCAAGCTCACTTAATAGGTTAATTATTCAAATCAACTCGCACGTAGTATGAGCCATAGCACAGTATTCAGCCTCCGCACTTGATCTAACCACAACTGATTCTTTCTTACTTCTCCACGATACAAAATTACAACCGAGAAAGGTACAATAGCCCTCCTATCAATAAGAGACCCCGTCCAATCAGCATCATAAAATCCCATCAATTGTTGAATATCTCCATGATTGCGCAAATTAACCCTTGACCAGGTGAATTCTTCAAATAGCGAACAATACGAATAATTGCCCTCCAACGAGTCTCCCTTGAAGAATTCATAAACCAGCTCACCACGCTAACGGCAAATGAGATGTCTGGTCTTATTATCGTAAAATAATTAAGTTTCCCAACCAATCAACGGTACCTTCCTGGATGTTCTAATAATTCTCCTCGATCATCATAGAGTTTCATATTAGAATCCATTGGTATATCTACAGGCTTGGTACCCAAAAGTCCAGTCTCTTTTAGAATATCTAGGATATACTTTCTCTAAAACAAGCAAATACTTTCTGGGGAGCGTGCAACCTCAATCCCTAAGAAATATCGCAATAACCTCAAATTCTTTGTATGGAAGTGAAATTAGAAAAATTTCTTAAGAACAATCCCGTCAGCATTATCTCTACTGTTAACAATATCAACATACACCACTAATATAATTCTCTTTCCTTTAAGGACTCATGTAAAAACAGTATAATCACTCTTGTACTGACACAAACCAACCTCTTGCATTATGGCACTGAATCTACCAAACCAAGCCCGAGGAGACTGCTTGAGCCAATATATAGCTTTTCACGGTCTACATATTTTGCTTGTCACCCCCTCAACCACGAAACCATGTTGCTGGTCCATATATACTTCTTCAAGGCCACCGTAGAGAAATGCATTCTTGATATCCAACTGATATAAAGGCCAATTCAAATTTGTTGCTAAAAAAATTAGAATGTGCACAAACGAAGGATTCGATACTGGAGAAAACGTCTCCGCATAATCAATTCCATATGTCTGTGTATAGCTTTTAGCAATAAGATAAGCCTTCAGCCGCTCAATAGTCCCGTCAGGATGATATTTAATAGTGTATACCCAACGACACCCAACGACATCCATGTTGATACATAGCATCCATCTATTCCTCCATAGCCTTTTTCCAGCCAAGGTGACCCAAAACTTCATGTAAAAAACCAGGTAAGGAAGTGGATGCCAAAAAGGATACAAAGGACTCATACCTGGATGACAATTGTGAGTAGCAAACAAAATTCGATATGGAATGAGGAATACAAGAGCGTGTACCTTTTCGTAATGCAATAGGAAGATCGAGGTCAGATTGTGGAGCTTGTGTGAAATCTATAGACTGTAGAGCTGATTGAGTAGTTGGCTGTAATCATGACCTTCGTGAATAAAAACGATGAACTGGTGGTTTGGTAGAAATAACCTATGGTTCTTTAGGACTCAAATCAACCTCCACAAAAGCTAAACAATTAAGAGACGATAGGGATGGTTCAGTAGAAAGAAAAGTATGGTACATTGTCAAAAAAGTGGCATCTGCTGAAACATAATGTTTATTCAATATAGGGTTAAAACATTTATAGCCTTTCTAAAAACGAGGGTACCCTAAAAAAAACACTTAATGGCATGAGGATCCAATTTATCTCCTCCAGGAGCAAGTCTATGAATAAAACATACATTGCCGAACACTTTAGCAGGTGGTGGAAAAGATGAAATCCCTAGGAACAAAATATGATGAGGAGACTTTCCTCCCAAAATAAGAGTGGGTAGACGATTAATAAGATAACATGCCGTTAAAACAGTATCACTCCAGTACTTTTTGGGAACATGTATATGAAACAACAAAGAACGAGCAACTTCCAATAAATGACACATTTTCATTTCAGCAACCCCATTTTGTTGAGGGGTATATGAGTAAGACGTCTGATGTACAATCCCATTATCAGTAAGATATTTATTGAAATAATTAGAAACATATTCTTTTGCATTATTTGTACGTAGGATTTTCAACGACATACCAAATTGGTTTTGAATTTCCAGATGAAAGACACGAAATATATTACTAATTCAGAGCGATTTTTCATCAAGTACAAATAAATAATACGAGAAAAATCATCTACAAATATAACAAAATATTTAAAACCTAAATATGATGGCCCATTAAAGGGACCCTAAAAGTCTGCATGCACTAAATAAAAAGGGTTCAGCATACGACTCTTAGAAATAGGAAAAGATGCACGATAGTATCTACCAAACTGACACGACTCATAATCAAGTGATTTTATTGACCTGAGATGCGGGAATAAACCCTGAAGAACCTTCAAATTGGGATGGCCCATCTGACAATGAAGCTGAAGAAGAGAAACTGATGAGGACAAAGCCGCGGAACTTGAAGAAAAAACATCCATGTTCAAATAATAAAGGCTTTAAGATTCATGCCCACCACCAAACAACTCCTTGGTCTGTAGATCCAAAAAGACAAAATGTGAAAGATAAAATGTCACAAAACAGTTCAACGATCTCGTAAGTTTGCTAATGGACAATAAACTAATAGGAATCATGGCACATGATAAACAGATGAACGCGAAAGATCCTTGGATAGATATACCGACTCACCTTCAGTGACAGTGAAGGAAGATCCATCGGCCAAGGTAACATAAGATTTTTGTGTAGACGGTATGAAGGAAATAAAAGAATCATGATTACCTGTCATATGATCATTAGCACCTAAATCAATAATCCTGGGTTTGCTAATGGAACTACAAACTATAGAAGTACTCGAAGCATGGATTACAGTGGCAACAGAAGCAAACCGCTGAGTAGAGACGAGCTTGTGATACTCGTCCTCAAAAATAGATATCTTTGAGGTCGAAAATGCTGCATCAGATGGAGCAATGGGATGCGAGCACTCCAATATATCACCCTGAGAGGATGTATGACTAGAGGTCTGCCATGCAGTCCCCAACAAAAGTCAACAAAATGGCCTGATTTTCCACAGTGTGCACAACTTTCCACCTCGACCACCATCACGACCACGTCCTCCATCACGGCTACCTCCACAACCACCACGAAAATAGTTGCGGCCACGACCACGTGTATTGCCAGATGTGGTCACTGATATAGACTTATCCACACTATTATCACCACGCACATTAGACGAGAGATCTAACATGGAAGAATGGCGTAACCTGAAAAATACTTGATAAAGGGTCGAAATCTCTGAACTTCCTAAAATAACAGACTGAACGGACTCATATTCCGGGAGAAGACTCGATAAAAAATGCATACTATTCAACAACTCACGTTGCTTCTTCATCTCCGCAACATTGGAAGAAATATGATGATACAAAACAAATTTCCGACATAATCTATTAAAAAGCGAGTAATGGTCTTCAAGAGAGTTCGCTCTTTTCTCCACCTGGAAATAATCCTAATACAGCTGTTAAATGCATGCAATATTGCTATAACCTGAGTATGTATTTTTAAGTTACTCGCATATCTCCTTCGACGTAGGCAAAATCACGTTGTTCATCTTAGGTTCCATACTATTTCACAACCAAGTTCCAATCTACGCATCTTCAGCAAACCAATCATTATATTTCTTCTCATCCTTGTCCTTAGCCGGAGGACTTTCCAGCAAATAATGCAACTTCCATTTATCTATCAAGAAGGTCTCAACTGCAACAAACCATTGAGCATAATTATCACCATTAAGTTTTGTCGATACCATCGGAATATAATCAACCGAGATAAATAAACTTCCTCTATTGTCCGATATCATTGACATGATTCCAGCAATAAGGATCAACCACAACCAACAATGACCAACGATTAACAACCAATACTAAACAACGTATAACAACCAACGATAATCAAATCAACATCCGCATCAACATACGACATCCAACAACCAACAAAAAAATCTGGATAATATTGTGTGAATCCATATCAGATCTGAATTAGATCATAAATACGATGCGGTGATGCAGTGGTGACTGGTGATGTGATGGTGATGCAGTGGTGATGCGAGATCTGTTGCAATTTGGTGCGGTGGTTGTGCGGTGGTGCGAAATCTGGTGCGGTGATCTAGTGTAGTGGTGCGCGATCTGGTGCTGTGGTACGATCTGGTGCGGTGGTGCGATATGGTGCGGCGATGGTGCGGTGATCTGGTGCGGTGGTGCGATCTGGTGCGGCGATGGTGCGGTGATCTGGTGCGATGGTGCGAACTGGTGCAGTGGTGCAAGATCTGGTGTGGTAGTGCGTGATGATAAGGATCTGGAGGCGAGGTCGGGTGTGGTGGTGCGGCTAGGGTTTGATGGTGAACGTTGGTGGCGGCTAGGGTTTGGTGTTGACGGCAACTCTGGTTTGGCGAAACATGGCTCTGATACCATGATAAGAAATTTGAGGAAAAAATAGAATTCTTTTTATTAGCAAATTCATGGAGGAATACAGATAAATTTATATTAGAGTTTACGGATACGGTTTTGGTTCTAATATCAAAAACCCAACTACTTTGTCACACATTATCTCTAACAGGAAGAAAGGAAAAGCAAATGGATGAGTTTAAAGAAGTGGTGGTTGTATGGAGTATGGACTAATAAAAAGTTTAGGCCGTCAAATAAGGAAAATAAAATTTATATGATATCCACGTTGATGAGAGTCAGATTAATTTGATTTGTATTGTTAATCCACAATCCATATATTAAGCATTTGTGTAAATGGGTTCTTTGCATGGTACCCGAGCACCAGGTTTTGATAGGTCCTGGGTTCAAACATCATCATCTTGACAATTTAAAATATGAATGTATAATTCTACCTTATGTTTCTTCTAGAGAGGCTATATGCACAAAACCCATGCAAGGTGAAGGATTAAGAGTAAAATTAGCTCAGTATACGTTGTTAATCAACCAGCCTTCAGCTTTAGCTTTTGGGTGCAGTGGTTCACACACGCCACAGTTTTAGGTTCTCCGATTTTAACTTTTATAACTAAACTTTAAGCAGCAAATCTACATGATCAAATGCTCTTACCCTACCCGTCTAAAGAAGAAGAATGATCAAGTACCTTCATATCTGAGGCAGCTTTAAACTCTTTCTCATTTATCTCGTATTCATGCATGATCCAATAAGTTCGCTTCCCAGTAGGAGGTCGACCTTCATGAAACACGAGCGTTTTTTTGGTTCCTATAACTCGATTTTGATATTTTATCTTCCGATCTTTACCGGTAGATTTCCAATATCCTGCTTCTGTAGCTCTATTCGAGCGAGAGCCATTCGGATACTTTCTTTCACGCGATGCAAAGAAGTGCCACTTGCTATCACTAGTAGGAACCTGACATTTTGCTACAAAAGTAAAACAGGAAAAAGAAAAAGAAATTCATTATTTACAATGGAAAATATCTCTGCTAGTTAATAATAAATGAGATAAAGTTGATTGCATGGCATGAAAATTGTTGGACTTGAAAGATTTCAGGGTGTGAAAAATAAAGGTACAAAGGGGTGCGCACGCGTGTGAATTTGGGATGTAGATTTAAAAAGAAAATCATTATAAAGCGAGCTTTGATAAACAGAAAGAACAGAAATGGAAAAACATGAAAAAGAATAACTACCAGGTAAATCCCAAGGTTCATGCTTATAGATGTCAACCTCTGGTATCAGTTCTAAATCGTTCTTCATGCCAAGAATTCTCCTCTTCAGATAATGAGAAATAAGTTCAGTGTCTGTAGGATGAAAGCCAAAACCTGGCAGCAGAGAATAGGCACACAACGCTTCCATTTCGAGAATAAAAATTGCAGCCTGATAAACAATAACAACACAAATCAGTGATAATAATTGATAACTATACAGAACATAACATCAAAAGGGAAAATCAGATGACATTATAAATTATGATTTGCGCCTTAGGTAAGTTCAAATCTACAATCTCAAGCTTGTAGTTGTAGCCAAGTGGCAAGTCACTTAACAACTAAAACATCATATTAAATACTATAAAACAAGCAAACTTAGAATGCATCACTTGTTGTCACATACTTCATAAGCAAAAATGTGCAAATGATATAGGCATTAACTAATACTAAAAGCATTTACAAAGTTTACCTCTTTAAGCCTTCTCTTTTTTTTCTATATTTTTTTAACAAAAAGAAATTCCTACTTCAATAAACTAAATACTTTACAATAGGATTTCACATTTTCTCAAAGAACTCAATCTTCTCGCTAGTTATATCAAGATGTTCTACAAAAATATTCTCACTATCTAAAACCCATCAAAATATGTTTAATTGCCCCTGCGCCCCAAACAACAACAACAGTTTGCATCTAATATTTTTCACTCCCATATCATCTTCATTTCATTAATTTCCCCTTTTATGAAATCTTGATTTCATTTCTTTAGTTATCATCCAAAATATAGTAATTGCATAACATTTCACATATTTGAACAGCTATCAAAATTTATACCCAAATTAAAATTCAAGTATCAAAACTCAAGCATATCAATATCAAAGCTCGAGCTTTCGACCCACACCGCCACCCAATAACCTAATTCATCAAAAGGGTTTGCTCCTATCGAAATTCCATCAGGACCCATTTCATCAAATACCCAAATCATCAAACCCATCGAGCCAAAACCCTAATAAACCCCAAAAAATTCATGTTTTACCCAAAAAGACGAGAAATTTCTTACCTCTGCGATGGTGGCGGCTGAGCGGTGACAGGAACAGAGAAGAAAGGAGAGAACTTGACGAGAAAGAAACCCCGTTCTTGCTAAAAATAAATGTGAACTCTTCGTCTTTGACGCGGTCCCTCGCGATATGGTGACTCTCCCCGGTGAGGGTACCCTGCTGTTTTCTGCGAAGCTTCGACGACAGCGAGGTTTTATTATCCGAAGCCCATGGGCTAAGTTAATTAAAATTTGGGCCCTTGAGACTTTTAGGTTGGATTTGGATCCAAGCAACGAGTTTGAATTGGTTGGGCCTTCTTTTTATTATGGTTGCATGTAGCCGTTGTTTGAACTTCGGTTAGATGGCCGAATGCCACTATAGGTAAAACATTCTTGCAGCTAAGCATGAGGTCGGGGGTTCAAACCGTGCATGCAACAAGTTAACAAAATCATACAAACACTAGCAAAATTCACACCTAGTCTTCTAATCGAATTTTATAGGATATAATAATAAGATAGAAGCACCTTGAGTTAAAAAAAGAACAAGTTTCTTGTATAGAGAGTTTTCCCTGAGAAGGTAATCACTAAGACGAGGCTATTTTTAATATTAACTAATGGGTTTTTTTTTATTAAGAAACCCAGCTTTTCATTAAAACATAATTTGGCGAAACAACATCAAGAAATAAAAGGTCCAAAAGCAAAAGAAAAGGGAAAAAATGGACGAAGAAAAAAAAGAAAAGAGAACTACAAACAAACAAACAAACCTCCACAAAGCATAGAGGAACCAACCCAACCCCTAGAAACGCTAGACAAACTTTGACACCCAAATGTCCATGCCTATAACCAGCCATCCACTAAGCCACGGTATAAATGTCCTCTTGGCCCTGACTAGTCGCCCCATCTACGTACGGTCTTTCCTCCTATCCAAATCCTCCGCCTAAGGATTTGGATTGTGTTACGTCCCGCTTCCCGGTATACGGATAAGGAGACGTGACGAGCCCCACGGCGTATTTACTCAGAAATAACACGATAAACGTAAATAAGCAATATAATAAATGCACACAAGAAAGACGTGAGATATAAATGAACATCAGCTTTTTATTTATTAAATATTCTTTACAATACAACTGGAAAGTAAATACAATACTGGAAAGCGATGTCTAAGCAATAGCATGAACTGAAAGTAAAAGCATATACAAGTGAACTAGAGCTCAGAGTTCTCGATGAACTGCTTCAAGTCTTCTGAGCTGGGCTCGATCTCCAGAGAGCCGTGTCCTCCTGACAACATTCCAAAGAAAGAATAGAAAAGAAATGTCGTCAGCGAACAATCGCTCGGTAAGTCCTAAGAGGTAGAGAAGAATAGACAGAGAATAGAACATGTAAAGTATAAAAGATTATGTTCGCTATTGTTCATTTCAGAAAATTGCATTTTAATACCGCTCATTCATTATCCCTTTTTTTTGTATATATCGGTACTATTAACAGTGTCTGCTCAGTAATTACAGTTTACAGGTATTCGTGATAAAATACTGAAAATACATTCAAAATCATGGATTTAATGTTTTGGAGCCGACACTGCAATCAGAACCGAGAACCGATCGATATCCATAGGATTCTTTTTGCAATAAACTAGTGTGCACACAATTTTTGGTCCAACACAATACATGTGTGACACTAGACCATGATGAGGGGCTGCCTTAGCTGCACTAGGAGTATGTATGGTGTGATGAGCATTAAATGTGCATTGAATGCTAAAAATCTTGATGTGATTTGAAGCACCAAGTTTCCCTCCCAAATCTCTGAAGGCAAATCAGGTTATAACAGATAAAACAAATAGCACCAGAATGATTGTGGAGGGAACATAAGTACCCCACATCAATACGAGCTCCTTAGTTCAGATTATGACCGGCCACAACCCCTCTTTGTCCGAGCTCGCTGGCCCCCCTTAGTCCAATGGGCCCCATTTTTTGTCTGTTCCCCCTTGCTGCCACGTCAACTAATTTTTTTTATTTGTTTAATTTTCTTTTGAGCCTATAAATACCAGGCCAGTGGGCAAGTTAGAGAGCACTACTTCTTTTGTGAGAGAAAAGATTTTGAGATTGTAACTAGTGATCTTGTAGCTCTTAGTGTGAATTCCTTACCTTCCTCTGGTCTTGCAACCTCTTTTTGAGCTTGCAAGATTATATTTTGGTATTGGAATTCACTTATTTTGTACTTGGAACCATTTGTAATCAAGCTTCAATTATATAAAGTGTTTCTTGTATATCTTCTTTTTGCTCTTTTCTTTTTATTGTCATTTCAATTTATGATGTGTGAGTAGTTATTCTTGGGTTATGGTGAGGTAGGTTGTGGAATGACTTTGCTTCCAACCCCTCCCTTTTGATTCTTGCATTTTACATTTCTTTTTTTAATTATGCAATTTTATTATGTTTTGCTTGATAGGATATATCGTTTTCAATAGTTGCAAATCAACCTATAACATATATCCTATTTCTTCTTTACGTTTTATTGTTGCTATATTATGAATTGAAATTGAAATGAATACGGAATTATGTTAAGTGTCGCAATTAGCTAGATAGGATATATAGCACACATGCATATATTTTATACTTGCTAACTTCACTTAACTAACTCCATATTCATTTCATTCTCAAACTATATATTTTTTAGTTTCTATTTAACTTAACTTGATGTCGTATTCTAACCCGACGCATGTTCGGATAGATGCGGCATGCTTTCGCAATTCAAATGATAACTAAAAGATATGAGCCTTGAATCAAAACGGAGAGTTGGGGGTGAAAGTCATATTTCAATCATACTAAATCTTTGTCTAAGTTTTCCTTTAAACCTTTCTTCTTTTAATTCTTTCAATACGTGACAAACTCATCTTCCAACCTTTTGATTGTAACTCAAATTGATGTCATGATATCCACCCCTTGTGGTTTGATCCGTGCTTGCCGGCTTGCTTCAACGCACCGTACACTTGCGGTATTTTTAAAACTCGAAACTCACATCGTGCATCTTTTTCAACTGACAAACCGACATATCTTAACAACAACAAAACTAGACAAAAGCACGACACCGTGAGAATCGAACAAGTTTTTGGCGCCGCACGCGCAGACGCGTATGTTATGGAAATGTATGGTTTTTAAGGAAACGGAATACGCACGCGAGATCGTTCTTGTTTTAAATATTTATAAACCGTAAGTGCACGGCGCGTTGTAGCGAGCCAGCAAGTACGTGTCGATCCACAGAGAATTGTGTATTAGGTATCGTGATTTAAGATTCAACAAATTAACGAATTGGTTGTTTGTCACAAATGATTATAAAAGAATGAAAACAAGAAAAGCAAGAGAAGAAGTTAAAGAAGAATGGTCGTGGCTTTGGTTCGGAAGGTCGAATCGCGACGATTCCTTCGCTCCTCCTTTGATCATGAGTTGTCCGTTTGTTCACTTACCGATTTGTATATTCACGCTTGAGGTATCAACGCTAAGTACAAGTCTTAACAAGCATACGTCAACAATAAAAATACAAGTTAGTGAGTGAGAGCAAATGATTTTAGGGTTGAGTTTGTTAGGTGCTTGTGATAGTATATCGTATATGAAACCAAGCGATTGTCAAGCGCTTGATCACAAAATACGATATCTAAACCTAACAAGCTCAACACTAAATTGATTTTAGCTTAAACATTGAAACGGGGAAAAGGAGTGAATATGGTGTATGAGGAGGTTACAAAGTAACCATGTTTTAAAACACCATATCACATCAATACATAGCAATCTTTAAGTTAGAATCATATAGTTAAGCGCATTAAACATAAACAAGAGGTGGAGGAGACAAAAGCCTTTCATCTCACTTACTCACCATTACCACAACCAAATAGAATTAGTTAAGCATGATAATTAAAGAAAAGCAAATAAGAATAAAGAGCAAGTAAAGAAATAACAACAAATATTATTAACACTTGAGAAAAAGATACAAGATTTTGGTAAGCTATTCAACCTCCTTAATGAAGCTCTCCAAAGAGAGCTTCAAGAGGGAAGAAGAAGAAGAAACCAATTGAAACCCACTCCACTCTCAAGCTAAACAGAAAAAAATGGAAACAAAAAGATAGAATATGTGCATCCTGATTGGCATCCCCTTCTCTTTAGATCTGTTCTGGTATTTATAACCAACACAACAGAATAAACAAACAATATAAAAGTGATGATGTGGCACTAATAAACAACCAGAGAAATTATGGGGACATTTGGGGCTAGGGGGGCCGAGCTCGCCGGATTCTAGGGGTGTGTGGCCGGGTCAGGTTGGAGCAACGTGGCTCGTATTGGTGCTGTGGTCATGTGCCCTCTCTACAAGTCCAATGGTGCTGTTTGTTTGGTCTAAAATAACCTGGTTTGTATGCAGAGAAATGGAGGGAAACTTGATGCAAAGTATCACATTAAAATTTTATGCAATCAATGCACATCACACCACTTGCTCATAGCTTGTCCCCTACTTGCTCATGGCAGCCTTCTCCTAGGTCCAAGTTATGTGCACACTTGTATGTGTTGGACCATTCTTGGCAAAAAGTTTGTACACATGCATTATTTCCAAAAGAGTTCTTGGGACAGTTGATCCGTTTTCTGTTCTGTTTGCAGTGTCGGCTCCCAGACATTATATCCATGATTATGAGTATGTTTTCCAGTATTTGTCACGGGTACCTGTAAACTGTAATTACTGAGCAGACACTGGTTAATAGCACGGATATATACAAAATAGATAAAGAATGAGCGGTATTAATATGCAGTTTTCTGAGATGAGCAGCTATACTAACGCAGTTGTTTGTAGCTTAGTACAGAAGATATTATTGTTTACGAGAGGAGTCCATCTATCTCGTGGACTAAGATAACCCGTAGTATAAGGCTCCGTCAAACCCTACGGAACAACGACAATGGATATTTAGTTACGTCTTTTAATGACCATCTCGTCCTACTTTTAACACATTCCGTACTAGTCTACCCCTTTAACCCCGTAATGTATATTGTGTTGTTTTATAAATATAAGACTTGCCGAAACCATGATATCAGTTATTCATGTAAACGGATAAGAATGTAAACGGATAATCATGTGATCAAGTCAGTGTATATCCATGGTTCGGTCAGTTCAAGTCATGTTAATATTGTATAGTATTATGGTATTCATGTTTCAAGTTCCAGTATATGAATTCATGTTGTATTGGAGTTATATTTAAATTGTATTCATGTATGGTTTGTTTTCAGGTTTGACGGAGACTCGGATTGAGTCAGACTCTTAAACAGAATTTGATTCCTGAATTATTTTTGGTGTTATCGGTAACTGCTGCACATGGACGGCAGGATTTGTGTCTTTTTCTAATACAATTACCATATTGATAACCCCGTTTTAGTTGTCTAGTTTAAATAGGAAAGCACCCACTTTCTCCGACTCCCTGAGACTCAAGAGAATTGTCCCACTTAAATCTATATTTACTAGAGTCCTTATTGTAAATTAATAAACTTGAGAGGGTTTTATAAAAAATAGTTTTGATAAATTTTCAAAATAAATCTCAAGTATTTATTTATCGTATTTAGGGTTTTCATGAATGTAGTTTTTAAAAGTGAAGTATTCTAATGATTATAAATCTAGATTGAATAGTATATGGTATTTTAGTATAAATTGGAATTGTATGGATTTGTGATGGTATATTCATGAAATTTGGGATTCCTTTATTTAGAAAACATGGAATTTATTAAATATATTTAAAATAGATGGTTTGATAATATTATATATAATTATTAAAAATAAATTTCTATTTATTAAATAGATATTCACGTTTTCTTACAAATTGTATAAAAAAATTCCATCGAAATCGTATGCTCCGTAAGGAGGACTGCATCCCATTCTATTAGTCCGATTAATGTGCGATAACCCGTACCAACCTAATCGGATTCCCCAAGAGTGGGTTGTAAGGACATAATCGTAAGGAATTTAATTAAACAATTTAAAGAAATACGGTTTTTAATAGTTTAGGGTATTTTATTATAAAATTGTATTTGTCCCACAAAATATTGTTTTCAAGGCATCGTGCTATATCAAGATGTGTGTTGTGATAAGATGAGTCATTAGCTCGTGAGATTTTTTTAAAAGCAATACAAGTAAACATGATAAAATATGTCGAATGTAAAGTTGTGGTATTAAACCGTAAAAGTGCAATAAATATGGTTTTATATGGAGTTTTATAGTGAAATTGGTTTCTAAATTTTAGTTATTGTTTAATAAGCAAGGTATAATAATTTAGATAATTGTTTCCTAAGAAAAATTATTATTCTAAAGAGAATAGAATTTAAAAGTCGGTTAACTCCACTAACCGACGTCATTTGAAAGGAGAACTTTTCAAAATAAGAAGAGAAGATAGGATAGGGGACTTACTTGATTAGTGTAGAGAGAAGAGATGGAGGAAGGTTTTGAGAGCTTCGTGGGGTCGTGGAATCGCCGGAATCTTCCCGAATCGTCGCCGGAAATTGAGCTTGGCTAACTCCACTTGTACAACTTATTTGACTTGGAAAAATTTATGAGTTTTGAAAATGGATTTCAGAATAGAGAGGGCTAGATATGAGGTGGTATTTATAGGTTAGAATTAGGGCTTAGAGAATTAAAAATGAAAATTAAAATGCATTAAAATATTGGTTTAATGGTGATTTTTAATCCTCTGATTAATTACAAGAAAAACAAACAGAAGAGAAGTAGTGGGGGGAGGCCAAAGGGTGTTGGGGAAAATTTTGGGAGCATTCCCCACGGGGGGCCGGCGGCGCTGGCCATACACCCGATCTCGCCGGTCGTTTCAAGGGGGTTGGGGCTTGGATTGGCGCTGTAGGGTGTTTTTCGTCACCCCATTGAGATGGGAATACACGCGCGCTAGTCAGGCGTACTACAGATTCCCCCTGTCTAGGGTAGGCCGGGGTTTATTGATTGTGGGGATTCGAATTTCCGGCAGCCGCGGACTAAGCTGCCGTTAATTACCCCTCGCCTTTGGGGCGAGGGAACCTCCGATTAACGGGTTAAACTGGTCATGCGAACTCAATGTGCAGTGTACGTATGTGTTGTTTTGGAAAGGGGGTTTGCATATATCGGGAGCCACTCAGAGTTTTTACGGGGGTCCCGCTACCCGGATAGCGGGCTGGGGGTCAAGGGGGCCAGCAGCCCCCTTGCGGGGTGCTGGACAGCGTCCCGTTAGAAATTTTTTCTAACAGGGACAGTGTCGTGGTGTATGTGTGTGTGCACATATGTATGCATATGTGTACATATGTATATATATATATATATATGTATATACATAAAAAAAAGAGGGGAAAAAGGCATCCAAGGGATGCATGGGGGCAGCACCTTGGGCGCTGTGCGCCTAGGTGCTGTGCGCTCAGGCGCAAGCGCGCCACGTGTCGGCACGGGGGCGCTCTGCGCTTGAGCGCAAGCGCGCCACGTGTCGGCACGGGGGCGACTTGCGCCTGAGCGCTTGCGCTTGAGCGCAAGCGCGCCACGTGTCGGCACCGGGGAGACTTGCGCTCGGGCGCTTGCGCTTGAGCGCAAGCGCGCCACGTGTCGGCACCGGGGAGACTTGCGCTCGGGCGCTTGCGCTTGAGCGCAAGCGCACCACGTGTCGGCACGCGGGCGCTCTGCGCTTGAGCGCCGGCGAGAAAAAGAGGCTTTTAGCCTAAGAAACAGAAGCTATGCTTCAGAAAGGAAATATTTGTTGTTATATATATATATGTTATGGAGTTAAAACTCCTAGGACGTTTTGAAGCTGATGAAGGGGGTTCTTCTTCTTCCTCCTGTTGTTTGGCCGGATCTTGAAGATCAACAAGTAGGAGATTTTAAAAATCACTCCTTTTTGAGATCTGATGGGAGATCTGAGTTCCCCTTTGTGGGTTTTGTGGTGGAAAACTACTTAGTTTTGGAAGAGAAAACTCTTGATTTAATTCAAAAGAAATGAAAAGGTTTAGAACCTTGGAGAAGGAGCAGGAGGCACAAAGAACCTTAGGTTTTTTGAGGGGAATGAAAAGTGTTTTTTATTCATCATCATGTTGCCTTTTATAGGCTTACATATTTACATATAGCCCTTTGGGCTTTGCAAAATGGCATTTTAGCCATCCCATGGCTCATGTGCCATTTCATTTTTGCACATAAGCCACGGGCTTACAAAATTTTGGCTTTATACCCATTTTGTTTACATTCATGCATAAACAATTACATAGAAATTATTTATTACATGATTTTGTTGTTGGCACGTGGGAGGCTGGCTGCGGGCTCGACTTAGGCATAGGCCCGCTTGATCTGGGCTTGGGCCCACCTAGCTTGGGGTTGACTTTGATTTTGTCTCGGTCAACCGGGGTGTAAATTTTGACTTCAACAAAGTGCCCCCCATCAATAAATGCACACCACATATGTGAGTCGTGTGCATGAAATTGATGGATCTTCTTTCATGCGGAGGCGACTTGCTTTGGTTCCCACTTTTGGGGATGCACTGCCCTTTTTACGACATGGACGGTCGACGCTCTGATCTGAAGCGATTAGGTAGACGTGTCCCCGGCACGGAGTGTCGTCGGTCGACGTTTCCCTGAGGCGGAGTGCCTGTTGGTTGACGTGTCCCCGGCACGGAGTGTCTGCTGGCGATGTGCCCCCAGCACGGAGTGTCTGCTTGATGTTTCCCCGAGGCGGAGTATCGGCTGGTTGACGTGTCCCCGAGACGGAGTGTCTGTGTTGGAAGTTTCCCTGATACGGAGTGTCTGTGTTGGACGTTTCCCCGATGCAGAGTGTCGCTTGCTGACGTGTCCCCGGCACGGAGTGTCTGCTTGACGTTTCCCCGGCGTGGAGTGTCGGGTTGACTTTTCCCCGGCACGGAGTGTCGCTGATCGACTTTTCCCCGGCGCGGAGTGTCGCTGGTAGACGTTTCCCCGAGACGGAGTGCCTGTGGTAGGACGTTTCCCCGATATGGAGTGCCTGTTGTAGGGCGTATCCCCGAGACGGAGTGTCTGTTGTAGGACGTTTCCCCGATACGGAGTGCCTGTTGTAGGACGTTTCCCCGATACGGAGTGCCTGTTGTAGGGCGTATCCCCGAGACGGAGTGCCTGTGGTAGGACATTTCCCCGATACGGAGTGCCTGCGGTAGAGCGTATCCCCGAGACGGAGTGCCTGTGGTAGGACGTTTCCCCGATACGGAGTGCCTGTTGTAGGGCGTATCCCCGAGACAGAGTGCCTGTGGTAGGACGTTTCCCCGATACGGAGTGCCTGTTGTAGGGCGTATCCCCGAGACGGAGTGTTTGCTGTTGGATGTTTCCCCGGTACGGAGTGTCTGCTGTTGGACGTTTCCCCTATGCGGAGTGTCGCTGGTTGACGTTTCCCCGAGACGGAGTGTCTGCTGTTGGACGTTTCCCGGTACGGAGTGTCTGCTGTTGGACGTTTCCCCGATGCGGAGTGTCGCTGGTTGACGTTTTCCCGAGACGGAGTGTCTGCTGTTGGACGTTTCCCCAGTACGGAGTGTCTGTTGTAGGGCGTATCCCCGAGACGGAGTGCCTGTGGTAGGACGTTTCCCCGATACGGAGTGCCTGCGGTAGGGCGTATCCCCTAGACGGAGTGCCTGTGGTAGGACGTTTCCCCGATATGGAGTGCCTGTTGTAGGGCGTATCCCCAAGACGGAATGTCTGTTGTAGGACGTTTCCCCGATACGGAGTGCCTGTTGTAGGACGTTTCACCGATACGGAGTGCCTGTTGTAGGGCGTATCCCCGAGACGGAGTGCCTGTGGTAGGACGTTTCCCCGATACGGAGTGCCTGTGGTAGAACGTTTCCCCGATACGGAGTGTCATTGTTGGACGTTTCCCTAATGCGGAGTGTCTGTGTTGGACGTTTCCCCGATGCAGAGTGTCACTGGTTGACGTGTCCCCGGCACGGAGTGTCTTTGTGGGAATTGGTTTTTTCTTGTTTGGCATCTGCATTGCTGCACTGGAATAATGCCAGGAGCAACTCATCATTTGCCCTGGGAGGATTTGGGAATTGGTTTTACGCCCGTGGATTGTATACGGTTTTGCAGGATGTATGATCCAGACCGTAGGGCCGGGAGAATTTTGAGAAATTGGATTTTGGTTGGCGTCTGCATCGCTGCACTGGAATGTAGTACCAGGAGCGACTCATCATTCGCCGTTGGGGTATGGGAGTTGGAATTTGGTTGGCGTCTGCATCGCTGCACTGGAATGTAGTACCAGGAGCGACTCATCATTCGCCACTTGGGAATTTGGATTTGGGATTTGGTTGGCGTCTGCATCGCTGCACTGGAATATGGTACCAGGAGCGACTCATCATTCACCACTTGGGGGTTGGGGAGCGATGGCTTAGGAGACAGGTTTAGATCCCTATCACCTAAGGCTTTTCAATTTTATGGGCCGTGAGGGTCCCATAAAAGCATTTTCTCCCTACGAGTCGTAAGGATCCCGCAGGTGTATTTTCTCCTTAGGAGTCGTGAGGAGTCCTAAGTGTGTTTTTCCTTTGTGAGTCGTAAGGATCCCACAAAGGTTTGTTCTCCTCATACATCGTGAGGACACATGAGTGGATTTCCCTTCGTCCCTAGTTTAATGACTTAGGGGTCATCTGTTTCCAGTTTAACGACTTAGAGGTCATCTGTTTCCAGTTTAACGACTTGGTGGTCATCTGTTTCCAGTTTAACGACGTAGAGGTCGTCTGTTTCCAGTTTAACGACTTGGTGGTCATCTGTTTCCAGTTTAACGACGTAGAGGTCGTCTATTTCCAGTTTAACGACGTAGAGGTCATCTGTTTCCAGTTTAAAGACTTAGAGGTCTAATGTTTCCAGTTTAACGACTTAGAGGTCATCTGTTTCCAGTTTAACGACTTTGTGGTCATCTGTTTCCAGTTTAACGACTTAGAGGTCATCTGTTTCCAGTTTAAAGACTTAGGGGTCTACTGTTTCCAGTTTAACGACTTGGTGGTCATCTGTTTCCAGTTTAAAGACGTATAGGTCATCTGTCTCCAGTTTAACGACGCAGAGGTCGTCTGTTTCCAGTTTAACGACGTAGAGGTCGTCTGTTTCCAGTTTAACGACTTGGTGGTCATCTGTTTCCAGTTTAGAGACTTAGAGGTCTATCGATGGCGAGCTTGGAATTTTGGGGTAGGGGTCGGCATCAGCGTTGCTAACACTGAAGCACATGTGCCAGGACACATAAGTGGGTCTTCCCAATGGAGCATAATTCCGAGGGTGGAGACCAACCGCTGGACTGATGATTGCAGTGGGATATGGGTATGATGAGAATTATTTGAGCCCGTGGATTGTATACGGTAGTCAAGTTGGGGACTAACCGTAGGGCCGGCAGAATTTTGGAAATTTGAATTTTTGTTAGCGTCTGCATCGCTGCACTGGAATATGGTACCAGGAGCGACTCATCATTCGCCTTTGTTTTGTTTGTTTTTTGTTTCGTTTCATTTTTGTTTTACCGCGATTGCTCTATCATTTCAGCTTTTCTTATCGCGAAGATCGCGATTGCCCTATCATTTCGGCTATTTATTCGCGGTTGCCCTATCATTTCGGCTTTATTTTACTCGCTGATTTTTATTGCGAGTTGCCCCATCATTTCGGCTTTTCTTTATTTTTCTTTTATTTACACATTTTTTTTGTTTATTTACACATTTTTTTTACATTCCCGGTTTAACGACTTAGAGGTCGATTGTTCTCAGTTTAATGACGTGGTGGTCGACTGTTCCCAGAGAAAGGCGGGTGTTTGAGAGAATCAGGTCCCTGAAGGACTTCGGTCTCCGTGTGTATGAAATTGGCGGTCGCAGCTTGATTATTTGTTAACACGCCAGGGGACAATGATATTTCTCCCGCCTTGTATTGTTTCTCGACCCAATCCTTGAAGATGCAACAGTCTTCAATAGTGTGCCCCAACACTCGGTGGTATGGGCAAAAGTTGGGATGATCAGTCTTGTTCGCTTCACTTAGCCTTTTCGGTTCTGGTAGCCGCAGGCCATTCTTCAGAGCATCTTTAAAAATTTTGTGGACCTTGTCCCTTTGGAATGAGTAGACCTTATTTCTTCTTTCCTCCAAAGTTGGCTCTCGAGACTGGTCAGTTTTTCCTCCGCCCGTTCTCTGCTTATTTGGAGAATCGGTGATGTTAGAACTTCCGCCTTTTCGGTTGTCGTCCCTCCAAGGTTTCGGTCTGTTTGTGAACTGAAGATCCTGAGCGGACTCGAGCTTTGAGCGTTCCAACGTTTGGACCTTTTTGGTCAGCTCTTGGAATGTTTTGAGACCCGCGGTACATAGAAATGGGGCCATCCAGTTGTTGAGATTTCCGACAAGGAGACTGACAGATTGGTCCTGCTCTATCGGCGGTTCGCATTTGACGGAGAGATTGCGCCATCGGGTTATAAAATCCGTGCTGCTTTCATCGCTCTTGGGCTTGGTCCTTACGAGCTCGGCAATGGTAATCTTATTGCTGACGCTCATGAACCTCTGCTGAAACAGAGACTCCATTTGGACATAAGTTGTGACGGAACCATCCGGTATGCTCGCGTACCAGTCGAAAGCAATATCGGTCAAGCTATTAACGAACTGGCGGAGGAGAAGCGCATCATTGCCCCAGTATTCCCGTATGAGGCTTTGAAGTGGGCGATGTGCTGATTCGCATTTCCCGTCCCATCGAACCTTCCGAATTTGGGGATGACATAGCCGCTAGGAAATTCTACCAGATCATACTGAGCGGGATATGGTCTCCCACTACTGCTGATATCTTTTTGCGCTTCGGCTTCGGCCACCAATGTCTTGACTTTGCTGGCAACCAAGTCCATGATTTGATCTTGAGTTAGCGGGCTACTGTCATCAGTAGCCAAGACATATCCTGAGATAGGATGCGATTGACTTTCATGCGGTCCGCCCGCCTTTGGATTTGAGGGAATAGGCACCGGCTGTCTCGGGACAACGTTTCCCGGTTCATGAGCAGAGCCCTGTACTTGATTGGGCGGCTGAGAGGCAAGTTGGGCCGTAAGCCGTAAGACGACATTTGTCAAGTCGTCGATCTTTGAGTAGAGCTTGGCCATCTCCTTGTCTTTGCTTCTGAGCTGCTTTCGGAGCTCTTGAAGCAGCTCTTGCTCCGCGGTCCTGGGGTGGAAAGCCGGCTCTTCTTCGCTTTCCGATCCCGACTCCTCATGGACCGAAGGGTCTTTCTGCCCATCATCCTTATTGAGAGGGTTTTCATCACCCAGCAGAGGCGGCTGTTCTTGGGAAGCAGCCACCACATTCAAGCCAGATTGGATTTGGGATGTAGTGGCCTCGTCCTTGCTCTTGCTCCGCGTGCCCACCATGTAGACAGTGTGGACCTCATATCCAGTCGTCTCTTTCTTACTGGCGGGGAGCTTCGAGAAGACACCCGATCGAGCAGTGGTCAAGGGCACCGCTGGAGCTTGCTCGGGACGCGTTGTAGCTTTGTTGATGTTGATGGCCTTTCCCCCAGCTGGGGCCAAGGAAAGTCGTTCAGACACCGACTTGCGTTTGGGTTGGGGTGTCCTTGAGATCACCACATTTGGTCTATTTCCTTTCGAGACCGGTCTGTCTGCTACCGGGGCTTGAGGAGCTGGGATGGCGCCAACTGGCATGAACATGATAGAGCCGAATGGTAGCAGTGGCTCCTCCCATTTCCCGTCCCATCGAACCTTCCGAATTTGGGGATGACATAGCCGCTAGGAAATTCTACCAGATCATACTGAGCGGGATATGGTCTCCCACTACTGCTGATATCTTTTTGCGCTTCGGCTTCGGCCACCAATGTCTTGACTTTGCTGGCAACCAAGTCCATGATTTGATCTTGAGTTAGCGGGCTACTATCATCAGTAGCCAGGACATTTCCTGAGATAGGATGCGATTGACTTTCATGCGGTCCGCCCGCCTTTGGATTTGAGGGAATAGGCACCGGCTGTCTCGGGACAACGTTTCCCGGTTCATGAGCAGAGCCCTGTACTTGATTGGGCGGCTGAGAGGCAAGTTGGGCCGTAAGCCGTAAGACGACATTTGTCAAGTCGTCGATCTTTGAGTAGAGCTTGGCTATCTCCTTGTCTTTGCTTCTGAGCTGCTTTCGGAGCTCTTGAAGCAGCTCTTGCTCCGCGGTCCTGGGGTGGAAAGCCGGCTCTTCTTCGCTTTCCGATCCCGACTCCTCATGGACCGAAGGGTCTTTCTGCCCATCATCCTTATCGAGAGGGTCTTCATCACCCAGCAGAGGCGGCTGTTCTTGGGAAGCAGCCACCACATTCAAGCCAGATTGGATTTGGGATGTAGTGGCCTCGTCCTTGCTCTTGCTGCGCGTGCCCACCATGTAGACAGTGTGGACCTCATATCCAGTCGTCTCTTTCTTACTGGCGGGGAGCTTATAGAAGACACCCGATCGAGCAGTGGTCAAGGGCACCATTGGAGCTTGCTCGGGACGCGTTGTAGATTTGTTGAAGTTGATGGCCTTTCCCCCAGCTGGGGCCAAGGAAAGTCGTTCAGACACCGACTTGCGTTTGGGTTGGGGTGTCCTTGAGATCACCACATTTGGTCTATTTACTTTCGAGACCGGTCTGTCTGCTACCGGGGCTTGAGGAGCTAGGATGGCGCCAACTGGCATGAACATGATAGAGCCGAATGGTAGCAGCGGCTCCTCCCATTGTCGCATGAGACTGGCCGGAAGGACCGTCCTAGAGTCTATCCTCATCGTGTAGGAGACGGGAGCTGAGTTCGTCATTGAAGACATCGTCAGAAGGTGATTGCTTGAAAATCTGCATGAAAAAGCATTATTTTTAGTATAAATACAGGTATGTATATTGATTGAGTTCGCATGAACGCTTAACCCGAAATATAGGAGGAGAGATAGGTCCCACCGGGCGTGCCAGAATCTGTAGGGTGTTTTTCGTCACCCTATTGAGATGGGAATACACGCGCGCTAGTCAGGCGTACTACAGATTCCCCCTGCCTAGGGTAAGCCAGGGTTTATTGATTGTGGGGATCCGAATCTTTGGCAGCCGCGGACTAAGCTGCCGTTAATTACCCCTCGCCTTTGGGGCGAGGGAACCTCCGATTAACGGGTTAAACTGGTCATGCGAAGTCAATGTGCAGTGTACGTATGTGTTGTTTTGGAAGGGAGTTTGCATATATCGGGAGCCACGCAGAGTTTTTACGGGGGTCCCGCTACCCGGATAGCGGGCTGGGGGTCAAGGGGGCTAGCAGCCCCCTTGCGGGGTGCGGGGCAGCGTCCCGTTAGAAATTTTTTTCTAACAGGGACAGTGTCGTGGTGTATGTGTGTGTGCACATATGTATGCATATGTGTACATATGTATATATATATATATATATGTATATACATAAAAAAAAAGAAGGGAAAAAGGCATCCAAGGGATGCGTGGGGGCAGCACCTTAGGCGCTGTGCGCCTAGGTGCTGTGCGCTCAGGCGCCAGAGTGCCACGTGTCGGCACGTGGGCGCTCTGCGCTTGAGCGCAAGTGCGCCACGTGTCCGTACGGGGGCGACTTGTGCTTGAGCGCAAGCGCGCCACGTGTCGGCACGGGGGAGACTTGCACTCGAGCGCTTGCGCTTGAGCGCAAGTGCGCCACGTGTCGGCACGGGGGCGACTTGCGCCTGAGCGCTTGCGCTTGAGCGCAAGCGCGCCACGTGTCGGCATGGGGGAGACTTGCGCTCGAGCGGTTGCGTTTGGGCGCAAGCACGCCACGTGTCGGCACCGGGACGACTTGTGCTCGAGCGCAAGTGCGCCACGTGTCGGCACCGGGGCGACTTACGCTCGGGCGCTCGCGTTTGAGCGCAAGCGCGCCACGTGTCGGCACGCGGGCGCTCTGCGCTTGAGCGCCGGCGAGAAAAAGAGGCTTTTAGCCTAAGAAACAGAAGATATGCTTCAGAAAGGAAATATTTGTTGTTATATATATATATATATGTTATGGAGTTAAAACTCCTAGGACGTTTTGAAGCTGATGAAGGGGGTTCTTCTTCTTCCTCCTGTTGTTTGGCCGGATCTTGAAGATAAAAAATTAGGAGATTTTAAAAATCACTCCTTTTTGAGATCTGATGGGAGATCTGAGTTCCCCTTTGTGGGTTTTGTGGTGGAAAACTACTTAGTTTTGGAAGAGAAAGAGTAAAACTCTTGATTTAATTCAAAAGAAATGAAAAGGTTTAGAACCTTGGAGAAGGAGTAGGAGGCACAAAGAACCCTAGGTTTTTTGTGGGGAATGAAAAGTGTTTTTTATTCACATCATGTTGCCTTTTATAGGCTTACATATTTACATATAGCCCCTTGGGATTTGCAAAATGGCATTTTAGCCATCCCATGGCTCATGTGCCATTTCATTTTTGCACATAAGCCATGGGCTTACAAAATATTGGCTTTATGCCCATTTTGTTTACATTCATGCATAAACAATTACATAGAAATTATTTATTACATGATTTTGTTGTTGGCATGTGGGAGGCTGGCTGCGGGCTCGACTTGGGCATGGGCCCGCTTGACCTGGGCTTGGGCCCACCTAACTTGGGGTTGACTTTGATTTTGACTTGGTCAACCGGGGTGTAAATTTTGACTTCAACAGGTGCCACGTATCCCTATCTGTTCATATAACATTTTTCACATGTTTGATTAATTTGACTTTTCATTTTTACGTGTATTACACGTGTAAATATTTGGGCTTCCAAAATATTTAAAAGAAAAATCATTAAAAATAATATGTGGCTGATGAGATTCGAACACAGGGGCTACGTCACAGTTTTGCATGACTTTACCAATGAGCTACAAGTTGTTTCTTATTGTTCTTAAATAATTTAAATTTATAACTTGTGTTCAGACTTGCAAACTCCTTTCTGTACTTTTAAAAGGAAAATTTTGTACAGAAAATTAGGGTTGTTATATTCTACCCTCCTTATAAAAATTTCGTCCTCAAAATTTATAGAAAGAAATTATTACAGATTCAAGAAAAATTTGGTCATAGTGGTGGTGAAAGAAATACTGGTAGTGCATGAAAAGTAACGAGATGATGCAAGGGTTTGAAAAGATTGAAAGTAATTACCAGTGTTACCTTGGTCTATAGCCTCGGCTTCTACTGCCGCTAATGTGTAAGTGTAACACTTCAGAAATATAAAATATTATTTTTGGAAATTAAATATTAAAATAATATATTTCACGAAAACTATTCGATTTGCGAATAGGGTTTTTCGTAAAATAGTATAAGTATATACCAATATTTGGAATATAAGTGGAGATTAAAATGATTTATTCATTAAAAAGATATTTATCGGATTTTGGTATTTTTATAATTAAATATATGCAAGTTTAAATTAACTTGATTAGCGCACTACTAATCGCGATTAAACCAAATCCGTATTTTTATATTTTTTTCCATGGCTAGTGCACCATGTCATGTGACATTTTGGTTGCATATTATTTTATTGTATTTGGTTTTATTTATAAAAAAAGAAAAGAAAAGAAAGGAGATACCATGGTTAATGAATGAGAGGGAATAAAACAAAATGAAATATTTAGAGAGAGGGTGAGCATAAGAGAGAGTGAGGTTAAGAGAGAGAGAGACATCTTTGACTTCTTTATCTTCTTCTTCATTCCATTTCTTCTCTTCTTCATCGCCTTCATTCTCTTCTACCCCCATGTATCATCTCCAATTCATTACCAAAATCCCATGCCACCTTCATTAAAAAGATGCACAAACTCATCCTAAACCCTTTGAACCATTCAAGTTTGGATTTTGAAGACTTTGGGCAACTCAATTCCTAAGTTGCCAAATGAGGTAATCCCTACACTTTTAGTTAGGTATTTGTGTTTAGTATATCCTAACTAGTTTAGATTTCGTATTAGTTAGGTTATGTGATCTTGGGAATTTCCAAGTTGATGTTAAGTGGTAAATAGAGAGTAGTGAGTGTTTATAGGACTTTAGAGATGATTTCTGGACCAAGAACAAAGACTAGAAACCAAAACACGAAGTTAGAATTTCCCCGATATCGTATTTTGTGAAATTTGTGATGGGATACTGAGATCTGCTATTACCCCGAAGCTCTGAAAAATATTTAGCGAACACAGAGAGATGAACATGCAACCTAGAAGCACCTTTTGAAACTTGAGCCCATATTCCCTAAACATGGTCGCAGATTTATTCCATATGGCCACAAATTGCGGCCACGTCGTGGTGGAATCGTGTGATTTTTGGTGTATAGCTTTGTTATCCAGTGTTTAGACCAACCCTATATGCAAAATCTTCTGGTTTGACCTGGGGTAAAATCTGGGATAGATTTCCTTAGTTGCTGATTTCGGGTTTTGCGATTTCTGAAACTTGGTTTTTATATTTGAGTTTGGATTCCGTCGTTGGACGTTTGTACGTCAACGGACGAGAGTTATTTTCTTGATCTTGCATGCGTAAGTTATAGGTTCTAACCTATGAGCACTTCGTATGCGGTATCGGTTTTCCGAACTTGGTTTTAATTGCATTTCGATGTGTATTGATTGTAGGTACCTTCGCGTGGACTTCCGAGACGACGAAGCACATCGACTTCGGCTAAGCGATGAGTTTAGCAGGTGAGTAGATTTATATCTATGGGGGAAGTCGGGTGGATGGCGTATAGCACCCTCGCAACCATTGATATGAAAGATTGTTATTCAAATTATAATTTTGATAAAGGATATGCTACGAACTTACGGACATGATTATAGGATTTAGTAAGAGATGATGTGATAAAATTTGACACTAATGGATATATTGGCTTGAAAATATGATATATGTATATAAGATAACTTGACGTGGGATATTGTGATGATAAATATAGATGACTCGGATTGTTATGAGAATATGAAATGAGAAAGTGAATCATGATAAGTATAAATTGAAAGAGTACAAGTATGAGTTGATAATGGTATGATATGAGATCAAGATCGATACGACTTGAGATCTATAAGATATGACGTATATGCAAGACGTAATGATATGAAATTGATACAAATGTGACTTGAGATATATGTGTATATATATATTTATTTATGAGGATAACGAGTGTTATGCCGTAAGAGATTTTAGATCCGTACCCTTATTGTTGAATAGGATGATAGAATCCCTATTCTATTTGTTGTCACCGTACGATAGATTACCGTACGCGATGAGATGTACCAGATGATTTATCCGCGCTAGTGATTTGAGGATGATGATCGAGGATTATTTTCATACCGGATGTTATGAGGCGAGATCGCCGATATAAAGATTGCCACCTGAACCATACCTAATTTCAAAACGACGATGTTTATCTTTTAAAAGTGATCGTATGGTTCATGTGTAGATAGATATACCCATTGATTGTCCATGTTGTGTAGGATATTACCCCTCGTGATGTATATACCACGTTTCGGTATTTAATGCTATATGATATCATTTACTAATACACCTGCACAATTACCGTTGATGCGCATGTTACACTTACACAGATTTGTCGGCTCACACACATTCATCATCGGTAATTGCCATGCCACTTACACAGTAGAACTGCCATATCATGAGATAAATCTTAAACGTAAAAGTACATTCATTGTTCAGTATTATCACTTGACATGCTTGCATGATATACACGATATGCTTATATTACTACTCTATGTTGCATACATCGTACTTTATGGTTATATGCTTGAGATGTTGTTTTCATGAGATGTCTGGATTTGAGAACCGCAGTTATATTTCAAAAGAAATTATATGTTGCTTTAAAAACGCGGTTTCTCTTGATATGATATTTCGAGACGTCCACCATGAGTTTTCTTGGTTCTGAGCTATGTGATACCCGATTCGAGGAGCTGGATGAGCCGTTTGTGGGTACATGGTGGACCCGGTATGGTACCCTGGGGCAAGAAAGATATGTTGTGCAGTAGACGATGGGCCTGGCAGAGGGACTACTATCTACCGGTGATAGTTTTGGGCTCGGAGGATATCTGGAGGATACCGACCGAAGTCGTGAGATGATATGGGCCGATCCGGACCGACGGAGCCCGAGATAGTTTAGCGCGGTGGATATCTGGAGGATACTGACCGTGGTCGTGATATAGGCTGATCAGGACTGACGGTACCCGAGATATAAGGATTTACGTGTCGATACTGGACACGGGTTTTCATGATGATTCGAGTGTCGGTGTTAGATACTCAGGTTCCATGATTTTGATGTGTCGTTGATGGACGTACGTGGGTTGATATCCTCATACATATATATATACATACATACATGCATGTGTTTTCATGATGTTTCGAGTGTCGGTATGGGACACTCAGGTTCCATGATATTGTTTGTGTCGTTGATGGACACGTGGATGATATCCACATGCATACAGGCATATGATGTCGGATGTTTATTTATATATGTCATTGCATTGATCGATTGTTGACATATATGCATACATGGTCACCCTAGATATCATAGTATTACCTTCAGGATATAGTGACCTAGGAAATCGTTGTTTTATTCGATTTCTACTTGCTGATATTTTCTACTCACGAGTTGGCAACTCACCCCCATTGTGCCACAGTTCTTACAGGTTTGACTGCTTGGGATCATTTGCGGTATTGCTAGCACATAACTTCTTCCAGGGTGCTTTGATTTGCTAGGCGGGACACACATTGGATCATGCCCACTCTCGTACTTTTATATTCCGTTGTATCTAGATAAACTCTATCAGATCAAATCAGAAACTAGAATTGTATATTGGTAGACCCAGTCAGACTTGGGTATTGTGCGAGACTTATAGCGATGGGTTATATTCGCTTCTTGAGTTTTGATGTCTTGCTTATTATTGTTCTTTCTGGGTTGATCTTCGCCTTTGGGCGTTGTATATATGTTGTTGCGTGGTTATGATTCCGCCGGTTGGCGAAGAGTTAGCTCTCGCTTGGGGATGCCTATATATTGTTGTGTATATGGTTTTGGATCAAAATATATAAGGGAGGTGCTGCCCAAATTTTTAAAAGACGAAACATGTTTTTCAACTAGTATAATCCACTTGCATTTTCATGTTCCATTATCTATGCATTTAAAGAAAAAACATAATTTCATTATATCTTTATTTCAGAACTGCATCCTCACTATTTTCCGCAAAAAGTTTTAGATTTTCTGGGCTTCGGTTTACTTGATTTACGTTACGCCTTTAGACGTTGCGTAATTTAAGTGCCGGTCGCGTGCTAAATTACGGGCCGTGACAGTAAGGATGACGCCGGGGTACGTTCCTTCTAGCTGGAGACACATTTCTCTGTCCTTGGGGCATGTTCCTCTGCCCTCGTGATATGTTTCTTAGTGCCTGCTGGAATTGACGAGCAGGCTGTGCATGAGGTCCACGTGGAGGTGGAGCTGGGAGAGCAAGACGAGGTGCAGGTGCCTGAATAGTTGACCGCTGTAGATAGTTGATGTGTGTTGGAACTGGATTGCGTCTATGAGGACATGTCCTAATATCGTGAATGGATACGCCACAAACTAAGCACAGACCGTTTGCGCGCCTGCAGTCCTTCAACAGGTGTCCATCTCTCTTGCAGTAGTAGCAAAAGTATGGACTTGGCCGGTTAAATGTTACTTCCGGTCTCCTGAGTGCAAAAGTTGGTATTGAAGAGGCTCTTCTTGCTATCTGAGTAGCAGGACGCTTCACCCCGGCGGATTGAGGTCCGCCCTTCTTCTTTACTATTGCCTCGTATCGACGGGCAGCCTTCAGATCTAGGTCAAAGGTTGAGAAATTCTCTGTAGCTAGAGCAGCTTGGATCTCCTGGTCCAACCCTTACTAAAATCATCTGGTCCTGATCTCAGCAGTAGGTATAAGATATGCCGCAAACCTGCTCAACATGGTGAATTCAGCGTCATATCCATCCACAGATTTGGTCCACATCGAACCTTGTTCCAAGTGGATGAATTGCTGCTCTATGTCTAATCGGGCAGTCTCGAAAAAATATTTCGCGTCGAACATTTCGGGAAAAATCCTCCATTTGATCGGTTGGGCAAGACGGCTTTCTTCCGCCTTCCACCATACTCGGGCGTTATCGGTAAGTTGCAGCTTCGCAACTCTTACCCAAGCAATGTCTGGCACTTGTGCTGCTTCCAAATCATCTTCGATTGATTGAGCCTATTCCTCAGCTTCCAAAAGGCTCTCTTTTCTAGAGAATTGTTTAGGACGTAGTGCCTGAAATTGCTTCACTCCGGGTGCCTCAGTTTCGGGGCGGTTCATTAGGATAGCAGTCCGCTGCTGCTGTCCTTCTAAGAGGCTCTTAATCACCTTGAGCAATACCGTCTGCTCGTTAATAGGAGCTGCTACGATAGGTGTAAGTGGAAGAGGTGGTGGTGTGGTGTTGCCATTGGCGTTCGTGCTCGTGTTGTTCGGTGAATCCATAACCTTGAAATAAAAATAGGGTTAGGATAGATTCAAAGAATATGAAATGTAAAAAATGTTTTAGTTGCTGATTCTTGTGATATATTGCTTAGGTTTCCATGCAGAAATGACCTGCATGGGCCGCCAAAAAAACCTGTCACGCCCCGCTTCCCGGTGTACGAATAAGGAGACGTGATGAGGCCCGTGACGTATTTACTCAGAAGTAAACACGTTAAGCGTAAATAAGCAATATAATAAATGTACACAAGAAAGACATGAGATATAAATGAACAACAACTTTTTATTGATTAAACATTCTTTACAAAATTGTTGGCTATAGTGCCCTCAAGGCAATTATCATAGTCGCATGCAGGTGATTATAATGATTGAGGGAGGACCTATACCGGTAGAACAGTCTTACTCGATATGATAGTATACTATCTGGTTTGTTTTTATCATCACTATTACATGTTGATAGAGCCCTGATTTGAATGTCAAAAATATTTCTAAACCGCAATCAAGAACGGTGTCGCTTGGTAGCTAGCCGGTGAGTACGAGTCGGTCTACAGGGATGTTGTGAATTTCCTAGTCGCTCTTACGAGTTAATTCAGATGGGTGTCGGATTGATTGATTAAATCTAAATACTAAATTGATTTATACTAAGATTATCTAGATCTAAATCTTACTAGGGTTAAGTTTAGGTTAAGTTTGGAAAGTCAATAAATCTCACCGCTTTCTATACCCATATTAAGATCTATTAGGAGTTATGGTAATTATTAATAAAGGGGATTAGAACCATTTGGGAAGATGTTTCTTTCTCTAGGTTCTTGTCCTTCCTTTATCAATCATTTCCCTAACCTCCATGGAAAACACGCTCAACCGGGCCTTTATACTACGGTATCACCGCTACCTCGAGGGATAGGGTGCCGTAGGGAGCGGTGTGTGCATGTATGCATGGATTCCTATTAATTATATGTGATGGGCAAGAAGGGGTGAGAGATCTTCATCTCTCAAACCTTCCCCAAATCTAACCCTAACAAGCGAGGAGACTACTCGCTCATTAGGGAATTGAAAAATATTTATCTAGGGCAGAGAATAAAAGATCTAACTATCTAACTAGGGCAAGGAATTAAATTTAACTAGGGCAGATAAGAAATTTAACCCAGGGCAGAAAATAAATTAAGAACTTACAACTTGATGCTCTCCAAAGAAATCTGAATTTTATTAATGAAGGGAGGTATGAACCAATACAAGGAATTGGGTCTCTATCTATAGGACATAGAAAACCTTAGGTTTACAATTGTCGCACGTTTGCATTTACAAAAATAGCCCTAGGAAGACTAGTCAGCGCCGCCTCTAAATTTTGGTAAAATTTTTATTCCCTCCGTGATCTAGACGGCCACGGAACCGCGGCCGCAGCCAGGGCGGCCCAATGGTAGACTTGGAGTGTGAACTTTTCTGGGCTGGCTCTGGGCTTTCTGGGCTTCCTTCTTCTTTGGTTCTTTACTCAATTTGGCTTCTAGGTTTCTTCCAGATCTCCCAGTGAATTGTAATGGACTTTTATCGTTGCTTCGAGACGAAGTCTTGAACCTTGCGCTGCCTTGTACTTTGTGAACTGATTTTTGTGTAGGCTTTATCAAGATCCTTCTGTTTGTTGGTCGTAGTCTCACTTTTACATTGTCTTT
Organism: Agapanthus africanus; assembly: GCA_030015575.1. Classification (NCBI taxonomy): domain Eukaryota; kingdom Viridiplantae; phylum Streptophyta; class Magnoliopsida; order Asparagales; family Amaryllidaceae; genus Agapanthus; species Agapanthus africanus. The sequence goes on along the minus strand of CM057344.1, from coordinate 11,066,375 downwards.
TATCTTTTTCACTGTTTTTGCTCCTAGAACCTGTAACCTGTACTATGTAGCAGACATAGGTCAAAAGCACCTGTTTATTCGTAAAATGCATAAGAATGGGGAATATAATAATGCAATATTATGGTATGAACAAATACCTCTAAACTTATCTTTTGCTCGTCCTCGAGCAAACCTAGTTTTATTCTCGACAAAAACCTAACCTCACTTTCGCAGGGAATCACGATTGCACTGAGCTCGTGCAACAAGCCGTTAAACCTCTAGGTGTCCCTAGTAGGAGGAGTGTTGTCTCCTGAGGGTTTTCAGCGGATACTACCCACAAAATCCTATCAATTTGGCTCATTAACTTTTATTCTCCAATTTAGGTTTTCTAACAAGGAATTCTATTATCTTTGACTCATAAATTATCCACCCATATTCTTCACGCTTCCTTATCATTTAACTTAAGATTATATATGTTCTGCAGACCTACTTAGCTTTCGGCATCTCTTAAGTTTTCCTTCTAGGGTTCTATCTCAACTTAGGAATTTTTATCATCTCTATTAAAGATACAAGTCCTATTCTTCATTCCTATCTCTTATCTAAATCCCAATCACATACCCCTACGTGTGTGTATATATCACCCCTACACTTGGAAATTCAAATCAAGCAATCATACTCTTTTCCGTTGTCCAAAGTACTTCTTAATTGGTGAATTTTTTTAGATGATTTTCGCTCACACATCCTTCATGCGACCGTTAATACTTCTTGAGGTACCAACAACCGATTATAAGATGTGTTTGCATATTAAAGCGTAATTCCTAGTCTTGCAACACCTAAGGCTTTAGCAGTGACTCCCAAACCAGTTGGTCTAAGGCACTAGGTGATGAAGCACCCTCGCTAAATATTTTTTCTATTTTTGCAGTCTTAAGTAATTACAAAAACCAGTGTTCATTTTTTTCTTTATTCACACTTGTATTTTTTTTATTTTTCATCGTATTAAGGACTTTAGACAAAAGCATTTCAAGGTCTCTTCTACTATTCCAATTTTCAAGGTTCGTGTTTGTGCAATTTGTAGGGCATACATTTTCAGAATCTAGACTTAAGCTCAGGAATTATTTTTCAAACTTATACTCTAATAAAAACATCAATACTCTTCCCTTATTTTAACTTAGCCTAAGAAGTGTACTCAAAATTTGCCTATTTCTAAATAAACTACAAAGACATATACTTTCTACCGTTAAACTTTAAGAAAGGTTATTTTTAGGGGTTTTAATTTACTAAGTCTAGGATCTAGTTGTTCCTAGCTAGCCAACCTATTTGTCAAACTCAAATCAATTAGGCCAAATTGAATACATTAATTTTTATAATTTTTGAATTTTTTTTAATTTTTTATGGGTTTAAAAATAAGTATGCAAATGCAAAAATATACACATGAATGCGAAGGAAGAAGGCTTACCGAGCATACCCCCAAACTTAAACTTGACAGTGTCCTCACTGTCATGCTACACCAAGAGGGTCAAAATGTCGGCATTCCCCTGTTTATTTATTTATAAATTTTTTTATTTTATATTGTTAAAAGAAAGACAAAATATATATACAACAAGCTTCCCCCCAAACTTTAGTAAAACAGCGTTAAAGTTCAGAGTTAGGGAGGAGAAAAATCAAACTATACAAGGCCTTACACAGACCAAAAATTAGCACCAACCATTCAAAAATTCTATCGTGATAATGGTAAGGTTGGTGAAAGAATGGAGTGTAAAGAAAGGAAATGAGAAGCACACGAGACCGTGTGGAGAGAAGAGTGGAATATGGTCTCGGTGGAGGAGAAGAATGACGGAAGGGAAAAAGAAATGGTAGTGGTTCTACTTCTTCGAGTGGAGGTTGATTATCACAAAATCTGTATTGTTTAAGAATGCGAGTTCGTCGGCGAAAATATCTTCAAAACTTTCGTCGAAGGTCCAATTGAAAATTACCGAACTTAAAATATCGGATTGTGATTCATCAACACTCGGTATCATGAAAGGAAGATTAGAAGAACCAAAGAAAGTGGGAATACGAACTTGAGGGTGGGGATAGAGTGTATAAACTAGCACAATTTGTAATGACCGATGTGTAAAAAGTGATTGTGCGAATCTATCAACCCGCGGAAAATTGAGATTAAATCCCTCAAGATTCGTGAGCAAACATAGGTACGTCGAACTTGGTAAATCCTTCATTGAAACTGGAAACGCGACGGATTCTTGCATGGTCGAAACGATAGGAAGGACGAAAGGGAGTGAATTAGGGATAGTCTCATTCTCACCGTAGTAAACTGTCTCGAACTTGAAAGATTCCATCAATGGTTCGAAACGACTGTAAGCAACCGAGTCTGATGGTTCAACTAACTCATATGAAAATTCAAAGGACTCAAACCGGGGCGGTGAGTCTTCAACATTTTCCGAAAAAGTGAAACACTCGTAAGTGTTATCGGCAGTGAGAACTGTGTCAGATTCAAAGGGAAATTTTTCAAGCTCACAGTCTTCAAGCGTGATCTTTTGCGTGGTCGGAACGATAGAAAGGAGAGAGGGTGATATAACAGTTAAAGGTTCAGGAGGATGAATTGGAAAATTCGACACATCAAACAAAAATGGTTCAACCTCAATATTATCCTCAATACTCTCCTCAATACTCTCCTCATAATTTTCCTCAAAATTTAGCCTATCCATGCCATTATCATCAAAATCAAGACGCATATGAGGTTCGGGAGAAACATTTAATGACTCGGGATGATGAATTGGACATAAAATTTCAATCAAATCTACGGGTTCATCATCCAAAATATTCCCGGCGTCTATATCCTCAATCAAGTGAAAATCAATTTTTTCTGACACCTCATCAAAAGCATAGATATTTATCAATTTAGGTTCTAGAGTGGAGGTGTAAAGGTCAAAAGGATTAGGTGTGGTTTCACTCGAAAGGGACTCTTCACAATCTGTCAAGCACTACAAAGTCACACAACTCGTTAGATGTTTTATTTTCAACTGGTGAATTATTTGGGACAATCGATGGAAAACCGGAGTTGTGGGCTTCAATTGGGTATGGGTAGGTTTGATTTGGAAAGGTATTGAACTCACTCTCTCCTCTCAAATTCTCACTCTGTCCAACGCCTTCTCATACATTAGAAAATTTGGAGCTGGTTGGAAACTAGCTACCGGTTCACTAGGTTGCATAAGGGCGGCAATGGACGCATCCACATTCCCAATCATTTTGTTTTTTGCTGAAATATAAGCTTCCAACGACTGTTCCAAACTAGACATGGGTTGTGAAGGGGTTTCGGTAAAAGATTCGAAATTGTTTGGATACGTGAAACTCCCAACTGGCTGTGTAGAAGCAGTGTCTAGTGAAGGAGGGAAAGTCGGGTAGGACTGGTAGGAATTGGATGGTTGGACAGGAGTAGGATCAACATTTGGATAAAAAGGTGAATGTACTTGTTGATCCCTATAACTGGATGTGTGGAGAGGAGTGAAAGATTGGCTAAGAGATTGTGCAATATGCTCAGTAATAGACATCGGTTTAGGAGTTATAACAGGACTCGAAAAAGTGGTATCAACGTACGAAGGTGGTGAAGGTTGACATGGTTGACACAAAGTGGGTTGCCATGTCGAACTGTTTCTCCTAGACGCTTTTATTTGATCTTTCAAAGAAATTTTGGGCATGGAGGGATCATCCTTAAATTGACCGAAACAATTGACGTACGAAGCAAAGTTAGGTTCAGGATACCAAAGTTCGGCAAGAGATTTATGAGGTGGGGTACCCATGATGTAAGAATGAGAAGAGAAAGAAGGTTGGGGTGCACGGATTCCTTAGCGACAAAAGTTTGCAAGTTTTTATAAATTTTTTTTTCCTTTTTTCTTTTTCTCTTTATTTGGAACTGTTTGCAAAAAAGATTTTCAATAAAGGGCTTAAACACAAATGCAATCAGCCACAAATGCACAATCAGGCCTAGATCTAGGGTCACCAAGGTCAGCTAGACAGCTCCTAACTATTCCAAAGGGCTAGAAATAGGACCTCAAACCGCCTCTTCACCGCCAATTGCGGCCAGGTAAGTGCCAGGTGAGTGGGAGGCTCCCTACTACAAGTAGTGGTCCTAATTAAGTAACCACTCACCTTAGACACACTTGCTTAGACACCGCAAAGTCAGGTTAGGATAAACGGCTGATACCTATAACTAGTCCTCTGTCCTATTGAGCGCGACGTCCTTAGGGCTGAGTCTAGTATTTTTTAATTAAGAATGGTCAATGCAAATGCCTTATGTGATTTCTGGGGTCCTGGGAAGGGTGATGAAATCCCCACCCAATCTGAATTGGTCTCAAGCCCCTTAAAGTCCGATTACAATATGCAAAACAGTAAATCACTTGCAATCAATTTTCTTTTAAGCGCGGCGCAAAGAATCCTGCAGAAAATCAATTATTGGAAGGGGGAAGATTTTTAAGCGCAAAAAATCCTGCGAAGATTTGGCAAAAGATATATGGGGATTTGCAGAAGAGGGGAAAAGGAAACAAACAGAGGAAATTTCGCGCACTGAAATGCCAGAGGGACCGCAGATCCGCGGTGGGAGACGTCTTGCGCGGCGGAAGGGCGGCGCGGTGGTGGGTTCAGGCCCCTGGAAAAATTCTGCTGTTCTGTTTTTGAAGTCTCTTTCTGTTCCGATCTTCCGTTTTCTGTTTCACACTCTGGATTTTTCCAGATCCGTCGATCCTGCAAAGATTCAAAAAAATATACCCTTCACAAAAATAAAAAATGAAATTTTTTAATATTTTTTTTGATTTTTCAGTTTTTATGATTTTTTTTTTAATTTTATATTAACCCGAAATTTGAAAAAGAAAATAACACGCCATCCCTGGCAACGGCGCCATTTGATTTGAATGCCAAAAATATTTCTAAACCACAATCAAGAACGGCATCGCTTGGTAGCTAGCCGGTGAGTACGGGTCGGTCCACAGGGATGTTGTGAATTTCCTAGTCGCTTTTACGAGTTAATTCCGATGGGTGTCAGATTGATTGATTAAATTTAAAAACTAAATTGATTTATACTAAAACTATCTAGATCTAAATCTTGCTAGGGTTAGGTTTAGGTTAAGTTTGGAAAGTCAATAAATCTCACCGCTTTCTATACCCATATTAAGATCTATTAGAAGTTATGGTAATTATTAATAAAGGGAATTAGAACCATTTGGGAAGATGTTTCTTCCTCTAGGTTCTTGTCCTTCCTTTATCAATCCTTACCCTAACCTCCATGGAAAACACGCTCAACCGGGCCTTTATACTACGGTATCACCGCTACCTCGAGGGATAGGGTGCCGTAGGGAGCGGTGTGTGCATGTATGCATGGAGTCCTATTAATTATATGTGATGGGCAAGAAAGGGGTGAGAGATCTTCATCTCTCAAACCTTCCCCAAATCTAACCCTAACAAGCGAGGAGACTACTCGCTCATTAGGGAATTGAAAAACATTTATCTAGGGCAGAGAATAAAAGATCTAACTATCTAATTAGAGCAAGGAATTAAATTTAACTAGGGCAGATAAGAAATTTAACCTAGGCCAGAAAATAAATTAAGAACTTACAACTTGATGCTCTCCAAAAAAATCTGAATTTTATTAATGAAGGGAGGCATGAACTAATACAAGGAATTGAGTCTCTATTTATAGGACATAGAAAACCCTAGGTTTACAATTGCCGCACGTCTGCATTTAAAAAAATAGCCCTAGGAAGACTAGTCAGCGTCGCCTCTAAATTTTGGTAAAATTTTTATTCTCTCCGTGCTCTAGACGGCCGCGGAACCGCGGCCGCAGCCAGGGTTTGGCCGCGGTTCCGCGGCCCAATGGTAGACTTGGAGCGTGAACTTTTCTGGGCTGGCTCTGGGCTTTCTGGGCTTCCTTCTTCTTTGGTTCTTTACTCAATTTGGCTTCTAGGTTTCTTCCAGATCTCCCAGTGAATTGTAGTGGACTTTTACCGTTGCTTCGAGACGAAGTCTTGAACCTTGTGCTGCCTTGTACTTTGTGAACTGATCTTTGTGTAGGCTTTATCAAGATCCTTCTGTTTGTTGGTCGTAGTCTCACTTTTACATTGTCTTTTATCTTTTGCACTGTTTTTGCTCCTAGAACCTGTAACCTGTACTATGTAGCAGACATGGGTCAAAAGCACCTGTTTATTCGTAAAATGCATAAGAATGGGGAATATAATAATGCAATATTATGGTATGAACAAGCCCATAGGATTCTTGCTTGACTACCAGCATTATGATGGCGATCATATATGTGGGAGCTGGGGGTCTATAAGCAAATCCTTAAATGTCCCTAGTTGTGGGAGTTTCGAGACTGGACATCGATACTCCAGTGTAGACTAGTGTATACTGATCGAGACCCCGACGAGGGGCGGTGGCCAGGTCTCACAAGCCATTGGTGTTAGTTTGTTCACCTAAGATAGTATACAGGTGCTCATTGGGTTATGAGTACACTGGACGAACTCGCCGGGAACCTGCTGGTTGGTATTATACCTATTGTCAGATAGCAGTTTCCAGGTGACATATGTACATGTTAGTCTGTCGACTTGAGATCGTCATTTGTCTCGTGTGAGTTCCCACTGTGCTTTGATTACTACCCTACCACGGCTCAAAGGAGTCATGCAAACAGGTTTTAGTTGGGTACAGTCCCGAGCCACATGGAGGCAGTGAGTGGATCGTCGGGGATTCGTCTCTCCCGGTATTGGGGGTTGATGTCGCGTTGTGCACGGGTGGCCATCACCAGAAATCCTCGGCCGGGGTAGTCGAGAATTACCAATCCAGGATCGATATTTTCTCAGGTGGTGATGGGTTTCATGCCGATACTAAATGTCACGTTATTAGGGGTCTGACTTTATCCACTCTCCTAGACTCGATATACGATACTCTTAGACGAATAGACCGGACTGTACGGATATTGTCACTGTCAGGCTCAGTAAGGGTTTAGGATGAGTTTGCTCGTCGGCCTCCTTTTCGCTCAATACCGGGGTAGCCGTTACGTACAGCTAGTGCCACTGACGTGGTTGTGGTTAAACCCACTGCCAGCGTATTGACGAGTCTTTAGAGTCCTACACAGAGGGTTTCCCTGGTTCTGGCGAAATGATGTAGTAGCCGTATTGGATACATGCAGGGTTCCGATCGATTGATGTATTTTGTACCCGGACTTTCGATCGGACAGTTGATAATACTAGCCGGCTCGGGTTTGAGCCGAATTATTAAATCAGGTATTGATTTAATAATTTACGTATATGTATTTCGATACGTATATTCTAGTATTATGTTCTTTGTGTTATTCTATCTCTTAGGGTGTTCGTATTTTTGTACGAATGCAGGTATGTATATACAGTAGAATGTAATCCGTATTTTATCCGGAAAACATTTTAGAAGGTGGCCACCTCATTTTTGGATTTGACCATTTTTTAGAAAATGGTAAATGAGGTGGAAATTGGAAAATGGGGAATATGGTGATGACCATGCTTGCATAGTGTGCACAAATGAATTATTAATTCATTTATGCATACTATTCAAGTATGGGTGGTTTTTTAAAATGAAAGATATTGTTTTACAAAACCTAGCATGCTTGCTTGATTTTCTCTCTCATGAAAACTTCATTATTTTTTGATGGTTGGTTTTTTCTTGAGCATGCTTTGTTCTCTTCACCATTTTGTGCTTCACTCCTCTCTTGATTTTTCATGGTTGCCTCCACCTTCATTCTCCTCCTCCTCTCAACTCTCTCATGGGTTGAGAAACATGAGAGGAGGTGAGATGAGATAGACCTACACTTAGTTCACATACTACATCCTAGGCTTTCTAGATTAGCATCCTAGAAACTTTAGTTGCTTCACTTGCATCCATTATGTGAAGCTAGAGCTATAACTACATTTCTCGGGTGGATCATCTTCGATGGAGGGAGACCGGCGACCAAGCTTGATCAAGGAGCTTCTAGGAGCTTGGGAAGATGGTTGAAGACCGAAGGACACAGATCAACTCGGTATAACCATTCTAACTTCTTTATATTGTTTGCTAGTATAGGGTTTAGGGTAGATCCGGGTATCGGGTCATGCTAGCGCCAGTTTAGAAAATTTTTGTTCCGCATTTAGCTACGGTTTGATGGCCTGGGCGCCGCCGTAACCCAACATGGTATCAGAACCAACCCGCAAACCCCTTACTAGCAGTTTTAGACAATGTTAAAGTATCAAAACCGAAACAACTTCGAAACAACTCCGAAACAACACTCCGATGTATTCCAGTTTCTGTCGATTTTTCAGAGTCTTCAAATTTTTTTTAAGCAATTACAGAAGACTACTTGAATGACTACTAGAACACCCTACAAAAACGAGCCCCATCCGCCGGATTTGACATGGCGAGAATTGCAAAAAAACGGGTGCCATTGGTTTTTTATTGGAGTTGGGTTTTGAATTTTGCAGGGTAATTTAGTCTCTGGAATATTGGTTTAGTGGTATTGCTTGTTTTGCCCATTTTGGATATTATGTTATCTTTTGTTCAGGAGCAATTCGGGGTATTTCGAAGTCGATAATTTAACACTGTTTAAATGTTTACATTACATGCATTACTATCTGCGACCGTGAATGTCATTAGAGCGGTACAACTCGTCTAATTGCTATATGTTCTTTTAGACGAGTTGGCGAATGTGACATTCACGTTGATATTCTGTGTTTGCTGTAATTGTGGTTGGATCGTCGTGGTGGATAGCTTTGGTTCAATGGTAGTACAGTTTAGACTCATTTGTACATTTGATATTGCAGGGCGAGCGTCCGACGTGTGGACTGCCGTTACTGTCCGTTTGTATATTATTTGTTTGGGGCACGACCGGGTTGAGGTCGATGTCACCCTTGTACATATTATTTTCTTTTCTGTACTAGGATTGCCCCGCAGTGGAGTGCACGATAGCCGGGTTCTAGAGGGCAACGGGTCCGCATCTCATGGCGTTGAGACGAAGGGGACATTACTCTAGAATTGGCGGGCTATTCGCTGCACTCGTAGAGGGTATAGATTGACCCGCGGAGGGGTGCTCAAGTTACCGGATTCCGTGAAGTGCTGGGTAGCCCATTCACGTTGTTGATTGTGGTTGCCTCGCTTCTGGGATTGTCGGGTAATTTGCCGCACTCGTAGGGGTTTAGGTTTTCATTGCACAGGCATTCTACACGACAGGGAATGTCGGGTCTCATTTGCGGCTCAAATGTAACCCGGAGCTCCAAGATTATCCACCATTCTGTGTTGCTTGGCTGAGATTCTGTGATGTTGCTATATATCATGCTTGGGACGATTGTTATATATATTTATATATATACTAGTAGATGTTGTATATGTTTTGCACCCGCGCTAGTCCAGCCCCCGCTCTGTCGTTAGTTAAGTAACCTAACGGGTGATGACGGGGCCCAGTGGCAAATGCAGATGGTATATACGTACATCATATTTTTCGTTCTTTTCTGGTCTGATATGTTAATTGATGGGACTGCATTGATTCTGATCAATGCAAGGAAACAAACCCATATATGATGTTGTTGGAACTAAGGTTTTTAAAATCTGACATTACAGACGTTCTCTTTTGCTTTGCATCGTGGTATTCGTTTGGGAATATCCTGCACCTCATTCGACGAGGCAAGGGCCGAGATCCCTTCATCGGTAGTGACTCCTTGGGCAGAAATTTGCGTTAGCGTAATAACTTTACTATAGTTGATTCTTTTGCTTTGCATCATGGTATTTGTAAGTCAATGTTGCGCACCCCACGTGTTCACAGGGAGGTGGAATTTGCAAAAAATGATTTTTACGAGCTTCGCAACACCGATTAGAACCAAGGATCGTCCATAAACCCTAGCTAGCAAACAACATGAGATTTAACTACTCGGAAAGAATGTTATACCTCATGATACAAGTCCTTCGGGTCTTCATCACTGTCCTCCTCGTCTACGGAGGCTCCAAGGATCTATCCGGATCGTAGCAACCTCCACAGCCTCCTCGAGTCAAAGACGATCCACCCGAGAGTCTATAGTCCGAGCTCCACCTCAAAACCGAGATAACTAGGGCAACAAGCTTGCTAAAATTGATGTCCTAAGTGATGTAGAGTATGAAGATGGATTTATTTGTCTCTTGAAACCCTAGGATTCTCAACACATGAGAGCTTTTAGGGTTTTAGTAGATAGGAAGAAGAAGAGAGCTAACATAAGAGCTCACTTGAGAAAAGAGAAATGATTTTTGATAAATGATAATAATAAATGAAAATGAGATGGCTAACTTGACATGAACACAAGCATGGCATGAAAAATATCTCATCAAAATATCCAGGTCACAAAATATCTCACAAAAATATCTAAGTCAAATAGTCAAACCAAGTCAAGTGGTCAAGCCAAGTCAAATGGTCAAACAAAGTAGTCAAAACAAGTAGCCATGCCTCAATTATCATTTCCAAAAATAACAAATACTTTTCTCCACCTCATAATTATTTTAATTAAGTCAATGGTTAAAACCCTAATGAGGTGTCTCCTTCAATGCCCTTCTCATCCGTATATACATACCTGCATTCGTGTTCCGAGAAACACGAATACAAAGAGACGAAACTAATCCATCAATATAATACTAGGATCCGGCTTAAACCAAAGCCTATTAGTATTATCCGCCCGAACATCATACGCGCACAAGTGCACGTACATGATCGAAGCCCTGCCGTAAAACCATATGGCCTCTACACCTTTTGCCCGGTGCAGGGAAACTCTCTGTGTAGGACTCTAAAGACTCGACACTACGCTGGCAGTGGGTTTAACCACAGGCTGCAAGCGGCACTAGCTGCACGTAACGGTCCCCAGGTAGATGTCGATAAGAAGGCCGACGAGGAAAACCCATTCGAACTCCTACTGAGCCTGAATGTGACAATCTCTGTACAGTTCGGCCTGTTCGTCTAAGAGTATCGCATATCGGGCCTAGAGGGCGGTAATCGTCAGACCCCTAATAGCGCAATAAGTCATGTCAGAGAGTAGCCCAATACACTCTGAGAAACCACTGGAATACCTACCAGTAAATCTCGCTTGCCTTGGCCAAGGACTTTATGTAATGGCCTTCCGAACACAGCGCAATATCAACCCCCAATACCGGGACAGACGAATCATATCTAACCGCCACTGCCTCCAAGTGCTTCAGGACCGCACCCAACTACTACCTGTTTGCATGACTCCTTTGAGCCGTGTGTTTATCGCTGAAAACAGGGATGAAACAACGTAGGTCGTCTTATCTGAATTTGGGGGCAGATACTATTTGGTTTTATCTGTCTACCTCTCCAAAGATGCCAAGTTGATTTATGCCACCGTGTATCGAAGGTTTGGATAGATGCGGCCATTGTAGCAGGTGTTCTCCACCGAAAGACACGATCGGGATGTTGGGACGCCCGGCCTGAACTTTGGGGGCAGATGCTATTTGGATTTTTCCGTCTACCTCTCCGAAGATACCAAGTTGATTTATGGCACCGTGTATCGGAGGTTTAAACAGATGCGGCCGATGTAGCAGACTTCGTCAGATTCCCCCTCGTTGTGAGGGGTTTTTAATTGTGGGGATGCTCTTCCTTGCAGGCGCAAGCCCCTGCAGTTAATTACGCTACCGCATCGCGGTAACAACTTTCTCCTTCTCCAGATGGTCACTTCGTGTCGTGTTTGTTTGTTTTATTTTCGGTTGCCCGTGGATTGTATACGGAGACTAATTTGTGTTGTTGCCGGTAGGGCGTTGATTAGTCCAAATCCGTATTTTCTTAGATTTGGGTTTGGGTTGGTTTAAGGACCGTTAATCTTGTTTTAGATTAAAATCAACTCAAACGTTTGTTGAGAATACGTTAGTCGAATTTTAGACTAAGATCTACTCAATAAGACTTTGGGATCATTTAGATCCGACAAGAGAGTGTTTGGACTCTATCGTTTTAGTTTAAGGACGTTGCGGTCCATTAGGTTTAAGGACATCGTAGTCCATGGAGTTTAAAGACATCATAGTCTGTGTTTAGAGATATCATAGTCTAGTTTAAAAACATCATAGTCTGTGGGGTTTAAAGTCATCATAGTCTGTAAAGTTTCTGGTTGTCGGGACCCGCCACCTCTCTGAAAATGTTGAAGAATTACAATGACACATATCAGACGTGTGAAGATATGTACCCTTGAACTAATGTTGGTTGAGAGATCTGTAGTCAGGGTTTGGGACTAAAACCAATTAAAGAGATTGTGAGCACATGGGCTCAGTTAATCTGAATTGAGGACTTATGGCCAACTTGGGCTTAGTCCACTCAGATTTGAATAAAATGTTGAACATTTGTTTGAGCTCAGTCCTTTTTGATTCAATAATGTTGAGCATTAATTTGGGTTCTGACATCTCTCTTTCTTTTGATTTTTATTGGGTGTTGAACACTCTTTATGGCGCATAGCGCTTTATGTAAAGAACACTTTGTGTTCTCTCAGCGCACACGTGAAGAGCACGGTGTGCGCTTAGCGCTGAGCGCTAGACCTGGAGCGCTAAGGTGCTTCTTATGAAATAGAGCACACGTGAGGAGTATGTGGTGCGCTTAGCGCTGAGCACCAGTCAATGAATGCAGAGCGCTTTTATAAAATAGTGCCCACATGAAAAGCACGTGGAGCGCTTGGCGCTGATCGCCAGACTTGGAGCGCTAAAGCGCTTCTTATAAAATAGCGCTTGGAGCGCTGGGCGCTGAGACGCTCCTTTTTAAATTGGAGCGTTAGGGCTCTTCTTTGGTAGTTCTGATTAATTTTGTGCTCTTAGAATTAAATTTTCATTCATAAGAGACTTTGTCTTATAGATCTAAGAACTAAAATCTTCTTTTTTCTGATGAGATACCGTGCTCTTTTTGTTTTTGTGAAAAAAACCTTTTCTTATGGATCTGTGATCTAGAAAAAAGAACCGAGTTCTTATGATGCGAGAGTTAAACTCTCAAAAGTCGAAGAGATGTTATGATCTCACTTATTACCATTTACCTTGAAGAAAATTTCTTCTTCTTAGAGCTTGCTTTTCTTTTTTCTTTTCTAAGAACTTGAAGTTTATGGGGAGGTTCCTCTCTGCTAATGATCTTGATGATCTGATGCCCCAGACTTGAAGTCTTGGGTCCTTTATATAGTGGAGGCAAGTTTGTTGATTTAGTTAAAGAGATATTTCATTGATTTGGGGATTTTATCCCCCGTTGGGTCTTTGATCCTATGGCTTCTGTTTTACAGAAGATTTTTCTCTTATTATTAATAAGATTGGAAAATATTTTCCCAAACAGAGATTATTCTGTAATCTTGGTGATTTTATTAATCGCCATTGGATCATTGATCCAACGGTGCGCTGTTTTACAGAGGGCAATCTTTCCTGTTTAGGAAGATCCGAGGAATATTTTCTCAGCAAAATTTGATTCTGAATTTTGATAATTTATCATCTTCGTTAGATTTTTGATCCAACGGTGGAGAACATTTAGTTCTGGCGCCAGCGCTCTCGTGTTTTGCACGTGATGCGCTGTTACAGAGTCTTTGACTCTTAGCGCTTGGCGCTCAGCGCTATCGTGCTTTGCATGTGATGCGCTGCTTCAGAGTCTTTGAATCTTTAGCGCCGACGCTCTCAGCGCTCTCGTACTTTGCACGTGAGGCGCTGCCTCAGAGTCTTTGACTCTTTAGCGCTGGTGCTCAGCGCTCTCGTGCTTTGCACGTGATGCGCTACCTCAGAGTCTTTGACTCTTTAGCGCTGGCGCTCTTGACGCTCAGCGCTCTCGTGCTTTGCATGTGAGGCGCTGCCTCAGTTCAAATTTTGAATTTTGAATAGAGCTTTGCTCTCAATTGGGGAAACAAATGCCCCCCACCGTTGCGCTCATATGGCTTATACGTGAGTGCAGCGGTGGCAGCTTTACCACCGTCGGATCAACTTGGAAGTTGGATCGACTTCCAACGCCTATAAATAAGGCCTTTGGCCCTTGAGATGATTTTTGTTCATCTTCTTCCTTTCTTGTTTTTCTGAGAATTTAATTCTCCTTCAGAGCACAGCTCTCTGCCCAAAGGAAATTCCTTAAGAGTTAAAACCCTGTCCAAAAATTTGGTAAGATTTGAACCCATTAACAGAGCTTTGCTCTACCTTAGATCGTAGATCTTCTTTATGGTTTCTTAACCCGTTAATTAATAAAACAGAGCTTTACTCTTCCTAGATTATGGATCAGAAGAAGAAATCCTTTTTAGGGTTTCTTAACCTATTAATGAAGAACTCTCAGAGTTCGCTTTACAGATCTTTAAGATCCTGAAGTTTTTTTTTAACTTCTATAAAAAGCTTTGCTTTTAGGGTTTTTGATGGATTATTCCATCATTTTTGCAGAGCATGGCTCTTTAGGATTCTTGGGGAATTTTTATTCCTCTCATGATTAGAGTTGACAGGTGTCACTCCTGTTTACAGAGCGTTGCTCTCAAAGGAGTTAACTCCTAGCCCGAGAAACCTCTTATTGAATGAGAATCTTTTTTGAAGATTTTCTTTTTAATGATTGACTGTATCATCAATGATGAGCCATCATCTTGATTTTGTGGGTCCCCTTTGGTCCCATTCCACTGCATTGCAGTGCGGCACGAATTTGAAGTACCAAGTGCCAGAACTTAAACTGTAGCATTGACGGCTAACTTTTGTTCTTTTTCGTGCAGGTACTATGTCTTTCGACACTTCTTCCCATTTGTTCGTTCAGAAAGCGGATTCCCTGAAGCGCCTGTGGATAGGGAAGTCTTTGCGCTGATCAAAGATCACGACCCGGAGCAAACGAATCTTCATTTATGGGGGGCGTGGCACAATCAAATCATCCGGGATCGACGCAGCTTCTCTTGTACGATGCCTTTGGAGCCTATTTCAGCGATCCACTACGCCGACTCACCCCCAATGAACTATGTTGTAGAGGAGGTCAACTGGACCTCAGAGGGTCATCTCCAGCTTTCTATGGGCTCGATACCTGTGCAGCCGCCGATGGCTCTAGATACTCTGGGGTGGCGCATATGTCAGGGCGAGTCGCACCGTTGGGGAAAGCCGTACATGATAGGCTTGACTCCTCGCCATCCAGCCGTGTATTTGCAGTGAGCTCGCTATATTCTTTCGGCCAAGAAATCACTGTTGCTAAAGCTTGGGTTGTACCCCGCAATTTACGTGTCCCTCTTCCAATATTCCACGCCTCCTGTATGGTGGGTCAAAGCTTTTCTGGAGCAATGGAATATTCCGACCCACACCTTCCTTCTGTCGGATCGGGAAGTTTCAATCTCCTTGTAGGAGTTCGCGGAGATTTTCGGCTTACCCGTCAGGGGAGAACACTACAAGGAGCTACTTCTTCCTGACGAGTACATCTTTGCCACCAAATCAGTGGTAATGGGCCTTACCCCGGAGAACACCATTCAACACCGATTTCCAAGTTTGATCAAGGTGTTGAATATCTACGAAAGTCTATTTCTAGAGTCTGGAGGGCATGGAGTCAGTTACGCAGACTTCATCACTCGCTTTCTTCATCCGGAAGTCTTATTGAAGCAAGCTACGCTGTTTGCCAAGCTCAACGATCCATTTGGTTTTGGTTTGGATAATCAGCCGACGGCGGAGGCGGATTTAAAAAGCTTCTTTAATCCGGATACCCATGTCGTTCCTTTCGTGGAGCTTGCTGCTTCGGACGTTGATGAAGAGACGTTCTTGATGGGGTTCATCGGCTTATGGTTAAACTGGTTCGTGCTTCCGATGCACCCTTGTTATATGAGGCCATCAGTCTTTTACCCAGCCCATCGCATGGTTGCGGGAACTCGAGTGGCCATCGGGATCGCAGGGTTGGCACACCTGTATCATGGCCTCAGCTTAGCAGTGGACACCACTCAGCCGGGGGTACAGCCCGTCACTCTCCCGCTCCACTATTTTACGCCATGGATCGAGCTGCACGTGCTTGGCGCTTTTGGAGCCCATAAACGGCCTCGTTTCTACGACCGTTATAGCTTCCCTCGGATTATGCTCCTAGTTGATGCATCTGTTTTAAATCCGTCACAGCGGGAGGCTCGGGGTTTGGTCCTTCGTCCGTGTATGGTTGGAGATGGCATGACCTTTGTCAATAAGGTTTTAACTATCGGCAAAGAGTCTACTAAGACGGTGCAGCCGCTGCGGGACACCTTCAAAGACGGGGCTTCTGCATTGAAGGCCCGGGAGATTCTGCACCTATACTCAATCAGGCCGGGCTTTTTGGTGTTCAGGCAGAATGATTCGGCGCCGTTTATGAGGTACAACCCACACCGGTTCGCTCAACAATCGAGCGACGATCAGGGTGTTCCGCTAGAGGCTTTCCTGGCTGAGCCGGCTGCCACAGAAGAAGGTATCCGCAACGCACTACACCATTTTATGCGGTTGAACACCGGCTCCCATTTCTTTATCAGTGAGCCGAGTTGCGTTCCGAGAACCTTGAACGCATACGTGGCGTGGTATCAGCATTCGATGGGCGCCGTTATTAGGTAAGAAAGACGGCTGTTGCTCGATCGCAAAGGCGCGGTCCCCGCCAGCAATCCAACTGTTCCTTTAAAGCAACGGACCACTGTTGATCCTACCTTAAGAGAAGCTGCTGTAGCTATTGTCCCGCATGCTTTTCCTAATAAGGCTCTATCCCGTGTTCCTACAGAGACGGCAGCTGTAGCGTCCCCGGATTCTGAGGTGGGTTCGGAGATCGGGACTCGTTGCCCAAAATTGCCCGCTAAGCGCAAGCTCGTGTTATCGGCTGCCGGCACTTGCTCGCAGAAAAAGAAGAAATTGATCTTTTCTGTTGACGTCGTACTTGGCCAGGAGCCCCATGCTCCCTATAGCGAGGGCTTGAGTGAGTACGGGACCAATGAGGGTCTATTTATCGAGCCTGCGGATGATACTGATCTTCAAGCCACCCTTATGGCTTTCGAGCGACTGGCTCGCGATGAAGCAGCACTGATCACGATCGCACAGTCATGTAGAATTCAGTCGTATCTTTCCACGGTTATCTTTTTTTATTATGCTTTGACTGACGCTTTCTTCTTCAACAGGTATCTCTGCCGAAAAGGCTCTTGCGGCTTCCCTCAAAACATTTGAAGAGGAAGAGAGGCTCCGTGCTTCTTTGGGCCTTGGTATACTTCGGCTCATGGTGCCTTCATTCCCTTTTTCTTCATTCGTGGCTTGACCCTTCCTTTTCATCTTATTGCAGGGACTATCTCGACTCAGGTTATCCCAAGTGCGGTGCCGATCCCGAGTGGTGATGCGGCGACGCTTCCAGAGCCAGCTATTGTGGCCCCAGCTCCTCCGCCAGTACTACAAGAGGCTTCACTTAAGCAGCCGATGACGGGTGCCGTAACGGCTCCAGAGGCAGCTCCTGGTTCGGAAGATGACGTTCCTTTGACGGAGGTCTTGAGGAGATCACTTCTCACTGCCAAGGCCGACAAGAAGCGTAGAAAGCGTGCGGCGAGGAAACGTAAGGTCAGCTTGGCTGTGGGTGCAGGTTCAAGCACCACCCCATCTGTCGCTATTTCTCCAGAGGATGCTCCAGCTGTCCTGTCTACCGCTCATAGACAGGTCGTGCGCACGGCTCGGGAGGCAACTGAGAATCCATCGCCAGGTAATGTAATGCCTGGTCTTTTCATTTTTACTATATCCGCAAATTCTGATATACTATATCTTGCAGGGCCAAGCATTGGCGATAAGGCGGCAGGTGAGAAGACGGCGACCACAGAGCCCGAAACGACTATTCTCTCTCGGGAATCTGGGACTGCCTAAACCGCTGCTCTTTCCCTTTGCGGTTCCCTGCTATCGACTGGCATTGCGAGTGTCACGATGGCCCTAGTCGAATTAGGGGACGAAGCCACGGCGCCGAAACTATTCCATTGAAGGAGAGCGAAGAAGCCGCTGCGCTTAGTGATGCTTTTGTCGCAGTTTCGGCTGATGACCCATCAGGTAGGTGTTGGGTCGCTGCTTCCTTTTATTTTGCAATTTCTTTCAGTTCGTTCTGACGGTATTTTGTTTGTAGGTGTAGCGAACGCCGAGATTGTGTCATTTGACACACCTTCGGTCATCGCCATGACGGTTGTTGTCCCCTCGCCTTCTCCTATACCTTCTGGAATGCTGGAAGGTAAGGGTTTGCAACTTATCGGTTTCATCATGGGTATTATCCTTCTTGTACTGACAGTATATTTGCATAACCTTGCAGGAGTTCTTTTTGACCATCTGTATCAGGTGTTAAACCCACATTTCTCCTTCCAGTCAGAAATCGTCCTGCCCACTAGCGTCGGTGAGTATAGTTTTTAACAAACATCTTTTCCTTTCTTCCACGGGTAGCCATGTCGTTGCTAATTCTTCTTTGAATTGATCCCATCATTACATATTGGAGGAGGGGACGAGAGAACGGTCGCACCTCCGGTACTCCCAACTTTGCTACCTGTCGCAGCCGTTATAGTAGACTTCATCGCTCGTGTGATTTCTTTATTTCACGAGTCAGCTTTTAACCGTAATTCATTTTACAGCAATCGCACCGGCTCCAGATCCGTTCGAGTCTCGCATCCTAATGCCGGTAGGGCCCTTTTCTAGATGTCCATCTTCCAAGGGCGCTGTGACCAGCCTGCGTATGTTGAGTGAATCCATTGAGGAGCTTGACGTGGAGGCCCCTGTATTCGCTGCAGATTTTGCTACCGAGGTTAATCCGATGTTGGCGATGTTTGTGCACTTCCATAGCGAGGGCTTCGTCGAATCTTGGGTTAATTATTGCAGACAGATCGAGGCTTGCTTGCACCAAGTTGCGCTCAAGCGTCTTGCTCCGGAAGTTCTGGCTTTGAACTCCCAGCGGGCTGCATGGGTTGAGCAAAGTGATTCTTTCCTTCGCCATTTTGAACAAGAGGCGGCCTTGAGGCGGAAGGAACGTGAGGAGGCTTCAAGCGAATCTGCTCGGATGCACGCCCAGGTTGACGTGAATGCTGCACAGCTGAAAGCTATCTTTGAGGGCCTCCTACGATGTATTTCCGACGGGCTAACGCTGAGGCAGAAGCTCGACCTCACTGAGCGGGATGCGCAGAGTCGTGAAGCAGCTCAGCGGGAAATCAATAAGAAACTTTTATCTTGTTTGCAGCAACGGGCCTGAGTCAAAGCGGAGCTGGCCGCGACGGCTGATCATGACAAGGAGCTGAGAAAAGTGGGCGAGCGGCTTGCTGATTTGCTAAAATTGCCTCCTTCTCAATAGTCGACTTTGTATCGATTGTAATTTATGAATAACATGTATTCATTTCATTTTTTATTTTATATGATATATCTCGTATTCAATTGAATTCATGAATAAATGACACATTTTTTTTATCTCCGACCATTGCTTTCTTTTCTCTGCCGTGTTGTTGGTATGTGATTTTAGCAAATGTGTCCTGTAGATAGTAGATAGCTGTCCATCTTGAATTCTTTATAGGGTAGCGATGGCTTAGGAAACAGGATAAGGATTTGTTGCCTAAGACTTTCCAATTTTATGAGCCGTGATGGTCTCATAAAGATTTTTCTCCCCACGGGTCATGATGATATCGTAGGTGTATTTTCTGCTTAAGAGTCGTGAGGATTCCTAAGTGCGTTTTTTCTTGAGAGTCGTAAGGATCTCACAATAGAGTTTTTCTCCCTTACAAGTCGAGAGGACTCGTAAGTGATTGGTGAGTTGACTTGTTTCCAAATCGAAGCATTGCTCCGATGGGGAGGTCAAGGGTTGACTTTTTCCGTTTTCTACGGTGTCGGGATTGACTTTCTCCGTTTTCTACGGTGTCGGGGTTGACTTTCTCCGTTTTCTACGGTGTCGGGATCGACTTTCTCCATTTTCTACGGTGTCAGGTGTTCTCTGACGAAAGACGCAACTGGGGCATTGGGACGTCCGGCCTGAACTTCGAGGACAGATGCTAATTGGTGCTATCCGTCCACCTCTCCGAAGATGCCAAGTTTATTTATGACACCGTATATCGAAGGTTTAAACGGATGCGGCCGATGTAGCAGACTTCGTCAGATTCCCCCTCGTTGAGGGGTTTTTGATTGTGGGGACGTTCTTCCCTGCAGGCGCAAGCCCCTGCAGTTAATTACGCTACCGCATCACGGTAACCACTTTCTCCTTCTTCAGATGGTTATTTCATGTCGTGTGTGTTTGTTTTGTATTTTTGGTTGCCCGTGGATTGTATACGGAGACTAATTTATATTGTCGCCCGTAGGGCGTGGATTAGTCCAAATCCGTATTTTCTTAGATTTGGGTTTGGGGGTTGGGTTTAAGGATACGTTAGTCTCATTTGAGACTAAGATCAATTTAAACGTTTGTTAAGAATACGTTAGTCTAATTTTAGACTACGATCTACTTAACAGGATCATTTAGATCCAACAAAAGAGAATTTGGGCTCTATTGTTTAGTTTAGGGACATTGCGGTCCAAGGTTAAGGACATCATATTCCATGGGCTTAAGGACCCCACAGTCCGAGGTTAAGGACATCATAGTCCATGGGTTTAAGGACCCCACAGTCTGAGGTTAAAGACATCATAGTCCATGGGTTTAAGGATACGTTAGTCTCATTTGAGACTAAGATCAACTTAAACGTTTGTTAAGGATATGTTAGTCTAATTTTAGACTAAGATCTACTTAACAGGATCATTTAGATCCAACAAAAGAGCATTTGGACTCTGTTGTTTTAGTTTAGGGACTTTGCGGTCCAAGGTTAAGGACATCATAGTCCATGGGCTTAAGGACCCCACAGTCCAAGGTTATGGACATCATAGTCCATGGGTTTAAGGACCCCACAGTCCAAGGTTAAGGACATCAGAGTCCATGGGTTTAAGGACCCCACAGTCCAAGGTTAAGGACATCATAGTCCATGAGTTTAAGGACCCCACAGTCCGTAAAGTCTAAGGACGCCATAGTCCATGGGCTTAAGGACCCCACAGTCCATGGAATGATTGGTTATCGGGACCCGTCACCTCTCTGAAGACGTTGAAGGATTACAACGACACATATCAAAGGAGTGAAGAGATGTACCCTTGAACCAATGTTATTTGGGAAATCTGTAGTCCAATTTGGGACTAAGATCAATTAATTAGATTATGAGTACATGTGCTCAGTTAAATCTGAATTGAGGACTTATGGCCAACTTGGGCTGAGTCCGATTAGGTTTAAAATGTTGGACCTTTGTTTGGGCTGCCGAGCATTTGTCTGGGTTCAGCCTCCATTATTTAACAATGCTAAACATGAGTCTGGGTTTTGACTGTATTTTGTCTTTTATTGAGTGCTGAGCACTTATATACCATATGAGATGATCAATCTTGGAAGACAAGGATGTACTTGAGGTTTAGTCAAAAGGGGAGTCTTGCCTCTGGAAGATTTAGCCAATTTAGGCTAAGACTGGTTTGAAAATAGTGTTAAACACTAGCACATATCTGGCGGTCATGTGTTCCCACGTGATGCATTTAAAATAGTGTTCAACACTAGGGATGAAATGCTCAAAATAGTGTTAGACACTAGAAAAATGAGGCGCTCACGTGAGGACACGTGAGGCGCCCTAGGATTGGGCTAAGATTCCTTTATTTTATTCTCAGAATATTCAAATAAGTGTTAAACACTTTTAGTCTTTATGGCCATCACGTGTGAGCACGTGATGGGCATCATTCCTCCTACCTCTTTTCATTTTAGAAGATACACTGGATATTAAAAGGATTTGCTAGGGGTCACGTGGGGACACGTGAGGGCGCCCAAAGTCTGTTCTGCCTTTGCTTTGTTCTCTCTTTTTTGAGGAATTTATCCAAGGGTCATGTGGGAGCACGTGACCCAATTTCATTCGTTCTCTTTTGATCACTGAGGAGGGGAGTCACGTGGACACACGTGATCAGGTTGGATACTGATGCTTTTACGTGCATGAAAAGTTTAAGTCCCTTATTTAAGAATTAAATTCTTTGGTAGGGTTAAACCCTAATTTCGTTTAGAGAAATTAAATTCCTATGTATATGGAAGAATTAAAATTTTTAAACCCAACTCTCCCTCTAAGTTTTGGATCTGCATGGCAGAATCTCCCCGATGAGAATTAAATTCTCAACTTATGGGGAGATCTGCTTCTGCAGATCTTCAACCATGGAGAAGAACTAAGTTCTTGTTTTTAGGGTTAAACCCTGTCTCTGTTGGAGGAATTAAATTCCTAAGTATTTAGAAGAATTAAATTCTTTAAACTCAATTCTCTATCTAAGTTTTGGATCTCCATGGCAGAATCTTCCCGATGAGAATTAAATTCTCAACTTATGGGGAGATCTGCTTCTGCAGATCTTCAACCAAAGGAAGAACTAAGTTCTTATTCAGAAGAGTTAAACTCCTAGTTTGAGAATTAAATTTTCTTTTTGTTTTTCTCTTTTGAGGAAATCTTCTTTTCTCTCTGGAGAATTAAATTCTCTTCCTTTTTCTCTTTGTTGTTGTTGTATATTTTTTCTTTTCTTCTTGGCTCCTATTTATAGGAGAAAGAAAAGAATCAGTTTGTTTAGTCAATCTTTCATTGAAAGATTTTAATTGATTTTATAACCAATATGATCTTTTAGATCACTCAGTGAGTTTTATTTACCATTGGATTTTTAATCCAAAAGATATTTTGTCTGTTATTCCTGGAAAATTTCAGGGAAATCTTTCCTTGTATAGAATTTTTCTATAAATTGGTGATTTTTAATCACCATTGGATTTTTAATCCAACGGTGCTCCGCTTTACAGAGTGCAATCTTTTTGTTTGGAAAGATCTAGGGAAATATTTTTCCAACTAGGGTTTTGATTTCCCTCAATTAGAATTTAATTCTATTAGTTCAGAAGGTTTAAGAGCCTATCACGTGTTAGGACGTGACCCCACTGATTGACCATTTAATTAGAATTCAATTCTATTAGTTCAGAGATCTTTAGGAACTTATCACGTGTTGGCACGTGACCCCTTGATTAAGCATTTAACCAGAATTTAATTCTGTTGTTTTAAGGAATTCAGGAATTATCATGTGTCAGCACGTGACCCTTGGTCACATGTGGGCACGTGATGCCCCATTAGGGGTTTTCCCTGTTGTTTTATTATACGTTTAATTCTTTTATGTGGGTTTAAAGGCCCATCACGTGTGGGCACGTGACCCCAGTTGATTAGGATTCAACTCTTATCATTTCAGAGCCTTCAGGAAGCCATCACGTGTCGGCACGTGATCCCCGATCACGTGTTCGCATGTGATGTCCCATTGGGGTTTTTCCTTGTATTTTATGAGGGAACAAATCCCCCCACAGCGTTGTTCTCACGTGTTTGCACGTGAGTGCAACGCTGTAACTTTTGTGGCCGTTAGATCTGTCTAGGGAAAGGGGTAGATGAACCGTTTCCCATCACATCCTATAAATGCAGGGGTCTCTTCAGAAGCGCATCCTCTCTTTCATCTTCTTCCTTGTTCATTTTCCTTTGAGAATTTAATTCTCTTCCTCAGAGCTCAGTTCTCTGTTCCAAAAATTTTCAGAGTTTAACTCTGTCAACAAAAGATTTCTTTTTTCAGGTAAGGATCTTGAACGGCCGAGAAACTTCTTGTAGAAATTTTCTTCGGATTTTAAATTCACACCAAGGGTTTTTCCCTTTAACAAAAACCCATCTTTCCAAGTTCTTTTAAAAATGTCCAATCTTTAAATAATAAACCCCTTTTACTAGGGTTTCTCTGATCTTAGGGGATTGATGATGATACATGTCCCCCCTTTGGAATTTAATTCCATTTCAAAGAGTTTAGCTCTGAAAATTTTTCTGGGAATTCAATTCCTCTGTTTTAAAAAGGAATTTAATTCCTCTAAAGAACTTAGTTCTTAAAAGAAGACTTCTTGGGATTTTTCACCCTGAGTTGTTCTTGCAGAGATCCTTCTCGATTTGCACAGAATTCCTGTAATGGGTTTTCTCCTTGGGGGAATGTGTAGAGTCATTTGAATTTATTGAGAATCTTCCTTTTGTTCTCATGATTATTGCCCAGCCTCATTATTAGTGAGCCGCCATATTGATTTTGTGGGGCCCATGTGTTTTGTAACCAATGGTCCCATAAAATAAGTTGTTTGTCGCTTTCTTCCACTGTCTTCTTACTTATATATTTATATATATATATATTCATACACGTGTGGGCTTCACTGACGGTTTCCTTTCCTTTGTTTCAGGAATAATGGCTTCTGTTGGATACTTCCCTTTCACCCGCTCGGAGACTGCCTTTCCTCAGTCACCGTCTGACGAAGAGGTGATGGCGATGATTAGAGCTCACGACCCTGATTGCACCAATTTACTTTTATGGGGGACCTGGTATGGTCATATCATCCGCGGTCGTCGAAGCTTTCTTTGCGAGGTACCAACAGAGCCTATCCGCCCATTCTTGCCGATGGACCGTCCGCGGACTGCTTTTGCTGTAGAGGTGGCAAATTGGACCCCTACCGGCCGGCTCGAACCGTCGACAACTAGGATACCAAATCAGCCTGTGCCGGCCATAGACATCTTGGGGCGTCGTATCTGCCAAGGTGAAGCCCATCCTTGGGGAAAAGCTTATAAGATAGGGCTTACCCCTCGCCATCCCACGGGCTACCTTCTCTGGGCTCGTTACATCTTGTCCGCTCATCGTGCGCGACTGCAGAAGGTCGGGCTTTACCAGGCGGTGTATGCATCCCTCTTCCATTATCAATCTCCCCATGTATGGTGGGTCAAAGCTTTCCTAAATCAGTGGAATCTTCCCACCAATATTTTCTTGTTAGGGGACCGTGAAGTTTCGATCTCTTTGGAAGAGTTTCACGAGATCTCGGGTTTACCGATCAGGGGAGCGCCTTACGAAGAATTGTTGCCCTCTGACGAGTATGCCTTCGAGACTATGCCCGCTATGCTTGACGGCTTGTCGACTGAAAATGCCGTCCGCCACAAGTACCCAAGTCTAATCAAGACGCTGGGGATTTTTGAGAAGCTGTTCACGGAGTCAGAAGAACAAGGCGTCACTTTTAAAAGCTTTATCGCCTGCTTCCTTCATGGAGACGTTCAATCAAAGGCGGCTCCAAAGTTCGCGAATATCAATGACCCCTTCAGGTTTGGTTTAAAGAGGCTACCGGCTAGAGAAGAGGATTTGCCTCAATTCTACATTCCAGTTTTGTCAGCTGTACCTTTCGAGTCGATCGCAGCTCCTGGCATGGATGAAAAAACTTTCTTCATCGGCTTTATCAGCGTTTGGCTCAGCTGGTTTGTCGTTCCAACGTACCGTCGATTCATGAGAGCCTTGGTCATTTACCCTGCTCATCGCATCGCCGAAGGGACGCGACTAGCCGTGGGCATTGCAGGGCTGTCGCATCTGTACCATGGGCTAAGCACTGTAGCTAATACCTTAACCCCAGGCCTGAACGTAGCGAGTTTCTCTCTTCATTACTTTACATCATGGATTGAGATGCACGTGCTAGGGGCATTTGCCACGCATTAGAGACCCAGTTTTTATGATGCCTATACCTTTCCGCGGCTCATGAGGTTGGTGGACGCTTCTGCTCCTGACCCAACTCAATTAGGGGCTCTTCGAGTGCTGCTCAATCCGTATGCCAACGAAGGTGGAATGGTATTTAATGATCGAATCCTTTCTGCTCCCTCGGGACCTGTTCAACAGTTGTTTGACTTATCGAAAGAGGGAGCACCATCTTTGAAACCCAGGGAAGCGTGTACTCGATTAGACCCGGCTATCTGGTGTTCCGTCGAAACAATGCGGCTCTTTTCATGCGGTACAATCCACACCGCTTTGCCCGGCAACTGGGATATGACCAGGGTGTCCCCTTCGAGGTGTTCACTGTGGAGCCCAACCCTTCTTTGTGTAGGGTTGCTAGGCACACGCACAAGGGTCTACGAGGCATCAACCATGCCCGATTTAAAAATTAGCCGTGCTGAACAACCCAAAGCCGGATCTTTAAACTAGAGTTTAGGCGAAAACAAGCATGTTAAACACTTTAACACTAAGTGAGAGGGATTACAACCTTTGTAGATCCGGTCCTTCACTTCTTAAGCTCCGTATTGAAGTCCCTTCGCTGCGATCATCGTGTTATGGACTCTCGAGAGGCTCCACGAAGAGAAAGATGCAAGCTTGCTTCCGATCTTCGATAACAAAGATAATCTACCTTGAAGTTTCATTAACACAAGTTCTCACTCACTAAATGAAGTGAACACCCTCATCTAAAGGGCAAGGATAGATGAGAATGATGAAGTAGGATTTTTGCTCTCATTTATTTTCTATTTCTCATTCATTTTCATCACTTGGCAAAAATGTAGAAAGCTTTTCAATGGAAAAGGAAGAAGGAAGAAGATGATAATTCATTTGTGATGAATAATGAAAAGAAAATAATGATTAATAGTGCAAGCATGGTTAACCATGACTAGGCTAACCCTTGTAGAGACTTAACCAAGGGTAAGGGTTTGGGTTGGGTTAAGAATGAGTCACTTGAAAATATCACAACTCAAAACAAAAAGAAACCTTCTAGAAGGTTCATGAATGCACTAACCCAAATCAAACCCTAACCTTGTTTAATCTCCACTAAACAAGTTGGATTAGTTATCATATCATGTTACAATATTATATATCACATATATAATATTTATTATAACAAAATAAAATAATACAATTAACATATATCGCATATATATCAATGTATCACCCGAGTGAGAAAAAGAATCTTTTAGTGAGCTAATATTAGTTAATGTAATTTAATATATCATATATATTATTATACATTAAATTATCGAATCAACACTTGATCCGACAATCCGGCTATATCGCATATAACCGACTAATATCTCATTTACCGATTCATCGAATCAACACTTGATCCGATGTGTCACGCCCCGCTTCCCGGTGTACGGCGAAGGAGACGCGTTGAGGTCCGCTATGTATATACTCAGAAGTACATACGATAAGCGTATCTAAGCAATATAAAAGTAAATCACAAGAGACAAGAGATATAGAAATAACAGCAACTTTATTAATAACATTCTTTTGTACAATGCATGAAAAGTAAATACAACTGAAATGAAAAGCGATGCCTAAACAGTGGCATAACAGGAAATGAAAATACTGAATAGAACAAGGTACAATATCTAGAGCTCGGGGTCTTCGTGAAACTGCTCTAAGTCTTCACCGGTGGGCTCGATCTCTGCTGGGTCCAAAGCACCTGACGACATTCAAAGAAGAAAGAAATAGAATGTCGTCAGCGAACAGGTCGCTCGGTAAGTCCCAAAGATAAAGAAGAATTAGAAAGACAGAACAAGAGTATTTTCTAAAGTATTATGTTGTAGAATATTATGGAATATTGTGTTAACGCTGTTTTTTGTAGCTTGGTACAGAAGGATACCAGTGTATACGAGAGGGGTCTCTATATGCTAGAGACCAGGGCAAACGGAATGTACAAGGAACCGTTAAGCCACGGTACAACAGCAACGGAATATAGGTTAGATGTCTTAATCTGACCACCTCGTGCCACCTTTAACACCTTCCGTACCAATCTACCCCTTAAACCCCGTAGTGTTTTGATAGTATTGTTGTATTGTACTGTGTAAGTTGGATGACCGACCAAAACCATGATATCAGTAAACATGTTGTAACTGCATAATCAGGTAAATGGAATAACGGAATAATGGATGTATATCCATGGTTTGATTCAGTCAAGTTGTATAGTTTGTTAACTGGATTCTGAGATTCATGTATTCATATTGAGTTGGAATATTAAAGAGTATAGATTGACTTGAATCATATTCAAGTCAAGAATAATCAGACTCAAACCCGAGTCCGACTAAAAAAAATGTAAGTCGAAGTTCTATATTTGTTAGGGTCATTATTGTAATTTATAAAACTTGAGGGGGTTTTATGTAAAAATACTTTTGTATAGTTTTCAAGACACACCTCAAGTATTTATTATTCGTCTTTGTAGTTATAATGAGTGTAAATTTTATTTTGTGTTATTTCTAGTGAAAATATCCTACTTTCATAAATAAAGGTATTAATTTGTAATATTGATTTATTTGAAATTCATGGTATTTTAATGTAACTTTTAATCTTGTAATTTTTAGGAAAAGTTGGAAACTTTATCTTATAATAAAATAGGTGTTTAAATGATAGATATACATCTGTTTTATACAAGAATAATTTTCAATAAATATTTTAATTTCCAAAATCTCATTTTTCTTAAATGTCGTATTTTAAACCTTTCGAGGCCGAATGCTCCTTGCGGAGGTCTGAATCTTGCACTACTAGCCGAGGGTGCACGATAAACCGTACTATCCCTAACGGGTTCCCCAAAGATGGGTTGTAGTGGCGCCTTGCAAAGATTTAATAAACACTAACCATTTAGAAAACGGTTTTATAAAATAAGGTATTTATTTATAAAAGGGTGTAAATTTCCGTATTTTAGATTCTAGGGTTTCCTAAGCCAACTAGCCTATTTCTAAATGGTCTAAACGACACGTCATTAGAAGCCTCAAATCGCCTCTTCACCGCCAATTGTGGCCAGGTAAGTACAAGTGAGGAAGGAGGGATCCGCTCACGAATCGTGAGACGGGCCTTTTAAAGTTACCTAAGCTCACTTGCCTAGCCTAGACACCACAAAGTCAGGTTTAGATAAACGATCGATGTCCATGACATATCGTATTTTCCTATTAAAATATTTTGTTTTAAAATTGGATACAACTTAGAACTTTCAGAAAAGGTTTATAAAGAAAATGGTATTTTAATGTAAAGTCTTGTATTATCGTATTCTAAGTTTTGATGATATCAATTAGGGTTGTATTTGCGTGTGTGTGGAGGTAGGTCATTACCTCGTGATCTATTTTAAGGTATAGCAATGTTAAAGGGTTAAATGAGATAAACTAAACATGGTGGTATTTAAGTGCGAAAATACGGTATTTGCAAAAGTTATCATTTCATGTGAGAAACTTTATCCAAATTGATTTTTAAGTGATTAGTAGTCAACATGAATATGTTTAAGCATTATGGAATTAGTGACAAGTGAGTTTTGATAGAAAAACCGAATCGGAAATCGGTTTGTTCCGATTTCCGTCGGGTTTTAAAAAGTCGTATTTTATGAAAGAATAGAAAGGTAGAAAAGAGGGACTTACGGGTTTGGACAACACTAGAGAGTGCTAGGAAGGTAGTGGGTTTTGTCAGTGCGTCGAAACGTCGTGAAGAGTCCCAGTACGATCGCCGGGATTCGTCGTCGATTTCGGCAACGCTTCGCCTTTCGCTCGTTTTCTAACGTACCGAGTTCTCTTGAAATTTTTAGAAAGTGGACTTAGGAATGTAGGTGAGAGGGTAGAGGGTATGGGGGTTTATATAGGGTTAGGCTAGGGTTAGGGGTTTAATTAAAAAAATATAAAAAAACTATAAAAATTCATTAAAACTCATTAAACCTAAGATTAAAAGGGATTTATTGGCCAAATGATAACCGATCCAAGCATTTAGAGTACGCAGGAGGGTGGACCAGGTCAAAACCTAACTTTTCTCTGTTGGTGACTCGGCCGTCCGGCCAAGTCCGGCCGGCGGCGCCGGACCGAGCCGGCCGAGTCGCCGGCCGGCGCCGCCGAGTCGGGCCGAGTCAAGGGTCCAATGGCCGGGGATTCTTCGGGGGTACAATGTGGTATATTTACTTTTTGTTGTCCAGTACATATTTTGGGAGTTATGGCCATTTTACTGTTGACTTTCCAAAAAAATTTAAAACAAAATAATATAAAAATAATGTGGGGCATGGGATTTGAACTCTGGTGGCTTGGTTCAGCTGTGCAAGGTATTACCAATGAGCTACAAGCTCCTTCTTGTAATTATGGAGTGAAATAAATACTTAAAGAGATATCAGCTGCAATAAATACTCCAAGTATACATTGAATTTAAATCAATTTTTTATACATTAAAAATGGAGTTGTTACAGTCTACCCTCCTTACAAAAATTTCGTCCTCGAGAGTTACAACTTTTATTTGAGGATTAGTTTACAAAGAGGTTTGGATATGTAGTACGCATTTCATCTTCCCTTTCCCAAGTGGACTCTCCTGGAGTGTCTTTCCTCCACATCACTCGAACCAAGTTAACTTCCTTGTTCCGAAGTGTCTTCACTTTCCTGTCCAGGATTTCCACGGGCTGTTGCTCACAAGACAAGTCGGGCTGTATAGTGAGCTCGGAATGATCAAGTACATGGCTGGGGTCACTCACATACTTTCTGAGTTGGGATATGTGGAACACATTATGCACTCCTTCCAATGAGGGTGGAAGCGCTAAACGGTATGCCACTTCACCGACTCGTTCGAGTATGTCGAACGGTCCAATATATCTTGGACTTAGCTTACCCCGTCTTCCAAAATGGATCACTCCGCGGTTCGGAGATATTTTTAGGAATACGTGATCTCCTGGCTGGAACTCCAAGTGTCGCCTCTTTGCATCAGCCCAGTGCTTTTGTCGATCTTGGGCTATGCGCATCCTTTCCCTGATAGTACGAACCACATCAACAGTTGCTACTATCATCTCCGGTCCAAGAAGTTCTCTATCTCCGATGTCGTCCCAACTTAATAGCGATCGACACTTCCTTCCATACAATGCTGCAAAAGGTGCCATTCCTATG
Organism: Agapanthus africanus; assembly: GCA_030015575.1. Classification (NCBI taxonomy): domain Eukaryota; kingdom Viridiplantae; phylum Streptophyta; class Magnoliopsida; order Asparagales; family Amaryllidaceae; genus Agapanthus; species Agapanthus africanus. Next base: position 11,035,752 of record CM057344.1, on the reverse strand, counting down.
CTTGCTTGGTAGCTATTGTTGTACGAAAACTCCACAAGATGTAGGTGATCTTCCTACGATCCTTTGAAGTCTAACATACACGCTCTGAGCATATCCTCCAAGATCTGAATAGTTCGTTCCGACTGACCATCTGTTTGTGGATGATAAGCCGTGCTGAAGTTCAGACTTGTTCCCAAGCTTGCTTGTAGACTCTGCCAAAATTACGATCAGAACCTGGTATCACGATCGGAGACAATGCAGACCGGTACTCCATGGAGTCTCACAATTTCCTGTATGAGTTCATGGGTATCAGAGATAGTACATTATGAAGAGTTTTAAATCTAAATTAGATTATTACCTCCATGTACTTCTTTGCTAGTGTCTCAGTTGATTGGCCAACTCGAAATGGGATGAAGTGAGCCGACTTTGTGAGTCGATCCACAATGACCCATATGGCATCGTTACCCTTTGTGCTGCGAGGAAGAGCAGTCATAAAGTCTATCGTGATGTGTTGCCACTTCCATTCTGGAATTGGTAACGGTTGAAGTAATCCAGCAGTCCTGTGATGTTCAGCCTTTACTTGCTGACACACCAAGCATTTTGCGACGCTTCTGGCTACTTCATGCTTCATTCTATGCCACCAATAATTCTGACGTAGATCTTTGTACATTTTGGTACCTCCAGGATGTACTGAGCAGGGAGAGTTGTGGGCTTCTTTCATTAACTCTTCCCGAACAGGACCTTTTGGTACACACAATCTGCTGCTGTATCTCAAAGATCCGTCTTCATGGATGATGAAGTCTGTTCTGAGTCCATTCTCCACTTGTTCTCTAATCTTTTGCAATTTAGCATCACTTGCTTGAGCTGCTTTGATCTGATTGACAATGGTTGATTGAACTTGTAAATTCATTAAACTTGAAGCATTACCTGGCATGACTACTTCAATCTCCATCTGATGCAAGTCTTGTTGAAGCTTCCACTGAGCGGTGAGATTCATTGCTAATGGTTGGCGACTAAGAGCATCAGGTATTACATTCACCTTCCCTGGGTGATATTGCAAGTTGATGTCAAAGTCCGCCATGAGTTCTAACCATCTTCTCTGCCGCATATTCAACTCCTTCTGAGTAAACACGTACTTTAGGCTCTTATGATCTGTGTAGATGTTCACTCGTTCGCCAAGTAGGTAATGACGCCAAATCTTGAGAGCAAAGATGACGGCTGCCAACTCTAAATCATGCGTCGGATAATTGCGCTCATGGATCTTCAGCTGTCTTGAAGCATAAGCCACAACCTTACCGTGCTGATGTAGAACACATCCTAATCCATTACCGGATGCATCGCAATGCACTTCGAATCCTCCAGATTGATCCGGTATGACGAGAATAGGTGCTGATGTCAAGCTTGACTTGAGTTCTACGAAAGCTTGTTCACATGCTTCTGACCACACAAATTCTTAATCTTTACGTGTGAGCTTGGTCAGGGGCGTTGCTATCTTCGAAAAGCCTTCAATAAACCTTATGTAATATCCAGCTAAACCCAAGAAACTTCGAATATCCTTCACTGACTTTGGTGTAGGCCATTCGCTAACTGCCAAAACTTTCGCTGGATCTACAGAGATTCCTTCTCCTGATACGATATGTCCAAGAAAACCAACTTGATTTAGCTAAAATTCGCACTTGCTGTACTTGGCATAAAGCTGATGTTGTCGAAGAGTTTCCAGGACAATTCGTAGATGTTCTGCATGCTCTTTCCGACTCTTAGAATACACCAGGATGTCGTCGATGAAGATGACAACAAACCTGTCTAAGTACTCCCGGAAAACTTGATTCACAAGGTTCATGAATATTGCGGGTGCGTTGGTCACTCCAAATGGCATCACTAGAAATTCGTAATGTCCATAGCGAGTTCTGAAAGCTGTTTTGTGAATATCAGCTTCCTTGACCTTCACTTGATGATAACCTGAACGAAGATCTAATTTAGAGAAAACACAAGATCCACTTAGCTGATCGAATAAATCATCGATGCGCGGGAGTGGATACTTGTTCTTTATAGTGACTTCGTTCAAGGCTCTGTAATCGATGCATATTCTGTATGAACCTTCCTTCTTCTTTACAAGTAATATAGGTGATCCCCAACTTGAAGTGCTGGGACGAATCCATCCTTTCGCCAGTAATTCGTCCAACTGTGTTCGGACTTCCTTCAAACCTTTCGGACTTAAACGATAGGGTGCTTTGATCACCGGTTGTGCTCCTGGTACTAAATCAATACTGAATTCAAGAGCTCGATCGGGAGGCAAACCTGATATATCGTAAGGAAATACATCGTCGAACTCTCGAACCACATCTGGTCTTGATTCTTCCTCTGCTTGAATCGCTGCAACTACTGCTTCTCTTGGCTTCGCTTTGTAGGTACTTGGCTCCAGTGTACGGTCTCCGCTTTTGAAATAGAAGACCGGATGGTCTGGGATCTTGAATACTACCCTCCTTTGACGACAGTCAATGGTAGCATAAAAAGTTCCAAGCCAATCCATTCCTAGAACCACATCGAAGTTCGGTATGTCTAGCACTTTGAAGTCAGCATAAAACTCTCGACTGCAGACGACGACTGGACACATGTTGTATCCCATAGTTTCCTTTAGAACGCCATTTCCTGAACTGACATTCCAGCTGGATACAAGCGGTGAGACTGGAATATCATGGGTTCGGACAAACCGTTGCGACATAAAGCAGTGTGATGCTCCAGTATCAAACAGTGCAAGTGCAGGGATTGAGGATACTAAGATTGTACCTAAGATATGTGGGATTTGTTTTAGGTATAGAAAATATGTAGCTAATTAGCAGGATAGAAAAGCAAAGTTTGAAAAGAAAAGTTTACCAGTGATGACTTGGCCAGTGGCCTCAGCTTCTTCCACGGACATCGTGAAAGCCTGGCGCCTTAGTACATTCCTTTTGGCTTGAGGAGCATTCCTCGGAACATTCCTTTGAGCTTGATGGAACTGACGAGGAGGTGGTGCAGCTTGTGGTCCTCTGGGTGGTGCAGGTCTGGGAGCAGGTGCCTGAAGAGCTGGTCGCTGCGGATAAGTAATTGCTGGCCTGGGTGCAGTAACTGGGTTCTGTCTTTGAGGACAAGACCCAATATCGTGAGTAGCTGAGCCGCAGACTAAGCAAAGGCGGTTGGCTCGACAGCAGTCCTTCATCATATGTCCAGTTCTCTTGCAGTAGGTGCAAAAGGCTAGGCTGGGACGATGGGTTGGTACTCCGGGTCGTCTTGGTACGAAAGGTGGCCTGGACGAGGTTCCACCTGCCATCTGGTTGGTAGGACGTTTGACTCCTGCAGACTGAGGTCTGCCCCTTGCTTTTATCACTGCCTCATAACTGCGGGCAGCTTCTAGAGTATCCTCATGAGTCAAAAACTTTCCCGTGGCTAGAGCAGCCTGAATCTCCGTGTCCAGTCCTTGTTGAAAGCGACGGGCTCTGATCTCGTCCATCGGTATCAAGTGTGCCGTGAATCTGTTTAAAGATTGTGTTAGCTGTGTAGTATGTGATATTTAAAAAAGTTGAACTATTGTGACATATCTTATTGGCTTAACATGGTGAATTCAGCGTCGTATTCATCTACTGATTTGTCCCACATTGAACCCTGTTGTAGATGAATGAACTGCTGCTCCATTGCAAACCTGGCAGTCACAGGGAAATATTTCGCGTCGAACTTCTCGCGAAAAGTCTTCCATTCAATTGGCTGTACCAGACGGCTTTCTTCTGCCTTCCACCAGTTGCGAGCATTATCCATGAGCTGTAGTTTTGCTACACGGACCCAAGCGATGTCTGGCACTTGAGCTGCTGCCAGATCATCTTCGATGCTTTGTGCCCATTCTTCCGCTTCAAGAGGGCTTCCTTTACCAGAGAACTGCTTGGGGTGCAAAGCCCTGAATTGCTTTACCCCTGGTGCGTCGGTCTCAGGTCGGTTCAGAAGTTGTTGTTGTCCCTCGAGAAGGCTGCGGATCGCTTCAAGTAGCACTGTTTGCTCGGTGGGTGGTGCAGGAACAACTGGTGCAAGAGGTAGTGCTGGAGGTATGTTGTTGACGTTAGTGCTGGTGTTGTTCGGGGAATCCATAACCTTGAAGAAAAATTTGGGTTAGGACAGATTCAAATACATGAAATGATAAGATTCAAGGAATAGAAATTTGTAAGATTCACGAAACATGAATTGTAAAGAATATTTTAGTTGCTGGTTCTTGTGTTATATTGCTTAGGTTGTTTACGCAGACCAGAACTGCATGATAGGGATTCATACAGCTCTGACCTACATGGGCCACCAACAAAAACCTGTCACGCCCCGCTTCCCGGTGTACGGCGAAGGAGATGCGACGAGGTCCGCTACGTATGTACTCAGAAGTACATATGATAATCGTATCTAAGCAATATAAAAGTAAATCACAAGAGACAAGAGATATAGAAATAACAACTTTATTAATAACATTCTTTTGTACAATACATGAAAAGTAAATACAACTGAAATGAAAAGCGATGCCTAAACAGTGGCATAACAGGAAATGAAAATACTGAATAGAACAAGGTACAATATCTAGAGCTCGGGGTCTTCGTGAAACTGCTCCAAGTCTTCACCGGTGGGCTCGATCTCTGCTGGGTCCAAAGCACCTGACGACATTCAAAGAAGAAAGAAATAGAATGTCGTCAGCGAACAGGTCGCTCGTAAGTCCTAAAGATAAAGAAGAATTAGAAAGACAGAACAAGAGTATTTTCTAAAGTATTATGTTGTAGAATATTATGGAATATTGTGTTAACGCTGTTGTTTGTAGCTTGGTACAGAAGGATACCAGTGTATACGAGAGGGGTCTCTATATGCTAGAGACCAGGGCAAACGGAATGGACAAGGAACCGTTAAGCCACGGTACAACAGCAACGGAATATAGGTTAGATGTCTTAATCTGACCACCTCGTGCTACCTTTAACACCTTCCGTACCAATCTACCCCTTAAACCCCGTAGTGTTTTGATAGTATTGTTGTATTGTATTGTGTAAGTTGGATGACCGACAAAAACCATGATATCAGTAAATATGTTGTAACTGCATAATCAGGTAAATGGAATAACGGAATAATGGATGTATATCCATGGTTTGATTCAGTCAAGTTGTATAGTTTGTTAACTGGATTCTGGGATTCATGTATTCATATTGAGTTGGAATATTAAAGAGTATAGATTGACTTGAATCATATTCAAGTCAGGAATAATCAGACTCAAACCCGAGTCCGACTAAAAGAAATGTAAGTTGAAGTTCTATATTTGTTAGGGTCATTATTGTAATTTATAAAATTTGAGGGGGTTTTATGTAAAAATACTTTTGTATAGTTTTCAAGACACACCTCAAGTATTTATTATTCGTCTTTATAGTTATAATGAGTGTAAATTTTATTTTGTGTTATTTCTAGTGAAAATATCCTACTTTCATAAATAAAGGTATTAATTTGTAATATTGATTTATTTGAAATTCATGGTATTTTAATGTAACTTTTAATCTTGTAATTTTTAGGAAAAGTTGGAAACTTTATCTTATAATAAAATAGGTGTTTAAATGATAGATATACATCTGTTTTATACAAGAATAATTTTCAATAAATATTTTAATTTCCAAAATCTCATTTTTCTTAAATGTCGTATTTTAAACCTTTCGAGACCAAATGCTCCTTGCGGAGGTCTGAATCTCGCACTACTAGCCGAGGGTGCACGATAAACCGTACTATCCCTAACGGGTTCCCCAAAGATGGGTTGTAATGGCGCTTTGCAAAGATTTAATAAACACTAACCATTTAGAAAACGGATTTATAAAATAAGGTATTTATTTATAAAAGGGTGTAAATTTCCGTATTTTAGATTCTAGGGTTTCCTAAGCCAACTAGCCTATTTCTAAATGGTCTAAACGACACGTCATTAGAAGCCTCAAATCGCCTCTTCACCGCCAATTGTGGCCAGGTAAGTACAAGTGAGGAAGGAGGGATCCGCTCACGAATCGTGAGACGGGCCTTTTAAACTTACCTAAGCTCACTTGCCTAGCCTAGACACCACAAAGTCAGGTTTAGATAAACGATCGATTTTCATGACATATCGTATTTTCCTATTAAAAGATTTTGTTTTAAAATTGGATACAACTTAGAATTTTCAGAAAAGGTTTATAAAGAAAATGGTATTTTAATGTAAAGTCTTGTATTATCGTATTCTAAGTTTTGATGACATCAATTAGGGTTGTATTTGCGTGTGTGTGGAGGTAGGTCATTACCTCGTGATCTATTTTAAGGTATTGCAATGTTAAAGGGTTAAATGAGATAAACTAAACATGGTGGTATTTAAGTGCGAAAATACGGTATTTGCAAAAGTTATCATTTCATGTGAGAAACTTTATCCAAATTGATTTTTAAGTGATTAGTATTCAACATGAATATGTTTAAGCATTATGGAATTAGTGACAAGTGAGTTTTGATAGAAAAACCGAATCGGAAATCGGTTTGTTCCGATTTCCGTCGGGTTTTAAAAAGTCGTATTTTATGAAAGAATAGAAAGGTAGAAAAGAGAGACTTACGGGTTTGGACAACACTAGAGAGTGCTAGGAAGGTAGTGGGTTTTTTCGGTGCGTCGAAACATCGTGAAGAGTCCTAGTACGATCGCCGGGATTCGTCGTCGATTTCGGCAGCGCTTCGCCTTTCGCTCGTTTTCTAACGTACCGAGTTCTCTTGAAATTTTTAGAGAGTGGACTTAGGAATATAGGTGAGAGGGTAGAGGGTATGGGGGTTTATATAGGGTTAGGGTTTTAATTAAAAAAATATAAAAAAAATATAAAAATTCATTAAAACTCATTAAACCTAGGATTAAAAGGGATTTATTGGCCAAATGATAACCGATCCAAGCATTTAGAGTATGCAGGAGGGTGGACCAGGTCAAAACCCAACTTTTCTCTGTTGGTGACTCGGCCGTCCGGCCAAGTCCGGCCGGCGGCGCCGGACCGAGTCTGTCGAGTCGCCGGCCGGCGGTGCCGAGTCGGGCCGAGTCAAGGGTCCAATGGCCGGGGATTCTTCGGGGGTACAATGTGGTATATTTACTTTTTGTTGTCCAGTACATATTTTGGGAGTTATGGCCGTTTTACTGTTGACTTTCCAAAAATATTTAAAACAAAATAATATAAAAATAATGTGGGGCATGAGATTTGAACTCTGGTGGCTTGGTTCAGCAGTGCAAGGTATTACCAATGAGCTACAAGCTCCCTCTTGTAATTATGTAGTAAAATAAATACTTAAAGAGATATCAGCTGCAATAAATACTCCAAGTATACATTGAATTTAAATCAATTCTTTGTACATTAAAAATGGAGTTGTTACACGATGACCCGGCTGATATCAAATATCGTGAGAATAGAATACGGTATCTCATATCGCATTATCCTCGGTCCCGCACATATCACATATGTGCCCCTACTCCGTTTTGCCTGAGTCAAGAAACCTCTGTGTAGAACTCTAAAGAATCGTCAATACGCCGGAAGTAGGTGATGATCATATCAAACACCCACAAGCTGCAAGCGGTCAGCTAAACGTAACAGCCACCCAGGTATTGAGCAATCAGAAGATCAACAAGCAAGCCTATACATTCTTCTGTGAATCCAATCAGTAACACTCCCGTACAGTCCGGTCTCGTCGTCTGATATGTCGCTTATCTCGCCTAGGGGTGGTAAACGTCAGACCCCAGTAGCTTGATAAGTCATGTCGATATGAGGTCTATAAAAGTTCGAGAAACTACTGATAACACTTACCAGTAAATCTCAGCAACTCTGGCCAGGGATTTCCAGTTATAGCCAATCGAACACAGCACAACATCAACTCCCTATACCGGGAGAGACGAGTCCCCTCCTATCGCTCATTGCCTCCATGTGATTCGGGACTGTACCCAAAAGCCACCTTTTTGCATGCCCTCTTGGACGTGGTATGATGGAAATCAAAGCACAGTGGGAATCACACAAGACTCTATGGCAATCTCGGATCAACAGACTACTCTGTACCAGTGTCACTGGAGAACTGCCATCTGACGTGAGGTATAACACCATTTGGGAGTCTCGGCGAGTTCGTCCAGTGTACCCAGTCTCTACTAAGCACCCGTACACCATCCTTGATGTCAAACACCGATGGATATGGGATCATCCATCGCCCATCATATGGGTCAAGATGCGTATACATTAGTCTATTCTGGTGTATCGATGCCCTGTCTCGATACACCCTCGACTAGGAACAGTTATAGGATGTACTCGTCGACTACAGTGGCCCCAGTAGTATGATCTCATCATATTCCCAGTAGTCGAGTACATATCCTAAGGGCTTTATCAACATGTAACATAGAGACAATTAGAGTACATGTTAAGATAAAGTACAACCAGATAGCATACTATCATGTCGAGCAAGAAAGTCCTCCCTATATATGTCCAAGCATCCACTACAATATACATCGTATGTATAGTAATGGCCTCTAGGGCATACATATAACTAACAATCTCCCACTTGCACTAGGGCCAACTGTTGTGGTATCGCATACCCAACAATTAGCTGTGGTTGAAGTATCTCTTACTCAACCATCCCATAAAAGTCTCTACTGGGAAAAAGGCATTTGTGAGTGGATCCGCGCTGTTGTCCTCTGTGTCTACTCTCCTAACCTCGATCTCCCTGGAGATCAACCATCTCCATGATCAGGTGATACTGCCTAAGAATTATATCTGGATTTCTGATGGGACGGGGGTTCCTTGGCCAAAGCCATAACTCCATTGTCACACAATGGTTGGAACGAAGTTCATCTTATGAACTTATATATATATCCAGACTTCCTCTTTGGTAGCATCCTTAGTAACGATGTATCTTGCCTTTAATCGTCTAGTAAGTCACGTTATCTAGTTTGGAACTCTTCCAACATACCGTCCCTCTACTGAGGGTAAAGACAATGCCTGCGACTGACATTCAGTCGTCCTTATCACTCTGTAACCATTCCAGTGATTCTTCTCAGGATCGATTGATACCATCTCACTACAACTAGTGAGTATCCTAACATCCAATTAGATCTATCTCATAGATCCAAAACCCAGGATTTAAGTGGTATCACTTTGATCGTATATGGAGAATCCTTGTGATAAGCGGTGATTGACCGAGCGTAGCATAGGAAACTCCTTCCCTATCAAGAGTATGTCATCCACGTACTCTACGAGGATCACCACCATACTCCCTACTACCATTTTGTATATACAAGGTTCATCTACCATTTTGATGAAGTCAAACTCTTTGACTACCACATCAAAACAGATGTTCCAACTCCGCGATGCCTGCTTTATCATATAAAGCATCTTGCATACGTTTCCGCTGCTCCCACTGTCTACGAAGCCCTCTGGCCGTGTACTTATAGACGCTCTCTTCTAAAACATCATTTAGAAAAGCAATCATGACACCCAACCACCAGATATCGTAGTCATAGTATGTAGCCGTCGCAAGTAGGATCTGGATGGACTTAAGCATAGGTTTGAAAGTCTCAACTTTTCCATTTACACCAAGTAATCTTCTCAAGATATACTTGCTCTTGATGGGGATTTAACCCTTCAGATAAAGCAACCAAAGTCCATACTTTGTTGGTGTATAAGGATTCCATCTCAGATCACTAAGCTTCCAGCCATTCTTACAGAGTCCCACTCCTGATGGCCAGCTCGAAACTAGTTGGGTCATCATCTCATGATGCAATCCTCGCTCCCACTGTCATAGAGAAACCAAAATATCTCTCAGGTGGATGAGGAACCCTACCAGATCGGCGGAGAGGCTGAGGTTCGTTAGAAACTATTGAATCATCCGGGTCTACCAAATTATCTGTAGCAGTTTGTATAGCTGGAACTACTTCCAGTTTTATAGAGCTGACCTTGCCTTGAGCTTGTCCGGATTTTGCTTTTTAGACATAGGCCGGACAACCCTAAATCTTAATAAACTTAAGATATGGGCTCTTCCCTTTCCATATCACATATGAAGTGGTAGGCAACTGATTTGATTGGAATCCGATTCAATAGGTATGCAGCTTCTTAAGTGCATAACTCCCAAAAGGAAAATAGGAAACTCAGTAGTACTCATCATAGAGCGCACCATATCACATAGGGTGCTATTGCTCCGTCCCGATATACCATCGTGCTATGGTGTATACGGAGGAGTAATGCTGAGAGAGAATCTCATTCTCCTTTAGAATAGTTCAGGAATCCCGTGCTCAAGTATTCTCCTCCCTGATCTTATCAAAGGACATAATACTTATACCCGTTTTGGTTCTCTACTTCTAACTTATATTCATTGAATTTCTCAAAAATTCCAGACTTGTGTTTCAACAGGAACACATGTGCGAATCTTGAGAGACTATCAGTGAATATAATAAAGTACAAAGAACCAGTCCTGGCATGTGTAGACAGGGAACTTACATACATCATCATGTATCAATCCCAAGAGTTCACTAACTCTTTCTCTGTTTCCAATAAACAGAGCTGTGGTCATCTTATCTTTGCGACATGACTGGCAAGTTTCACAAGATGTAAATTCAAACTTATTTAAATATGCATCTAAATGTAACTTCAGCTAGTCAGGTCGCATTGATATGACCTAGTCTACAATGCCTCAAGAAGGATTCGTTCATTTCTGAACTCTTCCTCTTATGTGTGTTCTGTATACTAAGAATTATAGTTTGATTTAGAACGTCAATGGTTTTAGATAACGTGCCTGAACCGATCAACTCTTGATATAGGAAATGTTTAAAACATTATCCAACAATACAAAATTATATCCTTTCTTTACTAATAAAGAGACTGATATGATGTTGTATATCAGGTTCGGTATCTAATAACATTCGTTCAGAATCAATGTATTTTGGTAATACAGGGTGATAGTGACCAACAGACTTGGCTGCAACACTTGCACCGTTTCTATCTCATGAAACTTATCACCCGTTCTCAGTTCTCTACCTATCTGTAGCCCATGTAACAAATTACATATGTGGGATCCTGATCTGGTATCACATACCCAGGACGTAAAGGATACTGAGAAACAGTTCTGTGTAATGAACACACCCGAAGATGATGCATCAACATGCACTTTCTTCGTTTGGGCGGCACGGGAATTCTGGTAATCCCCAATTTTCTGCTTTGTCTTATAACAATTATAAGTTGGAGCGGGACCAACGTTCCCCAGCTCAGTATAACAAGCGGGTTCGGTCAATACATCCGTATTATTATCTTGATTAAGGCGTGACATAGTCGTAACCAGGAGAGAGAGAGAAGAAAACACTCAGCGTGCGCTTTTACAAGATTAGATTGGTTATCAATTTATCTAATCAGGATGTCTCCCACTGTTTTAGTCAAATCTTCCTTCAAACCCTAAAAGGAAAGACTAGCCGAGATTAATTACACCATAAAAGTTTGCCAATCTTTCAGCCAGGCCAGTGTCGGTACTTTGAAGGAGGTTCCCCGTGCTTTCGCACGGACCTAATTAAAGTAAACCTCGTTTTCCCAGGGGCGTAACCCCGTTGACATCTTTTTAGACACCTACTTGATCGGTTAATTGTAATGTGTAAAACTCTCCCAGGAGTAACTCTTACTCGCAGCGGGTATCGGGATCCAACTATCTCATAGAAGGTATGCAATCTCATTGCAAATTTTAACACTTGAAATTCCCAATAATATTTTACCCCTAGCGTCCTATGACCTTGACGAATGCCAAACCACCCATAGTCCGCTAGTCAAGTTCAACCCATATATTTCCTGATTGAATTAAACCCACCCGCACGACCCTTGACGAATGCCAAACAACGCCGCACGAATACCCTAATTCAATCGCATCGTATGCTAGCAGATAAGCACTAGTTAGCTACCGTACACTACGCCTTGACGAATGCCAAACTACCACAGCACGAATACTAAGTAGTACTTATCTGAAATGACGGAGGGCTACGGCAGGTTTTTAAGAAAACCCTTTGCGTAATGAACTTGATATCGTTGTAGAATTGAGTGATTTTAAATGGAATGTTTTTGAGGCTTTTCTAGTTTTGCTAAAGAGGTCACTCCCGGTGAAGGGATCGTCGGCTCTTTCCTCATCGAATAAGGTGCAGGATATTTCACAAATATCACTATGCAAAGCAAGAACTATAGAAGCAATCAAAAGACAAACCGAGTTTGTAGTATCTGCTAGTTTCACTAAAGAGGTCACTCCCGGTGAAGGGATCTCGGCTCTTTCCTTATCGAATAAGGTGCTGGATGTTCTACAAGGAACACCGCTATGCAAAGCAAGAACTAGAGCTACCAGTTTTTAAACAAATTTCTACAACATCTTAGGTTTCTTTTATTTCATTAATCTCATTAATGAAGTCCCATTTTATTATGCTTCACAAGCATCAGATTTGAAACGAAATCTGCAATATAACATATATCTCATATATAAAATATAAACATTCGTCTCAGACAGTAATATGATCTCATCACAGAACATTGCAGCAGAAGAACATATATGAAATATTGGATATACTAGGACGTCCGTGTTTTTAATACGAGCCTGTATAAAACACGGATTCCACGGTTGCGATGAATAGCCAAACCCACATTCTTAGACCCCTACGAGAGTGGCAAGCAACACTGCCAATTCTAGGGTTAGGAGACCCGGTCTTGACTCCTCGAGATGGTCTCCCACTGGACCCTAGAACCCGGTTACTTGTGCTCCCCGCCTTGGGTCTACCTAATGCGGAAAAGTAAATAATATACAATGGTGAAATCATCCTCAGCCCGGAAGTGCCCCAATTAAAGAATATTACATACAAATGAATTTTACATGAATGAAAATAAAAACGCTCATCTCACATAAAACCCCCGGCTATTCAAAACGCGACGATCCAATATAACATATCACAGCAACACATAATATCTCATATCATCAACGTAAGCAAGTATGCGTATCCCGATTGTCGTTGATGTATAGCAACGAAGCCGGCGATACACCACATACCATGCTTACGGTCACAGAAAAGAAAGTGTAAAACTACAACAGTTGGAATCCGCAACCTCCTTAGACATCGCATGCCTAACCAAATGAATTCCTTAGACATCGCATGCCTAACAATTATAAACCCCGCATTTTAGTCTCAATTATCGAAAACTCTTTTCAATATCTAGTCGGGAAATTCAACAAGATTCCCGACATTACTGATCGAATGCTCGTCGCAAAATTTAGTAGACGGCCGCACCCCCGGATGCCGTTGACGAAGTGCACTAAGGCGGAACACCGCTGCCGCGAGCACCCTAACGGATGCTTTTGGCGACGGGGTTCTCCTACAGTCACTTGGTCGGGGCTATGGGGTGTGGCTGTCTATTAAGTTTACCCGGCGAGTATCCGCGTACGCTACGTGATTGCGACGGACTTTTGATCACATCAAAATTCCGTGGCAACCGATCATCTGAGACTGAATTGCTAGATTTATAACATTCAAATTAGATATCTCATAACTACTTGTGGATTCCAAGTATTGTATCACATTCCAGATAAATAGACAGTGTTAAACTTTCCGATTGAATAAACAAATACCTAAGATTTCCCAAATAGCTCAACACTTGAGCGGAGTTCAAAAAATATCCATCACATGCCACAGTACCAATGGTCCAGCCATAGAAGGGTCAAGCCAACGTCTCACATGTGGCAACGCCGTACTGCCCCAAACCCTAAGGTTCAGAGGCAGTTCAAGATGGTCACATAATCGAGTTAAGGTTTGTTGTCTTCTAGAGGGTCCACCGCGTTACTTGCACGATTTTCCGAAAGTTTCAAACTTGAGAAAAAATCCAACTTTTGAAAATTTTCCGACAGGGGAAAAAGTGAGTTATTGATATCCGTTCGAACTTTTTAACAGTTTCTAAAAATTATCCGGAAAAAAATAAACGAAGTTAAATTATCCGATCGAATCAACGAGTCCCCAATACAACCCAGAAAACTCAACACTTGAGCAAGAACTAAAACTTCCCAGAAGAAACAGGAAACACCTACGGACGTTACTGTAGAAAAAGGAGTCCCTGATCTTTACATACGGCCGCAGAACCGCCGCTAAAAGCAGGGTATGGCCGCGGTTCCGCGGTGCTACAGTGGAGTTAGGGAGTCGTATTCTACAGTTATCCTTAGATTTCCTTGCTCTATTTTCTGAGCATTTTTAATTCATAAAAAATCACATTTTTGAAAAATATCCAGAGAAGGGTATATATCGGGGTTTTCGGGTTCGATCGGACTTTAAACTTCGCCTAAAGCTCTAGCTTGGCTCTGATACCACTGTAGGGTTGCTAGGCACACGCACAAAGGTCTACGAGGCATCAACCATGCCCGATTTAAAAATTAGCCGTGCCGACCAACCCAAAGCCGGATCTTTAAACTAGAGTTTAGGAGAAAACAAGCATGTTAAACACTTTAACACTAAGTGAGAGGGATTACAACCTTTGTAGATTCGGTCCTTCACTTCTTAAGCTCTGTGTTGAAGTCCCTTTGCTGCGATCATCGTGTTTCGGACTCTCGAGAGACTCCACGAAGAGAAAGATGCAAGCTTGCTTCCGATCTTCGATAACAAAGATGATCTACCTTGAAGTTTCATTAACACAAGATCTCACTCACTAAATGAAGTGAACACTCTCATCTAAAGGGCAAGGATAGATGAGGATGATGAATTAGGATTTTTGCTCTCATTTATTTTCTATTTCTCACTCATTTTCATCACTTGGCAAAAAGCTAGAAAGCTTTTCAATGGAAAAGGAAGAAGGAAGAAGATGATAATTCATTTGTGATGAATAATGAAAAGAAGATAATGATTAATAATGCAACCATGGTTAACCATGACTAGGCTAACCCTTGTAGAGACTTAACCAAGGGTAAGGGTTTGGGTTGGGTTAAGAATGAGTCACTTGAAAATATCACAACTCAAAACAAAAAGAAACCTTCTAGAAGGTTCATGAATGCACTAACCCAAATCAAACCCTAACCTTGTTTAATCTCCACTAAACAAGTTGCATTAGTTATCATATCATGTTACAATATTATATATCACATGTATAATATTTATTGTAACAAAATAAAATAATACAATTAACATATATCGCATATATATCAATGTATCACCCGAGTGAGAAAAAGAATCTTTTAGTGAGCTAATATTAGTTAATGTAATTTAATATATCATATATATTATTATACATTAAATTATCGAATCAATACTTGATCCGACAATCCGGCTATATCGCATATAACCGACTAATATCTCATTTACCGATTCATCGAATCAACACTTGATCCGATGACCCGGCTGATATTAAATATTGCGAGAATAGAATACGGTATCTCATATCGCATTATCCTCGGTCCCACACATATCACATATGTGGCCCTACTCCGTTTTGCCTGAGTCAAGAAACCTCTGTGTAGGACTCTAAAGAATCGTCAATACGCCGGCAGTAGGTGATGATCATATCAAACACCCACAAGCTATAAGCGGTCAGCTAAACGTAACAGCCACCCAGGTATTGAGCGATCAGAAGATCAACAAGCAAGCCTGTACATTCTCCTGCGAATTCAATCAGTAACACTCCCGTACAGTCCGGTCTCGTCGTCTGATATGTCGCATATCTCGCCTAGGGGTGGTAAATGTCAGACCCCAGTAGCTTGATAAGTCGTGTCGATATGAGATCTATAACAGTTCGAAAAACTACTGATAACCCTTACCAGTAAATCTCAGCAACCCTGGTAAGGGATTTCCAGTTATAGCTAATCGAACACAGCACAACATCAACTCCCTATACCGGGAGAGACGAATCCCCTCCTATCGCTCATTGCCTCCATGTGATTCGGGACTGTACCCAAAAGCCACCTTTTTGCATGCCCTCTTGGACGTGGTATGATGGAAATCAAAGCACAGTGGGAATCACACAAGACTCTATGACGATCTCGGGTCAACAGACTACTCTGTACCAGTGTCACCGGAGAACTGCCATCTGACGTGAGGTATAATACCATCTGGGAGTTCTTGGCGAGTCCGTCCAGTGTACCCAGTCTCTATTGAGCACCCGTACACCATCCTTGATGTCAAACACCGATGGATATGGGATCATCCATCGCCCATCATATGGGTCAAGATGTGTATACGCTAGTCTACTCTGGTGTATCGATGCCCTGTCTCGATACATCCTCGACTAGGAACAGTTATAGGATGTACCCGTCGACTACCGTGGCCCCACTAGTATGATCTCATCATAGTCCCAGTAGTCGAGTACATATCCTAAGGGCTTTATCAACATGTAACATAGAGACAATCAGAGTACATGTTAAGATAAAGTACAACCAGATAGCGTACTATCATGTCGAGCAAGAAAGTCCTCCCTATATATGTCCAAGCATCCACTACAATATACATCGTATGTACAGTAATGGCCTCTAGGGCATACATATAACTAACACTTTGGAAGCTGTTCGTGACGCCACCCACCATTTCATTAGGCTGAACACCGGTTCTCATTTCATGATCCCCGAAGCTGACTACATTCCGAGGTGCATGGGGGCTTTCACGGGTTGGTATCGCCACCGGGTTAGTCCAATCATTGCTGAGGAGAGGAGGATACTCTTTAGGCTTAGAGCTCCTGCCCCGCTCCAGGCTACGGGAGTCCCACAGTGACCGTGTACAATGGTTCGCCCTCCCTTGAGGGATACTGGTACCATATTCATTCCTGAGGCGGCGGATGTGGACTTGACTCCGACAGTTGGTATGCCAATGCGCACAAGAGCTCAGGCAAGGGCTTCTGATAAGTCATCGGTAGCAGTTTCATCGGCTGCGGTGTCAGCGATGGCAGTGTCGTCATCGGTAGCATCGCCGAGAGAGCATATTGAAGGCGAAGTGGGTCAACGTCGCACCAAAGCACCGAGGGGAAAGAAGCGAACGTCTTCTGGTGTTAGTTCTGGGTCAAAGAGGCGAAGGAAGGCGGTCACCAATCTTCTCGACTTTTTAGTGTAATCCGAGCCTATCTTTCAAGATGAACCATTAGCTATGCAAGAGCCGGATGGTGATCTTCTTTTTCCTGGTTCATCTGCCGAGGAAGCCTCACAATTGGCTGAGGCTATAAGACGCTCCCAGGATGAGACTGAAAATGTAAGGATCCGAAGAAGCCTTATCCTGCCGTCATCTTCTATGAAGATCCTCCATCGATACGGCGGATATTTATAGGTCCTTTGGAAGAGGGAGGCGAGATAGCCCTTAAACAGCCTATCTCGGCCGATGCCGAAGATGCGCTGTCGTTGTGGACTGGTGGCCACGAGTCTACCCTTGAACCCCGGCGAGCATGAATTCATGAGAAGGAACGCCGGCTTGAAAAAGCCATACTGGAAGCTCCTTGGCGCATTGGTATACTTATATATCTTTTTGTAGTATTTTGCACTGCTTATATATATCTTCTTATCTCCATGAAAACTTTGCAGGGACTTCGGCAATGGCAGAGGATCTGAGTTCGAGTCGCGCCTTGACTATGGACTCTGTAAATTTCCCTGATGAGACACTAGTAAGTGTGGAGGGGGTCGATACAGCTGTTCTTCCTGCCACGGAGCTCCCATGGGTGATTTCCGTTCCCCTGGTGCTTGCTCTCCCCGAAGAGGCATCTTCATTGGCCGCGGATTCAATGGATCTTTTTGGGGACGGCCCGGAGACTATGGGACAGGTAGTCGAGGCCACCGTCCTTTCATTGGAGCCTGCAGCGGTGGCCACCGTCCTTTCATTGGAGCCTGCAGCGGCGGCCACTGCTCCTCAATTGGAAGTTGTTATACCGGCCATGTCCCCGATGATGTGCCTGGGGGCATGGAGGAGGCCGCCGAAGCTGCTATCCCTCCAGTCCAGAGCGGGAAGAGCATCGAAGGTAGCCTTCTATATTTTATTTTAATAATCTCACCATCATCTGAACCTTTTTGTCTTTTCAGAGTTACGAGGATTGGCGGCGTCCATCGCGGACCTGTCCTCTAGGAAGTCTTTTCAGCGTCTGCTAGAGATGGCCGCTCCACAGGCAATATCCTTTCAACGCATAGTCCTCTCTTCCGGGCAAGATTAGTGTTATTTGCCTTCTCCTCACGGCATTATTATTATTTCATATAACGATACTGATGTTTTCTACAGTTCTGGAAGCCGATAACGAAGTTGAGATTCTTGATGGGCCTGGGGATTTTTTGGACCCTTCTTTCATGACTGTGGGTAAGTAAAGTTTCGACGTTGTTCCATCTGCTCTTTGCTTGCAAGTTTCGCTGATTGTTTATAAATGTTAACAGCTTTTCCAGTTCTTACCACACAGGAATCTCGCATCGCCATGCCACCCGGCCCTTATGCTCTACGCGCCTCGGAACGGATGGCAAAGCTAAGCCTTCACTTTTTGTCATCTCTGATCGAAGACCTTCGTGCTGGTAGTTTGATCACGGCCGAAGAATTTGACGCTGAAGCCAATAGTTCTCTCCCTTTTCTTGCCGCTTACCACAGCGAAACATTGGTGCAAGTCTAGGTTGAGTTTTGTCGTCGGGTGGAGGCTTGCTTGCATAGTCTTGAATGTACGCGCCTTCCTTCAGAGGTTGAAGCTGCAAAGGCGAGCTTGCCGGGGCTGATCGAACGGTGCACCACAAATATGCTGTCATGCGAGAAGAGGCTCAGCCGAAAATTTTCAGAGAGGAAGCTGGCTTCAACTGCGCTGGGGAAACTTCAAGTTGATCTTACGGCCAAGACCACTCGGGCGTATGAACTTTGGCGGGTGCTTCAAGAAACTATTAGGGAGGTGGTAGCCATTGATAAACCCGTCATTTTTACTCGCGAAATGGTCGAGGCTCATAAAGTTACCGAAAAGGAACTTGAAAGTCGGCTTGCCTCGTACCAGGCCCAACAGTCTCAAGCGGAGGCCCGTCTCTTAGCGATAATGAATCATGAAGCCGAGGCCCAGTGGAAAAAGGATGAACTGGAAAATCTATTAAATCGTCCGCTGGCTTGAAGAATTGTATATTTTTCTTTTTATTCTTCTTTTGTACATACTCCTGAATGAGAGTATTTTTTGATTCTTTCATAAATTGTACTTTGTATTCATTTTGATTCATGAATAAAAGACATATTTTGCTTCATGGTGGTGTGTCCCTTTCTGTAAATGTATTTTGTGGATAATCTATTTTGATCTCCTTGTAGGACAGCGATGGCTTAAGATTCAGGTTCAGATCTGCCTCCTAAGGCTTTCCAACTTTATGAGCCGTGAGGGTCTCATAAAGGTATTTCTCCTTACGAGTCGTGAGGATCTCGTAAGTGTAATTTCTCCTTAGGAATCGTGAGGATTCCTAAATGTATTTTCTCTTGAGAGTTGTAAGAATCTCACAAGAGAGTTTTTCTTGCTTCCGAGTCGAGAGGACTCGTAAGTGATTGTTTCCTTTCTTGTCGAAGAGTGTGGCCCGTAGAAAATCTACCTTGACCTCTCTGCGAGGCAACGATGGCTTGGGAGACAGGGTTAGGATCTGCCACCTAAGACTTTTCAACTTTATGAGCCGTGAGGGTCTCATAAAGAATTTTCTCCCTACAGGTCGGGAGGATCCCGTAGGTGTACTTTCTCCTTAGGAATCGTGAGGATTCCTAAGTGCGTTTTCACTTGAAAGTCGTAAGGATCTCACAAGAGAATTTTCTCCTTACAAGTCGAGAGGACCCGTAAGTGATTGATGAGTTGAATTGCTCCCGATTTAAAGAATTGCTTTGACGGGGAAGTCGAGGGTTGACTTTATCCGCATTTCATGGAGTCAGGGGTTGACCTTATCCACATTTCACGGGAAGTCGAGGGTTGACTTTATCCGCATTTCACGGAGTCAGGGGTTGACCTTATCCGCATTTCACAGGGTCAGTGGATTGACCTTATCCGCATTTCACGGGGTCATGGGTTGACCTTATCTGCATTTCACGGGGTCAGGGGGTTGACTTTATCCGCATTTCACGGAGTCAGGGGTTGACCTTATCCGCATTTCACGGGGTCAGGGGGTTGACTTTATCCGCATTTCACGGTGTCAGGGGTTGACCTTATCCGCATTTCACGGGGTCAGGGGGTTGACTTTATCTTCATTTCACGGGGTCAGGGGTTGACTTTATCCGCATTTCACGGAGTCAGGATTTGGTCTGGGCGTTTCCCACGGGGTCAGGATTGACATTAGCCGTGTTCTACGAGACCAGGATTTGCTCTGGGCGTTTCCCATGGGGTCAGGATTGACATTAGCCGTGTTCTACGGGACCAGGATTTGCTCTGGGCGTTTTCCACGGGGTTAGGATTGACATTAGCCGTGTTCTACGGGACTAGGAGGTGCTCTGGGTGTTTCCCATAGGGTCAGGATTGACATTAACCGTGTTCCACGAGACCAGGATGTGCTCTGGACGCTTCTCATGGGGTTAGGATTGACATTAGCCGTATTCCACGAGACCAGGATGTGCTCTGGACGCTTCCCACGGGGTCAGGATCGACATTAGCCGTGTTCTACGGGACCAGGATTTGCTCTCTCGGTTGTCTGTGAACCGTCGAGGTTTGGAACAGGGACTTTGCCATGGCTCCAAGGTTGATTATCGCGTCTGAATCCTGCTGGAATAAGGAGGAACGCTGTCGGTGATCTCTAGGCTGTCTGTAAACTGTCGAGATTTGGCTCTCTTTCTAATGGAGCCTGGTGGGAAGGTATGGTTCCCTTTTGTTTGTGCCCTTGGATTGTATACAGGGATCGATGTGATCTCTTATGTAGGGCAAAAAGTTTCATTTTATATATTTTTTCTTTCCGCGATGCTCTATCATTTCAGCTTTTATATCGTGAAAGTCGCGATTGCCCAATCATTTCGGATATTTTTCGCGGTGCCCAATCATTTCGGCTATTTGTTTTATTTACTCGCTGCTTTTTATTGCGAGTTGCCTAACTATTTCGGCTATTTTGTATGCATACATCTTTACTTGCTAATTTCGTTGCAAGTTGCCCCATCATTTCGGCTATTTCATATGCATTTGTGGATCGCTGGCTTTTCGCTGCGAGTTTGGGATTTGATACCGATTTAGGCATCAGTATTGCTACAACTAGGATATTGCCAGGAGCGAATCATCATTTGCCTCTGTCGATGTCGAACAAAGGTGGCTTAGTGAACATGGTTAGGATCTTGTCGACTAAGGCTTTTAACTTCATGAGCCGTAAGGGTCTCATGAAGGTATTTCTCCCTACGAGTCGTAAGGATCTCGTAAGTGTGTTTTCACCTTAGGATTCCTAAGTGTGTGTTCTCTTATAAGTCGTAAGGATCTTACAAGAGTGTTTTCTCCTTATAAGTCGAGAGGACTTACAAGGGCTGTCCACTGTGTAAACATATCCCTAGTCGCAGGTGGGGCTTTGTTAGGGAAATGTTTATTCGTGCCCGTGGATTGTATACAAGGGTCAATATTGAACAGCTTGTAGGGCAGTCTGTGGGTTATGATGGCTTAAGAACAGGTTCAGATCCCTGTAGCTTAAGGCTTTTGAATCTTATGAGCCGTGAGGGTCTCATAAGAAGGTTCTTCTTACGAGTCGTGAGTATCTCGCAAGTGTAATTTCTTCTTAGGAATCGTGGGGATCCCTAAGTGTGTTTCTCCTTTGTGAGTCGTAAGGATCTCATGCAGGTGGTTTCTCCTTACAGGGTCGAGAGGACCTTGAAAGTGTCTTTTAACGAGATTGCGCCCTTTCGGGTTTTCACAAAACTCGCTGGTAGTCCTGCTGTTTTTACTCACAGAGCCCTTTCGGGTTTTCCTCCGTGCCCATCTCGCTTATGGACATACCGATTTTTTTTTGTGTCAGCCTTGAGATGTTGCAGTCCGTAGTAGTTTATTGACGTCTCGGTCGGTTGCAAGTTTTAATATATTGCGGTCCATCGTTAGTTTAAGGACGTTTCGGTCCGTAGCCGACTACTACTTATAGAGTTTGGGCTTAAAAAGATAGCGAGCGGACATAGGCGCCGTCATCTATCGTTGACCTAGGCCGTGACTCGTCAGGCGTAGTATTTTTTTAGGAAGCGACCGTTTATCGGCCTGAAAGGTCTTTCACCATGCATGTCCATGAGTAGATAGGCTCCACCCTGGTAAACTTTGTTTATGATGTACGGGCCTTCATAGTTCGTCTCGAATTTCCCCCTTTTGGCACGATTGGGGATCATAGGTCATTTGACCACTAGCACGAGTTTGCCTTGGCGGAATGTCCTCGGCCTAATCAATCTTTTGTATGAGCGCGTCATTTTTGCTTTATAAGCCTCCAGGTTTTGTTGCGCCATGAGCCGGGTTTCATCAAGGGCGTCGAGCTCCTCAAGCCGAAGGTGAGCATTTTCTTCGTTTGTTAGCTCGTAGTGAACCGCCACTCGTAGAGAGGGTAACTCTATCTTGAGGGAGGGTACCGCTTCTGTGCCGAATACCAATGCATACGGCATTGTGTTTGTGGCTGTTTTGAACGTAGTTCGATACGCCCAAAGAGCTTCATGAAATCTCTTGTGCCAGTCCTTCTTATTTTTGGACACCGTCATTTTCACGATCTTCGTCAAGGTCTTGTTGAAAGCCTCAGCTAGACCGTTAGCTCGGGGATTATAGACCGAAGAGTATCTCCAGTCTATATTATGCTGTCGTGCGAAGCGGCTGATCTTGTGGCTTCAATAGGCTGGCCCGTTATCGGAGATAATCTGTCGCGGAGTGCCGAACCGATAAATGACGTGTGTCTTGAAGAAATGGAGGATATTCTCCGTCTTCACTTCTCTTAGCGGTATTGCTTCTGACCATTTGGAGAAGTAATCAGTTGTCGCCAAAATGAATCGATATCCTCTGGATGATGTTGGTTCGATGGGCTTGATTATGTCGGTTCCCCACATTTCGAATGGCCAGCTAGCCACCGTTGGATGTAGCGGATTTGGATGCTGGTGGATAAAGTCCCCATGAATCTGGCACGAGTGGCACTGCTTCGCGTATTTGAGGCAGTCTTGGATCATTGTGGGCCAATAGTAGTCCATCCTTTTGTTCTTTAAATTCATCTTTGGCCCGGCTTGATGAGAACCGCATAGTCCGTCGTGAGTTTCTTGGATGACTCTCCTTGCTTCTTCTGGTCCCAGGCATCTTAGCCATAGAGAATCAAATGATCTCTTATATAAAGTGTCATTGATGAAGGCGAAGGATAGACCTCGTTTCATGAGCTGATGTCTTGAGGACGCATCTTCAGGCGTTTGACGGAATTTGAAGTAGTCTATAAAGACTTCTCTCCAATTCTTGACCTTTTCCGGGTCCTCTATCTGCAGGGCCGCTTGCTTGGTCGCTTCCTTTTCTTCAAATGACTACGGAGATATTTCTGCCGGTGCAAGAACCTGACGACTTTGTACAACGATTCTCACGTCATCGAAGTTTTCGTCAGCCAGTTCTTTAGCGAGTTTGGCTAACGCATCTGCCTTGCTATTTTCCGCGCGTGGTATGCTTTCCAGGGTGTAAGAAGGAATTTGAGTCAGCAATTGTTGTACCCTTTCACCGTACTTTACCAACTCCGGTTTGCACGTCTGATAGTCGCCGTTTACTTGGCTAACGACCAGTTGGGAGTCTCCGTATATGAGGAGGTTTTCAATTCCCATGTCGACAGCGATCTCAAGATCTGCTATCAAAGCTTTATATTCGGCTTCATTGTTTGTCCTCGGCTCTATTAAGGAGAAGGCAAAGCGCATTATCCCTCCTTGTGGAGTCACGAAGATGAGGCCTACCCCAGACTTGATTATGGGGGAGCTGTGCTTTCGCTTCTTCATGGAAGATGCCCCGTCGAAGTAAAGTTCCCATCGGCTATCACTCCCTCCTTTCTCCCCGTCAATCGTGTCAAACGCGTGCTCGTCTGGCAATTCGCAGTTCAAGGGAGAGTCGGTAGGTATTGGATGCTCAGCGAGGAAGTCGACGATGGCCTGGCCTTTTACTGCCTTGAGAGGACGATAAGTTATCGAGAACTCCATCAAGAACAGGGCCCATTTAGCGAGTCGTCCCGTTAATATGGCTCTTGACATCAA
Source organism: Agapanthus africanus (assembly GCA_030015575.1). Classification (NCBI taxonomy): domain Eukaryota; kingdom Viridiplantae; phylum Streptophyta; class Magnoliopsida; order Asparagales; family Amaryllidaceae; genus Agapanthus; species Agapanthus africanus. The sequence continues at coordinate 11,011,649 of CM057344.1, read as the reverse complement.
ATATTTGAGAGGATCCACTTTTGATATGAGGTGGACCTCATGCGCTAAAGCGTAGTGTCTGAGCTTCATTATCGCGAAGATCAATGCCAGGCAGTGTTTTTCGATGGGGGAGTAATTGTTTTCTGCCCTCAGGAGAACTCAGCTCAAGTAGTAGAGGGCTTTCTCCTTCCCTTGGTCGTTTTCTTGTGCCCATAATGCGCCTAGAGAATCTTCAAGGGTAGTTGTATACAGAATGAGGGGCTTTCCCTTGACTGGAGCGGTTAGCACCGGAGGATTCTGTAGGTATTGCTTGATTTCATCCAGTTCGCTTTGGCATTTGCGATCCCAGACGAACGGGGTTCCCTTCATCATTAGGTGACTATAAGGACGGCACTTGCCGGAGAGATTGGCTATAAATAGCCAGATATACGCGAGCTTTCTTTGGAGAGACCACAGTTGCTTGAGAGTCCTTGGCGGAGGCATTTCCATGATCACCTTGATCTTCGACAGGTCTATCTCGATGTCTCGGTGTCGGACAACGAATCGTAGGAACTTGCCCGAAGAAACTCCGAACGCGCATTTGAGAGGGTTCATCTTCAAGTTGTATTTCCGAAGGCGTTGAAACACGATCTTCAGATGCTCTAAATGTTCCTCGTATGATTTTCTTTTAACTACGAGGTCGTCAATATAGCATTCGGCGATTTCATGTATGAGGTCATCGAAAATCTTCGTCATGGCCCTCTGATAGGTGGCACCGGCATTCTTTAGACCGAAAAGCATCACCTTGTAGCAGAATATGCTCAAAGGGGTCCGGAAAGCGGTATGCTTCTGGTCCCCGGGATGCATTTTTATTTGATTGTATCCTGATGAGCCGTCCATGAAGAAGAAAACTTCGTGTGTGGACGTATTATCTATCATCAGCTCAGTGACTGGTACTGGAAAATCGTCCTTTGGGCAAGCTTTGTTGAGATCCTGAAAGTCCATACATATGCGCACCGTCCCATTTTTCTTCATCACTGGGACGATGTTGGCAATCCAGTCAGGGTACTGAACCTCCTGGATAAAGCCGAAGTCGATTAGCTTCTTGACCTCGGCGTTGATACTCATCTCAAGCTCGTGTCGCATCCTTGTTGGCTTTTGTTGGACTGGCTTGACGTCTGTAGATATCGCCAATTTATGCACAGCGATATCTGGATCGAGTCCCGGCATCTCTGAATAGTTCCATGCGAAGCAGTCTTTATACTGCATGAGCACGTCTTTTAGCATGGTCACCTTTTCTTCAGACAACAGCTCACTGACGAATGTCGGCCGCGGGTCACTTGCCGTCCCCAAGTCAATTTTCTTGAGGTTATCTGCAGTAGTATGTATCCCATCTTCCAGCTCTTTGGCGCCGGTGGAAACTCTGAGATCACCTCATCATCATCGTTTTCGAAGCACCAGGGGAGGTCATCCATATTCTTAGGTTCTTCTTCTGATAGCGTTATCATGTGACAGGTACTAGATCGCTTCCAAGACCGATGTTGATCTGGTTCTACTCTTATCGCATAAGTGGCTTTTGATTCATGCTTCCGTGGCGGACTTACCCTCTAACTGTCGGATAGAGCGAATCTGCCGAGTTGATACTAGTCTTCAACCCAGTTCTTGAAGGTGAAGTAGTCTTCGAGAGGATGTCCTATTGCTCGGTGATAGGAGCAATAATCCGGGTGAGAGACTTCGTCTGCATGTTCTCCTTATAAGGTCGAGAGGGCCTTGCCAGTGTGCTTGAATTTTTTACGAGTCTGCGCCCTTTCAGGTTTTTACAGACTCGCCGGTGGCCCTGCTGTTTTTACTCACGGCTCCCTTTCGGGTTTTCATCCGTGCCCATTTTGCTTGCGGACGCACCCTTTTTTTTACGAGTCTACGCCCTTTCGGGTTTTCACAAACATCGCTGGTAGCCCTGCTGTTTTTACTCACGGCGCCCTTTCGGGATTTCACCCATGCCCATTTTGCTTGTGGACATACTTTTTTTTTGAGCGTCGGCGACAAATACCACCTTACCTCCGCTTTTCATTCATCTTCATCAGATGATGAAGGGACTTGATTCAGCCGATCCAATCGAGTCTTTTTATCCATAAGCTCTTAGAAGGCGGTCGGCTTGAAGAGGGGCATATACAAGGACGCCTCTGAAGTTGGGTCAAGGGTGGCTATGAGCATTCCCATGGCTGCAACTTCATTAATGTGTTGCTTGTATTTGACCAGAGATTTCGCTATCGGGTAACACATTGAATCCAAGTCTCCTTCGGTCTAACCCTTTTGTTGACCAGTGCCATCACGGTAGTGCTTTTATTCACACTAGCGAATCTCTGACAGGAGGGCATCTCCATTTCGTCGAAGGTATTCATGGAGTCATTCGGGAGTTCCGCATACCATTCGAAGGCAATACCTGCCAGACAGCCGATGAACTGTTAGAGGAGAAGTATATCAGTATTGTCGCACATGGGTTCAAATCATGCAATGTGCTGGCGAGGATTCCTAATTCCTTTGTACATGTGGCACGTTGGAAGTGTGTACTCTGGCGGGTACTGTATTTGATTGTGCCACGTCGGATACGGTCGACCAATCTTGATTGATCTATTTGCGGCTTCACTAGCATAGCGAGCTTCAATTTGCTGAGCGAGATATTCATTCAGCTTTGCTTTTAGGAATCATTTCCTCCTTAGCCATTGATGAGCTTTGCAGAGGATTTGAAATGTCATCCTTATCTTTAAGACCGACTACCGACAGTTCATCTGCCAGTGGTTCCGATTGAACCATCATTCCAGCCATATTCTAAATCAGAAGGGCCATCTGGTTCATTTTAGTGGACATTTCTGCATCTCCCTTCTTCAGAGCGCGCTTTAGGAAATCAATATCCGACTCCTTCTTTATTCTTTCTCCAGGCGCGTCTTCAGGATTTATTTTAGACAATGGAGTAGCGAGTGGTGCCACCTGAGCAAGCATCTCCTGCAGCTTTTCACGTTGCAGTTGAACTTTTGTTACGCACCGAGTTTGAGGTCGGTGACTAGTAGAAGCTCGAACTTCGTCTTTGGAATTCACCACATGGACTATGTGAACTACCATACCCCCAGGCTTGGGATGTTTGGAGTTTTGGCCTTTGGAGTTTGCTCCGGGCATTTGAGATTTATTAGGCCTCTTATTGTGAAAAGCCGCTTTAGTTTTGGGAGGAACCGCTGTATCAAGATCTGTCTTGGGGTGAGTCCCCTTCACCTGCTTCCACACCTTATATATATATGAGGAAAGTTTTCTTAGGGAGCGAACTAGTTTTTGCTCTCGTGAGATCTCCATGGGCTGCGGAGACTTCTTCAATATTGCGGTAGGAGAATTTTTTCTGACCCTTCACAATCAATTTGAAGCTGTTCCCAGTTGGAACAACAACATTCACCACTGGGGTTGAAACAGGACTATACGGAGAACAGCCCCCAGCTCATTTTGTATGACGCTGATATCGGCGTCAACCGTTTCTTACGGCCGGGATTTGATTAGCTTCAGGATTTTGCCGAGCCTGCCCCTTGTTTCCTTTGAGAGCTTGAATATCCTACCCCTGCGTTAGCAAAGCTGCAGCTTGGGGAACCAGCCTGCGGAAGACAGACTTCCTCTGGGCTTCCTCCATCGGCGTTGAGGCACCGAGGGTGGGAGGTGGGAGCACCGATCCAAAAAGAAGCCCGTTGATTTCTTGAAGGGCTGGATTGCAGAGATTTGAGGCTGCAAGTGGCCCATACTTGACTCCACCAGATGTGACAGAGCCTGAGTTGGGGTGAGTAAAAGCAAACGCCATTCTCGGAAAAGATGAAATGCCGGCTTCAGTATCCACTCCCCTAAGGGCAACCACAAACATACACACCGCGATTATCTGATCGCGGGAAAAACATGATACATGAAGTGTGGTGTGGAAAGTGGAAACGGTCCCACCGGGCGTGCCAGAATCTGTTCTCCGCTGGAAGACGCGACCGGGATGTTGGGACGTCCGGCCTGAACTTCGAGGGAAGATGCTAATTGGTGCTATCCGTCCACCTCTCCGAAGATGCCAAGTTGATTTATGACACCGTATATCGAAGGTTTAAACGGATGCGGCCGATGTAGCAGACTTCGTCAGATTCCCCCTCGTTGAGGGGTTTTTGATTGTGGGGACGCTCTTCCCTGCAGGCGCAAGCCCCTGCAGTTAATTACGCAACCGCATCGCTGTAACCACTTTCTCCTTCTCCAGATGGTCATTTCGTGTCGTGTGTGTTTGTTTTGTATTTTTGGTTGCCCGTGGATTGTATATGGAGACTAATTTATGTTGTCGCCCGTAGGGCGTAGATTAGTCCAAATCCGTATTTTTTTAGATTTGGGTTTGGGGGTTGGGTTTAAGGATACGTTAGTCTCATTTGAGACTAAGATCAACTTAATCGTTTGTTAAGGATACGTTAGTCTAATTTTAGACTAAGATCTACTTAACAGCATCATTTAGATCTAATAAAAAAGCATTTGGGCTCTATTGTTTAGTTTAGAGACATTGCGGTTCAAGGTTAAGGACATCATAGTCCATGGGCTTAAGGACCCCACAGTCCGAGGTTAAGGACATCATAGTCCATGGGTTTAAGGACCCCACAGTCCGAGGTTAAGGACATCATAGTCCATGGGTTTAAGGATACGTTAGTCTCATTTGAGACTAAAATCAACTTAAACGTTTGTTAAGAATACGTTAGTCTAATTTTAGACTAAGATCTACTTAACAGGATCATTTAGATCCAACAAAAGAGCATTTACACTCTGTTGTTTTAGTTTAGGGACTTTGCGGTCCAAGGTTAAGGACATCATAGTCCATGGGCTTAAGGACCCCACAGTCCGAGGTTAAGGACATTATAGTCCATGGGTTTAAGGACCCCAGATTCCGAGGTTAAGGACATCATAGTCCATGGGTTTAAGGACCCCACAGTCCAAGGTTAAGGACATCATAGTCCATGAGTTTAAGGACCACATAGTCCGTAAAGTCTAAGGACGTAATAGTCCATGGGCTTAAGGACCCCACAGTCCATGGAATGATTGGTTATCGGGACCCGTCACCTCTCTGAAGACGTTGAAGGATTACAACGACACATATCAAAAGAGTGAAGAGATGTGCCCTTGAACCAATGTTGTTTGGGAAATCTATAGTCTAATTTGGGACTAAGATCAATTAATTAGATTATGAGCACATGTGCTCAGTTAAATCTGAATTGAGGACTTATGGCCAACTTGGGCTGAGTCCGATTAGGTTTAAAATGTTGGACCTTTGTTTGGGCTGCTGAGCATTTGACTGGATTCAGCCCCCCATTATTTAACAATGCTAAACATGAGTCTGTGTTCTGACCGTATTTTGTCTTTTATTGAGTGCCGAACACTTATATACCATATGAGATGATCAATCTTGGAAGACAAGGATGTACTTGAGGCTCAGTCAAAAGGGGAGTCTTGCCTCTGGAAGATTTAGCTAATTTAGGCTAAGACTGGTTTGAAAATAGTGTTAAACACTAGCACATATCTGGCGGTCACGTGTTCCCACGTGATGCATTTAAAATAGTGTTAAACACTAGGGATGAAATGCTCTAAATAGTGTTAAACACTAGAAAAATGAGGCGCTCACGTGAGGACACGTAAGGCGCCCTAGGATTGGGCCAAGATTCCTTTATTTTATTCTCAGAATATTCAAATAAGTGTTAAACACTTTTAGTCTTTATGGCCATCATGTGTGGGCACGTGATGGGCATTATTCCTCCTACCTCTTTTCATTTTAGAAGATACACTGGATATTAAAAGGATTTGCTAAGGGTCACGTGGGGACACGTGAAGGCGCCTAAAGTCTGTTCTACTTTTGCTTTGTTCTCTCTTTTTTGAGGAATATATCCAATGGTCACGTGGGAGCATGTGACCCAATTTCATTCGTTCTCTTTTGATTACTGAGGAGGGGAGTCATGTGGACACACGTGATCAGGTTGGATACTGATGCTTTTACGTGCATGAAAAGTTTAAGTCCCTTATTTAAGAATTAAATTCTTTGGTAGGGTTAAACCCTAATTTCGTTTAGAGGAATTAAATTCCTATGTATATGGAAGAATTAAATTCTTTAAACCCAACTCTCTCTCTAAGTTTTGGATCTGCATGGCAGAATCTCCCCGATGAGAATTAAATTCTCAACTTATGGGGAGATCTGCTTCTGCAGATCTTCAACCATGGAGAAGAACTAAGTTCTTGTTTTTAGGGTTAAACCCTGTCTCTGTTGGAGGAATTAAATTCCTAAATATTTGGAAGAATTAAATTCTTTAAACTCAATTCTCCCTCTAAGTTTTGGATTTGCATGGCAGAATCTCCCCGATGAGAATTAAATTCTCAACTTATGGGGAGATCTGCTTCTGCAGATCTTCAACCAAAGGAAGAACTAAGTTCTTATTCAGAAGAGTTAAACTCTTAGTTTGAGAATTAAATTCTCTTTTTGTTTTGTGGAGCTTATGATCTCTTTCTCTTTCTCACCTAGTGTTTCTTTCTCTTCTGAGGAAATCTTCTTTTCTCTCTGGAGAATTAAATTCTCGTCTTTTTTCTCTTTGTTGTTGTTGTATCTTTTTTTCTTTTCTTCTTGGCTCCTATTTATAGGAGAAAGAAAAGAATCAGTTTGTTTAGTCAATCTTTCATTGAAAGATTTTAATTGATTTTGTACCAATATGATCTTTTAGATCATTCAGTGTGTTTTATTTACCTTTGGATTTTTAATCCAAAAGATATTTTGTCTGTTATTCCTGGCAAATTTCAGGGAAATCTTTCCTTGTATAGAATCTTTCTTTAAATTGGTGATTTTAAATCACCATTGGATTTTTAATCCAACGGTGCTCCGCTTTACAGAGTGCAATATTTTTGTTTGGAAAGATCTAGGGAAATATTTTTCCAACTAGGGTTTTGATTTCCCTTAATTAGAATTTAATTCTATTAGTTCAGAAGGTTTAAGAGCCTATCATGTGACCCCACTGATTGACCATTTAATTAGAATTCAATTCTATTAGTTCAGAGATCTTTAGGAACTTATCACGTGTTGGCACGTGACCTTCTGATTAAGCATTTAACCAGAATTTAATTCTGTTGTTTTAAGGAATTCAGGAATTATCACGTGTCAGCACGTGACCCTTGGTCACGTGTGGGCACGTGATGTCCCATTGGGGTTTTTCCCTGTTGTTTTTATTATACGTTTAATTCTTTTCAGTGGGTTTAAAGGCCCATCACGTGTGGGCACGTGACCCCAGTTGATTAGGATTCAACTCTTATCATTTCAGAGCCTTCAGGAAGCCATCACGTGTCGGCACGTGACCCTTGATCATGTGTGCGCATGTGATGTCCCATTGGGGTTTTTCCTTGTATTTTATGAGGGAACATCAGGATTGACTTTCTCCGTTTTTACGGTGTCGGGATCGACTTTCTCCGTTTTCTACGGTGTCAGGATCGACTTTCTCCGTTTTCTACGGTTTCGGGGTTAACTTTCTCCGTTTTCTACGGTTTCGGGGTTGACTTTCTCCGTTTTCTACGGTTTCGGGGTTGACTTTCTCCGTTTTCTACGGTGTCGGGGTCGACTTTCTCCGTTTTCTACGGTGTCGGGATCGACTTTCTCCGTTTTCTACGGTGTCGGGATCGACTTTCTCCGTTTTCTACGGTGTCGGGGTAGACTTTCTCCATTTTCTACGGTGTCGGGGTCGACTTTCTCCGTTTTCTACGGTGTCGGGATCGACTTTCTCCGTTTTCTACGGTGTCGGGGTGGACATTCTCCGTTTTCTACGGTGTCGGGGTGGACATTCTCCGTTTTCTACGGTGTCGGGTTCGACTTTCTCCATTTTCTACGGTGTCGGGATCGACTTTCTCCGTTTTCTACGGTGTCGGGGTTGACTCTAGGTTGTCTGTGAACCGCAAAGTCTTGGAATGGGGGCTTTGCCGTGGCTCCGATTGGTAGTGTCGCGTCCGTGTCCTGCTGGCATGAGGAGAAACGCTGTTGCTGGTCTTCTGGGATACAGATATTGCCGCTGAGACCTGACTCTCCCTTTGATAGAGTTTGTTGGGACATGTGGTTCCCTTTTCGTTTATGCCCATGGATTGTATACAAGGGTCAGTATGGACTTACCTGCAGGGCAAAAGTTTCATTTTATATGTATTTTTTGTTTTCTTTCCGCGATGCTCTATCATTTCAGCTTTTTGTATCGCGAAAGTCGCGATTGCCCAATCATTTCTGCTATTTTTTACGGTGCCCAATCATTTCGGTTGTTTTTTCTTTTTTATTCGCTGCTTTTTATTGCGAGTTGCCCAATCATTTCGGGTATTTTTATATATATATATTTTACTCGCTGATTTTTATTGGGAGTTGCCCAAACATTTCGGCTATTTCATATGCATTTTTTTTCGAGTATGGAACTCAAGGTCTGATACCAATCTTGCATTAGTATCGCTGCGACTGGAATGTTGCCAGGAGCGAATCATCATTTGCCATGAAAGGACTTAGAATTTGATACCGATTTAGGCATCAACATCGCTACAACTGGGATATTGCCAGGAGCGAATTATCATTTGCCTTTGTCGGTTCGAACAAAGGTGGCTTAGCAAACAGGTTAAGATCCTGTCGACTAAGGCTTTTGACTTCATGAGCCGTAAGGGTCTCATAAAGGTGTTTCTCCCTAGGAGTCATGAGGATCTCGTAGGTGTGTTTTGTTTCCCCAATTGAGAGCAAAGCTCTATTCAAAATTCAAAATTTTATCTGAGGGAGCGCCTCACGTGCGAAGCACGAGAGTGCTGAGCGCCAAGAGCGCCAACGCTAAAGAGTCAAAGACTCTGAGGCAGCACATCACGTGCAAAGCACGAGAGCTCTGAGCGCCAGCGCTAAAGAGTCAAAGACTCTGAGGCAGCGCCTCACGTGTAAAGCATGAGAGCGCTGAAAGCGCCAGCGCTAAAGAGTCAAAGACACTGAAGCAGCGCATCACGTGCAAAGCACAAGAGCGCTGAGCGCCAAGCCATTTCTCATCAAAGCATGAAGCATGATGCAGCTACCCCGACTCGAAAGTCTGCCTTCGACAGGTTGGCCATCCCCTCTCTACGGACATCAGTTTTTGACAGGCTAACACTACCAACAGTTTCTCATCAAAGCATGAAGCACGATGCAGCTACCTCGACAATGGAGGTGATCCCATCTGCAAGACGTGCTCAACGTCATCACTGGCGCCGAGTGAGGAAAGCTGGGGGCAGTTCCCCTTCTGGATTGACTCCACCAGCTCCGATGGTAGAAATTGACGCTGCTGTTCCAACTAGGAGCTTTGAACCACTCAGGAGGGTGCGCAAGAACTCTCTGACCGCCGTGCTTAAAATATCTCCTCCGTCTGTGTAGAATGTTACTAAAATAAAGCCAGAGCAGCCCCCTCAGCGGCTGTCCTCCAAAATCCACAGGGTCTGGCAAAGAGTCCAAGACTCTGTGATCGACCAAGACTACTCACGCCGACAGAAGAGAATGAAGATCCGGCAAGAAGAGAATCTCACTACCGTCGTACCATGGAAAGCATCGGCTGCAACAACCCCCGCAACTTCCACTGCCCATAAAAGGAGAAGGCCGGAGAAGATCCCTGTGTCTACGACAGATCTCAAGGGTGCTGAATCCAAACGCCCCAAGTCTGGGGGCATGGTAGTGTACACCATCTACATGGCTTCCGGGAAGGAAGATAGCCGTATCTCTACGGGTCATCGACCGCTCACCCGATTTGTGACAAAAGCCCAGGAGCAACAATAAAAGCTCTAAGAAATGCTAACGAAGATGGCCACACTCACTGGGTCGAAAGAAATCACGGAGACGTCGTCAGAGCAGCGCCGGGAATAGGAAACCGACGCCGAGTTCCTCCGAAGAATGCTCGAGAAGAAAGACAAAGAGGCCGCGGAACAATCGGCCAACATAAAACAAATGACGCTATTGTTCCAAGATATGGTGGGCATGATGATCCAGCCAGACTACCCAGCCGAAGATCCTCCAGTAATAATTGAAGACGATAGAGGGGAGACATCAAACCCTCTTCCGGTCTCTTCGGCTGAAACAATCTCAAAATCTGCGATCGATGATTATATAGATCAACAGATACGAGCTCATCAAGCGAACGAAGCCGCTGGCTAAGTCGTCAGAACTGGACGACCATACCCAAGCTAGTACGGTCAGATTAAGTACCCGCTTAGATACACGATTCCTAAGTTCCACGTATACAAGGGGACAGGCAATTCCCATCAACATGTCGCTCAGTTCAGGGCTCTATGCGGTAATACAGGGGGTGACGACAAACTGCTGCTTCGCCAGTTTGTTGGCAGCTTGTCGGAGACAGCATTCGAATGGTTCTCCGAGCTCCCGAATGACTCTGTCAAGACTTTTGCTGAAATGGAGCTACTGTTTACACAAAGGTTCGCAAGCGAAAACGAACATACCCCAATCACGGCATTGATCAATACCAGAGTGAAGTCGGGAGAGACATGGGTTCAGTATGCAATTCGGTGGTGAAACCTATGGTCAAAGTGCGAACAGCGCATAGAGAAAGCTCCTGCTGTGGGCATGTTCGTAGGAACCCTTGATCCTCAGTCGACCATATCCCAGTTCATGATGTTTTTCAAGCCGACTACCTTCCAGGCCTTAATTGGCCCAAATGGACCAAATGGGCCATAGACCGTCTTCCTCAAAAATGGAGCCTCGAAATGACAAAGGGAAAGGGAAAGCGACCTTCGTCGCCAATGCTCAGCAGCAGCCAAGTGGTCCAAAACCAGCTGATCTCCAAAACGATAAACAACGATTCTTCAACGAGAAGCTAAAACACCCTTATTCGTTTCCCCAGGATAAAATGAGAAGACTGTTCAAGCTGGCGATGCGCAACAGGCTCATCACCCTGCCGGATCCGAAACGCCCACTGCAGCTCGGTGACGTCAACAGTCCCAACTATTGCCCCTACTATCGAATAACGGGCCATCCAATTGAAGATTGCTTTGTCTTTAAAATCTGGATTGGGGACCAGTACCAGCAAGGCAAATTCGCGTTGTCTGATACAGAGGATCCTGATATAGAGAAACTGGGGGCAGATCCAGAACCGGAACCAAAATTCCTGGAGCCATCAGACGAATTGATTGACAGGCTGCTAAGTGAAGCTCTTCAGAAAAGCAAAACTGACAGAGAGCGGGAAATGGCCATATACGAGAGGGCGAAGCGTCGGCGTCAAGTTGAAGAAGCTCTGGTATTGAGAAATCGTAAAGTACCCCAATCAGATCGAAGCACGCCTACAACAGACAAAAGTAGGCTTAAGACAAGGAAGAAATTCACCAAATCCCTGTCAATGGGAATGAAGCTGCCGCCTTTTAAAGGAAATACTTGTGGCAGCATACATCTTGACGAAGCGGATGCACATCTAAATTACTGCTTATACTATCGGAGGATCACATACCCTACCGAAGAGTGCAACGTCTTTAAAAACTGGTGGCAGGGATATGTTACCCACCGATAACACGTCAGGCGATTGAAGCGCAAGGCTCATCGGGAACAGAGAAGCACGACAGATGAGCGTAAAGGATTTGCCGGCAACTGTCACATGGTTGATTTCGGGGGATCGCAAGTTCTCACCTTCGGGAGCGATCTGATGAAGAAATAGCCCCCGGCCCTCTCTTCAAAGAATCCACCTCAGGAAAAGAGGAAGAGGTGAAGAACTGTGAGAATATTCAGCTGCGCAACCGTACGTTACCCGAAAAGAATCTTGGACCTGCAAATAGGGAATCGAATAGAAAAGATAAGGGGAAGGAAAAAGTCCCCGAGGATATCGCCCTCAATGACCGAGTCGTCGAAGAGCTGGCAACCAAGAACCCGCCCAAGAAAAGCAAAGTGGATTACAACGTCCTAGCACACTTGAGGAAGATACCCTCACAGCTGAGCGTCTTGGATGCCCCTAAAAAGGCGCGGGATTCCCTGATCAAGGCACTACAAGAGCCCGGACAGTTTCAAGCTTTCCTCGCCGAAGAAAAGATGAAGGACGAGCTCGAAGAAGTTCATATGGCTGACGTCACTTTCGGCGATGAAGATCTCCTCCTCGGAACATGCGAGCACAACCGTCCCTTGTATGTCACCGGATATTGCCATGACATCACGATAGGGAAGATCCTTGTTGACAACGGGTCCTCTGTCAATCTCCTAAATGTGAGGGTGCTAAAAGAAATCTGCATGAGCGTCCAGCACCTCGCTCAGGATAAAATCACTATCTCCGGGTTCTACTCCCAGTCATCACGGACGCTCGGGTCTGTGATACTGACGCTATGTTTTGGGCTGCTCGTCACTGATATCAAATTTCATGTCATTGACGCCAAAACCTGCTACAACGCTTTGCTCAGCAAGCCTTGGTTACACGAGTACAAAATCATCCCTTCTACACAATATCAGTGTATGAAGTACTTCAAAGATGGTCTCGAGTATACCATGACAGGAGAGCTGAACCCATTTTCCGTGAATGAAGTCCGAAAGTATGAAGATGCAAAGTATTTCCTACCAAACTTTGAAGACACAGAAAGATGCCATAAACCAGAGAATAAGCAGAAAGCTATCACCACTATTCCGGTCTTTGGGAGCGATACTGAGAAGGAGGAATAGATAGTCTATTCAGGACCGCCCCAATACAACAAACCGGGACCGTCTACCCCTATTCTGGTCTTTGGCAGTGACTCTGAAGATGAGATCAACGCAGTATTCTCGGTCCGAAAATCAGCACAAGCCTTCCCTGGGGATGATCAGAATTTGCAAATTTCTATGGTTCCACGGCAGCACTACAAAGAGATCGACGCACTTGATACGTATAATGAAAAGGCGATTCACTTTTATCGATCCGCGGAAACCAAAGTGGAGAAAGAAATCTGGCATAGTGCCGATTCTACGCTTGACAGGCTCCAGCCCATTCGTCTGCCCAGATACTACACAGAAGGATTAAAAAGGCTGTTGAGGCGCCAAGGCGTACCCTTCAAACAGACTGCTCGACAAGCTCAATTCTACAACAGGATCTAGAACGTCCCCCGAACTCATCGAAAATTGCCCAATGGGTAAATGGAAGCGATCGAGCTTGGATATGTTCGATCCAAGAAACGGGAGTGATTCCATGGCTGCTGCGTTATACCTGACTTCGATGAAGAAGGAGATGCTCTGTTAGAAGACACTGCGATTGAACCAAAATGAGATCCTGCCGTAAAAATGCCAAGTCCATCGTTTGAAGAACAGATGGACAAGTTAATAAAGGAAGTAGGTCAAAAGGCCCAGGATGACCACAACCGTGAAATGACCATTTACGAGAAAGCCAGGACGCAACGCCTCCTTCAGCAGGCTACGGAGAATGACTATGTCCTTTGTCGCCAGCCCGTCATACAGAAGACCCAACGCGGAGGCAAAAACAAACTAAAGAATGGAAAAAACATTCGACAGCGACAAAGCGGGTCCAAGAAGCCACGCGATCGAGAATTGAGCAGCCGGGATCCGTCTCTTATAAAGAAGATGGGTCGAGCATATTCTTTTCCCCAAGACAAGACAAGGAAGATACTCGATCTTGTCATCAAACATCAAATGATTACGCTCCCGGAGTCTAAACACCCCGAACAAGCAGACAAGGTCTTTCATCCGGATTATTGCTCCTATCACCAAGCGATAAGATATCCTCTCGAAAACTGCTTCATATTCAAAAACCGGGTAGAAGACCAGTATCAGCAAGGCAGGTTCGCTCTATCTAGTAGTTGGAGGGTAACCCCACAATAGAAGCATATTCCAAAAGCAATGTACATAGTGAGAGTAAAACCAGATCAACATCGGTCTTGGAAACGATCTTGTACCTGTCACGCGATAACGCTGTCAGAAGAAGGAGTACGCGAGGATATGGATGACCTCTCCTGGTGTTTCGAAAATGAGGATGAAGATGAGTTGATCTTAGAACTTCCACCGGCGCAAAAAGAGCTGGAAGATGGAATATATACTACTGCGGACAACCTAAGGAAAATCGACTTGGGAACGGCAAACGACCCGAGGCCTACGTTCGTCAGTGAGCCGCTGTTCGAAGAACAGGTAGCTACGCTAAGAAACGTGCTCATGCAGTATAAAGACTGCTTCGCATGGAACTACTCCGAGATGCCGGGGCTAGATCCGGAAATATCTGTGCATAAATTGGCGATATCCTCGGACGTTAAGCCAGTTAAACAAGCACCTAGGAGAATGCGGCTTGAACTTGAAATGAGCATCAACGCCGAAGTCAAGAAGCTAATCGACTCCGGCTTTATCCAAGAAGTTTAGTATCCTGATTGGATCGCCAACATTGTCCCAGTGATGAAGAAAAATGGGACGGTGCGCATCTGCGTAGACTTTCGGGACCTCAACAAAGCTTGCCCGAAGGATGATTTTCCCGTACCGGTTACCGAGCTGATAATAGACAACACGTCCACTCACGAAGTCTTCTCCTTCATGGACGGATCATTAGGGTACAATCAAATAAAGATGCACCCCGAAGACCAGAAGTATACCGCTTTCCGGACTCCCTTGGGAATATTCTGCTACAAAGTGATGCCTTTCGGCTTGAGGAATGCCGGCGCTACCTATCAGAGGGCCATGACAAAGATTTTCGATGACCTCATACATGAAATCGTCGAATGCTATATAGATGACCTCGTGGTGAAAAGCAAGTCGTACGAGGAGCATTGGGAGCATCTGAAGATCATGTTTCAGCGCCTTCGGAAATATAACCTGAAGATGAACCCTCTGAAATGCGCGTTCGGAGTTTCCTCGGGCAAATTCCTAAGATTCATCGTACGACACCGGGGCATCGAGATAGACCCATCGAAGATCAAGGCGATCATGGAAATGCCTCCGCCAAGAACTCTCAAGCAACTGCGGTCTCTCCAGGGAAAGCTCGCATATATCTGACGATTAATAGACAATCTCTCCGGCAAGTGCCGCCCCTACAGCTATTTAATGAAGAAGGGGACTCCGTTCGTCTGGGATCGCAAATGCCAAAGCGCACTGGACGAAATCAAGCAATACCTGCAGAATCCGCCGGTACTGACCAGTCTAGTCAAAGGAAAGCCCCTCATCCTGTACACAACAGCCCTTGAAGGTTCTTTAGACGCGTTATGGGCATAGGAGAACGACCAAGGGAAAGAGAGAGCCCTCTACTATTTGAGTCGAGTTCTCCTAGGGGCAGAAAACAACTACTCCCCTATCGAAAAACACTGCCTGGCGCTAATCTTCGCGATAACGAAGCTTCGGCATTATGCTTTGGCGCATGAGGTCTATCTCATATCAAAAGTAGACCCTCTTAAATATTTGATGTCAAAAGCCATTCTGACGGGACGACTCGCTAAATAGGCCCTCCTCTTTATGGAGTTCTCGATAATCTATCGACCCCTCAAAGCAGTGAAAGGCCAGGCCATCGCCGACTTCTTCGCCGAGCATCTGATACCTGCCGACTCACCCTTAAATTGTGAACTGCCGGACGAGCACGCGTTTGACACGATCGACAGGAAAAGAGGAGGTAGTGATACCCAATAGGAACTCTAGTTTGATAGGGCATCTTCCATGAAGAAGCGAAAGCACAACATCCCTATAATCAAATTGATGGTATGCCTTATCTTCGTAACTCCGCAAGGAGGGATAATGCGCTTTGCCTTTTTCTTGACAGAGTCGAGGACAAACAATGAAGCAGAATATGAAGTTTTGATAGCAGGTCTTGAGATCGCTGTCGACATGGGAATCAAAAACCTCTTTATATGCGGAGACTCTCGGTTGGTCGTTAGTCAAGAAAACGACGACTATCAAACGTGCAAACCGGAGTTGGTAAAATATGGCGAAAGAGTGCAACAATTGCTGACTCAAATCTCTTCCTATGCCCTGGAAAGCATACAACGAGCAGAGAATAGCAAGGCGGATTCATTAGCCAAACACGCTAAAGAACTGGCTGACAAAAACTTTGATGACGTAAGAATCGTTGTACAAAGCCGTCGGGTTCTTGCACCAGCAGAAATATCTTCGGAGTCGTTTGAAAAAAAGGAAGCGAACAAGCAAACGACCCTACAAATGGAGGACCAAGAAAAGGTTAAGGATTGGAGAGAAGTCTTTATAGACTACTTTAAATCCCTTCAAACACCTGAAGACGCATCCTCAAGACATTAGCTCATGAAACGAGCTCTGTCTTTCGCCTTCGTCAACGATACTCTATATAAGAGATCGTTCGACTCTCTGTGGTTAAGATCCCTAGGACCAGAAGAAGCAAGGAGAGTCGTCCAAGAAACTCACAACGGACTCTGCGGTTCTCATAAAGCTGGGCCAAAGATGAAGCTGAAGATCAAAAGGATGGGCTACTATTGGCCCACGATGATCCAGGATTGCCTCGAATATGCAAAGCAGTGCCACTCGTGCCAAATTCCCGGAGACTTCATCCACCAGCATCTAAACCCACTACACCCAACGGTGGCTAGCTGGCCTTTCGGAAATGTGGGGAACCGACATAATTGGGCCCATCGAACCAGCGTCATCCAGAGGACATCGGTTCATATTGGCAACAACCGATTACTTCTCTAAGTGGGCAGAAGCAGTGCCGTTAAGGGAATTTAAGACGAAGAACATCCTCCATTTCGTCAAGACACACGTCATCTATCAGTTTGGCACTCCGCGACGGATTATCTCCGATAACGGGCCGGCCTACAGAAGTCACAGAATCAGCCGCTTCGCACAACAACATAATACAGACTGGAGATACTTGTCGGTCTATAATCCCCGAGCTAACGGTCTAACTGAGGCTTTCAACAAAACCTTGACGAAGATCATAAAGAAGACAATGTCCAAAAATAAGAAAGACTAGTACGAGAGACTGCATGAAGCTCTCTGGGCGTATCGGACTACGTTCAAAATGGCTACAAACACAATGCTGTATGCATTGGTATTCAGCGCTGAAGCAGTACTCCCCTTGGTGATAGAGTTACCTTCTCTACAAGTGGCAGTTCATTACGAGCTAACAGACGAAGAAAATGCTCATCTTCGGCTCGAGGAGCTCGACGCTCTCGATGAAACTCGGCTCATAACGCAGCAAAACTTGGAGGCTTACAAAGCGAAGATGACGCGCTCATACGAGAGATTGACTAGGCCGAGGACATTTCGCCAAGGCGAACTCGTGCTAGTGGTCAAGAGACCTATGATCCCCAATCGTGCCAAACGTGGGAAGTTCGAGCCGAATTATGAGGGCCCGTACATCATAGACAAGGTCTACCAAGGTGGGGCTTACTTGCTCAATATACATGGCGAAAGACCCTTCAGGCTAATAAATGGCCGGTTCTTGAAAAAATACTACGCCTGACCGAAATGTCTGTAAACTACTACAAACCGCAGCATCCTAGGGCTGACAAAAAAAAAACAGTACGTCCACAAGCAAAAAGGGACTGATGAAAACCCGAAAAGGCTCTGTGAGTAAAAACAACAAGGCTACCGGCGATGTTTGTGAAAACCCGAAAGGGCGCAGACTCGTTAAAAAAAAACGTCAACAAGCAAAATGGGCACGGATGAAAAGCCGAAAGGGCTCTGTGAGTAAAAACAGCAGGGCTACCGGCGAGTTTGTGAAAACCCGAGAGGGCGCAGGCTCGTAAAAAAAATTCGTGCACACTTGCGAGGTCCTCTCGACCTTATAAGGAAAAAACACCTGTGTGAGATCCTTACGACTCACAAGGGAGCTACACACTTAGGGATCCCCACGATTCCTAAGGAGAAATTACACTTATGAGATCCTCACGACTCGTAAGGAGAAACCTCTTATGAGACCCTCACGACTCATATGATTCAAAAGCATTAAGTTGCAGGGATCTGAACCTATTCTTAAGCCATCACATTTCCCAGTTTGCCCTACAAGCGGTTCAATACTGACCCTTGTATACAATCTACGGGCACAAATAATCATTTCCTTGCCGAGTCCCACCGATGACGAGGAATACCCTCGTTTGATGAACAAACACTTGTAGGTCTTCTCGATATACAAGGAGAAAACACTCTTGCAAGATCCTTATGACTTACAAGAGAACATACACTTAAGAATCCTCACGATTCTTAAGAGAAAAACACACCCACGAGATCCTCACGACTTCTAGGGAGAAAACCTTTATGAGACCCTTACGGCTTATGAAGTCAAAAGCCTTAGTCGACATGATCTTAACCCTGTTTGCTAAGCCACCTTTGTTCGAACCGACAAAGGCAAATAATGATTCGTTCCCAGCAATATCCCAGCTGCAGCGATGCTGATGCCTAAATCGGTATCAAATTCCAAGTCCTTTCATGGCAAATGATGATTCGCTCCCGATAACATTCCAGTCACAGCGATACTGATGCAAGATTGGTATCAGAGCTTGAGTTCCATACTCGAAAAAAAATGCATATGAAATAGCCGAAATGTTTGGGCAACTCGCAATAAAAATCAGCGAGTAAAATATATACATACAAAAATAGCTAAAATGATTGGGCAACTCGTAATAAAAAGCAGCGAGTAAAAAGGAAAAAACAGCCGAAATGATTGGGCACCGCAAAAAATAGCTGAAATGATTGGGCAATCGCGACTTTCGCGATACAAAAAGCTGAAATGATAGAGCATCGCGGAAAGAAAACAAAAAATACATATAAAATGAAACTTTTGCCTTGCAGGTAAGTCCATACTGACCCCTGTATACAATCCATGGGCATAAACGAAAATGGAACCACATGTCCCAACAAACTCTATCAAAGGGAGAGTCAGGTCTCAGCGGCAATATCTGCATCCCAGAAGACCAGCAACGGCGTTCCTCCTCATGCCAGTAGGACACGGACGCGACACTACCAATCGGAGCTACGATAAAGCCCCCATTCCAAGACTCTGCGGTTCACAGACAACTTAGAGTCAACCCTGATATCGTAGAAAATGAAGAAAGTCGATCCCGACACCTAATTTAGAGAGATTTAATAGATCAAAAATATATTACCGCAATCAAGAACGGTGTCGTTTTGCAGCTGGCCGGTGAGTACGGGTCGGTCCACAAAGATGTTGTGAATTTCCTAATCGCTCTTACGAGTTAATTCCAAACGGTGTGAACGGATCAATTAAATCTAAAAACTAAATTAATCTAGATCTAAATCTTGCTAGGGTTAGGACTAGATTAAGTTTGGAAAGTCAATAAATCTCACCGCTTTCTATACCCATATTAAGATCTTATTAGGAGTTATGGTAATTATTAATAAAGGGGATTAGAACCATTTGGAAAGATGTTTCTTTCTCTAGGTTCTTGTCCTTTCTTTATCAATCCTTACCCTAACCTCTATGGAAAACACGCGCAACCGGGCCTTTATACTACGGTATCACCGCTACCTCGTGGGATAGGGTGCCGTAGGGAGCGGTATGTGCATGTATGCATGGAGTCCTATTAATTTTATGTGATGGGCAGGAAAGGGATGAGAGATCTCATCTCTCAAAAGCCTTCCCCAAAGCTAACCCTAACAAGCGAGGAGACTACTCGCTCATTAGGGAATTTAAAAACATTTATCTAGGGCAGAGAATAAAAGATTAACTAAGGCAAGAATTGAAATTACCTACTTACTTTACAGATGGCTCTCTCCAAACATCAACGCAGGGTTGTCAGATCTGAATAGATGATATGAAAAGAGGCATCGATGCTCTCCAAAAGAATTCTAAATTTTTTTCATAAAAAGAGGCATAGGGAGGCATAGGGAGGCATAGCTAATACAATGATTTAGAGTTCCTATTTATAGAGGATAGGAAACCCTAGGTTACAATTGATTCGCACGTCTACATTTACCAAAATACCCTAGGTTGACCAGTCAAAGCCGCCAAGAAACTTGGTAAAATTTTCTCCTTCTAATTCCGCAAGCCCGCCGCGGAACCGCGGCCCGAGGCCCTGTTTGGCCGCGGTTCCGCGGTCAACAAGGAGGATTGGGCTTTGAACTTTCTGCTGTAGCTTCTGGTCATTTTGGGCTTCCTATTTATTCTGTACTTTTCTCAAATGGGCTTTGAGGTTTCTTCCAGATCTCCAGTGAATAGTGTAGTGGATTTTAACCGTTGCTTTGAGACGAAATCTTGGACCTTGCGTTGCCTTGTAGTTTGTGAACTGATCTTTATGTAGGCTTGATCAAGACCCTTCTATTTGTTGGTTGTAGTTCCACTTTTGCATCGTCTTTTATCTTTTTCACTGTTTTAGATCCAAGAACCTGAAACCTGTAATATGTAGCAGACATGCGTCAAAAGCACCTGTTTATTTATAAAACGAATAAGAATGGGGAATATAATAATGCAATATTATGGTATGAACAACACCGTAGAAAACGGAGAAAGTCAATCCTGACACCGTAGAAAACGGAGAAAGTCGATCCCGACACCGTAGAAAACGGAGAAAGTCGATCCTGACGCCGTAGAAAATGGAGAAAGTCGATCCCGACACCGTAGATAACGGAGAAAGTCAACCCGGACACCGTAGAAAACGGAGAATGTCGATCCGGACACCGTAGAAAACGGAGAAAGTCGACCCCGACACCGTAGAAAACGGAGAAAGTCAACCCTGACACCGTAGAAAACGGAGAAAGTCGATCCCGACACTGTAGAAAATGGAGAAAGTCGATCTCGACACCGTAGAAAACGGAGAAAGTCGAATCCGATACCGTAGAAAACGGAGAAAGTCGACCACGACACCGTAGAAAACGGAGAAAGCCGATCCCGACACCGTAGAAAACGGAGAAAGCCGACCCCGACACCGTAGAAAACGGAGAAAGCCGACCCCGACACCGTAGAAAACGGAGAAAGTCGATCCCGACACCGTAGAAAACGGAGAAAGTCGATCCCGACACCGTAGAAAACGGAGAAAGTCAACCCCGACACCGTAGAAAATAGAGAAAGTCAATCCTGACACCGTAGAAAAAGGAAAAAGTCACCCCTTGACCTCCCCATCGAAGCAATGCTTCGATTTGGAAACAACTCAAGTGTAACTACAGTTCGGGATCTTCAATAAACTGGTCCAAGTCTTCAGTGCTAGGCTCGATCTTTGGAAGGTCCGAATCACCTAACGACATTCAAAGAAGAAAGAAAGAGAATGTCGTCAGCGAACAAATCGCTCGGTAAGTCCCAAAGATAAAGGAGAAGTAGAATAGAGAGAGAGTAAGAGAGAGAGAGAGAGTGTGTAGCTTTTAAATTTGTATTTAGAGTTAACGCTGTTGTTTGTAGTTTGGTACAGAAAGATGTCAGTGTATACGAGAGGAGTCTCTATATTCCAGAGACTAAAGGCAAATGGAAGTACAAGGCTCCGTTATACAACCCGGAACAACGGCAGTTGAATTCAGGTTAGGTGTCTTAAATCTTGCAGTCTCGTACCACTTCTAACACCTTCCGTACCAATTTACCCCTTAAACCCCGCGATGTCTTGATTGTATTGTATTGCAACTTGTATTGTCTTGTAATATAGATTGTATAATTGGATGACTTGCCGAAACCATGATATCAGTAAATGGGTGTAACTGGAGAATCATGGATGTAACTGGAGATTCATGTAAATGGAAGTAAATCCATGGTTCGGTTCGGTCAGTACAGATTGAATAGATTGAATATATGGATTCATGAATTCATATTGAATTTTAGTTTTGTAATTTCATACTTGAATCATATTCAAGTCAGTATAATGAGACTCAGTCTGAGTCAGACAATTAGAAAAGAAATTGAAGTCCTGAATTAGGTTTTGGTGTTATCGGTAACCGCTGCACATGGACGGCAGGATTTGTGTCTTTTTCAAAGACGATTACTGTATTGATAACACCGTTTGTTAGATTTTCTACCTTATATAGGCAAGCACCCATATTCTCCATCTCCCTGAGGTTCAAGAGAACTGGTTCCGCTTTAACCTATGTTTACTAGGGTCCTTATTGTAATTTAGTATAACTTGAGGGGGTTTTATGTAAAAATAATTTTGTATAGTTTTCAAAATACAACTCAAGTATTTAATTATCATCTTTATGTACATACAACAATTTAATGATCAAGATAAATATGTATACATGTTCGAATAGCATGAAATGAGTCAAGTATATTATACGAGTAACTACCAAAAACAATGCTGTAAAGAAATATTATGTACGACTAATTAATCAAGTCAAACGAATGCGGAATATAAACATAAATATGGCTCTAAGTGTTTTTCATGCGTGAGTTCCAGTTTCACCTAAATACGACTACCGGTTTGAGAGGTATATCTGTTTTCGTATCGTTGCGCAAAACAGATCATAATCTGTTCAGCACCGTCACATATTTTTAAAACGCAATTTAAGTTAATTTTTATCGGGTTTCAGGTTACGAAGATTATTAGAAAATTGTAGGTCTTTCGATATACTTATCTAAAACACCATGATTCACATGATTTGGATTTCTAAAGCTCTAATTATAATCGTTTTAATATCAGCGTTTAAAACAGATATTCAAATTTCTGGACAACAACTATATGTTATATTGCAAATCCTATATCGGGTTGTTTCATGCATTTCTAAGTAATCTAATATACAGAAAATTATAGCTTTATCAATTATGCATTTACACATCTAAATTTTTGTCACAAACGGACATCGGATGTTCGATTTATGTCCTATTTAAAAATAGTGTGCGAATCAGGACAGATTCTGTCCAGATCCGTCACTTAATATTGTAACATAGTTTTCTATATTTTAAGTAGGTTTTTAGTAAAAATATAAAACAAAGAAAATCTAGATATTTCGATGTTTATGTTCAAAACATCTGAAAACCCTTAATTTGGACTAAAGATTACAGAGTTATGGTCTCTTGAAGAAGACCCTTATTGGCAGTTTTCTAGTTTTAAAAACAGTGAATAAAAATTATGTAACTCCTAAACCGTTTTTCGGTTTGATATTAAATTTTTACAACGTGTACAGAAAAATATATTCTATCATATGTAAATTTCCTGAAATTTCCATAAGTAAAAATTAATTTCCAAAAATTATTTTAAATGTAAAGGTATTGATATGTCATATTTGAGAAATGAGAAAACCATGGTATTTATTCGTAACTTCATTTTTTAATTTTTTTTACAAACATTAAATAAAGTAATTTAAAATACAACAATAAACGATGCAATCTTAACTGGTTACTGTTTCCCCCAATCAGAGCAAAGCTCTGTTTGAAATTTGAATTTCAAAAAATTGAAGCAACGCTTCAGATCCAGCGCTAGGCGCGCTGCGCGCCTCGTGTTAAACACGGATGCGCTAGCGCCAAGCGCGCTGCGTCCTAGGCAGTGCACCATATGTGCGCTAGCGCTAGGTGCGCTGCGCGTCACGTGTCAAATACGGATGCGCTAGCGCAGGGCGCGCTGCGCTCTGAGGAGCGCACCGCATGTCAAACACAGGTGCGCTAGCGCAAAGTGCGCTACGCTCTGAGCAGCGCACCACGTGCAAAGCACGGGTGAGCTAGCGCTGGAATTAAAAATTCCCTACCCTTAGATCAAAAGATCTAAAAGTAATGATAAGTCATTAATTAATCAGAATTAAAATTCTGTTATGGAAAGATTTTCCAATTTTGTTAAAAACAAGAAAATTGCCTTCTGTAAAACAGAACCTCTAGGATCAAAGATCCAACGGTGGGAAACATCCCCAAATCAATTAGAGAAAGATCTCTTTAACTGATTTAACAAATCAACTTGCCCTATATAAAGGCCCCAAGACTTCAAGTCTGATATAGAGAAACACCCCCCCCCCCCTAAATTTTGAAAAATCTAAAGAAAGAGAGCAAGCTCTTGAAAGAAGATTATTTCTTCAAGGTAAAGATGATGAATGATGAATATAGAGATGAAATCATCTCATAAAAAGAAGAATTGTCTTCTTAAAAGATCATAGATCTACAAAGACCAAGGTCTTTCATAAAAAAGATCAAAAGATTTCATCACATAATAAAAGAAGAACATATTCTTCACACAGATCATTGATATATAAAGGCAAAGCCCTTTCAAAAATAAGAACTGTTGTTCTTGAATCTTGAGACAAAGTCATTTTTAAAAGAACATAAATTTGTTCACAGATCATAAAAATCGATCAAATGCGCTTTGCGCTATTGAAATGCACTTTGCGCTATTGAACAACACTTCTGCGCTCTCTGGACCAGTGCTCAGCACCAAAATGCGCCACGTGTCAACCACGTATGCAACTTGCGCTTTGCGCTTCTGAAATAGCACACTGCGCTCATGGGTTGGCGCTCAGCGCCAAGCGCACCACGTGTCACTCACGTGTGCGCCACTAAATTGAAAGCGCAATGCGCTCATAAATTAGCGCTTAGCGCTCATAAACTGGTGCAATGCGCCCATCATCTGGCGCTTAGCGCCAAGCGCGACACATGTCCTTCACATATGTGCTACTTGGCAGAAGCGCACTGCGCTCTTTGACTGGCGCAAAGCGTCTGGTGCGCCACGTGTTGTGCTGTCAGAACATAAATTGTTCTGATGAATGCTCTGCATTCAATACAAGACAAAAAATGTCAAGATCTAATACTTAGCATTGATTAAAATGGCCAAGCCCAAATGAAGGCTCAATAGCCCAGAACAATGAAATGTTAAACATTCTTTAGACTTAGTCCAATATTGGCCATAACTCCTCAACTTATATTTAATTGAGCCCATCTGCTCACGAATATTTAACGGATCTTAGTCCCAAATTGGACTACAGATCTTTCAACCAAGTCACACCGGTTCGAGGGTACATCTCTTTACTCCTCTGATATCTGTCGTTGTAATCCTTCAACGTCTTCAGAGAGGTGACGGGTCCCGACAACCACACATTTCACGGACTGTAGGGTCCTTAAACTGATGGACTATGATGTCCTTAAACTTTATAGACTATGATGTCTTTAAACTACGGACTGTGGGGTCCTTAAACTCATAGACTACGATGTCCCTAACCTTGGACTGCGGGGTCCCTTTAAACCCACGGTAACCTGGACCGAAATGTCCTTAAACTAACACTGGACCGAGATGTCCTTAAACTAACATTGGACCGTAATGTCCTTAAACTAATCGACCGTAATGTCCCTAAACTAAACAATAGAGTCCTAATGCTCTTTTGCTGGATTTAAATGATCCCGTTAAGTTGATCTTAGTCTAAAATTAGACTAACGTATCCTTAACAAACGTTTAAGTTGATCTTGGTCCCAAATGAGACTAACGTATCCTTAAACCCAAACTGAAACCCAAATCTAAGAAAATACAGATTTGGACTAATCCACGCCCTACGGGCGACAACATAAATTAGTCTCCTTATACAATCCACGGGCAACCAAAAACAAAACAAAAACCCACGACACGAAGTGACCATCTGGAGAAGGAGAAAGTTGTTACCGTGATGCGGTAGCGTAATTAACTGCAGGGGCTTGCGCCTACAGGGAAGAGCGTCCCCACAATCAAAAACCCCTCAAACGAGGGGGAATATGACGAAGTCTGCTACATCGGCCACATCCGTTTAAACCTTCGATACACGGTACCATAAATCAACTTGGCATCTTCGGAGAGGTGGACGGATAGCACCAATTGGCATCTGCCCCGAAATTCAGGCAAGACGTTCGCCGCGTCTTCGCGCGTCTTTCGGCGGGGAACGGATTCTGGCACGCCCGGTGGGACCTTTTCCTCTTTCCACTCCACACTTCGTGTGTTGTATTCGCGAACGAATTGCGGTTTGCTAATGGTTGCCTTTGGGTTCGAGGTACTAAGATTTGGTGTCTTGCTTGGTGCAGAAAACGAAAGATCAATGGCGTCTATGTCACGCCCCGCTTCCCAGAGTACGCTAGATTGGGCACGTGACATAGCCAACCATACTACCTGTAGGTAGGAAGTATCCATCCACAGTCACATTACGGCTGTAGAGATATCAAGAACAAGATAAAACTATCTAAAACATGTCCATAATCCAGAATAACAGGAGTCAATAATAAATAAATAAATGCGGAAGCAAATGATCTAATACAAATAACTGAAAAGTATGTCCCATAACGCGGGCTCACATCAGGAAATAAATGCAGGAAATAAAACTAACTACTACTGAACTCACAGCTCAGCCTGCTGGCTGAAGTACTCCTGCTCGAACTGCAACAGCGGTACGGAATCTGGGCCATGCAAAACTCAGACGTCAGCGCGTCATGTCATCAAGTAATATAATATGAACAGTGTAGCAGGCAATGTAATATAAACATGAATACAACAAGAATAGCAATAATACGAATCAAAGCAGTGCAAGGTATTGTGCAGTGGGAAAACTAAACTGTTCTATCAGGTTTTCTGTTCTAAAGTCTTTGAAATCAATTTGAGTAATCCTCCATGTAACTCAAAGGATATGTCCCGTTACCCCCCGGGACCACGGATCAGGAATATGTGAACCAATAGTGGTTCTGTCCCGTTACCCCCCGGGACCACGGATCAGGAAAATGTAGGAGTCACGAATGGCTCTGTCCCGTTACCCCCGGGACCACGGATCAAGTAATACCCTTTTAAGTTACACTTTAGTTTACACTTTTGATTTTCCCATACCCCCAAGCTATGTATGTCGAGTCAGGTATTCAGTAATCAAGAACTAATGCCAACACAGGATCAGGTAAAAGCGGGTTTGTCTGGATAGACAACAGGAACGGTCCATGAGGACTACATGTCAGGTCTGTTGGCATTAGACACAAGATCAGGTAACGGGTCAAGTCATGGTACATCAGGTCAAGTCAACAGTATACGGTACCATGTCAGGTATATCAATATATACATGTGTAGCAATATCAGGTCAAGATGTAAACAATATCGTGGGTGTGCTCACAATCAGATATATAATCAAACATGGGTATTAACAATATGAGATAAGCAATGAATTACACAATAAGCAGTTTCATTCAAATTACAAGAGTGCAGTAAAACGATATAGCCGTTTAGTTATGTTAACAGGTTTAAGCACCCTTAGCGGTGCAATAATTTATGTAACGGTTCAATACAGTTATTTCAGGTTAAATTCATGCGAGTGTCCGAATGTAACAGAACTACAGGGATAAATGCTACCGGCTGTTTTAACAGTAAAATGTGATTGAACAGGTAGATATGATTATTAGGTTCAATTTGCAAACTGTAGGTTCCATGTTTAACAGTAAAATGATATAATGCAATATTGTAACCGAAATGGGAAACGATTATACCAAGTTAAGTTTTACAGGTTTAGGGTGTCAATACATATATGTAAATATTGTATAGCATGTAGCAAGGGGTACTTGCCTCGACGGGTCGCGAACCGGGAAAAACGGAACGTAAAATGTCGGCGGGGAAACTCGCGACGGGCGCACGGTTCACGGAATGAACCCAAACGAGGAACAGTGGAACCACACGGGTCGGGGTACCTCGCTGGAACGTCGGGACGTGTCGCCGGCACGGCCGGATTCCGGCGAACTATAGATAACAAGCATTCAAGAATGGAGAAAATGAGGAATGAAGAAGAAGGAAGAAGAATGAGAAGAAAGAAGAAGAAGAAGGCTTACCGTGCTAGTGCTCTGCGTTTGCAGAGGGGGTGGTGATGTCGACGGCAAGGGATCGGAGCTCCGGTGAAAAGGTTTGTTTGAAAGAGTTTGGGGGTTGGCTCGGGTAGGGATTGTTGGTATCGAGATCTGCAGTGGTGTCGGGGAAGAAGCAGGAGAGGGATGAGAGGACGACAGCAACGAGGTAAGGTTGACGAGGTGGTGGGTGATCGGCGGTGAGGGAGTAGGTTGAGGTTGAGGTCGAGGTCGATGGGTTGCCGAGGGTGGCATGGATCTCGTCGGGGAAAGAAGTAGAGGGAGAGGAGGTGGCTAAGAGAGCGACGAGACGAGGGTGAGGTCGGGTGGTGGCGACGGAGAGTCGCCGGAGATGAGGGTTCTTGGGTTGCAGGTGCTCGAGGTCGAGGGTTCTCGGGGATAGAAAGGAAAGAAGAGGAAGCGGAGGAGGTTGTGATGAAGGTGATGGGGTGGTGGTGACGAGGTCGTGGGCGTCGGGGTTGCAGCGGCGGGGGCGAGGCACGGCTAGGGTTGCATGGGTTTGGGTTTCTGCTGAAGGGAAAAGTACGTGGAGAAGAGAGAGATATAGAGGAGGGAGAGAGAGTAAATATGGGGGGAGAGAGAGAGAGAGAGAAAATATGGGGAGAGAGAGGGATACGGGAGAGAGAGAGAGAGAGAGAGAGAGAGAGACCCACGGGGTAAAGAGAAGGAGGGGATTGGTTGGAAGGATTACTTTTGTTTAGGAATATATTACTAAAGATTTATTAGATTTTAAGGAACAATGATATAATATAAGGTTTAAGGAAATATGCGACGATTAAAATATATTAAAATTTGGGATTTTGGCGCCAAATAAAACATTTCCAAATCGCGCCCGGGTTGGGTCCAAAAATTTGAAATTTAAATAATAGGATTTTAAGCGGAATCCAAACTTTAAAATTAAGTGTCTTATGATTAAAAAGCATACCCCCAAAACGGACACATGTACGCGCGCGTAGCCGTCCAAACTCGCCCGTTTCACCGAACGGGACGAGAACACGATGCACGGACGCTACCACAGGATTAGGGGTGTCAAGTAGGCCAAGATGAATATTTTTAATTTTATTTTAGATGCCCAAATTGTTATAAGCAGAAATGAATTTGCCGGGTAAAATTTTACAATAAATAACAATCAAGCAAGATAAGTGAAATGAGTACCACACTACGCTCAAACAGTAACTGAAATTAGTAGCACTGGGCTCGGGTGTTACATTATACCCAACTACAAAAGAATTTCGTCCTCGAAATTCCAAGAATACAAAGATAGATAACTACAAGAAAAGGTGAGGAAACTTCTGCCGGATTTCATCTTCTCGTTCCCAAGTGGACTCTCCATGCGAGCGATTACCCCAAGAAACAAGCACAAGGGGGATAACCTTGTTCTTAAGAACCTTTTCCCTTCAATCCACAATTTCAATCGGTCGCTCCTCAAAAGTCAAGTTTTCTCGTACTGTTAGTTCCGAATGATCCAAAACGTGTGTTTCATCTCGAACATACTTACGGAGTTGAGATACGTGAAACACATCGTGCACATTTGCCAAGGACTGCGGTAACGCCAAACGATACGCTACCTCACCAACACGCTCCATGATCTCAAGGGTCCAACGAATCGAGGACTAAGCTTTTCTCGACTTCCAAAACGAATCACCCCTCTAGTCGGTGATATCTTCAAGAATACCAAATCACCCACGGTGAGCTCTAGAGGTCTTCTTGACGTGTCTGCCCAACTCTTCTGTCGGTCTTGTGCTGCCTTCATATAATTTCTGATAGTGTTAACCTTCTCAACTGTCTGCACCACCAAATCTGGTCCCAACAATCCTCGTTCACCGACATCATCCCAACAAACAGGTGAACGGCATTTACGACCATACAAAGCTTCAAACGGAGCCATCTGGATAGTTGCCTGAAAACTGTTGTTGTAAGAAAACTCCACCAAATGTAGATGATCCTCCCACGAACCCCTGAGGTCCTACATGCATGCTCTCAACATATCTTCAAGAGTTTGGATCGTTCTTTCCGACTGGCCATCAGTTTGAGGGTGATAAGCTGTGCTAAACTTCAGTCGAGTCCCCAAACTTTCCTGTAAACTCCTCCAGAAGTGTGATAAGAACCGAGTGTCCCGATCGGACACGATACTTACCGGTACTCCATGCAATCTTACAATCTCCTGCATGTACCGCTCTGCCAAAGTCTCTGTTGATTGACCAACCCGGAAAGGAATAAAGTGAGCAGCCTTGGTCAACCGATCAACAATCACCCATACTGCATTGTTGCCTTTTGGACTCCGCGGTAAAGCCGTCACGAAATCCATGGTTATATTTTCCCACTTCCACTGAGGAATCGGAAATGGTTGCAATAAACCAGCAACCCTTTGATGTTCAGCTTTAACTTGCTGACACACCAAGCACTTAGCCACAAAGCGAGCAATCTCCCGTTTCATGCCTTCCCACCAGAAATGCTGTCGAACATCTCTGTACATCTTTGTGCCTCCTGGATGTACAGAATAAGCTGAACTGTGTGCCTCCTTCATAAGCTCTTCACGAATATCTCCCTTTGGCACACACAAACGGCTACCATACCTCAACGAACCATCTTCGTGGATCAATAAATCTGTTCGTAGTCCGGCTTCAACCTGCTCTCGAAACTTTTGCAGTCTAGGATCCTGCGATTGTGCCGCTTTAATACTCTCGATCAATGACGAATGCACTTGCAGCTGCATCAACTGTCCCATAGAACGCGGTAGCACAACCTTCAAGTCAAATCTTCGAAAATCTGCAACGATCTCTTTCTGCGTAGTTAACACCTGAATTGCTGGTAACCGACTAAACGCATCCGGCACAACATTAACCTTCCCTGGATGGTACTTAAGATCAAGATCGTAGTCAGCCATCAGCTCCAACCATCTACGCTGCATCATGTTAAGCTCCTTCTGTGTGAATACATACTTCAAGCTCTTGTGATCTGTAAAAACTTCGACTCTTTCACCCAAAAGGTAGTGTCTCCAAATCTTCAAAGCGAAAATCACAGCCGCAAGCTCCAAGTTATGAGTTGGGTAATTCTTCTCATGGGTCTTCAACTGTCTCGATGCATACGCTACAACCTTACCGTGCTGCATCAGAACACATCCCAATCCTTTCCCAGATGCGTCGCTGTGAATCACCAATTCTCCGGAATTGTCTGGCACGGTCAGAATAGGGGCGGTTATCAACTTCTGCTTCAACGTCTCAAAAGCTAACGCACACTTATCCGTCCATATAAAAGGTACTTCCTTGCGCGTAAGCTTGGTGAACGGCTTTGCCAGACGAGCAAAGTTCTCCACAAATCTCCCGTAGTATTCGGCTAATCCAAGGAAACTTCTTATCTCAGCAACATTCTTTGGAATAGGCCAATCTCGAACTGCTGCAATCTTTTCTGGATCGACGGCAATGCCATCGCCAGACACAACATGTCCCAAAAACTTCACTTCCTCCAGCCAAAACTCGCACTTACTCATCTTCGCATACAATTTCTCCTGTCTCAACGTCTACAGTACGATCTTTAAATGCTCAGCATGCTCCTCAAAACTCTTCGAGTAAACCAGAATATCGTCAATGAACACCATAATAAACTGGTCCAAGAACGGTGAAAAGATTCGGTTCATCAAGTCCATGAATACTGCCGGCGCATTCGTTACTCCGAAGGGCATCACTAAGTATTCGTAATGTCCGTACCGAGTTCGAAACGCCGTCTTGCAAATATCTTCTGTTTTTACTCGGACCTGATGACATCCGGATCGCAAATCCAGGTTCGAGAATACCCTCGCGCCACTAAGCTGCTCAAAAAGTTCTCCAATGCGAGGGATCGGGTACTTGTTCTTAATAGTCACCCGATTTAATTCTCGATAGTCGATGCACATCCTTCTTGTGCCATCCTTCTTCTTTACTGGAAGAACTGGAGCTCCCAAGGCGAGTTACTGCTTCGGATCCAACCCTTCTCAAGCAACCTGTTTCTTGACTTCTTCCAACTCTACTGGTGTCATTGGGTAATACGCTTTGGATACTGGCGCTGCACCAGGAATAAGATCAATTGCGAACTCCATGTCTCGCTTCGGCGGTAAACCCGATATATCTTCAAACACATCCATAAAATCACGAACAACCGCTGGCTCTTCACCATTATCCACTTCCATAGATGCAAGAATGTTGTTTGTCGGCCTAGCCCTAAACTTGACTGGCCCGACAGAACTGCTTCCTTACCGCAACTGCTGTCTGCTATGAACTCCCAGTTTTTCCCGATAGGCTCTGCCGTTCTCGAGCTGCCGCAAGTACTTGTGAGAAAGTGGTCAAACCCAGGGAGACAATCTGCCTCTGGATGTCCACGTCCAAGCTGCGCATGAACCTCCGTGCCCTGTTTGCATCGTTGGCAACTAAGGTCCAGCGAATCTGCTGAGTCTTGTCCATTCTGCTGCATGCACATCTACGGTTGCTCCCTTCTGTTTTAGCCTGATGAAATTCTCTTTCATTCCTCCCGTTCAGTCCGCGGGAAGAACTTCTCCAGGAAACTCTTAGAAAAATTCGCCCACTTGATCGGCTTGGGCAAGCGGGTCTCTTCCATAAGCCACCATTCTCGGGCGTAGTCCACTAGCTGAATGCGTACCACAACAACCTTTTTGTCATCTGGAATCTGTGCCGCAAAAGCAAGTTCTCTGTGTCAACTAGCCACTGCTCCACTGGCAACGGCTCCTTTAAACCAGTAAATGTAGACGGACCCAACCGCCTGAAATCTGCTACGGTCCTTACTCGGTCAACTGGTCTAGCTCCAACATTGTTCACAGACTGCTGAACGATCTGCAAACCTTCCCGAAACGAGTCCGCTTGCTGCTGGATCAGCTCGGTCTGTTTCTTTGATTCTCCAGCATTCCTCTTATCACTCCAAGCATGGCGGCTTCATCCACACGCCTCTGATATATCTTCA
Source organism: Agapanthus africanus (assembly GCA_030015575.1). Taxonomy (NCBI): domain Eukaryota; kingdom Viridiplantae; phylum Streptophyta; class Magnoliopsida; order Asparagales; family Amaryllidaceae; genus Agapanthus; species Agapanthus africanus. Next base: position 10,979,085 of record CM057344.1, on the reverse strand, counting down.
ATTTCTTACCGACCATAATCCTGAACTCAAAATACCCAACATTAGCATGATGATAGATTTTGAATATAGATCAAGGCTAGAACTCCAAGATACTTAAATAGAGTACCGCATTGTAACTATGCCGCGGTATCATAGCCACAATTACATAACTCCATCCAAGTCGCCTAAGTCCTAGAGATAACAAGGAATCAGGTTTTCGAATCGATATGCAAAGGAAGTTTGCACATCGTAAAAGATATAATCAGGAAGAATGTGATTCAAGAATGGTAAAACGGTCAAGGTGGCAGAACATGTTTCCTAAACACGGGTATTTTGATTCGTGTATTGGGTACAATACCCAACTACAAGAGAATCAACCCGACTATCCTATGGCTCTGATACCAAAAGAACCATGTCACGCCCCGCTTCCCAGAGTACGCTAGATTGGGCACGTGACATAGCCAACCATGCTACCTGTGGGTAGGAAGTATCCATCCACAGTCACATTACGGCTGTACAGATATCAAGAACAAGATAAAACTATCTAAAACATGTCCATAATCCAGAATAACAGGCGTCAATAATAAATAAATAAATGCGGAAGCAAATGATCCAATACAAATAACTGAAAAGTGTGTCCCATAACGCGGGCTCACATCAGGAAATGAATGCAGGAAATAAAACTAACTACTACTGAACTCACAGCTCAGCCTGCTGGCTGAAGTACTCCTGCTCGAACTGCAACAGCGGTACGGAATCTGGGCCATGCAAAACCCAGACGTCAGCGCGTCATGTCATCAAGTAATATAATATGAACAGTGTAGCAGGCAATGTAATATAAACATGAATACAACAAGAATAGCAATAATATGAATCAAAGCAGTGCAGGGTATTGTGCAGTGGGAAAACTAAACTGTTCTATCAGGTTTTCTGTTCTAAAGTCTTTGAAATCAATTTGAGTAATCCTCCATGTAACTCAAAGGATATGTCCCGTTACCTCCCGGGACCACGGATCAGGAATATGTGAACCAATAGTGGTTCTGTCCCGTTACCCCCCGGGACCACGGATTAGGAAAATGTAAGAGTCACGAATGGCTCTGTTTCGTTACCTCCTAGGAACACGGATCAAGTAATACCCTTTTAAGTTACACTTTAGTTTACACTTTTGATTTTCCCATACCCCCAAGCTATGTATGTCGAGTCAGGTATTCAGTAATCAAGAACTAATGCCAACACAGGATCAGGTAAAAGCGGGTTTGTCTGGATAGACAACAGGAACGGCCCATGAGGACTACATGTCAGGTCTGTTGGCATTAGACACAAGATCAGGTAACGGGTCGAGTCATGGTACATCAGGTCAAGTCAACAGTATACGGTACCATGTCAGGTATATCAATATATACATGTGTAGCAATATCAGGTCAAGATGTAAACAATATCGTGGGTGTGCTCACAATCAGATATATAATCGAACATGGGTATTAACAACATGAGATAAGCAATGAATTACACAATAATCAGTTTCATTCAAATTACAAGAGTGCAGTAAAACGATATAGCCGTTTAGTCATGTTAACAGGTTTAAGCATCCTTAGCGGTGCAATAATTTATGTAACGGTTCAATACAGTTATTTCAGGTTAAATGCATGCGAGTGTCCGAATGTAACAAAACTACAGGGATAAATGCTACCAGCTGTTTTAACAGTAAAATGTGATTGAACAGGTAGATATGATTATTAGGTTCAATTTGCAAACTGTAGGTTCCATGTTTAACAGTAAAATGATATAATGCAATATTGTAACCGAAATGGGAAACGATTATACCAAGTTAAGTTTTACAGGTTTAGGGTGTCAATACATATATGTAAATATTGTATAGCATGTAGCAAGGGGTACTTGTCTCGATGGATCGCGAACCGGGAAAAACGGAACGTAAAATGTCGGCGGGGAAACTCGCGACGGGCGCACGGTTCACGGAATGAACCCAAACGAGGAACAGTGGAACCACACGGGTCAGGGTACCTCGCTGAAACGTCGGGACGTGTCGCCGGCACGGCCGGATTCCGGTGAACTACAGATAACAAGCATTCAAGAATGGAGAAAATGAGGAATGAAGAAGAAGGAAGAAGAATGAGAAGAAAGAAGAAGAAGAAGGCTTACCGTGCTAGTGCTCTGCGTTTGCAGAGGGGGTGGTGATGTCGACGGCAAGGGATCGGAGCTCCGGCGAAGAGGTTTGTTTGAAAGAGTTTGGGGGTTGGCTCGGGTAGGGATTGTTGGTATCGAGATCTGCAGTGGTGTCGGGGAAGAAGCAGGAGAGGGATGAGAGGACGACAGCGACGAGGTAAGGTTGACGAGGTGGTGGGTGATCGGCGATGAGGGTGTAGGTTAAGGTCGAGGTCGATGGGTTGCCGAGGGTGGCATGGATCTCGTCGGGGAAAGAAGTAGAGGGAGAGGAGGTGGCTAAGAGAGCGACGAGACGAGGGTGAGGTCGGGTGGTGGCGACGGAGAGTCGTCGGAGATGAGGGTTCTTGGGTTGCAGGTGCTCGAGGTCAAGGGTTCTCGGGGATAGAAAGGAAAGAGGAGGAAGCGGAGGAAGTTGTGATGAAGGTGATGGGGTGGTGGTGACGAGGTCGTGGGCGTCGGGGTTGCAGCGGCGGGGGCGAGGCGCGGCTAGGGTTGCATTGGTTTGGGTTTCTGCTGAAGGGAAAAGTACGTGGAGAAGAGAGAGATATAGGGGAGAGAGAGAGAGAGTAAATATGGGGAGGGGGGAGAGAGAGAGAGAGAAAATATGGGGAGAGAGAGAGGGATACGGGAGAGGGGGGGGGGAGAGAGAGAGAGAGACCCACGGGGTAAAGAGAAGGAGGGGATTGGTTGGAAGGATTACTTTTGTTTAGGAATATATTACTAAAGATTTATTAGATTTTAAGGAACAGTGATATAATATAAGGTTTAAGGAAATATGCGACGATTAAAATATATTAAAATTTGGGATTTTGGCGCCAAATAAAACATTTCCAAATCGCGCCCGGGTTGGGTCCAAAAATTTGAAATTTAAATAATAGGATTTTAAGCGGAATCCAAACTTTAAAATTAAGTGTCTTATGATTAAAAAGCATACCCCCAAAACGGACACATGTACGCGCGCGTAGCCGTCCAAACTCGCCCGTTTCACCGAACGGGACGAGAACACGATGCACGGACGCTACCACAGGGTTAGGGGTGTCAAGTAGGCCAAGATGAATATTTTTAATTTTATTTTAGATGCCAAAATTGTTATAAGCAGAAATTAATTTGCCAGGTAAAATTTTACAATAAATAACAATCAAGCAAGATAAGTGAAATGAGTACCACACTACGCTCAAACAGTAACTGAAATTAGTAGCACTGGGCTTGGGTGTTACAGTCTATTTGCACGAAGTGTTCCAGCTGCAACTGCAACTGCAACTCACGTTCCGCCTCGTCTTGAGGCATAGCTTACGGGCCCCATGCAGCCTCCCTATTCTCAATGCCGATAGAGCAGGTGATATAGGCTACCACCGGTTTGTTCTTCGGGACCATGCTCCCACCTGTGAACATTAATATCCCGCTGCCGTAAGAAGTGCAAAAGAAGTTGGTCTTTGATCGGCTTACTACTACCACGGCCCCTCTCAACGGGTCGTCCGATGTCAAGCCAACAGCGTCAGTCTTCGACAGGCTGAGCCTGAACTCCAATGGGCCTGTCAAGAAGCCCACGATAACTGAAGCGGCCATCCCAAAGCGGATAGCCATTCTTGCTCTCAAGGTCACTAAAGAAGCTTCTCCCGTCAAAGGATCAGTCTTTACGAAGCTAGCCACTCCGGCTCCCGTTCCCGCTCAAAGGTCTGTCTTTGACAGATTGGATACTGCTGCTCAACGGACGTCGGTCTTCAAGAGGCTGGTACCATCAGCGTTTCACCAGAACAGGGGGCACGACGAAGCCATCCCCATAGCCGTACCAACGCTATCTACGCGACATGCTCGCCGTCGTCACTGGCGCCGAGTATGGAAGGCTGGGGGTAGCTCTCCATCTGGATTTACTCCACCAGCTCCAACGGTGGAGATCGATGCTGCTGTTACAACCGAGAACAACTTTGAATTGCTGAACAAGGTGCGCAGGAACTCTCCTACCGCCGTACTGAAAAGTTCTCCTCCACCCATGGAGAATGTTACAAAAACAAAACCGGAGCGGTCCCCTCAGCGGCTGTCCTCCAAAATTTACAAAGTCTGGCGACAGGTTCAGGACTCAGTAATTGATCAAGATTACTTTCGCCGACAGAAAAAGGTGAAGGTTCAGCAGGAAGAGAACGTCCTGTCAAGCCACGAAAGACGACAGCTACTTAGGTACCCGCTACAATGGCCCCCACGACTTCAACTGCTCAAAAGAGGAGGAGGCCAGAGAAAGCCCCTGTGACTACGGCAGACCACTAAGACGCTGAGCCTAAACGCCCCAAGTCTGGGGGCATAATGGTGCATACTGTTTATATGGCTTCCGGAAAAGAGGAAAGCCGCGCTTCGACGGGTCACCGACCGCTCACCCGATCCGTGACAAAAAGCCCAGGAGCAGCAACAGAAGCTTCGGGAAATGCTAACGCAAATGGTTGCACTTACCGGGCCAAAAGAAAGCCCGGAGGCGTCATCAGAGAAGCGTCATGAACAAGAAACCGATGCTGACCTCCTCCGCAGAGTCCTCGAAAAGAAAGACAGAGAAGTTGCAGAACAAGCGGCTAATATAAAACGAATGGCGATTCTCTTCTAAGATATGGTCGGGATGATGTTATAACCAGAACCTCCAGCTGAAGACCCTCCTATCATCATTGAAGACGACAGAGGGGAGACATCGAACCCTCCTCCGGCTCTTTCAGCAGCCAAAGAGGAAACCATTTCCAAGGCCGCTCTGGACGACTACATTGCTCAGCAAATACGAGCTCACCAGGCGAATGAAGTAGCCGGCCAGGTTGTTAAAACTGGGCGACCATATCCAGGCTGGTATGACCAAATAAAGTACCCGCCGGGATATACGATCCCTAAATTTCATGTATACAAGGGGACGGGCAATCCCCACCAGCATGTTGCACAGTTCAGGGCTCTATGTGGCAACACCGGAGGTGATGATAAATTGCTACTTCGCCAATTCGTCGGCAGCTTGTCGGAGACGGCATTCGAGTGGTATTCTGAACTTCCAAACGACTCCGTCAAGACTTTCGCAGAAATGGAGCTATTATTCACCCAGCGATTCGCGAGTGCTAGTGAACGTACCCCAATAACGACATTGATCAATGCCAGGGTGAAGCCAGGTGAAACGTGGGTTCAATATGCAATACGATGGCGGAATCTGTGGTCGAAATGCGAACAACGCATCGAAGAAGCACCGGCGATGGGCATGTTCATGGGCACTTTGGACCCTCATGCAACCATTTCCCAATTCATGATGTTCTTCAAGCCGACCACGTTCTAAGGCTTGATCGACAAACTGGCCTAAATGGACCAGATGGGTCATAGACCGTCTCCTCCAAAACCGGAGCCGCAGAACGAGAAGGGAAAGGGGAAAGCGACCGTCGTCGCTAATGCTCAACAGCAGCCCAGTGATCTAAGACCAGTTGATCGCCAAAATAATAGAACTCGATCTCTCGAAGATAAAATGAGACGCCCTTACTCGTTCCCTCGAGACAAGACAAAGAGGTTATGCAAACTTGCACTGCGCAACAGGCTCATCACTCTGCCGGAGCCAAGACGCCCAGCGCAACTAGGCGACATTAGCAATCCTAACTATTGCCCTTATCACCGAATGTTGGGCCATCCGATCGAGGGTTGTTATATCTTCAAAACCTGGATAGAAGATCAGTACCAGTAGGGCAAATTCGTATTATCCGAGAATTGGAAGGTGAACCCGCCTCAGCCGCACGCTCTCAAGAAGACGGATACATCGGGGGCATTGTGTTCTTTCGTAGAAGAAGCTCCATGGGAGGTCGCTCTTTCAGCCAAAACTAAAAGAATGCTGAAGGATCTCCACACATGCCCGGCAATCAAGTGGAAGAATCCACTGGAACCTAAGATCATCGAGGGAATGCTGAAACCGCGCTCGACTCCAAAGATTGGTAGTGATAGCCAAAGCGCTTACACCCAGCCGTCAAAGTCTTCGAAGAAAAAGAAGAAGACCTAAAAGCCCATGAAGCCTAGTGACAAGTGCACGGGCCTGCAAAAATAGATTGACGTGTTGGAAGAATATAATCAAAAAGCGCGGACTCCAGTCACACTCCAAGAATTTCTCAGCCATGTCCTTGAGGACGGAGATGATGACAATGGAGAAGACTCGTCGGATGAATCTGAAGGTTATGTAGAAAGCTGCCATGTGATCTCTCACTCGTCAATAGACGATGAAGAAGCTCCTTACACAAAGAAACTGGGGGCAAATCCTAGACCGGAACTTCTAGGGCCATCAGACGAAACGATTGATGCATTCCTGAACGAAGCTCTTCTTAAAAGCAAAGCAGGTCGAGAGCGTGAAATGGCCATATTTGAAAAAGCCAAACGCCGACAACTGAACGAAGGAGTTGAAACACTTCCGCTAGATCAAAGTACATCCGTCACAAATAAAAACAGGTTCAAGACGAGGAAAAGGTTCTCTAAAGCCATATCGATGGGAATGAAGCTGCCACCCTTCGAAGGAAACATTCTTGGTGAAGCGGAAACACATCCTAGCTACTGTTTATATCATCGAAAGATTGCGCACCCCACCGAGGAGTGCAACGCTTTTAAAGGATGGTGGCAGGGATATGTTGCTCACCGGCAACATTTCAAGCGGATGAAACGCAAAGCTCGTCGGGAGCAAAGAAATACGACCGAGGAGCACAAATAAACTGCCGGCAACTGCCACATGGTTGACTATGGGGGATCGCAAGTTCTCACATTTGGGAGCGATTCTGATGAAGAAATAGCTCTTGGCCCTCTCTTCAAAGAATCCACCTTGGGAAAAGAGGAAGAACCGAAGAACTGCGAGAACATTCAGCTGCGTAATCGCACGCTGCCCGAAAAGAATCTTGGGCCCTCGAACATTGGGTCAAATAGAAAAGATAAGGGAAAAGAAAAAGTCCCTGAGGATATGATCCTTGATGACCAAGCCATCAAAGAGCTGACAGCCAAGGACCCGCTAAAGAAAAGTAAGGTGGATTACAACTTTCTGGCACACTTGAGAAAGCTACCTTCGCAGTTAAGCATTCTCGACGCCCTCCTGTTATCCAAAGAAGCAAGAGATTCTTTGATCAAGGCATTACAAGAGCCCGAGCAATTCCAACCTTTCCTCGCCGAAGAAAAGTTGAAGGACGAGCTGGAAGAAATACATACAGCCGATATCACCTTCGGCGATGAAGATCTCCTCCTTGGGACATGCGAGCACAACCGTCCCCTATATATCCGGATACTGTCATGACATCAAGATAGGTAAAATCCTGGTCGACAACGGGTCCTCCGTCAACTTCCTTAACGTAAGGGTGCTAAAGGAAATCTGCATGAGCGTTCAACACCTCGCTCGCGACAAAATCACCATATCTGTGTTCGACTTTCAGTCATCATGGACGCTTGGGTCTGTGATATTGACACTACGCTTTGGGCTACTTGTCACGGACATTAAGTTTCACGTCATTGACGCCAAGACATGCTACAATGTTTTGCTCGGCCGGCCCTGGTTACACAAGTACAATATCATCCCTTCTACACAACATCAGTGTATGAAGTATTTCAAGGATGGTCTCGAGTATACCGTAACAGGAGAGCTGAACCCATTCTCCGTGAACGAAGTCCGAAAGTACGAAGATGCAAAATACTTCTTACTAGATTTCGAAGATACAGAAAGATATCGCAAATCGGAGGACAAGAACAAAGCTATCACCACTATTCCAGTATTCGGGAGTGATACTGAGGAGGAGGAAGAAATAGTTTATTCAGGTCCGCCCCAGTGCAGCAAGCCGGGACCGTCCACTCCTATGTTGATCTTCGGCAGCGATTCGGAAGATGAGGTCAATACCATATTCTCTGCTCAACCATCAATACAAACCTTCGCTGATGAAGATCAAAGTTTGCAAGTTGCCATGGTTCTGCCCTAGATCATAAAGAACTAGATGCGCTAGATACCTACAGTGTGGAAGAACTGCAGACATTCTACGTCCCTCCCATGCGAAAAGGTGAAAAGGCGATCCTATTCTACTGATCCGGGGAAACCAAAGTGGAGAAAGAAATATGGCATGGCGCGGATTCTACACTTGATAGGCTCCAGCCCATCCGTTTGCCCAGATATTATACAGACGGACTAAAGAGACTCTTCAGACGCCAAGGTGTATCCCTTAAGCAAACTGCGCGACAAGCACGGTTCTATAACAGGATCTGTTAGTGTATATGCCCTAGAGGCCATTACTGTATCATACTGGTTTGTATATTACTTAATGGATGCTTGGGATATTCACCTTGTATATACAATCTTGCTCAAAATAGTAGTATGCTACTTGGTTTGTTTCTACTTCAATGTGTACTTGTGTTTATTTCAGTATATCACTTATACGCATTAGTGGAGCCCTTAGGATCTTTGCTTGATTACCAGCGTTGTGATGGCAGTCACACTAGTGGGGGCTGGGTAATCTATAAGCACATCCTTATTCAGGTCCCTGGTCGCAGGACTATCGAGACAGGGCATCGATACTCCGGAGTAGACCAGCGCATGCGCTTCTCATCCCAGTGTGGGAGACGGTCTGTCCCACAGCCGTCAGTACGTCGTACTTGAGATAGTATGCGGGTGCTCGTTAGGTTACGGGTACACTGGAAAGGACTCGTCGGGAACTGACTAGTTGGTATTATACCTATCGTCAGTTATCAGTTCCCAGGTGACATGAGTACAGCTTAGTCCGCTGACTTGACACTGTCACTTCGCCTCGGGTGTGTTCCCACTGTACTTTGATCACTACCCTACCACGGCTCAAAGGAGTCGTGCAAACAGGTGGTGGTTGGGTGCAGTCCCGAAGCACTTGGAGGCAGTGACGGTTAGACAGGATTCGTCTCTCCCGGTATTGGGGGTTGACATCGCGCTGTGTCTAGGAGAGCCATTACACGAGTAGTCCCTGGCCAGGGCAAACGAGATATACTGGTAGGTTTCCAGTGTTATCTCAGGGTGTATTGGGCTTCACTCCGGCACGACTTGTACCGCTATTGGGGGACTGACGTTTACCGCCCCCTAGGCCCGCCATGCGATGTATCAGACGAACAGACCGGACTGTACGGAGAATGTCACACTCAGGCTCAGTAGGAGTTCAGATGGGTTTCGCCTCGTCGGTCTTCTTGTCGGCATTACCTGGGGACCGTTACGCACAGCTAGTGCCGCTTGCGGTCTGTGGTTAAACCCACTGCCAGCGTAGTGTCGAGTCTTTAGAGTCCCACACAGAAAGCTTTTCGCCTTTAGGCAAAAGAGTAGAGGTCGCATGGTATTGCGACAGGTCGCATGGTTTTGCGACAGGGTTCGGTCACATCCGTGCACTTGTGCACGTACAGTGTCCGGACAGTTTACACTAGCGGGCTTTGGTTTAAGCCAGATCCTAGTGTACCTTATGGGATTGGATTTATCCAGTTTGCATTCGTGTTCCTCGGAACGCGGATGCGGGTGTGTATGCACAGTTGACAGGGAGGCACAGACAGCGGATTCTCATTAGGGTTGTTGACAGTTGACCGTTGACTTTTTGACTTTTTGCTCAACCCTAATGAGAATATGATATGTGATTAACTATTATATTAATTAAGTATTATGGTGATATGGTTGTTGACTTGTTGACTTTTGTTGACTTGTTGACTTTGTTGACTTGTTGACTTTTGTTGACTTGTTGACCGGTTGACTAGGCTTGACTAGTTGACCATCATGATAACCATGGTTATCATTTCATGCCAAAGACTTTTTCTTGCTTGCTCATTTGAGTAAAATGAGTGCATGACATGATAAGGTTATGGTTGCTTCTAACCATCACATAAGACTTTTTTGATATGATGAGTTATGATCACTTTGGATTATGAGAGGGTGAAAGACAAAAGAGTTGCTCATTTTTTCTTGCTCATTCTCTCTCTTGTTCTTGAGCTCTCCTCTTGCTCTCACCCTCGACCTCTTGCTCCCTCACTTGATCTATGGTTCTCTTGTCTCATGAGTTGAGAATCAAGAACCATAGATAAAATCCCATTCTAAATCATCTCTACTCATTCTAGTTCACTAGGTTTAGCAAACCAAGTGAACTAGTTTCTTCAAAGAACGAAGAAGGAGCTAAAGGTTGGAGCTTTCAAGTGGATCTATCTTCGGCGTACGGAGACAACGAGAAGGAGCCATCGAACCACCATCGGAGCTTGAAGAGAAGGAGTTCAAGTTTAGGTATAACCATCTTCATCCGAGTAGCTAAATATCTTTAGCTTAGTATGCTAGTTTTAGTTTAGGTAAAGATCCCGACCTAGCTTAGTCCATGTTGCCTCTTGCGTTAAAATTTTGATTTTATACCGTTTCCGCCTCCCCGTAAGAACCGGGGGTCGCAACGTGGACTTACACTGGTATCAGAGCCTAACTAAACTTAAACTAGCTTGGTAGTGAAGTGTAATGAAGTTCGGAACCGGAAAAATCCAAAAACCAAACTTTTACAAAAACTGAGTTTCTGTTGAATTTTTTTTGGCTCAAAATGAAAAACTTTATACTTGTAAATTCGGCTCAGGGTTTTGTGTGAACACCCAAGAAAAACGATACAGTAATTCGTCGAAACCGCCGCCCTTCCGCCGCGCGAGCTAGGCAGCCGCCGCGGAACCGCCGCGCTTTGTCGTCTTCTGTGCATCGTTTTTCGTGCAGTGTGTGTCTGTGTTGGTTTTGGGATTTTTGGAATATATTATATGTGCCCAGATTTTCCAGAAAAGAAATTTCCTTTTGGGGTCCTATAATTCCGTATTTTTTCCGAACTTCACTGCACTTTGACTTTGATGGTTATATCTGTGATGTTTGCATGTATTGAACGTCGGCTAATCGCTATAAGTCGATTGGTCGGGGTTATACATGATCTGTAATGTGCTGGAATGTGTATATAAATATGTTGGATTGTCGCGGGTGAATAGCCGGGGGGTTGTGAGACGAGAGTTTTCTTTTCTTGCAATTCATGTAAATTTGTAAATTGATGTAATAATTATTTGTATGGCCGCACAACCGGGAAGGGGTTGTAGCCGTCATTGTATAATTTCTTTTTACTGTTTTTGCTCCTAGGATAGACCCATGGAGGGGTGCACAAACTACCGGGTATGCCGAAGTGTCGAGTGGCCTACTCATGGAGATGAGGGAGGTTGCTACGCTTCGGGTACTTGGCGGGTAGTTTGCCGCACCCGTAGGGGTCTTGGATGGGGTTTTGGCTATTCACCGCGACCGTGTTATCTGTTTTTGTTACAGGCTCGTACAAATTACAGATTGCTAGTATATCCAATGTATTTATCTGTGATCTGAAATGTTTATCATTGCAGTATATCTATATATGATATTATTTAGGCGTTGCTTATGTTTTATAGACGCGCTAGCCCAGCCCCCGCTCTGTCGTTAGTTAAGTAACCTAACGGGTAATGACGGGGCCCCGTGGCGAATGCGAATGGCATAAGCGTACGTCATATTTTGGTTGTTTTCTGCAATGGTAGGATTAAATGATGGGACGCATTAAAAGAACTAATGCAAGAATATCACGCATTAAAAGAACTAATGCAAGATAATAAACCAAGTTAAAGTCGTTGGAACACTTTTGAAAAACCACTCGGTTCTTTTCAAAACAACTTTTAAATACGGAGCTTGAGCCACTCCTTTTAAAAGCTATCTCGTTCCATCGACCAAATCAAGTTCACTACGTTCACGGTTTTGCCAAAACCATCCGTAGCCCTCCGTCGTTTCACATGAATAGTCAATAGTATTCAAGCTGTGTTTGTTGGCCAAAGTCAAGGCACAGTGATTGGTAGCTATTGGGTATTCATGTGCAGCATAGATAGATGCGTTGGTTTGGAACAGTCGTACTGCCTTGTTGGCCAAAGTCAAGGGTAGGTGCGGGTGGATTCAAATTAACCTGGAGAACGACGGGCAGAACTTGACATGTGACTTATGATTTGTTGGCCAAAGTCAAGGTCATAAGAGCATGGGGCAAAAATCCACATCGGGAGTTTCATAAGTACTGAAACTTGCTAGATTTGCATACCATTTGGAGTGTGATGATTCTGGTAGGATTCCTTCAGTTTCGTCACGCGATGATATTTGGATCCCGATCCTACTGTGAGTATATGCTACTCCTCGGGAAATTTCTCACTTAACGATCAATGCTATAAACCTAGTAGGTGCCTAGAAAGGTGTTAGCGGGGCTACGCCCCCAGGGAAAAGAGGTTCTCTAATTAAGGAACTTCGCGAAAGCGTTGGAAAACCTCTCTCGAAGTATCGACACCGGCCTGGCTGAACGGTTAAGCAAGTATTGTACGGTGGGATTGATCCTGACTAATTCTTCCTTTATGGTTTGAGGAGGGATTCGAGAAACAGTGGGAGCCATCCTGTTTAGACAAACTAAAAACCACTCTAAACTTGCAAGAGCATCATGCTGAGTGTTTCTTCTTCTCTCTCCTAATTGCAGCGACCAATCAACATGACTGGACTTAAGTTACTCCTAGATAAAAACAAACTGACAGGGCCAAACTACAAAGATTGGCTCAAGAATGTCAAGATAGCAATCACTTATGACAAGCTGGGGTATCTTCTTACCACCAAAGCTCCTCCTGTCCCTGGTCCAACTTCCAGCGTCGCGGATAAGGAAATCCGCAAGACTTGGGAGATTGATAGCGCGAAGGCCAAGTGCCTCCTGCTTGCCTCGATGGACAACGAACATCAGAGGAGGCATGAGAATATGGACATGGAGTCCATATTGCTCCATATAAAAGAACTGTATGGAGAGCAATCACGTATCGCAAGATACGAAGCGTCGAAAAAGTTATTTTCGACAAGAATGGCCGTCGGATCATCAGTAGCCGAGCACGTGCTAAAGATGATCGGCTTCATTGAGGAGCTCGCTGACCTAGGGATCACATTGGAGAGTGAGCTATATACGGATATAGTTCTCCAGTCCCTTCCTTCCACTTACGCCCAGTTTATACTGAACTTCAACTTACAAGAAAAAGAGGTTGAACTTTCAGAGCTCCTCAACATGCTGAGGAGCGCAGAGGGCACCCTACAGAAAGGTAGGGATACATCCACTTTGTTTGTAGGAGGATCATCTTCTTCTAGGTCCAAGGCGAAAGCCAAGGGAAAGAAGAAGAAGGCCCCCGCCAAACCAAGGGGCGGTGTTAGTAAAGTGGATACGAAGGGAAAAGGTAAAGCAACAAAGATAGCGAGGAAGCTTGTGGATAAGGAAGAATGCTTCTATTGTCATAAGAAAGGACACTGGAAGAATGATTGCAGGGCCTGGAAGGCCAGAACACAGGAATTGAAGCAGGTTGCAGCTTCAGCTTCAGGTGTGTATGTTATTGAAAATTGTCTTTCAATATACTCTACTTCCTGGGTATTGGATACCGGATCAGGATCTCATATCTGTAATTCTTTGCAGGCGTTGAGAAACCGTAGGGTTTTGAAGGCAGGTGACATGACCCTCAAAGTTGCAAACGGAGCTAGCATGGATGCTAAAGCCGTGGGGGACTATCACCTGGGAATGTCAGATGGACATGTTTTGGTTTTGCGTAATTGCTTTTTTGTACCCAACGCAACTTGTAATATCATTTCTGTATCTTTAGTTTCTAAAGAAGGTTATGAATTTGCGTTTGTAAGTAATGTTGTAAACATTCACCTTAATCAAGTATTGATTGGGTCAGGCACTCTGAGTAATGGTATATACGTGTTAAACCAACCACAGATTTTTAATGTCCAGAATACACACAAAAGAAAGTCTCCAGAAATAAATCAGACTTTCTTATGGCATTGTAGATTGGGTCACATCAATGAGAGAAGGTTGACGAAGTTACATACAGAAGGGTATTTGAATGCGTTCGAATATCAGTCGTATGCCACTTGTCAATCCTGTCTCAAGGGAAAGATGACAAAGACTCCGTTTACTGGACATGGAGTAAGAGCGAGCGAGCTCTTGGGACTCGTACACAGTGACGTGTGCGGTCCAATGTCTACACATGCCCGAAGCGGACATTCTTACTTCATTACTTTTACGGATGACTTCTCAAGGTACGGTTATGTCTTCTTAATGAAACATAAGTCCGAGGCCTTTGGAAAATTCCAGGAGTATAAGAATGAAGTAGAGAAACAGACCGGCAAAAGTATTAAGATTCTAAGATCGGATCGAGGTGGAGAATACTTAAGTGCCGAATTCCTGAATTACTTAAAAGAGAATGGTATTCTCTCTCAGCTTACTCCTCCATACACTCCGCAACATAACGGTGTATCGGAGAGACGGAACCGCACCCTATTGGATATGGTGCGGTCCATGATGGGTAATGCTGAGTTACCGCGATCATTCTGGGGGTATGCGCTAGAATCAGCAGCGTACCTTTTGAACCGAGTTCCGACTAAGACTGTGCCTTCCACACCATATGAAATGTGGTGTGGGAAGAGACCCTATCTTAAGCACATTAAGACATGGGGATGTCCGGCTTTTGTCAAAAAGCAGCATGCGGACAAGCTCAAGGCACGCTCAGTACAGTGCAAGTTTGTGGGGTATCCAAAGAACTCAAAAGGATATTTCTTCTACTGTGAAGAGGAACAAAAAGTTCTTGTTTCTCGTCATGCCTACTTCTTGGAAACTGAGTTTTTGGAAAACCAGATAAGTGGGAGCACAGTAGAACTGGAAGAAATTCCAGAACCACGGACTGTTACTGAAAGTTTAGTGGAACTAGAAGGTTCGGAAGAACAGGACATTCCTACGCCGCTCCGCAGAAGTAGTAGGCAGTCTCATCCGCCCGAGAGATACTACGGTTTTCTCATAGACGGGGATAGAGAGGATTGCATCATAGATTATGATGAGCCTACTAGCTTCCAGCAGGCCGTTTAGAGCGTTGACTCAGTGAAATAGCTGGATGCAATGCGGACCGAAATGGAGTCCATGTACACCAACAAGGTATGGACGTTGGACATTGCTCCAGACGGGGTAAAACCCGTAGGATGCAAGTGGATCTTCAAAAGGAAGATTGGTGTAGATGGACAGGTTGAGACCTATAAAGCTAGGCTGGTAGCAAAGGGTTTTCGTCAAAGACCTGGCTTGGACTACGACGAAACCTTTTCTCCAGTAGCCATGCTGAAATCCATTCGGATCCTTCTTGCCATTGCTGCCTTCCACGATTATGAGATCTGGCAAATGGACGTAAAGACAGCTTTTCTAAATGGAAATTTAGAGGAGTGTGTCTATATGGACCAGCCGGAGGGTTTCATTCAGAGTGGGAGCAGCGGAAAGGTGTGCAAGTTGCTTAAGTCCATCTATGGACTAAAGCAGGCGTCGCGGAGTTGGAACATCTGCTTTGATGAGACGGTCAAGGAATTTGGCTTTATCAAAAATCCAGATGAACCATGTATCTATAGTAGATTTGTAGCGAGAACTGTAGTATTCCTCGTTTTATACGTGGATGACATTCTCTTAATAGGAAATGACATTCCTATGCTACAATCTGTCAAGGGGTTCTTGTCACACAGGTTCTCCATGAAAGACCTGGGTGATGCCTCATACATTCTGGGTATCCGGATCTACCGTGACAGATCCAAGAGGATATTAGGACTTTCACAGTCCAGGTACATCGACACCATACTGAAGAGGTTCAGTATGGAAGATTCCAAGCGCGGTAACCTACCGGCTTGTCACGGGATCACCCTCTCTAAAGAGATGTCTCCCAAGACTGATTTGGAGAGGGATCGCATGTCTATTATACCCTACGCTTCTGCGGTAGGCTCTATAATGTATGCGATGTTGTGTACCAGACCGGATGTAGCTTATGCACTGAGTGTGGTAAGCCGGTATCAGTCTAACCCAGGGGAGAAACACTGGATAGCGGTAAAGAACATTCTCAAGTACCTGAGAAGGACTAAGGAGATGTTCTTGGTGTATGGCGGAAAAGACCTCCAGATCGAGGCCTTTGCTGACTCCAGCTTCCAGAGTGACAAGGATGATTCCAAGTCCATGTCGGGTTTTGTCTTTACCCTCAATGGAGGGGCGGTGTGTTGGAAGAGTTCCAAACAGGAAACCGTTGCAGACTCGACGATGGAAGCGGAATATATCGCTGCATCTGATGCCGCAAAAGAAGCTGTCTGGATGAGGAAGTTCTTGAAAGAACTTCAGGTGGTTCCGTCCATTGTTGATCCAATACCTCTGTATTGCGACAACAACGGGGCTATAGCTTTAGCGAAGGAACCCAGGTCCCATCAGAGATCCAGGCACATCTTAAGGCGGTATCACCTGATCAGGGAGATCGTAGATCGCCAGGAGATCGAGGTTCGGAGAGTCGCTTCAGAAGATAACACTGCTGATCCATTCACCAAGGCCCTGCCCCAGACTCAGTTCGAGCGGCTGATCGAGATGATAGGTCTTTGATACGCCAGTACATGGCCTTAGTGCAAGTGGGAGATTGTTAGTGTATATGCCCTAGAGGCCATTACTGTATCATACTGGTTTGTATATTACTTAATGGATGCTTGGGATATTCACCTTGTATATACAATCTTGCTCAAAATAGTAGTATGCTACTTGGTTTGTTTCTACTTCAATGTGTACTTGTGTTTATTTCAGTATATCACTTATACGCATTAGTGGAGCCCTTAGGATCTTTGCTTGATTACCAGCGTTGTGATGGCAGTCACACTAGTGGGGGCTGGGTAATCTACAAGCACATCCTTATTCAGGTCCCTGGTCGCAGGACTATCGAGACAGGGCATCGATACTCCGGAGTAGACCAGCGCATGCGCTTCTCATCCCAGTGTGGGAGACGGTCTGTCCCACAGCCGTCAGTACGTCGTACTTGAGATAGTATGCGGGTGCTCGTTAGGTTACGGGTACACTGGACAGGACTCGTCGGGAACTGACTAGTTGGTATTATACCTATCGTCAGTTATCAGTTCCCAGGTGACATGAGTACAGCTTAGTCCGCTGACTTGACACTGTCACTTCGCCTCGGGTGTGTTCCCACTGTACTTTGATCACTACCCTACCACGGCTCAAAGGAGTCATGCAAACAGGTGGTGGTTGGGTGCAGTCCCGAAGCACTTGGAGGCAGTGACGGTTAGACAGGATTCGTCTCTCCCGGTATTGGGGGTTGACATCGCGCTGTGTCTAGGAGAGCCATTACACGAGTAGTCCCTGGCCAGGGCAAACGAGATATACTGGTAGGTTTCCAGTGTTATCTCAGGGTGTATTGGGCTTCACTCCGGCACGACTTGTACCGCTATTGGGGGACTGACGTTTACCGCCCCCTAGGCCCGCCATGCGATGTATCAGACGAACAGACCGGACTGTACGGAGAATGTCACACTCAGGCTCAGTAGGAGTTCAGATGGGTTTCGCCTCGTCGGTCTTCTTGTCGGCATTACCTGGGGACCGTTACGCACAGCTAGTGCCGCTTGCGGTCTGTGGTTAAACCCACTGCCAGCGTAGTGTCGAGTCTTTAGAGTCCCACACAGAAAGCTTTTCGCCTTTAGGCAAAAGAGTAGAGGTCGCATGGTATTGCGACAGGTCGCATGGTTTTGCGACAGGGTTCGGTCACATCCGTGCACTTGTGCACGTACAGTGTCCGGACAGTTTACACTAGCGGGCTTTGGTTTAAGCCAGATCCTAGTGTACCTTATGGGATTGGATTTATCCAGTTTGCATTCGTGTTCCTCGGAACGCGGATGCGGGTGTGTATGCACAGTTGACAGGGAGGCACAGACAGCGGATTCTCATTAGGGTTGTTGACAGTTGACCGTTGACTTTTTGACTTTTTGCTCAACCCTAATGAGAATATGATATGTGATTAACTATTATATTAATTAAGTATTATGGTGATATGGTTGTTGACTTGTTGACTTTTGTTGACTTGTTGACTTTTGTTGACTTGTTGACCGGTTGACTAGGCTTGACTAGTTGACCATCATGATAACCATGGTTATCATTTCATGCCAAAGACTTTTTCTTGCTTGCTCATTTGAGTAAAATGAGTGCATGACATGATAAGGTTATGGTTGCTTCTAACCATCACATAAGACTTTTTTGATATGATGAGTTATGATCACTTTGGATTATGAGAGGGTGAAAGACAAAAGAGTTGCTCATTCTTTCTTGCTCATTCTCTCTCTTGTTCTTGAGCTCTCCTCTTGCTCTCACCCTCAACCTCTTGCTCCCTCACTTGATCTATGGTTCTCTTGTCTCATGAGTTGAGAATCAAGAACCATAGATAAAATCCCATTCTAAATCATCTCTACTCATTCTAGTTCACTAGGTTTAGCAAACCAAGTGAACTAGTTTCTTCAAAGAACGAAGAAGGAGCTAAAGGTTGGAGCTTTCAAGTGGATCTATCTTCGGCGTACGGAGACAACGAGAAGGAGCCATCGAACCACCATCGGAGCTTGAAGAGAAGGAGTTCAAGTTTAGGTATAACCATCTTCATCCGAGTAGCTAAATATCTTTAGCTTAGTATGCTAGTTTTAGTTTAGGTAAAGATCCCGACCTAGCTTAGTCCATGTTGCCTCTTGCGTTAAAATTTTGATTTTATACCGTTTCCGCCTCCCCGTAAGAACCGGGGGTCGCAACGTGGACTTACAGGATCTGGAACGTTCCCGGAACTCAACGAAAGTTGCCCAACGGGAGAATGGAAACGACCGGGCTTGGGTATATTCAATCCAAGAAATGGGAGCTACTCCGTGACTGCTACGTCATACATGACTTCGATGAAGAAGGAGATGCTCTATGGGAAGATGCTAACCCTGAACCAGCACGAACTCTCGCCGTGAAAATGCTCAGTCCGTCGTTCGAAGAACAGATGGACAGGCTTATAAGGGAAGTAGGTCAAAAGGTTCAAGACGACCATAATCGCGAAATGGCCATCTACGAGAAAATCAGGACGCAACGCCTCCTTCAACAGGCTGTGAAAATGAAAATGCTTCTCCTTGTCAGCCCGTTGTATAAAAGGCCCGACGCAGAGGCAGAAATAAACCAAAGAACGGGAAAGGCGTTCGACAATGACAAAGCGGGTCCAAGAAGCCATACGGTCAGGAATCGAGCAGCCCGGATTCGTCTCTGATGACGCTCCCGGAGTCCAAGCACCCCGAGCAAGCAGGCAAAGTCTCTCACCCGGACTATTGCTCCTATTACAGGGAAATAGGACATCCTCTCGAAAACTGCTTCACATTTAAAGACTGGGTAGAAGACCAGTATCAGCAAGGTAGGTTCGCTCTATCTAGCAGCTGGAGGGTAACCCTACCACAGAAGCATGAACCCAAAGCCATGAGAGTAGAGCCAGATCAACATCGATCTTGGAAGCGATCTCGTACTTGTCATATGATAATGTTGTCAGAAGAAGAGCCCAAGAGTATGGATGAACTCCCCTGGTGCTTCGAAAATGATGATGACGAGGTAATCTCAGAATTTCCACCGGCACCAAAAGAGCTGGAAGATGGAAACATATTACTGCGGATAACCTCAAGAAAATTGATTTGGGGACAGCAAGTGACCCGCGGCCGACGTTCGTCGGTGATTTGTTGTTTGAAGAAAGGGTGGCTACGCTAAAAGACGTGCTCATGAAGCATAAAGATTGCTTCACATGGAACTATTCCGAGATGCCAGGATTAGATCCAGAGATTGCTGTGCACAAACTGGCGATATCTTCGGACGTCAAGCCGATCAAACAAGCACCGAGGAGGATGCGGCTCGAGCTTGAGATGAGCATCAACGCCGAGGTCAAGAAGCTAATCGACTCTGGCTTCATCCAAGAAGTTCAGTATCCTGACTGGATCGCCAACATCGTCCCGGTGATGAAGAAAAATGGGACGGTGCGCATATGTGTGGACTTTCGAGATCTCAATAAAGCCTGCCCGAAGGACGACTTCCCAGTACCGGTCACCGAGCTGATGATAGACAACACGTCCACTCATGAAGTTTTCTCCTTCATGGATGGCTCGTCAGGATACAATCAGATAAAGATGCATTCCGAAGACCAGAAGCATACCGCCTTCCGGACGCCTTTGGGTATATTCTGCTATAAGGTGATGCCTTTTGGTCTAAAGAACGTCAGTGCCACCTACCAGAGGGCCATGACGAAGATCTTCGATGACCTCATACATGAAATCGTCGAATGCTATATCGACGACCTTGTGGTAAAAAGCAAATCATACGAGAAACATTTAGAGCATCTGAAGATCGTATTTCAACGTCTTCGGCAATACAACTTGAAGATGAACCCTCTTAAATTCGTGTTTGGAGTTTCCTCGGGCAAATTTCTGGGATTCATCGTTCGACACCGAGGCATCGAGATAGACCCGTCGAAGTTCAAGGCGATCATGGAAATGCCCCCGCCAAAGACTCTCAAGCAGCTGCGATCTCTCCAAGGAAAGCTAGCATATATCTGGCGATTCATAGCCAATCTTTTCGGCAAATGCCGTCCTTACAGTCACCTGATGAAGAAGGGGACCCCGTTCGTCTGGGATCACAAATGCCAAAGCACAAACAATAACTACAGAATCTGCCAGTACTGGCCTCTCCCGTTAAAGGAAAACCTCTCGTCCTATATACGACAGCCCTCGAAGGTTCCTTAGGCGCGCTATGGGCATAAGAGAACGACCAAGGGAAAGAAAGAGCTCTCTACTATTTGAGTCGAGTTCTCCTGGGGGCAGAAAGCAATTACTCTCCGATTGAAAAACTCTGCCTGGCATTGATCTTCGCAATAACGAAGCTCAGACACTATGCGTTGGCACATGAGGTCCATCTCAAATCAAAAGTGGATCCTCTCAAGTATTTGATGTCGAAGGCCATACTAATAGGACGGCTAGCTAAATGGGCCCTCTTCTTGATGGAATTCTCGATAACTTATCGGCCTTTTAAGACAGTGAAAGGCCAGGCCATCGCTGACTTCCTCGCCGAGCATCCGATACCTGCCAATTCTCCCTTGAACTGCGAATTGCCAGACGAACATGCGTTTGACACGATCACGGGGAAAGAAGAGAGAATGATACCTGGTGGGAACTCTATTTTGATGGAGCATCTTCCATGAAGAAGCGCAAACAAAGCACCCCTATAATCAAATCGGGGGTAGGCCTCATCTTCGTAACTCCACAAGGAGGGATAATGCGCTTCGCCTTCTCCTTGACAGAGCCGAGGACGAACAATGAAGTCGAATACGAAGCTTTGATAGCAGGTCTCGAGATTGCCATCGACATGGGAATTGAAAACCTGCTCATATACGAAGACTCCCAGCTGGTCGTTAGTCAAATAAACGGCGACTACCAAACGTGCAAGCCAGAGTTGGTGAAGTACGGCGAGAGGGCGCAGCAACTGCTGACCCAAATTCCTTCCTACACCTTGGAAAGCATACCGTGTGCGGAAAATAGCAAGGCAGATGTATTAGCCAAGCTCGCTAAAGAACTGACCGACGAGAACCTCGATGACGTGAGGATCGTTGTGCAAAGCCGTCGGGTTCTCGCACCGGCAGAAATATCTCCAGAGTCGTCCGAAGAAATGGGAGCGACCGAGCAAACGACTCTACAAATAAAAGACCATGAAAAGGCTAAGGATTGGAGGGAAGTCTTTGTAGACTACTTCAAATCCCGTCGAACACCTGAAGATGCGTCCTCAAGACATCAGCTTATGAAACGAGCTCTGTCTTTTGCTTTCGTCAATGATACCCTATATAAGAGATCATTTGACTCTTTATGGCTAAGATGCCTGGGACCTGAAGAGGAAAAGAGAGTTGTCTAAGAAACTTATGACGGACTCTGTGGTTCTCACCAAGCCGGCCCGAAGATGAAGCCGAAGATTAAAAGGATGGGTTACTATTGGCCCACGATGATCCAAGACTGCCTCGAATAAGCGAAGCAGTGCCATTCGTGCCAGATTCACGGGGACTTTATCCATCAACATCCAAATCCACTGCATCCAACGGTGGCTAGCTGGCCGTTCGAAATGTGGGGGACTGATATAATCGGCCCCATCGAACCAGCATCGTCCAGAGGACATCGATTCATTTTGGCGACAACTGATTACTTCTCCAAATGGGCAGAAGCAGTACCGCTAAGGGAAGTGAAAATGGAGAATATCCTCCATTTCTTCAAGACACACGTCATTTATCGGTTTGGAACTCCACGACGGATTATCTCCGATAACGGGCCAGCCTATAGAAGCCACAAGATCAGCCGCTTCGCACAACAGCATAACATAGAATGGAGATACTCCTCAGTCTATAATCCTCGAGCTAACGGTCTAGCTGAGGCTTTTAATAAGACCTTAACGAAGATCATGAAAAAGACGGTGTCCCGAAATAAGGACTGGCATGAGAGATTGCATGAAGCTCTCTGGGCGTATCTAACTACGTTCAAATCGGCCACGAACACAACGTCGTACGCATTGGTATTCGGTACAGAGGCGGTACTCCCCCTCGAGATAGAGCTACGCTCTCTACAAGTGGCAGTTCTCTACGAGCTAATGGACGAAGAGAATGCTCACCTTCGGCTTGAGGAGCTCGATGCCCTTGATGAAACTCGGCTCATGGTGCAACAAAATCTGGAGGCTTATAAAGCAAAGATGATGCGCTCATATGAAAGATTGACTAGGCCGAGAACATTCCGCCAAGGTGAACTCGTACTAGTGGTCAAAAGACCTATGATCCCCAATTGTGCCAAACGGGGGGAATTCGAGCCGAACTATGAAGGCCCGTATATCATAGACAAGGTCTACCAAGGTGGGGCTTATCTACTCAGGGACATGCATGGTGAAAGACTTTTCAGGCCAATAAATGGTCGCTTCCTGAAAAAGTACTACGCTTGACGAGTCACGGCCTAGGTCAATGATAGATGACGACGACTATGTCCGCTCGCTATCTTCCTAAGCCCAAACTCTATAAGTAGTAGCCGACTAATGGACCGAAACGTCCTTAAACTAACGACGGACCGAAACGTTCTTAAACTAACAACGGACCGAAACGTCCTTAAACTAACGATGGACCATAATGTCCTAAAACTAGCTGTCGACCGAGACGTCGATAAACTACTGTAGACTGCAGCATCCCAAGGCTGACACAATAAAAAGAGAAAAGAATAAAAAAAAAGAGAATAAAAAAAACGGTATGTCCATAAGCAAAAAGGGCACGGATGAAAACCCGAAAGGGCTCCGTGAGTAAAAACAGCAGGGCTACCGGCGAGTTTTGTGAAAACCCGAAAGGGCGCAATCTCGTTAAAAGACATTTGCAAGGTCTTCTCGACCTTGTGAGGAGAAACCACCTGCGTGAGATCCTTACGACTCACAAGGGAGCAATACACTTAGGGATCCCCACGGTTCCTAAGGAGAAATTACACTTGCGAGATCCTCACGACTCGTAAGGAGAACCCTTTTATGAGACCCTCACGGCTCATAAGATTCAAAAGTATTAAGCTACAGGGATCTGAACCTGTTCTTAAGCAGCCATCACAACCTCCAATTTTGCCCTACAAGCGGCTCAATGCCGACCCTTGTAAACAATCCACGGGCGCGAATAAACATTTCCCTAACAAAGTCCCATCCATGACTAGGGATATGTTTGCACAGTGAACAACCCTTGTAAGTCCTCTCGACTTATAAGGAGAAAGCACTTTTGTAAGATCCTTACGACTTATAAGAGACCATGCACTTAGGAATCCTCATGACTCGCAGGGAGAAATACCTTTATGAGACCCCTACGGCTCATGAAGTCAAAAGCTTTAGTCGATAGGATCTTAACCCTGTTTGCCAAGCCACCTTTGTTCGACATCGACAGAGGCAAATGATGATTCGCTCCTGGCAATATTCCAGTTGTAGCGGTGCTGATGCCGAAATCAGTGTCTAATTCCAAGCTTACAGCAAAAAGCCAGCAGCCACACATGCATACGAAATAGCCGAAATGATGGGGCAACTTGCAACAAAATCAGCAAGTAAAAATGTATGCATGCAAAATAGCCGAAATGATTGGGCAGCTCGCAATAAAAAGCAGCGAGTAAAAATAAAATAAATAGCCGAAATGATTGGGCACCGCGAAAAATAGCCGAAATGATTGGGCAATCGCGACTTTCGCGATATAAAAGCTGAAATGATAGAGCATCGCGGAAAGAAATAAAGAAAAATAAAATTTATGCCCTACAGGTGATATCACATCAATCCCTGTATACAATCCAGGGGCGCAAACAAAGAAAGAATCACACCTACCCTCCCCAGGCTCCATCAGAAAACAAAACCAAATCTCGACGGTTCAGGGATAGCCTAGATATCATCAACAGCGTTCCTCCCTATTCCAGCAGAATTCAGACGCTGCAATCAGCCCTGGAGCTACGGCAAAGCCCCTACTCCAAATCTTAATGGTTCACAGACAACCTGGAGACCACTTTGATATTCGTCTCATTACAACAGACGATGCGTCATCCACAAGACCCCGTCGCGGAAATACGTCACCCAAATGACCCCGTCGCGGAAATACGTCATCCACATGACCCCGTCTCGAAAATACGTCATCCACATGACCCTGTCCGTCTCGGAAATATGTCATCCACATGACCCCGTCCGTCTCGGAAATACGTCATCCACATGACCCCGTCTCGGAAATACGTCATCCACATGACCCCGTCGTGGAAATACGTCATCCAAATGACCCCATCGCGGAAATACGTCATCCACATGACCCCGTCGCGGAAATATGTCATCCAAATGACCCTGTCGCGGAAATACATCATCCACATGACCCCGTCTCAGAAATACGTCATCCACATGACGCCGTCTCGGAAATACGTCACCCACATGACCTCGTATCGGAAATACATCATCCACATGATCCCGTCTCGGAAATACATCATCCACATGATCCCGTCGCGGAAATACGTCATCCAAATGACCCCGTCTCGGAAATACGTCATCCACATGACCCCGTCTCGGAAATACGTCATCCACATGACCCCGTCTCGGAAATACGTCATCCACATGACCCCATCGCGGAAATACGTCATCCACATGACCCCGTCACAGAAATACGTCATCCACATGACCCCGTCACAGAAATACGTCATCTACATGACCCCGCCTCGGAAATACGTCATCTACATGACCCCGTCTTGGAAATACATCATCCACATGACCCCGTCGCGGAAATACGTCATCCAAATGACCCCGTCTTGGAAATACGTCATCCACATGACCCCATCTCAGAAATACGTCATCCACATGACCCCGTTGCGGAAATAAGTCATCCAAATGACCCCGTCGCGGAAATACGTCACCCAAATGACCCCGTCTCGGAAACACGTCATCCACATGGCCCCGTCTCGGAAACACATCATCCACATGACCCCGTCGTGGAAATACATCATCCACATGACCCCGTCACAGAAATACGTCATCCAAATGACCCCGTCTCGGAACTACATCATCCACATGACCCCGTCTCGGAAATACGTCATCCATATGACCCCGTCGCGGAAATATGTCATCCAAATGACCCCGTCGCGGAAATACGTCATCCACATGACCCCGTCTTGGAAATACATCATCCACATGACCCCGTCGCGGAAATACGTCATCCAAATGACCCCGTCGTGGAAATACGTCATCTACATGACCCCGTCGCGGAAATACATCATCCACATGACCCCTCTTAGAAATACGTCATCCACATGGCCCCGTCTCAGAAATACGTCATCCACATGACCCCGTCACGGAAATACGTCATCCAAATGGCCCCGTCTCGGAAATACGTCATCCAAATGGCCCCATCGCGGAAATACGTCATCCACATGACCCCGTATCGGAAATACGTCATCCACATGACCCCGTCGCGGAAATACGTCATCCAAATGACCCGTCGCGGAAACATGTCATCCACATGACCCCGTCATGGAAACACGTCATCTACATGACCCCGCCTCGGAAATACGTCATCCAATAACTCCGTGGAACACGGCCAAAGTTAACCTTGACCCTGTGGGAAACGCCCAGAGCAACTCCTGATTCCGTGAAACGCGGATGATGTCGATCTCATCAAACACTTACGGGTCCTCTCGACCCGTAAGGAAGAAAACTCTCTTATAAGATCCTTATGACTTATAAGGGAAAACGCGCTTAGGAATCCTTATGATTCCTAAGGAGAAAATACACCTACGAGATTCTCTCGACTCGTAGGGAGAAAATTCTTTATGAGACCCTCACGGCTCGTGAAGTTGAAAAGTCTTAAGTAGCAGATCTGAACCTGCTTTCTAAGCCATCACTACCTCTCGGAGAGTTCAAGATGAAATGTTCTTTATTATCTATAGGCCACACTTGCCAGAGTAACATAACAACAACACAGCAAAGAGAAGAAAACGACAGTGGGAGATAAGAAAAATATGTCTTTATTCATGAACTCAATTGAATACAAGATACATCAGATAAAAGAATAGAAAATGGATACATGTTATTCAAAAATTACAAGTGTTTAATTGATACAAAGGCAGCTACTGAGAAGGAGGCGTTTTCAATAAGTCAGCTAGGTGCTCGCGCACTCCTTTCAACTCCTTTTCAAGGTCAGCCACCGCAGCCAGCTCCGCTTCGATTCGAGCCCGTTGCTGCAAGCACGATGAAACCTTCTCATCGATTTCCTGTTGGGCAGCTTCACGACTTTGCGTAACCCGCTCAATGAAGTCGATTTTCCGCCTCAACGCCAGCCCGTCCGAAATATATCGCTGCAAATTGTCAAAGACGGCTCTCAGTTGCGCGGCGTTCGCTTCGACCTGGGCACGCAATTGTACAGACTCAGCGGAAGTCGCCTCACATTCCTTTCGCTTGAGGATCGCCTCTTGTTCGAAATGACGAAGGAAAAGGGCACTTTGCTCAACCCATGCAGCCCTCTGGGAGTTCAAAGCCTGAATCTCAGGAGCAGGACGCCTAAGCTCAAGCTCACGCAAGCAGGCCTCAATCTTCCTACAGTGATCAACCCAAGACTCAACGACGCCCTCACTATGAAAGTTCACGAGCGTCGCCAGCATAGGGTTAACCTTCGCGGCAAAATCCGCAGCGAATGTGGGAGTCTCCATGTCAAGCTCCTCAATGTAGTCACTCAACATGCACAAACTATTCGCGGCGCCTTTCGAGGATGCACGTCGAGAAAAGAGGCCTGTTGGCATTGTGATGCGAGACTCGAACGGGGCTGGAGTCGATGTGATAACTGCAAAATAAATCATAGTCAGATGTCGGCTCAAGAAACAAAGAAAATACATGAATAATAGAGTCTACTATACCGGCTGCAACCAGGGGCAGAGCTGGGAGTACTGGTGGCGCAACAATACCCTCATCCCCTCCTTCAATTTGTAAGGCTACAAGCAATGCAAAGAAGAATTAGCAATAATGTGACTACCCGTTAAAGAAAGGACGTCGGTTAGAAAAGATACTCACCGACACCAGCGGGTAGACTAATCTCTCACTGGAAAAAGAAGTGTGGGGGCAGCACCTGATACAGGTGATCAAAAAGGACTCCTGTAAGGACGCAGTAATGCAATGTCAGTACATAAATTATACAACCTAGAAATAAAACTGATGGGTCACATATCCGCACCTTCCAATATCTGAGATGGTACGAGAGAAGGTAGATGAGGGGTCACCGTCAAAGCAGTAACTGATGGCGCTGCCTCGGGTAGCGCAACCTCAACGCTCGCCATGCCTGCATTAGAAATGAGATAAATACTGCCAGGAAAGATTGAAAGGGATTGCAGAATAAAAAAGAGAAGCAATGACCCAAAATCTACCTGGTGAGTCGCCGGTCGAAACCGCAACAAGGGCGTCACTTGATATAGCGACTGCTTCACCCTCCTCCATCGGAATGGTTTCGCCGCCCATGGCTTCATCCCCCGACTCTACGAGAATCGTCGTGATACTCATAGAGTCTAGCAACGGCAGAGAGCCGCAAGGGGAAAGAGCCACGATCAGAGCAGTTCCGGACTCTTGAGAAAGGGTGGCCACTTCAGGCTCAATGGTTGGCGCCATCTCACCCACCGCAACCTCGAGCTCGGCAATTGTAGCCATCTCGCCTACCGCTGCCTCGGGTTCGGTGACTATGGCTACCTCCTCTACTGCTATCCCAGGCTCAGTGGTCGCCACCACTTCTTCGATAAGACTTGGCTCTGCAAGATAGGATATATGAGAACTGAAAGTTAAAACTTTGACAATAGAACCCAATGTCACATTACCTTGAGTTGGTCTTCCGATTGCTTCTCGAGCCGCACGTGCTGCCTTTCTGTGGGCGGTGGACAAGGCAGCCGGAGTATCTTCTGAAGGAGTAGGGGCAGGGGTACCGATGCTCGAACCTGCACCTGCGGCCAAGACAGCGCTACGTTCCCTTGCCGCGCGCATTCTGCGCTTCCTTTCCGCTCGATCCGTCAGACCGGATCTTCTTGAAGCTTCCATCAACAGGACGTCATCATCCACGCCAAGGGTTACCTCTGGAGCCGTTATGGCATCCGTCATCGGTCGTTTGAGTAAGGCCTTTTTCGGCAGTGCCGAGGAGGCCGGGACTTCGATGGCTGGCCCGGGAAGCATCTCCGCATCACCTTGCGGGATTGGCATTGCAGTCCCTGCGATAAGATAAAGAAGGGTCAGATTGTCCACAAGAAAGGAGAATGAAGATGCAATGAGTAGAGAAATACCAATGCCCAGCAAAGTGCGATTCCTCTCCTCCTCCTCAAAGGTCCTGAGGGAAGCCGCTAGAGCCTCTTCAGTGGAAAAGCCTGTTACAGAAGGAAAAATGTCAGTCAAAACATGATAATAAAAATATAATGTAATAACAGAAGGTGCGAATGATGTTTACTTGATTGCGCGAGGGTGGCCAGACCCGCTTTTTGGCTTACTGATAGCACAGAAGCTGCAATAGCAGCCTCCAGATCAGTATCTTCCGGCGCTATGAACATACCCTCATTGGTCCCATATTCGCCCAAACCCTCACTATAAGGAGCATGAGGCTCCAGGCCGAGTATAGCGTCTACAGAGAGGATCGACTTCTTCTTCCTTTTCTGCGAGCGAGCTCCAGTCGCAGCCAGCACAAGCTTACGCTTGGTGGGCACTTTGGGGCGACGAGTCCCGATATCTGAGCCCACGCCAGACTCGGGGGAAGCTACGTTTACCGTCCCCACGGGAGCATGGGGCACCGGTAGTACATCTACCGTCTCCACGGGAGCACGGGGCACCGGTAGCTCAGGCCTGTCATCGGGGACTTCAATCACGGCAGCTTCTCTTAGCGGAGGGAGGACAATGGTCCGTCGCTTCAAGAGGATGTTTCAATCACCAGTAGGGGGTGCATCCTTGCGGTTGAGTAGCAGTCGCTTCTCCTCCCTGATAACAGCACCCATTGCATGTTGGTACCAGGCCACATGTACATTAAGGGCCTTCGGGACACAACTAGGTTCGCTGATAAGGAAATGAGACCCAGTATTCAAGCGCATGAAATGATGCAGCGCGCCCCGCATTCCCTCTTCGGTGGCAGCATGTTCTACCAGGAAAGCCTCCAGCAGGACTCCCTGATTGTAACTCAGCTGCTGGGCAAAATGATGGGAGTTGTATCTCATGAATAGCGCCGCATCATTTTGCCTGAATACAAGAAAGCCCGGCTTGATGGAGTACAAATGGAGAATCTCCCGGGCTTTCAACATGGAGGCCCCATCTTTAAAGATATCTCGCAAGGGCAGCACCGCCTTTGAAGTTTCCTGGCCGATGGTCAGGACTTTGTCTGTAAAAGACATACCATCTCTGACCGTTCGCGGACGAAGGAGCAAGCCCCTAGCTTTCCGCTGTGACGGACTCACGATGGAGGCGTCAACCAGCCGCATGATCCGAGGGAACTTGCATCTGTCGTAAAACGAAGGTCTTTTGTGGATGCCAAAGACTCCAAGCACGTGCAACTCCATCCATGATGTGAAGTAACGTATTGGGAAGTTGGCAGGATGCACCCCTGGTTCAGTGGTATCCGCTGCTATGCTAAGACCGTGATATAAGTGGGCTAACCCGGCGATCCCAATGGCCACTTGTATTCCGGCAACTATGCGATGCGTGGGGTAGAAGACGAAAGGCCTCATGTAACGAGGATGCATAGGGAGCGCGAACCAGCTCAACCATAACCCAAGAAACCCAAGAAAAAACGCTTCCTCATCAATGCCCGGAGCGGCGATTTCAGACAGGGGGACGATTGCGACGTCAGGGAGAAAGAAACCCTTTTGATCAACTTCCAGTATCGGCCGACGGTCCAATCCAAAGCCGAAGGGATCATCAAGTTTAGCAAACTTTTCTCCTTATAGCGACAAAATTTCCGGGCGAAGAAAACGGGCAATGAAGTCCGCAAAGCTGACCCTTCGGCCTCCAAATTCAAGGAAGAGGCTCTCATATATGTTCAACACCTTTATCAGACTCGGGAACTGGTGCTGAATGGCGTTCTCCGGGGTGAGGCTCATCACCACTGGCTTGGTGGCAAAAACATATTCTTCCGGAGGAAGTAGCTCCTCATAGTGCCCCCCCTAACTGGTAGACCAGAAACCTCGGCGAATTCTTCCAAGAAAATGGAGACCTCTCTATCCAATAGAAGGAAAGTATGGGTCGAGATGTTCCACTGCTCCAAAAACGCCTTGATCCACTTTGTGGGAGGTGCAGAATACTGGAACAACGAAGCGTAGACCGCAGGGTATAAGCCGAGCTTTAGCAGCTGCGATTTCTTCGTCGACAAGATGTACCGGGCCCACTGCAAGTACCCGGCCGGATGACGGAGAGTTAGCCCGATGTTGTAGGGCTATCCCCAAGGGCGCGACTCGCCCTGGCATATGCGCTGCCCTAGGGTGTCCAAAACCGCCGGCGGCTGCACGGGTATGGCGGCGATCGAAGGCTGAAGAAGTCCCCCCGAAGTCCAATTAACCACCTCCATAGCATAGTTCACCGGGGGTGCACCTGCATACGGGATCGCCGAGATAGGCTCCGAAGGCGTCGCACAAGAGAAGCTTCGACGACCTTTGATAATCTGGTCGTACCATCTACCCCACAAGTGAAGTTTTTTGTGTTCCGGGTCATGGTCTTTGATGAGCGCGAGAACCTCCCGGTCCACAGGCGTCTCAGGGAATCCTCCCTCTGAACGGACAAATGGAAACGAAGCATCGAAAGACATGTCTCCTGCAAAAAAAAAGGGACAGAAGTCAACTGTCAGTGCTATAATTTAATTTTAAATTCTGACACTCGGTACTTTAAAATTTGCACCACACTGCAATGCAGTGGAGAGGGACCAAAGGGGGCCTACAAAATCTTGATAATAATGCATCAATTAATAAAACATTCTCATCATTTGATGAGACTGTCATTTAAATGAGGAGATCCTCAAGAAATTCTCATTAAATGAGAGATCCCTCGGGAAAAGGAGAAAATCTCCCTTTGAGAGCAATGCTCTATGACAGAGTGACACTTGTCAAGCTCTGATCATGAAGGAATAAAATTCCTCAAGAGTCTGGCTCTGTAAAGATAATGGGAAAAACCCATCAGAAAAAGAAAATTAAAATCAATTTTTTTTATGAATTAAAAATTTTGGGATCTTCAAGATCCATGAACAAACTCTTAAGAGTTCTTCACAAGAGATTAAAAATCTACATGTTATCAAAAGAGCAGAGCTCTGTTCATGGGCTAAGAAATCTCAAGAAAAGATCTCTTTAGATTTATGGGTTCAGAAGAGCAAAGCTCTGTTAATGAAACTGTAACACCCGAGCCCAATACTACTATTTTCAGTTATTGTTTGAGCATAATGTGGTACTCATTTCATTTAACTTGCTTGTTTGTTACTTACTGTAAAATTTACCCGGCAAAGTCATTTCTACATATAACAAATTTTAGCATCTAAAATAAAATTAAAAATATTCATCTTGACCTGCTTGACACTCCTAACCCTGTTGTAGCGTCCGTGCATCGTGTTCTCATCCCGTTCAATGAAACGGGCGAGTTTGGACGGCTACGTGCACGTACGTGTGTCCGTTTTGGGGGTATGCTTTTTTATCATAAAACATTTCATTTTAAAATTTGGAACCCGCTTAAAATCCTATTATTTAAATTTCAAATTTTTGGACCCAACCCGGGCGCAATTTGGAAATGTTTCATTTGGCGCCAAAATCCCAAATTTTAATATTATTAAAACCATCGCATATATTTTTCTAACTAACCTGATATCTTACTGTTCATTACCTATCTTTTAAATCTTTAAGTTAACCATATAATGTTTTTACAATCTTTTATATCCTTCTCAATTTATTCTCTCAGCCAATCGCAACCTCCCCTTTAACCCTATGGGCCCCACTTTCTCTCTCTCTCTCTCCACTTTTTTCTCTCTCTCCCTCTCCCTCATATATTCTCTCGTACTTCTCTTTATCATTCTTTCTCTTCTTGCTTCATGTCTCGTTTCTCTTTTTTTTAACTGTTCTTTTGTTGCCGGAATTCCGTCGTGCCGATGATGCTTCTCGACGTTCCAGTGAGGTACCCCGATCCGTGTGGTTCCTTTGTTCGTCGTTTGGGTTCATTCCGTGAACCGTGCGCCCGTCGCGAGTTTTCCCCGCCGACGGTTAACGTTCCGTTTTCCCGATTCGCGACCCATCGAGGCAAGTTAATCTTGCTACATGCTATATACTTTTGTAATCTTCATTTTATAATGTTATACATTTGAAAATCTTATAGTTTACACATGAAACGTCGTTGAAAAATCGGATATGACAAATCTGAAATTTACTGTACACCTTATCTTATAAAATTCATTATAAATCATAGCAAAATCATTAGTATACGTTCTTTAGTTCGTTACGAAGATAATTCAGAATACTATAACTCTATGAAGTATTTACTGGCAAAATAAATTTTTTAAATAACGTAAAATGCAAATGAAAATGTCTCCAAACTGCTGTCCAGGAAATTCCAGCAGCAAACTTTCAACTTCGAATGTTCATAACTTTTTGTAGGGACAATCTGAGATGCTTATACTTATAAAACTGAAAACCTTATTGAATTATATTTGTTTTGGTATAAGACATGTCTCTTTTGGAGAACATTTGTTATTTTTAAGCTATTTTACAAATTAGGGTGACGCTGAATTTCTGAACGGAACTTTCTTGTGCATGGTTAATTAATACCACTTTTATAGTTATTAATCGCTTTGAATATGCTATCCATATTAATATTATTATATCAATATTTATATCACATATTGCTTAGTTGTGCATCCCACATTATCATTTTATAGTTTTATAACCTTTCGGATACCCGTTTGTATCCATCGCATTTAAGTTGCATATAATTGCATCCATGAAGTCTTAAACTTATTAACATGATTAAATGGCTATAATTGTCTTACTGCATTCTTGTAATGTTGAAATCCTCTCTGTGACACAACTAATAACTGTACTGCAAACTGAGTGCATCTGCCTATTGCTTAATTCATTGCTTATATCATGTTGTTGATGACCATGCTTGATTCTATAACTGACTGTGAATTCACATATGATATTGTTCACAACTTGACCTGACTTACTACATGTATATGGATCTACCCGACATGGTACCATATACTGTTTGACTTGACCCGTTACCTGATCGTGTGTCTAATGCCAACAAACCTAACATGTAGTCCTCATGGACCGTTCCTGTTGTCTATCCAGACAAACCTGTTTACCTGATCCTGTGTTGGCATTAGTTTCTTGATTACGGGATACCTGACTTTACTTACACATATAACTTGGGGGTATGGGGAAATCAGTATTGTAACCGAACGTAACTCCAAGGGCCATCCTATTGTTTGCCGTTTTTCCGGGCGTTACGGAATATCCTATTGTTTGCCGTTTTTCCGGGCGTTACGAAATATCCTATTGTTTGCCGTTTTTCCGGGCGTTACGGAATATCCTATTGTTTGCCGTTTTTCCGGGCGTTACGGAATATCCTATTGTTTGCCGTTTTTCCGGGCGTTACGGAATACCTATTGTTTGCCGTCTTTCCGGACGTTACGGAATAACTACCGACGAGTTACGATGAGGATTACCTTACTTGATTTCAAAGACTTTAGAATAGAAAACCTGATAGAACAGTTTAGTTACCCACTGCACACTACCCTGCACTGCTTGTTTCATACTATTGCTTTATTCATGTTTATTTCTGCATTGCCTATTACACTGTTCATATTATATTACTGGTTGACATGACGCGCTGACGTCTGGGTTTTGCATGGCCCAGATTCTTTACCACTGTCGCTGTCCGAGCAGGAGTACTTCAGCCAGCAGGCTGAGTTGTGAGTTCTGTAGTGGTTAGTTTATTTCCTGCATTTTTATTTCCAGATGTGAGCCCGCATTATGGGATACACTTTTCTGTTATTGTATTGGATCATTTGCTTCCGCATTTATTTATCATTGACTCTTGTTATTCTGGATTGTGGACATGTGTTAGATAGTTTTATCTTGTTCTTGATATCTCTACAGCCGTAATGTGACTGTGGATGGATACTTCCTACCCACAGGTAGCATGGTTGGCTATGTCACGTGCCAAATCTTGCATACTCTGGGAAGCGGGGCGTGACATGGTTTTTTGGTATCAGAGACATAGGATAGTCGGGTTGATTCTTTTGTAGTTGGGTATTGTACCCAATACACGAATCAGAATACCCGTGTTTAGGAAACATGTCCTGCCACCTTGACCGTTTTACCATTCTTGAATCACATTCTTCCTGATTATATCTTTTACGATGTGCAAACTTCCTTTGCATATCGATTCGAAAACCCGATTCCTTGTTATCTCTAGGACTTAGGCGACTTGGATGGAGTTATGTAATTGTGGCTATGATACCGCGGCATAGTTACAATGCGGTACTCTATTTAAGTATCTTGGAGTTCTAGCCTTGATCTATATTCAGAATCTATCATCATGCTAATGTTGGGTGTTTTGAGTTCAGGATTATGGCAAGTAAGAAATTGAAGACATTCCAGAGGCGTGTGGACGAAGCCGCCATGCTTGGAGTGATAAGAAGAATGCTGGAGAATCAAAAAAACAGACCGAGCTGATCCAGCAGCAAGCGGACTCGTTTCGGGAAGGTTTGCAGATCGTTCAGCAGTCTGTAAACAGTGTTGGAGCTAGACCAGTTGACCGAGTAGGGACTGTAGCAGATTTCAGGTGGTTGGGTCCGTCTACATTTACTGGTTTAAAGGAGCCGTTGCTAGTGGAGCAGTGGCTAGTTGACATAGAGAATTTGCTGATTGCGGCACAGATTCCAGAGGACAAAAGAGTTGATGTGGTGCGCATTCAGCTATTGGACTACGCCCGAGAATGGTGGCTTGTTGAGGAGACCCGCTTGCCCAAGCCGATCCAGTGGGCGAATTTTTCTAAGAGTTTCCTGGAGAAGTTCTTCCCGCTGACTGCACGGGAGGAAATGGAAGAGAAGTTCATCGGACTAAAGCAGAAGGGAGCACCCGTAGATGTGCATGTAGCAGAATGGACGAGACTCAGTAATTTCGCTGGACCTTTAGTTGCCAACGATGTAGACAGAGCACGGAGGTTCATGCGCAGACTGGACGTGGACATCCAGAGGCAGATTGTCTCTCTGGGTTTGACACTTTCTCATAAATACTAGCAGCAGCCAAGAGCAGCAGAGTTTATCTGGGATGAAAGGGAGTTTGCAGCAGACATCAGTTGCGTTAAGGAAGCAGTTCGGTCGGGCCGGTCGAGTTTAGGGCTAGGCCGACAAACAATATTCTTGCATCAATGGAAGTGATGAAAGTAAAGAACCGGCTGTTGTTCGTGATTCTATGGACGTGTTTGAAGATATATCGGGCTTGCTGCCGAAGCGAGACGTGGAGTTCGCAATTGACCTTATTCCTGGTGCAGCGCCAGTATCTAAAGCGTATTATCCAATGGCACCAGTAGAATTGGAAGAAGTTAAGAAACAAGTTACTGAATTGCTTGAGAAGGGTTGGATTCGAAGCAGCAACTCGCCTTGGGGAGCTCCAGTTCTTCTAGTAAAGAAGAAGGATGGCACGAGAAGGATGTGCATCGATTATCGAGAATTAAACCGGGTAACTATTAAGAACAAGTACCCGATCCCTCGCATTGGAGAACTTTTTGAGCAGCTTAGTGGCGCGAGGGTATTCTCGAAACTGGATTTGCGATCCGGATATCATCAGGTCTGAGTGAAAGCAGAAGATATTTGCAAGACGGTGTTTTGAACTCGGTATGAACAT
This sequence comes from Agapanthus africanus, assembly GCA_030015575.1. NCBI lineage: Eukaryota > Viridiplantae > Streptophyta > Magnoliopsida > Asparagales > Amaryllidaceae > Agapanthus > Agapanthus africanus. The sequence goes on along the minus strand of CM057344.1, from coordinate 10,942,670 downwards.
TACGAGTACCAAGTGATGCCCTTCGGAGTAACGAATGCGCCGGCAGTATTTTTGGACTTGATGAACCGAATCTTTTCACCATTCTTGGACCAGTTTATTGTGGTATTCATTGACGATATTCTGGTTTACTCGAAGAGTTTTGAGGAGCATGCTGAGCATTTGAAGATCGCACTGCAGACTTTGAGACAGGAGAAACTGTATGCGAATATGAGTAAGTGCGAATTTTGGCTGGAAGAAGTGAAGTTTCTAGGGCATGTTGTGTCGGGCAATGGAATCGCCGTCGATCCCGAAAAGATTGCAGCAGTTCGAGATTGGCCGATTCCAAAGAATGTAGCTGAGATAAGAAGTTTCCTTGGATTAGCCGGATATTACAGGAGATTTGTGGAGAACTTCGCTCGTCTGGCAGAACCGTTGACCAAGCTTACGCGCAAGGAGGTACCTTTTGTATGGAAGAATAAGTGTGCGTTAGCTTTTGAGACGTTGAAGCAGAAGTTGATAACCGCCCCAATTCTGACCGTGCCAGACAATTCCGGAGGATTGGTGATTCACAACGACGCATCTGGGAAAGGATTGGGATGTGCTTTGATGCAGCATGGGAAGGTCGTAGCATACGCATCAAGACAACTGAAGACCCATGAGAAGAATTATCCAACTCATGACATGGAGCTTGCAGCTGTGATCTTCGCTTTGAAGATTTGGAGACACTACCTTTTGGGTGAGAGAGTCGAAGTTTTTACAGATCACAAGAGTCTGAAGTATGTGTTCACTCAGAAGGAGTTGAATATGAGGCAGCATAGATGGTTGGAGCTGATGGCCGACTACGACCTTGATCTTAAATACCATCCGGGAAAGGTTAACGTCGTGCCGGATGCGCTTAGTCGGTTACCAGCAATTCAGGTGTTAACTACATAGAGGGAGATCATTGCAGATTTTCGAAGATTTGACTTGGAAGTTGTGCTACCACATTCTACGGGACAGTTGATGCAGTTGCAAGTACAGTCGTCCTTGGTTGAGAAGATTAAAGCGGCACAATCGCAGGATCCTAGACTGCAGAAGTTTCGAGAGCAGGTTGAGGCTGGACTACGAACAAATTTACTGGTCCACGAAGATGGTTCGTTGAGGTATGGTAGCCATTTGTGTGTGCCAAAGGGGAATGTTCGTGAAGAGCTTATGAAGGAGGCACACAGTTCAGCTTATTCTATACATCCAGGAGGTACAAAGATATACCAAGATATTCGACAGCATTTCTGGTAGGAAGGCATGAAACGGGAGATTGCTCGCTTCGTGGCTAAGTGCTTGGTATGTCAGCAAGTCAAGGCTGAACACCAAAGGGTTGCTGGTTTGTTGCAACCACTTCCGATTCCTCAGTGGAAGTGGGAACATATAACCATGGATTTCGTGACGGCTTTACCGCGAAGTCCAAAGGGCAACAATGCGGTATGGGTGATTGTCGATCGATTGACCAAGGCAGCTCACTTTATTCCTTTCCGGGTTGGTCAATCAACGGAGACTTTGGCAGAGCGGTACATGCAGGAGATTGTATGATTGCATGGCGTACCGGTGAGCATCGTGTCCGACCGTGACACTCATTTCTTATCACACTTCTGGAGGAGTTTACAGGAAAGTTTGGGGACTCGATTGAAGTTTAGCACAGCTTAGCATCCTCAAACTAATGGTCAGTCGGAGAGAACGATCCAAACTCTTGAAGACATGTTGAGAGCATGCATGTTGGACTTCAAGGGTTCATGGGAGGATCACCTACACTTGGTGGAGTTTTCTTACAACAATAGTTTCCAAGCAACTATCCAGATGGCTCCGTTTGAAGCTTTGTATGGTCGTAAATGCTGTTCACCTGTTTGTTGGGACGATGTCGGTGAACGAAAATTATTGGGACCAGATTTGGTTGTGCAGACAGTTGAGAAGGTTAACCCTATCAGAAATCATATGAAGGCAGCACAGGACCGACAGAAGAGTTGGGCTGACACGTCAAGAAGACCTCTAGAGTTCGCCGTGGGTGATTTGGTATTCTTGAAGATATCACCGACTAGAGGAGTGATTCGCTTTGGGAGTCGGGGAAAGCTTAGTCCTCGATTCGTTGGACCCTTCGAGATATTGGAGCGTGTTGGAGAGGTAGCGTACCGTTTGGCATTACCACAGTCCTTGGCAGGTGTGCACGATGTGTTTCATGTATCTCAACTGCGAAGGTATGTTCGAGATGAAACCCACGTCTTGGATCATTCGGAGTTAACAGTACAAGAAGACTTGACTTTTGAGGAGCGACCGATTGAAATCGAGGATCGAAGGGAAAAGGTTCTTAAGAACAAGGTTATCCCCCTTGTGCTAGTCTCTTGGGGTAATCGATCGCATGGAGAATCCACTTGGGAACGAGAAGATGAAATCCGGCAGAAGTTTCCTCACCTTTTCTTGTAGTTATCTATCTTTGTATTCTTGGAATTTCGAGGACGAAATTCTTTTTGTAGTTGGGTATAATGTAACACCCGAGCCCAATACTACTATTTTCAGTTATTGTTTGAGCATAATGTGGTACTCATTTCATTTAACTTGCTTGTTTGTTACTTACTGTAAAATTTACCCGGCAAAGTCATTTCTACATATAACAAATTTTAGCATCTAAAATAAAATTAAAAATATTCATCTTGGCCTGCTTGACACTCCTAACCCTGTTGTAGCGTCCGTGCATCGTGTTCTCATCCCGTTCAATGAAACGGGCGAGTTTGGACGGCTACGTGCACGTACGTGTGTCCGTTTTGGGGGTATGCTTTTTTATCATAAAACATTTCATTTTAAAATTTGGAACCCGCTTAAAATCCTATTATTTAAATTTCAAATTTTTGGACCCAACCCGGGCGCAATTTGGAAATGTTTCATTTGGCGCCAAAATCCCAAATTTTAATATTATTAAAACCATCATATATATTTTTCTAACTAACCTGATATCTTACTGTTCATTACCTATCTTTTAAATCTTTAAGTTAACCATATAATGATTTTACAATCTTTTATATCCTTCTCAATTTATTCTCTCAGCCAATCGCAACCTCCCCTTTAACCCTATGGGCCCCACTTTCTCTCTCTCTCTCCACTTTTTTCTCTCTCTCCCTCTCCCTCATATATTCTCTCGTACTTCTCTTTATCATTCTTTCTCTTCTTGCTTCATGTCTCGTTTCTCTTTTTTTTAACTGTTCTTTTGTTGCCGGAATTCCGTCGTGCCGATGACGCTTCTCGACGTTCCAGTGAGGTACCCCGACCCGTGTGGTTCCTTTGTTCGTCGTTTGGGTTCATTCCGTGAACCGTGCGCCCGTCGCGAGTTTTCCCCGCCGACGGTTAACGTTCCGTTTTCCCGATTCGCGACCCATCGAGGCAAGTTAATCTTGCTACATGCTATATACTTTTATAATCTTCATTTTATAATGTTAAACATTTGAAAATCTTATAGTTTACACATGAAACGTTGTTGAAAAATCGGATATGACAAATCTGAAATTTACTGTACACCTTATCTTATAAAATTCATTATAAATCATAGAAAAATCATTAGTATACGTTATTTAGTTTGTTACGAAGCTAATTCAGAATACTATAACTCTATGAAGTATTTACTGGCAAAATAAATTGTTTAAATAACGTAAAATGCAAATGAAAATGTCTCCAAACTGCTGTCCAGGAAATTCCAGCAGGAAACTTTCAACTTCGAATGTTCATAACTTTTTGTAGGGACAATCTGAAATGCTTATACTTATAAAACTGAAAACCTTATTGAATTATCTTTGTTTTGGTATAAGACACGTCTCTTTTGGAGAACATTTGTTATTTTTAAGCTATTTTACAAATTAGGGTGACGCTGAATTTCTGAACGGAACTTTCTTGTGCATGGTTAATCAATACCACTTTTATAGTTATTAATCGCTTTGAATATGCTATCCATATTAATATTATTATATCACATATTGCTTAGTTGTGCATCCCACATTACCATTTTATAGTTTTATAACCTTTCGGATACCCGTTTGCATCCATCGCATTTAAGTTGCATATAATTGCATCCATGAAGTCTTAAACTTATTAACATGATTAAATGGCTATAATTGTCTTACTGCATTCTTGTAATGTTGAAATCCTCTCTGTGACACAACTAATAACTGTACTGCAAACTGAGTGCATCTGCCTATTGCTTAATTCATTGCTTATATCATGTTGTTGATGACCATGCTTGATTCTATAACTGACTGTGAATTCACATATGATATTGTTCACAACTTGACCTGACTTACTACATGTATATGGATCTACCCGATATGGTACCGTATACTGTTTGACTTGACCCGTTACCTGATCGTGTGTCTAATGCCAACAAACCTAACATGTAGTCCTCATGGACCGTTCCTGTTGTCTATCCAGACAAACCTGTTTACCTGATCCTGTGTTGGCATTAGTTTCTTGATTACGGGATACCTGACTTGACTTACACATATAACTTGGGGGTATGGGGAAATCAGTATTGTAACCGAACGTAACTCCAAGGGCCATCCTATTGTTTGCCGTTTTTCCGGGCGTTACGGAATATCCTATTGTTTGCCGTTTTTCCGGGCGTTACGGAATATCCTATTGTTTGCCGTTTTTCCGGGCGTTACGGAATATCCTATTGTTTGCCGTTTTTCCGGGCGTTACGGAATACCTATTGTTTGCCGTCTTTCCGGGCGTTACGGAATAACTACCGACGAGTTACGATGAGGATTACCTTACTTGATTTCAAAGACTTTAGAATAGAAAACCTGATAGAACAGTTTAGTTACCCACTGCACACTACCCTGCACTGCTTGTTTCATACTATTGCTTTATTCATGTTTATTTCTGCATTGCCTATTACACTGTTCATATTATATTACTGGTTGACATGACGCGCTGACGTCTGGGTTTTGCATGGCCCAGATTCTTTACCACTGTCGCTGTCCGAGCAGGAGTACTTCAGCCAGCAGGCTGAGTTGTGAGTTCTGTAGTGGTTAGTTTATTTCCTGCATTTTTATTTCCAGATGTGAGCCCGCATTATGGGATACACTTTTTTGTTATTGTATTGGATCATTTGCTTCCGCATTTATTTATCATTGACTCTTGTTATTCTGGATTGTGGACATGTGTTAGATAGTTTTATCTTGTTCTTGATATCTCTACAGCCGTAATGTGACTGTGGATGGATACTTCCTACCCACAGGTAGCATGGTTGGCTATGTCACGTGCCAAATCTTGCGTACTCTGGGAAGCGGGGCGTGACAGAAACCCTAAAAGGGTTTTCTTTAGATCTAAGATCTATGAAGAGCAAGGCTCTATTAATGGGTAAAACCCTAGTTTATTAAAAGTTTTAAATTTTACATAAAATTTTAACAGAGTTTTTACTCTTGAAAAGTTCTTAAACAGGAGAGCAATGCTCTAAAGAAGAGATAATTCTCAAAAAGAAGATGAACATCATCTAAAGGACCAAAGGTCATATTTATAGGCATTGAAACGCCTCTTCAACTTCCGAGTTGATCAAAGGGCGCAGATACTGCCACCGCTGCACTCACGTGTGGGCCACGTGAGCGCAATGGTGGGGGGGCATTTGTTTCCCTCAATCAGAGCAAAGCTCTGTTTGAAATTTGAATTTCAAAAAATTGAAGCAACGCTTCAGATCCAGGGTTGAGCGCGCTGCGCGCCACGTGTTAAACACGGATGCGCTAGCGCCAGGCGCGTTGCGCCCTAGGCAGTGCACCATGTGTGCGCTAGCACCAGGTGTGCTGCGCGCCACGTGTCAAACACGGATGCACTAGCGCAGAGCGCGCTGCGCTCTGAGCAGCGCACCACGTGTCAAACACAGGTGCGCTAGCGTAAAGTGTGCTGCATTCTGAACAGCACACCACCTGCAAAGCACGGGTGCGCTAGCGCTGGAATTAAAAATTCCCTACCCTTAGATCAAAAGATCTAATAGTAATGATAAGTCATTAATTAATCAAAATTAAAATTCTGTTATGGAAAGATTTTCCAATCTTGTTAAAAATAAGAAGATTGCCTTCTGTAAAACAGAAGCCCTAGAATCAAAGATCCAACGGTGGGAAACATCCCCAAATCAATCAGAGAAAGTTCTCTTTAACTGATTTAACAAATCACCTTGCCCTATATAAAGGCCCTAAGACTTCAAGTCTGATATAGAGAAACCCCCCCCCCCATAAACTTTGAAAAATCCAAAGAAAGAGAGCAAGCTCTTGAAAGAAGATTATTTCTTCAAGGTAAAGGTGATGAATGATGAACACAAAGATGAAATCATCTCATAAAAAGAAGAATTGTCTTCTTAAAAGATCATAGATCTACAAAGACCAAGGTCTTTCATAAAAAAAATCAAAAGATTTCATCACATAATAAAAGAAGAACATATTCTTCACACAGATCATTGATCTATAAAGGCAAAGCTCTTTCAAAAATAAGAACTGTTGTTCTTGAATCTTGAGACAAAGTCTCTTTTAAAAGAACATAAATTTGTTCACAGATCATAAAAATCGATTAAATGCGCTTTGCGCTATTAAAATGCGCCTTGCGCTATTGAACAGCACTTCTGTACTCTCTGGACCGGTGCTCAGCACCAAAATGCGCCACGTGTCAACCACGTATGCAACTTACGCTTTGCGCTTCTGAAATAGCGCACTGCGCTCATGGGCTGGCGCTCAGCGCCAAGCGCACCACGTGTCACTCACGTGTGTGCCACTAAATTGAAAGCGCAATACGCTCATAAATTAGCGCTTAGCGCTCATAAACTAGTGCAATGCGCCCATCATCTGGCGCTTAGCGCCAAGCACGACACGTGTCCTTCACATATATGCTACTTGGCAGAAGCGCACTGCGCTCTTTGACTGGCGCAAAGCGTCTGGTGCGCCACGTGTTGCACTATCAGAACATAAATTGTTCTGATGAATGCTCTGCATTCAATACAAGTCAAAAAAAATGTCAAGATCTAATGCTCAGCATTGATTAAAAGGGCCAGGCCCAAATGAAGGCTCAACAGCCCAGAACAATGAAATGTTAAACATTCTTTGGACTTAGTCCAATATTGTCCATAAGTTCTCAATTTATATTTAATTGAGCCCATCTGCTCACGAATATTTAACAGATCTTAGTCCCAAATTGGACTACAGATCTTTCAACCAACTCACACCGGTTCGAGGGTACATCTCTTTAGCCATGTTTATTTTCTTATTATTCAAAAACTTACTCCTCTGATATCTGTCGTTGTAATCCTTCAACGTCTTCAGAGAGGTGACGGGTCCCGATAACCACACATTTCACGGACTGTGGGGTCCTTAAACTCATGAACTATGATGTTCTTAAACTTTATAGACTATGACGTCTTTAAACTACGGACTGTGGGGTCCTTAAACTCATAGACTACGATATCCCTAACCTCGGACTGTAGGGTCCCTTTAAACCCACGGACTACGATGTCCTTAATCTGGACCGAGATGTCCTTAAACTAACACTGGACCGAGATGACCTTAAACTAACATTAGACCGTAACGTCCTTAAACTAATCGACCGCAATGTCCCTAAACTAAACAATAGAGTCCAAATGCTCTTTTGTTGGATTTAAACGATTCCGTTAAGTTGATCTTAGTCTAAAATTAGACTAACGTATCCTTAACAAACGTTTAAGTTGATCTTAGTCTCAAATGAGACTAACGTATTCTTAAACCCAAACCAAAACCCAATCTAAGAAAATACGGATTTGGACTAATCCACGCCCTACGGGCGACAACATAAATTAGTCTCCGTATACAATCCACGGGCAACCAAAAACAAAACAAAAACCCACGACACGAAGTGACCATCTGGAGAAGGAGAAATGTGTTAGCACGATGCAGTAGCGTAATTAACTGCAGGGGCTTGCGCCTGCTGGGAAGAGCGTCCCTACAATCAAAAACCCCTCAAACGAGGGGGAATCTGACGAAGTCTGCTGCATCAGCCGCAACCGTTTAAACCTTCGATACACAGTGCCATAAATCAACTTGGCATCTTCGGAGAGATGGACAGATAGCACCAATTGGCATCTGCCTCGAAATTCAGGCAAGACGTTCGCTGTGTCTTCGCGCGTCTTTCGGCGGGGAACAGATGAATTTGTTTCCCCCAATCAGAGTAAAGCTCTGTTTGAAATTTAAATTTCAAAAATTGAAGCAACGCTTCAGATCCAGCGCTAGGCGCGCTGCATGCCACGTGTTAAACACGGATGCGCTAGCGCCAGGCATGTTGCGCCCTAGGCAGTGCACCATGTATGCGCTAGCTCCAGCTGCGCTGCGCGCCACGTGTCAAACACGGGTGCGCTAGCGCAGGGCACGCTGCGCTATGAGCAACGCACCACATGTCAAACACAGGTGTGTTAGCGCAAAGTGCGCTGCGCTCTGAGCAGCGCACCACGTGCAAAGCACGGGTGCGCTAGCGCTGGAATTAAAAATTCCCTACCCTTAGATCAAAAGATCTAATAGATAAGTCATTAATTAATCAGAATTAAAATTCTGTTATGGAAAAAATTTTCAATCTTGTTAAAAACAAGAAGATTGCCTTCTGTAAAACAGAAGCCCTGGGATCAAAGATCCAACGGTGGGAAACATCCCCAAATCAATCAGAGAACGATCTCTTTAACTGATTTAACAAATCAACTTGCCCTATATAAAGGTCCCAAGACTTCAAGTCTGATATAAAGAAACCCCCCATAAACTTTGAAAAATCCAAAGAAAGAGAGCAAGCTCTTGAAAAAAGATTATTTCTTCAAGATAAAGATGATGAATGATGAACACAGAGATGAAATCATCTCATAAAAAGAAGAATTGTCTTCTTAAAAGATCATAGATCTACAAAGACCAAGGTCTTTCATAAAAAAGATCAAAAGATTTCATCACATAATAAAAGAAGAACATATTCTTCACACAGATCATTGATCTATAAAGGCAAAGCCCTTTCAAAAATAAGAACTGTTGTTCTTGAATCTTGAGACAAAGTCTCTTTTAAAAGAATATAAATTTGTTCACAGATCATAAAAATCGATCAAATGCGCTTTGTGCTATTGAAATGCGCCTTGTGCTATTGAACAACACTTCTGCTCTCTCTGGACCGGTGCTCAGCACCAAAATGCGCCACGTGTCAACCACGTATGCAATTTGCGCTTTGCGCTTCTGAAATAGCGCACTGCGCTCATGGGCTGGCACTTAGCGCCAAGCGCACCACGTGTCACTCACGTGTGCGCCACTAAATTGAAAGCGCTTAGCGCTCATAAATTAGCGCTTAGCGCTCATAAACTGGCGCAATGCGCCCTTCATCTGGTGTTTAGCACCAAGCACGACACGTGTCCTTCACATATGTAGTATTTGGCAGAAGCGCACCGTGCTCTTTGACTGGCGCAAAGCGTCTGGTGCGCCACATGTTGCGCTGTCAGAACATAAATTATTCTGATGAATGCTCTGCATTCAATACAAGAAAAAAAAAGTCAAGATCTAATGCTCAACATTGATTAAAAGGGACAAGCCCAAATGAAGGCTCAACAGCCCAGAACAATGAAACGTTAAACATTTTTTGGACTTAGTCCAATATTGGCCATAACTTCTCAACTTATATTTAATTGAGCACATCTGCTCACGAATATTTAACAGATCTTAGTCCTAAATTGGACTACAGATTTTTCAACCAACTCACTCCGGTTCGAGGGTATATCTCTTTAGCCATGTTTATTTTCTTATTAGTCAAAAACTTACTCCTCTGATATCTGTCATTGTAATCCTTCAACGTCTTCAGAGAGGTGACGGGTCCCGACAACGACACATTTCACGGACTGTGGGGTCCTTAAATTCATGGACTATGATGTCCTTAAAATTTATAGACTATGACGTCTTTAAACTACGGACTGTGGGGTCCTTAAACTCATGGACTACGATGTCCCTAACCTCAGACTGTGGGGTCCCTTTAAACCCACGGACTACGATGTCCTTAACCTAGACCGAGATGTCCTTGAACTAACACTGGACCGAGATGTCCTTAAACTAACATTGGACCGTAATGTCCTTAAACTAATCGACCGCAATGTCCCTAAACTAAATAATAGAGTCCAAATGCTCTTTTGTTGGATCTAAACGATCCCGTTAAGTTGATCTTAGTCTAAAATTAGAATAACGTATCCTTAACAAACGTTTAAGTTGATCTTAGTCTCAAATGAGACTAACGTATCCTTAAACCCAAACCAAAACCCAAATCTAAGAAAATACGAATTTGGACTAATCCACGCCCTATGGGCGACAACATAAATTAGTCTCCGTATACAATCCACGGGCAACAAAAAACAAAACAAAAACCCACGATACGAAGTGACCATCTGGAGAAGGAGAAAGTTGTTACCGCGATACGGTAGCGTAATTAACTGCAGGGGCTTGCGCCTGCAGGGAAAAGCGTCCCCACAATCAAAAACCCCTCAAACGAGGGGGAATCTGACGAAGTCTGCTACATCGGCCGCATCCGTTTAAACCTTCGATACACGGTGCCATAAATCAACTTGGCATCTTCGGAGAGGTGGACGGATAGCACCAATTGGCATCTGCCCCGAAATTCAGGCAAGACGTTCGCCGCGTCTTCGCGCGTCTTTCGGCGGGGAACAGTTACTATGAAATCTTAACATATGGATTGAGAGTAATGAAAAAGACTTTATAAACTATATATTTGTGTATGTTTATTATTTATATATGTATCCATTTAATTAATTATTTAGGGACTATTATATGAAAAGGGAAGTTTTTTTCATTGCAATATAAAAAAAAGAAAGAGAAAGAGAAAGAGATGGAGGGAGGAAAAGAAAGAAATGACTTACATATACAAGCCGGTATTGTCATCGGGCTTATCAATCCGCTGATAGCCTCGCGTTTCTAACGAGACTTTCTTGAAAACTTCTTTGTGTTCTTCTTCTTAGACTCTAGGTGAAGAGGGAGAAGTGAGAGATAGAAAAATATGAGAAAGAAAAAGATAGAGGAGGACAAATAAAGATGGTGTAATGATGAATTATGTATAATAATATATGCATTCAACATGGGAATTAAAAGAGAAATGAAAGGTCGCCATTCATTTTGGAAATGAAAGGTCTCATTTATGAGTTATGAGAAGAATAAAAAATTGATAAAAAAAATAATTGAAAGAATGAGGATTTGAACATGCGATCTATGGAATAATAATGCAAAGACTTAACTAATGAGCTATAAGGTTGTTTATGCACATATTTAATTAGAATTAAATATATGCTATTGCTTGAAAAGAAAGTGGGCTTTTGGGTTCATAGTTTTATAAAAGAAAATGAAAATGATATTGGATTTGGGTTATGGGCTGGGTCAAGTCTTGCATTTAGTTTTGAATAGATTAAGATTTAGTTTAAAGAAATGGGTTTAGGAAAAAAATAGATGGAATAATAAAATAATATATTTAATAGAAAACAAACTCGCCAGTAGCCTGCTATTTTTACTCATGGAGCCCTTTCAGGTTTTCATCCGTGCCCATTTTGCTTGTCGCCGTTTTTTTTAACGAGTCTGCGCCCTTTCGGGTTTTCACAAACATCACCGGTAGCCTTGCTGTTTTTACTCACGGAGCCCTTTCGGGTTTTCATCGCCGGTAGCTTTGCTATTCTCCACTTGCGGTATACTTTCCAGGGTGTAGGAAGGGATTTAAGTCATCAATTGTTGTACTCTTTCGCCATATTTTACCAACTCCGGTTTGCACGTTTGATAGTCACCGTTTACTTGACTAACGACCAACTGGGAGTTTCCGTATATAAGGAGGTTTTCGATTCCCATGTCGACAGCGATCTCAAGACCTGCTATCAAAGCTTCATATTCTGCTTCATTGTTTGTCCTCGGCTTTGTCAAGGAAAAGGCAAAGCGCATTATCCCTCCTTGCGGAGTCACGAAGATAAGGCATACCCCCGATTTGATTATAGGGGTGTTGTGCTTTCGCTTCTTCATGGAAGATGCCCTATCAAAGTAGAGTTCCCATCGGGTATCGCTACCTCCTCTCTTCCTGTCGATAGTGTCAAACGCGTACTTGTCCGCCAGTTCACAATTTAAGGGTGAGTCGGCAGGTATCGAATGCTTGGCGAGGAAGTCGGTGATGGCCTGGCCTTTCACTGCTTTGAGGGGTCGATAGATTATCGAGAATTTCATAAAGAGGAGGGCCTATTTAGCGAGTCATCCCGTCAGAATGGCTTTTGACATCAAATATTTAAGAAGATCTACTTTTGATATGAGATGGACCTCATGCGCCAAAGCATAATGCCGAAGCTTCGTTATCGCGAAGATTAGCGCCAGGCAGTGTTTTTCGATAGGGGAGTAGTTGTTTTCTGCCCCTAGGAGAACTCGACTCAAATAGTAGAGGTCTCTCTCTTTCCCTTGGTTGTTCTCCCGTGCCCATAACACGTCTAAAGAACCTGCAAGGGCTGTTGTGTACAGGATGAGGGGCTTTCCTTTGACTGAAGCGGTCAGTACCCGCGGATTCTGCAGGTATTGCTTGATTTCATCCAGTGCGCTTTGGCATTTGCGATCTCAGACGAACGGGGTCCCCTTCTTCATTAAATAGCTGTAGGGGCGGCACTTGCCGGAGAGATTGTCTATTAATCGTCAGATATATGCGAGCTTTCCTTGGAGAGACAGCAGTTGCTTGAGAGTTCTTGGCGGAGGCATTTCCATGATCGCCTTGATCTTCGATGGTTCTATCTCAATGCCCCAGTGTCATACGATGAATACTAGGAATTTGCCCGATGAAACTCCGAACGCGCATTTCAGAGGGTTCATCTTCAAGTTGTATTTCCGAAGGAGCTGAAACACGATCTTAAGATGCTCCCAATGCTCCTCGTAAGACTTGCTTTTCACCACGAGGTCATCGATATAGCATTCGACGATTTCATGTATGAGGTCACCGAAAATCTTGGTCATGGCCCTCTGATAGGTAGCGCCGGCATTCTTCAAGCCGAAAAGCATCTCTTTGTAGCAGAATATTCCCAGGGGAGTCCGGAAAGCGGTATGCTTCTGGTCTTCGGGGTGCATCTTTATTTGATTGTATCCTGATGATCCGTCTATGAAGAAGAAGACTTCATGAGTGGACGTGTTGTCTATTATCAGCTCGCTAACCGGTATGGGAAAATCATTCTTCGGGCAAGCTTTGTTGAGGTCCCAAAAGTCTACGCAGATGCGCACCGTCCCATTTTTCTTCATCACTGGGACAATGTTGGCGATCCAGTCAGGATACTGAACTTCTTGGATAAAGCCAGAGTCGATTAGCTTCTTGACTTCAGCGTTGATGATCATTTCAAGTTTGAGCCGCATTCTCTTCGGTGCTTATTTGACTGGCTTAACGTCCGGGGATATCGCCAATTTATGCACAGCTATTTTCGGATCTAGCCCCAGCATCTCGGAGTAGTTCCATGCGAAGTATTCTTTATACTGCATGACCACGTTTCTTAGCATAGCTACCTATTCTTCGGACAGCAACTCACTGATGAACGTAGGCCTCGGGTCGTTTGCCGTTCCCAAGTCGATTTTCTTTAGGTTGTCCGCAGTAGTATATATTCCTTCTTCCAGCTCTTTTGGCGCCGGTGGAAGTTCTGAGATCAACTCATCTTCATCCTCATTTTCGAAGCACCAGGAGAGGTCATCCATATCCCTGCGTACTCCTTCTGACAGCGTTATCGCGTGACAGGTATGAGATCGTTTCCAAAACCGATGTTGATCTGGTTCTACTCTCACTATGTACGTTGCTTTTTGAACATGCTTCTGTGGTGGGGTTACCCTCTAACTGCTGGATAGAGCGAACCTGCCTTGCCGATACTGGTCTTTTACCCGGTTTTTGAATGTGAAGCAGTCTTCGAGAGGATGTCCTATCGCTTGGTGATAGGAGCAATAATTCGGATGAGAGACCTCGTCTGCTTGTTCGGGGTGTTTGGACTCTGGGAGCGTAATCATTTGATGTTTCATGACAAGATCAAATATCTTCCTTGTCTTGTCTTGGGAAAAAGAATATGCTCGACCCATTTTCTTTATAAGACACGGATCCCGGCTGCTCAATTCTTGACCACGTGGCTTCTTGGACCCGCTTTGCCGCTGTCGAACGTTTTTTCCGTTCTTTAGTTTGTTTTTGCCACTGCGTCGGGTCTTCTGTATGATGGGCTGGAGACGAAGGGCATCGTCATTCTCCGTAGCTTGCTGAAAGAGGCGCTGCATCATGGCTTTCTCGTAAATGGCCATTTCACGATTGTGGTCATCCCGGGCCTTTTGACCCGCTTCCCTTATTAGCTTGTCCATCTGTTTTTCAAACGATGGACTTGGCATTTTTATGGCAGGATCTCGTTTTGGTTCAATCGCAGTGTCTTCTAATAGAGCATCTCCTTATTCATCGAAGTCATGTATAACGCAGCAGCCATGGAATCGCTCCCGTTTCTTGCATCGAACATATCCAAGCCTGATCATTTCCATTCTCCCGTTGGGTAATTTTCACTGAATTCCGGGGACGTTTTAGATCCTGTTGTAGAACTGAGCTTGTCGAGCAGTCGGTTTGAAGGGTACGCCTTGACGCCTCAACAGCCTTTTTAATCCTTCTGTGTAGTATTTGGGCAGACGGATGGGCTGGAGCCTGTCAAGCGTAGAATCGGCACCATGCCACTTTGGTTTCCGTGGATCGATAAAAGTTGATCGCCTTTTCATCTTTCTGCCTGGGAAGGATGTAGAACGTTTGCAGTTCCTACACACTATAGGTATCAAGTGTGTCGAGCTCTTTGTAGTGCTGCCGTTGAACCATAGCGATTTGCAAATTCTGATCATCTCCAGCGAAGGACTGTGCTGATGGACGGACCGAGAATACTGAGTTGATCTCATTTTCAGAGTCACTGCCAATGACCAGAATTGGGGTAGACGGTCCTGGTTTGTTGCTTTGGGGCGGTCCTGAATAGACCATCTCTTCCTCCTCCTCAGTATCGCTCCCAAAGACCGGAATAGTGGTGATAGCTTTCTGCTTATTCTCTGGTTTATGGCATCTTTCCGTGTCTTCAAAGTCTGGTAGGAAATAATTTGCATCTTCGTACTTTCGGACTTCATTCACGGAAAATGGGTTCAGCTATCCTGTCACGGTATACTCGAGACCATCTTTGAATTACTTCATATACTGATGTTGTGTAGAAGGGATGGTGTTGTACTCGTGTAACCAAGGCATGCTGAGCAAAGAGTTGTAGCAGGTCTTGGCGTCAATGACATGAAATTTGATATCAGTGACGAGCAACCTAAAATGTAGCGTCAGTATCACAAACCCGAGCGTCTGTGATGACTGGGAGTCAGACCCGGAGATAGTGATTTTATCCCGAGCGAGGTGCTGGATGCTTATGCAGATTTCTTTTAGCACCCTCACATTTAGGAGATTGACAGAGGACCCGTTGTTAACTAGGATCTTCCCTATCTTGATGTCATGGCAGTATCCGGTGACATACAAGGGCCGGTTGTGCTCGCATGTTCCGAAGAGGAGATCTTCATCGCCGAAAGTGACGTCAGCCGTGTGAACTTCTTCAAGCTCGTCCTTCGTCTTTTCTTCGGCGAGGAAAGCTTGAAACTGTTCGGGCTCTTGTAGTGCCCTGATCAGGGAATCTCGTGCCTCTTTAGACAATAGAAGGGCATCCAAGACACTCAGCTGTGAGGGTATCTTCCTCAAGTGTGCTACGACGTTGTAATCCACTTTGCTTTTCTTGGGCGGGTTCTTGGCTGCCATCTCTTCGACGAATCGGTCATCGAGGGCGATATCCTCAGGGACTTTTTCCTTCCCCTTATCTTTTCTATTCAATCCCCTGTTTGTAGGTCCGAGATTCTTTTCGGGCAATGTAGAGTTGCACAGCTGAATATTCTCACAGTTCTTCACCTCTTCCTATTTTCTGAGGTGGATTCTTTGAAGAGAGGGCCGAGGGCTATTTCTTCATCAGAATCGCTCCCGAAGGTGAGAACTTGCGATCCCCCGGAATCAACCATGTGATAGTTGCCGGCAGTTCCTTTAAGCTCATCTGTCATGCTTTTCTATTCCCGACGAGCCTTGCGCTTCAATCGCTTGACGCATTATCGGTGGGTAACATATCCCTGCCACCAGTTTTTAAAAGCGTTGCACTCTTCGGTAGGGTGCATGATCCTCCGATGGTATAAGCAGTAATTTGGATGTGCATCCGCTTCGTCAAGGTGTATGATGCCAGGAGTATTTCCTTTAAAAGGCAGCAGCTTCATTCCCATTGACAGGGCTTTGGCAAATTGCTTCCTTGTCTTAAACCTGCTTTTGTCTGCTGTAGGCGTACTTCGATCTGGTTAGGATACTTTACGGTTTCTCAATACCGGAGCTTCTTCAACTTGACGCTGACGCTTGGCCCTCTTGTATATGGCCGTTTCCCACTCTCTGTCAGCTTTTCTTTTCTGAAGAGCTTCGCTCAGCAACCTATCAATCAATTCGTCTGATGGCTCCAGGGATTTTGGTTCCGATTCTGGATCTGCCCCCAGTTTCTCTGTATCAGGATCCTCTTTACCGTCTATTGACGAGTAAGAGATCACGTGGCAGCTTGCCATATAATCCTTGGGCTCTTCTGAAGAATTGTCTCCTTCATCAGCGTCGTCTTCATTTTCAAAAACATGCTTAAAGAATTCGTCCAATGTGATTGGGGTCTGTGCCCTCTGGTTATATTCTTCCAATGCATCGATGTATTTTTGCAGACCTGTACGGCTATTGTCGGGTTGGATGGGCTTCTTGGCCTTCTTTTTTTTCTTTAAAGATTTTGGAGGCTTGGCCTGAATGTTTTGTCCACCTTCACCAACTTTCAGCGTTGGGTGCGGCTTCAGCATCCCCTCAATAATCTCGGGCTATAGCGGGCTCTTCCACCTAATCGCCGGGCATGCTTAGAGATCTTTTAGCATTCTTTTAGTTTTTGTTGAAAGAACAACTTCCCATAGAGCTTCCTCTATAAATGAGCATGATACCCCCGGCGTGTCCATCTTTTTTGGAGCGTGTGGTTGTGGCGGGTTTACCCTCCAGTTTTCAGACAACGCGAATTTGCCTTGCTCTGGTACTGATTCTCAATCTAGTTTTTGAAGACAAAGCAATTTTCGATTGGATAACCCATTATTCGATGGTAGGGGCAATAGTTGGGATTGTTGACGTTACTGGGCTGCAGTGGGCGTTTCGGATCCGGCAGGGTGATGAGCCTGTTGCGCATCGCCAGCTCGAACAGTCTTCTCATTTTATCCCGGGGAAACGAATTAGGGCGTTTTAGCTTCTCGTTGAAGAATCGCTGTTTATCGTTTTGGCAATCAGCTGGTTTTGGACCACTGGGCTGCTGCTGAGCATTGGTGACGAAAGTCGCTTTTCCTTTTTCGTTTCGAGGCTCCATTTTCGAGGAAGACGGTCTATAGCTTATCTGGTCCATTTGGGCCAGCTTGTCAATCAAGGCCTGGAAAGTAGTCAGCTTGAAAAACATCATGAATTGGGATATGGTCGCCTGAGGATCGAGGGTTCCTACGAACATGCCCACAGCAGGAGCTTCCTCTATGCGCTGTTCGCACATTGACCATAGGTTCCGCCACCGAATTGCAAACTGAACCTATGTCTCTCCCAGCTTCACTCTGGCATTGATCAACGTCGTGATTGGGGTACGTTCGCTGGCGCTTGCAAACCTTTGTGTAAACAGTAGCTCCATTTCAGCAAAAGTCTTGACAGAGTCATTCGAGAGCTCAGAGTACCATTCGAATGCTGTCTCCGACAAGCTGCCAACAAACTGGCGAAGCGGCAGTTTGTCGTCACGCCCTGTATTACCGCACAGAGCCCTGAACTGAGCGACATGTTGATGGGGATTGCCTGTCCCCTTGTATATGTGGAACTTAGGAATCGTGTATCCTGGTGGGTACTTAATCTGACCGTACCAGCTTGGGTATGGTCGCCCAGTTCTGACGACTTGGCCAGCGGCTTCGTTCGCTTAATGAGCTCATATCTGTTGAGCTATATAATCATTGAGCGCAGCTTTCGAGATTGTTTCCTTCTTTGCAGCCGAAGAGACCGTAAGAGGGTTTGATGTCTCCCCTCTATCGTCTTCAATTATTACTGGAGGATCTTTGGCTGGGTGGTCTGGCTGGATCATCATGCCCACCATATCTTGGAACAATAGCGTCATTTGTTTTATATTGGCCAATTATTCCGCGATCTCTTTGTCTTTCTTCTCGAGCATTCTTCGGAGGAACTCGGCGTCGGTTTCCTGTTCCCAGCGCTGCTCTGACGACGTCTCCAGGCTTTCTTTCGGCCCAGTGAGCGCGGCCATCTTCATTAGCATTTTCTGTAGCTTTTTCTGTTGCTCCTGGGCTTTTGTCACAGATCGGGTGAGTAGTCGATGACCCATAGAGATACGGCTATCCTCCTTCCCGGAAGCCATGTAGATAGTGTGCACTACCATGCCTCCAGACTTAGGGCGTTTGGATTCAGCACCCTTGAGATTTGTCGTAGACACAAGGATCTTCTCCGGCCTTCTCTTTTTATGGACGGTAGAAGTTGCGGGGGCTATTGCAGCCGATGCTTTCCGTGGTACGACGGCAGTGAGATTCTCTTCTTGCCAGATTCTCATTCTCTTCTATTGGCTGGAGTAGTCTTGGTCGATCACAGAGTCTTGGACTCTTCGCCAGACCCTATGGATTTTGGAGGACAGCCGCTGAGGGGGCTGCTCTGGCTTTGTTTTAGTAACATTCTCCACAGACGGAGGAGATCTTTTAAGCACGGCGGTCAGAGAGTTCTTGCGCACCCTCCTGAGTGGTTCAAAGTTGTTCCCAGTTGGAACAGCAGCGTCAATTTCTACCATCGGAGCTGGTGGAGTCAATCCAGAAGGGGAACTGCCCCCAGCTTTCCTCATTCGGTGCCAGTGGCGACGTCGAGCGTGTCTTGCAGATGGGATGACCTCCGTTGTTGGGGTAGCTGCATCGTGCTTCATACTTTGATGAGAAACTGCTGTTGGTGTTAGCCTGTCAAAAACTGATGTCCGTAGAGAGGGGATGGACAACCTGTCGAAGGCAGACTTTCGAGCAGGGATAGCAGCCTTGGTGACTTCGCCTAGAGTGGGAGTTGGAACGTCCAGTCTTGTGAAGACCGACCCCTTAGTAGGAGAAGTCTCTCTGATGACTTCATTTACTGGAGCAGGGATGGCTATCCGTTTCGGGATAGCCCCTACAGGTAATGTGGGCTTCTTTATAGGCCCATTAGACCTTTGGCCCAGTCTGTTAAAGACCGAGGTGTTGGATTGGGCGACCCGTTGAGAGGGGCCGCGGTAGTCGCAAGCCGATCAAAGACCGACTTTTTTGGAGCTTCTTGCGATGGCACTGGGGCGTTGAAGCTCATTGGTGGGAGCATGGTCCCGAAGAACAGTCCAGTGGTGGCTTGAGTCACCTGTTCCACTGGCATGGCGAAGATGGAGGCCACTTGGGGCCCATAAGTCACTCCTCCGGCGAGGACGGGGTGGGAGTTGTTGTTGCAGCTAGTGCAGTTGGAAGCCATTTTCTCTGCACAGAAGCAAGAAACCAAATCTTAGTACCTCGAATCCAGGGGCAACCGCATTAAACTGCGATTCGTTCACGAACACGACACACGATGTGTGGAGTGGAAAGAGGAAAAAGTCCCACCAGGCGTGCCAGAATCTGTTCTCCGCCGAAAGACACGACTGGGACATTGGGACGTCCGGCCAGAACTTTGGGGGCCGATGCTATTTGGATTTATCCGTCCACCTCTCCAAAGATGCCAAATTGATTATGGCATCTTGTATTGGAGGTTTAGACAGATGCGGCCGATGTAGCAGACTTCGTCAGATTCCCCCTCATTGTAAGGGGTTTTGATTGTGGGGACGCTCTTCCCTGCAGGCGCGAGCCCCTGTAGTTAATTACGCTACCGCATCACTGTAACAACTTTCTCCTTCTCCTGATGATCACTTCGTGTCGTGTGTGTTTGTTTTATTTTTGTTTGCCCGTGGATTGTATACGGAGACTAATTTGTGTTGTCGCCCGTAGGGCGTGGATTAGTCAAAATTCGTATTTTCTTAGATTTGGGTTTGGGTTGGTTTAAGGACCGTTAATCTTGTTTTAGATTAAGATCAACTCAAATGTTTGTTGAGGATACGTTGGTCTAATTTTAGACTAAGATCTACTCAACAGGACTTTCGGATCATTGAAAGAGTGTTTGGACTCTATCGTTTTAGTTTAAGGATGTTGCGGTCCATTGGGTTTAAGGACATCGTAGTCCATGGAGTTTAAAGACATCATAGTCTATATTTAAAGACATCATAGTCTAGTTTAAAGACATCATAGTCTGTAGGGTTTAAAGACATCATAGTCTGTAAAGTTTCTGGTTGTCAGGATCCGCCACCTCTCTGAAGACGTTGAAGAATTACAACGACACATATCAAAGGTGTGAAGAGATGGACCCTTGAATCAATGTTGGTTGAGAGATCTGTAGTCAGGGTTTGGGACTAAGACCAATTAAAGAGATTGTGAGCACATGGGCTCAGTTAATCTGAATTGAGGACTTATGACCAATTTAGGCTCAGTCCACTCAGATTTGAATAAAATGTTGAACATTTGTTTGGGCTCAGTCCCTTTTGGTTCAATAATGCTGAGCATTAATTTGGGTTTTGACAACCCTCTTTCTTTTGTTTTTTATTGGGTGTTGAACACTCTTTATGGCGCAGAGCGCTTTATGTAAAGAACACTTTGTGTTCCCTCAGCGCACACGTGAGGAGCACGTGGTGCGCTTGGTGCTGAGCGCTAGACCTGGAGCGCTAAGACGCTTCTTATGAAATAGCGCACACGTGAGGACCACGTGGTGCGCTTGGCGCTGAGCGCCAGTCAATGAATGCATAGCGCTCTTATAAAATAACGCCCACATGAAGAGCACGTGGAGCGCTTGGCGCTGATCGCCAGACGTAGAGAGCTAAAGCGCTTTTTATAAAATAACACTTGGAGCGCTGGGCGCTGAGCGCCAAACTTGGAGCGCTGAGGCGCTCCTTTTTAAATTGGAGCGCTAGGGCTCTTCTTTGGTTGTTCTGATTAATTTTGTGCTCTGAGAATTAAATTCTTGTTCATAAGATAATTTGTCTCATAGATCTAAGAACTAAGTTCTTCTTTTTTCTGATGAGATGCTGTGCTCTCTTTGTTTTTGTGAAAAAAACCTTGTCTTATGGATCTGTGATCTAGAAAAAAGATCTGAGTTCTTATGATGTGAGAGTTAAACTCTCAAAAGTCGAAGAGATGTTATGATCTCACTTATTACCAGTTACCTTGAAGAAAATTTCTTCTTCTTAGAGCTTGCTCTTCTTTTTTCTTTTCTAAGAACTTGAAGTTTATGGGGAGGTTCCTCTCTGCTAATGATCTTGATGATCTGATGCCCTAGACTTGAAGTCTTAGGTCCTTTATATAGTGGAGGCAAGTTTGTTGATTTTGTTAAAGAGATCTTTCATTGAAAGATCTCTGATCGATTTGGGGATTTTATCCCCCGTTGGATCTTTGATCCTATGGCTTCTGTTTAACAGAAGATTTTTCTCTTGTTATTAACAAGATTGGTAAATATTTTCCCAAACAGAGATTATTCTGTAATCTTGGAGATTTTATTAATCACCATTGGATCATTGATCCAACAGTGCGCTGTTTTACAGAGGGCAATCTTTCCTGTTTAGGAAGATTTGAGGAATATTTCCTCAGCAGAATTTGATTCTGAATTTTGATGATTTATCATCTTCGTTGGATCTTTGATCCAACGGTGGAGAACATTTAGTTCTGGCGCCAGCGCTCTCATGCTTTGCACGTGATGTGCTGTCACAGAGTCTTTGACTCTTAGCGCTTGGCGCTTGGCGCTTGGCGCTCAGCGCTCTCGTACTTTGCACGTGATAGCTGCTTCAGAGTCTTTAACTCTTTAGTGCTGGCCCTCTCAGCGCTCTCGTGCTTTGCACTTGAGGCGCTGCCTCAGAGTCTTTGACTCTTTAGCGCTGGCGCTCAGTGCTTTTGTACTTTGCACGTGATGCGCTGCCTCAGAGTCTTTGACTCTTTAGCGCTGGCGTTCTTGGTGCTCAGCGCTCTCATGCTTTGCACATGAGGCGCTGCCTCAGTTCAAATTTTGAATTTTGAATATAGCTTTGCTCTCAATTGGGGAAACAACAGGCTCCGTCAGGTTCCCCCTCGTTGTGAGGGGTTTTTGATTGTGGGGACTCTCTTCCCTGCAGGCGCAAGGCCCTGCAGTTAATTACGTTACCGCATATCGATAACTACTTTCTCCTGCTCCAAAAGGTCATTTCGTGTCGTGTGTGTTTGTTTTATTTTTTAGTTGCCCGTGAATTGTATACGGAGACTAATTTGTGTTGTCGCCCATACGGCGTGGATCTGTCCAAGTCTGTATTTTCTTAGACTTGGGGTTTGTTTTGATTTAAGGATCGTTAACCTTGTTTGAGATTAAGATCGACTTAAATATTCGTTAAGGTTACGTTAATCCGGTATTGGACTAAGATCTACTTAACGGGGGTTCAGGATCATTTTTGATCCAACGAAAGAGCATTCGGGCACCATCGTTTTAGTTTCAGGACGTTGTGGTCCATAGCTAGTTTAAGGACATTACGGCCCATTGGAGTAAGCTCATGGGTTTGGGAGTGCATCCAAGAGCTGTTGGTTGTCGGGACCCTCCACCTCTCTGACATCGTTGAAGAATTATAACGACATGTATCAGAGGTGTGGAGAGATGTACCCTTGAACCGAACTCCAGATTGAAGGGCAAGATCATGGTGGAATGAAAACCATTTTGGATACTATCTGTTAGGACATCATTTGGAACTAAGACCGGTTTGGGGAGACCTGAGCATAGGCAGACTCAGTTGAACAAGGGTTTTGGCCTTGGGAGACTTGGCTATGGTTAGCTTAAGGTCGACTTCTTATAGTGTTAAACACTAACATTTGCTTGGCGCTCAGGTGCTCCCACGTGATACTCTAAAGCAGTGTTAAACATTGAAACTCTGGGGCAATGACGTGTGACACATGAGACGCTTGAGAATTGGCGATGTATACTTGGGTCCAAATCCTCATCTGTATGTAAGTGTTAAACAATTAAATTTTATGGCCATCACGTGTGGGCACGTGAGGTGCTCCAAAGTTAGGCACTGCCTCCTTTGGATTTATCTTCCTATTCTGTTCTAGGTGCTAAGCATTATTGGGGGTCACGTGGGATCACGTGAGGCGCCCCAAAATGAGAACTTTCTTAATTTATTCCCCCTTCCTTTTTACAAGTGCTAAGCACTATCAGGGGTCACGTGGGATCACGTGACTCGAACTCAGTCATTCCTTTTTGGTCCTTAAAGGTGCTCACGTGGGAATTTGTGATCTGTCGTTATAGCGTTGAACGCTAATTTGCATGGGGCTCTTGATCTTAGTCTTGAGAATTTCAAGTCCTTTGTTTTATAAGAATTAAATTCTTATGCAGGGTTAAATCCTAGTTTTATCAGAGGAATTAAATTCCTATGTCTTTGGAAGAATTAAATTCTTTAAACTTAGTAATTTCCTCTAAGTTTTGGGACTGCATAACAGAATCTCCCCGATGAGAATTAAATTCTCAACTTGTGGGGAGATCTGCTTCTGCAGACCTTAACCAGAGGAAGAACTAAGTTCTTTTTTGGAAGATTTAAACTCTTGTAAAAGGAGATAAAATGATCTTTAGGTCTTTTCTCTCACCTAGGGTTTCTTTTTCTTCAAAGTGGACTCCTCCTCTTATTTTTTTTCTCAAATCTTATGGGGGGCCTCCTCTCTTTCTCTCTTCAGTCTCGAGTCCTTTATATAGTAGAGGCAAGTTTGTTGATTTAGTTAAGGAAATCTCTCATTGAGAGATTTTTTGATTGATTCGAGAATTTTATCCACCGTTGGATCTTTGATCTAGGGACTTCTGTTTTACAGAAGACATTTTTCTTGTCTTTAACAAGATTAGGAAAAATTTTCCCATACAGAGCTTATTCTATAGCTTGGTGATTTTTAATCACCATTGGATATTTAATCCAACGGTGCTCTGTTTTACAGAGCACAATCTTTCTTGTTTAGAAAAATTGGGGAAATATTTTCCCATACAGAGCTTATTCTGTAGCTTTGGTGATTTTTAATCACCATTGGATCTTTAATCCAACGGTGCTCTGTTTTACATAGCACAATCTTTCTTGTTTAGAAAGATTGGGGAAATATTTACCCATACGGATGGTGATTTTTAATCACCATTGGATGTTTAATCCAACGGTGCTCTGATTTACAGAGCGTAATCTTTCTTGTTTAGAAAGATTCAAGGAAATATTTTCCAAATAGGATTTTGATCTCTCTTATTTAGAGTTTAATTCTATCGGCTCAGAAAGCATTGGGAACCCTCACGTGTAGCACATGACCCATAGCATTAGACCGGTTTGCTTATACATAGCAGTCCCAGAGAAAAGCATCACGTGTTGGCACGTGAGCTGATGTTCAGGAATGTCACGTATGACACGTGACCCCCACGAAATTAAGCCCAACAAATAGCATCACGTGCTGACATGTGATATTCTCTGGCCTGTTATTTGTTTTAGGAAGGCACCTATATACTTTGTATATAGATGCTTACGTGCCTGCACGTGAGACTCAATTTCAGCCTTATTTGTTAAGCGCAATGCCTATAATCTTTGCTCCAAGGCGCATCATGTGTGGGCACGTGATGCTCCATTTGGGGAATTTTTCCCATCGCTTTTTGTTCATTATTTATTTTTTTATAAAGGAACAAATACCTCCACAGCGTTGTTCTCACGTGGCTTGCACGTGAGTGCAACGCTGTCACCTTTACAGCCGTTGGATTGCCTGGGGGAAAGGGGGTGAACCGCCCTTGTCACGTTTTATGAATGCAAAGGTTTGGTCTTTGGGAAGCCACTGTTCCTTTATCTTCTTCTTTCCTTGTCTTCTTTGAAAATTTAATTCTCTTCTTCAGAGCTTAGTTCTCTACCCATTGCAATTCCAGAGTTAAACTCTGTCAGAAAAAGAAACCCTTTTTAGGTAACGATCTTAAATAACAAAGAAACCTTTTTCTTAAAAAAAAATTCCGGGATTTTAAATCCACCATAAGAGCTTTGCTCTCTTCTGAAACCCATTTCTTAGAAATCCAAAGACATTATCTTTGAGTAGTAAACCTCAATGTCTTGGGCATTCCTCCTCTGATCTTTAAGGATTCATGGTATTTTTATTTTTCTTTTCCTCATCATGAGGGTTTCTAGAATTTAATTCCATCGGATAAAAGGAATTTAATTCCTCACCAAAGAGCTTTGCTCTGAAGATCACGAGGGCCCCTCGGGAATTTCATTCCCTGGTGTTCTTGAGCATATTTTCATAGGGTTTTTCCTTACTTACACAAATTCAAATTTGTTGGGTATTTTAACAGAACTTGTTTTCTCTATGAGGATGTCAATAGTTGTTTAAACTCCCATTTCCGTTTAACGAGAATCCTTTTAGATTCTCTTAATAAGCATTTACTTGATCATCTCGATCGCTAAACTCTTGCTGATTTTTCTGTTCAGATACTATGGCCGTTTATTTGTATGATCTTGACGAAATTATCTCCTATGAAGACATTCGCGTCCAAGGCCGCTGTCAAAACCATGAGTTTATGAATACTCAATGCGCTGAGGTTATGCGTTGCTTCGATGAATACAATGGTCGACTACTCCCCCGTCGTTCCGCTTTATTGAAGATCATCGTGGGGGCGGTTTAGGAAGCATTTCCTGAATTTAACGAAGCCATGACGCTTGAGGCACTTGATGATGCCAAGGACAAGGTGCACTCAGTATATTTGATGAGCTTGATCTCGAAGACGTGGAGAGATGGTCTCATTGATATCTTGCATCAAGTTTTCCAACAGATGACGATAATCTCTACTATCAGAGGACAGATGACATCAGCGAGAATCCTGACGCTTACATTCGTGAGAAGATGCACACGAAAATGGTCAGAGAAGCCAGAAGCATTTTACTCGGGCTTGCTTCTGAATTCCTCAATCCATGTCTAGGATTACCATTGTAAACATTTTCTTTTGTTTTTATACCATGTATAAGTTCTTGGAGCATGAATGACAAAACTTCCTCTTTCCCCCATTTTTTATGCTCACGTGTATTCTGCATGAAGTGTTGTTATACTGTTGTTGGTATTCACGTGTTTTGCGCATGAGGCGCTGCTGTGGAGTTTAATCCTGAACTAGTGCCTGCGCTCACGTGTTTTGCACGTGCGGTGCCGTTTTAGTTTTCAAAAGGATCAACGCGGGTGTTCACGTGCCATGCACGTGAGGTGCTGATGAGGTCGTTTCGCCTCTCTACTCTAATTCCAATGAGTCACCCCTTTCTTTTCCTATGCCCCCCTTTTTTATCCTTGGGAATAGCTCCACCATGCACGACATTTTCTGTGCATAGCTTTGAATGCATCTCTTTATAAGCCGAAGCTACATTTTCCTCTTTCTTCATAGAGAGAGAACCATTTAGACCTTAGGGTGATCATTTTGAGAAACAAACCAAAGGTTATGGCTTGCAACCGTCCCCATACTCGTCGACAACCCTGGGAGGTACCTATCGAGGAGATTATTCCTCGTTTTGCCGCGCGGTTAGCAGATCCTCTTTTCACTGATGACCAATATGATGCGGCACTATACGAACTCCTGGCCCATAGGGGATCTCCTCTTCCTATAGGTTCCATTTGGCTCAGGATGATTTTCTTGTCCGTGCTTGCTGATATTCCTCCTCATCAGGCGGAGATGACTCCAGCGATTCTTGATATGGCGGAGGACAAAATTGAGCGTTTCCACGAGGCACACTTAATTACCCAGGCTCTGAAGGATCGTTCGGTTCATTTACTGAGTCAAATAAGAGCCCGGCGGGCCATCATGTCCGCTTTCGCTAATGAGCACGATGCTAATCGGTGGGGAGCAACTCCTCGTGAAGACCGTCGCTTCAACAAGGTGGAGAGGGCAGAGGGGGAATTGGAGAACTTTGTATTTTGTTTTGTTAACCCCTGTATCTCTGATCCCATATTTGGTGATCTTTTCCCTGTACAGTAGTATATTTATATCGATGTATTTCTCTTATTATTGACTGTTGAATATTTTCTGTTGAATGTTTTATGTTCATCATATATTCATACGTGTATCCCACCTCTGTACATGAGCTTTATAGTTTACTCTTAGGAGTTTTCTTTTAAGTGCGAGCACCATTGTAGTGTCGTACATAAATCAGCACGTTTTGGACACCATTTCCATTTAAGCACATACGCAGTCGTACTGTCGTGTCTCTTTAGCAAATGCATCTTGTAGATAGTCTATCTTGATCTCCTTGCAGGGCAGCGATGGCTTAGGAAACAGGTTCAGGTATGCCGCCTAAGACTTTTCAATTTTATGAGCCGTGAGGGTCTCATAAAGACTTTTCTCCCTACGAGTCGAGAGGACCAGAAATCTTTCTTTTATTAAGAATTCTCATTTTCCATAGGATCGACCGTCAAAAACCCTGCCTTTCGAACCCGCCCGTCCCGTAGGTGTATTTTCTCCTTAGGAGTCGTGAGAACTACTAAGTGTGTGTTTTCTCTTGAGAGTCGTAAGAATCTCACAAGAGAATTTTTCCCCTTACAAGTCGAGAGGACTCGTAAGTGGTATTTTCCCTCCTTGTTGATATTCGACTTTGGAGAGTGTGGCCCATGAATAGTATGCAATAGTCCATCTTGGACCGACTTGCAGGGCCCCAGTGCTTAAGAAATAGGTCCTTATCCCTATTGCCTAAAGCTTTTCCCTACGAGTCGAGACGAATCGAGCAGTTCTTGCAATGACACTAATTTCCTCATGAGTCGAGACGAATCGAGAAGTTCCCGCAAGGGTGTCTTAACGTCATAGTTAACTCCTGCTAATAGAAGTCCGTTAGGGTCTGTGGTACTAGCGTTTTTTACCCATCGCACCGTCCCTGTTTCCCCAATCAGAGAGCAAAGCTCTATTCAAAATTTCAAAATTTGAAATGAGGCAGCGCCTTATAAGAGCGCCAGCGCTAGGAGTCAAAAACTCTGAGGCAACGCTCACGTGCAAAACACGAGAGCGCTAGCGCCAAGAGCGCCAACACTAATGACTCTGAGGCAGCGCCTCACGTGCAAAGAACGAGAGCGCTTGCGCCAAGAGCGTCAGCGCTAATGACTCTGAGACAGCGCCTCACGTGCAAAGCACGAGAACGCGGCGCTAAGTGCGCCAGCGCCAAGAGTCAAAGACAGCGCCTCACATGCAAAGTACGAGAGCGCTAGCGCTAGAACTAAACGTCCTCCACCCTTGGATCAAAGATCCAACGAAAATGATTAAAAATCATCAAATTACCAGAATAAAATTCTGTTGAGGAAATACTCCTCGAATCTTTCCAAACAGGAAAGATTGTGCTCTGTAAATCAGAGCACCGTTGGATCAAAAATCCAATGGTGATTAAAAATCACCAAGATACAGACTAAGTTCTGTATGGGAAATTATTTTCCCAATCTTGTTAATAACAAGAAAAATGTTTTCTGTAAAACAGAAGCCCTTGGATCAAAAATCCAATGGTGGGGAATACCCCGAAATCATTGAGAAATCTCTCAATGAAAGATATCCTTAACTGATTCAGCAAATCAGCCTCCCCTATATAAAATACCTAAGACTTCAAGTCTTGCACAGAAGAACCCCCCATAAACTTCAAGTTCTCAAAAAAGAAAACAAGAAGAGCAAGCTCTCCGAAGAAGAAATTTTCTTCAAGGTAAATGATAAGAAGCGAGATCATAATATCTCTTCAATTCTTGAGAGTTTAATCCTCACATCAGAAGAACTTAGTTCTTTTGCTAGATCACAGATCTATAAAACCAAGTCTTTTGCAAAAACAGAAGAGATCAAAGTATCTCTTCATAAAAAGAAGACTTAGTTCTTAGATTCATGAGACAAAGTCTCTTTTCACAAAAAGAAGAACTTAAAATTTAGATCTGTGAGACAAAGTTTCTTATAAACGAGAACTTAATTCTCAGAGCACAGAACTAATCAGAGCTGCCAAAGAAGCGCCTTAGCACTCCAATTTAAAAAAAGCGCTTTAGCGCTCCAAGTCTGGCGCTCAGCTCCAAGCGCGTCATGTGCTCCTCATATGGGCGCTATTTTATAAGAAGTGCCTTAGCGCTCCAAGTCTGGCGCTCAGCGCCAAGCGCGCTACATGCTCCTCACATGGGCGCTATTCTAAAAGAAGCGCTTTAGCGTTCTAGCATTCTAAATCTGGCGCTCAGTGCCAAGCGCTCCACGTGCTCCCCACGTGGATGCTATCTTAGAGGAAGCGGCTTAGCGCTCTAAGTCTGGTGCTCTGTACATAAAGCGCTCTGTACATAAAGGCTCTGTACATAAAGCGCTTTATACATAAAGGCTCTGTACATAAAGCGCTCTGTACATAAAGGCTCTGTACATAAAGCGCTCTGTACATAAAGCGCTTTGCGCTACAAAGAGTGTTCAACACTCAATAAAAGACAAAAAGAAAAAGGGGTGTCAGAACCCAAATTAATGCTCAGCATAGGGATTGAGCCTAAACAAATGTTCAACATTTTATTCAAATCTAAGTGGACTGAGCCCAAGTTGGCCATAAGTCCTCAATTCAGATTAACTGAGCCCATGTGCTCACAATCTCTTTAATTGGTCTTAGTCCCAAACCCTGACTACAGATCTCTCAACCAATATTGGTTCAAGGGTATATCTCTTCACACCTCTGATATATGTCGTTGTAATTCTTCAACGTCTTCAGAGAGGTGGCGGGTCCTGACAACCAGAAACTTTACAGACTATGATGTCTTTAAACCCCACAGACAATGATGTCTTTAAAATAGACTATGATATCTTTAAACACAGACTATAATGTCTTTAAACTCCATGGACTACGATGTCCTTAAACCCAATGGACCGCAACGTCCCTAAACAAAGACGATAGAGCCTAAATGCTCTTTCGTTGGATCTAAATGATCCCAAAATCCTGTTGTGTAGATCTTAATCTAAAATTAGACTAACGTATCCTTAACAAATGTTTGAGTTGATCTTAGTCTAAAACAAGACCAACGATCCTTAAACCAACCCAAACCCAAATCTAAGAAAATACGGATTTTGATTAATCCACGACTTACGGGAGACAACATAAATTAGTCTTCGTATACAATCCACGGGCAAGCTGTTGGGGTACGGCGGCGCCCCGGCCGTCAAACCGACACCAAATACGGAACAAAAACTTTTTACAGAACCGGGGCCACCGCAACCCAAAATCCCGGATCATTCCATTAACCATATTCTAGCAAAACGTAAATGAGTTTGGAAAGATAATACATATCGATCCGTTTCCTTCGGCCTTCAATCTCCGTGTCTAACTCCTCGCTGTTGCGCCGATGAAATCCGCTCCCCGATCAGGTCCGTCAAAGTGGCACCACATCGATGAATCTGTATACGGGTTCCCGTCTCAAGACCGAGGCAACTCGGACATGAAGTTTGCTAGCCGACATGTCCAAGAATGAAGTAGAGAGAGTGTGGAATCTTTTGTCTCAAGACACCCAAATGTTTGGATGGAGGTAAATTGGAGTTGCCAAGGAAATGAACTTGTAAGCTAAGAAAATTTTGCAAAAGAAGAAAAACCCTAAAGGGCTCGGCCAAGGAAACACTCTAGAGATTTATTCATGAAGAGGTGGTGTCTCATTAATTTGAATGATGCAAGAATGAATATATATATTGCAAGCAAGACACAACCTCCACCACAAAAGAGCCCCTGCTTATTAAAACATGCAAATTTGCAGGGAACCCCCCCCCCCCACAGCAAAAATCAGCCACCTCATCCCATGAAATGGGTGCCCATGCTGCCCCATGTGCAGGAATTTCAGTGCAAGGGGAAAAAGAAATAAGGTCAAATGGCTCATAGTATTAAGCATGGATCAAGATGTATGAGACGGAAAAAGAAAGCTAGCAACTCCCAAAATAATCCCGTAACGAAATACGAGATTACACCTCAACTGTAAATACATACCCGTATTTGTATTCCGACCGAATACAAATGCAATGAGACAAAAATATTCCTACAATACAATACTAGGATCTGGCTTAAACCAAAGCCCGCTAGTATTATCCGTCCGATCATATGATCGAACCCTGCCATAAAACCATACAGCCTCTACAACGTTTCGCCCGAACTTGAGAAACTGTCTGTGGGGGACTCTAATGACTCATCAATACACTGGCACTGGGTATAACCACAAGCACGTCAGTGGTACTAGCTGTACGTAACGTTTGCCTATGTATTGATCCGAAAGGGAAGCTGGCGAGCGAACTCATCCAGAAAACCCTACTGAGTCTGATGGTGACAATATCCGTACAGTCCGGTCCGTTCGTCTATGAGTATCGCATATAGGGCCTAGGGGGCTGGTAAACGTCAGACCCCCAATAGCAGTATAAGTCGTGTCGGAGAGTAGCCCAGAACACCCTGAGAAACTACCGGAATACCTACCAGTAAATCTTGATTACCCTGGCCAGGGAGTTCGTGTAATGGCTCTCCTAAACACAGTGCGATCTCACCCCCAATACCAGGAGAGACGAATCCCCGACGATCCGCTCACTGCTTCCATGTGGCTCGGGACTGTACCCAACCAAAATCTGTTTGCACGACTCCTTTGAGCTATGATAGGGTAGTAATCAAAGCACAGTGGGAACTCACACGAGACAAATGACGATCTCAGGTCGACAGACTAACCTGTACACATGTCACCAGGGAACTGCTATCTGACGATATGTATAATACCAACTAGCATGTTCCCGGCGAGTCCTGTCCGGTGTACTCATAACTCAATGAGCACCTGTATACATCTTAGGTGAACCAACTGATACCGATGGCTTGTGAGACCGGCCACCGCCCCTCGTCGGGGTCTCTACTGTATATACTAGTCTACTCTGGAGTATCGATACCCTATCTCGAAACTCCCACGACTAGGAACACTTTAAGGATGTGCTTATAGACCCCAGCTCCCACGTATATGATCGCTATCATACTGCTGGCAGTCAAGCAAGAATTCTATGGGCTCTATCAACATGCAATAATGAACTAAAGCATGTACACGATGATAAAGACAAACCAGATAGCATACTATCATCTCGAGCAAGACTGTCATATCGGTATAGGTCCTCCCTCAATCATTGCAATCACGTACCTACGATCCAATAATTAACTTTGAGGGCACTATATCCAACAATCACCCACTTGCACTTAAGGCTAATTATTGCAATGTCGCGTACTCACAGTTCGTGTGATACCGAACATCCAACTCCTCTACTAATCAGTTTTACAAAGCTCGTTTGAAAAACAATTGTGTTCGAGAAATAGCCTCAGTGAGTGGATCCGCCCTGATGTTTTTTTACATGTCTCTCTTTGTCTCAAGTTCGCTGAGAAAGCCATCTCCCGAAATGAGCAATACCTGTCTTAGAATATGTCTGGATATTTGATGGGACCTAGTTCATAAATGAACTTCAAATCCAGCAAACTTCTTAGACTGTATCGTCACTGAATTTAATCAGTATCCTGCACCATGCCTCCCTCAGTATCCGTTTGGACCACCTGTCAAAACTACTGCCCCTCGTAAAGGGAAAACTATAACTCTGACAGTCACTCTGTCATCGAGGTCACCTTGGAAGTTTGGAATGATAACTGTCTCCCGAAGGAGGCTGTCGTTACAAATCCCTAGAACAACCACTTATGTTCTAAAACTGCTTCCGAACGTTTCTCCAAGATTGGATTAATATCAACTTATTGCATCTAGTGCAAAAACAACATCTAGTGTGGTACTTGACATCTCATGATCAACTCAATTGCCTAAGCAAGTGATCTGCCAATCATGCACATCCCTCTCCCCTTTAGTCTGTAAGACACCTTTAGAGAGGGTGACTCCATCACCTGCAGGTACACCACCATGCCAAAAGTCGTTCATTCTAAAATACCTTTAGAATGCTGTCAAAGTACCCAGATTGGAAAACTACCCAAATCTAGATCTAAAACCATAAATCCAGTAACCAGAATGCCTGATATTATATTCATATCCTATGTGGAGAAAATACTGTGTGACAACCACAGTATAACCGATCGTAGTATAGGAATTTCACTTCCTATTTTGTGTATGTCATCCAAAAACCAGGACATCACACCCTACTACCTTCTTAACAGATCCATCTCCTATTTTGATGAAGTCAAAGCCCATGACTGTCACATCAAAATAGATGATCTATCTCCGCTCTATCTGCTTTAGTCCATAAATAGGCATAAGCTACTTGTCCACTATGCTTCCGTTGCTCCCACTGACTACGACAACCCTCTGGCAGAGTCATATACACGTACACTTCTAACGCTAGTTTAGAACGACGCTATACTCATCCTCCTGCCGGGTCTCATAGTCTGGAACAACAGTAGTGTCAAGTCTGGGTAAATAAGAACCTCCCTGTCACCGTCCTTGAGGATACCGGAGTACCTCTCGGGCGCCTGAGGTTACCCACCATATCTGCGGAGTGGCTAATGGAATGTCAATCCTGATTGAATCTTTAGGTCCTATTAAATTTCCGTAATCGTTTGTAGTTCTGGAATCTATTCCAGTTCTACCATACTCCCACTACTGTTTTCTGAAAAAAGTCCATTTTACTAAAACTGTGGCGAGTCAAGAACAATATAAATATTGATCTTCCTAATGGTAGAAAGTTAACCCTCGTCAAAGCCCGGGATAACCCACAAACATCCATTTCTGAAACGTGCCCTGAGTTTATCCGGATTCTGGTTTCAAGCATCAGCTGGACGACTCCCTATACCTTAACATCGTTAAGATATAAATCTATATATATCTAATATAGAAACAAAGGCACTAATTTAATTGGAACCAGATTCAAATCATGCAGCTGTCTCCAGTGCATGTCAACTAAATGGAGAGAGGCCGATCAGCATTACTCAACTTAGGAATGCGTCCAATTATGAGTAACCTGAAAGAGAAACAAGTTTCTCAAAACCATTACTATCAACTGAATACCTCTTAGAAGTATCTATATCTTCGATCACCTTGAAGAATCCCGATACTTGCGACACCTGATTCTCTACTATATTCTTGTATCTATAACTTCTCAAACTTGGACCTTATATTTCTACGAAACACTTGTCCAAAAACTTGAGAAGTCACAAGTAAACAGAATATAGTACGAGGACCAACCCCTTTGTCCTAATGGATACTGGACAACATACAATACTTTGTATAAGTCCCCTGAGTTGAATAACTCAAACCCTGTGCGTCGTAGGTTGAAAGCTGTACCCAGGCGATTTCCTCAAATATCACCAATTACAATGAATTTCGATATAATGAGGATGATCACCTAATTCCCAATAACATACTCCCACTCATCATCTGTAAAACCATACAGATATGAGAATCATACCTGGTAAATACATACCCTGGAGTAAGGGTCTAATTGAGAAATCAGTTTTCTATTAACAATACACAGTGAAACTGAAACATGAATATGTTTCAAAAAGGTGTATCTGGGTATTCCTAGTAATGCCTCTTCCATTATGCAGATTCATGACTGTAACCGTATATTTCCCTGCCATCCCTCCAATTCCCTTAATTTGTCTTTAGTCGTTATCTTCTGTACACCATCGTTAGGCTTAATGGTTTTCTTCCTTCCCTACCGATCGGCACCAGTCTATGGTTTGGAAGAAGACTATCCAATAAGCATAATAGGTGTACCGTCCTAATCCTAGGAGCACTCGCAACCTGAGAGAAGGTAAGGATAAAAGACAACTGAATAAACCTTATTCCTATTTCTCCTGAACCAGAATCCATCCTCGAAAAATTTCCTTCGAGTTCGTATATAACCATACGATGGATTTATCCAATGGAATTGGATGTTCGTAGTGATACGGGGTGTTCTGGAGAAATACAAGGGTGAATTAGGAGTGGCGATGAGATACGTGGTTTGGTCATGAATTTTAACAGCCACAATTTACTTTGCCCTCTTTCTGATCCCTTTATTTGTCTTTACTTATTACCTTCTGTACACCCAACTTAGGCTAATTGGTTTTCTTCATTCCCTACCTTTCGGCACATGCCTATGGTTTGGAAGAAGACTATCCAATAAGCGTAATAGGTGCACCCTCTCCTAATTCTAGGAGCCCTCACAACCTGAGAGAAGGTAAAAGGAAAAGACAACTGAATAGTCCTATTCAATCTCTCAAGAACCATAATCCATCCTCGAAAAAATTCCTTCGAGTTCGTATATAACCATACGATGGATTTATCCAATAGAATTGGATGTTCGTAGTAATACGGGGTGTTCTGGAGAAACTCAAAGGGTAAAAGAAGGAGTGGCAATGATTTATGCAACTCAGACAATCCAAAATCCAGTGTTTTAAGAAAGTTCGGTTAACTTGGTTACTGAGTTATTGTCTAGGGTCGGGTCATTGTCGCAGCCAAAGAGAGATAGAAAAAAAGAAATACTCTGCGTGCAGTCTAACCTAGATCAGAATGGTTAATCAATTTATCTAATCAGGAAACCTCCCACTGTATCCTCAAATTCTCCTTCAAACCTGAAAGAAGAATTAGTCGGGGTCACCCGAGAAGTAAACCAACTCATCAGTGGGAATCGGGATCCAACTATCATCGCATGATAACGTGATGGAAGCTACTCACGTCATCACACTCCAGAAGGTATGCGCAAGCCTGGCAAGTTTCATGTATATTTGAAACTCCCGATGTGTGTTTTTACCCCTAGGACCCAAGTGACTTTGACGGAGTCAACAAATCAAAGAGTCCTAGTCAAGTTCAACCCGTCATTATCTTGATTGCATTAAACCCACCCGTACGTACCCTTGATGGAGTCAACAAGGCCGCACGACTGTCCTAACCAATCGCATATCCATGCAACAAACAAGCACCACTTAGCTACCGTACACTACGCCTTGACGGAGTCAACAAACGCAACACGAATACTAAGCACTACTTGTAAGAAATGACGGAGGGCTACGGCTGGTTTTTGGCGAAAAACCTTTAGCGTAATGAACTTGATATCGTTGAGGGAATCCAAGTGGTTTAATAAAAATATATAGTGGCGAAAACTTTTGCTAAAGAGGTCACTCCCGGTGAAGGGATCTCGGCTCTTTCCTCATCGAATGAGGTGCAGGATATTCCAAAATGAATACCACGATGTAAAGACAAAAGTAATCGACTATAGTGAAATTATTATGTTGACGCAAACTTCTGCCTAAGGGGTCACCCCCGATGAAGGGATCTCGGCCCTTGCTTCGTCGAATGAGGTGCTGGATATTCATAACCGAATACCACTGTGCAAAGCAAAAGCGTACGTCTGTAATGTCAGTTTTTAAAAACTTGGTTCCAACAACATCATATATAGGTTTGTTTTCCTTGCATTGATAAGAATCAACGCAGTCCCATCAATTGATCACACCAGAAAAGAACGAAAATATGATGTACGTATATGCCATCCGCATTCGCCACTGGGTCCCGTCATCACCCGCTAGGTTACTTAACTAACGACAGAGCGGGGACTGGGCTAGCGCGGGTGCAAAACATATACAACATCTACTAGTATATATATCAATATATAATAATCTCTCCAGGTATGATAAATGCAACATCACAGAAAAGCAATAAGCATCACAGAACAATACAGATAATCTAGGATCCTCGGGTTTCCTTTGAGCCACAAGTGAAACCCGACGTTCCCCTGGTCGTGCGGATAGCCTGTGTAATGAAAATCTTAGACCCCTACGAGTCCGGCAAGTTACCCGCCAAAACCTGAAGCGAGGCAGCCCCCTTCAACAACGTGAATGGACCACCCAGCACATCACGGAATCCGGTAACTTGAGCACCCCTCCTTGGGTCAACCTATACCCCCTACGAGTGCGGCGAATAGCCCGCCAATTCTATAGTGAAGCCACATCCATCTCAAAACCATGAGATGCAGGCCCGTTGCCCTCTAGAACCCGGCTATCCGTGCACCCCACCGCGGGGTAATCCTAGTACAGAAAATAAAATATACAACGGGTACATCGACCTCAACCCGGTCGTGCCCCTAAAGAATAATATACAAACAGGCAGTGACGGCAGTTCACATGTCGGACGCTCGCCCTGCAATATCAAATGTACAAATAAATCCAAACGGCACTACCATTGCACAGGAGCTATCCACCACGACAAATACGCAATACCATAGCACAACACAGAACATCAACGTGAATGTCACGTTCGCAAATCCGTCTAAAAGGGTTATAGCAATTAGACAAGATTTACCGCTCGAATGACATTCACGGTCGCAGATATAATGTAAGTACTATAAACTAACATATTTAAAATTTCGATCGACAAAAAATTCCCAAAGTGGGCCCTAAGTACAAATCCAGTATTCAAAATAATCTGGGCCAAAAAATAAAAATTCCAGAAACCCCAATTCCAAGATGAAGACCCCCAGAAGAAACTTGGTGCATTGAATCCCCATAACGGCGGCGGAACCGCGGCCAATACGTGGGTATAGCCGTGGTTCCGCGGTGTTCCTGAGGGAACAACTTCCCAATTTTCTACAGTGGTCTTACAAAAGCCTACCTGATTTTCTGACCTGCACAAAATAATTTTTCGATGACAAAAAAATTTCGACAGAGACTTTAGTATTGAAATTGCGGTTTCGGAAATTTTGTTCGATCGGGATTTTAAACATGTTAGAACAAGCTAGTAAGTGTTAATGGCGTAGCTATGATACCATGTTGGGGTACGGAGGCGCTCCGGCCGTCAAACCGACGCCAAATGCGGAATAAAAACTTTTTACAGAACCGGCGCCACCGCAACCCAAAATCCCGGATCGTTCCATTAACCATATTCTTGCAAAAAGTAAATGAGTTTGGAAAGATAATACCGATCGATCCGTGTCCTTCGGTCTTCAATCTCCGCATCTAACTGCTCGCTGTTGCGTCGATGAAGTCCGCTCCCCGATCAGGTCCGTCAAAGTGGCACCACATCGATGAATCTGTATACGGGCTCCCGCCTCAAGACCGAGGCAACTTGGACATGAGGTTTGCTAGCCGACATGTCCAAGAATGAAGTAGAGAGAGTGTGGAATCTTTTGTCTCAAGATACCCAAGCATTTGGATGGAGGTAAATTGGAGTTGCCAAGGAAATGAACTTGTGAGCTAAGAAAATTTTGCAAGAGAAGAAAAACCCCAAAGGGCTCGGCCAAGGAAACACTCTAGAGATTTATTCATGAAGAGGTGGTGTCTCATTAATTTGAATGATGCAAGAATGAATATATATATATTGCAAGCAAGACACACCCTCCACCACAGAAAAGCCTCTGCTTATTGAAACATGCGAATTTGCAGGGAACCCCCCCACAGCAAAAATCAGCCACCTCATCCCATGAAATGGGTGCCCATACTACCCCATGTGCAAGAATTTCAGTGCAAGGGGAAAATGAAATAAGGTCAAATGGCTCATAGTATTAAGCATGGATCAAGATGTATGAGACGGAAAAAGAAAGCTGGTAACTCCCAAAATAATCCCGTAACGAAATACGAGATTACACCTCAAATGTAAATACATACCCACATTTGTATTCCGACCAAATACAAATGCAATGAGACAAAAATATTCCTACAATACAATACTAGGATATGGCTTAAACCAAAGCCCGCTAGTATTATTCGTCCGATCATATGATCGAACCCTGCCATAAAACCATACGGTCTCTACAACGTTTCGCCCGAACTTGAGAAACTGTCTGTGGGGGACTCTAATGACTCATCAATACACTGGCACTGGGTATAACCATAAGCACGTCAGTGGTACTAGATGCATGTAACGTTTGCCTATGTATTGATCGTAAGGAAAGCTGACGAGCGAACTCATCCAGAAAACCCTACTGAGCCTGACAGTGATAATATCCGTATAGTCCGGTTCGTTCGTCTATGAGTATCGCATATAGGGCCTAGGGGGCTGGTAATCGTCAGACCCCCAATAGCGGTATAAGTCGTGTCGGAGAGTAGCCCAGAACACCCTGAGAAACTACCGGAAGACCTACCAGTAAATCTCGATTACCCTGGCCAGGGATTTCGTGTAATGGCTCTCCTAAACACAGCGCGATCTCACCCCCAATACCGGGAGAGACGAATCCCCGACGATCCGCTCACTGCCTCCATATGGCTCGGGACTGTACCCAACTAAAACCTGTTTGCACGACTCCTTTGAGCCGTGGTAGGGTAGTAATCAAAGCACAGTGGGAACTCACATGAGACAAATGACGATCTCAGGTCGACAGACTAACCTGTACACATGTCACTAGGGAACTGCTATCTGACGATATGTATAATACCAACTAGCATGTTCCCGACGAGTCTTGTCCGGTGTACTCATAACTCAATGAGCACATGTATACATCTTAGGTGAACCAACTGACACCAATGGCTTGTGAGACTGGCCACCGCCCCTCATCGGGGTTTCGACTGTATACACTAGTCTACTCTGGAGTATCGATGCCCTGTCTCGAAACTCCCACGACTAGGGACACTTTAAGGATGTGCTTATAGACCCCAGCTCCCACGTATATGATCGCCATCATACTGCTGGCAGTCAAGAAAGAATCCTATGGGCTTTATCAACATGAAATAGTGAACTAAAGCATGTACACGATGAAAAAGACAAACCAGATAGCATACTATCATCTCGAGCAAGACTGTTATATCGGTATAGGTCCTCCCTCAATCATTGCAATCACATACCTGCGATCCAATAATTAACTTTGAGGGCACTATATCTAACACAACCAACAACAAAACAAACACACACGACACGAAGTGACCTTCTGGAGCAGGAGAAAGTGGTTACCGCGATGCGGTAACGTAATTAACTGTAGGGGCTTGCGCCTGCAGGGAAGAGCGTCCCCACAATCAAAAAACCCTCGCAAACGAGGGGGAATCTTACGAAGTCTGCTACAACGGCCGCATCCGTCTAAACCTCCGATATACGATGCCATAAATCAACTTGGTGTCTTCGGAGAGGTGGACAGATAAAACCAAATAGCATCTGCCCCCAAAATTCAGGCCAGACGTCCCAACGTTCCGGTCGCGTCTTTCGGCCGAGAACAGATTCTGGCACGCCCGGTGGGACCTCTTTCTCTTTCCACTCCACACTCTGTGTGTTATGTTCGCGAACAAATCACGGTTTAATATGGTTGCCCTTAGATTCGAGATACTAAGATTTGGTGTCTTCCTCCGTGCAGAAGAGAAAATGGCTTCCAACTGCACCAGCTGCAACAACAACTCCCACTCTGTCCTCACCGGAGGAGTGACTTATGGGCCCTAAGTGGCCTCCATCTTCGCCATGACAGTGGAATATGTGACTCAGGACACCACTGGACTGTTCTTCGAGACCATGCTCCCACCAATAAGCTTCAACGCTCTAGTGCCATCGCAAAAAGCTCCAAAGAAGTCGGTTTTTGATCGGCTTGCAACTACCGCGGCCCCTCTCAACGGATCGCTCAAATCCAATGCCTCGGTCTTTAACAGACTGGGCCAAAGCTCCAATGGGCCCATGAAGAAGTCCACAATACCTGAAGGGGATATCCCAAAACGGATAGCCATCCCTGATCCAGTATATGAAGTCATCAAAGAAACTTCTCCTACTAAGGGGTCGGTCTTCACAAGACTGTCCGTTCCAACTCTCGCTCCAGGCGAAGTCACCAAGGCTGCTACCCCTGCTCGAAATTCTGCCTTCGACAGGTTGGTCATCCTCTCTCTACGGATGCCAGTCTTTGACAGGCTAACACCAACAACAGTTTCTTATCAAAGCATGAAGCACGATGCGGCTACCCCGACAACGGAGGTGATCCCATCTGCAAGACGTGCTCGTCGTTGCCACTGGCGCCGAGTGAGAAAAGCTGGGGACAGTTCCCCTTCTAGACGGGCTCCACCAACTCCAACGGTGGAAGTCGATGCTGCTGTTCCAACTGGGAACAGCTTTGAACCACTCAGGAGGGTGCGTAAGAATTCTCCAATCGCCGTGCTAAAAAGATCTCCTCCACCTGTGGAGAATGCTATAAAGGCAAAGCTAGAGCAACCCCCTCAGCGGCTGTCCTCCAAAATTCATAAGGTCTGGCGGAGAGTCCAAGACTCTGTAATCGATAAGGATTACTCCCGCCGACCAAAGAAAATGAAGGTTCGGCAAGAGAAGGACCACCCTGTCGTCCCACGGAAGGTATCATCTACTTGGGTGCCTGCTGCAACGGCCCCCTCAAGTTTAACCGCTCACAAAAGAAGAAGGTCGGAGAAAATCCCCGTGTCCACGACAAAGCTCAAAGGCACCGAATCCAAATGCCCTAAGTCTGGGGGCATGGTGGTGCACACCATTTACATGGCTTCCAGAAAAAAGGATAGCCGTATCTCCACGGGCCATCGACCACTCACCCGATCAATAACAAAGGCTCAGGAGCAACAACAGCAAAAGCTCCAGGAGTTGCTAATGAAGATGGCCGCTCTCACTGGACCGAGAAAAAGCCCGAAGAAGTCATCGGAACAGCGCCAGGAATAGGAAACCGACGCCGAGTTCCTCCGAAGAATGCTCGAGAGGAAAGACAAAAAGGCCACGGAATAAGCGACCAAGATAAAACAAATGGCGCTATTGTTCCAAGATATAGTAGGCATGATGATCCAGCCATACCACCCAGCCGAAGATCCTCCAGTAACAATTGAAGACGATAGAAAGGAGACATCAAACCCACTTCCGGTCTCTTCATCTGCAAAAGAGGAAACAATCTCGAAAGCTGCGCTCGATGATTATATAGCTCAACAGATACGAGCTCATCAAGCAAACGAAGCCGCTGGACAGGTCGTCAGAACTGGGCGACCATACCCAAGCTGGTACGATCAGATTAAGTACATGCCAGGATACATAATTCCTAAGTTCCACATATACAAGGGGACATGCAATCCCCATCAACATGTCGCTCAGTTCAGGGCTCTATGCGGCAACACTGGAGGTGATGATAAGCTACTGCTTCGTCAATTCGTCGGCAGCTTGGCGGAGACGGCATTCGAATAGTATTCAGAGCTTCCCAATGACTCCGTCAAAACTTTTACGAAGATGGAATTGCTATTCACCCAGCGTTTCGCAAGCGCTAGCGAACGCACCCCAATCACGGTATTGATTAATGCCAGGGTGAAGCCGGGAGAGACATGGGTTCAGTATGCAATTCGGCGGCGGAACCTATGGTCAAAGTGTGAACAGCGCATAGAGGAAGCTCTTGCTGTGGGCATGTTTGTAGGAACCCTCGATCCTCAGGCGACCATATCCCAGTTCATGATGTTTTTCAAGCCGACTACCTTCCAGGCCTTAATCGACAAACTGGCCCAAATGGACCAGATGGGCCATAGACCGTCTTCCTCGAAAATGGAGCCTCGAAACAAAAAAAGGAAAAGGAAAGCGACCTTCGTTGCCAA
The DNA here is from genome assembly GCA_030015575.1 of Agapanthus africanus. Taxonomy (NCBI): domain Eukaryota; kingdom Viridiplantae; phylum Streptophyta; class Magnoliopsida; order Asparagales; family Amaryllidaceae; genus Agapanthus; species Agapanthus africanus. Next base: position 10,900,042 of record CM057344.1, on the reverse strand, counting down.
TGCTCAGCAGCAGCCCAGTGGTCCAAAACCAGCTGATCGCCAAAACGATAAACAACAATTCTTCAACGAGAAGCTAAAACACCCTTATTCGTTTCCCCGGGATAAAACGAGAAGACTGTTCGAGCTGGCGATGTGCAACAGGCTCATCACCCTACCGGATCCGAAACGCCCACTGCAGCCCGGTAAAGTCAACAGTCCCAACTATTGCCCTTACCATCGAATAACGGGCCATCCAATCGAAGATTGCTTTGTTTTCAAAAACTGGATTGAGGACCAGTACCAGCAAGGCAAATTCGCGTTGTCTGAAAACTGGAGGGTAAACCCGCCACAACCACACGCTCCGAAAAAGATGGACACGCCGGGGGCATCATGCTCATTTATAGAGGAAGCTCCATGGGAAGTTGTTCTTTCGATAAAAATTAAAAGAATGCTGAAAGATCTCTAAGCATGTCCGGCGATTAGGTGGAAGAGCCCGCTGGAGCTCGAGATTATTGAGGGGATGCTGAAGCCGCGTCCAAAGCTGAAAGTTGGTGAAGGTGGACAAAACATTCAGGCCAAGCCTCCAAAGTCTTTAAAGAAGAAGAAGAAGACCAAGAAGTCCGTCCAACCCGATGATAGCCATACAGGTCTGCAGAAATACATCGATGCACTGGAAGAATATAACCAGAGGGCATAGACCCCAATCACATTGGACGAATTCTTTAAGCATGTTCTTGAAAATGAAGACAATGACGCTGATGAAGGAGACAATTCTTCAGAAGAATCCGAGGATTATGTGGCAAGCTGCCATGTGATCTCTCACTCGTTAATAGACGGTAAAGAGGATCCTGATACAGATAAATTGGGGGCAGATCCAGAACTGGAACCAAAATCCCTGGAGCCATCAGACGATTTGATTGACAGACTGCTGAGCGAAGCTCTTCAGAAAAGCAAAGCTGACAGAGAGCGGGAAACGGCTATATACGAGAGGGCCAAGCGTCGGAGTCAAGTTGAAGAAGCTCCGGTATTGAGAAAATGTAGAGTACCCCAACCAGATCGAAGCACGCCTACAGCAGACAAAAGCAGACTTAAGACAAGGAAGCAATTCTCCAAAGCCCTGTCGATGGGAATGAAGCTGCTGCCTTTTAAAAAAATACTCCTGGCAGCATACACCTTGACGAAGTAGATGCACATCCAAATTATTGCTTATACCATCGGAGGATCACGCACCCTACCGAAGAGTGCAACGCCTTTAAAAACTGGTGGCAGGGATATGTTACCCCCCGACAACACATCAAGCGATTGAAGCGCAAGGCTCGTTGGGAACAGAGAAGCACGACAGATGAGTGTAAAGGAACTGCCGGCAACTGTCACATGGTTGATTCCGGGGGATCGCAAGTTCTCACCTTCGAAAGCGATTCTGATGAAAAAATAACCCTCGTCCCTCTCTTCAAAGAATTCACCTCAGGGAAAGAGGAAGAGATGAAGACTTGCGAGAACATTCAGCTGCGTAATCGCACGTTACCCGAAAAGAATCTCGGACCCATAAACAAGGGATCGAACAAAAAAGGTATAGGGAATGAAAAAGTCCCTGAAGATATCGCCTTCAATGACTGAGTCGTCGAAGAGCTTACGGCCAAGGACTCGCTCAAGAAAAACAAGGTGGATTATAATGTTCTGGCACACCTGAGAAAGATACCCTCGCAGCTAAGCATTCTCGATGCCCTTCTTCTATCTAAAGAGGCGAGAGATTCTCTGATCAAGGCACTACAAGAGCCCGGCCAATTTCAAGCCTTCCTTGCCGAAGAAAAGATGAAGGACGAGCTGGAAGAAGTACACACGGCTAACGTCACTTTCGGCAACGAAGATCTCCTCCTTGGAACGTGCGAGCACAACCGTCCCTTGTATGTCACCGGGTACTACCATGACATCAGGATAGGGAAGATCTTAGTTGATAACGGATCCTCTGTCAACCTCCTAAATGTGAGGGTGCTAAAAGATATCTGCATGAGCGTGCAACACCTAGCTCGAGATAAAATCACCATCTCCGGGTTCGACTCCCAGTCATCACAGACACTCGGGTCTGTGATACTGATATTATGCTTCGGGTCGCTCTTCACTGACATCAAGTTCCAAGTCATTGACGCCAAGACTTGCTACAACGCCTTGCTCGGTAGGCCTTGGTTGCATGAGTATAACACCATCCCTTCTACACAACATCAGTGTATGAAGTATTTCAAGGATGGTCTCGAGTACACCGTAACGGGGAAGTAAACCCATTCTCCGTGAACGAAGTCCGCAAATACGAGGATGCAAAGTACTTCTTACCAGACTTCGAAGACACAGAAAGATGCCATAAACCGGAGAACAAGCAAAAAGATATCACCACTATTCCGGTCTTCGGAAGTGATACCGAGGAAGAAGAAGAGATAGTCTATTCGGGGCCGCTCCAATACAATAAGCCCGGACCGTCTACCCCTATGTTGATCTTCGGCAGCGACTCTGAAGATGAGGTCAATGTAGTATTTTCTATTCGGCCATCAATACAAGACTTCACTGGCGATGAACGGAGTTTGCAAATTGCCATGGTTCCGCAAAAGCACTACAAAGAGCTCGACGCACTTGATACCTATAGTGTGCAAGAACTGCAGACGTTCTACATCCCTCCCAGGCGGAAAGATGAAAAAGCGATCCTCTTTTATCGATCAGCGGAAACCAAAGTGGAGAAATAAATCTGGCATGGTGCTAATTCTACGTTTGACAGACTCCAGCCCATCCGTCTGCCCAGATAGTACACGGAAGGGTTAAAAAGGCTGTTGAGGCACCAAGACGTGCCCTTCAAACAGACTACTCGATAAGCTCAGTTCTACAACAGAATCTGGAACGTCCACGAAACTCAGCGAAAATTGCCCAATGGGAGAATGGAAACGATCGGGCTTGGATATGTTCAATCCAAGAAACGGGAGCGATTACATGGCTGCTACATTACACATGACTTCGATGAAGAAGGAGATGCTATGTTAGAAGACACTGCGATTGAACCGGTAACATTTTGGAAATTTTAGAAAAATAAATAAATTTAATTAATTAAATAATAAAAGGTTAATTTAAAAAGTTATTAAAATCAAATAGGACATTTTCATAAGTAGTATATGAAACTAATAACAATTGGAATTTTAGTTATAATATTAGTAAATTTCAAGGGTTTTAGTGGATAATTTAGCTTCATTTTAATAAAATGATGTTTATATAATAACTTAGAAAATGAGGGGTTTTGTGAAAAGACTATGTAATTGGATTTTGAATGAGGTCCTTTTTGCAAAGGTGCTAGGTCATGGTTAGGGTAAGTTGAACCTCACACACACCACAACTCCAAATGAACCTTAAGCTCACACCTCCTTCTTGCATGAAAATACTACCTCCTTTTATTCTTACACCTCTTTCTTCCTCTCATGCCACCTCCACCTCTTAACATGCACCTCATGCTTGCTCTACATGCCTCCTCACCTATTTACTCATGATACTCAGAAATCCTTTAGTAACCCCAACTGAAACACTACACTTTCAGCCCCAAACCAAAAATATTCTAAGTATTCCTACCAAAAGAAAGAGAGCAATGAATTCCTTCTTCAAGTGTGCACTTTTCCAAACTTGTGATATTACAAACCATAGATGTTCCCACATACCATCCTTGAGCTGGTGTTCTCTTGTGAATCATTCAATAGGTATAAACTCAACCCTTCAGTTCTTAGTTCAATACTGTTTTTGTGTGATATCGGTATATATCGTACTTTGATAGATTAGGCTCTGTTTATGAATCTGCTATAGTTTAAAGGTAAATTAGAAAAACTAAACAGCGCCTAAACCTTGTAAATTGGATCTAGAGTAACCCACAAGAAGACGGACCCCTTACCTCGGAGATGAGCCGGGGACATAAAGGGGATTTCCGAGCTCGCCGGTCTGCATAGGGATTTGGGTGTTTTGGGTTTTTGGGGTATCTCTCTATAGGTGTTTAGGTATATTTGGTATTGTTTAAACAAGTTAGTTTTTCAGTGGGTTAATTGTGTAAACTAATATCAGTTTAGGAGTGAAACTATATATATACGACACATAGCATGTTTAGTGTTTGTGATAATTTAACTACAGAAAGTAAATCTGGAACTAATAAGTGTAAACACTAGAAAAACTAGCAAGATCAAAAGTATAATGAGTAAGCTAGAAGACTACACTTAAAACCAGAGCCCCAAACTCACCACAAAATCCGGCGACCACCTTAAAAATTCCGGCGACGCCGGCCCCCTTTGAGAGTTTGGTGTTGGTTTTTCTTCTGTAACTTTGTTTTGGTATTTTATAAGTTTCTGTATTGTTGTTTTGCCTAATTATTCATACAGAGGAATCTGGGAATGTTTTAAAAATGGTTTTCTTAAAATTCAGATATTTATGATACGCAGTTTTCGTATTTTGATGTTGCAGTTGAACCGTTAACGTTTATACGTTAACGACAGAATTATATGGTAGTTTTTGAGTTAAGTATGCTGTAGGTTCTAACTTACGGGTGTTTAACTCATTGTTTTGATTTTCGATATGATATTTACATCTGTGCGATTTAAATACGACTATAGGTACAATTCGAGGATTCCGAGACGGAGTGGGCGATGTAGCAGCGTGGATTCAACGAGTTCTCAAGTTGGTGAGTAGATTTATATCTACTGGGGAAGTCGGGTGGATGGCGTATAGCACCCCCGCAACCTTATAAATAGTATTATGATTCTAGTTAGTATAGTGGTTATTCAAGATATTGATATAGTATCGCATCTTATATGTTTTTCATTTGCATAGAGTTCATATATAGTTTTAAGTGAGACAGGTACATAATGTTGGATCCGTACGACATGGGTATGATTTGATGAGTTGTACGAGGAATCATGCCGTAATTAGGATGATATGGATATAGCAATATGATGAGCTATAATACAAAGATTTATATGTATTGAAAATGATGAACTTTGTATGCCGACTAACGGCCAATTTATTCCTTGCTTCGTGGAGTTAGGTTATATTCTGTTATAGGATGTAATACTTGTATGAGCTATATTCTTTTAAAAACCACGGTTCGTTGTCTTTTAAATAAACTACCAGGATGCGTGCCGGTTTCTAAAACAAACATCTCTTTTAAATCTAAGGCAGCTTCCTTATTTCAAACTTAACGTTCTGATCATTTCTAAAGATAATGGTATAGCTCATAACAAATAATTACAATAAATACGTTTAGGTTATATTATCTATAATATATGTTTCTGCATTACGCACACTCTGATAGAACACTGCACAAATACCAATGAGTACTATGCTGCACAACCACGTAAATATATGTTACACTACAGCTCATTAGTACTGCCATGTCACTGTAGAATCGTTCTGATAGATATGTGTTAATATATAGATTGTTACACCGTAGAACACTTGCACAAATACTAATGATTTCCATGTTGCACGAGCACAGACGCATATGCTACACTACACATCATTAGTAGTGCCCTGACACATTAGAATTGAACTCATTATGTTATGTGATATGATTACGTAGTCGTTTCCTATTCATGTTGTAGTACTATAGATGATGTATTTGATTTTCTTGGGATTTCCGAGTATTTTACTCCTGATGATATATATATCGGTGGTATGGGACACTGTTATATATATATATATACATATATAGTATATCATCAATACAAACTATGCAATTATTCTTATTCCTTACTTGATATTTTGAGATGATGAGTAAAACGTCCACCATGAGTTGTGTTTTCTGGTTTTGTTCCGGACCGAGTGGGGGAGATATACGGTCGCGGATTTTTACGATATCCAGACTGAGTGGGGGAGATATACAGTTGGATACATGGTGGACCCGGTTGAGACCGAGGGGCAGGATAGCCGCATTAAGGCAGGGGAGCCTAGTGAGGATACTCGATACCGGAGATAGAATTGAGCACGGCAGATATCCAGAGGATACTGACCGGAGATTGAGATGAGCACGGCAGATATCCAGGGGATACTGACCGGGGTTCGATTAGGTATGGCAGATATCCAGGGGATACTGATTGTAGCCAGGATATCGGGTGGCGATCATCTGTTGAGATGGTGTCGACGGTATCTGTTTTTACGTATCGATACTGGACACGAGAGATTGCAGATTTTGATGTCGATGCTGGACATCTATATGTATATTGATGTGATCATTATCATAAGGTACACAGTTAGATATGTATTTATTGGATTCCACCAGGACTGATTCGGGGGACGGTACCTGCATATATTTATACAGATATTCATAGACAAAAAGGGAATTCTAATACGGATAATAGATTCATGATTTTGATTCATATGACTTTATGATATTATACTTGTGATTGCATGATAGTTAGTATTGCACCTTTGCATATCATATAGTATATCGATATAGATTATGATAGCACTATACTTATGACCTAGGTATCGTCATGCATTTCGATTTCTACCTTTAGATGCACTTTTATTCACTGAGTCGGCAACTCATTCCCGTTGTGCCACAGTTTCTTGCAGATTTTACCGCTTGGATTATCAGCGGTTTGGGCACACATTCTTTTGGGGATTGATGGGTATGTGAGTTGTTATTGTATCCTACTCACTCTTGATTATTTATATATTCTTGTATCTAGCGGAATCTCAATCAACTTAGAAATGATATATTATGGACTTAGAAGCGAGACTTAGAGTTTATGTGTGGTGATGTCACACTCTTTATAGTCGACTTCTGATTTAGATTGTTTGGTTGTTCTGTCTTTTGGACGTGAAGGTTAGCTTCCGTTAGGATGCTATTTTATTGTGGTAGTTGTATCGCGTTTTTATATAAAATTTTCAAAGGAGGTGCGGTCAGATTTTCAAAATGTCATAAATATTTTTCAAACATAAGTAGTAAATTTAAAGGTTAATTAAACTAATTCCATCTGATGACTATTTTAAACTTACCTCCAATATTTTCAAAAAGGTTTAGATTCCGGGTTTTGGCTTACTTGAACCGCGTCGATGTCTTTAGATGTCACGTGATTTAAGTGTTGGTCACGTGCCACATTTGGGTCGTGACAGAACCAAAACGAGATCCTGCCGTAAAAATGCCAAGTCCGTCGTTTGAAAAACAGATGGACAAGCTAATAAGAGAAGCGTGTCAAAAGGCTCGGGATGACCACAACCGTGAAATGGACATTTACGAGAAAGCAAGGACGCAGCGCCTCCTTCAGCAGGCTACGGAGAATGACGATGCCCTTCGTCGCCAGTCCGTCATACAGAAGACCCGACGCGGAGGCAAAAACAAACTAAAGAATGGAAAAAACGTTCGACAGCGGTAAAACGGGTCCAAGAAACCATGCGATCGAGAATTGAGCAGCCAGGATCCGTCTCTTAAAAAGAAGATGGCTCAAGCATATTCTTTCCCCCAAGACAAGACAAGGAATATATTCGACCTTGTCATGAAACATCAAATGCTTACGCTTCCGAAGTCTAGGTGGCCCGAAAAAGCAAACGAAGTCCATTACCCGGATTATTGCTCCTATCACCGAGCGATAGGACATCTTCTCAAAGACCGCTTCACATTCAAAAACTGGGTAGAAGACCAGTATCAGTAATGCAGGTTCGCTCTATCCAGCAGTTGGAGGGTAACCCCACCACAGAAGCATATACCGAAAGCTACATACACAGCGAGAGTAGAACTAGATCAACATTGGTCTTGGAAAGGATCTCGTACCTGTCGCGTGATAATGCTGTCAGAAGAAGGAGTGCCCGAGAATATGGATGACCTCTCCTGGTGCTTCGAAAATGAGGATGAAGAGGAATTGATCTCAGAATTTCCACCGGCGTCAAAAGAGTTGGAAGACGGGATACACACCACTGCGGACAACCTGAGGAAAATTGACTTGGGGACGGCAAATGACCCACGGCCTACGTTCGTCAGTGAGTTGCTGTCTAAAGAACAGGTGGCCACGCTAAAAGACGTGCTCATGCAGTATAAAGACTGCTTCGCATGGAACTACTCCGAGATGCCGGGCTAGATCCGGAATAGCTGTGCATAAATTGGCAATATCTCCGGACATCAAGCTAGTCAAACAAGCACCGAGGAGAATGCGGCTCGAACTTGAAATGAGCATCAACGCCGAAGTCAATAAGCTAATCGACTTCGGCTTTATCCAAGAAGTTCAGTATCCTGACTGAATCGCCAACATTGTCCCAGTGATGAAGAAAAATAGGACGGTGCGCATCTGTGTAGACTTTCGGGTCCTCAACAAAGCTTGCCCGAAGGATGATTTTCCCGTACCGGTTACCGAGATGATGATAGACAATACGTCCACTCACGAAGTCTTCTCCTTCATGGACGGATCATCAAGGTACAATCAAATAAAGATGCACCCCGAAGACCAGAAGCATACCGCTTTCTGGACTCCCCTAGGAATATTCTGCTACAAAGTGATACCTTTCTGCTTGATGAATGCCGGTGCTACCTATCAGAGGGCCATGACAAAGATTTTTGATGACCTCATACATGAAATCGTCGAATGTTATATCGATGACCTCGTGGTGAAAAGAAAATCGCACGGGGAGCATTGGGAGCATCTGGAGATAGTGTTCCAGCGCCTTCGGAAATACAACTTGAAGATGAACCCTCTGAAATGCACGTTCGGAATTTCCTCGGGCAAATTCCTAGGATTTATCGTACGACACCGGGGCATCGAGATAGACCCGTCAAAGATCAAGGCGATCATGGAAATGCCTCCGCCAAGAACTCTCAAGCAACTGCGGTCTTTCCAAGGAAAGCTCGCATATATCCGATGATTCATAGCCAATCTCTCCGGCAAGTGCCGCCTCTACAACTATTTAATGAAGAAGGGGACCCCGTTCATCTGGGATCGCAAATGCAAAAGCGCACTGGACGAAATCAACCAATACCTGCAGAATCCGCCGGTACTAACCGCTCCAGTCAAAGGAAATCCCCTCATCCTGTGTACAACAGCCCTTGAAGGTTCTTTATGTTAGTGTATATGCCCTAGAGGCCATTACTGTATCATACTAGTTTGTATATTACTTAATGGATGCTTGGGATATTCACCTTGTATATACAATCTTGCTCAAAATAGTAGTATGCTACTTGGTTTGTTTCTACTTCAATGTGTACTTGTGTTTATTTCAGTATATCACTTATACGCATTAGTGGAGCCCTTAGGATCTTTGCTTGATTACCAGCGTTGTGATGGCAGTCACACTAGTGGGGGCTGGGTAATCTATAAGCACATCCTTATTCAGGTCCCTGGTCGCAGGACTATCGAGACAGGGCATCGATACTCCGGAGTAGACCAGCGCATGCGCTTCTCATCCCAGTGTGGGAGACGGTCTGTCCCACAGCCGTCAGTACGTCGTACTTGAGATAGTATGCGGGTGCTCGTTAGGTTACGGGTACACTGGACAGGACTCGTCGGGAACTGACTAGTTGGTATTATACCTATCGTCAGTTATCAGTTCCCAGGTGACATGAGTACAGCTTAGTCCGCTGACTTGACACTGTCACTTCGCCTCGGGTGTGTTCCCACTGTACTTTGATCACTACCCTACCACGGCTCAAAGGAGTCGTGCAAACAGGTGGTGGTTGGGTGCAGTCCCGAAGCACTTGGAGGCAGTGACGGTTAGACAGGATTCGTCTCTCCCGGTATTGGGGGTTGACATCGCGCTGTGTCTAGGAGAGCCATTACACGAGTAGTCCCTGGCCAGGGCAAACGAGATATACTGGTAGGTTTCCAGTGTTATCTCAGGGTGTATTGGGCTTCACTCCGGCACGACTTGTACCGCTATTGGGGGACTGACGTTTACCGCCCCCTAGGCCCGCCATGCGATGTATCAGACGAACAGACCGGACTGTATGGAGAATGTCACACTCAGGCTCAGTAGGAGTTCAGATGGGTTTCGCCTCGTCGGTCTTCTTGTCGGCATTACCTGGGGACCGTTACGCACAGCTAGTGCCGCTTGCGGTCTGTGGTTAAACCCACTGCCAGCGTAGTGTCGAGTCTTTAGAGTCCCACACAGAAAGCTTTTCGCCTTTAGGCAAAAGAGTAGAGGTCGCATGGTATTGCGACAGGTCGCATGGTTTTGCGACAGGGTTCGGTCACATCCGTGCACTTGTGCACGCACAGTGTCCGGACAGTTTACACTAGTGGGCTTTGGTTTAAGCCAGATCCTAGTGTACCTTATGGGATTGGATTTATCCAGTTTGCATTCGTGTTCCTCGGAACGCGGATGCGGGTGTGTATGCACAGTTGACAGGGAGGCAGAGGCAGTGGATTCTCATTAGGGTTGTTGACAGTTGACCGTTGACTTTTGACTTTTTGCTCAACCCTAATGAGAATATGATTTGTGATTAACTATTATATTAATTAAGTATTATGGTGATATGGTTGTTGACTTGTTGACTTTTGTTGACTTGTTGACTTTGGTGACTTGTTGACTTTTGTTGACTTGTTGACCGGTTGACTAGGCTTGACTAGTTGACCATCATGATGACCATGGTTATCATTTCATGCCAAAGACTTTTTTTTCTTGCTTGTTTTTTTTTTAGTAAATTGAGTGCATGATATGATAACCTTATGGTTGCTTCTAACCATCACCAAAAGACTTTTTTGATATGATGAGTTATGATCACTTTGGATTATGAGAGGGTGAAAGGAAAAAGAGAGCCTCATTCTTTCTTGCTCATTCTCTCTCTTGTTCTTGAGCTCTCCCCTTGCTCTCACCCTCAACCTTTACCTCCCTCTCTTGATCTATGGTTCTCTTGTCTCATGAGTTGAGAATCAAGAACCATAGATAAAATCCCATTCTATTTCTTCTCTACTCATTCTAGTTCACTAGGTTTAGCAAACCAAGTGAGCTAGTTTCTTCAAAGACCGAAGAAGGAGCTAAAGGTTGGAGCTTTCAAGTGGATCTATCTTCGGCGTACGGAGACGACGACAAGGAGCCATCGGACCACCATCGGAGCTTGAAGAGAAGGAGTTCAAGTCTAGGTATAACCATCTCTATCCGAGTAGCTAAATATCTTTAGCTTAGTTTGCTAGTTTTAGTTTAGGTAACGATCCCGACCATAAGTTAGTCCATGTTGCCTCTTGCGATAAAAATTTTGATTTTATACCGTTTCCGCCTCCCCGTAAGAACCGGGGGTCGCAATATGGACTTACAGTGGTATCAGAGCCTAACTAAACTTAAACTAGCTTGGTAGTGAAGTGTAACGAAGTTCGGAACCGGAAAAAAAATCCAAAAACCAAACTTTACAAAATCTGAGTTTCTGTTGAATTTTTTTCTGGTCAAAATGAAAAACTTTATACTCCTAAATTCGACTCAGGGTTTTCTGTGAACACCCAAGAAAAACGATGCAGTAATTCCACTAAGACGCCGCCCATCCGCCGCGTGAACCCTGTATCCGCCGCGGAAGCGCCGCGGATTGTAGGCCTCTGTGCATCGTTTTTCGTGCAGTGTGTGTCTGTGTTGGTTTTGGGATTTTTGATATATATTATATGTGCCCAGATTTTCCAGAAAAGAAATTTCCTTTTGGGGTCCTATAATTCCGTATTTTTTCCGAACTTCACTGCACTTTGACTATGATGGTTATATCTGTGATGCTTGCATGTATTGAACGTCGGCTAATCGCTATAAGTCGATTAGTCGGGGTTATACATGATCTGTAATGTGCTGGAATGTGTATATAAATATGTTGGATTGTCGCGGGTGAATAGCCGGGGGTTGTGAGACGAGAGTTTTCTTTTCTTGCAATTCATGTAAATTTGTAAATTGATGTAATAATTATTTGTATGGCCGCACAACCGGGTCGGGGTTGTAGCCGTCATTGTATAATTTCTTTTTACTGTTTTTGCTCCTAGGATAGACCCATGGAGGGGTGCACAAACTACCGGGTATGCCGAAGTGTCGAGTGGCCTACTCATGGAGATGAGGGAGGTTGCTACGCTTCGGGTACTTGGCGGGTAGTTTGCCGCACCCGTAGGGGTCTTGGGTGGGGTTTTGGCTATTCACCGCGACCGTGTAATCTGTTTTTGTTACAGGCTCGTACAAATTACAGATTCCTAGTATATCCAATGTATTTATCTGTGATCTGAAATGTTTATCATTGCAGTATATCTATATATGATATTATTTAGGCGTTGCTTATGTTTTACAGACGCGCTAGCCCAGCCCCCGCTCTGTCGTTAGTTAAGTAACCTAACGGGTAATGACGGGGCCCCGTGGCGAATGCGAATGGCATAAGCGTACGTCATATTTTGGTTGTTTTCTGCAATGGTAGGATTAAATGATGGGACGCATTAAAAGAACTAATGCAAGAATATCACGCATTAAAAGAACTAATGCAAGATAATAAACCAAGTTAAAGTCGTTGGAACACTTTCGAAAAACCACTCGGTTCTTTTCAAAAACAACTTTTAAATGCGGAGCTTGAGCCACTCCTTTTAAAAGCTATCTCGTTCCATCGACCAAATCAAGTTCACTACGTTCACGGTTTTGCCAAAACCATCCGTAGCCCTCCGTCGTTTCACATGAATAGTCAATAGTATTCAAGCTGTGTTTGTTGGCCAAAGTCAAGGCACAGTGATTGGTAGCTATTGGGTATTCATGTGCAGCATAGATAGATGCGTTGGTTTGGAACAGTCGTACTGCCTTGTTGGCCAAAGTCAAGGGTAGGTGCGGGTGGATTCAAATTAACCTGGAGAACGACGGGCAGAACTTGACATGTGACTTATGATTTGTTGGCCAAAGTCAAGGTCATAAGAGCATGGGGCAAAAATCCACATCGGGAGTTTCATAAGTACTGAAACTTGCTAGATTTGCATACCATTTGGAGTGTGATGATACTGGTAGGATTCCTTCAGTTTCGTCACGCAATGATATTTGGATCCCGATCCTACTGTGAGTATATGCTACTCCTCGGGAAATTTCTCACTTAACGATCAATGCTATAAACCTAGTAGGTGCCTAGAAAGGTGTTAGCGGGGCTACGCCCCCAGGGAAAAGAGGTTCTTTAATTAAGGAACTTCGCGAAAGCGTTGGAAAACCTCCCTCGAAGTACCGACACCGGCCTGGCTGAACGGTTAAGCAAGTATTGTACGGTGGGATTGATCCTGACTAATTCTTCCTTTATGGTTTGAGGAGGGATTCGAGAAACAGTGGGAGCCATCCTGTTTAGACAAACTAAAAACCACTCTAAACTTGCAAGAGCATCATGCTGAGTGTTTCTTCTTCTCTCTCCTAATTGCAGCGACCAATCAACATGACTGGACTTAAGTTACTCCTAGATAAAAACAAACTGACAGGGCCAAACTACAAAGATTGGCTCAGGAATGTCAAGATAGCAATCACTTATGACAAGCTGGGGTATCTTCTTACCACCAAAGCTCCCCCTGTCCCTGGTCCAACTTCCAGCGTCGCGGATAAGGAAATCCGTAAGACTTGGGAGATTGATAGCGCGAAGGCCAAATGCCTCCTGCTTGCCTCGATGGACAACGAACATCAGAGGAGGCATGAGAATATGGACATGGAGTCCATATTGCTCCATACAAAAGAACTGTATGGAGAGCAATCACGTATCGCAAGATACGAAGCGTCGAAAAAGTTGTTTTCGACAAGAATGGCCGTCGGATCATCAGTAGCCGAGCATGTGCTAAAGATGATCGGCTTCATTGAGGAGCTCGCTGACCTAGGGATCACATTGGAGAGTGAGCTATATACGGATATAGTTCTCCAGTCCCTTCCTTCCACTTACGCCCAGTTTATACTGAACTTCAACCTACAAGAAAAAGAGGTTGAACTATCAGAGCTCCTCAACATGCTGAGGAGCGCAGAGGGCACCCTACAGAAAGGTAGGGAAACATCCACTTTGTTTGTAGGAGGATCATCTTCTTCTAGGTCCAAGGCGAAAGCCAAGGGAAAGAAGAAGAAGGCCCCCGCCAAACCAAGGGGCGGTGTTAGTAAAGTGGATACGAAGGGAAAAGGTAAAGCAACAAAAATAGCGGGGAAGCTTGTGGATAAAGAAGAATGCTTCTATTGTCATAAGAAAGGACACTGGAAGAATGATTGCAGGGCCTGGAAGGCCAGAACACAGGAATTGAAGCAGGTTGCAGCTTCAGCTTCAGGTGTGTATGTTATTGAAAATTGTCTTTCAATAAACTCTACTTCCTGGGTATTGGATACCGGATCAGGATCTCATATCTGTAATTCTTTGCAGGCGTTGAGAAACCGTAGGGTTTTGAAGGCAGGTGACATGACCCTCAAAGTTGCGAACGGAGCTAGCATGGATGCTAAAGCCGTGGGGGACTATCACCTGGGAATGTCAGATGGACATGTTTTGGTTTTGCGTAATTGCTTTTTTGTACCCAACGCAACTTGTAATATCATTTCTGTATCTTTAGTTTCTAAAGAAGGTTATGAATTTGCGTTTGTAAGTAATGTTGTAAACATTCACCTTAATCAAGTTTTGATTGGGTCAGGTACATTGAGTAATGGTATATACGTGTTAAACCAACCACAAATTTTCAACGTCCAGAATACACACAAAAGAAAGTCTCCGGAAATAAATCAGACTTTCTTATGGCATTGTAGATTGGGTCACATCAATGAGAGAAGGTTGACTAAGTTACATACAGAAGGATATTTGAATGCGTTCGAATATCAATCGTATGCCACTTGTCAATCTTGTCTCAAAGGAAAGATGACAAAGACTCCGTTTACTGGACAAGGAGTAAGAGCGAGCGAGCTCTTGGGACTCGTACACAGTGACGTGTGCGGTCCAATGTCTACACATGCCCGAAGCGGACATTCTTACTTCATTACTTTTACGGATGACTTCTCAAGGTACGGCTATGTCTTCTTAATGAAACATAAGTCCGAGGCCTTTGGAAAATTCCAGGAGTATAAGAATGAAGTGGAGAAACAGACCGGCAAAAGTATTAAGATTCTAAGATCGGATCGAGGTGGAGAATACTTAAGTGCCGAGTTCCTGGACTATTTAAAAGAGAACGGAATTCTCTCTCAGCTTACTCCTCCATACACCCCGCAACATAACGGTGTATCGGAGAGACGGAACCGCACCCTATTGGATATGGTGCGGTCCATGATGAGTAACGCTGAGTTGCCGCGATCATTCTGGGGGTATGCGCTAGAATCAGCAGCGTACCTTTTGAACCGAGTTCCGACTAAGACTGTGCCTTCCACACCATATGAAATGTGGTGTGGGAAGAGACCCTATCTTAAGCACATTAAGACATGGGGATGTCCGGCTTTTGTCAAAAAGCAGCATGCGGACAAGCTCGAGGCACGCTCAGTACAGTGCAAGTTTGTGGGGTATCCAAAGAACTCAAAAGGATATTTCTTCTACTGTGAAGAGGAACAAAAAGTTCTTGTTTCTCGTCATGCCTACTTCTTGGAAACTGAGTTTTTGGAAAACCAGATAAGTGGGAGCACAATAGAACTGGAAGAAATTCCAGAACCACAGACTGTTACTGAAAGCTTAGTGGAACCAGAGGGTTCAACAGAACAGGACATTCCTACGCCGCTCCGCAGAAGTAGTAGGCAGTCTCATCCGCCCGAGAGATACTACGGTTTTCTCATAGACGGGGATAGAGAGGATTGCATCATAGATTATGATGAGCCTACTAGCTTCCAGCAGGCCGTTCAGAGCGTTGACTCAGTGAAATGGCTGGATGCAATGCGGACCGAAATGGAGTCCATGTACACCAACAAGGTATGGACGTTGGACATTGCTCCAGACGGGGTAAAACCCGTAGGATGCAAGTGGATCTTCAAAAGGAAGATTGGTGTAGATGGACAGGTTGAGACCTATAAAGCTAGGCTGGTAGCAAAGGGTTTTCGTCAAAGACCTGGCTTGGACTACGACGAAACCTTTTCTCCAGTAGCCATGCTGAAATCCATTCGGATCCTTCTTGCCATTGCTGCCTTCCACGATTATGAGATCTGGCAAATGGACGTAAAGACAGCTTTTCTAAATGGAAATTTAGAGGAGTGTGTCTATATGGACCAGCCAGAGGGTTTCATTCAGAGTGGGAGCAGCGGAAAGGTGTGCAAGTTGCTTAAGTCCATCTATGGACTAAAGCAGGCATCGCGGAGTTGGAACATCTGCTTTGATGAGACGGTCAAAGAATTTGGCTTTATCAAAAATCCAGATGAACCATGCATCTATAGTAGATTTGTAGCGAGAACTGTAGTATTCCTCGTTTTATACGTGGATGACATTCTCTTAATAGGAAATGATATTCCTATGCTACAATCTGTCAAGGGGTTCTTGTCACACAGGTTCTCCATGAAAGACCTGGGTGATGCCTCATACATTCTGGGTATCCGGATCTACCGTGACAGATCCAAGAGGATATTAGGACTTTCACAGTCCAGGTACATCGACACCATACTGAAGAGGTTCAGTATGGAAGATTCCAAGCGCGGTAACCTACCGGCTTGTCACGGGATCACCCTCTCTAAAGAGATGTCTCCCAAGACTGATTTGGAGAGGGATCGCATGTCTGTTATACCCTACGCTTCTGCGGTAGGCTCTATAATGTATGCGATGTTGTGTACCAGACCGGATGTAGCTTATGCACTTAGTGTGGTAAGCCGGTATCAGTCTAACCCTGGGGAGAAACACTGGATAGCGGTAAAGAACATTCTCAAGTACCTGAGAAGGACTAAGGAGATGTTCTTGGTGTATGGCGGAAAAGACCTCCAGATCGAGGCCTTTGCTGACTCCAGCTTCCAGAGTGACAAGGATGATTCCAAGTCCATGTCGGGTTTTGTCTTTACCCTCAATGGAGGGGCGGTGTGTTGGAAGAGTTCCAAACAGGAAACCGTTGCAGACTCGACGATGGAAGCGGAATACATCGCTGCATCTGATGCCGCAAAAGAAGCTGTCTGGATGAGGAAGTTCTTGAGAGAACTTCAGGTGGTTCCGTCCATTGTTGATCCAATACCTCTGTATTGCGACAACAACGGGGCTATAGCATTAGCGAAGGAACCCAGGTCCCATCAGAAATCCAGGCACATCTTGAGGCGGTATCACCTGATCAGGGAGATCGTGGATCGCCAGGAGATCGAGGTTTGGAGAGTCGCTTCAGAAGACAACACTGCAGATCCATTCACCAAGGCCTTGCCCCAGACTCAGTTCGAGCGGCTGATCGAGATGATAGGTCTTCGATACGCCAGTACATGGCCTTAGTGCAAGTGGGAGATTGTTAGTGTATATGCCCTAGAGGCCATTACTGTATCATACTAGTTTGTATATTACTTAATGGATGCTTGGGATATTCACCTTGTATATACAATCTTGCTCAAAATAGTAGTATGCTACTTGGTTTGTTTCTACTTCAATGTGTACTTGTGTTTATTTCAGTATATCACTTATACGCATTAGTGGAGCCCTTAGGATCTTTGCTTGATTACCAGCGTTGTGATGGCAGTCACACTAGTGGGGGCTGGGTAATCTATAAGCACATCCTTATTCAGGTCCCTGGTCGCAGGACTATCGAGACAGGGCATCGATACTCCGGAGTAGACCAGCGCATGCGCTTCTCATCCCAGTGTGGGAGACGGTCTGTCCCACAGCCGTCAGTACGTCGTACTTGAGATAGTATGCGGGTGCTCGTTAGGTTACGGGTACACTGGACAGGACTCGTCGGGAACTGACTAGTTGGTATTATACCTATCGTCAGTTATCAGTTCCCAGGTGACATGAGTACAGCTTAGTCCGCTGACTTGACACTGTCACTTCGCCTCGGGTGTGTTCCCACTGTACTTTGATCACTACCCTACCACGGCTCAAAGGAGTCGTGCAAACAGGTGGTGGTTGGGTGCAGTCCCGAAGCACTTGGAGGCAGTGACGGTTAGACAGGATTCGTCTCTCCCGGTATTGGGGGTTGACATCGCGCTGTGTCTAGGAGAGCCATTACACGAGTAGTCCCTGGCCAGGGCAAACGAGATATACTGGTAGGTTTCCAGTGTTATCTCAGGGTGTATTGGGCTTCACTCCGGCACGACTTGTACCGCTATTGGGGGACTGACGTTTACCGCCCCCTAGGCCCGCCATGCGATGTATCAGACGAACAGACCGGACTGTATGGAGAATGTCACACTCAGGCTCAGTAGGAGTTCAGATGGGTTTCGCCTCGTCGGTCTTCTTGTCGGCATTACCTGGGGACCGTTACGCACAGCTAGTGCCGCTTGCGGTCTGTGGTTAAACCCACTGCCAGCGTAGTGTCGAGTCTTTAGAGTCCCACACAGAAAGCTTTTCGCCTTTAGGCAAAAGAGTAGAGGTCGCATGGTATTGCGACAGGTCGCATGGTTTTGCGACAGGGTTCGGTCACATCCGTGCACTTGTGCACGCACAGTGTCCGGACAGTTTACACTAGTGGGCTTTGGTTTAAGCCAGATCCTAGTGTACCTTATGGGATTGGATTTATCCAGTTTGCATTCGTGTTCCTCGGAACGCGGATGCGGGTGTGTATGCACAGTTGACAGGGAGGCAGAGGCAGTGGATTCTCATTAGGGTTGTTGACAGTTGACCGTTGACTTTTGACTTTTTGCTCAACCCTAATGAGAATATGATTTGTGATTAACTATTATATTAATTAAGTATTATGGTGATATGGTTGTTGACTTGTTGACTTTTGTTGACTTGTTGACTTTGGTGACTTGTTGACTTTTGTTGACTTGTTGACCGGTTGACTAGGCTTGACTAGTTGACCATCATGATGACCATGGTTATCATTTCATGCCAAAGACTTTTTTTTCTTGCTTGTTTTTTTTTTAGTAAATTGAGTGCATGATATGATAACCTTATGGTTGCTTCTAACCATCACCAAAAGACTTTTTTGATATGATGAGTTATGATCACTTTGGATTATGAGAGGGTGAAAGGAAAAAGAGAGCCTCATTCTTTCTTGCTCATTCTCTCTCTTGTTCTTGAGCTCTCCCCTTGCTCTCACCCTCAACCTTTACCTCCCTCTCTTGATCTATGGTTCTCTTGTCTCATGAGTTGAGAATCAAGAACCATAGATAAAATCCCATTCTATTTCTTCTCTACTCATTCTAGTTCACTAGGTTTAGCAAACCAAGTGAGCTAGTTTCTTCAAAGATCGAAGAAGGAGCTAAAGGTTGGAGCTTTCAAGTGGATCTATCTTCGGCGTACGGAGACGACGACAAGGAGCCATCGGACCACCATCGGAGCTTGAAGAGAAGGAGTTCAAGTCTAGGTATAACCATCTCTATCCGAGTAGCTAAATATCTTTAGCTTAGTTTGCTAGTTTTAGTTTAGGTAACGATCCCGACCATAAGTTAGTCCATGTTGCCTCTTGCGATAAAAATTTTGATTTTATACCGTTTCCGCCTCCCCGTAAGAACCGGGGGTCGCAATATGGACTTACACTTTAGGCACGTTATGGGCATAGGAGAACGACCAAGGGAAAGAGAGAGCCCTCTACTATTTGAGTCGAGTTCTACTGGGGGTAGAAAACAACAACTCCCCCATCGAAAAATACTGCATGGCGTTAATCTTCGCGATAACGAAGCTCAGACACTATGCTTTAGCGCATGAGGTCCATCTCATATCAAAAGTGGATCCTCTCAAATATTTGATGTCAAGAGCCATACTAACAGGACGACTCACTAAATGGGCCTTCCTTTTGATGGAGTTCTCGATAATCTATCGACCCCTCAAAGCAGTGAAAGTCCAGGCTATCGCCGACTTCCTCGCCGAGCATCTGATACCTGCCGACTCACCCTTAAATTTTAAACTGCTGGACGAACACGCGTGTTCTCCACCGAAAGACGCGACCGTGGACGTTAGGACGTCCGGCCTGAGTTTCGAGGGCAGATGCTATTTGGTGCTATCCGTCCACCTCTCCCAAGATGCCAAGTTGATTTATGGCACCGTGTATCGAAGGTTTAAACGGATGCAGCCGATGTAGCAGACTTTGTCAGATTCCCCCTCATTGAGGGGTTTTTTTATTGTGGGGACGCTCTTCCCTGCATCCGCAAGCCCCTGCAGTTAATTACGCTACCGCATCGTGGTAACCACTTTCTCCTTCTCCAGATGGTCACTTCGTGTCGTGGGTGTTTGTTTTACTTTTGGTTGCCCGTGGATTGTATACGGAGACTAATTTATGTTGTCGCCCGTAGGGCGTGGATTAGTCCAAATCCGTATTTTCTTAGATTTGGGTTTGGGGTTAGGTTTAAGGATGCGTTAGTCTTATTTGAGACTAAGATCAACTTAAACGTTTATTAAGGATACGTTAGTCTAATTTTAGACTAAGATCAACTTAACGATTTGCTAAGGATACGTTAGTCTAATTTTAGACTAAGATTAACTTAACAGGATCATTTAGATCCAACAAAAGAGCATTTGGGCTCTATTGTTTAGTTTAGGGACTTTGCGGTCCATAATTAGTTTAAGGACATTACGGTCCAAGGTTAAGGACATCATAGTCCATGAGCTTAAGAACCCCACAGTCCAAGGTTAAGGACATCATAGTCCATGGGTTTAAGGACCCCAAAGTCCAAGGTTAAGGACATCATAGTCCATGGCCTTAAGGACCCCACAGTCCAAGGTTAAGGACATCATAGTCCATGGCCTTAAGGACCCCACAGTCTAGGGTTAAGGACATCATAGTCCATGGGTTCAAGGACCCCACAATCCAATTTAAAGACGTCATAGTCTATAGAATGTATGGATGTTGGGACCCGTCACCTCTCTGAAGACGTTGAAGGATTACAACGACAAATATCAAAGGAGTGAAGAGATGTACCCTTGAACCAATTTTGGTTGGGAGATCTGTAGTCCAATTGGGACTAAGATCTGAGATTTATGAGCGTATGGGCTCAATTAATCTGAATGAGGGTTCTGTGGCCACTTTGGGCTCGGCCCATTCAGTTAAAATTTTAAACATTTGACAATGCTAAGCATTGATTTGAGCTTCTGACAATTTTTGTCTTTTATGGAATGCTGAGCATTCATCATAGCTCTAGGGCTTCATTTAAAGAACAATTTATGTTCTATCAGCGCACACGTAAGGGACACGTGGCGCGCTTGGCGCTAGCGCCAGTTTATGAGTGCATTGCGCTTCTGATAAAGTAGCGCACACGTGAGGAGCACGTGGTGCGCTGGCGCTGAGCGCCAGACAATGAGCGCATTACGCTTCTGATGAAGTAGCGCACAAGTGAGGAGCACGTGGTGCACTTGGCGCTGAGCGCCAGTCTTGAGCGCAGTGCGCTATATTTGGAGCGCTAAGGCGCTGCAGCGCTGTGCGCTATATTTGGAGCGCTGAGGCGCTTCTGTTAAGTAGCGCACACGTGAGGACCACGTGGCGCGCTTGGCGCTGAGCGCCAGTCAATGAGCGCAGTGCGCTATATTTGGAGCGTTAGAGCTCTTTAAAATTAAGAGCGCCAAGGCTCTTCTTTTATGCAACTTAGATCAGTTTTGCGCCCTGAGAATTAAATTGTCTTTTTATAAGAGACTTTGTCTCAAGATTCTAAGAACAAAGTTCTTATTTTATAAGAGATGTTTCAATCTCTTATTTTGGTGAAAGGCTTTGACTTTATGGATCTGTGATCCTAAGAGAACTGAATTATTCTCCCCCTTTTTATAATGAGATGTTCATGATCTCTCTTGTGAAAAAAAGACATTAGTCTTATAGATCTATGATCTGTGAGAAGAATTATGCTCTTATTCTTATTCTTTGTGATGAGATACTTTGATCTCTTTTGTGAAAGACCTTGGTCTTCTAGATCTATGATCTGTGAGAAAGAAATGAATTCTTCTTTTTATATAAGACGATTTCGTCTTTCTGTTCTTTTTACCTTGAAGATAATTTTCTTCTTCTACCAAGAGCTTGCTCTTCTTTCTGAGATTTCTCAAAGTTTATGGGGGGTTCCTCTCTATGTTTTTCTCTCTCCGAGACTTCAAGTCTTGGGGCCTTTATATAGGGTGAGCTTATTTGTTCAATCAGTTAAGGAGATCTTTTCTCCAATTGATTTGGGGATTTTCCTACCGTTGGATTTTTGATCCAAGGGTTTCTGATTTACAGAAGGCAATCTTCTTATTTTTAACAAGATTGGGAAATCTTTCCATACAGAATTTATTATGTATTTTGGTGATCTTTAATCAACCTTGGATCATTGATCCAACGGTGCTCTGATTCACAGAGCACAATCTTTTGTTTTGGAAAGATTTTAAGGAATTTTTTCTTAACAGAATTTTATTCTGGTTAATTGACGATTTATCATCTTTACTAGATCTTTGATCTGACGGTGGGAGCTTTTAGTTCCAGCGCTAGCGCACCCGTGCTTTGCACGTGGTAAACTGGTTAGAGTGCAGCGCACTTAGCGCTAGCGCACCCTTGCTTTACACGTGGTGCACTGCTTAGAGTGCAGCGCACTTAGCGCTAGCGATCATGTGCTTTGCACGTGAGCGCTGTCTCAGAGTCTTTAACTCTCTAAGCGCTGGCGCTGTTATGAAGCACTGCTTCATTTCAAAATTTGAATTTTTGAACAGAGCTTTGCTCTGATTGGGGGAAACAAATGCCCCCCACCGTTGCGCTTATGTGGCCCACACGTGAGTGCGGTGGTGGCAGCATCTCTGCCCTTGGATCAACTCAGAAGTTGAAACGGCTCTCAGCGCCTATAAATAGGACCCTTGGCCCTTGAGATGATTTCTGTTCATTTTCTTTCTTGTTTTTTGAGAATCAATTTCTCCTTCAGAGCATAGCTCTTCATCTTAAGAATTTTCTTAAGGACAGAACTCCGTCAAAATTTAGGTAAAGATTAAATCTTTTAATAATCAAGAGTTTCACCCATTAACAGAGCTTTGCTCTTCATAGATTTTTTATTTAAAGAAAACCCTCTTTTAGGGTTTCATTAACAGAGCATTGCTCTCTTGAAATCATAGATCTAAAGAGATCTTTCTTGGGGTTTTCTAATCCATTAATGGAGCTTTGCTCTTTTTAGATCATAGATCTTCAAGAAAACCTTTGTGGGGTTTCTCAACAGAGCTTTGCTTTTGTTAGATCTTATATCCTAAGAGATCCTTTTTCATAGTTTCTCAACCTATTAACAGAGCTTTGCTCTTTTCAAATCATATACATTTATTAATCTTTCATAAAGAACTCTTAAGAGTTTGTTCATGGATTTTGAAGATCATGGAATTTTATTCCATTAAAACTTTACTTTAAGTTCTCTGATGGGTTATTCCATCATTTTTACAGAGAAAGACTCTTGAGGAATTTTATTCCTTCATCATTAAAATCTGACCGGTGTCATTCTATCACAGAGCACTGCTCTCAAGGGGAGATTTACTCCTCTGCCCGAGGGGTTCTCGAGAACCTTTCTTTAGGATTTCTCTTTTATTTACATAAATTTAAACTTGTTAGTTGTCATAACCAGAACTTGTTTTCTCGATGGGGATATCAAGAGTCATTTAAATCCTCGTGTCTGTTTTTAATAAGGATTCTCTTAATCAGTCTGTCCACTAACTCTCATTGATCTTCTTTTCAGACGCTATGGCCACTCATTTGTATGATCTCGATGGGATTATTTCTTATGGAGACATCCGCTCACTTGGCCATTCCCAAAACCAGGAATTCACAAATGCCCAGTGTTCTGAAATTATAGGTCGCTTTGATGCATACAATGGTCGACTGCTTCCTCGTCGTTCCTCTCTCTTGAAGCTTATTGTAGGAGCGATCTGGGGAGCACTTCCTCTATTTTACACCGGCATGCCGCTTAAAGCGTTGGACGATGCCGAAGATAAGATGCACTCGATGTATCTCATGGGCTTAATCTCAAAGAAAAGGCGAGACAACCTTGTTGATATCCTGCATCAAGCTTTTCAGCAGGCGGCGATACTCGTTGCCTATCGAAGGGTGGAGGTCATCAGTGGGGATCCTGACGCTTGTGATCGTGAAAGGATGCACACGAAGATGGTCCGAGAGGCCCGAAATTTTTTAGATGGCCTTACTTTTGAATTTCTCAATCCATGTCCTGAATTTGATGTATTGCCATTGTAATCACTTTAATGGTGTTTTTGTTTACTGTTTATCGCTGTAAGGACTTTTTGAAGTATGAATAGCAAATTCCCCGTCTCCTTGTGTTTATTTTATGTACTAAATCTTTTGCATACGCATGAGTGAGTATGCTTTGAACGCTTAAACGGATGCGAATCCATCATTCTTTTTACTGTCTTGCGTGCTATGTGGTTGTCGTCAGTAGGTTACACCCTTTTCATTTTGACTTGGTGCAAAGCAGCTTACGCACTCTTGAATAGCATCTCCATTTCTCTGGCATGTAATTTTGGAAAATATGGTCTGTAGATGATAAGTGACGGTCCATCTTGGGCTCTTTGCAGGGTAACGATGGCTTAGGAAATAGGTTCAGGTCTGCTGCCTAAGACTTTTCAATTTTATGAGCCGTGAAGGTCTCATAAAGACTTTTCTCCCTACGAGTCTAGAGGATCTCGTAGGTGTATTTTCTTTTTAGGAATCGTGAGGATTCCTAAGTGTGTTTTCTCCTGAGAGTCATAAGGATCTCCCGAGAGAATTTTCTTACTTACAAGTCGAGAGGACTTGTAAGTGGTTGTTTCCTTTCTTATCGGAGAGTGTGGTCCATAGAAAATCTACCTTGACCTTTCTGTGAGGCAATGATGGCTTGGGAGACATGGTTAGGATCTGTCACCTAAGACTTTTCAACTTTATGAGCCGTGAGGGTCTCATAAAGAATTTTCTCCCTACAGGTCGAAAGGATCCCGTAGGTGTATTTTCTCCTTAGGAATCATCAGGATTCCCAAGTGCTTCTTCTCTTGAGAGTCGTAAGGAACTCCCGAGAGAATTTTCTTCCTTACAAGTCGAGAGGACTTGTAAGTGATTGATGAGTTGACTTGCTCCCAAATCAAAGAATTGCTTTGACGAGGAAGTCGAGGGTTGACTTTATCCACATTTCACGGAGTCAGGGGGTTGACTTTATCCGCATTTCACGGAGTCAGGATTTGCTCTGGGCGTTTCCCATGGGGTCAGGATTGACATTAGCCGTGTTCCACGGGACCAGGATTTGCTCTGAGCGCTTCCCACGGGGTCAGGAATTACATTAGCCATGTTCCACGGGACCAGGATTTACTCTGGGCGCTTCCCACGGGGTCAGGATTGACATTAGTCGTGTTCCACGGGACCAGGATTTGCTCTGGGCGCTTCCCACGGGGTCAGGATTGACATTAGCCGTGTTCCACGGGACCAGGATTTGCTCTGGACTCTTCCCACGGGGTCAGGATTGACATTAGCCGTGTTCCACGGAACTAGGATTTGCTCTGGGCGCTTCCCACGGGGTCAGGATTGACATTAGCCGTGTTCCACGGGACCAGGATTTGCTCTGGACGCTACTCACGGGGTCAGGATTGACATTAGCCGTGTTCCACGGGACCAGGATTTGCTCTAGGCGCTTCCCACGGGGTCAGGATTGACATTAGTCGTGCTCCACAGGACCAGGATTTGCTCTAGACGCTTCCCATGGGGTCAGGATTGACATTAGCTGTGTTCCACGGGACCAGGATTTGCTCTGGGCGCTTCCTACGGGGTCAGGATTGACATTAGCCGTGTTCCACGGGACCAGGATTTGCTCTGGACGCTTCCCACGGGGTCAGGATTGACATTAGCCGTGTTCCACGGGACCAAGAGGGATTGACTTTATCCGCATTTCACGGAGTCGGGGGTTGACTCTCGGTTGTCTGTGCACCGCCGAGTCATGAAACTGGGAATTACCGCGGTTCTGCTTTGCTGATGTTGCATCTGTTGTAATGAGATGAATATTGAGGTGGTCTCTAGGCTGTCTGTGAACCCTCGAGATTCGGAATAGGTACTTTGCCATGGCTCCAAGGTTGATTGTCACGTCTGAATCCTGCTGGAATGAGGAGGAACGCTGTTGGTGATCTCTAGGCTGTCGATGCGGCCGTTGAGACTTGGCTCTCCTTCTGATAGAGCTTGGTGGGAAGGTATGGTTCTCTCTTCGTTTGTGCCCCTGGATTGTATACAGGGATCGATGTGATCTCACCTGTAGGGAAAAAACTTTCATTATATATATATTTTTTCTTTCCGCGATGCTCTATCATTTCAGCTTTTATATCGCGAAAGTCGCGATTTCCCAATCATTTCGGCTATTTTTCACGGTGCCCAATCATTTCAGCTATTTGTTTTATTTACTCGCTGCTTTTTATTGCGAGTTGCCCAACCATTTCGGCTATTTTGTATGCATACATTTTTACTTGCTGATTTTGTTGCAAGTTGTCCCATCATTTCAGCTATTTTATATGCATTTATGGATCACTGGCTTTTCATTGCGGGTTTGGGATTTGACACCGATTGAGGCATCAGCATCGCTACAACTGGGATATTGCCAGTTGCGAATCATCATTTACCTTTGTCGATATCGAACAAAGGTGGCTTAGCGAACAGGGTTAGGATCTTGTCGACTAAGGCTTTTAACTTCACGAGCCGTAAGGGTCTCATGAAGGTATTTCTCCCTACGAGTCGTGAGGATCTCGTAAGTGCGTTTTCTCCTTAGGAATCGTGAGAATTCCTAAGTGTGTTTTCTCTTATAAGTTGTAAGGATCTTACAAGAATATTCTCTCCTTATAAGTCAAGAGGACTTAGAAGGGTTGTCCACTGTGTAAACATATCTCTAGTCGCGGGTGGGACTTTGTTAGGGAAATATTTATTCGCGCCCGTGGATTGTATACAAGGGTCAGTATTGAACCGCTTGCAGGGCAGTATTGGAGATTGTGATGGCTTAAGAACAAGTTCAGATCCCTGTAGCTTAAGGCTTTTGAACCCTGTGAGCCGTGAGGGTCTCAAAGGGGAATTCTCCTTATGAGTCGTGAGGATCTCGCAAGTGTAATTTCTCCTTAGGAATCGTGGGGATCCCTAAGTGTGTTTCTCCTTTGTGAGTCGTAAGGATCTCACACAGGTGGTTTCTCCTTACAGGGTCGAGAGGACCTTGCAAGTGTCTTTTAACGAGATTGCGCCTTTTCGGGTTTTCATAAAACTCGCCGGTAGTCCTGCTGTTTTTACT
Source organism: Agapanthus africanus (assembly GCA_030015575.1). Taxonomy (NCBI): domain Eukaryota; kingdom Viridiplantae; phylum Streptophyta; class Magnoliopsida; order Asparagales; family Amaryllidaceae; genus Agapanthus; species Agapanthus africanus. Next base: position 10,872,883 of record CM057344.1, on the reverse strand, counting down.
CATGGAGCCTTTTCGGGTTTTCATCCGTGCCCGTCTCGCTTATAGACATACCAATTTTTTCAGCCTTGGGATGCTGCGGTCCGTAGTGGTTTATAGACGTCTCGGTCAGCTACAAGTTTTAGGACATTGCGGTCCGTCGTTAGTTTAAGGACGTTTCGGTCAATTGTTAGTTTTAGGATATTTCGGTCCGTTGTTAGTTTTAGGACATTTTGGTCCGTCGTTAGTTTTAGGAAATTTCGGTCCGCAGCCAGTTTTAGGACACAGTGGTCCATCGTTAGTTTAGAGACGTTTCGGTCCGTGTGCCGGATACTACTTATAGAATTTGGGCATAGGAAGATAGCGAGCAGACATAGGCGTCGTCATCTATCATTGACCTAGGCCGTGACTCGTCAGGCGTAGTATTTTTTAAGAAGCGGCCGTTTATTGGCCTGAAAGGTCTTTCACCATGCATGTCCATGAGTAGGTAGGTTCCATCCTGGTAAACTTTGTCTATGATGTACGGGTCTTCATAGTTCGGCTCGAATTTCCCCCGTTTGGTACGATTAGGGATCATGGGTCTCTTGACCACTAGCACGAGTTCGCCTTGGCGGAATGTTCTCGGCCTAGTCAATCTCTCATATGAGCGCGTCATCTTTGCTTTGTAAGCCTCAAGGTTTTGTTGCGCCATGAGTCGGGTTTCATCAAGGGCGTCGAGCTCCTCAAGCCGAAGGTGAGCATTTTCTTCGTCTGTTAGCTCGTAGTGAACCGCCACTCGTAGAGAGGGTAACTCTATCTCGAGGGGGAATACCGCTTCTGTGCCGAATACCAATGCATACGGCGTTGCGTTCATGGCTGTTTTGAACGTAGTTCGATACGCACAGAGAGCTTCATGCAGTCTCTCATGCCAGTCCTTTTTATTCTTGGACACCGTCTTTTTCACGATCTTTGTTAAGGTCTTGTTGAAAGCCTCAGCTAGACCGTTAGCTCAGGGATTATAGACCGAAGAGTATCTCCAGTCTATATTATGCTGTTGTGCGAAGCGGGTGATCTTGTGGCTTCTATAGGCTGGCCCGTTATTAGAGATAATCCGTCGCGGAGTGCCGAACCGATAAATGACGTGTGTCTTGAAAAAATGGAGGATATTCTCTGTCTTCATTTCTCTTAGTGTTCTGCTTCTACCCATTTGGAGAAGTAATCAGTTGTCGCCAGTATGAATCGATGTCCTCTGGATGATGCCGATTCGATAGGTCCGATTATGTCAGTTCCCCACATTTCAAATGGCCAGCTAGCCACCGTTGGATGTAGCGGATTTGGATGCTGGTGGATAAAGTCCCCATGAATCTGGCACGAGTGGCATTGCTTCACGTATTCAAGACAGTCTTGGATCATCGGGGGCCAATAATAGCCCATCCGTTTGATCTTCAGCTTCATCTTCGGCCCGGCTTGGTGAGAACCGCAGAGTCCGTCGTGAGTTTATTAGACGACTATCTTTTCCTCTTTAGGTCCCAGGCATTTTAGCCACAGGAAGTCGAACGATCTCTTATACAGAGTATCATTGACAAAGGAAAAAGATAGAGCTCGTTTCATGAACTGATGTCTTGACGACGCATCTTCAGGTGTTCGATGGGATTTGAAGTAGTCTATAAAGACTTCTCTCCAATCCATAGCCTTTTCCTGGTCTTTTATTTGTAGGGCCGTTTCTTCAGTCGCTCCCTTTTCTTCAGACGATTCTGGAGATATTTCTGCCGGTGCAAGAACCCGACGGCTTTGCACAACGATCCTCATGTCATCGAGATTCTCGTTGGCCAGTTCTTTAGCGAGTTTGGCTAATGCATCCGCTTTGCTATTTTCTACGCGCGGTTTGCTTTCCAGGGCGTAGGAAGGGATTTGAGTCAGCGGTTGCTGCACTCTCTCACCGTACTTTACTAACTCTGGTTTGTACATTTGATAATCGCCGTTTACTTGACTAACGACCAATTGGGAGACTCCGTATATGAGGAGGTATTCAATTCCCATGTCGACAGCGATCTCAAGACCTGCTATCAAAGCTTCATATTCGGCTTCGTTATTTGTCCTCGGCTCTGTTAAGGAGAAAGCAAAGCGCATTATCCCACCTTGTGGGGTCACGAAGATGAGGCCTACCCCAGACTTGATTATGGGGCAGCTGTGCTTTCGCTTCTTCATGGAAGATGCCCCATCGAAGTAAAGTTCCCACCGGGCATCATTCTCTCTTCTCTCCCCGTCGATCATGTCAAAGGCGTGCTCGTCGGGCAATTTTCAATTTAAGGGAGAGTCGGCAGGTATAGGATGCTCGGCAAGGAAGTCGGCGATAGCCTGGCCTTTCTCCGCCTTGAAGGGACGATAAGTTATCGAGAATTCCATTAAGAGTAGGCCCCATTTAGCGAGCCGTCCCGTTAATATGGCCTTCGACATCAAATATTTGAGAGGATCTATATTTGATATGAGATGAACCTCATGTGCTAACGCGTAATGTCTGAGCTTCGTTATCGCGAAGATCAATGTCAGTCAGTGTTTTTCGATGGGAGAGTAATTGCTTTCTGCCCCCAGGAGAACTTGACTCAAATAGTAAAGGGCTCTCTCCTTCCCTTGGTCATTCTCTTGTGCCCACAATGCGCCTAGAGAACCCTCAATGGCGGCTGCATACAGAATGAGAGGCTTTCTCTTGATCGAAGCGGTCAGCACCGGCGGATTCTGCAAGTATTGCTTGATTTTGTCCAGTGCGCTTTGGCATTTGCGATCCCAAACGAACGGGGTTCCCTTCTTCATTAGGTGACTGTAAGGACGGCATTTGCTGGAGAGGTTAGCTATGAACCGCCGGATATACGCGAGCTTCCCTTGGAGAGACCGCAGTTGCTTGAATGTTCTTGGCGGGGGCATTTCCATAATCGCCTTGATCTTTGATGGGTTTATTTCGATGCCCCGGTGTCATACAATGAATCCTAAGAATTTGCCCAAGGAGACTCCGAACGCACATTTGAGAGGGTTCATTTTCAAGCTGTATTTCCGAAGGCACTGAAACATGATCTTCAGATGCTCTAAATGCTCCTCGTATGATTTGCTTTTAACTACGAGGTCGTCGATATAGCATTCGACGATTTCATGTATGAGGTCATCGAAAATCTTCGTCATGGCCCTCTGATAGGTGGCATCTGCGTTCTTTAGACCGATGGACAACACCTTGTAGCAGAATATACCCAAAGGGGTCCGGAAGGCGGTATGTTTATGGTCTTCGGGATGCATCTTTATCTTATTGTACCCTGATGATCCGTCCATGAAGGAGAAGACTTCGTGAGTGGACGTGTTATCTATCATCAGCTCGGTAACTGGTACAGGAAAATCGTCCTTCGGGCAAGCTTTATTGAGGTCCCGAAAGTCCACGCAAATGTGCACCGTCCCATTTTTCTTCATCACTGGGACGATGTTGGCGATCCAGTCAGGATACTGAACCTCCTGGATGAAGCCGGAGTCGATTAACTTCTTGACCTCGGCATTGATGCTCATCTCAAGCTCGAGCCACATTCTTCTCGGTGCTTGATTGATCGGCTTGACGTCCGGAGATATCACCAATTTGTGGACGGCTATTTCTGGATCCAATCCGGGCATCTCGGAATAGTTCCATGTGAAATAATCTTTATACTGCATGAGCACGTCTTTTAGCGTAGTACCTTTTCTTCAGACAACAGCTCACTGACGAACGTCGGCCCTCCCCAAGTCGATTTTTCTGAGGTTATCTGCAGTAGTATGTATCCCATCTTCCAGCTCTTTTGGTGCCGGTGGAAACTCTGAGATCACCTCGTCATCATCGTTTTCGAAGCACCAGGGGAGGTCATCCATATTCTCGGGTTCTTCTTCTGACAGCGTTATCACGTGACAAGTACGAGATCGCTTCCAAGACCGATGTTGGTCTGGTTCTACTCTCGCCGCATACGCAGCTTTCGGTTCATGCTTCTGTGGTGGGGTTACCCTCCAACTGCTGGATAGAGCGAACTTGCCTTGCTGATACTGGTCTTCTACCTAGTCTTTGAATGTGAAGCAGTCTTCGAGGGGATGTCCTATCGCCCGGTGATAGGAGCAATAGTTTGGGTGAGAGACCTCGTCTGCTTGCTCGGGGTGCTTGGACTCTGAGAGCGTTATCATCTGATATTTTATGACAAGATCGAATATCTTCTCTGTCTTGTCTTGGGGAAAAGAATATGCTCGACCTATCTTTTTTATAAGAGACAGACCCTGACTGCTCGATTCTCGATCACGTGGCTTCTCAGGTCCGCTTTGCCGCTTTCGAACGTTTTTTCCGTTCTTTGATTTACTTTTGCTTCTACGTCGGGTCTTTTGGATGACGGGTTGACGACGAGGATCATTGTCATTTTCCGGGGCCTGCTGAAGGAGGCGCTGCGTCCTGACTTTCTCGCAAATGGTCATTTCACGGCTATGGTCATCCCGGACTTTCTGACCCGCTTCCCTTATTAGCTTGTCCATCTGTTCTTCAAATGACGGACTTGGTACTTTCAAACTGGGACCTCGTTTTGGTTCAGGGTTAGCATCCTCCCACAAAGCATCTCCTTCTTCATCGAAGTCATGTATGACATAGCAGCCATGGAATCGCTCCCGTTTCTTGGATCGGATATATCCAATCCCGCTCGCTTCCATTCTCTCGTTGGGCAATTTTCGCTGAGTACCAGGGACGCTCCAGATCCTGTTGTAGAACTGGGCTTGTCGCATGGTTTGCTTAAGGGGTACGCCTTGGCGCCTCAACAGCATCTTCAATCCTTCTGTGTAGTATCTGGGCAGACGGATGGGCTGAAGTTTGTCAAGTATAGAATCGGCACCATGCCAAATTTCTTTCTCCACTTTGGTTTTCGTGGATCGATAAAAGAGGATCGCCTTTTCATCTCTTCGCCTAGGAGGGACGTAGAATGTCTGCAGTTCCTGCACACTATAGGTATCAAGTGCGTCGAGCTCTTTGTAATGCTCTTGCGGAACCATGGCGATTTACAAACTTCGATCATCGTCAGCGAAGGTTTGTATTAATGGCCGAACAGAAAATACGGCATTGATCTCATCTTCCGAGTCGCTGCCGAAGACCAACATAGGGGTGGACGGTCTTGGCTTGTTGCATTGGGGCGGCCCTGAATAGACTATCTCTTCTTCCTCCTCGGTATCACTCCCGAAGAACGGAATGGTGGTGATAGATTTTTGCTTGTCCTCCGGTTTATGGCATCTCTCCGTGTCCTCGAAGTTTGGTAGGAAGTACTTGGCATCTTCGTATTTGCAGACTTCGTTCACAGAAAATGGGTTTAGTTCCCCCGTCACAGTGTACTCGAGACCATCTTTGAAATACTTCATACACTGATGTTGTGTAGAAGGGATGATGTTGTACTCGTGTAACTAAGGCTTACCGAGCAAAGCATTGTAACATGTCTTGGCATCAATGACGTGAAATTTGATATCCGTGACGAGTAGCCCAAAGCGTAACGTCAGTATCACAGACCCGAGCGTCCGTGATGACTGAGAGTCGAACCCGGAGATAGTGATCTTATCCCGAGCGAGGTGGTGAATGCTCATGCAGATTTTCTTCAACACTCTTACATTGAGTTGATTGACGGAGGACCCATTGTCAACCAGGATCTTGCCTATCTCAATATCATGATAGTATCCGGAGACATAAAGGGGACGGTTATGCTCGCACGTCCCGAGGAGGAGGTCCTCATCGCCGAAGGTGATATCGGCCGTGTGCACTTCTTCCAGCTCATCCTTCATCTTTTCTTCGGCTAAGAAAGCTTGAAATTGGTCAGGCTGTTGTAATGCCTTGATCATGGAATCTCTCGCCTCTTTAGATAGCAGAAGGGCGTCGAGAATGCTTAGCTGTGAGGGGATCTTTCTCAGGTGTGCCAGAACATTGTAATCCACCTTACTTTTCTTTGGCGGGTCCTTGGCTGTCAGCTCTTCGATGACTCGATCATCGAGGGCGATATCCTCAGGGATCTTTTCTTTCCCCTTATCCTTTTTATTGGATCCCTTGTTTGCAGGTCCGATATTCTTTTCAGGTAGGGCGCGATTGCGCAGCTGAATGTTCTCGTAGCTCTTCGGTTCTTCTTCTTTTCCTGGGGTGGATTCTTTGAAGAGAGGGCCGAGAGTCATTTCTTCTTCAGAATCACTCATGAAAGTGAGGACTTGCGATCCCCTGCTATCAACCATGTAACAGTTGCCGGCAGCTCTTCCACGTTCGTCTGTCGCATTTCTCCACTGTCGACGAGCTTCACGCTTCATCCTCTTGAAGTGCTGCCTGTGAGTGACATACTCTTGCCACCAATTTTTAAAGGCGTTACATTCTTCAGTAGGGTGTGCGATCTTCTGATGATATAAGCAGAAGTTAGGATGTACGTCAGCTTCATCAAGATGTATACCGCCAGGAGAATTTTCTCTAAAAGAGGGTAGCTTCATTCCCATCGATATGGCTTTGGCGAACCTTTTCCTTATCTTGAACCTGCTTTTATTTGTGGAGGATGTGGTTTGATCTGGTGGTAGTGTTTTAACCCTCTCGTCCAGTCATCGGCGTTTGGCTTTTTCAAATATGGCCATCCCGCGCTCCTTATCAGCTTTGCTTTTCAGAAGAGCTTCGTTCAGGAATACATCAATCATTTCGTCTGATGGTCCTAGAAGTTCCGGCTCAGGATCTGCCCCTAATTTCTCTGTATCCAGAGCTTCTGCACCGTTTATTAATGAGTGAGAGATCACATGGCAGCTTGCCACATAATCCTCAAGTTCATCCGACGAGTCTTCTCCATTGTCATCATCTCCGTCCTCAAGGACGTGGCTGAGAAATTCTTGGAGTGTGACTGGGGTCCGTGCCTTCTGGTTATATTCTTTCAGTACGTCAATCTGTTTTTGCAAGTCCGTGCGCTTGTCACCATGCTTCACGGGCTTTTTGGTCTTCTTCTTCTTCTTCGAAGACTTTGACGGCTGGGTGTGGGCGCTTTGACTATTACTACCAATTTTTGGAGTTGGACGCGGCTTCAGCATTCTCTCGATGATCTCGGGTTCTAGCTGATTTTTCATCTGATCGCCGGACATGTTTGGAGATCTTTCAGCATTCTTTTCGTTTTGGCTGAAAGAGCGACCTCCCATGGAGCTTCTTCGACAAAAGAGCACGATGCCCCCGGCGTGTCTGCCTTTTTAAGAGCATGCGGTTGAGGCGGGCTTACTTTCCAATTCTCGGACAGTACGAATTTTCCTTGTTGGTATTAGTCTTCAATCCACCCTTTTAAGACGAAGCAATCCTCGATTGGGTGGCCTATCGCTTGGTGATAGGGGCAATAATTAGTATTATTAGCCTCACCCGGTTGCAATGGGTGTTTTGGATCCAGCAAGTTAATGAGCCTGTTGCGCACCGCCAGCTCGAACAATCTCCTTGTTTTGTCCCGGGGAAACGAATAAGGGCGCTTCATTTTCTCATTATAGAATCGCCGTCTCTCGTCTTGGCGGTCAGTTAGTTTTGGACCACTGGGCTGCTGTTGAGCATTGGCGACGAAGGTTGCTTTCCCTTTTCCTTTTTCATTCCGCGGCTCCGGCTTTAAAGAGGAAGGCCTGTGGCCCATCTAGTCCATTTGGGCCAGCTTGTCAATCAAGGCCTGGAAAGTGGTCGGCTTGAAAAACATCATGAATTGGGAAATGGTCGCCTGAGGGTCGAGAGTACCCACGAACATGCCTACCGCAGGCGCTTCTTCAATGCACTGCTCGCATTTCGACCATAGATTCTGCCACCGTATTGCATACTGAACCCATGTTTCTCCAGGCTTCACCCTGGCATTGATCAATGCCGTGATTGGGGTGTGTTCGCTAGTGCTCGCAAAACGTTGGGTGAATAGTAGCTCTATCTCTGCAAAATTTTTGACGGAGTCGTTGGGAAGCTCCGAATACCACTCAAATGTTGTCTCTGACAAGCTGCCAACGAATTGGCGAAGCAACAGTTTATCGTCGCCTCCAATATTGCCACACAGAGCCCTGAATTGAGCAACGTGCTGATGCGGATTTCCCGTCCCCTTATATACGTGGAATTTAGGGATCGTGTATCCCGGCGGGTACTTTATTTGATCATACCAACCCGGGTAGGGTCTTCCAGTTTTAACAATTTCACCAGCCGCTTCATTCGCTTGATGAACTCGTATCTGCTAAGCGATGTAATCATCTAGGGCAGCTTTTGAGATGGTCACCTCTTTGGCTGCTGAACAAGCCGGAAGAGGGTTTGACGTCTCCGCTCGGTCGTCTTTGAGGATAATCGGAGGATTTTCAACTGGAGGATCCGGCTGTAACATCATCCCGACCATGTCTTGGAATAAGCACGCCATTCGTTTTATGTTGGCAGCTTGTTCCGCTGCCTCTTTGTCCTTCTTTTCGAGAATTCTGCGAAGGAATTCAGCATCAGTTTCTTGATCTTGACGTTGCTCTGATGACGTTTCCGGGCTTTCTTTTGGCCTTGTGAGTACGGCCATCTGCGTCAACATTTCCTGGAGCTTTTGCTGTTACTCCTGAGCCTTTGTTACAGATCGCGTAAACGATCGATGACCCATAGAGATACAGCTATCCTCTTTACCAGATGCCATACAAATAGTGTGAACCACCATGCCCCCAGACTTGGGGCGTTTAGGTTCGGCGTCTTTGAGATTGGTCGTTGGGATCTTCTCCGGCCTTCTCCTTTTGTGGGCGGTCGAAATTGAGGGGGCCATTGCAGTGGGCACCCAAGTAGCTGTCGCCTTTTGTGACTTGACAAGGTGGTCCCCTTCTTGTCGAACCTTCATCTTTTTCTGTCGGCGGAGATAGTCTTGATCTATCACGAAGTCCTGGAACTGTCGCCAAACTTTATAAATTTTAAAGGACAGCCACTGAGGAGGCTGTTCAAGCTTCGCCTGTGTGGTATTCTCCACAGGTGGAGGAGATCTTTTTAGCACAACAGTGGGAGAATTCCTGCGCACCCTGTTAAGTAGTTCAAAGTTGTTCCCAGTTGGAACAGCAGTATCAATTTCCACCACCGGAGCTGGCGGAGTCAGTCCAGAAGGAGAGCTGCCCCCAGCCTTCCTCACTCGGCGCCAGTGGCGACATCGAGCATGGCGAGCGGCCGGGACCACCTCCATTGTTGAATCTTGATGAGAGTCTATTGTTGGCGCCAGCCTGTCAAAGACAAACGTCCGTTGAGAAAGAATGGTCAACCTGTCAAAAGTCGACCTTCGAGTAGGGAGAGCAGCTTGGACGACCTCAACTGTAGCAGGAGGTTGAGTGTCCTTCTCTGGTATTGCGAGCCTCTTTGTGGAACCACTTAAGCTTTGACCCAGACTGTCGAAGACTGAGGCATTGGAGTTGGACGACCCACTGAGAAGGGCCGTGGTGATTGCAAGCCGATCAAAGACCGACTTCTTCACAGCTTCCTGTGACGGCATATGAGCATTGAAGCTCATTGGTGGGATCATGGTCCCGAAGAATATCCCAGTGATAGCTTGCGTCACATGTTCCACTGGCATTATGAAAAGGGAGGCCGCTTGGGGCCCGTAGGTTACTCCTCCAGATGAGGCGGAGCGAGAGTTGCAGTTGCAGTTAGTACAGTTTGAAGCCATTGATCTTCTGTTTTCTGCACGGAGCAAGACACCAAATCTTAGTACCTCGAACCCAAGGGCAACCATATCAAACCGCGATTCTTTCGCGAACACAACACACGAAGTGTGGAGTGGAAATAGAAAAAGGTTCCACCGGGGGTGCCAGAATCAGTTCTCCGCCGATAGACGCGACCGTGGACTTTGGGACGTCCGGCCTGAGTTTCGAGGGAAGATGCTATTTGGTGCTATCCGTCCACCTATCCGAAGATGCCAAGTTGATTTATGGCAACGTGTATCGAAGGTTTAAATGGATGCGTCCGATATAGCAGACTTCGTCAGATTCCCCCTCGTTGAGGGGGTTTTGATTGTGGGGACGCTCTTTCCTGCATGCGCAAGACCCTGCAGTTAATTATGCTACCGCATCGCGGTAACCACTTTCTCCTTCTCCAGATGGTCACTTCGTGTCGTGGGTGTTTGTTTTACTTTTGGTTGCCCGTGGATTGTATACGGAGACTAATTTATGTTGTCGCCCATAGGGCGTGGATTAGTCCAAATCCGTATTTTCTTAGATTTGGTTTTGGGGTTGGGTTTAAGAATGCGTTAGTCTCATTTGAGACTAAGATCAACTTAAACGTTTGTTAAGGATACGTTAGTCTAATTTGAGACTAAGATCAACTTAACGATTTGCTAAGAATACGTTAGTCTAATTTTAGACTAAGATCAACTTAACAGGGTCATTTAGATACAAAAAAAGAGCATTTGGGCTCTATTATTTAGTTTAGGGACTTTGCGGTCCATAATTAGTTCAAGGATATTACGGTTCAAGGTTAAGGATATCATAATCTATGGGCTTAAGGACCCCACAGTCCAAGGTTAAGGACATCATAGTCCATGGGTTTAAGGACCCCACAGTCCAAGGTTAAGGACATCATAGTCCATGGGTTTAAGGACCCCCCGGTCCAATTTAAAGACGTCATAGTCTATAGAATGTATGGTTGTCGGGACCCGTCACCTCTCTGAAGACGTTGAAGGATTACAACGACAAATATCAGAGGAGTGAAGAGATGTACCCTTAAACCAATTTTGGTTGGGAGATCTGTAGTCCAATTGGGACTAAGATCTGAGATTTATGAGCGTATGGGCTCAATTAATCTGAATGAGGGTTCTGTGGCCACTTTGGACTCGGCCCATTCAGTTAAAATGTTAAACATTTGACAATGCTGAGCATTGATTTGAGCTTCTGACAATTTTTGTCTTTTATGGAATGCTGAGCATTCATCATAGCTCTAAGGCTTCATTTAAAGAACAGTTTATATTCTATCAGCGCACACGTGAGGGACACGTGGCGCACTTGGCGCTAGCGCCAGTTTATTAGCACATTGCGCTTCTGATAAAGTAGCGCACACGTGAGGAGCACGTGGTGCGCTTGGCGCTGAGCGCCAGACAATGAGCGCATTGCGCTTCTAGTGAAGTAGCGCACATGTGAGGAGCACGTGGTGCGCTTAGCGCTGAGCGCCAGTCTTAAGCGCAGTGCGCTATATTTAGAGCGCTAAGGCACTACAGCGCTGTGCGCTATATTTAGAGCGCTGAGGCGCTTCTGTTAAGTAGCACACACGTGAGGAGCACGTGGCGCGCTTGGCGCTGAGCATCAGTCAATGAGCACAGTGCGCTATATTTGGAGCGCTAGGGCTCTTTAAAATTAAGAGCGCCAAGGCTCTTCTTTTATGCAACTTAGATCAGTTTTGCGCCCTAAGAATTAAATATCCTTTTTATAAAAGATTTTGTCTCAAGGTTCTAAGAACAAAGTTATTATTTTATAGGAGATGTTTCAATCTCTTATTTTGGCGAAAGGCTTTGCCTTTATGGATCTGTGATCCTAAGAGAACTGAATTATTCTCCCCCCTTTTTATAATGAGATGTTCATGATCTCTCTTGTAAAAAAAAGACCTTAATCTTATAGATCTATGATCTGTGAGAAGAATTATGTTCTTATTCTTATTCTTTGTGATGAGATATTTTGATCTCTTTTGTGAAAGACCTTAGTCTTATAGATCTATGATCTGTGAGAAAGAAGTGAATTCTTCTTTTTATATGAGACGATTTCGTCTTTCTGTTCTTTTTACCTTGAAGAGAATTTTCTTCTTCTATCGAGAGCTTGCTCTTCTTTCTGAGATTTCTCAAAGTTTATGGGGGGTTCCTCTCTATGTTTTTCTCTCTCCGAGACTTCAAGTCTTGCGGCCTTTATATAGGGTGAGCTGATTTGTTCAATCAGTGAAGGAGATCTTTTTTCCAATTGATTTGGGGATTTCCATACCGTTGGATTTTTTATCCAAGGGCTTCTGATTTACAGAAGGCAATCTTCTTATTTTTAACAAAATTAGGAAATCTTTCCATACAGAATTTATTCTGTATTTTGGTGATCTTTAATCACCCTTGGATCATTGATCCAACGGTGCTCTGATTCACAGAGCACAATCTTTTGTTTTAGAAAGATTTTAAGGAATCTTTTCTTAACAGAATTTTATTCTGGTTAATTGATGATTTATCATCTTTACTAGATCTCTGATCTGACGGTGGGGGGATTTTAGTTCCAGCGCTAGCGCACCCGTGCTTTGCACATGGTGCGCTGCTTAAAGTGCAGCGCACTTAGCGCTAGCGCACCCGTGCTTTGCACGTGGTGCGCTGCTTAGAGTGCAGCACACTTAGCGCTAGCGATCATGTGCTTTGCACGTGAGCGCTGCCTCAGAGTCTTTGACTCTCTGAGCACTGGCGCTGTTATGAAGCGCAGCTTCATTTCAAAATTTGAATTTTTGAAAAGAGCTTTGCTCTGATTGAGGGAAACAACGTGTTTGACACGATCGACAGGGAGAGAGGAGGGAGTGATACCCGATAGGAACTCTATTTTGATGGGGCATCTTCCATGAAGAAGCGAAAGCACAACACCCCTATAATCAAATCGGGGGTAGGCCTTATCTTCATGACTTCATAAGGAGGAATAATGCGCTTTGCCTTTTCCTTGACAGAGCCGAGGACAAACAATGAAGCAGAATATGAAACTTTGATAGCAGGTCTTGAGATCGCTATTGACATGGGAATCAAAAACCTTCTTATATACGGAGACTCCCAGTTGGTCGTTAGTCAAGTAAACGGCGACTATCAAACGTGCAAACCGGAGTTGGTAAAATATGGCGAAAGAGTGCAACAATTGCCGACTCGAATCCCTTCCTACGCCCTGGAAAGCATACCGCGAGCGGAGAATAGCAAGGCGGATGCATTAGCCAAACTCACTAAAGAACTTGCTGACGAAAACTTCGATGACGTAAGAATCATTGTACAAAGCCGTCGGGTTCTTGCACCAGCAGAAATATCTCCAGAGTCGTTTGAAGTAAAGGAAGCGACCAGCAAACAACCCTACAAACGGAGGACCAAGAAAAGGTTAAGGATTGGAAAGAAGTCTTTATAGACTACTTTAAATCCCGTCAAACACCTGAAGACGCATCCTTAAGACATCGGCTCATGAAACGAGCTCTGTCTTTCGCCTTCGTCAACGATACTCTGTATAAGAGATCGTTCGACTCTCTGTGGCTAAGATGCCTGGGACCAGAAGAAATAAGGAGAGTCGTCCAAGAAACTCACAACGGACTCTGCGGTTTTCATCAAGCCGGGCCAAAGATGAAGCTGAAGATCAAAAGGATGGGTTACTATTAGCCCACGATGATCCAGGACTGCCTCGAATATGCAAAGCAGTGCCACTCGTACCAAATTCACGGAGACTTCATCCACTAGCATCCAAACCCGCTACACCCAACGGTGGCTAGCTGGCCGTTCGAAATGTGGGGAACCGACATAATGGGGCCCATCGATCCAGCGTCATCCAGAGGACATCGGTTCATATTGGCAACAACCGATTACTTCTCTAAGTAGGTAGAAGCAGTGCCGCTAAGGGAAGTTAAGACGGAGAACATCCTCCATTTCGTCAAGACACACGTCATCTATCGGTTCAGCAATACGCGACGGATTATCTCCGATAACGGGCCGACCTACAGTAGTCACTGAATTAGCCGCTTCGCACAACAACATAATATAGTCTGGAGATACTCGTCAGTCTATAATCCCCGAGCTAACGGTCTAGCTGAGGCTTTCAACAAAATCTTGACGAAGATCATAAAAAAGACAGTGTCCAAAAATAAGAAAGACTGGCACGGGAGACTGCATGAAGCTCTCTGGGCGTATCAGACCACGTTCAAAACGGCTACAAACACAACACCGTATGCATTGGTATTTGGCGCTGAAGCAGTACTCCCCTTGGAGATAGAGTTACCCTCTCTACGAGTGGCAGTTCATTATGAGCTAACAGACGAAGAGAATGCTCATCTTCGGCTCGAGGAGCTCGACGCCCTCGATGAAACTCGGCTCTTGGCGCAACAAATCTTGGAGGCTTACAAAGCGAAGATGACGCGCTCATACGAGAGATTGACTAGGCCGAGAACATTTCGTCAAGGCGAACTCGTGCTAGTGGTCAAGAGACCTATGATCCCCAATCGTGCCAAACGTGGGAAGTTCGAGCCGAATTATGAGGGCCCATACATCATAGACAAGGTCTACCAAGGTGGGGCTTAGTTGGTTATGAATATGCATGGCGAAAGACCCATCAGGCCAATAAACGGCCAGTTCTTAAAAAATTACTACGCCTGACCAAAATGTTTGTAAACTAATACAAATCGCTGCATCCTAGGCCTGACCCAAAAAAAACGGTACTTCCACAAGCAAAATGGACACGGATGAAAACCCGAATGGGCTCCGTGAGTAAAAACAGCAAGGCTATCAGCGATGTTTGTGAGAACCCGAAAGGGCGCAGACTCATAAAAAAAATGGTACGTCTACAAGCAAAATGGGCACGGATGAAAACCCGAAAGGGTTTCGTGAGTAAAAACAGCAAGGCTACCGGTGATGTTTGTGAAAACCCGAAAGAGCGCAGACTCGTAAAAAAATAGAAAAAAAGGGGGCGGTACGTCCACAAGCCAAATGGGCACGGATGAAAACCCGAAAGGGCTCCGTGAGTAAAAACAGCAGGGCTACCGGCGAGTTTGTGAAAACCCGAAAGGGCGCAGGCTCGTAAAAAAAAATTCGAGCGCACTTGCGAGATCTTCTCGACCTTGTAAGGAGAAAACACATGTGTGAGATCCTTATGACTCACAAGGGAGCAACACACTTAGGGATCCCCACGATTTCTAAGGAGAAATTACACTTACGAGATCCTCACGACTCGTAAGGAGAAAGCTCTTATGAGACCCTCACGGCTCATACGATTCAAAAACCTTAAGATACAGGGATCTGAACCTATTCTTAAGCCATCACCTTTCCCAGATTGCCCTACAAGCGGTTCAATACTGACCCTTGTATACAATCCACGGGCACAAATAATCATTTCCTTGCCGAGTCCCACCGACGATGAGGAGTGCCCTCTTTTGATGATCAAACACTTATAGGTCCTCTCGATATACAAGGAGAAAACACTCTTGCAAGATCCTTACGACTTACAAGAGAACATACACTTAAGAATCCTCGCGATTCTTAAAGGAAAAACACACCTACTAGATCCTCACGACTGCTAGGGAGAAAGACCTTTATGAGACCATTACGGCTCCTGAAGTCAAAAGCCTTAGTCGAAAGGAACTTAACCCTGTTTGCTAAGCCACCTTTGTTCGAACCGACAAAGGTAAATGATGATTCGCTCCTGGCAATATCCCAGTGGTAGCGATGCTGATGCCTAAATCGGTAACAAATTCCAAGTCCTTTCACGGCAAATGACGATTCGCTCATGGCAATATTCCAGTCGCAGCTATGTTGATGCTAAGATTGGCATCAGATTCCAAGTTCCATACTCGCAGTAAAAAGTCAGCGAGTTATAAATGCATATGAAATAGCCAAAATGATAGGGCAACTCGCAATAAAAATCAGCGAGTAAAATATATGCATACAAAAATAGCCGAAATGATTGGGCAACTCACAATAAAAAAGCAGCGAGTAAAAAGGAAAAAACAGCCGAAATGATTGGGCACTGCGAAAAATAGCCGAAATGATTGGGCAATCATGACTTTCGCGATACAAAATGCTGAAATGATAGAGTATCGCGGAAAGAAAACAAAAATACATATAAAATGAAACTTTTGCCCTGCAGGTAAGTCTATATTGACCCCTATATACAATCCATGGGCATAAACGAAAAGAGAACCACATGTCCCAACAAACTCTAGCAAAGGGAGAGTCAGGTCTCAGCGGCAATATCTGCATCCCGGAAGACCAGCAACGGCGTTCCTCCTCATGCCAGCAGGACACGGACGCGACACTACCAATCAGAGCCACGGCAAAGCCCTCAGTTCCAAAACTCGGCGGTTCACAGACAACCTAAAGTCAACCCTGACACCGTAGAAAATGGAGAAAGTCGATCCCGACACCGTAGAAAACGGAGAAAGTCGATCCCGACACCGTAGAAAACGGAGAAATTCAACCCTGACACCGTAGAAAATGGAGAAAGTCGATTCTGACACTATAGAAAACGGAGAAAGTCGACCCCGACACCATAGAAAACGGAGAAAGTCGACCCCGACACTGTAGAAAACGGAGAAAGTCGACCCCGACACCGTAGAAAACGGAGAAACCCGACCCCGACACCGTATAAAATGGAGAAACCCGACCCCGACACCGTAGAAAACGGAGAAAGGCGATCCCGACACCGTAGAAAACGGAGAAAGTCGATCCCGACACCGTGGAAAACGGAGAAAGTCAATCCCGACACCGTAGAAAACGAAGAAAGTCAACCCCGACACCGTAGAAACGGAGAAAGTCGACCTTGACACCGTAAAAAACAGAGAAAATCGATCCCGACACCGTAGAAAACGGAGAAAGTCAACCCTCGACCGCCCCGTCGAAGCAACGCTTCGACTCGGGAACAAGTCAACTCATCAACCACTTATGAGTCCTCTCGACTTGTAAGGGAGAAAATTCTCTTGCGAGATCCTTACGACTCTCAAGAGAAAGCACACTTAGGAATCCTTACGATTCCTAAGGAGAAAATACACCTACGAGATCCTCTCGACTCGTAGGGAGAAAAATCTTTACGAGACCCTCATGGCTCATAAAGTTGAAAGGACTTTAGCAGCAAACCTGAACCTGTTTCCTAAGCCATCGCTACCATACAAAGGGTTCGAGATGAATTGTTATCTATTATCTGCAGGCTATGCTTACTAGAGTAACATGCTAACGACACAGCAGAGGTAAGAAAACGATAATAAAAATAAATGTGTGTCTTTTATTCATGAATTCAATTGTGTACAAGATACATCATACAAAAGAATAAAAAATGAATAAAGTCATGTTACAAATTTTCGATCGATACAAAGACGACTATTGAGAAGGAGGCAATTTTAGCAAATCAGCAAGCCGCTCGCGCACTCCTCTCAGCTCCTTTTCATGAGCAGCCGCCGCGGCCAGCTCCGCTTCGACTTTGGCCCGTTGCTGCAAACAGGATGAAACCTTCTCATCGATTTCCCGCTGGGCAGCTTCGCGACTCTGCGTAACCCGCTTAATGAAGTCGAGCTTCTGCCTCAGTGCCAGCCCGTCCAAAATGCATCGCTGCAGATTATCAAAGACGGTTCTCAGTTGCGCAGCATTCGCTTTAACCTCGGCATGCAGCAGGGCAGATTCGCTTGAAGCCTCCTCGTGTTCCCTCCGCCTCAAGGCCGCCTCTTGTTCAAAATGGCAAAGGAAAGAAACGTTCTGCTCAACCCATGCAGCCCGCTGGGAATTCAAAGCCAACACTTCCGGAGCGGGACGCTCGAGCTCAATCTCATACAGACAGGCTTCAATCTTCCTGCAGTGATTAACCCAAGACCCAACGACGCCTTCGCTATGAAAGTGCATGAGCGTCACCAGCATGGGATTAACCTCGGCAGCAAAATCTGCAGTGAATGCGGGGGCCTCCGCGTCAAGCTCCTCGATGGATTCATTCAGCATACACAGGCTGGTCCCAGTGCCCTTAGAAGATGGGCATCTAGAAAAGGGTCCTATCGGCATCAGGATGCGAGACTAGAAGGGAGCTAGAGCTAGTGCGATTGCTGTAAGACAAGTTATGGTCAAAGGTAGGCTCAAGAGATAAAGAAAATGCATGAGCGATGAAGTCTACTATACCGGCTGCGACAGGTGGCAAAGTTGGGAGTACCGGAGGCGCGACTGTTCTCTCTTCCTCTCCTCCAATCTGTAACGCTACAATCAATTCAAAGAAGAATTAGCAAAGACATGGCTGCCTATGGAAGAAAGGAAAAGATGTTTGTTAAAAACTTTACTCACCGACGCTAGCGGGCAGGACAATTTCTGACAGGAAAGAGAAATGTGGGTTTAACACCTGATACAAATAGTCAAAAAGGACTCCTGCAAGGTTGTGCCAATATACTGTCAGTACAAGGAGGATAATACCCACGATGAAACCGATAAGTTGCAAACCCTTACCTTCCAGCATTCCAGAGGATATAGGAAAAGGCGAGGGGACAACAACACGCATGGTGACGACCGGATGTGTGTCAGATGACACAATCTCAGCGTTCGCTACACCTACAAACAAAATACCGTCAAAACAAATTGAAAGAAATTGCGAAATAAAAGGAAGCAGCGACCCAACACCTACCTGATGGGTCATCAGCCGAAACCGCAACGAGAGCATCACTAAGCGCAGCGGCTTCTTCACTCTCCTTCAGTGGAATAGTTTCGACGCCCGTGTCTTCGTCCCCTGATTCGACTAGGGCCATCGTGACACTCGCAATGCCAGCTGATAGCAGGGAACCGTAAGGGGAAAGAGCGACAGTTTGGGCAGTCCTAGACTCCCGAGAGAGAGTAGCCGTTTCGGGCTCTGTGGTCGCCGTCTTCTCACCCACCGCCTCATCGCCAATGCTTGGCCCTGCAAGATATAGTATATCAGAATTTGCGGATCGAGTAAAAATGAAAAGACCGGGCATTACATTACCTGGCGATGGATTCTCATTTGCCACCCGAGCCGTGTGCACGACCTGTCTATAAGCGGTAGACAGGACAGCTAGATCATCCTCTGGAGAAATAGCGACGGATGGGGTGGTGCTTGAACCTGCACCCACAGCCAAGCTGACATCACGTTCCCTCGCCGTACGCTTTCTACGCTTCTTGTCGGTCTGAGCGGTAAGAAACGATCTCTGCAAGACCTCCGTCAAAGGGACGTCATTGTCCAAACCAAGTTCTGCCTCTGGAGCCTCTATGGCATCCGTCATCGGCTATTTAAGTGAAGCCTCTTGCGATACTGACAGGGGGGTTGGGGCCATGATAGCCGGCTCTGGAAGCGTCACCGCATCACCACTCGGGATCGGCACCACGCTTGGGATAACCCGCGTCAAAGTAGTCCCTGCAACAAAATGAAAGAGGGGGTCAGACTACAAATGAAGAAAAAGGGAATAAAGGCATAATAAGCCGAATTATACCAAGGCCTAAAGAAGCACGGAGCCTCTCTTCCTCTTCAAATGTTTTGAGGGAACCAGCGAGAGCCTCTTCTGCAGAGATACCTGTTGAAGAAGAAAGCGTCAGTCAAAACATAATAAAAGAAAGATAACAGCGGAAAGATGCGACAGAACTCTACCTGACTGTGCGATAGTAATCAGCACTGCTTCATCGCGAGCCAGTCGCTCGGAAGACACAAGGGCAGCTTGAAGATCGGTATCATCTGCAGGCGCGATGAATAGACCCTCATTAGTCTCGTACTCACTTAAGCCTTTGCTGTAAGGAGCATGAGGCTCCTGGCCGAATGCAACGTCCGCAGAAAATAGCGACTTCTTCTTCTGTGAGCGGACGCTAGCAGCCGGCAACAGGAGCTTGCACTTGGCGGGCAACTTTGGGCGACGAGTCCCGATCTCCATACCCACGCCAGAATCGGGAGACACTGCAGCCACCGCTTCTACAGGAGCACGAAGTAGAGGCTTATCAGGAAAAGCAAGCAGGACAACAGCCACAGCAGCTTCTCTTAAAGTAGGACAAATAGTGGTCTGTTGCTTTAAAGGAACAGCTGGATTGCCGGTGGGGTCGCACCTTTGTGATCGAGCAAAAGCCGTCTTTCTTCCCTAATAACGGCGCCCATCGAATGCTGGTACCATGCCGCATATACGTTCAAGACCCTTGGAATGCAGCTCGGCTCACTGATAAAAAAGCTGGACCCGGTGTTAAGCCGCATAAAATGGTGCAGTACGCTATGAATTCCCTCCTCTGTAGCAGCCGGCTCAGCCTGGAAAGCCTCTAGCGGAACACCCTGATCGTAGCTCGATTATTGAGCGAACCGATGTGGGTTATACCTCATAAACAGCGTTGAATCATTCTGCCTGAACACCAAAAAGCCCAGCCTGATTGAGTACAGGTGCAGAATCTCCCGGGTCTTTAATGTAGAAACCATGTCTTTGAAGGTGTCCTGCAGCGGCTGCACCGTCTTAGAGGACTCTTTGCCGATAGTTAAAACCTTATCGACAAAGGTCATGCCATCTCCGACCGTACGCGGACGAAGGACCACACCCCTAGCCTCCCGCTGTATCGGATTTAAAACGGAAGCGTCAACTAGCCGCATAATTCGAGGGAAGTTATAATTGTCGTAGAAACGAGGTCGTTTGTGAGCTCCAAAAGCGCCAAGAACGTGCAACTCGATCCATGACGTAAAATAGTGCAGCGAGAAAGTGATGGGCTGTACACCTGGCTTAGTGGTGTCCGCTGCTAGACCATGATACAGGTGTGCCAACCCTGCGATCCCGACGACCACTCGAGTTCCCGTAACCATACGATGGGCTGGGTAAAAGACTTTGGCCTCATATAACGAGGGTTCATCGGGAGCACGAACCAGTTTATCCATAGGCCAATAAATCCCAGCAAGAACGTCTCTTCATCGACGTCCGAAGCAGCAAGCTCTGCGAAAGGAACGACAGGGGCATCCGGAATAAAGAAGTTTTTGAAATCCGCCTCCACCGTCGGTTGGTTATCTAAATTAAAACCAAACGGATCGTCAAGCTTGGCGAACAGCGCAACTTGCTTCGATAAGACTTCCAGACGAAGAAAGCGAGCGATGAAGTCTGCATAGCTGACTCCGTGCCCTCCGGACTCTAGAAATAGACTTTCGTAGATATTCAACACCTTGATCAAGCTTGGGAATCGGTGTTGAATGGCGTTCTCCGGGGTAAGGCCCATTACCACTGATTTGGTGGCAAAGATGTATTCGTCCGAAGAAAGTAGCTCCTCGTAGTGTTCTCCCCTGACGGGTAAGTCGGAGATCTCCGCGAACTCCTCCAAAGAAATTGAAACTTCCCGATCCAACAAAAGGAAGGTGTGGATTTGAATATTCCATTGCTCCAGAATAGCTTTGACCCACCATACAGGAGGCGTAGAATATTAAAAGAGAGACACGTAAGCTGCGGGGTACAGCCTAAGCTTCAGCAGCTGCGATCTCTTGGCTAACAAAATGTACCGGGCCCACGGCAAATATCCGGCTGGATGGCAAGGAGTCAAGCCTATCATATACGGCTATCCCCAAGGGCGCGACTCGCCTTGACAGATACGCCACCCCAGAGTATCCAAATCCATCAGCGGCTGTATGAGTATCGCGGCCATAGAGGGCTGAAGGCAACCCTCCGAAGTCCAATTGACCTCCTCTACGGCGAAGTTCGCTGGGGGTGGGTCGTCGTAGTGGATCGCCGGAATGGGCTTCGAAGGCACCGCACAAGAGAAGCTGCGTCGATCCCGGATGATTTGATTGTACCACATCCTCCATAAATGAAGGTTCTTTTGCTCCGGATCGTGATCTTTGATCAACGTGAAGGTTTCCCTATCCACAGGCGCTTCAGGAAATCCGCTTTTCGAACGAATAAACGGGAAAGAAGTGTTGAAATATATAGTACCTGCGTGAAAAAGAACAAGAATTAGTCGTCAATGCTATAGTTCAAGTTTGGTACTTGGTGCTTTAAAAATTTGTACCGCACTGCAATGCAGTGGAAGGGGATCGAAAGGGACCCACAAAATCTAGATGACGTCTCATCATTGATAAGACAGTCATTCATTAAATAGGAAATCCTAAAAGGATTCTCATTTAATGAGAGGCCCATCGGGCCAAGGAGTTAATCTCCCTTGAGAGCAGCGCTCAACAACAGAAATGACAATTGTCAGAATTAATGATGAAGGGAATAAAATTTCCCCAAAAAAAGTCTAAAGAGCCATGCTATGCGAAGAAGATGGAATAATCCATCAAAAATCCTAAAAGCAAAGTTTTTAATGAATTAAAAATTCCAAGATCTTCAAGATCTATGAACAAACTATAAGAGTTCTTCATGGAAAATGAACAGTGTTCCAGTTTATGGGTTAAAATCACCCTAAAAAGATTATATCTTGAAGATCTATGATCTAAAGATGAGCACGGCTATGTTAATGGGTAAAACCCTAAAACATTTTTTAAGATTTATGATCTGAGAAGAGCAAAGCTCTGTTAATATGTTTAATTCTTACCAAATATTGGGCAGAGTTTTGACTCTTAAGAAGTTTCTTAAGGCAGTGAGCTTGGCTCTGGAGGAGAATTAATTCTCAAGAAAAACAGGAAGACGAACAAACAGTCATCTCAAGGGCCAAAGGCCCTATTTATAGGCGCTGGGAGCTGATTCAACTTCCAAGTTGATCCAATGGTGGAAAAGCTGCCACTGCTGCACTCACGTGTGAGCCACGTGAGTGCAACGGTGGGGGGAATTTGTTTTCCCAAACCATAGAGCAAAGCTATATTCAAAATTTCAAAATTTGAAATTTGAAATGAGGTAACGCCTCATAAGAGTGCTGGCACTCTTGGAGTCAAAAACTCCGAGGCATCGCTCACGTGCAAAGCACAAGAGCGCTCGCGCCAAGAGCGCCAGCGCTAATGACTCTGAGGCAGCACCTCACGTGCAAAGCACGAGAGCGCTCACGCCAAGAGTGCTAGCGCTAATGACTCTGAGGCAGCACCTCACGTGCAAAGTACAAGAGCGCCAGCGCCAAGAGTCAAAGACTCTGAGACAGCGTCTCACATACAAAGCACGAGAGCGCTAGCGCTGGAACTAAACGTCCTCCACCCTTGGATCAAAGATCCAATGAAAATGATTAAAAATCATCAAATTACCAGAATAAAATTCTGTTGAGGAAATACTTCTCGAATCTTTCCAAACAGGAAAGATTGTGCTCTGTAAATCAGAGCACCGTTGGATCAAAAATCCAATGGTAATTAAAAATCACCAAGATACAGACTAAGTTCTGTATGGGAAAATATTTTCCCAATCTTGTTAATAACAAGAAAAATTTCTTCTGTAAAACAGAAGCCCTTGGATCAAAGATCCAATGGTGGGGAATACCCCCAAGTCATTGAGAAATCTCTCAATGAAAGATTTCCTTAACTGATTCAATAAATCAATCTCCCCAATATAAAGGACCCAAGACTTCAAGTCTTGCACAGAAGAAACCCCCCCTAAACTTCAAGTTCTCAAAAAAGAAAACAAGAAGAGCAAGCTCTCCGAAGAAGAAATTTTCTTCAAGGTAAATGATAAGAAGCGAGATCATAACATCTCTTCAATTCTTGAGAGTTTAATTCTCACATCAGAAGAACTTAGTTCTTTTGCTAGATCACAGATCTATAAGACCAATTCTTTCGCAAAAACAAAAGAGATCAAAGCATCTCTTCATAAAAAGAAGAACTTAGTTCTGAGATTCATGAGACAAAGTCTCTCTTCACAATAAGAAGAACTTAGAACTTAGATCTGTGAGACAAAATCTCTTATAAATGATAACTTAATTCTCAGAGCACAGAACTAATCAGAGCTGCCAAAGAAGTGCCTTAGCGCTCCAATTTAAAAGAAGCGCTTTAGCGCTCCAAGTCTGGCGCTCAGCGCTAAGCGCACCACGTGCTCCTCATGTGGGCGCTATTTTATAAGAAGCGCCTTGGCGCTCCAAGTCTGGCGCTCAGCGCCAAGCGCGCCACATGCTCCTCACGTGGGCGCTATTCTAAAATAAGCGCTTTAGCGCTCCAGCGCTCCAAATCTGGCGCTCAGAGCCAAGTGCTCCACGTGCTCCCCACATGGGTGCTATCTTAGAGGAAGCGCCTTAGCGCTCCAAATCTGGCGCTGTACATAAAGCGCTCTGTACATAAAGTGCTTTGTACATAAAGGCTCTGTACATAAAGACTTTGTACATAAAGCGCTTTACGCTACAAAGTGTGTTCAACACTCAATAAAAGACAAAAAGAAAAAGGGGTGTCAGAACCCAAATTAATTCTCAGCATTATTGAACCAAAAGGGACTGAGCCCAAATAAATGTTCAACATTTTATTCAAATCTTAGTGGACTGAGCATAAGTTGGCTATAAGTCCTCAATTCAGATTAACTGAGCCCATGTGCTCACAATCTCTTTAATTGGTCTTAGTCCCAAACCCTGACTATAGATCTCTCAACCAATATTGGTTCAAGGGTACATCTCTTCACATCTCTGATATGTGTCGTTATAATTCTTCAACGTCTTCAGAGAGGTGACGGGTCCCAACAACCAGAAACTTTACAGACTATGATGTCTTTAAACTAGACTATGATGTTTTTAAACTTAGACTATGATGTCTTTAAACTCCATGGATTACGATATCCTTAAACCCAATAGACCGCAACGTCCCTAAACTAAGACGATAGAGCCAAAATGCTCTTTCGTTGGATCTAAATGATCCCAAAATCCTGTTGAGTAGATCTTAGTCTAAAATTAGACTAACGTATCCTCAACAAATGTTTGAGTTGATCTTAGTCTAAAACAAGACTAACAGTCCTTAAATCAACCCAAACCCAAATCTAAGAAAATACGGATTTGGACTAATCCACGCCCTACGGGCGACGACTCAAATTAGTCTCCGTATACAATCCACGGGCAACCAACAACAAAACAAACACACACGACACGAAGTGACCTTCTGGAGCAGGAGAAAGTGATTACCGCGATGCGGTAGCGTAATTAACTGCAGGGGCTTGCGCCTGCAGGGAAGAGCATCCTCATAATCAAAAACCCCTCGCAAACGAGGGGGAATCTGACGAAGTCTGCTACAACGGCCGCATCCATCTAAACCTCCGATATACGGTGCCATAAATCAACTTGGTGTCTTCGGAGAGGTGGACGGATAAAACCAAATAGCATCTGCCCCCAAAATTCTGGCCGGAAGTCCCAACGTCCCAGTCGCGTCTTTCGGCGGAGAACAGTCGCGTTGGACGATATATTCCCCGATATGCAATCTTGTTGTTCGGGTAGCCCCGCAACTGTCGTGTCTCGGATCTCTTCGGGGGCTGGACAAGACGTCTTCAAGTAATCTCAGGTAATATTACCGTTGAAATAGCAAGCGTTGAGGATTTCCATGTCGCTTTTTACTTGAGGTTAGGCTCAGTTTGGGAGCCCCAATGAGTCATGACCACTCCGCGCTGGAGTAGGATAGTCTCCAATAGTCTTTCAGGTCTCATTTGAGTTGCCGTCAAGACCCTGAAGCTAGGGATCTTCCTTTGCTTCATTGGTTGATACTGTGTCTGCAATATTGTGACGAATGTTAAGGTTGTCTTTGGGTTGTCTATAAACCATCGAGATTTGGAACTAGGGGACTTTGCCATGGCTTCGTTTGTTGATGTCATGCTTGTATCCTGCTGAAGGGAGGAAGAACGCTGTTGGTTGATCTCTAGGTTATAGATGCCGCCGTCGAGACTTGGAACTAGGGACTTTGCCATGGTTCCAAGGTAGTCTTTAGGTTTTCTGTGAACCATCGAGGTTTGGAACTAGGGGACTTTGTCGTGGCTCCGAGATAGTCTCTAGGTTGTCTGTGAACCGTCGAGATTTGGAACTAGGGGACTCTGCCATGGCACCATTTTGCTGATGTCATATCTGCTTCTAGTTGGAACGAGAAGGAACACCGTTGTTGATTTCTAGGCTGTAAATGTAGCCATCGAGATCTAGCCTTCCTTTGACGAAGCCTGGTGGGACAATGTGGTTCCCTTTTCGTTTGTGCCCATGGATTGTATACAGGGGTCGATGTGATCTCACCTGCAGGGCAAAAGTTTCATTTTTTTGTTTCTTTCCGCGATGCTCTTATCATTTCAGCTTGTTATATCACAAAAGTCGTGATTGCCCAATCATTTCGGCTATTTTTCGCGGTGCCGAATCATTTCGGCTATTTTTATATGCATATATTTTACTTGTTGATTTTTGTTGCAAGTTGCCCCATCCTTTCGGCTATTTCATATGCAGTTTTGGCTCGCTGATTTTTTGCTGCGGGTATGGAACTTACGGTCTGATACCAATCTTAGCATCAGCATCGCTGCGACTGGAATATTGCCAGGAGCGAATCATCATTTGCCATGAAAGGACTTGGAATTTGATACCGTTTTAGGCATCAGCATTGCTACAATCAGGATATTGCCAGGAGCAAATCATCATTTACCTTTGTCGATTCGAACAAATGTGGCTTAGCAAACATGGTTAGGATCCTGTCGACTAAGACTTTTGACTTCATGAGTCGTAAGGGTCTCATAAAGGTGTTTCTCCCTACGAGTCGTGAGGATCTCGTAGGTGTATTTTCTCCTTAGGAGTCGTGAGGATTCCTAAGTGTGTATTCCCTTATAAGTCGTAAGGATCTTACCAGAGTGTTTTCTCCTTATAAGTCAAGAGGACTTATAAGTGTCGTTCACCATATGAGGAAATTTCGTGCCATTCGTGGAACTTGGTGGGGGAGATGTTTATTTGTGCCCGTGGATTGTATACAATGGTCAATATTGAACCGCTTGTAGGGCAAACTTGTTGGAGATAGTGCCCTCAGAGTCAATTATTGGATCACAGGCACGTGATTGCAATGATTGAGGGAGGACCTATCCCGGTAGGACAATCTTACTCGAGATGATAGTATGCTATCTGGTTTATCTTTATCATCGTGTACTGCTTTAGGTGACCTTACGAGTCGCTATTACACGTTGATAGAGCCCCTAGGATTCTTGCTTGACTACCAGCAGTATGAGGGCGATCATATACGTGAGAGCTGGAGTCTATAAGCACATCCTTAAAAGGTCCCTAGTCGTGGAAGTTTCAAGACTGGGCATCGATACTCTATTAGTAGACTAGCGTATACAGTCGAGACCCCGACGAGGGGCGGTGGCCGGTCTCACAAGCCATTGGTGTCAGTTGGTTCACCTAAGATGTATACAGGTGCTCATTGGGTTATGAGTACACCGGACAGGACTCGCCGGGAGCCTGCTAGTTGGGATTATACCAGACATCAGATAGCAGTTCCCTGGTGACATGTGTACAGGTTAGTTCATCGACCTGAGATCGTCATTTGTCTCGTGTGAGTTCCCACTGTACTTTGATTACTACCTGACCACGGCTCAAAGGAGTCGTGCAAACAGGTTTTAGTTGGGTACAGTCCCGAGCCACATGGAGGCAGTGAGCAGATCTGCAGGGGTTCGTCTCTCCCGGTATTGGGGGTGAGGTCGCGCTGTGTCTAGGAGAGCCATTACACAAAGCCCTCGGCCGAGGCAGGAGATTTACTGGTAGGTATTCCAGTAGTATCTCAGGGTGTTCTGGGCTTTACTCCGACACGACTTGTACCGCTTTTGGGGGTCTGACTTTTACCAACCCCCTAGGCCCGCCATGCGATACTCATAGACGAACGGATCGGACTGTACGGATATTTTCACTGACAGGCTCAGTAGGGTGTCAGGATGAGTTCGCTCATCGACGTCCCTTTTGGTCAATAGCTGGTGGCCCGTCACGTATGGATAATACCTCTGACGTGCTAGTGGTTAAATCCACAGCCATAGTATTGACGAGTCTTTAGAGTCCACCACACTCAGTTACTCAAGTTTCGGGCAAAACGCTGTAGAGGCCGTATGGAGATATGGCAGGGTTCGATCAGATACGTGCGGTATTGCACGGATAGTGATCGGACGGTTTTTACTAGCCGGCTTTGGCTTAAGCCGGATCCTAATATTAGATAGTGTAGATTTTGTCTCTTTGCATTTGTGTTCAGTGGGAATACAAATGCGGGCATGTATATGCAGTAGCGGGGTTTTCCTGTAATTTATTATGGGATCATTTTTCTGAAGTTGCCAGTTTGCATTCTGTTCCGGCCGGTTTTTCTTTGTTCCTTCCCGGCCGGACTTTTCCGATGGAGGGGGTTATTTGCAAGTGTGCAAATAACATTTTGTGGAGGGGTTTCTTGCATTTGTGGCTTCTATCATCATGAGATGCTTTATACATCATTTCTTTGTGATTAGAGTTGATCTTGAGTTGATATGACTTTGTTATCATGGTTTTTGATGTGGTCACCTCTTGCCTTTTACTACACTCACCTCCCTTCTTGTTTTTCTCTCCACAATATTTCCAAAGAGGGGGGGGGCCGGCCACTTGAGGAGAATGAGAGAATGGGGAGTTTAATTTTCATGTGGAGAAAAGTGTTCATCTCATTTTTGTATCAAAGTTCCCAAGCTCCAATTCTCATTGCTCCTTTTGATTCTCTACCTCATTCCTCTATGGCAACTTTATGACCCCAAAGAGACAAGGTTCTACACTACAACCTACAGTACCCTTAGACGCGTCGGCTAGCCAACTTCGCGCCCGAGTTGCCTCGGTCCAGAGGTGGGAGCCCGTATACGAACTCGGCTACGTGGTGCCCTTTCCGGCGAGGAGATGAAGATCGGAGATTCCGCGGGAGATCGGGATGACGACGAGAAGACCGGAGGACACGGATCACTCGTTATATCTCTCACCCATCTCTTGTTAGCTAGTATAGGTTAATGGTCACGACCCGGGTTAATTGTCCGCGGTAGCGCCGGTTTAAAGATAAGAAAAAAATTTGATTCCGCATTTTGGCCTCGAGTAGAAGGTCGGGGCGCTGCCGTGGCGCAACATGGTATCAGAGCCACGCCATTAACCTAGTCTAGCTTTGTCTAATGTGTTTACATTTCCGGTCGAACAAATGTTCCGAAAACCCAATAACACATGCATCAGTTTTCTGTCGAATTTTTCTTGGCTCGAAAATTTTTTCAGGTTGTAGAAAACTGATGTACTGGAAGTCCTAAGGATTCTGGAGAAATTCGAGACATTGATATTTCAAGGAGAGCGCGGAACCGCGGCCAAACCCCACTTGGCGCCGCGGTTCCGCCGCAGTATGGAGGGATCAATGCTTCAACTTTTTCCAGTGGGCTTGTGGAGTGAAAATAGGGTTTCTGGAATATTATTTTTGGGCCCAGAATTTCTTGATGTGCTACAGTAGTACTTGGGGGCCCACTTGGTAATTTTTGATCGATCGGACATTTTAAATACATTAGTTCACAGTTTTTACATTATATCTGCGACCGTGAATGTCACTTGATCGGTAAATCCAGTCTAACTGCTATAGCCCGGTTAGACGGATTTGCGAACGTGACATTCACGTTGATGTTTTGTGATTTTGCTGTGATGTTGCGGATCGGTCGGTGGGGATAGCCTGGATGCAATGCTAGTACAGTTTTTGTTGTATTATGTACATTTGGTTTTGCGGGGCGAGCGTCCGACATGTGGACTGCCGTCACTGCCTGTTTGTATTATTCTTTTGGGGCACGACCAAGTTGCGGCCGATGTACCCGTTGTATGTATATTTTACTTTCTGTACTAGGTTTGCCCCGCGGAGGGGTGCACGGATAGCCGAGTTCTAGAGGGCAACGAGCCCGCATCTCATGGCATTGAGACGGAGGGGGCTTTACTCTAGAATTGGCGGGCTGTTCGCCACACTCGTAGGGGGTACAGGTTGACCCAGGAGGGGTGCCTAAGTTACCGGATTCCGTGAAGTGCTGGGTGGTCCATTCACGTTGCTGAAGGGGGCTGCCTCGCTTCAGGTTTTGGCGGGTAACTTGCCGCGTCCGTAGGGGTCTAGGATTTTCATTGCACAGGCTATCCACACGACCAGGGGAACGTCGGGTTTCGGTAGAGGCTCTATGAAACCCGGGGATCCCAGATATCTGTATTGTTCTGTGCTGCTGGTTACTTTTCTGTGATGTTGCATTTTTATCACGCCTTGAGCGAAAATTATATATTTATATATATACTAGTAGATGTTGTATATGTTTTGCATCCGCGCTAGTCCAGTCCCCGCTCTGTCGTTAGTTAAGTAACCTAACGGGTGATGACGGAACCCAGTGGCGAATGCGGATGGCATATACGTACGTCATTATTTTCGTTCTTTTGTGGTGTGATCAATTGATGGGACTGCATTGATTCGGATCAATGCAAGCTAAACAAACCTATTCTGATGTTGTTGGAACATTTTTTAAAAAGCTGTTATTGCAAGGACGTTCACTTTTTGTTTTGCACAGTGGTATTCAGTTGGAATATCCTGCTCCTCAGTCGACGAGGCAAGGGCCGAGATCCCTCCACCGGGAGTGACCCCTTGGACAGAAGTTTACGTCAGGGCAATAACTTCACTATAGCCGATTGCCTTTTGCTTTGCATCGTGGTATTCAGTTGGAATATCCTGCACCTCATTCTACGGGGAAAGAGCCGAGATCCCTTCACCGGGAGTGACCTCTTTAGCAAAGGGTTTTTCGCCACTATATTTTTATAAAAACTATGCAGTTCCTTCAACGATATCAAGTTCATTACGTTAAAAGTTTTTCGCCAAAAACTAGACGTAGCCCTCCGTCATTTCTTACAAGTATTACTTAGTATTCGTGCTGCGTTTGTTGACTGTGTCAAGGCGTAGTGTGCGGTAGCTAAGTAGTGTTTGTTTGTAGCATATTAATAGGATTGGTTAAGACAGTCGTGCGGCCTTGTTGACTGTGTCAAGGGCTCGTACGGGTGGGTTTAATGCAATCCAGGATAATGACGGGTTGAACTTGAATAGGACTCTTTGATTTGTTGACTGTGTCAAGGTCACTTGAGTCCTAGGGGTAAAAATCACATCGGGAGTTTCTAAAGAAACTGAAACTTGCCAGGCATGCGCATACCTTCTGGAGTGTGGTGACGTGAGTGGATTCCGTCACGTTGTCATGCGATGATAGTTGGATCCTGATTCCCACTGATGAGTTGGTTTACTCCTCGGGTGATCCCGGCTAATTCTTCTTTCAGGTTTGGGGAAGAATTTGACGTTACAGTGGGAGGTTTCCAGATTAGATAAAGTGATAACCATTCTGATCCAGGTTAGAGTGCACGCTGAGTGTTTCTTTTCTCTCTCTCTTTGGCAGCGACCATTGACCCGACCCTATACTATGACTCAGTGACCAAGTTGATCGAACCTTCTTAATACTGGCTTTTGGATTATCAGAGTTGCAGACCTCTTTGCCACTCCTACTTTTACCCTTTTCTCCAGGACACCCTGTATTACTATGAACATCTACTTCCATTGAACAAAACCATCATATGGTTATATACGAACTCGAAGAAATTCAAGGATGGTTTCCGGTTCTGGAGAAAACGAATAGGTCTATTCAGTTGTCTTTTCCTTTCACCTTCTCTCATTGCGAGTACTCCTTGGTTTAGGAGATAGGACACCTATTACGCAAATTGGTTAGTCTTCTTCCAAACCTTAGGCTGGTGCCGAATGGTGGGGAATGAAGAAAACCAATTAGCCTAAACGGTGTACAGAATGTATTAAGTTAAGACAAAGAAAGGGATTAGTAAGAGGGCAAAGTAAATTGCGACTGCTATTCACGACCAAACCAAGTATTTCTTCGCCAATTCTAAATCACCTTTGTATTTCTCCAGGACACTCCGTATCACTACGAAGATCCCAAGTTTATTGGATAATCCATTGTATGGTTATATACGAACTCGAAAGGAACTTGTTCCAGTTCGGGGATGGATCCTGGTTCAGGAGAAATAGGAATAAGGTTTATTCGGTTGTCTTTCATCATCACCTTCTCTCGCATTGCGAGTGCTCCTAGGATTAGGGCAGTACACCCATTATGCTTATTGGATAGTCTTCTTCCAAACCATAGGCTGGTGCCGAACGGTAGGGAAGGAAGAAAACCATTTGGCCTAAAGGGGTGTACAGAAGGTAATGACTAAAGACATATAAAGGGATTTGGAGAGGTGGCAAAGAGATATACGGTTACAGTTGTGAATCTGGATAATGGAAGAGGCATTACTAGGAATACCCGGATACCCCATCGAAACATTTCAATGTTTCAGTTTCACTGTGTACTGTTAAAAGAAAACTGATTTCCCAATTAGACACTTGCTCCAGGGTATGTATTTACCAGGTTTGATTCTCACATCTGTATGGTTTTACAGATGATGAGTGGGAGTGAGTTATTGGGAATTAGGTGATCGTCCTCATTATATCGAAATTCGTTGGAATTGATGATATTTGAGGAAGTCACCTGGGTTGTTTGCCGGACGGCAAATATTTGGTTTTGAATATCCATTGTTATGCACCAATTTCAAATTGATATATCTGTACGTCTATTTTTATAGAGTGAGATATACCTTTTGAAATTATGTCCATGACATTTACCTATATCAGTGGATGGTTAGGTAAGGAGCATTGAACAGCGGTGTAATTCTTCTTAACCATAAGTACAGTTTTCAACCTACGACACACAGTGAATGAGTTGTTAGACTCAGGGACTTATACAGAGTATTGTATATTGTCCAGTGTCCATTAGGACAGAGGGGTTGGTCCTCGTACTATATTCTGTTTACTTTTAACCTCTCTAGTTCTTAGACATGTGTTTCGTAGAAACACAGGGTCTGAGTTTTGAGGAGTTATTGGTATAAGAATAGAGTAGAGAACCAGGTATTGCAAGTATCGGGATTCTTCAAGGTGATCGAAGATGTAGATACTTGTGTATGGTATTCAGTTGATAGTAATGAGAACTTGCTTCTCTTTCAGGTTACTCATAATTGGAAGCATTCCTAAGTTGAGTAACACTGATCGGCCTCCTTCCATTTAGTTGACATGCACTGGTGACAGCTGCATGATTTGAATCTGGTTCAATTAAATCAGTGCCTCTGTTGGATATAGAACAGTTCATATCTTGACATTGTTAAGGTATGGGGAGTTGTCCGGCTTATGCTTAAAACCAGACTCCGGATAACTCAAGGCACGTTTCTGTAATGGCTGTTTGTGGGTTGACCCAGGCTATGACGAGGGTTGACTTTCTACCATCTGGAAGATCAATAGTGATATTGTTCTTGACTCGCCACTTTTTAAAAAAGGAAATGGATTTTTTCAGAAAACAGTAGTGGGAGTATGGTAGAACTGGAAGTGATTCCAGAACCGCAAACGATTACTGAAGATTTAATAAGAACCTAAAAATTCAATCTGATTTGACATTCCATTGGCCACTCCGCAGATAAAGTGGGTAACCTCAGGCACCCGAGAGGTACTTCGGTATGCTCAAGGACGGTGGCAGGGAGGTTCTTGTTTACCCAGACTTGCCATTGCTGTTGTTCCAGACTGTGAGACCCGGCAGGAGGATGAGTATAGCGTCGTTCTAAACTAGCTTTAGAAGTGTACGTCTATATGACTCTGCCAGAAGGTTGTCGTAGTCAGTGGGAGCAATGGAAGCACAGTGGGCAAGAGGCTTATGTCTATTTATAGACTTAATCAGATATAGCGGGGATAGATCATCTATTTCTGATGTGACAGTCATAGGTTTGACTTCATCAGAATAGGGGATGGGTCTGTTAAGAAGGTAGTAGGGTGTGATGTCCTGGTATTAGGATGACATACACAGAGTAGGAAGTGATATTCCTATACTACAATCGGTTATTCTTTGGTCGTCACACAGTGATTTCTCCACATAGGACTTGGATATTATATCAGACATTCTGATTACTAGGTCTATGGTTTTAGATCTAGATTTGGGTGGTTTCCCAATTTGGGTACTTTGACAGCATTCTATGAGTATTTAGAATGGACGACTCCTGGCACGGTAGTGTACCTGCAGGTGATGGAGTCACCCTCTCTAAAGGTGTCTTACAGACTAAAGGGGAGAGGGATACGCATGATTGGCAGATCACTTGCTTAGGCAATTGAGTCAATCATGAGATGTCAAGTACCACACCAGATGTTGTTCTTGCAGTAGATGCAATAAGTTGATATTAATCCAATCCTGGAGAAACGATCGGAAGCAGCTTTAGAACATAAGTGAATGTTCTAGGGATTTGATAACGGCAGCCTCCTTTAGGAGACGGTTATCATTCCAGGCTTCCAAGGTGACCTGGATGGCAGAGTGGCTGTCAGAGTTATAGTTTTTCCCTCTGACGAGGGGCAGTATTTTGGATAGGTGGTCCAGGTGGATACTGAGGGAAAGGCATGGCGCAGGATACTGATTAAGTTCAGTTGACGATACAGTCTAAGAAGTTTGGATTTGGAGTTCATTTATGAGCTAGGTCCCATCTGACATCCAGACATATTCTAAGACAGGTGTTGCTCATTTCGGGAGATGGTTTTCTCCGCGAACTTGAGATATAGAGAGATATAGAAAGAAACATCACAGCGGATCCACTCACTGAGGCTATTCCTCGAATGCAGTAGTTTCGCAAACGAGCTTTGTGAGACTGACTAGTAGAGGAGTTGGGTGTTCGGTATCACACGGACTATGAGTATGCGACATCGCAATAATTAGCCTTGAGTGCAAGTGGGAGATTGTTGGAGATAGTGCCCTCAGAGTCAATTATTGGATCACAGGCACGTGATTGCAATGATTGAGGGAGGACCTATCCCGGTAGGACAGTCTTACTCGAGATGATAGTATGCTATCTGGTTTATCTTTATCATCGTGTACTGCTTTAGGTGACCTTACGAGTCGCTATTACACGTTGATAGAGCCCCTAGGATTCTTGCTTGACTACCAGCAGTATGAGGGCGATCATATACGTGAGAGCTGGAGTCTATAAGCACATCCTTAAAAGGTCCCTAGTCGTGGGAGTTTCGAGACTGGGCATCGATACTCCATTAGTAGACTAGCGTATACAGTCGAGACCCCGACGAGGGGCGGTGGCCGGTCTCACAAGCCATTGGTGTCAGTTGGTTCACCTAAGATGTATACAGGTGCTCATTGGGTTATGAGTACACCGGACAGGACTCGCCGGGAGCCTGCTAGTTGGGATTATACCAGACGTCAGATAGCAGTTCCCTGGTGACATGTGTACAGGTTAGTTCATCGACCTGAGATCGCCATTTGTCTCGTGTGAGTTCCCACTGTACTTTGATTACTACCCGACCACGGCTCAAAGGAGTCGTGCAAACAGGTTTTAGTTGGGTACAGTCCCGAGCCACATGGAGGCAGTGAGCGGATCTGCAGGGGTTCATCTCTCCCGGTATTGGGGGTGAGGTCGCGCTGTGTCTAGGAGAGCCATTACACAAAGCCCTCGGCCGAGGCAAGAGATTTACTGGTAGGTATTCCAGTAGTATCTCAGGGTGTTCTGGGCTTTACTCCGACACGACTTGTACCGCTTTTGGGGGTCTGACTTTTACCAACCCCCTAGGCCCGCCATGCGATACTCATAGACGAACGGACCGGACTGTACGGATATTGTCACTGACAGGCTCAGTAGGGTGTCAGGATGAGTTCGCTCATCGACGTCCCTTTTGGTCAATAGCTGGTGGCCCGTCACGTATGGCTAATACCTCTGACGTGCTAGTGGTTAAATCCACAGCCATAGTATTGACGAGTCTTTAGAGTCCACCACACTCAAATACTCAAGTTTCGGGCGAAACTTTGTAGAGGCCATATGGAGATATGGCAGGGTTCGATCAGATACGTGCGGTATTGCACGGATAGTGATCGGACGGCTTTTACTAGCCGGCTTTGGCTTAAGCCGATCCTAGTATTAGATAGTGTAGATTTTGTCTCTTTGCATTTGTGTTCAGTGGGAATACAAATGCGGGCATGTATATGCAGTAGCGGGGTTTTCCTGTAATTTATTATGGGATCAGTTTTCTGAAATTGCCAGTTTGCATTCTGTTCCGGCCGGTTTTTCTTTGTTCCTTCCCGGCCGGACTTTTCTGATGGAGGGGGTTATTTGCAAGTGTGCAAATAACATTTTGTGGAGGGGTTTCTTGCATTTGTGGCTTCTATCATCATGAGATGCTTTATACATCATTTCTTTGTGATTAGAGTTGATCTTGAGTTGATATGACTTTGTTATCATGGTTTTTGATGTGGTCACCTCTTGCCTTTTACTACACTCACCTCCCTTCTTGTTTTTCTCTCCACAATATTTCCAAAGGGGGGGCCGGCCACTTGAGGAGAATGAGAGAATGGGGAGTTTAATTTTCATGTGGAGAAAAGTGTTCATCTCATTTTTGTATCAAAGTTCCCAAGCTCCAATTCTCATTGCTCCTTTTGATTCTCTACCTCATTCTTCCATGGCAACTTCATGACCCCAAAGAGACAAGGTTCTACACTACAACCTACAGTACCCTTGGACGTGTCGGCTAGCCAACTTTGCGCCCGAGTTGCCTCGGTCCAGAGGTGGGAGCCCGTATACGAACCCGGTTACGTGGTGCCCTTTCCGGCGAGGAGATGAAGATCGGAGATTCCGCGGGAGATCGGGACGACGATGAGAAGACCGGAGGACACGGATCACTCGGTATATCTCTCACCCATCTCTTGTTACCTAGTATAGGTTAATGGTCACGATCCGGGTTAATTGTCCGCGGTAGCGCCGGTTTAAAGATAAGAAAAAAATTTGATTCCGCATTTTGGCCTCGAGTAGAAGGTCGGGGCGCTGCCGTGGCACAACAAAACTGGAGGGTGTGATGTCTTAAGAACAGGTTTATATCCCTGTAGCTTAAGGCTTTTGAACCCTATAAGCCGTGAGGGTCTCATAAGGGGGATTCTCCTTACGAGTCGTGAGGATCCCGTAAGTGTAATTTCTCCTTAGGAATCGTGGGGATCCCTAAGTGTGTTGCTCCCTTGTGAGTCGTAAGGATCTCACGTAGGTATTTTCTCCTTACAAGATTGAGAGGACCTTGCAAGCGTGCATGAATTTTTTTTTACGAGTCCGCGCCCTTGCAGGTTTTCACAAACTCGCCGGCAGTCCTGCTGTTTTTACTCACGGAGCCCTTTCAAGTTTTCATCCGTGCCTATTTCGCTTGTGGACGTACTGCTTTTTTTATGATGAAACTCTCAAGAATAGTTTCGCGGCATGTGACCCATCTGTTTGCCAGTGGGATTTGAGTTGCAGTCCTCACCGTCGGGCTTGTGGACTTGCATTTCACTATCGCCGTGTTAGAGGCGACGTTGTTAGTTTAGGGACATCTCGGTCCGTTGTTAGTTTAAAGACATCTCGGTCCAATGTTAGTTTAAAGACATCTCGGTCCGCTATTAGTTTAAGGACGTTGCGGTCCGCAGCTAGTTTAAGGACATCTCGGTCCATTGTTAGTTTAAGGACATTATGGTCCATTGTTTTTGGAGGCGAGGTTTCGCTGGATACTACTTATTGAGTTTGTACTCAGGGAGATAGCGAGCGGACACGAGCGTCATCATCCATCGTTAAACTGAGCCGTGACTTATCAGGTGTAGTATTTCGTAAGGAACCGGCCGTTTATTGACCGGAAATGTCTTTCGCCATGCATATCCATGAGCAAGTAGGCCCCACCTTGGTAGACCTTATCTATGATGTACGGGCCCCTCATAGTTCGGCTCGAATTTCCCCCATTTAGCATGATTGGGGATTATAGGTCTTTTTACGACTAGCACGAGTTCGCCTTGGTGGAATGTTCTCGGCCTAGTCAATTTTTTGTATGAGCGCGTCATCCTTACTTTGTAAGCCTCTAGGTTTTGCTGCGCCATGAGACAAGTTTTATCAAGGGCGTCTACCTCCTCAAGCCAAAGATGGGCATTTTCTTCATCCGTCAATTCGTACCGAACCGCTACTCGTAGAGAGGGTAGCTTTATCTCTAAGGGAAGTACCGCTTTCGTGCTGAATACTAACGCAAATGGCGTTGTGCTTGTGGCCGTCTTGAACGTGGTCCGATAGGCTCAGAGAGCTTCATGCAATCTCTCGTGCCAATCCTTCTTATTTCTGGACACCGTTTTTTTTATGATCTTTGTCAAGGTCTTGTTGAAAGCCTCAGCTAGACCATTAGCTCGGGGATTATAAACTGAAGAATATCTCCAATCTATATTATGTTGTTGTGCGAAGCGACTGATCTTATGGCTTCTGTAGGCTGGCCCATTATCCGAGATGATCCATCGCGGAGTGCCGAACCGGTTGATGACATGTGTCTTGAAGAATGGAGGATGTTCTCCGTCTTCACCTCTCTTAATGGTATTGCTTCTACCCATTTAGAGAAATAATCGGTTATTGCTAGTATGAACCGATGTCTATTGGATGACGTTGGCTTGATGGGCCCGATAATATCGGTTCCCCACATTTCGAATGGCCAGCTAGCCAATGTTGGGTGTAGCGGATTTGGATGCTGGTGGATAAATTCCCCATGAATTTGGCACAAGTGACACTGCTTCGCATATTCGAGACAGTCCTGAATTATCGTGGGCCAATAGTAACCCATTCTTTTGATCTTCAGCTTCATCTTTGGCCCAGCTTGATGGGAACCGCAGAGTCCGTCATGAGTTTCTTGAACGACCCTTCTTGCTTCTTGTGGTCCCAGGCATCTTAGCCACAGACAATCGAACGATCTCTTATAAAGAATACCATTGACGAAGGTGAAAGACAGGGCTCGCTTCATGAGCTGATGTCTTGACGACGCATCTTCTGGCGTTCAATAGGATTTGAAGTAGTCTATGAAGACTTCTCTCCAATCCTTCACCTGTTTTTCATCCTCCAATTGGAAGGCCTTTTGTTCGGTTGCTTCCTCTCCTTTAGACGTCTTCGGAGATATTTCTGCCGGCGCGAGAATCCGGTGGCTTTGCACAATGATCCTTACGTCATCGAGGTTTTCGTCGACCAGTTCTTTAGCGAGCTTGGCTAATGCATCCGCCTTGCTATTTTCCGCACGCGGTATGCTTTCCAGGGTGTAGGAGGGGATTTGCGTCAGCAGTTGCTGCACTCTTTCACCATACCTGATCAGTTCCGGTTTGCATGTCTGGTAGTCTCCATTTACTTAGCTAACGACCAGTTAGGAGTCTCCATATATGAGGAGATTTTTTATGCCCATGTCGACAACAATCTCAAGACCTGCTATCAAAACTTCATATTCAGCCTCATTGTTTATTCTCGGCTCTGTTAAAGAAAGGGAAAACGCATTATTCCTCCTTAATCATGGGGGTGTTTTGCTTTCGTAGCGGGACTACCCTCCAACTGTCGGATAGAGCAAATCTGCCTTGCTGATACTGATCTTCAACCCAGTCTTTGAAGGTGAAGCAGTCTTCAAGAGGATGTCCGATTATTCGGTGGTAGGAGCAATAATTCGGGTGATGGACATCGTTTATCTGTTCGGGGTATCGAGACTCCGGGAGTGTCATCATTTGATACTTCATGACAAGGTTGAATATTTTTCTTGTCTTGTCTTGAGGGAAAGAGTACTCCTGACCCATCTTTTTCATAAAAGACGGGTTCCAGCTGACTTTTTATCGATCGCGTGGCTTCTTGGATCCGCTTCGCTGTTTTCGAACGTCATTCCCGTTTTTTACCTTATTTGTGCTTCTACGTCGGGTTTTCTTTTTTCCACAAGAGCACACCGCAGGTTGAGGATGAAGGGGATCGTCGTCTTCTCCTTACATAACCTGCTGAATGATACGTTGCGTCCATTTCACGGCTATGGTCATCCCAAACCTTTTGACCCGCTTCTCTTATTAGCTTGTCAATCTGTTCTTCGAATGACGGGCTGGGTATTCTCACAGCAGGATCTCGCTCTGGTTTAACATCAACGCCATTTGGAAATGCATTCGTTTCTCCATCGAAATTATTTATGACATGGCAGCCATGGAATCACTCCCTTTTATTGGACCGAATGTATCCAAGGCCAATCGTCTCCATTCTTCCGTTGAGCATCTTCCGCTGAGTCCCGGGAATGTCCCAAATCTTGTTATAGAACTGGGCTTTGTTAGTTATATGTATGCCCTAGAGGCCATTACTGTACATGTGATGTATATTGTAGTGAATGCTTGGACATATATAAGGAGGACTTTCTTGCTCGATATGATAGTATGCTATCTGGTTGCTCTTTATCTTAACATGTTGACTTGTATACGTAATGCTGTCTTGCCCTCACATGTTGACAAAGCCCTTAGGATATGTACTTGACTACCAGGACTATGATGCAGATCATACTAGTGGGACCAAGGATAGTCCACAAGTACACCCTATAATTGTTCCTAGTCGTGGGAGTATCGAGATAGGGCATCGATACTCCAGAGTAGACTAGCGTATACGCTTCTCGACCCATATGATGGGCGATGGATGATCCCATATCCATTGGTGTCTGACATCAGAGAAGGTATACGGGTGCTCAGTGGAGATTGGGTACACTGAACGGACTCGCCAAGAACTCCCAGATGGTATTATACCTATCGTCGGATAGCAGTTCTCTGGTGACACTGGTACAGGTTAGTCTGTAGACCCGAGATCGTCATAGAGTCTTGTATGATTCCCACTATGCTTTGATTTCCACCTTACCACGGTCAAGAGATCGTGTAAAACAGTGGTTTTGGGGTACAGTCCCGAGTCACATGGAAGCAATGAGCGATAAGAGGGGTTTCGTCTCTCCTGGTATTAGGAGTTGATGTTGCGCTATGCTCTATTGGCCATAACAGGAAATCTCTGGCCAGGGTTGCTGAGATTTACTGGTAAGTGTTATCAGTAGTTTCTCGAACCGTTATGGACCTTGTATCGGCATAACTTATCAGGCTATTGGGGTCTGACATTATACCACCCCCGGTTATTGATATGCGACATATCAGACGAAGAGACCGGACTGTACGGTAGTGTTACTGATTGGATTCGCAGGAGTGTGAGCAGGCTTGCTTGTTGATCTTCTGATCGCTCAATACCCGGGTGGCCGTTACGTTTAGCAGACCGTTTGCGGCTTGTGGGTGTTTGATATGATCATCACCTCCTGCCGGTGTATTGACGAGTTTTTAGAGTCCTACATAGAGGTTTCCTGGCTCAAGCGAAACGGAGTAGGAGCGTATATGTGATATGTGCGGAACTGAGATTAATGCGAGTATGTGGTACCGCATTCTATTCTCGCGATGTGTGACATGATTAGTTATATGAGATATAGCCGGATTATCGGATCAAGCGTTGATTCGATAAGATGTTACATTTGATATTAGTCGGTTATATGAGATATAGCCGGATTATTAAATCAAGTGTTGATTTAATAATTTAATGTATAATTATATATTTGATATATTGCATTACATTAACTAATATTAGCTAACATAAGATTTCTTTTCTCACTTTGGATACATTGATATATATGTGATATATGTTAAATGTATCATGCTAGGTTACAAATGCAACTAGGGTTTATGAGGATTAAACCATGCTAGGGTTAAGATTGGGGTTTATATTTATCATTAAGTAATTCAAATATTGTGGATTTTGTCATGGTTGATATTTGTTGAAAGCTTAAAGAAGCTTGTAAGCATCTTTGACTTTGTCCACTCTTTTTGTCTAGCTTAAGATATTTTTGACCTAACATTTAACCCTAGCTCGTGGTTAACTCTCTAACAGGATTAAGCATGACATGCTTAACCCTTGGTTGCATTTCTAATCTCAACAATAATTCATTCATCACAACTTCACTTGTTCTTCTTCTTCCTCTCACTTGAAGCTTTCTAGCTTTTAGGTTTGTGATGAAAACTTGTGAGAATATGAAATCTAATGTGAGCAAAATTCATACTTCATCATCCTCTACTACTTGTCATTTAGTATAGGGTGTTTGCTTCACTAATTCCACAATTAGAGAAGAGATACCTTTGGTTAGTGTCTCCTCGACGTAGATCATTTTCGGCCTCGAAGAATTCAATGCAAGCATATTCATTTCTTCATGGGAGCCTCTCTAGAGTCCGGGACTTCATGATCGCTGTGAAGGGACTACTACACGGAGCTAATGAAGTGAAGGACCGGTCTACAAAGCTTGTATTACTTGTTCACTTTAGATGTAAAGTTGTTTACATATCATGTTTAACCCTAAGACTCTACTTCGATCCTCGTTCGGGTTCTTTAGCTCTCTAGAAAATTTTGAAATGGCATGTTCGATGCCCTAGTAAACACCGTGAGGGTTCTAAGGAACCCATCAGTGGTATCAGAGCCTAGCTAGAGCATTAGGCGGTGCGTAGGCGAAATTAAAAGTCCGATCGAACTCCGAAAACCTTAATTTTCCCACTTTCTGGAAATTTTTCAAAATGTTGAAATTTTTCATGTTAAAAATATTCAGAAAATTATGCAGGTAATTCTATGGACACACCTAAAGAACAAAACCCTAACTCGTCTAAGTGACCGCGGATCCGCGGCCAAAACATGGTTTTGGCGGCGGATCCGCGGCGCCACTTAAAAAGCTTGGGTCGAGCCCTTCAACTGTTGGTCCATAGGTACTGGGGCATGCTTCTGGGAATTTTTAATTCTGCTTAAGTGTTGAGCTCTCGGAGAATTTTGGGAATTCGTTGATTCGATCGAAATATTTAACGTCGCCTAGCTTTCTGTGATTGTGATACAATATTTAGAATCCACTATAATCAGTTATGTGATAACTAGTTTGAATTTTATAAATCTAGCAGTTTAGTTTCATTTGATCGGTTGCCACGGGATTTTGATGTTGATCAAAAGTCCGTCGCAATCATGTAGTGTACGCGGATACTCGCCAGGTAACATTACTAGATAGCGACGCCCTATAGCCCCGACCAAGTGACTGTAGGATAACCCCGTCGCCAAAAAGCATCCGTTCGGGTGCTCGCGGCCGCGGTGTTCCGCCTTAGTGCACTTCGTCGACGGCATCGGGGGTGCGGCCGTCTACTAAAGTTTCCGACGAGCATTCGATCATATTATCGGGAATCTTGTTGAATTACCCGACAGGTTATTGGAAAGTGTTTTCAATATTGAGACTAAAATGCGGGGTTTATAATTGTTAGACATGTGATGTCTACGGAATTCATTTGGTTAGGCATGAAATCCAATGTATGCAATATATTGGGTTTATGATGTCTAAAGTGGTTACGGATTCCAACTGTTGTAGTTTTTCACTTTCTTTTCTGCGACCGTAAGTGTAATATGTAGTGTATCGCCGGTTTCGGTGCTATATGTCAACGACAATTGGGATACGGATATTTACTTACGTTGATGACATATGATGTAATGTGTTGCTGTGATATGTTATATTGGATCGTCGTGTTTTGAATAGCCGGGTTTTTTTTAATGTGAGATGAGAGTTTTTCATTTTCATTCATGTAAAAGCTTGTATGTAACCATTGTATATTATTTACTTTTATTGGGGCACTTCTGGGTTGAGGATGATGTCACCATTGTATATTATTTACTTTTCCGCATTAGGATAGACCCAAGGCGGGGAGCACAAGTAACCAGGTTCTAGGATCCAGTGGAAGACCATCTCAAGGAGTTGAGACCGGGTCTCCTAACTCTATAATTGGTAGGGTTGCTTGCCGCTC
This sequence comes from Agapanthus africanus, assembly GCA_030015575.1. Classification (NCBI taxonomy): domain Eukaryota; kingdom Viridiplantae; phylum Streptophyta; class Magnoliopsida; order Asparagales; family Amaryllidaceae; genus Agapanthus; species Agapanthus africanus. Next base: position 10,829,670 of record CM057344.1, on the reverse strand, counting down.
CCGTAGGGGTCCAGGGATGTGGGTTTGGCTATTCATCACGACCATGGAATCTGCGTTTTTACTGGCTTAAATAAAACACGGAATTCTTAGTATATCCAATATTTCATATGTGTTCTTCTACTGCTGATATTCTGTGATGTGATCATTTGATATGTTCTAAAACGAATGCCTATATTATATATATGAGATATAATAAATATTGCTGCTTTCGTTTCTTATGTATTGCTTAGGAAGCTAATAAAAATTGTATTAAAATAGGGTTTAATATGATTTAAAGGGGCTTTGGAAATGTGCAGGAGAATTAAACTATACAAGGATGATGGGAATAGGAAAAGACACAACTTTTGTGTTGGCGACTCGGCGATTCTGCCGAGTCGGCCGAGACGCCGGCCGACTCGGGTCGAGTCCGGCCGGGGTCAGTCGCCGTGGGTCCGTCGTCTCTTGAGCTTCCTCCTGGTCCAGTTTGCTTTTAGTGTGTAGTGGGGTTTTTGTGAGTTATGCATGTGTAAACCCTTGGTATTCTAAAAATTCAAAATAAAACAATATTAAAAATAATGTGGGGTATGGGATTTGAACTCTGGTGGTTTAGTTCAGCAGTGTAAGGTATTACCAATGAGCTACAAGCTCTTGCTTGCTATTAATTAGCAAAACAAATATATATGGTACTCATAGAAAATGCAAATACCCTAAGTATACTTTAATTTTTTAAAACAAATTTTTGTACACTAAAATTGGAGTTGTTACAAGATCAATTCTGTATAAGTTTGTTAGGATATCCCAAACATTTGCGAGGGAATATCTTCTACCATACTGAGGAGCAAAAGGTGTTTTGTTTCTCAGCATGCCACCTTTTGAGAAAAGGTATTTATTGTGAAGAAATTTGTGGTCATGAGGTAAAACTGGAAGGTGTTCCGGCTGGGCAAACTAATAGCTGATGATTTGGTGAAACCAAAAGATTCATTAGTCTCCAACGAACCTCAGCCTCTCCGCGAATCTGGTAGGGTTCCTCATCCACTTGAGAGATACTACAATCTTCTCGGTAATAGTATGAGCGAGATTTGCATCATGAGATGATGGTCCAACCGGGTTCAGGCAGGCCATTAGGAGTGGGGACTTTGTAAGAATGGCTGGATGCTTAGCGATTTGAGATGGAATCCATATACACCAACAAAGTATGGACTTTGGTTGCTTTATCTGAAGGGTTAAATCCCCATCAGGAGCAAGTATATCTTGAGAAGATTACTTGGTGTACATGGAAAAGTTGAGTCTTTCAAAGCTAAGACTTATTGCAAAAGGTTCTCGTCATCGACTAGGTGTGGATAATGATGAAACCTTTTCTCCAGTGCCTATGCTTAAGTCCATCGAGATCCTACTTGCCATTGCTATATACCATGACTACGATATCTGGCGGTTGGGTGTCATGACTGCTTTTCTAAATAGCGATTTAGAAGAGAGCGTCTATAAGTACACAGCCAGAGGGCTTCATAGACAGTGGGAGCAGCGAAAACGTATGAAAGTTGCTTTACGGGTTAAAGCAGGTATCACGAAGATGGAACATCTGTTTTGATGTGGGAGTCAAAGCGTTTGACTTCATCAAAATTGTAGATGAACCTTGTATATACAAGAAGGTTGTAGAGAGTAAGGTCATCTTCCACGTATTGTACGTAGATGACACACTCTTGATAGGAAAGGGTTTCCTATGTTACACTCGGTCAAGCTCCTCTTATCATGGGGATTCTCAATAGAAAATTTGGATGATACCTACTACATCTTGTGGATTATGATCTATGGTGATAGATCTAAGTGGATGTTGGGAGTGTCCCAAATTCAGGTACATAAACACCATACTAAAGGTGTTTAGTATGGACGATACTAAGCATGGTGGTTCGCCCACTTACTCATGGATCACTATCTCCAAAAAGATGTCTGCCAAGATTGATTTGGAGAAAGCTCGCGTACAAGGAATACCCTATACTTCGGCAGTAGGCTCTATCAAAGTATGCGATGTTATGTACCAGACCAGATGTAGATGACTCATTAGGTGTAGTGATCAGGAATCAATCGGATCTTGGGAGAATCACTGGAAGCTGTGGAGGACATTCTTAAAGTACTTGAGAAGTACTAAATAAATGTTTTTGGTTCGAGCTTCCAGAGTGATAAGGTCGACTGAAAGTCAGTCACAAGCATTGTCTTTGCCCTCAGTGCAGGGACGGTATGTTGGAAGAGTTCCAAGCTAGATACCGTGACATACTAGACGATAAAGGCTGAATACATTACTACCATTGATGCTGCCAAAGTGGCTGTCTGGACATTTCTTGTTTATAAAATGAACAAGGTTCCTACCATTGTACGTCCAATAAGAGTTATTGAGACAACAATGGAGTTGTGGCTTTTGCCTAGGAACGCAGGTCCCATCAGCGTTCCAGACATATTCTAAGGCAAATATCACCTGATCAGGGAGTTGGTTGATCTCCAAGGGATCGAGGTAAGGAGAGTAGATTTTGAGCTTAACACGGCGGATCCACTCACCAAGGCCTGCTTCCCCAAATACTATTTGAGAGATTTTGGGATGGTTGAGTATGGGATACTACAACCACTGCTATATTGTTGGGTATTGGATACTACAACAGATGACCTTAATGCAAGTGGGAGATTATTAGTTATATGTATGCCCTAGAGGCCATTACTGTACATGTGATGTATATTGTAGTGGATGCTTGGACATATATAGGGAGGACTTTCTTGCTCGATATGATAGTATGCTATCTGGTTGCTCTTTGTCTTAACATATTGACTTGTATACGTAATGTTGTCTTGCTCTCACATGTTGACAAAGCCTTTAGGATGTGTACTTGACTACCAGGACTATGATGCAGATCATACTAGTGGGGCCAAGCGTAGTCCACAAGTACACCCTATAATTGTTCCTAGTCGTAGGAGTATCGAGACAGGGCATCGATACTCCAGAGTAGACTAGCGTGTACGCTTCTCGACCCATGTGATGGGCGATGGATGATCCTATATCCATTGGTGTTTGATATCAGAGAAGGTATAAGGGTGCTCAGTGGAGACTGGGTACACTGAACGGACTCGCCGAGAACTCCTAGATGGTATTATGCCTATTGTCGGATAGCAGTTCTCTAGTGACACTGGTACAGGTTAGTCTGTAGACCCGAGATCGATATAGAGTCTTGTGTGAATCCCACTGTGCTTTGATTTCCACCTTACCACGGTCAAGAGATCGTGTAAAACGGTGGTTTTGGGTACAATCCCGAGTCACATGGAGGTAATGAGCGATAGGAAGGGTTTCGTCTCTCCCTGTATTGGGAGTTGGTATTGCTATATCTTTTCTCACTTTGGATACATTGATATATATGTGATATGTGTTAAATGTATCAAGCTAGGTTACAAATGCAACTAGGTTTTATAAGGATTAAACCATGCTAAGATTAAGATTAGGGTTTATATTTATCATTAAGTAATTCAAATATTGTGGATTTTGTCATGGTTGATATTTTTTGAAAGCTTATAGAAGCTTGTAAGCATTTTTGACTTCGTCCACTCTTTTTGTCTAGCTTAAGATATTTTTTGACCTAACCTTTAACCATAGCTCATGGTTAACTCTCTACAAGGGTTAAGCATGACATGCTTAACCCTTGGTTGCATTTCTAACCTCAACAATAATTCATTCATCACAACTTCACTTGTTCTTCTTCTTCCTCTCACATGAAGCTTTCTAGCTTTTGGGTTTGTGATGAAAACTTGTGAGAATATGAAATCTAATGTGAACAAAATTCCTACTTCATCATCCTCTACTACTTTCCATTTAGTATAGGGTGTTTGCTTCACTATTTCCACAATTAGTGAAGAGATAGCTTGGGTTAGTGTCTCCTCGACGTAGACCATCTTCGGCCTCGAAGACTTCGATGCAAGTATGTTCATTTCTTTATGGGAGCCTCTCTAGAGTCCAGGACTTCATGATCGTAGCGAAGGTACTACTACACGGAGCTAATGAAGTGAAGGACCGGTCTACAAAGGTTGTATTCCTTGTTCACTTTAGATATAAAGTTGTTTACATATCATGTTTAACCCTAAGTCTCTAGTTCGATCCTCGTTCGGGTTCTTTAGCTCTCTAGAAAATTTTGAAATGGCATGTTCGATGCCCTAGTAAACACCGTGGGGGTGCTAAGGAACCCATCAGGCTTGTCGAGCAGTCTGTTTGAAGGGTATGCCTTGGCGTCTCAATAGCCTTTTCAGTCCCTCTGCGTAGTATCTGGGCAGACGGATTGGTTGAAGCCCGTCGAGCGCAGGTTCGGCACCGTGCCATACTTCTTTCTCTGCTTTAGTCTCCATGGATTGGTAGAAAAGGATCGCCTTCTCATCTCTTTGCTTAGGAGGGACGTAGAAGGTCTGCAGCTCTTGCACGCTGTACGTATCAAGTGTATCAAGTTCTTTGTAATGCCGCTGCAGGACCAGGGTAACATGTAAACTCTGGTCAGCTCCAGCAAAGGTCTACATTGGCGGATGGATGGAGAACACTGCGTTGGCCTCGTCCTCAAAGTCACAGCATAAGAGTAGATAGTCTTGGCCTATTGCCTTGGGGTTGTCCCGAGTAAGCCATCTCTTCATCCTCTTCGGTATCGCTCCCAAATATCGGGATAGTGGCGATGGCTTTTTGTTTGTTCTCCGGTTTGCGACATCTTTCCATGTCTTCAAAATCTGGTAAGAAGTACTTGGCGTCTTCATATTTGCGTACTTCATTTACAGAGAATGGGTTCAGCTCCCCTGTAACTGTATACTCGAGGCCGTCCTTGAAATACTTCATACACTGATGTTGTGTAGAAGGGATGATCTTATACTCATGTAACCAAGGCCTGCCGAGCAAGGCATTGTAGCAAGTCTTTGCGTCAATAACATGGAACTTGATGTCAGTGACAAGCAGCCCGAAGCGTGATGTCAGTATTACAGACCCGAGCGTTTGTGATGGTTGGGAGTCAAAACCGGAGATAGTAATTTTATCCCGAGCCAAGTGCTGAACGTTCATGCAAATCTCCTTCAGTACTTTTACATTGAGAAGGTTGACGGAGGACCCGTTGTCGACCAGGATCTTCCCTATCTTGATATCATGACAATACCTGGTTACATACAGCGGACGGTTGTGCTCGCACGTTCCGAGAAGGAGGTCTTCATCGCTGAAGGTGATATCAGCCGTGTGGACTTCTTCCATCTCGTCCTTCATCTTTTCTTCCACCAGGAAGGCTTGAAACTGGTCGAGCTCTTGTAACGCCTTGATCAGGAAATCTCGTGCCTCTTTAGACGGGAGAAGGGCATCCAAGATACTCAATTGTGAGGGTATCTTTCTCAGATGTGCCAGGACATTGTAATCCACCTTGTTCTTCTTAAGCGGGTCCTTGGCTGTGAACTCTTCGAAAACTCTATCATCGAGGGCAATCTCCTCAGGGACTTTTTCCTTCCCTTTGTCCCTTTTGCCCGAACCTTTGTTTGAAGGTCCGAGATTATTTTCAGGCAACGTACGGTTACGCAGCTGAATGTTCTCACAGTTCTTCATTTCCTCTTCTTTTTCAGAGGTAGATTCCTTGAAAAGAGGGCCGAGGGCTATTTCTTCGTCAGAATCGCTCCCGAAGGTAAGAACTTGAGATTTTGCTCTTGTCGGGATGGCATCAACCATATGACAGTTACCGGCTATTCCTTTATGCTTATCTGTCATGCTTCTCTGCTCCCAACGGGCTTTGCGCTTTATTTGCTTGAAGTGTTGTCGGTGGGCAACGTATCCCTGCCACCACTTCTTGAAGGCATTGCACTCTTCGGTAGGGTGTGTGACCCTCCGATGATATAAGCAGTAGTTTGGATGTACATACGGTTCGTCGGGGCACGTACTCCCGGAAGTATTTTCTTTGAAAAGTGGTAGCTTCATTCCCATAGACAGAGCTCTGGCGAACTGCTTCCTTATCTTGGTTCTGCTCTTGCTGGTGGGAAGGGCACTTTGATCCGGTTGAATTACTTTATGGCTTCTCATCACCGAAACTTTTTCAACCTGACACTGACGCTTGGCCTTTTCAAAAATGGCCACTTCACGTTCTTGATCAGCTTTGCTCTTTTGGAGAGCTTCGTTCAGCAGCTTGTCGATGAGGTCATCCGACGGTTCCATGGGTTTTAGTTCTGGATCTGCCCCTAGTTTCTCTACGTCAGGAACCTCTTTGCCATTTATCGATAAGTGAGAGATCATGTGGCAACTCGCTACATAATCCTCAGGTTCTTCCGAAGAATCGTCTCCTTCATCAATATCACAGTTTCCGTTCTCAAGAACCTGCTTGAAGAACTCTTCCAGTATGACTGGGTCCATGCCTCTTGGTTGTATTCCTCCAGTGCATCGATATATTTCTGTAGACCCGTACGATTGCCGTCGAGCTGGACGGGCTTCTTGGCCTTATTCTTTTTCTTTGAAGACTTTAGAGGCTCGGCCTGGAGGTTTTGTCCATCATTACCAACTTTTGGCATTGGGCGCGGTTTCAGTATTCCGTCAATAATTTCAGGCTCCACCGGGCTTTCCCACCTAATTGCCGGACATGCCTGAAGATCCTTCAGCATTCTTTTAGTTTTAGCTGAAAGGACTACTTCCCATGGAGCTTCTCCTATAAATGAGTATGATGCCCCTGGCGTATCCACCTTTTTTGGAGCGTGCTGCTGCGGCGGGTTTACCTTCCAGTTTTCGGACAGCGTGAACTTACCTTATTGGTATTGGTATTCAACCCAGTTTTTGAAAACGTAGCAATCTTCGATTGGGTGGCCCACTATTCGGTGGTAGGGGCAGTAATTGGGATTGTTGATGTCGCCCGATTGCAGTGGGCGTCTCGGATCCGGCAGAGTGATGAGCCTGTTGTGCACCGCTAGTTCGAATAATCTTGTAACAACCCTAAACTTTCTGTACGAAATTTTTTCAAAAATACAGAAAGGGGTACTTTTGCCTGAGCACAAGTTATAAATTTGTTTTGCTTTTTAATAGCAAGAAGGAGCTTGTAGCTCATTGGTAAGATCTTGCACCGCTGAACCAAAACACCAGAGTTCAAATCCCATTAAGCACATTAATTTTTTATTAGTTTTCTTTTAAATTTTTAGAATCCCAAGAGTCTACACGTACATAACTCATAAAAACCAAAGGTCACACTAAAAACAAATTGGCCCAGGGGGTAGACGAATCGGCAAGGGACACGTGGCCCCTAGGCCCGGCCTGACTCGGCCGGATCGGGCCGACGGCTCGGCTGGCTCGGCCGGCGCCGCCGGACGAACTCGGCCAAAACCCAAGTTGGTCTTCATGAGTTCTGTGCCTTTTGGTCTTCTGGTAACACCTGTATAGTTTATTTCACTTTCACAGTAACAGAGAAATTAAAAAATCCAATAAACCATTTTTTAATACAATTTTTAATATAATTTTCATACAACCTTTCATCTACCCTAAACCCTAAATTACCCTATAAATACCACTCCAAATCACACCCCCTCACTCACAAACTCTGTCCAAACTCTTAAGAAAAATCTTTAAACTTTTGTGTACAAGTGGAGTTAGCAAAGGGCGAAGTTCCAACAAACTTCCGACGACGACCCAAGAACCTCCCAGCGACGAAACGATGCACCGACACCTCCTACCACACCCTCTTCCTCTTCTCTAATCCAAAATCCAGTAAGTACCTCCTCTCTCTTCACTTTGCTATTCTAAAACTCGTATTTCTAAAATCCGACGGAAGCGTAGTTAATCCGACTTCCGATTCGGTTTTTCTTAAAAACTCCATCTTTTCTTAAATTTAAATATACCAAACCCTCACATATTGACTATTAAACGTTAACAAAATATCATGAACAAGTTTCATAGCAAAATATTTCATATTGTAATTTTTATCGTACTTTTTCAGTAAAATACCATGTAGTTTAGTTTCGACATTAAATATCATAATTTCTTGCTATACCTTTAAATAGATCATGAGATAATGACCTACCTCCTCACAACACTCATATGCAACATAGCACGATACCTTTCGGGAACATAGAATACTAGAAAATGCAATTTTACACATAAATACCTTTTACTATAAAAACCGTTTTCTACAAGATTATGTATTTTTACAAATCTTTGCAAAGCGCCACTACAACCCATTTTGGGGAACGTGTTTGGGATGGTGCGGATTATCGCACATCTTCGGGCTTAGTAGTGCGAGATGCAGACCTCCGCAAGGAGCATACAGTCTCGAAAGATTTAAAAATACAAATATCTTAAGAAAATAAGATTTCTAGAAAAATAATAAATTAAAATTATTTTATATATATATATATGTATGTATGTATCATCAAAATATCTATTTTTTATATAATATAAATATTCCAACTTTTCTAAATCAAAAGAATCACTTTACATGAAAATACCATACAATTCTATACAAGTTCAATACTTACAATTAAATACCATATATTATGAAAAATAGGTTTTATTCACTAGAAATGTAACATTGATAAAATATACATCCATGAAAACTCTAAAGACGATAATTAAATACTTGAGGTGTATTTTGAAAATTATACAAAATTATTTTTACATAAAGCCCCATCAAGTTTTATAAATTACAATAAGGACCCTAGTAAATATATGTTTAAACGGGACCAGTCTTTTAAATCTCAGGGAGCCGAAGATATGGGTGCTTGCCTATTTAAGGTAGACAACTTAACAAACGGTGTTATCAACACGGTAATCATCTTTGAAAAAGACACAAATCCTGCCGTCCATGTGCAGCGGTTACCGATAACACCAAAACCTAATTCAGGACTTTAATTTATTTTCTAATTGTTTAACTCAGACTGAGTCTTATTATAAATAATCTGACTTTAATATGATTCAAGTACAAACTACAATTCAATATGAATCTATGAATCCATATATTCAATCTATTCAATCTGTTTTGACTAAACCGAACCATGGATATACTTCCATTTACATGATTCTCTAGTTACATCCATTTACTGATATTATGGTTTCGGCAAGTCATCCATCTGTACAATCTATAATATAAGACAATACAATTTATAATACAAACAATATAATCAAGATATCGCGGGATTTAAGGGGTAGATTGGTACGGAAGGTGTTAGAAGTGGCACGAGACTGCAAGATTTAAGACACCTAACCTGTATTCCATTGCTGTTGTACCGTGGCATAAACGGTTCCTTGTACATTCCGTTCACCTTAGTCTCTGGTCTACTGAGACTCCTCTCGTATACACTGGCATCTTTCTGTACCAAGCTACAAACAACAACGTTAACAATAATATAATACCACCTTAAAAACTACACTCTCTCTCTGTCTATTCTATTTCTCCCTTATCTTTGGGACTTACCGAGCAATTGTTCGCTGACGACAGTCCTTCTCTTTCTTCTTGGAATGTTGTCAGGTGGATCGGACATTCAGGATATCAAGCCCACCAGCGAGAACTTGGATCAGCTAGCCTACGACTCAGAGCTTTAGATTCATTGTACACATTTCATTTCAGTACTTTACATTTCTGTTATGCCACTGTTTAGGCATTGCTTTCATTCAGATGTATTTACTTTTCCATGTACTGTAAAAGAATGTTAATAAATAAAGTTGATGTTCATTACAATTGTTTTTTGTGTATATTCCTTTTATATTGTTTAGTTACGCTTAGCGTATTTACTTCTGAGTAAATACGTAATGGTCTCGTCGTGTCCTCTGCCTGTATACTGGGAAGCGGGGCATGACAAATCTCCTCGTTTTATCCCGGGGGAACGAGTAAAGACGTCTTAAATTCTCTTCAAGGGCCCGCGGTCTTTTGTTTTGGCGAGCCACCGGCTTCGGGTCACTCGATTGTTGTTGAGCGTTGGCGATGAAGGTCGCTTTCCCTTTCCCCTTTTCATTCTGGAGATCCGTTTTTGAAGAGGACGGTATATGGCCCATCTGATCCATTTGGGTCAGCTTGTCAATCAAGGCTTGAAAGGTGGTCGGCTTGAAGAACATCATAAATTGGGATATAGTTGCAAGAGGGTCGAGGGTCCCCACAAACATGCCCACAGCAGGAGCTTCTTCTATGCGTTGTTCACACTTCGACCATAGGTTCCGCCACCGAATTGCGTACTGAACCTAGGTTTCTCCCGGTTTCACTCTGGCGTTGATTAATGTCGTGATTGGGGTGCGCTCGCTTGCACTTGCGAACCGTTGTGTGAACAGTAGTTCCATCTCCGTAAATATCTTAATGGAGTCATTCGGAAGCTCCGAACACTATTCAAATGCTGTCTCCGCTAAGCTGCTGACAAATTGGCGAAGCAATAGTTTGTCATCACCCCCGGTGTTACCGTACAAAACTTTGAATTGAGCAACGTGCTGGTGTGGATTGCCCGTCCCTTTATACACGTGGAACTTAGGGATCGTATATCCCGGGGGGTACTTAATTTGGTCATTCCAGCCTGGATAAGGTCGCCCAGTTCTAACGACCTGGCATGCCGCTTAGTTCGCTTGATGAGCTCGTATTTGTTGAGCTATGTAGTCATCAAGGGTAGCTTTGGAGATCGTCTCCTCCCTGGCTGCTGATAAAGCCGGAGGAGGGTTTGATGTCTCCCCTCTGTCGTCTTCAATGATTATTGGAGAGTTTTCGGCCGGAGGATCCGGTTGGATTGTCATCCCCACTATGTCTTAGAAGAAAAGCACCATTTATTTTATATTAGCCTTTTGTTCTGTGGCCTCTTTTTCTTTCTTTTCAAGAATACTCCGTAGGAATTCAGTATCGGTCTTCTGCTCCTGGCATTGTTCCGGCGATGCTTCCGGGCCTTCTTTCTGCCCAGTAAGTGCGGCCATCCTTGTCAACATCTCCTGGAGCTTTTGTTGTTGCTCCTGAGCTTTCGTCACAGACCGTGTGAGTAGTCGATGACTCACGGAAGCACGACTATCCTCTTTTCCGGATTCCATGTAGATGGTATGCACAACCATGCCCCCAGACTTGGGGCGTTTGGGTCCACTGCCTTTGAAATTTGCCGCGGACAGGGGGATCTTCTCCGACCTTCTCCTCTTATGGTAGGTCGAAGTTGAGGGGGCCGTTGCGGCAGGCACCCACACAGATGATACCTTTCGCGGTATAGCGGAGGGATGGTCCTCCTCTTGCCGAGCCTTCGTCTTTTTCAGCCGGCGAGTCTTTGTCAATTACAGAGTCTTGGACTTTCCGCCAAACTCTGTGGATCTTGAAGGACAACCGCTGAGGAGGCTGTTCCGGCTTCACTTATGTTGTGTTTTCGACAGGCGGAGGAGACTTCTTTAGTATGGCGGTTGGAGAGTTCTTGCGCACCCTTTTGAGCAGCTCAAAACTGTTCCCAGTTGAAACAGCAGCATCAATTTCCACCATTGGAGATGGTGGGGTAAGTCCAGAGGGGGAACTGCCTCCAGCCTTCCTTACTCGGTGCCAGTGGCGACGTCGAGCATGTCGTGCAGATGGGAATGGTTCAGTTACGGGAGTGGCTTCGTCATGCCCCCTACTCTGATGGGGTGTTATTGGTGTCAACCTGCCGAAGACCGACGTCCGCTGAGAGGGGACGGTCAATCTTGCAAAGGCCTACATTTTGGCAGGGAAGCCCCTTTGACGACTTCGTCTACCGGAACTGGAATAGCTATCCGCTTTGGGATAACCCCTTCAGGTATCGCGGGCCTCTTCGCATGCCCACTTGATCTTTGGCTCAGCCTGTAGAAGACTGAAGCAGCGGATATGGACGACCCGTTGAGAGGGGTCGTGGTAGTTGCAAGCCGATCGAAGACTGACTTCTTTGGAGCCTCCTATGATAATATTGAAGCATTGAAGCTCATTGGCGGGGGCATGGTCCTGAAGAACAGTCCAGTGGTGGCCTGGGTCACCTGTCCCACTGGCATTGCGAAGATGGAGGCCGCTTGGGGCCCATAAATTACTCCTCCAGCAGGGACGGAGTGGGAGTTGTTGCTGCAATTGGTGCAGTTGGAAGCCATCGATGTCATCTTCTTTTCTGCACGGAGCAAGACACCAAATCTTAGTATCTCGAATCCAGGGGCAACCATATTAAACCGCGATTCGTTCGCAAATACGATACACGAAGTGTGGAGTGGAAAGAGGAAAAGGTCCCACCGGGCGTGCCAGAATCTGTTTACCACCGAAAACAGGGAAGAACCATGTAGGTCGTCTTGCCTGAATTTGGGGGAAAATACTATTTAGTTTTATCTGTCTACCTCTCCGAAAATGCCAAGTTGTTTTATGGCACTGTATATCGAAGATTTGGACAGATGCGGCCGTTGTAGCAGGCTCCGTCAGATTCCCCCTCGTTGTGAGGGTTTTTTGATTGTGAGGACGCTCTTCCCTGCAGGCGCAAGCTTCTGCAGTTAATTACGTTACCGCGTAGCGATAATAACTTTCTCCTGCTCCAGAAGGTCATTTTGTGTCGTGTGTGTTTGTTTTATTTTTTGGTTGCCCGTGGATTGTATACGAAGACTAATTTGTGTTGTCGCCCGTAGGGCGTGGATTAGTCCAAATCCGTATTTTCTTCGATTTGGGGTTTGGTTTGATTTAAGGATCGTTAACCTTGTTTGAGATTAAGATCGACTTAAATATTCGTTAAGGGTATGTTAATCCGGTATTAGACTAAGATCTACTTAACGGGGGTTCAGGATCATTTTTGATCCAACGAAAGAGCATTCGGGCACTATCGTTTTAGTTTCAGGATGTTGCGGTCCATAGCTAGTTTAAGGACATTACGGTCCACAGCTAGTTTAAGGACATTACAGTCCATTAGAGTATGCTCATGGGTTTGGGAGTGCATCCAAGAGCTGTTGGTTGTCGGGATCCTTCACCTCTCTGACATCGTTGAAGAATTACAACGACATGTATCAGAGGTGTGGAGAGATGTACCCTTGAACTGGACTCCAGATTGAAGGGCGAGATCATGGTGGAATGAACACCATTTTAGATACCATCTGTTAGGACATCATTTAGAACTAAGACCGGTTTGGGGAGACCTGAGCATAGGCAGACTTAGTTGAACAAGGGTTTTGGCCTCGGGAGACTTAGCTATGTTTAGGCTAAGGTCGACTTCTCATAGTGTTAAACACTAACATTTTCTTGGCACTGACGTACTCCCACGTGATACTCTAAAGCAGTGTTAAACACTGAAACTCTGGAGCGATCACGTGTGACATATGAGACGCTTGAGAATTGGCGATGTATACTTGGGTCTAAATCCTCATCTGTATGTAAGTGTTAAACACTTAAATCTTGTGGTCATCACGTGTGAGCACGTGAAGTGCTCCAGAGTTGGGCACTGCCTCCTTTGGATTTATCTTCCTATTATGTTCTAGGTGCTAAGCATTATTGGGGGTCACGTGGGATCACGTGAGGCGCCCCAAAATGAGAACTTTCTTATTTTATCCCCCTCCTTTTTTACAAGTACTGAGCACTATTAGGGGTCACGTGAAATCACGTGACTCGAACTCAGTCATTTCTTTTTGGTCCTTAAAGGTGCTCACGTGGGAACATGTGATTTGTCGTTATAGCGTTGAACGCTAATATGCATGGGGCTCTTGATCTTAGTCTTGAGAATTTCAAGTCCTTTGTTTTATAAGAATTAAATTCTTATGCAGAGTTAAACCCTAGTTTTATCAGAGGAATTAAATTCCTATGTCTTTGGAAGAATTAAATTCTTCAAACCCAGTTCTTTCCTCTGAGTTTTGGGACTGTATAACAGAATCTACCCGATGAGAATTAAATTCTCAAGTTGTAGGAAGATCTGCTTCTGCAGACCTTAACCAGAGGAAGAACTAAGTTCTTTTTTGGAAGAGTTAAACTCTTGTAAAAAGATATAAAATGATCTTTAGGTTTTTTCCCTCACCTAGGGTTTCTTTTTCTTCAAAGAGAACTCCTCTTCTTCTTCTTTTTCTCAAATCTTATGGGGGGGTCTCCTCTCTTTCTCTCTTCAGTCTCGAGTCCTTTATATAGTAGATGCAAGTTTGTTGATTTAGTTAAGGGAATCTCTCATTGAGAGATTTTTTGATTGATTCGGGGATTTTATCCACCGTTGGATCTTTGATCCAGGGACTTCTGTTTTCCAGAAGACATTTTTCTTGTTTTTAACAAGATTGGGAAAATATTTTCCCATACAGAGTTTATTCTGTAGCTTGGTGATTTTTAATCACCATTGGATCTTTAATCCAACGGTGATCTATTTTACAGAGCACAATCTTTCTTGTTTAGAAAGATCGGGGAAATATTTTCCCATACAGAGCTTATTTTGTAGCTTTGGTGATTTTTAATCACCATTGGATCTTTAATCCAGCGAAACCCTTTTGTAAGATCCTTACGACTTACATGGGAACATACACTTAGGAATTCTCACGACTCCTAAGGAGGAAACACACCTACGATATCCTCACGACTTATAGGGAGAAATACTTTTGTGGGACCCTTACGGCTCATGAAGTCAAAAGCCTTAGTCGACGGGATCCTAACCCTGTTTACTAAGCCACCTTTGTTCGACATCGACAGAGGCAAATGATGATTCGCTCCTGGCAATATCCCAGTTGTAGCGATACTGATGCTTAAACCGGTATCAAATTCTAAGCCCTTTCATGGCAAATGATGATTCGCTCCTGGCAATATTCCAGTTGTAACAATGTTGATGCTGAGATTGGCACCAGATTCCAAGTTCCACACTCGCGATAAAAAATCAGTGAGCTAAAAATGCATATGAAATAGCCGAAATGATAGGGCAACTCGCAATAAAAAGCAGCGAGTGAAAATAAAATAAATAGCCGAAATGATTGGGCATCGCGAAAAATAGCCGAAATGATTGGGCAATCGCGACCTTCGCGATATAAAAGCTAAAATGATAGAGCATCGCAGAAATAAAATAATAACATAAAAAAATGAATGAAACAGGCGATAGCACAGCAATCCCTGTATATAATTCAGGGGCGCAAACAAAGAAGGAAACATATCTTCCCTCCCCATTCTCCATCAGAAAACGGAGCCAAGTCTTGACGGCAACTTATATAAAGCCCGAAAGACAATCGGAGATCATCTCACCCCAGCGCGGAGTGGTCACCACCTCAACGTCCGTCTCAATACAACAGACAAGATGTCACCTCAGCGTTCTTCTTCCAACAGGATTCAGACGCGATAATCAAACAAACAGAGCCACGGCAAAATCCCTAGTTCCAAACCTCGATGGTTCACCAGCAACCTAGAGACAACCGCGACGTCCGTCTCGATATAACAGACAAGATGTCACCTCAGCGTTCTTCCTCCAACAGGATTCAGACGCGACAATCAAACAAACGGAGCCATGGCAAAATCCCTAGTTCCAAACCTCGATGGTTCACCAGCAACCTAGAGACAACCGCGACGTCCGTCTCGATATAGCAGACGAGATGTCACCCCAGCGTTCTTCCTCCAGCAGGGTTCAGACGCGACAATCAAACAAATGGAGCCACGGCAAAATCCCTAGTTCCAAACCTCGATGGTTCACCAGCAACCTAGAGACAACCGCGACGTCCGTCTCGATATAGCAGACGAGATGTCACCCTAGCGTTCTTCCTCCAGCAGGGTTCAGACGCGACAATCAAACTAACGGAGCCACGGCAAAATCCCTAGTTCTAAACCTCGACGGTTCATCAGCAACCCAGAGACAACTGCGACATTCGTCTCGATACAGCAGACGCGATGCCAGCAAACGAAGCAAAGGCCAAATTCCTAACTTCAGGGTCTTGACGGCAACTCACATAAAACCTGAAAGACTATCGGAGATCATCCCACACTAGCGCGGAGTGGTTATGACTCATCGGGGCTCTCCAAAATGAGCCTAACCTCAAGTAAAAAGCGGCATGGCAAATTCCTAACGCTTGCTCTTCCGACGGTCAAACTGCCTAGGAAGATTGCTTGAAGACGTCTTGTCCAGCCCCCGAAAGGATCAGAGACACGACAGTCGCAGGACTACTCGAACAACACGATTTCCTATAGAGGAATATATCAGCTGATGCGACGGTACGACAGCCAAAACCCTAAGTACCACAGACCCTAACGGACTTCTGTCGTAAAGAGCAGACGTTAACTGTGACGTTAGGATATTCTTGTGAGAAATGCTCGATTCGTCTCGACTTGTGAAGAAATTGATGTCTTTGCGAGAACTTCTCGATGCGGCTCGACTCGTAAGATAAAGCCTTAGGCAACAGGGATTAAAAAACTTGTTTCCTAAGCACTGGGATCCTACAAGTCGTCTAAAATGGTCTCTTGCATACTATTCACGGGTCTCACTCTCCAAAGTCGAATCTCGACAAGGAGGGAAACAACCGCTTACGGGTCCTCTCGACTCGTAAGAGGGAAAATTCTCTTATAAGATCCTTACGACTTATAAGAGAAAACGCACTTAGGAATCCTCACGATTCCTAAGGAGAAAATCCACCTACGAAATCCTCTCGATCCGTAGGGAGAAAAATCTCTATGAGACCCTCACGGCTCATAGAGTTGAAAAGTCTTGGGTGGCAGATCTGAACCTGCGGCCTAAACCATCGCTATCTCTTGAAGAAACCAAGATACTTACACTATTATCTGTCAACCATGTTTATTAAGATAACATGCTGATAATAAGAGAAAGGGAGAAAGCAAAAGAGCATACAAGACATTGCAAAGAAAAAATGTGTATCTTTCAATCAAGTACAAGGTGAATCGTACAAAAGAATAAAGAATGGATACATCTTATTCGGAAAAAAAAAATTTACAAGTATATAGATACAAAGGCAGCTACTAGGAAGGAAGCGTCTTAAATAGCCCTATCAGTTGTTCGCGCACTTCCTTCCATGCCTTTTCCTGATCGGCCACCACCGCCAGTTCCGCCTCCACTTGAGCCCGTTGCTGCAAGAAGGATGCAAGCTGCTCCCCAACGGCCTGCTGAGCTGCTTCACGGCCTTGGGCATTATGCTCTGCAGCCTCGAGTTTCTGCTTCAGGTTGAGCCCATTTGAGATGCGTTCCAGGAGGCCCTTGAAGATAGCCTTCACTTGGGCAGCGTTGGCCTCAACCTCAGCATGCAGACGAGCCGTCTCGCTCGAGGACTTTTGGCATTCCCTCAGCCGTAAAGCCGCTTCTTGTTCCAGGTGACGGAAGTAAGAAGCGCTTTGCTCGATCCATGCTGCTCTTTGATTGCTTACGGCTAAGGTCTCAAGAGTAGGGCGCATAAACTCCGACTGATGCAGGCGGACCTCGATTTCCCTACAGTGGTTGACCCAAAGCTCGACGACGCCTCCATCATGAAAAGTCACAAGCGCCGCCAACATCGGGCTAACCTCCGCAGCGAAATCCGCAGCAGATGGGAGAGCGTCTACGTCAAGCTCCTCGACGTATCCGCTCAGCATGCCCAAGCTCATTACAGCACCCTTTGAAGACGGACTTTTCAAGAAGGGGCCTGCCAGCATTATGACGCGAGACTCAAAGGGCGATGGGATCAGAACGACAGCTAAAAAAAATACGATTAGATGGAAGTTCAAGAAATACAAAAAAAGGGTCATTGATGAGATAGTTTACTATACCAGCTGCAACGGGCGGCAAGGCCGGAAGGGCCGGTGGCGCGACCGATCTCTCATCCCCTCCTTCGATTTGTAGCACTGCAACCACGACAAGGGAAAGTTAGAAATAATTCCATCACTAAAAAAGGAAAGACATCAGTTGGAAACTATACTCACTAGCGCCACTGGAAGAAGAAGCGAGTTCAGATGGGAAGGAGAAGTGCGCGTGCAATACCTGATAGAGATGATCAAAAAGCACTCCTGAAAAGACGCAATAGTACGACATTAGTATATAAATTATGCGGCTGAAAGATAAAACTAATGGGTTGCAAATCCATACCTTCCAACATCTTTGATGGTACAAGGGAAGGCTGAGAGGTGACCACCGCCAAGGCAGTAGTTGACGGCGCTCCCTCGAGCAATGGAGCATCGGTACTGGCTGCACCTACGTTAAAAACAAAGATAAACTTGTCAGAAAGGATTGCAAGATATAAAAAAAAAGGGACAATAACTCGAAATTTACCCGATGAGCCGCCAGCCGAAACGGAGGCGTCTCCCTCCTCCATTGATACGAGTCAACCTCCTATGGCCTCATCACCGGACTCTACGGGGGCCGTCGTCGTGCCCGCGAGGCCAGGAGACGGCGGAGGACCGTAAGCGGGGAGAGCAATGATTGGAGCATTGCCAGACTCTTGAGAAAGAGCGGCCGGCTCGTCCTCATGAATCATGCCCGCCTCACCCGCTACTCCCTCAGGCTCGGCGGTCGCCATTGTCTCATCCGCCGTCACCATGGGGTCGCCGGCTTCAGGCGCCTTGTCCGCCACTGCCCCAGGCTCAGTTATAGCGGTCGTCTCATTTGCCGCCACCTCAGGCTCGGCATCGACGACCATCTCTGGTGCAGCTCCCTCAGCTCCCAGCTCAGTTTCAGCGACCCCGACGACATTGCCCACCGTCGGCTCGGGTTCAGCCGACACCTCTTCCTCTGTCCCCTGAGGTTCGACGGTTTCCGCCTCCCCTTCGGTTGGACGTAGCCCTGCAGGACAAGACATATAAGAACCGACAAGTTTACAATTCTTACAAACAAATCTTGAAAGATACATTACCTGAAGTGGATTTACCATTAGCCCCGCGAGCTGCACGCGCCACCTGTCTGTGAGCTATAGACAAGGAGACCGGGGGCTCTTCTGAGGGAGTATCAGCATGAGGGACGGTGCTTGGGCTAGTTCCCACGGCCAAAGCAGCCCTGCGTGCCTTCGCCTC
The DNA here is from genome assembly GCA_030015575.1 of Agapanthus africanus. Taxonomy (NCBI): domain Eukaryota; kingdom Viridiplantae; phylum Streptophyta; class Magnoliopsida; order Asparagales; family Amaryllidaceae; genus Agapanthus; species Agapanthus africanus. The sequence continues at coordinate 10,810,831 of CM057344.1, read as the reverse complement.
GCACCTTAGCCGCTTTCTCTCCTCCTGAGCCGTTGAGACAGACCTCTTCAAAGCCTCCTTCATTGAGACGTCCTCGTCTGTGAACAGGGATGCCTCCAAATCCTTCAAGGCATCCCTCGTCGACTTGTCGAGTTGAGGCTCTCGCGGCAGCCCTGAAGAGATTGGGACTTCAACAGCGGGCCCGGGGAGAGTTCCCGCATCGGCTTGCATGGCCCCTGCAAAGAGACAAAGAAAAGATTAGATTGGCCACAAAAAGGAGAATAAAAAAAACTCGGTGAGTCGAGACATACCAACGCCTGACAGAGCGCGCTTCTTTTCCTCCTCCTGGAAGGTTTTTAGAGAGGTAGCGATGGCTTCTTCAGTAGTGACACCTGTTAAAAAGGGGAAAAGCATTAGTCAAAGATAATGATAAAAATGCGATGAAATAACAAAGAGTGCAGCTAATGATTACCTGCTCGAGCGAGTTTATCCAACCACGCTTTGAGTCTGGCTGATCGCTCAGAAGCCGCAATGGCGGCCGCCAGATCGGTGTCTGCTGGATCTACCAAGAAGCCCTTATTGCTGCCGTACTCGCTTATACCTTCGGTGAGAGGGGACTGAGGCTCTAAACCGAGGATAGCATCGAGAGAGAGGAGCGACTTCTTCTTCCTCTTCTGCCCACTCGAGATCGACTTGCGCTTTGCAAGCACTTTAGGGCGGCGGGTCCCAATATCCGCGCCCGCGCCGGACTCCGGCGAAACCACATCTACCGTCTCCACTGGAGCACGGGGCGCTGGTGGCGCATCCACAGTGTCACGGAGTGGCAATCCGCGCGGAGGGCTCAACACGCGCGGTGGCACGGTTCCGGCATCTTTCAGCGGAGGAAAGACCGGAGTCCTTGGCTTCAAAGGAGCCTTGCGATCGCCGCCGGGAGGCGCACCCTTACGGTCAACCAGCATGCGCTTCTCCATAAGGATAACTGGACCCATTGCATGCGCGTACCAAGCCACGTACGCGTTGAGCACCTTGGGGACACAGCTCGGCTCGCTGATGAAGAAATAGGAACCCGTGTTAAGTCGCATGAAATGGTGCATCGCACTCCTTATCCCCTCTCGGCTGGCCACGGGCTCTTCCAAGAACGCTTCCATCGGGATCCCCTGGTGATAGCTCGATTGCTGAGCGAACCGGTGAGGGTTATACCTCATAAAGAGCGCCGTCTCATTCTGCCTAAACACCAGGTAGCCCGGCCGAATAGAGTAGAGGTGGTGGATCTCCCGAGCTTTCAATATGGAGGCCCCGTCCTTAAAGTCATCGCGCAGCAGCACTACCGACTTGGTGGTCTCTGAGCCTATAGTTATGACCTTATCCAAAAAAGAAACCTTCGCTCCGACCAGGTGTAGACGAAGGAGCAGCCCCCTAGCCTCCCGCGGAGGTGCAACCACGATTGAAGCGCCGACCAACCGCATGACTCTTGGGAGTCTGCACTTCTCAAAAAACGGAGGGATCTTATGGGCGCCGAACATCCCGTGCACATGCATTTCCATCCAAAAGGTGAAGTAGTGCATCGGGAAGTTAGCAGGCTGCACCCCAGGCTCATTAGCGTCCACTGCTACGCTGAGTCCATTATACAGGTGAGCCAGCCCGGCGAATCCTACTGTTAACTGCAGACCAGTCACCATCCGATGCGCTGGGTAGAAAACAGATGGCCGCATGTGGCGTGGGTGCATAGGGAGCGCAAAGCTGCACAGCCACAACCCCAGGAACCTTACAAAAAAGGTCTCCTCATCCATGCCCGGGACGGCGATTTCTGACAAGGGCATGACGGCGGCGCCGGGGAGATAAAAGTCTTTGTGATCATCCTCCGATGTGGGTCGGCGGTCCAAGCCGAAGCCAAAAGGGTCATCAAGCTGGGCAAACTTCTCGCTCCGCTCCGATAGGAACTCTGGTCGAATAAAACGGGCGATAAAATCTGCGAAACTGACTCCCCGGACGCCCGATTCCAGATAGAGCCCTTCATAGATCTCCAGCACCTTCACCAAGCCCGGAAACTGGTGCTGAATAGTATTCTCCGGCGTCAGATCAAACACCAGCGGCTTGGTAGCAAAGACGTATTCGTCAGGAGGAAGCAGCTCCTCGTAATGCTCCCCCCTCATCGGCAAACCCGAGATTTCAGCAAACTCCTCCAAGGAGATAGAGACTTCCCTGTCCGTCATCAGGAAGGTGTGGGTAGGAATATTCCATTGTTCGATAAAATCCTTAACCCACCACGTTGGAGGAGAGGGATACTCAAAGAGCGAGACGTAGATGGCCGAATACAAACCAATCTTCATCAGATGAGTCCTCTTCGCTGATAAGATGTACCGGGCCCACTGTAAATATCCGGCGGGCGGTCGCGGGATCAATCCAATGTTGTAGGCCTGTCCCCAAGGGCGTGCTTCACCCTGACAGATTCGCCTCCCCAAAATATCTATTGCCGGCGGCGGCTGCACGGGAATAGCCCCAATTGCAGGCTGGAGGAGGTCATCAGAATTCCAATTTTTGACCTCCACGGCATACTTCACCGGGGTTCATCCGCATAGGGGATCGAAAATATTGGCTCGGACGGCGTAGCAAAACCGAAGCTTCGGCGACCCTGGATGATATCGTTATACCACCTACCCCACAAGTGAAGGTTCTTATGCTCGGGATCATGATCCTTGATGAGGGTGAGCACCTCTCGGTCCACTGGTGCCTGGGGAAAACCTTCCTCCGAGCGAGCGAATGGGAATGATAGGTCAGCAGGCATGTTTCCTGTGGAGAGATAAAAATTAGTCGTCAGTGTTGTAATTCCAACGCTTGGCATTTTAAAAATTTACACCACACTGCAATGCAGTGGGTAGGAGACCAAATGGGGACCCACAAAATCTGGACGATAGTGCATCAGTTAATAGGACAACCCCATCATTGGATGAGACTGTCAATTAATCCCCAAGAGAATATTCTCATTAATAAAATCCCTAGAGACAAGGAGAAAATCTCCTCTTTCAGAGCAAAACTCTGTCACAGAGTGACACTTGTCAAACTCTGGTCTCAAGGGAATTAAATTCCTTAAAAGAGCCCAGCTCTGTGATAATGATGAGAAAATCTATTAAAAGAAACTTTTTCTTTAAACTCCTAAAGATTAAAAAAATTTGGGATTTTAAAGATCCATGAAAACTCTTAAGAGTTCTTCATTTTCAGATCAAAAAGATCTACATTTGATCCAAGAGCAAAACTCTGTTCATTGGTTAAAACCCATGAGATAAGATCTCTGTAGATCTGTGAACTCTTGAGAGCAAGGCTCTGTTGGTGAAACCCCAAAGGGGTTTTTCTTTAGATTAAAGATTTATAAGAGCAAGGCTATGTCAATTAAATTAAATTTAAATTTTACCTAAGATGATTCTAGGTTTTAAACTCTGGAGTTCTTGGAAAGAAACAAGAGCAAGGCTCTAAAATTCTTAAGCAAGAGCAAGGCTCTGAAAATCAAGATTCTTGAAAATGGTAAAACATTTACTAAGGACCAAGGGTCCTATTTATAGGCGCCTGCGCCCCTTCATCTCACCCGTTGATCCAACGGCCAAGATCTTGCCACCGCTGCACTCACGTGCGTACCACGTGAGCGCAACTGTGGGAGGCCATTTGTTTCCCCCAATCAGAACAAACCTCTGTTTGAATTTCAAAAATTCAAAAATTGAAGCAATGCTTCAGATCTTCTGCGCTGCACGCAGGGCGCCACGTGTCAAAATCAGGCACGCCAGCGCATGGAGCGCAGCGCCCGAGGCAGCGCGCCCAATCAGAGCAAGGCTCTATTTAAAACAAAATTAAAGGAAGCAACGCTTCAGTTGCGCAAGCACTGCGCTGCGCGACACGTGTCAGCGCAGTTGCGCTGCACGACACGTGTCAGCGCAGTTGCGCTAGGCTCTGCACTGTGCGACATATGGCAGCGCAGTTGCGCTGCGCTCTGCGCTGCGTGACACGTGTCAAGCGCTGGGTTGTTTGCGCCAAACAGAATTAAAATTCTAGTAAGATCCTTCTGTTCTTGTTAAAACAAGAAGATTGTCTTCTGTAAAACAGAAGCCCTTGGATCAAAGATCCAACGGTGGGGAAAATTCCCCAAATCACTCAGAGAATGATCTCTTTAACAAATTTAACAAATTAATGGGCACTATATAAAGGCCCCTAGACCCCAATTCAAAAGGGAAGAACAGAGAGAAAGAAGATCAAGATAAAAAAAAACACAGAGAATAGAGAGAGCTCTGAAAAATTGTGAGAAAAACTCAAGAAGAGAAAAAAGGTAAAAACCTTTATAAAAAAAAAGAACTTCTTCTGAATAGATCATTGATCTAAAAATAAGATCAATGATCTTCAATAAAAATTAAATAATAAACAGTGCCTTGCACTTTTTTATGAACCATTGGTTCTGGAATCTTAAAGATTCTTAAGTTATTGAAACAGTGCCTTGCACTTGCAAAAACTGCACTGTTGCGCTCCTGGGTTGGCGTAAACCACCAGAGAGCGCCACATGTCAGCACCATAACCACTTGCGTTGTGCGCTTTTAAAAAATAGAGCATTGCTCTTTAAAGTTGGCGCAACCCACCAGAGCGCGCCACGTGTCAGCAGCGCAACAGCGCAGCGCACTGGCGCAGCGCACTGCACTGTTGCGCTTGCGTTCACCAGAGTATGACACGTATCACCACGACAAGCGCTTGCGCTCAGTAATTGGCGCAAAGCGCCTGATAAACCACTGTCAAGTAATTAATGCACTGCATTATTTACAGAAGGGCCAAGCCCAAGTAAAAAGGGCCTAACAGGCCAAATTAAATGCAATGCATTATTTTAAAGAAGGGCAGAGCCCAAATAGATGCTCTGCGTCATTTATAAAGGGACAAAGCCCAAATCAGAAAGGCCTAGCAGGCTAGAATGAAATGCAGTGCAGGCCTAATAGGCCAAAGATAAAAAAAAAACGTTGAATATTCTCAACTGGACTTAGCCCAATCATGGCCGTAAGTCCTCAAATTAAATTGACTGAGCAAGACTGCTCTCCTAAATCAATTTACATCCGGTTCAAGGGTACATCTCTGAACTCCTCTGACCCCTATCGTTGTAATCCTTCAACGACGTCAGAGAGGTGACGAGTCCCGACAACCACGCATCGATATGGACTGCGGGGTCCTTAAACTCGTGGACCGAAACGTCCTTAAACTAATATTCGTCCCAAAATGGGAACATTGGACCGAAATACCCTTAAACTAATGTTCGTCCCCAAATGGGAATGATGGACCACCATGTCCCTAAACTGGAAATCGACCGCAACGTCATTAAACTAAACTGGAACAATAGAGCCAATTGCTCTCTTATCGGATCCAAATGATCCCGTTAAGTCGATTTTAGTCTGGAGATTAGACTAACGTATCCTTAACAAAAGTTTAAGTTGATCTTAACCTTAAATAGGGCTAACGTATCCTTAAACAAAAACCCCAAACCCAAATCTAAGTAAATACGGATTTGGACTAATCCACGTCCTATGGGCGACGACATAAATTAGTCTCCGTATACAATCTACGGGCAACCACAAACAAAACAAACACCCACGACACGAAGTGAAATTCTGGAGAAGGAGAAAGTTGTTACCGCGATGCGGTAGCGTAATTAACTGCAGGGGCTTGCGCCTGCAGGGAAGAGCGTCCCCACAATAAAAAAAAAACCCTCAAGCGAGGGGGAATCTGACGAAGTCTGCTACATCGGCCGCATCCGTCTAAACCTCCGATACACGGTGCCATTAATCAACTTGGCATCTTCGGAGAGGTGGACGGATAAAACCAAATAGCATCTGCCCCGAATCTCAGGCAAGACGTCTTCACATCGTGGCCGTCTTTCGGAGGGGAACAACCTCTTTTTATTCATCTATTTCAGAATTTTAATTCGCTGTAAATGTTTGAAGAGAGAATCAAATAAAGTTAGTTTTTATTTCTATGCCCTAGTTAATTTCTTTTCTGCCGTAGTTTAGTAATTTTATTATCTGCCCTAGTTAATTAGTTAGAAATTTTATTCATTTGCCGTAGCTTAGATAATTAGGTTATTGAATTAAAAACTCATAAAAAATGTCTTTTGTTATCAATTCCCTAATGAGTAAGTAGTTCCTCACTTGTTAGGGTTAGGAATAGGAGAGATTTGAGAGATGAAAATCTCTCACCCCTTTCTTGTCCATCGCATATTTTTTATAGGACTCCATGCATACACACACACACACACACCGCTCACTACGGCACCCTATCCCACTAGGTAGCGGTGATACCGTAGTTTAAAAGACCGGTTGTGTATGTTTTCCATGGAGGTTAGGGTAAGAATTAAGAAAGGACGGACAAGAACCTAGAGAAAGAAACCTAGTTTCTTCCTGATGGTACTAATCCACTTTGTTAATTATTACCTTAACACCTAAAGAGATCTTAATTAGGACATTGAAAGCGGTGAGGAATATTAAATTTCCAAACTTAATCTAAACCTAACCCTAGCAAGGTTTTAATCCTAGTCTAAATCAACCTTAGTTTTTAGTGAAAATCCAATCCACCACAATTGGAATTAAATCGTTAGAACAAATAGAAAATACACAAAATCCCTGTGGACCGACCCATACTCACCGGCTAGCTACCAAGCGACGCCGTTCTTGATTGCGGTAAAATATTCTTTGATTCATCTTTTAAAAGCGCACGTACACAAAATCTTTACTTTCAATCAAATGGCGCCGTTGCCGGGGATGGCGTAGTTATTTTCTTTTTGCAATTTCGGGTTAATATAAAATCATAAAATTCATAAAAACTGAAAACTAAAAAAATTATAAAAAATTTATCATCTTGTTATTTTTTTAAGGATGTTTCGTTTGAATTGTGCAGGATCAACGAACGAATTCAGATCTGGAAAAATCCAGTGAACAAAAAAAGAAAACAGTAGATCTGAACAGACAGAGGAGAACCACAGCAGCGCACAGAAAGATTTTGGAGGCTTGAACGGAGATACAGAGCGCGGAACCGCCGCTAAAAGGAGCTTTCTGCCGCGCAACCACGGCGCCTTGCTGACGTCAGAAAGCAAAAATTCCTCTGTAAGCTTTCTCTTCTTCTCTGTGACCCCATAAACTTCTCTGAAAAATTTTCCTGCAGGGTTCTTTGCGCAAAAACTTCTCCCCTTCTCCAATAACTTGATCTTGTGCAGGATTTTTTGCGCCGCAATAAAAAATTGTTTGCAAGTGTTTGATTGTGTTTACTGCTTTGCATATTTAAAATTGACTTTAAGGGGCTTTAACACCAATCCAGATTGGGTGGGGATTTCATTACCCTTCCTAGGACCCCAAAAATCACAAAAAGCATATTGCATTGACCATCGAGTTAATTAAAAAAGATTAGACTCGGCCTATAAGGACTGTCGCGCTCAATAGGACAAAGGAATAGTTGTAGGCATCGATCGTTTATCTAAACCAGACTTTGTGGTGCCTGAGCTAGACAAGTGGGGAAAGGTAACTTTAAAAGGCCCATCTCACGGTGATTCGTGAGTGGATCCCTCCTTTCTCTACTTGTGCTTACCTGGCCACAATTGGCGGTGAAGAGGCGATTTGAGGTCCTCACAACTTTCCCCTTGGAACAGTTAGGAGCAGTCTAGTTGACCTAGGAGACCCTAGATCTAGACTTGATTATGCATATTGTGATTGTGTCAATCTTCTTATAAAAATCTTTTTGCAAAAAGCTCCTTATAAAAAAAACACAAAACAGAAAATTTTTACAAAAACTTGCCACTTGTCGCTAAGAAATCCGTTGCACCCCACTTACACCCACTTCCTTCCATTGACGTTTTCTTACCCCCACCTTCTGTTTTCACCTTTTGACTACACTACCTCTTTAGTGTATGTCCGGTTGGAATAGGGACACTAGTGCCCGTTTAGTCCGTGTCTCGTTAGTACCGACTGACGACGCTTTCGACTCCGAAATCGAAATTCCTTCCATTTCTTTACTTTCTTCATCATATTCTTCGTGTTCTAAGGAGATGTCGGGATTCAATCCTAACAACCCCTTACCCGCGGGACTGATTACACCTCCACTAGGTGCGAATAACCCACAACACCCACCTGTTGAAGCGCCCCAACGAATCGCGCTCCAGGATCTTTTCTACCCTATCCGCACCGCTTTATCTACTTGTCTTTCACTTCCACCGGCCAATGGGGATAACTTTGAGATTAAACCCCACTTCATCAACATGTTGCCCAAATTTCACGGGTTGGAATCCGAAGATGCCTACATCTTCATTAACAAATTCCAGAATGTTTGCGCAATGATAAAGACTACACAACTTTCTGATGATGCTATAAGGCTACGTGTCATTCCATTCACCTTATATGACCTAGCCGAGAAATGGTTATATAGCACAGCATCACACTCGATTAAAAATTGGGAAGAGTTTGTTAAAGCTTTTCTAAAAAAGTTTTACCCATACCACAAGACCGCGAGAATTCGCAATGAGATTATTCAATTTTTCCAGCTTCCTTCCGAACCTTTTTGGAAGTGTTTTGAAAGATTTAAAGACCTGCTTGTTCAATGCCCTCACCATGGTATCGAGAATTGGCAACTTTGCCAAACTTTATACGAAGGATTAAACCCAGCAACTAAGCAGTTGTTGGAAACCATTTGTCAAGATCACTTTCTAACAAAATCAAGCGAGAAAGCTTGGCAGTTTCTCGACGATCTTGCTGAATAAACACTTCAGTGGGAAAGCACTAAGACCGCCTCATCTTCTTCATCAGATCAGTCTAGGGCAGGCATACATCAACTAGATATGTCAATTGCAATGAAGGCCGAAATGGCCGCACTTACGAAAAAGCTAGAAGCAATTGAGAGCAAATTCTCATCGTCTTCTCCTGCCCCTGCTTTACCCCCACGCACTGTTTGTGCTTGTTGTTCGAATCCATCCCATCTTACTGAAGAGTGTACTTACAATCCACCTGTTCAAGGACAAGATCAAGTCAATGCTGCCTTTCAGCAACGACAAAGAAATGATCCATACTTTTCAACTTATAATCCTGGTTGGAAGAGCCACCCAAATTTTTCTTGGAATCAAAATCAACAATTCCAAGGCAATAACAACTTTCAAAGGCTTCCTCCTCTACAACAACAAGCACCTCAACAAACTCAATACCAACAACCTTTCCAACCACAACCTTACCCAAACCAAATGAACAATTTTATACCCAACACCTCTTATCCTCAAAACAATTTTGTTCAACCAAATGACGATAAGGTTTCCTCGCTAGAACGAAGTCTAGATGCATTTTTAAAACAATCTACACAATCCGCAGTAAGGTTGGAGACTTCCATTCAGTTTTTGGTGCAAAACAGTGCTTCACATGATCAAAGTATCAAATCAATCGAGGCCCAAATTGCACAACTAAATGCTGTGTTGAGAGAGCGAGAAAAGGGAAAGCTTCCATCTCAACCATTGCCAAATCCCGGTCACACACACAACGCACATGTTGCTTATGAACAACAAAATCATAATGTAAATGCTGTGACCACGTTGAGATCCGGAAGAGTGTTGCACAATAACGTGAGTAATAGTGATGACACCCCTGTCTATGCTTCTTCTTCTTCATCTTCTTCATCTTCTTCATCTTCGTCAGAGCCTGTTCTTCATTCTTCACAAGGCTCTATTTCTTCTAATTCGAATGGACCCACATCTCACTTCACGAACACACCAATACTGGGATCCGTTCCAACTCCGCAATCTACTCCACAAACATTGGACTCAACAAATTTTCAAAATATTCCATTTCCAAACAGGTTGAGATCCAATAAACCAACTCCCCAAATGGAGAAGATTGTGGAGTTATTCAAGCAAGTTAGCATTAACATACCTCTCTTGGATGCAATCCAACAAGTCTCTTCTTACGCGAAAATCTTAAAGGGCTTATGCACCACGAAGAGAAAGTCTCAGATACCCAACAAAGTGCTCGTCGCTAGTGCCATGAGCAATACTATTACCCAACCTCAACATTTGCCCCAAAAACGAAAGGACCCTGGCTGTCTTACAATTTCAATAACAATTGGGGATAAGAATATCAATCGAGCACTTTTAGATCTTGGTACCAGTGTTAACCTGCTTCCCTATTCCGTTTATGAGCAATTAGATGTTGGAGAGTTGAAACTCACTCATTGTACTCTCCAAATGGCTGATCGATCCATCACCCATCCTAGGGGTGAGTTAGAGGATGTGTTGATCAAAGTAGGGGACTTCATATTCCCCGTTGATTTCATTGTTATGGACACACAGCCTGTGGCTAACCCATGGAACCAAATTCCGGTGATCCTCGGTCGACCATTTTTGGCCACTTCCAATGCTGTAATCAACTGTCGCAATGGCTCTATGACTCTATCCTTCGGGAAAATGTCAAGTGAGTTCAACATTTACAAGATAGGAAGTCTACCCTCCATGCCTAAAGCTAGTATACGGGATGTTTGCTCGATCCAAGAGATCATGCAGGAGGACTGTGAGCTCGAAAAATTTCTGTTTGATCACAACAGTTTTGACGCCACTAGTGCGTTCCTCCCTGAATTTGACACAGTCCTTGCAACCGATAACGATTATAAGTGTTTCACTTTTTCAGACGATTTTGAAGACTCACTACTCGAGTTTGAGTCTTTCGAATTTTCGGATGAGTTAGTTGAACCATCCGACTCGGTTTCTTACACTCACTTCGAACCATTGTTAGAATCCTTCGAGTTCGAGATAGTTTCACCAATTTTACCTTCAATTGTTTCGCCTCCGAAACTCGAACTCAAGCTTCTGCCGTCTTACCTTAAATACGCTTATTTAGATGAGAATGAGACCTTTCCTGTTATCATATCGGTATCTCTATCTCTCGAGCAAGAGAAAGCCTTTTTAATGGTCTTACAAAATAATCGACAAGCTTTTGGCTGGACTATGGCGGACATCGAGGAGATTAGTTCCCTCATAATTGAACATCATATACATATGATGGATGATGCCAAGTCAGTAAAGGATTCACAGAAACACCTCGGGAATTTTGTGGTTAATCAACCTCCACCTATAGAAGTTGAACCACCACCTTTTCTTCTAATAAAATACGAGAATACCAATATTCTACTTATTTCTGATCATTCACATTCTCGTTTTTATTTATCATCACCTCTTATCTCTTCACATCCGCGTTCACGTAAACACTTTCCATACCACCACTTATCTCTTACACACTTCTTCTTGGATCTTTATAACATGTTCTTCCACCAACCTATACGTTACACAGATAAATTCTTCAAATGGTTGGTGTTGACTTTTGGTCTTTGCAAAGCTTGGCATTGGCATGTAACATTATTTAACTCAAGTTTGGGGGGGAATAATTTGGCTTTCAAAAATAACATAAAAACATAAAAATAAATAAAAACTTAAAAATAGAAATAAAATTTTTTTGGGTATTTTTGTAAATTTTCAGATTTTAAAATAAAATAAAATTTTTATTTGCAAATAATTTCCTCTTTTTTGAGGGGTTTATTTGCAAATATCCAACATTTCCCCTATATATACAGACCCCGACCCCCTCTGCGCTCACAAACCCTAATTTTCATCTTTTAAAAACCCTAGAGCCGCCGCAATAAATTTCTGCAGAGTGATCTCGTCCTCCATCCGCGGAACCGCCGCACGAGCCACCTTCCCGCCGCGCTTCCTGGTCTTCACCTCCTGAATTTTTCAGAGGAGGTTCGATCTCTGTACCCATCTTTGTTTTTAATTTCTGTAGATCGTAGATCACCTGATGGCACACAGTATGCAACTTGAACGAGACTTTTCACAAATTTTTTCACACGATGTGTATGGGAGTTATTTTGCGAACGAGATAGCACGTAAGGGCTAGAACTTTTTGATATATAATCACCCTAACGCTTATGCACTTCCGGAATTAGTCACTCGTTTTTACGAGTGTATGGAAGATGGGTGTCTAACCCAATTCGGCTTTATTAAACTGCAGTGAGGTGATAGGGAAGTTATCATTGATAGGGACTTCATACATGAAGTCACCTTAATCCCTCGGATACCCGCTCACGATCAACCTTTACAGTTCGAGGATTACATGCCCTTGATGGGCAATGATTGCTCAAGAGAGCCGCGGAAGGGGATCCAAGCGAGAACCCATTTTGCCAATGTTTTAACTGTGTGCCGATGGGCACAAAACAATATTTTTGGAAGCTCTCACAACACCACATTTTTTACACCCTCACTGCATATTGTGCATACCCTCATGACAAGAAACCCTCGTTTCGACATGTGCACAGTTTTGCTAAATTCAATAGGTGCGGGCAAAAGAGCCGCAAATTACCCTTGTCCCATGCTTGTTACACAACTATGTCGATATTTCCTCCCCCTGGAGGAGTTCGAATTTTACTTGCTTGGAGGCATACATGTCAGGCCTCTTATTGAGGGCGTTTCTACGTCTTATACACGATTGACGGATGTGTGGTCTAGAACTGAACCGGCGGAGCATGTGCCCGCCCGAACACCTAGCCCCATCTCGACCGCGAGCGAAGGAGAAATGACCCCTTTAGAACATGCAAATTTGATGCGAAGAGCTGTTAGAGGCATAGAGGAGTTGAGGGGGATATCTAGGGAGCATGATAGGCGGTTGACTGAGGTAGAGCAGGGGATCCGAACCCTGCTAGGTAGGACTGAGCGTTCCCGTTCATGCTCAAGAGTATGGCGTGGGGCCGAGCAGTGAGGGCACTGCTTGTAATAAGTTTGGGGGAGTAGGTGGTTGTATATAGTTATATTTTGCATTGCATTTTTTTTAAAATTTTTGTATATATTTTTCTTTTTCTTTTGCATGTTTAAATTCTGCATTGCATCCATATAAAAAATTTAAAAAATGAAAATAAAGAAAAAATATATATATAAATATAAAAATCAAATAAAAACTGAAAAAATTTAAAAAATTATAAAAATTAAAACATTCAATTTTGGCCATAATTGACTTGAGTTTGACAAGAAAGTTAACTAGCTAGGAACAACTAGATATTAGACTTAGTAAATTAAAAACCCTAAAAATAACCTTTCTTAAAATTTAACGGTAGAAAATATATGTCTTTGTAGTTTACTTAGAAATAGGCAAATTTTGAGTTCACTTCTTGGGCTAAGTCAAAATAAAGGAAAAGTATTGATATTTTTATTAAAGTATAAGTCTGAAAAAATAATTCCTAAGTTTAAGTCTAAATTCTGAAAATATATACCCTACAAATTGCACAAACACGAACCTTGAAACTTGGAATAGTAGAGGAGACCTTGAAATGCTCTTGTCTAAAGTCCTTAGTATGAAGGAAAATAAAATAAAAATACAAGTGTGATTAAAGAGGAAAAAAATGAACACTGATTTTGTAATTACTTAAGACTGGATAAATAGAAAAAATATTTAGCAAGGGCGCTTTATCACCTAGTGCCTTAGACCAACTGGTTTGGGGGTCACTGCTAAAGCCTTAAGTGTTACAAGACTAGGAATTACGCTTTAATGTGCAAACACATTTTGTAATCGGTCGTTAGTATCTCAAGAAGTATTAACGGTCGCATGAAGGATGTGTGAGCAATTTCATCTAAAAATTCATCAATTGAAAAGTACTTTGGACGATAGATAAGAGTATAATAGCTTGATTTGAATTTCCAAGTGTAGAGGTGATATACACACACACGTAGGGGTATATGATTGGGGTTTGGATAAGAGATAGGAATGAAAAATAGGACTTATGTTTTTAGTAGAGATGATAAAAAATCCTAAGTTGAGATGGAACCTTAGAAGGAAAATTCAAAATATGCTAAAAGCTAAGTAAATTTACAAAACATATATAATCTTAAGTTAAATGATAAGGAAGCGTGAAAAATACGGGTTGATAATTTTTGAGTTGAAAATTATAGAGTTTCTTGTTAGAAAACCGAATTGGAGAATAAAAGTCAATAGGCCGAATTGATTGGATTTTGTGGGTAGTATCCGCTGAAAACCCTCAGGAGACAACACTCCTCCTACTAAGGACACCTAAAGATTTAACGGCTTGTTGCACGAGCTCAGTGCAATCGCGTTTCCCTGCGAAAGTGAGGCTAGGTCTTTTTCGAGAATAAAACTAGTTTTGCTTGAGGACGAGCGAAAGATAAGTTTGGGGGTATTTGTTCATATCATAATTTTGCATTATTATATTCCCCATTCTTATTCATTTTACAAATAAACATGTGCTTTTGATCCATGTCTGCTACATAGTTGCAGATTACAGGTTCTCGAAACAAAACAGTGAAAATGATGAAAAGACGATACAAAAGTGAGACTACGACCAACAAATGGAAGAATCTTGATCATGCCTACAGCTTGAGGGACAAATGAAGATCAATGAACAAGTTCACAAAGTACAAAGGCAGCGAAAGGTTCAAGACTTCAACACGAAGCAAAGAGTAAAAGTCCACGACATTATGCACTGTAGAAATCTGGAAGAGACTAGAAGACATTCTGAAGAACCAAGTGAAGAAAAGCCAAGTAAAAAGCAACAAAATGAACACCAGAAGAATTCAGCCAACAAGGCCACCAAATGGCCGCGGATTCGCGGCCAAACATGGATTATGGCCGCGGATCCGCGACCGTGCTAAGCACGTGTCGGTGCATATTTTGACAGTATGGCGGTGCGTTGACTAGGCTTCTTAGGGTAATTTTGTAAATGCAGATAGGGATCGGATTAACCCTAGGGTTTCTATGATCTATAAATAGAAACCCTAATGCTCTTTTTGGAGCATGCCTCTTTTTATTCATCTATTTCAGAATTTTAATTCGTTGTAAATGTTTGAAGACAGCATTAAATAAAGTAAGTTTTTATTTCTATGCCCTAGTTAATTTCTTTTCTGCCGTAGTTTAGTAATTTTATTATCTGCCCTAGTTAATTAGTTAGAAATTTTATTCATTTGCCGTAGCTTAGGTAATTAGGTTATTGAATTAAAAACTCATAAAAATGTCTTTTATTATCAATTCCCTAATGAGTGAGTAGTTCCTCACTTGTTAGGGTTAGGAATAGGAGAGGTTTGAAAGATGAAAATCTCTCACCCCTTTCTTGCCCATCGCATATTTTTTATAAGACTCCATGCATACACACATACACACCGCTCACTACGGCACCCTATCCCAGTAGGTAGCGGTGATACCGTAGTTTAAAAGACTGGTTGTGTATGTTTTCCATAGAGGTTGGGGTAAGAATTAAGAAAGGACGGACAAGAACCTAGAGGAAGAAACATAGTTTCTTCCCGATGGTACTAATCCACTTTATTAATTATTACCTTAACACCTAAAGAGATCTTAATTAGGGTATTGAAAGCGGTGAGGAATATTAAATTTCCAAACTTAATCTAAACCTAAGCCTAGCAAGGTTTTATTCCTAGTCTAAATCAACCTTAGTTTTTAGTGAAAATCCAATCCACCACAATTGGAATTAACTCGTTAGAACAAATAGAAAATATACAAAATCCCTGTGGACCGACCCGTACTCACCGGCTAGCTACCAAGCGATGTCGTTCTTGATTGCGGTAAAATATTCTTTGATTCATCTTTTAAAAGTACGCATGCACGCAAAATCTCTACTTTCAATCAGGTAGTCAAGAATTACCGATCCAGGATCAATATTTTCTCAGGTGGTGATGGGTTTCATGCCGATACTAAATGTCACGTTATTAGGGGTCTGACCACTCTCTAAACTCGATATGCGATACTCTTAGACGAACAGACCGGACTGTACGGATATTGTCACTCTCAGGCTCAGTAAGGGTTCAGGATAAGTTTGCTCGTCGGCCTCCTTTTCGCTCAATATCTGGGTAGCCGTTACGTACAGCTAGTGCTGCTGACGTACTTATGGTTAAACCCACTGCCAACGTATTGACGAGTCTTTAGAGTCTCACACAGAGAGTTTCCCTGGTTCTGACGAAATGATGTAGTAGTCGTATTGGATACGTGCAGGGTTCTGATTGATTGATGTACTTTGTACCCGGACTTTTGATCGGACAGTTGATAATATTAGCCGGCTCGGGTTTGAGCCGGATTATTAAATCATGTATTGATTTAATAATTTACGTATATGTATTTCGATACGAATATTCTAGTATTATGTTTTTTGTGTTATTCTATCTCTTAGGGTATTCGTATTTCGGTACGAATGCAGGTATGTATATATAGTAGAATGTAATCCGTATTTTATCCGGATAACATTCTAGAAGGTGGCCACCTCATTTTTGGATTTGACCGTTTTTTAGAAAATGGTAAATGATGTGGAAATTGGAAAATGGGGAGTATGGTAATGACTATGCTTGCATAGTATGTACAAATGAATTATTAATTCATTTGTGTATACTATTCAAGTATGGGTGATTGTTTAAAATGAAAGATATTGTTTTACAAAACCTAGCATGCTTGATTTTCTCTCTCATGAAAACTTCATTATTTTTTGATGATTGGTTTTCTCTTGAGCATGCTTTGTTCTCTTCACCATTTTGTGCTTCACTCCTCTCTTGATTTTCCATGGTTGCCTCCACCTTCATTCTCCACCTCCTCTCAACCCTCTCATGAGTTGAGAAACATGAGAGGAGGCGATATGAGATAGACCTACACTTAGTTCACACACTACATCCTAGGCTTTCTAGATTAGCATCCTATAAACCTTAGTTTCTTCACTTCCATCCATTATGTGAAGCTAGAGCTATAACTACATCTCTCGGATGGATCATTTTCGATGGAGGGAGACCGGTGACCAAGCTTGATCAAGGAGCCTCTAGGAGCTTGGGAAGATGGTTGAAGACCGAAGGACACGGATCAACTCGGTATAACCATTCTAACTTCTTTATATTACTTGGTAGTATAGGGTTTAGGGTAGATCCGGGTATCGGGTTATGGTAGCGCCAGTTTAGAAAATTTGTGTTCCGCATTTTGCCACGGTTTGATGGCCGAGGCGCTGCCGTAACCCAACAAATACAACTGGAAAGTAAATACAATACTTGAAATCGATGCCTAAACAATGGCATGAATTGAAAGTAAAAGTATATACAAGTGAACTTGAGCTCGGGGTTCTCGATGAACTGCTCCAAGTCTTTTGAGCTGGGCTCGATCTCCAGAGAGTTGGGTCCTCCTGACAACATTCCAAAGAAAGAATAGAAAAGGAATATCGTCAGCAAACAATCGCTCGGTAAGTCCCAATAGGTAAAGAAGAATAGACAGAGAATAGAACATGTAAAATATAAAAGATTATGTTCGCTATACTAACATAGTTGTTTGTAACTTGGTACAGAAAATATTAGTGTTTACGAGAGGAGACCATCTATCCCGTGGACTAAGGTAACCCGTAGTACAAGGCTCCGTCAAACCCCACGAAACAATGGCAATGGATGTTTAGTTGCTTTTTTTAATGACCATCCCGTACCACTTTTAACACATTCCGTACATGTCTACCCCTTTAACCCCGCAATGTATATTGTGTTGTTTTATAGATGTAAGACTTGCCGAAACCATGATATCAGTTGTTCATGTAAATGGATAAGAATGTAAACAGATAATCATGTGATCAGATCAACGTATATCCATGGTTCGGTCAGTTCAAGCCATGTTGATATTTGTATAACATTATGGTATTCATGTTTCAAGTTCCAGTATATGAATTCATATTGTATTGGAGTTATATTTGAATTGTATTCATGTATGCTTTGTTTTCAGGTTGACGGAGACTCGAATTGAGTCAGACTCTTAAACAGAATTTGATTCCTGAATTAGTTTTGGTGTTATTGGTAACTGCTGCACATGGACGGCAAGATTTGTGTCTTTTTCCTAGACAATTACCGTAATGATAACCCCGTTTTAGTTGTCTATCTTAAATAGGCAAGCACCCACTTTCTCCGGCTCCTTGAGACTCAAGAGAATTGGTTCCACTTAAACCTATATTTACTAGGGTCCTAATTGTAAATTAATAAATTTGAAGGGATTTTATGAAATATAGTTTTGATAAACTTTCAAAATAAATCTCAAGCATTTATTTATCGTATTTAGGGTTTTCATGGATGTAATTTTTAAAAGTGAATATTCTAATAATTATAAACCTATATTGAATAGTATATGGTATTTTAATGTAAATTGGAATTGTATGAATTTGTGATGATATATTCATGAAATTTGGGATTCTTTTGTTTAGAAAACATGGAATTTATTAAATATATTTAAAATATATGTTTTGATAATATTATATATAATTATTAAAAATAAATTTTTATTTATTAAATAAAAATTCACGTTTTCTTACAAATTGTATAAAAATTCGTATACTCCGTGAGGAGGACTGCATCCCATTCTACCAGTCCGATGGATATGCGATAACCCGCACCAACCTAATCGGATTCTCTAAGAGTGGGTTGTAAGGACATAATCATAAAGAATTTAATTAAACAATTTAAAGAAATACGGTTTTTAGAGTAATTTAATGTAAAATTGTATTTGTCCCACAAAATATTGTTTTCAAGGTATCGTGCTATGTCAAGATGTGTGTTGTGATGAGGTAGGTCCTTATCTTGTGAGATTTTTCTAAAGGCAATACAAGTAAACATGATAAAATATGTCGAATGTAAAGTTGTGGTATTAAACTGTAACAATGCAATAAATATGGTTTTACATGGAGTTTTATAGTGAAATTGGTTTCTAAATTAAGCAAGGTATAACAATTTGGATAATTATTTCCTAAGAAAAATTATTATTTTAAAGAGAATAGAATTTAAAAGTCGGTTAATTCCATTAATCGACGTCATTTGAAAGGAGACCTTTTTAGAATAGGAAGAGAGGATGGGAGAGGGGACTTACTGGATTAGTATAGAGAGAAGAGGTGGGGGAAGGTTTTGAGAGTTTCGTGGGTTCATGGGATCGCCGGAATCTTCCCGAATCGTTGCCGGAACTTGACCTTGGCTAACTCCACCTGTACAACTTATTTGACTTGAAAAAAATTTGAGAGTTTTGACAATGGATTTCATAATAGAAAGGGCTAGATATGGGGTGGTATTTATAGGATAGAATTAGGGTTTACAGCAATGCAAGACTTTACCAATGAACTATGAGTTGTTTCTTGTTGTTCTTAAACAATTTAAATTTATAAATTGTGCTCAAACTTGCAAACTCCTTTCTGTCCTTTTAAAAGGAAAATTTTGTACATAAAATCAGGGTTGTTATAGATTTGCTAATGTTGATAAATACATGAGAAAATATATATGGTTGACTCATTGATGCTTTATTATGCTGTGACGTCGGGGACTAATTCCTATTTAATTTCTTTAGCTCTTTCCCGATGCGCTGGACCCTTAATTTTTTTCCTTCGTCTTTTTAATTATATACTTTGCTGCAGGTGGGGTATCTTAACTTGCTTATCCAAGTGGAGAGACCAACCATGAGAATTCAACTTCATGTTCATCAACTAACAGAAATGATTTCACCATCACAATATTAAGAGGGAGACCATGCGCTACAAAAACACACACTCTCTCTCTCTATTAAAGAAAATTAAAGAGTAGTGAGCTCCTATAAGATCATGCCATGGAGAGAATATCCCTTGCATCTTTGTTTTTATAAAGAATCCTATTCCCACACGACTCTATAACTCATTACCTAATATATGGTTTAATTTGTGGCATCTTAGCTTGCACCACTTAGTGCCGTTGTTAGTGACTTGTTGCTAAGCATTTTTGTAAACACAGTTTGTTTGCATCATGACATGTATCGGATATATTCACGCATGCAAATGATCATATACTTAGCTAGGGTTTTGAGTGGATGCTTTATCAAGGAGAGTCTTGATTCATGGTATGCACGCCGGCCACTAAAGCAAAGAAATTTTCTATCCAGTGCTAAAATCTAGAAAAAGAGAAGATGGATAAAGAATGCACAATAGACAATAGGGATGATATTTGGTTTGAATCGATGGTTTGTCATACTTGTGTTCGATCGCATTTGACCCCAAACAATTAATTACATGCATAGTATTTCACTTGAGAGCTCAAATCCAATTCATGATGAACGAGTAACTTGAACCTGATTCCACATCAGAAGAACCGGTTTTGATAATGAGATCGCAAGTTTAAAGCTTCATATGGAAAAACTTAGATGTGGTTTCATAATTGGTTCAGATCCAGTTATTCAAAGCAGAGCAATTAATTTACCCTGCCTATATTTTCTATGATCAATCCAAGCCCATTTTCTAATTTATTAACGAGAAATGCAGCTATCAAACGCACGGGAGAAAGTTTCTCTACCGTGTCCATTGAAAAGCCGATTTTTCACAACTTTTCTTTTCTATATCGTCCGGTCTTGATTTTTATGGTTTGCACACCGATTTCCATGTTATCTTGATACCTTTTCTAATTATTGATCTGGTTTATTGAAGGAAAATGTTCTGTTATCAGTAAACCGATTCATTTACGACCGATGCAGGTATAAGAAGTTTCTAAATTACACTATTCGTGCGTATCTTGAAATAGACTGATCAAGAAGAAGAACGCCGGCAATTATTTTTTCTCATATACCAATGACCCTCACACGGTGCTCTTTATTTGGAGTAATTTTTTTTATAACATATCTTACTTGTATTTTACTCTTTACAGCTGATTTGGACTTTTAGAGTGAATAACACATGCCGGACATCAAACTTGAGTCTTATTGTTACAGAATCCCTTGCTCATGGAATATTTGAACTTTGAAGAGAAAAACGCGATTAAAAAGATAACTCTCATCTCAGATCCGACCAATAGATAATCTATTGCCGACAGTCTTAAACATGTTTTATTCGTTTGCAGATCCAGGATGGTGTCATTTTCAATTTTCATGAAAAACTTATACCGCAATATGTTAGATTTTATATTTTTAAAATAAGAATATTAAAAAACCAATAATGTATGCGGGTAAACCCTCCAAAAACCTTGGGCCGCGGCGTCATCACAATGACGCATAAGTGTTAAAATTCACGGACACCTCGCCGGTGCTCTCCACGTCCATCCTCCACTCTCTCTCTCCTCTCTCTCCTTTTGTTCCTTTCGTTCTCTCTCTTCATTATTTAAATCCTAACAATAACCCTAATCCCCAATGCTTGCATCTCATCCTCTCCTCCCCTCCCCTCGCTTTCCCAACCCTAATCGGATCGGGCACGGGCGAAGCATTTCAGGGTTCAGATCGAGGGATCCGATTAGGGTTAGGGTCTCTAGATCGGCGATGACGACCTCGGATTTGGGATTGGTGGGAGAGAGGGAGGCGATGGATGGTTTCGTCGAGGTGGCGAACAAGGTGGCGGACGCCGCCGGCGAGGTCATTCGGAAGTATTTCCGGCAGTCGTTTGATATCCTTGATAAGGCCGACCTCAGTGAGCGATCTTTTCTTAAAAAGTCATTTCCTTTTTGTTGTTTGCATACATATTTTGCTCACATGATTGTGAATAAAGCACGGATGAAAGGTGACACCTTTATTGTTCCCAATGGATTGTGGGGATATTTTTGTGATTATGATTCAATGCTATCTTTGTGCTAAAATTTTTTACTACCACATCCGTTTCACAATAATGGTTCTAAAATGTCATAGATGTGAAATTTATATATACTATGATAGCCTTCATTAGTTGCATTTTAATGGCTAGATTTGGAATCCCATAGTTAAAGTGCATTGGTAATAGAAGATAGAGTAAAACGTGCTTCTTGATATTCTGAAAGAAGAAATAATTTTGGTGGAACGAGTGCAAAAAGAGACTAGTTTTGTGAAACAGAGTGAGTAGTTACAAATTTGAAGAGTAATATACTTTAGCTTATGGGTACAAGTCTTCCTGATTTTTTTCTGTGAACCAATGTTTTTGGTTGTGACCCTCACATGAATTAAGCCATGGGGCTCCGATTTTGGAGAAGAAAGTTTTAGCGCGCAGATGATGGAACCAAGCTAAAGATGCCATATTTAGTATTTTTTATTTCAATGGTTCATGCAGCGTTCCATTTTTAAAAAGTCTATATGTATATATACCCACCCTAAAATATTTCATATTAATTATATCCCATTGATATTTTTGTATGTTTAGAAATTTGTTCCTTAATTTGATAGCCTTGTTTAAGTAATCCCTTCGTCATAAAAGCGGGTGTTGTTATACATGATATCAGGTTATTCTATTATATTTATTTTATAATCTTTAATTTAATCATTTATTTTTATTTGTTTGTTAAAATCCATTGTTTATGCGTAACCTAAATTTTCAAAAATTTCACTCAGATCCTTGCAACGAGGATTGTAACTAAGACAAACGAAGACGATATAGTGAAACAACTGATAAAGACGATAAGTTGTATGTGCTATGACAATTTGATTAAAGTTTCCAAACATATCCTGATTAATAATTAATAAAGAAATCTATAAAGAGTTGCAAAAATTTGGAAAAAAATAATGTTTACTTTCCTTTTTGTACAAAATAGGTGAAAGAAAACTTTGCTATTTCAACCCATGTTTTAAATAAATATTAATAAAATGTGTTTATTGAAACAGTGTTAAAATTTTGAAAGGTGTTCAAAGAACGCAGAGGGGTATGTATAAATACAAAAAACCTTGGGCGTATACAAAAAACACTTTTTTAAATTGGGATTTACTTTTTGCTAATCATAACAAAATACTATCTTTGTTCTAAGATATAACCACAACGCAAATTTGAATAGGAATAAGCATAATAATTACAATTACTCAATTTTGTGAATGATCAAATGCTATCCTTGTGTAATTGAAAAATCATTAGCTGCTATATTGAAGAGAACTTATCTTTTTCCTACAAGTCCTTTCCTCTAGTTTGTAATATTTACAGATTTTCCTTTTTCCCTCATGAATGGAAGGTGCGATGACATTAGAATTACATATGTCAGATTTAGTTTTTTTCTTCCAATGGATTTCTAGCTGTACATTTTCTAGTGGGTTTTTCTTTATAATTATGATCAACTATTTTCCTTATGTAGAATAAAAATCACAAGTTACAAATTTAGAGAGTACGATTTTATTTAATGAGATACTATCATTATAATTTACCTTTACATTCTGAAATCGAGTTAAAGAGTTAAGCAGCTCACATACCGACTGCTGAACTGAATGCATTGAGGAGATTCTATGATGTAAAGATGCTGCTGGATCCTTCGTTTTCTTTTCCAATTTCTTTTATTTGCCACAAGGTCCACAACGTTGGATGATTCTGTTGAACTTCAAAATGTTGGCCTCAACATATTGTTAAATGTTTGTAATTCGGAAACAAATTCTATTATTAGAAGGGTTTTTATTTCATTGTTGCCTTGATTTGTTAACCCATATAAAGCCTTTTAATTTTGTCGTTTGATTACGCGACAAAATAAATCAAGTTGTATTGAATTCAATAGCACTCCCTGATTCTGCTTAAGCGTTTAGTTTACTATTTTCAGTTTTATTACACAAAAATTCATGTGAATATAATTTCTAAAGATGTAATCATGTAAAGGGATTAGATTTAGGTTTCCCCATATTCATATTCTGCATCTTTTACCAGATTTTTAGATATGGTTTTTGGGAAGAAAACCTGGTATCCGTATTAGATATGCATGGGATACGATCCTTGCTGGTTTCATTTGAAGTAGTAGTTTGTATTCTTTCTAAATATGTAGATGATTAGGTATAGAGTATTTTTGACAACTGTTTCTGACATTCTGTCAGCAGCTGCTTATCACCGCATAGCAGCTTAGGTGCTCAACTGCAAAATAAACATTTTTGTACCTAAGTGTTGAATAGATCAAGAAGTGAAATTTATGCGGACAACAGCGAAAGGTTGGGATATTTTTGTACAATAAGCGCTATTCTATTTTTATTCTGAGTTTATCTAACTTTTACTGAATTAAGTATTCTATTCGAATTCTGATACTTATTACTATACCTTCCTTTTCCTAAATACTGATTTTTGGTCTTTGAATTTCAACTGCATCCCCTTTTTTTGTGAAGTAAATCGCTGATTTTTCAGGTCCTGTGACTATTGCTGACCGGGATGCGGAGGAGTCTATGGGGTCCATCATATTGGAGAACTTTCCTTCTCATGCCATGTAAGATGAGTTCCTTAAATTGTACTTTTGAGATGAAAAGAGAAAGAATCAACTCAATTTCGGTGTGCTAGATGTTGATACAGTTTTGGGGAGGAGAATGGTTGGAAATGTAAGAAGGAATCTGCTGATTATGTTTGGGTATTGGATCCGATTGACGGGACTAAGAGCTTCATAACTGGTAAACCTTTATTGGAGTCAATTCTTATACGTTGCGGATACTGGAAAATTCAAAATTAAACATTAAAGAATCTTGCATTCTTTTTCTTTGAATGTAGGAAAGCCCTTGTTTGGTACTCTTATTGCTCTTCTACACAAGGGAAAACCGGTATGACTTCAACTTGCTTTCTAGTACATTGGTATATTTGTAAAGATGCCCAAAGATGTGTAAAAACACACCAAACCTTTTTTTAGCACGGGACTATTCTCTCTGCATACTGATAAGATAAACATTTGCTTAATATCTTCAGATTGTTGGTGTTATTGACCAACCTATTCTAAAGGAAAGATGGATTGGGTTGATTGGCAGAAAGACTACCTTAAATGGCCAAGAAATTACTACGCGGACATGTAGCAAACTTTCGCAAGCTTATTTGTAAGTAGTATTTCATGGCTGGTGAGATCATTTCTCTCTCTTTTTTGGGCACTTCACTGAAATTTAATTTCATGCATCAAATATGCCACAAATAACTAGTTACGAAGCTGAAAAATGTGTTATTTTGACATGTGCACTGGTTGTGCAGCTATGAAATGATTAGCCCTTTTTATTTCTCTCCTGCTTCTGCATTTGTTGGCTTCACCAGTAATGACATCACAGTCTAGGTTGCTGTAGATTTGTGCATTATTTATGATTTCCAAGTATGTTATTGACAGCCGAATTAAGAATAGACAAAGAAAGAATAAGGGAGAATAAGTGAAGGGAGAAGACATTAAAATTCTTCGCTGTTATGACCATTCAATATGTATAGGCATATTTGATATTATATAGGGAACATTTCTCCATACCCATGCCTGTATTAGTACGTCACGACTTCCCTAATTATTTTAGGGAGATGGCCCACTTTATATGTTATTTCACAACCACCCATACTTCAGTTTTGGAGTATAGCATTACATCACAGCATGCAATCATTTTATGAGAATACGGTCTCCTTTCTCAGGTCATCGGAGATAAGGTTGGTTTAAAATTACGGCTAGGGTTTTCAACTTTATATCTTTTAATCCCTTTCCTCCTTCATCCCTGGACTTCCCATCATTTCTCTCATTTTCTCTCCTCTCATCTTTTGTCGCCTTTCTCATTATCCAAGTCCATTGAAGACTCGTTACTTTAATACTCAGATCAACGAAAATTCATTCACCAAAAATCCTTTAAATCAATCCCATGTTCAAAATCCAGTCCTGTGAATTGAGCTTATGATTTATTATAAAACCGATCTTCTAATTTAAGATCATAGAGACTAAACACTAGAAAAGATGAGGAGTTACATAAAGAATCAAAATTTGAGCTCAAACGGTTCAGTTCCTTTTTCTTCCTAGAATATCATGCCTTTCCGCCATTAATCAGACCCCCTTCCTTGAACATTAAAACTTATAGGGGTTTTATTGACGACTTTACAAACTTAGGGAGTGACTAACTCAACGAATGTTAAGTGAAATTTACACTTATTTGCATGCATGCTAAACAGTAAAAAAATACCTATCTCTATGATCTAACTTCCAAGGAAATCTCAATATAAGCACACACATAACTCTACCCGCAATGGTCTCACCATGCCAGCAACCTATGAAGCACGGATACTTGTAATCGCCTTCCGTATCGTTCCCAATCGCGTTTCGGAGTCGGAAACGCGTCCCCGAGTCGCGACTCAGCCATTTCCCATTATTTTAATCGAAAAATCGGCAGGAAACGCTCCGATTCGCGTCCCTAGCCGGCGTTTCGGGTTGGGTGAAGTTTCAATTGCAACCTGGTCGTGTTAAAACCCAATATCCAATAAGCTATTCATTTACCACAAAAAATCCCCCAATTTCTAGGGTATCGAACGAGGCTTCGGCTCGCGGTCTCCCCCTCCAGATCGAAGTCGATTCTTGAAGCCGCCTCCTCCAAGATCGAAGTCGATTCTTGAAGCCGCCTCCTCCAAGATCGAAGTCGAAGGTGGAAGCCTCCCCCAAGATCGAAGCTAGCCTCGTCGTGGACGCCTCTGGTCTCGTCTCGACTCGAATTCTAGTCTCGATCTCAACTCCTCCAAGATCGAAACTTTTAGGTTCTCTCTTTCAGACTTTCTCTCTCTCCATCTCACACTCCCAGACAACACACAACACAATAAAAAACCTTCCTCTTTATTTAATTAACTGGGGAAAAATAACCCCATTCACAGTTTACACATACAATTAGACATAATTATCCAAATAGGCAAATACAACACCTCTTACCAAATAT
This sequence comes from Agapanthus africanus, assembly GCA_030015575.1. NCBI lineage: Eukaryota > Viridiplantae > Streptophyta > Magnoliopsida > Asparagales > Amaryllidaceae > Agapanthus > Agapanthus africanus. The sequence continues at coordinate 10,784,255 of CM057344.1, read as the reverse complement.
TATATATGTTTAATTATATGTTTATATCACAAATAGTTTGAATGTCAATTATATTTATCCATTGTTAGTTGTTGCATCATAGTTTTGTGTTGTGCCAAATGCTTAATAGAAAATTACTATTGTATTTTTATTTATTTAAATTATTCAATATACATTGTTTGAATGCTAATTATATTTGTCTATTATTCTAAATGTGCATTTTTGCTATCGTTAATGATTACTTATTATTTATAATAATAAACATTACTTTGTTGTTAAAATTAGATTGATTTTGTATTAGAATGGCTTCAAGTTGCGGTACTACTAGTGCACTAAGCAGCGCTAAGCAATGATAAGCCTCTTTGGAAATATGTGATAAGAGAAAACAAAGCGGGCGAAGGAGGTGGAAGTGTAAGTTGGAAATGCAATTTCTGTAAGCCCTACACAAGTTCATACACTCATGTGAAGGGTCATCTCTTGAAGATAAAAAGTAGCGGAATTGGAGCATGCACAAAAGTTCCGGTGGCCATATACAAGGATATGCTAAAGCAAGATGGAGAAGCACAATAGTTGATTGAACAAAAACTTCCGAAATTTATACCGGTCTCATAGTAGTTCAAGTGGAATAGGAAGCGTTGCGAGTGTTGATGATAAGCGAAGAAGAAATGATGGTGGGAGCGGGAGTGGGAACAATCCTATTTCAAATGCCATTAACAACGAGGAGAAGGCGCATTTGGATGCGATGATTGTTGAGGCATTTTATTCGGCCGGATTGCTATTTATCCTAGCAAGGAATTCGTATTGGAAAGAATCTTATACATTCGCCGCTAGTCATAATCTTGTCGGTTATGTATCCCGGGCTATAATTCGTTGAGAATCACCCTTTTGCTAAAAAAGAAAAATATTGAAAGGAGCTTGGAGCCTATCCGAGCTATCTTGGTTGGTATGGGTGTTAGCATTGTGAACGATGGATGGAGTGATTCCCAAAGAAGGCCACTCATCAACTTCATGGCGATAACGGATGTAAAAGCGATGTTTCTTAGGGCGGCTAATTGCGAAGGTCAAACGAAGGACAAATATTTCATGGCCTCTTTGATCAAAGAGATGATTAATGAAATTGGTCATGAAAAGGTGGTTCAAGTCATCACTGATAATGCTACAAATTGTAGAGGGGCGAACCAACTCATTGAAAGTGAGTTTCCTTCAATCTTTTAGACTCCTTGTGTGGTGCACACGCTTAATCTAGTTTTGAAAAATATATGTGCCGCTAAGCATTCGGAAAACAATATAGTCACATATGAAGAATGCTCATGAATCACCGATATAGGCGGGATGTTATGCTCATTAAGAATTATATAATGAGTCATTTCATGAGATTGGCGATGTTTAACGAGTTTGTGAGCTTGAAATTTCCATCGGTTGCTGAAACTTGTTTTGCATCGATGATTATAATGGTGAAACGGTTAAAACTTATAAATGGTGGTCTTCAAACAATGGTCATTAGTGATAAATGGAGTGTATATCATGATGACGATATGGAGAAGATTAGGCATGTGAAAGAGAAAGTGTTGGATGATGAGTGGTTGGAATCAATTGATTACATGTTTTCATTCACGACTCCAATTTATGATATGATACGATTTTGTGACACGGATAAACCTCGTCTTCGCTTAATATATGATTTGTTGGATATGATAATTGAAAAAGTGAAGAAGGGCTATCTATGCGTATGAGCAGAAAAGAGAAGAAGATATATCCATCTTTTTTGAAGTGGTGTATACTATTCTTGTGGATCGTTGGAATAAGAATAACATCCCGCTTTATTACTTGGCTCATTTTTTGAATCCAAAGTAAATATCATAATATATCTTTTTTAGTTATAAATTTATAATTTTCATGTTTTTGCATTATTGAATTTTGAGCACTTTATTTTTATTCTTTCTACAAGATACTATAGTGAACAATGGCTCGACGAGTATCCAAATCGAATTGCCCTTCACAAGGATCCGGAAGTTAGCAAAGAGGGCTAAATGTTTGAAAAAATACTTTCCAACTATGATGGATCGTAATAAAGAGCTAAAGAGTATGCGGAATTCATTGATAAGTCGAGGGATTTTAATGATTATGATTCAATTCAAAATCGTTACCTTTTGGATCCAAAGACTCGGTGGATTAATTATGGTTCGTCGGCCCCTTTGCTTCAAACCATAACCTTAAAGCTTTTAGTCCAACCCTCGTTGTCTTCATGTGCGGAGTGAAATTAGAGTACTTACTCCATTCATTCAATGAAAAGGAACCGAATGACACCGCAACGTGCCGAAGACTTTGTAAATATCCATAGCAATTTTCGGTTTTTTTCTAGGAGAGGAGAAATACCATAAAAGGGAGTCTAAGTTATGGGATATTGCGGGCGATGGATTTGAGTCATTCGAGGATGCAGGTATTCTTGAGATTGCCAACCTCTCGCTTGATGAGTCGGGGTTGGAGGTCTCGCTGTGGAAGAGAATGGTGGGGTTGATGCTGATGCGATGGAAAATTAGAACTTAATTGGTTGATGAACAAAATGTTCGGAGTGTATCCATTTTGGGTCTTTTTTTTGTGGTTTTAGATTTCTATATGTAAATATGCGATGAAGTTAAACTATTGAAGTATGGTGTTTAATGACTTTTTTTTTAAAGTTCTTATGGTATATGATATATGAATGTTATCTATATTTGAGAGTTATTTTTATATAGTTTATGTCTATTTTAGAGTTATATTTTTTATAGTTCAATGGTATTTTTTTGTTATGTGTAGATTGGGCACTCTGAGAATTGAACTCAGACCTCTCGTACTTAAAGCGAGAATCATACCAATTAGACCAAATGCCTTTTTTATTATTTGTTAATTGTTACACATGTATATATTAATTGGTATTTATATTTAAATAATTAAAATTTCGAAAAAACGTTTCCTGTATCCTAGGTTTTTTGAAAATCGCGAACAACGTATCCGTAGCTATCATATACTGTATCCCATCCTCGTTCCCATGCTACATAGCCAGCAACCCAACAATATATAATGCCGTATTGAACTCGTTCTCGTGCTACAAAGCCAGCAACCCAACAATACATAATATCGTATCTTCAATTGACTAATGAGTGATCACACCCCAGCCGAATGCTTCCTGTGGTTGTGCAAGAGGTTTGCTATTATAATTTGCTTTTTCTTTTTCTTGCTTGTGAGAAACTCCAAATAAATAAATATTCCTATATCAATTATTTAATTCCCTAGAAAATGGCTTGATTCCTATTAATCAGACCTTTAAATTGATTACGTTGAACACCCTAATTGTTAAGTTCAAGTAGTTGTATGTTAAAGTTGCCGATGAGAGAACATCTAGAATAGTTGAGTACAACTAGCATAAAGAATCTATCCCAAATATTTTGGGTTGGTTTTGTCTTTTCGTTAAGGGGCTTGTTGGTAAAAAGAAAGTAGTAGAAAGCCGAGTTTTTTTCCTTAATTAACCCTATTAAATAAATTAAATCCTTAGATGACCCCAGAGCAAAAATAATTCTTAGAATGACTCTAGGAGTCTACGTCAGAACAAAAGAGTAGCCCTGGGACGCCATGTTAGAAAGAAAACGTTAGTTGGAATAGCGTTTTCTATCTATCGCAAACGTTACTTCTGATAGCGTTTTAAAACCATAGATAAGGCCCTTGCACAGACGATCAAGAAATTTGCGCGGGGTTTAAAAAAAAACGCTACTTGTGATAGCTTTTTCTTTCAAGAGAAAACGCTACCTGCGATAGTGTTTTATTGCAGGTAGCGTTATCCCTTGAGAGAAAACGCTATCACAAGTAGCGTTTTCCCTCATTCCTTTCCTTCTCAGTGTCTGAAACCTGAACTCCATTTTATGTCAGCGCCTTATCAGTCAACCTGAACCTGAAGAAATTTTTTTTGGTTTTCGACAAGTGGAATAGAAATTAGATTCAAATTTTTTTATTTTCATGGTTTATGATGAATTTTAGTAACGGATAAATTCTGAAATAAAATGGACAACATTTCCTTTATAAATATTAATAAATTTCCTTAAATACATAATTATCTCCACTCCGGAGTAATACAAGCCACTCGGCTCAAAAAAATCCTCACCTCGATGGGTAGAACCATACATTAGAAAATATATCACATAAAGTATAAACACGACCACACAAACTAGAAAGTAACAAAATATATTCTGGATCCTATAAAGTTCATAAATAATATATCATTCATCAAATAAAATTATAGTATCGCCTCTTCTTCTTCTTTTGTGGAGCTTGGTGCGATGGTCCTCCTACGTTATCTGGGGGTTACTGTGATGGTCCTGCTTCACCATCCAGAGTCATCTGAGCCAACTGTGATGCAGGGATGATATCAAGACCGTGCTCATCCGCCACCGCCTCATCTTCTTCATCCGTCTCATACTCGCGTTTTCGGTGGGCAACGCTGGGCCCTGCCTGATCATCGAATCGATATGTGCAACTCCGCTGGTCATGAATGGGACCAACCATTGCCTCAAATCCGGGACCATCACCCGCTTCATGCATCATGTCTCGGCAATGTCCAATCGTAGCATGCGTGAATTGTTTCAACGCATCCGCCGCATCACTCCGTATAGTCCTCAATGCCATAAATACAAGCCTCCATATGTGTCTGACCGGAAAAAAATATACATTTTAGTATAAACATTTTATTAAACGTATAGGATGACAATCCAATATTACAAAACAACTAAATTAACTTACCATCTCAACTTTCGAGAGAGCCGCGGGCTGAAACATAAGGACATCTCCATCAATGACATATCGCTGATATGGCGTGACAACGTACAATCGAGTCCTCGGGATATACCAACTCATGTATTCGATACGACATGTAGGATCATACACCGGGATGTCTCCTTCAACGACGAGTGCAAATCTGTCGAAGTCCACATGTGCACGTGTGGCATATGCTTGTCTCCAGTCCTCCCTGGCCTTGCTATGCGCATCTATTTTGTGCAACGCTGCGTCAAAAACTCGATCTGGTGGGATCCCTTGGTGCAAACCGAACTGGCGAAGTACTTTATCCGGATAGTAGTACTCGACAAACATAAAGTGTATAGGTGGTGCCGTGGTCAACCATAACAAGTGGTGGGGATGAGACGTGCACAGAGGCGGTAGAAGAGCGACAGGCTCATCTATGTAAGGCTGTCATGTCACAAACTCGTCCCGTAGCGTGTTCAGCTCATCCTTATATAAGTCAAGTCACTCATGAGGGTTCCTCCTCCATGTAAGCCGACCTGTCCACCAAACACCTAGAGAAGACCTCCGATCTTTAGGACCATCGATGATCCATCCATCCGATAGATGTGTGATCTCAGGGCGTCCAACGTGTAATCTCTTCCACGCCTATATCTATAGAAACACGGAACATCCGGTCATTTGTGTCGTGCCATGCGATGCACGACATAAACCACGATATAGACATGCCAAGATGGCGCCGCCCCAGCTAAATGATCCCGCTGCATCTTTGGTTAGACCAGCAATCAATGGTAGATACATCAACGACACCATATCTCCGGATGAATTCGGGAATATGATACCTCCGAACAAAGTCAAAATGTACGCACGAGCGTAACACTCTATCTGATACGGATCGGAGTCGTCGGTGATGGTATCATGAAACTGATTATGTAACCATGAAAGCCGTAGGCGTGAAGCTCAAAGCTGACCCGCTAGTGGCACTAACTCCCAACAGCTGATCGCATAATGTCGGCCAATCATACACCGATGTACCGGTCACGTCCATACCGTCCACTAGAACTCCCAATAATACACTGACATCATGTAATGTTGGGGTCATCTCACCAACCAAAAAAATGAAATGTGTCTCGGGCCTCCCATCGCTTTATCAATGCTGTAAGTAGAGCGTGATCCAATTGCATACTGCCGATGAGTCCGACTCCATACAATCCACACTCAATAAGTATATCGGCTATCTGGTATCATCAGCAAGTAATCGTGGCTGCGAAACTCTATGTCGGATACCGCCTCACCGTTTCACACGGCATCTGATCTATGTCCTGTCTATAATGTCAAGAGTGTCAGTATCTGAGAGCCCGGATGTGTAATATCATAATCTCGTGGTTCATCCTGATCATCGCGACGACCTCAGCAACCGGGAGATCGGCCACCATGAATCCACTACCACGTGCTCATACCATCGTACAAACCTTTAAAGTAAAACACAATAAGATATTAGAATATGACAAGTGATAAGAAAATTATCAGAAAAATGTAACAAAACGCAATGCTACAGTATCCAATAAAACAAAAGGTCAAGAATCGCGACAATATATATGACAATATCCATGATAACGAAAAAAGAAAAGCAATGTTACATAATCTATCATAACAGAAAAGTAAAGTAATGCTACAATATCCAAGATAACAATACAATCTCTAAAGTCATCCTAATTACTAAAAGTTTCATACAAATATTCATTCTAGCTCAATACTTATAATAATTAATATCAACACAAACATCCTTATTACATTGCCCCACGACCATTCATTGATGCGACGGACCCGCTTCATCACGTAGTGGACCCCTACGACTGTTGTGTCTTTCCTAATGACATTTCTTACACCGGTATTGACTTGATGTTCTATATTGCCTCACATCCATATCATTTCGAATACGTGTCGACGGATGTCGTCTTTTCTTGTATCTTCGCAAAGACTCGTCAGGAACATGTCTACCTATATAGGTGCACCAGTACTCCTTATCAGGGATCGAAAAATATTAAGTGCTCAAGTGGAGGCCAACTGATCTACGGAATAGTGTGGGTCGATGAATATACGGCAGTCAACCGCTTGAGACGCGCAAGCCGCCATAACATTCATGCAAGGAAGGTGATAAGCTTGCATTTTCTCACAAGAACATCTTGGGGACTCCTGATGGTTAACTATCCGCGTCCTGCCATCTCTAAGCCGACCGCTTACAAGACGCGTACTGGTCTTAATCGAAAATAGTCCAGTGTTTTGATCGTACGTCGTCACCTCACGACAATTAGCCTTTTCATGCCTAATGTCTAACAGCGCCTGAACTCTCGGAGCGAACATTTGACCTTCGGCAATAAGTTCTTGCACCACACGACGTCGCTCGATAAAATAGATATTCAACCTATGGAATGTAAACTGGACAATCGCCGTGACTGGCAAATTACGAACTCCCTTCAAAACATAGTTGAATATCTCAGACAAATTCGTAGTCATCATGTCATACCTACGACCATCATCGAATGCAATAGCCCATTTTTCATGAGGTTCTTTTTCTATCCAAGCAATCATTTCAACATTCACATCCTTAATCTTTGCGATCGCTCTAAAATATTTTCTTCTTTGATTTTGGGTGGCGGCTTTCTTCAGCATGTTCACAATTTTTTTTGAAAGTTTGAAGCAAACTGTTGCATACAATAACGGTGATAAGCAAATGATTTGTTCCAACCATACATCGGTTTCCTCATACACCAACAACAACAACAACTGAGCCTTTTATCCCAAGCATATGGGGTAGGCTACATGAACCAACATGAGAATCACGCCGGGTCCAGCACATGAATCCTCTGTCTCCACTCACTTCTATCGAACAATATACTTTCATTGAGTCCTTTGGCAACCATATCGTTTCGTATCACCTCCATCCATGTTTTCTTCGGTCTCCCTTTTGCCCTTTTGCCATTACCCATATCGAGAGTATCTATTCGTCGAACCGGTGCTTCCATAGGTCTGCGTCGCACATGACCAAACCATCTAAGCCGGTTTTCCCGCATCTTCTCCTCCACGGGTGCTACACCAACTTTTGCACGAATATCCTCATTTCGCACCTTGTCTTTTCTAGTGTTACCGCACATCCAACGAAGCATGCGCATCTCCGCTACGTGCATCTTCTGTGTATGATGCTTCTTAGGAGCCCAGCATTCTGTACCATATAATAAGGCAGGCCGAATAGCGCTCCGATAAAACTTCCCTTTCAATTTTAACGGAAAGTTACGATCACACAAAATCCCTGTTGCACTCCTCCATTTCAACCAACCAGCTTGGATCCTTTGATTAACATCACTATCAATCTCCCCATTCCTTTGGATGATGGAACCTAGATATCTAAACTGGTCGCTCGGTGATATCTCTTGCCCTTCCAATGTTATACCAATATGGTTTTGACTTCTCTGGCTACTAAATTTGCAGTGCATATATGCTGTCTTGGACCTGCTCAATCTGAATCCCCGAGATTCCAATGTTTGTCTCCATAATTCCAATTTTGCATTAACCCCTGCTTTCGTCTCATTTACTAGAACAATATCATCAGCGAATAGCATACACCAAGGGACCTCATCTTGGATAGTTCTAGTAAGCTCATCCATCACGATGGTAAACAGGAAAGGACTTAATGCAGATCCTTGATGTAAACCAATAGTAATCGGAAAATCACTTGTTAAGCCACCGCAAGTTCTGACATTTGCCACTACTCCGTCGTACATATCCTTGATTATATCAATATACTTGACGGGGACCCCCTTTTTCATCATTGTCCCCCATAATACCTCTCTAGGTACCTTGTCGTACGCTTTTTCTAAATCAATAAATATCATATGCAAATCTCTTCTCCTCTCTCGAAAGCGCTCGACAAGTTGACGAAGCAAATGGATCGCCTCTGTCGTCGATCGTCCAGGCATGAAACCAAATTGGTTCTCTGTTATCTTAATATCCTTCCTTAGCCTGTGTTCAATCACTCTCTCCCAAAGTTTCATGGTGTGACACATTAGTTTTATTCCACGGTAGTTTGAGCAACTTTGAATGTCACCCTTATTCTTGTAGATAGGTACAAGGATACTTTTCCTCCATTCATTTGGCATCTTTTTTGTCTGCCAAATCTTATTAAACAGATCTGTCAGCCATTTAACGCCTATTTCTCCTAAGCATCTCCAAATCTCGATAGGAATCCCGTCAGGACCAACCGCTTTTCTTAAACCCATTCTGTTCAAAGCTTCTTTAACCTCAGTAAGTCTTATTTTACGCATGAAATCACGATTTATATCTTGAGATTGAATGACAAGTCCATTCAAAGCTTCTTTAACATCGGTTTCCTCATAGTATTAAGAATACCGGCATGACGATCTGATATAACACATAGCGGATGTCTCTGAGTTACATACACTCGTATGTTGTACATAAACCAACCCCAGCTATCTGTGTTTTCCGATTCGATTATAGTAAATGCAAGGGGAAATAACTGATCATTACCATCTGGAGCAACTGTTATTTAAAGTGTGCCTTTGTATTTTCCATACAGAAAAGTCCCATCAATGCTGATAACCGGCCGACAGTATTTGAAACCCTCGATTGACGGACTGAACCCAGAACACCCTTTGGAACAATTCCTTTCCCAGTTCAATAGTCGTAGTTTGAAACTGAACAACAGTTTGCAGGTTAGCACCCTGCAATGCCATCATGAACTCAGGCAGCTCAGCATATGATGTTGTGAAGTTCTCGAATAATATTTCCAATGCTCTACATTTTGCCCACCAAGCCTTCTTATAGCTTATAACATAACCGAACATAACTTTTATGGTCTGAACAATGGCTTGAGACGTGGTATTCAAATTCACTTTTACAATATCAACGATTATTTTTGCCACAAAACGTGAGTCAATCTAAAAGTGATTCCGGTTTACAATTGGATTGATGCAAGTGTGAGGCTCTTTAAGTGTTTTGATCGTGAATGGCTCGTCAGTATTGGTCTAGACGCGTGGAGAGCCCATGGACAACCATCACCAATCTTGCACACGACCCGTCATATCAATGTGCTTGACTTTGCAACTGAGTATTGCCAATGATTTTTAATGGAATACATCGCATTTGCATGTTTAAGATCCTCCTTACTTTGAAACTGTTGTCCTTTGTACAACTCTGAACCGCTTCCTCTAGCAACAATCGGCTCGTCAAAATTATTGACTATCGCATTTCCAATTCAATATGTAAAGATAAACTCAGGGGCGCCAGATCATTTTCATCATCATTCTCTTCTATATTGCTCACATCCTCATCCTCATTCTTCAATATCAATTCGTTGTTCATCCGAGCATATGCAAATAATTGAGCAGGATCTCCATTCGAGAGAAAATTTGGAAACACGTCAGAAGTAGCATGCTCACCAAGCGAAACTTCAGTAGGTGGAAGTGCTTCATACCGTGACATGAAATAAGGCTCACGTTGCGAAGCGTCAACTGTTAGCGGGACTTAACTCTGTGACACGAAATCGGGCTCAGTTATCGGCATTCCACCTGTCAGTGGGACTTTATTATGCGAAGAGAAGACAAACGACGACGATGGCTGGTCGTAATGAAGTTGGTGTTGTTCAATATAGAATTCCAAAGCACCCCAAGACGTATTCGAGGATGATGCACACTCGATCATCGATTGCAGTGAATTATCATCTGCAATGTCCACAAGCATAAAGTGTGATCTTCCTCCCCTATCAACATCATATTGTGCTTGGATTCTCACATGATATCCTGTTCTGTCCACTCCTAGTTTCTCATAAATTACACCTAAAATGTCATCCATCGATATCTGACAACGGATCCAAATTTGTTCGTATATGGTATGACCCTCATACTCAACCCCATGAGAATCAGTGTTCACAATCCGTCCACCAAAATACAGCCAATATAGAACACACGAGCCCATCGTATACCCTATACATCAAGTAAATGACTTTTTTCAATACAATTCATGTAGATAGTTTTGTTAAGAAAAACTTTAAATTATACCGCACTCCACTTAATTATCTTTGTTTTCTATTAAAGCAAATTCCTAAAATTTCACATAAATTCCCTAGACAATTATTTTCCTAAATTTTCACTCAATTTCATATCCATTTTTGATCTAGTGATTTTCAAATTATTTTTTAATCAAACAAATCCCCCACGAAGCTCATGCCGACAATACGAAGCTCATGCTGACATTGTCAGAAATCAAACCAAAAACCCATAAAAATTCAAGTAATCTACATGCAAAATGAATGATTATCCTACAAACGAGTTGAGATATATCTTCTTTGGAATTAAATTCCAGAGATTTTTTTATGAGCAGCCAGGAGGCTGGAGTTGGGGGATTTCTTTACGGCGGCGGGGAGCGAGGATTTTTATTTTTTTTTTTACTGAGAAAAGGATCGAGTGGAAAGTGAGAGAGAATGGAAGTGGTAAGTTATAGCGTCACGAGATTATAGAATTAGCGGGCCCAAGGGAAAACGCTACCTCAAATAGCATTTTCTGTCGAGAGAAAACGCTACTTGAGTTAGCGTTTTCCTTCGAGAGAAAACGCCATCTCAAATAGCGTTTTCCTTTGAGTGACCCTAGACCACTCTAGGTTCTTGGCCAAAAACGCTAACACAAATAGCGTTGTTTTGGAACCTAAACTCCAAGTTAGCAACCCCAGAGTCATTTTGGAAAATAATTTGAGGCTGGAGGCTGGGGTCATTTTGGGATTTAATTAATTAATTATGGTTAATTCAGGAAAAAATTCTAGAAAACCAGGCTTGAGAAAGTGAAGTGGAAGTACTTCTAGTTCTAGAAATTACTCTCTATTGACTTTCCATATAATGAAAAGATGCTTGGTTTGTGATAAAAGAAAAAAAAAAGAGAAGGAAAGTTGATTTTGATGATAAAGTGGAGGAGGGAGAGTTAGATCGTTTTAATAAAAAATCGTTAACTATGCACTTTCCTTCTGTATAGATGGTAAGGGAAAAAAATTAGTTCGTCGCTTGCCGAATTCTCCGTGTCAAGTAAATGAACCCACTTTCCATTTTGTGACTTTCTTCTCGCAATCCAAAAACCATAGGAGAAATCAATCACTTTCTTTTCACTTTCTCCATTTTCTTTTAACTTTTTGTTTGCCGAAGGTCCTAATGGCTGATACTGTTCCGGTTCTGACCAGCAACTAAATTGTACTCCGTGGAGTAACGAGGTTAGAGTCGCTCGTCTTGAGATAGGTCTAAATGATGATGGATGGAGACGTTTAGAAAAGTTCCGAATTCATTCCCTCCAAAAAGTTTCTGATACAGGCTTGCCGCCGCCGCCGCCGCCTTCTTCCAAAAATTAAGCAACGTACCTCTTCTTGTAAAACTCCCATCACTTGTATTCTTCTTTCTCTTTAACGGACTTAATACTGCTTAGATCAAATCAAATTTCTTTCTCTTAATTTTATATTTATGTCCAACCCTCAGCTATGTGGCCAGTCTCGCTACAAGCTTCTTATGATGTCTATTTATATTGGAATAATGGAGTAGTATTTTCTTTGCAGGTACACTACAAGTCCACATCTCTTCAATGGGGAGGCTGAAGAGGCTTTTATTCGTGTACGGAATGAGGTTGGTGCTTTCGAGTGAAATTACAAGACTAATAAGACTGAAAAAATCATGCTTCAGGCAGGAGTTAGACATGTATCAATTTTCTTAACTATATAAAACTATAATCTTTTTGGTACAAACCTTGTTATCATTTGACAAATCTCTTTATTCCTTTTGATGGTTGAAGGTGAAAGTACCTCTATATGGCTGTGATTGTTACGCTTATGCTCTATTGGCGTCTGGTTTCGTGGATCTTGTTATTGAATCTGGGCTTAAGGTAATTCTTTGTCCTCAATTAAGCAGTTTATTGTTCATTTGGAGAGAATAGCTAGGATATCATGAAAATATGCATCTTTTTGCGCATTACTTACAAATAAAGTGGGTTTGTTGCAAATGTGCTTCTGTGGAAGTTTAGCCCGAAATCTCAGCCGCTCTCTCAATATACGGATGCAGCTTTAGATTGCCTAAATTTCTTGCTCACTTCATATTTTTATTTTAGACTGGACCTTGCCTTGGTATCATATTGAAATCCACATGCTTTATTATTTTGGGGATTAACGGCAACTACAACCCTCCCCCCCCCCCCACCCCCCACCCCCAAAAAACAAACAAACAAACAAACAAACAAACAAAACCACCACCAATAATAACCACCCCAACTCTTTGAGGCGTACTATGACCTTTTTTTAATGGAATCATATAAATTTCGAAGCTCAGAGAGCAAATAATAGAGAATGCATCAACTGGTAGCACCTCTCACATATTACATCTATAACGTGTCGATTTATTGAAAAATCTGCCTAAGAGTTTACTTACAAAAGCTCTCTCTATCAACAGCCCTACGATTTTCTTTCATTGGTTCCGGTGATAGAAGGTGCCGGGGGTTCGATTACAGATTGGAAAGGAAATAAACTTAACTGGGAGGCATCCTCCAATTCAATTGCCACAAGTAAGGCCGATTTCGAGTAAATTTGTTTATTTTTTACTTTTGAAATTTCGCTCTTTCTTTGCAATCGGTTATATTTCATTTTTTCAATTTTCTTCTTCTTTTTTTGTATCATTTACAGGTTTTAATGTGGCGGCAGCAGGTGATCCTGAGCTCCACAAGCAAGTGTTGGAAGTACTACAGTGGAAGTAAGCTCAAGCTAATTAATCTTTAAACTAAGAATTCTGGGCTAATGTAATCTCCATTTAAAGGTAAATAATTGTTGCAAGCATCATTTGTGAAGAGATGTTCATGTAATATTTGTCATAATATTGTAGAAGCTATGAAGAATAAATTTGCAAGGTGAGCATCATTGGTTGGTTTTTGTAGTGGGTTATACATAAGAATCCATGTGTATTTCCATAATTTTATGATGTAAGTTCAAAAATTGATTGACATTTTATGTAATCTCTACGCTTATGATGCAAACCACCTTTTGAACTGTGGTACCTCGTCAGTTTAATTGGTTATACCACACAAGATAGGAATTTAAATTAAGACAAGACATGTGGAATGTTTTTGGGAAATGAAGTCATGTGGACTGCTAGGAATTGTTTTTTAATTTCCTTTTCTTTATCTTTAACATGTGACTTGATTAAGTGTTAGAAAAAAAAGAAGAAGAGAGAAGTGGCTTAAATTCAAATTCAAAATTAGTTGGAGTTAAATAAAAGCCATATTTGATTCAAATTTCAAATCCCCAAAAAGGAAAAAGGAAAATTGATGGTCTTTTAGATCTCTCTGCAACATATTTCATTCTGCTAGGTTTTTAGATAGGGTTTTTTTTTGAAATAGGGTAATTTTAAATTTTTATTATTAAAATAGGGTAGTTAAAATTTATTTTATGAAAATAGTACGGTTTGGTGGGTCCCATCCCAATCCCCGGTTTAGAGGGCGGGTTCTAAAAACCCGCCCTCTACCTATTATAGGGGAGGGCGGGTTCCAAAAACCCGCCCTCCCCTCATTTTTGAAGAGGGCGGGTTTTGAGAACCCGCCCTCTCCTTTATAAAGGAGAGGGCGGGTTTTGAGAACCCGCCCTCTTCTTTGTAAAGGAGAGGACGGGCCCGCCCTCTTTAAAAAAAATTTTATTTTAATTCCGTGGGGCCCACGAACTACCCTATTTTCATAAAAAATAAATTTACTGTCCTATTTTTATAATAAAAATTTAAAATCACCCTATTTCAAAAAAATAACCTTTTAGATATGCTAGGTCTTTCGACATCTTTCTTTCTATTTTTGTTTTCAGAATATTTTAACTAGTAAAACATTCATCATATACATGATTGATTATTAATATGTATCCACTTGCATCATCGAATGTGCAAATTAAGTAGTTATCAATAATTGTAAGGATCAGTGGGGTTAAGTGGGGGTTAAGAGGCTCATTAATTGAAACATTACTCAAGCCTTAGAATTCTCTATTATGATTGGTCTCTAAGCCTTTGAGTAGCAGAAACAGATAACAGATCTACATCAAACTTAACTACTAGTCTGAAGACGCCCCACAATTATTATTATTATTTATTTTTTTTGGCAGCTATGGTTAGGTTAAAGATATATCTTTTGGCAGCTATGGTTAGGTTAAAGATAATATTGAAAGAGGCTGGCCATTTTACAACAGCCCCATTGTATAATACTAGTTTTTTGCTCATGCGATATACGTTGATCAAAGTTTGCACCGCTTATATAAACAAAAAATTTAACTTTATTTTATGGAGCTTGTACACAAAAGTCATACATTGGTGTCATCCGTTATAAAGATACAATAATTTTAAAAAAATTAAAATTTTGGGTGTAACATGAGATTTTAATTTTTAATTCGGTATAATAAAACTCACTCTATAGTAGTAGATATACTTATTTATAAAAATTTGTATGCATAGAGAGCTTATTTTGGGTTGCAGGAGTGATGACTATTTGAAAATCTAAATGAGAATTGAGAACATGGGTACCCTATGATTGGGACACTTTAGAGAAGATTTCTAAAATAAAATTTTCTCACAGAAGTAAAGCCTGCCTACATCTAAACCAAACCAAAAAAAGGAGGGGAAAAAATTAAAATTTTGGACCCCAAAAGAGTTTGCTACAAAAGTAGATAAGCTAATTCTCAATATAATCAAGAAGAAAATGACATGCCCTAAAATGGGAATGTGTATTCTTATGCCTTTCGCTTTATTTGTACCTCAAACAGCAAGCCATGGCAAACTCCACCCTTGCCTATCTTGTATTTTCAATCTTAAAGTTCTGCACTAATTAAAGAGTACACATCAGATTGACAGTCGATCGTAAAACAGAATAGAAAATATAAAAATTATTATGTACATGAAACAAAAAAATTGTGGAATAAAAACTTTGCCAACAATACCGAAATACAAATTTCCTGCAAACTTTGAAGCTCCTCTACCTCTTCTCTCAACGCAACCATACAAAAATAAACCAAACAGCAAACTATGCCAAAAGATAAGCATCACATATTCAAGATCACGTTATATTTAAAGAGCCACAGTTGCCAGTCGGGCTGCTTCTATCATGAAAGTTGCCTGTTCATATGAAGTTGATTTTGCACAGATGGGAAATAAATAAGTAAATAAATAAATAAATGTACCCCTATATAGGATATAAGATGCATCTGTTAAAGTTATCAGGAGACGAGTGGTTGATGAAAGTTGCAGTTGAGCTAAAATTCCACCTACATGCATAAATAATAAAGCCGTGATGCAACCTATTTTGGAACTGAAAAAAAAAAATGAGGAACCGAAAATTTTCCAAAAATAAGCTGAATATTAATAAAAGGAAATGATGCTGTGAAAAGGATTTCTTATAATTACCTTGCAGCCTCCATAACCAACTTCAGCATCGTACCTAAAGATGCAACCTATGTTGGAAAACAGAATGATGGAAATATATTAACAAACATACTTTCCTACCGCAATAGGCCCTTACCCAATTGTTGTGGGTCTTACCATTTTGTCTTTTGGATAAACTTTTGGGTTGCGTGCAGAAAAATTGTTGCTAAAAAATATAGAGGCTCATAAATGCAAATGCCACTTTATGACATTGGCTTTACATTGTTGGGAATACAAGGACCATCTTAACTGGCAAAGCATTATGTGAATCATAAAAATTCCATGAAGTAAATAGATGCATTACGATAGTAATTATACATAATTTTGTGGAGTATCATATTTTCACCATCTAGAGAAGAATGTAAAAGAAGGATTCGTATAGCCGATTCCAGAATTTTGGAATGAAGGCTTCTTGTTGTTGCTCGATATCGGTGACTCTCCAGATAATGACACGTGGCAGATGACGTGTCCTAGAACTTACGAGAAAAGATCAAGAACGTTACGTTGGAAGCACACCCCCGGCCCTCGACCCGAGGATGTTCCCGACCTTCGGTGGCCTTCCAGACCACCCTCCAGCTCGCCTCCGAGCTATCATAGAACCAAGATGACTCGGCCTCCCGCTCGTTCCCGAGCCTCCCGCCGAGCTTATATTCCTCGGTCTCCCCGACCGACCCACAGCACCGATCACAGACGTCTCCGCCACGGCTCCGCGAATCTCGCCAGGCATGAGATATCCGCTGTCCATGATCCCGCGTTCCATGCCATCCTGATCCCCCATTAACGAGCATATCTTGTCATTAATGGGGGAACCCGCCTATCACGCGGGCGTGACGCCATGGGCGTAACGGCTGGCGTGAATCTCGCGCCCGCCTGCCCATTGCTGCCACTATATAAACCCCTCTCTCAGATGACTCAGGTAAGCCAATTTTTACCCCAATAGGCTGTTACTCTGCCAAAATATCCCGTCTAACTTGATCGTCGGAGGGTCCTCAGTAGCACAACCACACTGGGGCTTCTTTGCAGGTAGCTCAGCCTTAACCATATAAAACCGATCGAGATCCACACGTTCCAGGAGGCAACCCTCCAACTCAATCACAGCCGTCCATCAGCGCTCGCAGCAGATCAACGGAAGGTAACATCTAAAGGAGATCCAGAGATCCATCAGTTGGCGCCGTCTGTGGGAACTTTAGTTCCACTCAACGAAAGTTTATCTTCCGATCTCGACTTCATGGCAAGCGGTCACCGCGACGATCCAAGTACCAGCCGTCGGCCTCCCCGCAGCGGAGACGAGGGAGAATCCCCTCCTCCCCCGAACGCCATTCACGCCCTATCCGCTTGGATAGATCGACTCGCGTCCGTCGTAGACGCACTCGTCCATGTCCAAACGGCCGGGCAAGCTCCCCAGGTCGCCGCTCCCCCATCACGGGACCTGGACCCCTACAGGGAGAGAGAAGACTCTGCCCGCGTCGGCACTACCGACCACCGCCTCGCTGTCTCCGGCGGCCACAGCTCCCCCAGGGCGATGTATTCAATGACCCGCTGGACGCCGCACAGCTCAACACCGAGATCTCTCGCCAGAGCGCCTCGCCCCGAGGCCTATCACGCCCCTGTCCCTCCCGAGGAGGTGTCGGTCAGCTCGCCTGTGCCCAGGCATGACCGGCACCCCCTCCTTTGACGGGGTCGCGCGGACGGGACTCGCCACGGCAGCTCGAAGACGACCTCACAAGGGGACATAAGGAACCTCATCGATTGGAACAGGGGCCGTGGCCAGGCGCAGATCTCCGGCAACAGAGGCCAAAGATCAGAGTATGCTGAATCGTCGGGATACCACGATCGACTCGACGCCCTCGAAAAGAAGATCGAAGGCATGCATCAGGAGAATCTTCCTTCGAGCGACGGGGCTAAATATGCCGCCGACCCGCTCACGAAGCCCTTCACCAAAGAACTACTCATCGTCCACGTCTCCTCCCGGAACAAGCCTCCAAAGGTCTCCCTGTTCGACGGGAAGTCCGACCCGAAGGACCATTTGGACACGTTCACAGCCGGGATGGGTTTCCAGGACTGCTCCGACGTCGCACAATGCCGCGCCTTCCCTGCCACTCTCATCCGCTCCTGACGAGACTGGTTCCGAGGACTCGCGCCACGCTCGATCTCTACCTTCGATGAGCTGGCCACCCAATTCCTCGGCCACTTCGTCGGAAACAGACGGCAAAAGCTGACCGTCGACCATCTCTTCACCATAAAGAGCGGAGACAAAGAATTCTTCAAATAATACGTCACCCGCTTCTACAACGCCCTCCTTAAAGTCCTAGAACACCGAGACGAAACGGTCATTACGGCCCTTAGGTCAGGTCTTAGGCACAAAGAGTGGCTATGCTCCTTTGCATTAGCGCAACCTAAGACCATGGCCGAGGTAAAGGCCTGGACCGAGCGTGAGATCCAGCTGGAGTCCGAGGTGAACGCCAACCTGCCCCGGACAGAACAAGCTGATCAGAAGAAAAGAGCCCGGGAGGAGAAAAAGAAGATTGAGCGGCCAAAACCCTACTCCCCGAAGTTTCAAGAGTACACCCCGCTCAACGTCTCTCAGACGGTTCTGTTGGAGGAGGCTAAGGGCGAGAGGTTCTTCAAACTTCCCCCAGTCTCGAATAAGGCGGCGAAGCGCACCAGAGGCCCCTATTGCGGTTTCCACCAGTCGTAGGGCCACTCCACTGAGAACTGCAAGCAGCTCCGAGACTACATCGAGGAGCTAATCAGCTCGGGGCACCTGGCAACGTACTTACGAGACAAGCGGCATGCCGGCTGTGAGCAAGAGCAACGTCCCCCTCCCGGCAAATTGACAATCGGCCAAATCATGGCCATATCAGCGGGGGGTACGACGAAGACCGACGAGACTCAGCGTCGCTCATCGATCGAGGGGACTGGCTACCACCCGAGGAAGAAAGCCAAAGCAGCCGAGCCGATCATATTTATCGACAAGGACCTTCACGGTATATCCCTGCCTCACAACGACCCGCTGGTGATCACAGCTCGGGTCCACCGCTACGAAGTGCAGAGGATACTGGTCGACTCAGGAAGCTCGGCAGACATTCTCTTTTATGACTGATTTCTGCGTATGGGACTCACCCCATCGGACCTAAGGCCGACCGCCCACATCCTGTCAGGGTTCACTAACCACTCCATCCCGGCAGAAGGGGTAATCACTCTCCAATTTAACATCGGGGAGGTGGGCCGTACGCGCACCGTGCTTATGGAATTTATCGTCGCGAGAATCCCATCGGACTACAACGTCCTCCGGTCGCCCGACTCCTTCCGGGCCCAGTTATCGACTTACCACCTAGCGATGAAATTCCCGCTCGACCAAGGCAGGATAGGTCGGGTCTACGGGGACCAACGAACAGCAAAGGTTTATTTCACCGCAACATCTACGTCTGAGCAGCCAAACAATGATGTTGAGGGCGAGGGTGACATCAAGGGTTCTCTGGACACTCGAGACGAGCAAAAAGAGGTCCGAGGGATCCCGGTAGAGCCACTAACAGAGGACCCCTCGTGGAAGGGGACGGCGAAAGAACCGTTCAGATCGGATCACTTTTGATGTGGACTCAGCGAGACGACCTAGTTCACTTCCTTAGGAACAACTTTGACGTGTTCTGCTGGGTGCCTGCCGACATGCCCGGGATCGTCCCCAAAATCATATCTTACAAGCTCGGGGTGGACCCTACGGTCTGACCCGTCAGGCAAAAAAAACGAAGCTTCGCCCCGATCAAGCAAAAGGCAATCGAGGACGAGATAGACATGCTCATCGCCGCCAACTTCATTCGGAATGTTCCTCATTCGGAATGGTTGGCGAACGTAGTCATGGTTAGAAAGTCAAGCGGGAAGTGGCGCATGTGCGTCGACTTTACCGACCTCAAAAAGGCCTGCCCGAAAGACAACTATCCTCTCCCTCGGATAGATCAGCTCGTCGACAGCCCGGCATGCCACGAGCTACTTAGCTTCATGGATACTTTCTCCGGCTACAACCAGATCCGTATGAATCCGGCAGACGAGGATCTCAATGCATTCACAACGGACCAGGGGGTATACTGCTACAAGGTGATGCCATTCGGCCTCAAAAACGCCAGAGCTACGTACCAACGCTTGGTCAATCGTATGTTCAAGCCGCAGATCGGCAGGAACATGGAAGTCTACGTTGACGATATGCTGGTCAAATCGGTCTCATCGGGCGAACACACCAAGGATCTGGGCGAGGCCTTCGACGTCCTCCGTAATACAATATGAAACTGAACCCCGCCAAGTGCGCGTTCGGGGTCACCGGTGGAAAGTTCCTCGGTTTTATGGTCACCCACCGTGGGATCGAATCTAGCTTGGAGAAAATCAACGCCATCCTTAACATGGCCGCGCCCAAGACTAACGTCGAAATCATGCGGCTGATAGGGTGGGTAGCCGCTCTGAGTCGTTTCATGTCGAGGTCTGGGGAGAAGTGCATCCCGTTCTTCAAAGCTCTAAGGAAGATACCAAGATTCGAGTGGTCGGAGGAGTGTCAGGCCGCCTTTGAGCAATTAAAGAGGCACCTTGCGACTCCCCCGCTGCTCACCTGGCCAGTTGAAAGTGATAAGCTATCGCTATATCTGGCGGTATCCGGCCGAGCTGCAGGTTCGGTGCTCGTCCGAGAGGTCGACGGAGTCCAGAAGCCGGTATACTATGTGAGCCAAGACTTCAAGAACGCAGAAACGAGGTACCCAGCCATAAAGAAGATCGTCTTGGCACTCGGCATGGCCTCAAGGAAACTACGGCACTATTTCCAGGCGCACACCATCCTCATTTTTACCGAGCGGCCTTTGGGGGCTATCCTCGCCTCCCCCGAGACCTCTGGACGCTTAGAGAAATGGAGGTGGGAGTTGTCCCAGTTTGACATAAGATACCGCCCGAGGCAGGCTATCAAAGCACAAGCCCTGGTCGATTTTATCGTCGAGTGCACCATCCCCAGCAAAGGGCCGGAGTCCACACCGGCCCCCGCAGCTCAAGCCTCGGTCGATGGGAAGCCCGACTCCGTCCCTGATTGGATCCTCTATGTCGACGGGTCCTCGACCGAGGAAGGCTGTGGTGCTGCCTCATCATTCGGGGCCCGAACGAGGCAGAAATGGAGTATTCTCTGAAGCTCGGGTTCAATGCCTCAAATAACGCAGCGGAATACGAGGCCTTGCTGGCCGGACTGCGCATAGCCTTCGGACTGGGGCTGAAAACGATTCAGATCCGCAGCGACTCCGCCCTAGTCGTTGGCCAAGTGACCGGCTGATTCGGAGCACGGGAGCCTTTGATGATGAAGTATCTGGCCGAGATAAGAAGACTGCGAAAGGACTTCTATGAAGTCCAAGTGGAGCAGATCCCCAGACAGCTAAATGCCCAAGCCGACGTCTTGAGTAAGCTGGCTTCATCTTATACGGTCAACAATAAGAGGAACATCCTTTTCGAGGTCTTGCCACGGCCCAGCGTGGAAGACGGAGCAATGCCACTTCAAGTATACACAGCCCGGGAAGAAGATCGGGATTGGAGAAAGCTCCTCATGGAATTCCTGAAAGGAGCTACGCTCCCAAAAGATTGGGGAGAATCCCGCCGTCTCCAAGCCAAAACTCGCCATTTTGTCTGGAGCAATGGGAACCTCTACAAGAAGTCCTTCACTCAGCCCCTGCTCCGGTGCGTCGACCCTCACGAAGCCGACTATGTCCTCTGTGAGATCCACGAAGGGGTCGGCGGCGCGCACAAAGGGGGCCGCACCTTAATCCAGAAGGCATTGCTCCAGGGGTACTACTGGCCGACAATTCATTAGGACGCCCAGAAGCTCGTCAGGAGATGCAAGAGCTGCCAACTCCATTGAAGCATACCTCGCCTTCCGGCTATCGAGATAACCGCCCTAACCTCCCCGTGGCCGTTTGCCCAGTGGGGAATAGACATGATAGGCCAGTTCCCTACCGGTACGGGCAGGCACAAGTATGTCCTCGTCGCAGTGGACTACTTCACAAAGTGGATCAAGGCCATTCCCATCAGGAAACCGGACGCCTCCATGACTATCAAGTTCCTGCAGAACAACATGACACTCCGGTTCGACATCCCGAGGTGTATCATCACCGACCATGGGACAAATTTCGAAAACGAAAAAGTTAAGAAATTCGGCAGTGAATATCGTATCCTCATGAAGTTTGCCGCGGTCGGACATCCCCAATGCAACGGACAAGCCGAGGTCGCTAATCGGAACGTCCTACGAGGTCTTCGGACACGCCTAGAAGGACGCCAAGGCAGTTGGGTCGAGGAATTACCCCGGTTCTTATGGTCCCTGCGCACATCGAAGAAACCCCCTACCGGGGAGACCCCTTTCAGCCTATGCTACGGTACCGAAGCAATGGTCCCAGCGGAGATTGGGCTCCCTAGTCACCGGGTCGAGCATTTCGACGATGAGGCGAACACCTCAGCCCTCCGAACTAACCTGGACATCTTGTTAAAGAAACGGGACCGGGCTCAGATTAGAGCTGTCGCCTATCAATAGCAAACCGCCCGCTACTACAATGCGTGAGTCAAGCGCCGCTTCTTCAAGACCGGAGACTTAGTCCTAAGGTGGAACGAGTTCATCGATCAAGACAAGCTGCATAAGTTTTCCCCAAAATGGGATGGTCCTTTCCTCGTCTCCGAGGTCCTGCCCGACGGAGCCTATCATTTACAAGATGCGAATGGTCGCAAGTTTCCACGGCCTTACAACGCTGAGAAGCTCAAGCTGTACATCTGAAAACAATATCTACGAATGTATATTTCTTCTTTCACAAAGGCGATGTAAACCTTTTTAAGATTCTTTCTATTTAAATAATAAGAAAAGAACAATGGGGCATCGCAAAAAGGAAAATTTTATTTATTCCAAAGGGTATTGTGGGATCCTCAGCCTTACAGAAAAATAAAGAAGAAACATTTACAGCAGAGGGGGAACGGGATCGAGGAAGTACTCTTGGTGATACTCAGAGTAGATTTCCGCTAGCCGGGCCCTAGCCTCTGTAACCCGCTCCCGCCGATGCTTCACACGAAACCGGGACGCCACGGAAGCACCCGGCGCTCCGTCCTCTGCATCTTAGCTCACGATATGCCTCTTTTTGATGCACTCCAAAATGAGGGCCAAGGATCGGTCGTGCCTGGCCTTCGAGATGAGGTCGAGCAGGAAGATCGAGCGCATCTTGTCGAGCGCCTCGTCCAGCAGCTCCTCGGAGAGAGGGTTGTACAACCCCGAGGACCTCCTCCAAATTGCGTACGTCGGCAACTGTAGGAGGGACGACTGCCGAGGGAGAAGCCAGCCGAAGTGACCCTCGAGGCGCTCCGGTACCCATCCTCGGCCAGGGATTGGTCGTACACGGAGACGTCGTCGAAGGTGATGATCTCTTCGATTGAATATATGCGCCCAGTCATCTCAAAAAGCGATGCCAAAGAAGTTGCTGTCTCCTTCTCTATTTATAACCTCAAACAGAATCCTTAAGGACCCAGATTCACGCGCGCATGGGCGCGAATCCTGGGATCCACCGAGATTACTCTAATACCGTACCGCCACGTGGCAGAACTGACGCGGCTTCCCGAAACGTTACGCCTCCCCTAATCATTCCCGACACGTGCCGCCTGCGACGGTCACTCCTCCCAATGTTCGCGAACCAAGGGAGGTTAGACTGAACCTCCGGATCCACCGAGCAGCTACCCTGCTTGGTCCATCCTTAGCAGGCCTCCCAATGCCCTCTCGCGCTAAGGATCAAAGCCCTCACCAAGAGACAACCGGGCAGCAACCCTGCTCGGTCCATCCTTAGCAGGCCTCCCAATGCCCTTCCGCGCTAAGATCAAAGCCCTCACCAAGAGGCAACCGGGCAGCAACCCTGCTCGGTCCATCCTTAGCAGGCCTCCTAATACTCTCCCGTGCTAAGGATCAAAGCCCTCACCAAGAGGCAACCAGACAGCAACCCTGCTCGGTCCATCCTTAGTGGACCACTACTTGGGTCCTTCAACAAAGCAATGTAAATTCTTCTAAGTTCTTTTTATTTAAACAATAAGAAGGCCACGATAGATTATTGCAAAAGGAAGAATTTTATTCATTCAAAGGTATTGTAGGCTCCCCAGCCGTACATTGCTAAAAAAATTACAGCAGCGGGGAAAGGGGTGCAAGAAGCATTCCTCGTGATACTCCGAGGAAATTTCCGCCAGCCGAGCCCTCGCCGCCTCGGACCTCTACCTCTGATGCTGTCCGCGAACCCTCGTAGCCATGGACGGGCCAGGAAGCTCCACGGGCGGGCACCCATCGGAGAGATGCCTCAATTGGTAGTACTCGAGGACGAGTGCCACCGAGCGATCCCGCCGACTCTTCGAGATCAGTCTGAGGCGACATAACGACCTCAGCTTTCCAACCGCCTCGTCCTTCAGTTGTTCGGACAAGGGGTTGTGCAGCCCCGACGATGCCCTTCAGATTGAGTACATCAGCAGCTGGAGAAGGGGTGATCGCCGGGGGAGCAGGCGGCCGATATGATCCTCAACCCGCCGGATCACTGCCTGCACCGTCTCCTCGGAGCACAGCTGGTCATACAGGTATACGTCCTAGAAATCTATGATCTCGGGGATGGTGAAAGGGAATTCATCCATTCTTATGTTTTGGGGATGAAGAAAGGAGTGATCAACACGCCCTCCTTTTTATAGGCCAACAACGCCCTCAAGAGTCCAACAGTCGCTCGTTCCTTCCAATGCCGTACCGCCACGCGGCGGATATCTCGCCTTTTTCGGCAGACCGAAATCGGAATGACACGGCTCTTACGCTTCACCTCCCCCCCACGCGTTCGTGACGCGTGTCACCCGCGACGGTCGCTCTTCCCAATGCTCACGAACCAGGGAGGGTCGGACAGAACCTCACAAAACAGAGCAGCTACCCTGCTCGGTCCATCCTTGGCTGGTAATCTCTTACCCCACGACGCCAAGGATCAAAGCCCTCACCAAGAGGCCACCAAGCAGCTACCCTGCTCGGTCCATCCATGGTTGGTATTTTTCTACCTACCGACGCCAAGGATCAAAGCCCTCATCAAGAGGCAACCGGGTAGCAACCCTGCTCGGTCCATCCTTAGCAGGCCTCCCAATACCCTCCCGCGCTAAGGATCAAAGCCCTCACCAAGAGGCAACCGGGCAGCAACCCTGCTCTGTCCATCCATGACTGGTAGTTCACTACCCACCGACGCCAAGGATTAAAGCCCTCACCAAGAGGCAGCTGGGCAGCAAACCTGCTCGATCCATCCTTAGCAGGCCTCCCAATGCCCTCCCGCACTAAGGATCAAAACCCTTACCAAGAGGGAACCGGGCAGCAACCCTGCTTGGTCTATCCATGGCTGGTAGTTCACTACCCACCGACGCCAAGGATCAAAGCCTTCACCAAGAGGCCACCGAGCAGCAACCCTGCTCGGTCCATCTATGGCTGGTAGTTCACTACCCATCGATGCCAAGTGTCACGCCCCGCTTCACAGTATACGGGTAGAGGGCGCGACGAGGCCGCTACGTATTTACTCAGAAGTAAATACGCTAAGCGTAACTAAGCAATATAAAAGAAATATACACAAGAGACAAATGTAATGAACAACTTTATTTATTAACATTCTTTTGTACAATGAATGGAAAGTAAATACATCTGAATGAAGCGATGCTTAAACAGTGGCATAATAGGAATGTAAAGTACTGGAATGATAAGGAAAATGTACAAGTGTAACTACAGCTCGGGGTCTTCAGTAAACCGGTCCAAGTCTTCAGTGCTAGGCTCGATCTCTGGAAGGTCCGAATCACCTGACGACATTCAAAGAAGAAGAGAGAGAATGTCGTCAGCGAACAAATCGCTCGGTAAGTCCCAAAGAAAAGAGAGAGAGAGAGAGTGTAGCTTTTAAAGTTGTATTATATTGTTATAACGTTGTATTTAGTGTTAACGCTGTTCTTTGTAGTTTGGTATAAAAGGATGCCAGTGTATACGAGAGGAGTCTCTATATGCCAGAGACTAGAGCAAATGGAAGTATAAGGCTCTGTTAGAAATCCCGGAACAACGACGCGGTATTCAGGATAGGTGTCTTAAATCTTACAGTCTCGTGCCACTTCTGACACCTTCCGTACCAATCTACCCCTTAAATCCCGCGATGTCTTAATTGTATTGTTGTATTGTTTTGCAACTAGTATTGTCTTGTAATATAGATTGTATAATTGGATGACTTGCCGAAACCATGATATCAGTAAATGGATGTAACTGGAGAATCCTGTAAATGGATGTAACTGGAGAATCATGTAGATGGATGCATATCCATGGTTCGGTTCAGTCAACTTGTATAGATTGATAGATTGAATAGATTGAATATATAGATTCATGTTGAATTGTTATATTGTAGATTGTACTTGAATCATATTCAAGTCAGATTGATTATAATGAGACTCAGTCTGAGTCAGATAATTATAAAAGAAATTAAATTCCTGAATTGTGTTTTGGTATTATCGGTAACCGCTGCATATGAGCGGCAGGATTTGTGTCTTTTTCAAAGACGATTACCATGTTGATAACACCGTTTATTAAGTTTTCAACCTTAAATAGGCTAGCACCCATATCTCCGGCTCCCTGAGGCTCAAGAGATCGGTCCCGCTTAAACCTATATTTACCAGGGTCCTTACTTTAATTTATAAAACTTGAGGGGTTTTATGTAAAAATACCTTTGTATAGTTTTCAAAATATACCGCAAGTATTTAATTATCGTCTTTAGAGTTATCATAGATGTAGATTTTATATATGTGACATTTCTAGTGAACGAAACTTATTTTCATAATATAGGGTATTTAATTGTAATATTGAACTTGTATGGAATTTCATGGTATTATCATGTAAAGTGATTCTTGTGATTTAGAAAAGTTGGAATATTGATGTTATAACCAAAATAGATATTTTGATAATACATATATATTTATATATTTATAAAAATAATTTTAATTTATTATTTTCTAGAAATCTCATTTTCTTAAGATATTTGTATTTTAAATTTTTCGAGACCGAATGCTCCTTACGGAGGTCTGCATCTTGCACTACTAAGCCCGAGGATGTACGATAATCCGCACCATCCCGAACGGGTTCTCCAAATGGGTTGTAGCGGCACTTTGCAAAGATTTGTGTAAATACATATTTCTTGTAGAAAAAGTTTTTATTAGTAAATAGTATTTATATGTAAAATCTTGTTTTCCCGTATTCTATGTTCCCGAAAGGTATTGTGCTATATTTCATATGTGTGTTGTGAGGAGGTAGGTCATTATCTCGTGATCTATTTAAAGGTATAGCAAGATTATGATGTTTTAAAGTGTACAGGGGTGAAAGGTTGAATTGAAAATTGTATTAAAAATTATATTTAAAATAGAGTAAATAGGGTTTTTAATAGGCTCTGTTAATATGCAGAATATTTAAAGTGTACAGGGGTTTAGAGAATACCAAAAGACACAACTCCCAAGAAGGCAACTTGGCAATCCGGCCGAGTTCGGCCGGCGGCACCGGCCGAGTCAGCCGTGCCGCCGGCCCGATTCGGCCGAGTCAGGGGGGCCACGTGTCCGTCGTCGTCTTGTTAGCACAGTGGAGTAGCTTGTTTTTAGTGTGAGTTTTGGTTTTACGGATTTAGCACGTGAAGACTCTTAGGATTCTAAAAATTTAAAAGAAAACAATATTAAAAAATAATGTGGGTGATAGGATTTGAACTCTGGTGCTTTGGTTCAGCAGTGCAAGGTCTTACCAATGAGCTACAAGCTCCTTCTTGCTATTAAAAAGCAAAACAAACTTATAACTTGTGCTCAGGCAAAAGTATTCCTTTCCGTGTTTTTTGAAAAATTTGTACAGGAAGTTTATGGTTGTTACATTCTACCCTCCTTATAAAAATTTCGTCCTCGAAATTTGTGAAAGGAAAGTGTAATAGATTCAAGGAAAGTTTGGTGACTGAAGTACAGATAGTGTATGAAAAATATGTGAAGGAACTAAAGAATGCGAAGGTTTTTGTAAGATTGTAAAATTGGTAAGGGAATTTTGGGTTAGGACAGATTCAAAGTATGTGAAATGATAAGATTCAAGGAATATGAATTATAAAAAATGTTTTCAGTTGCTGGTTCTTGTGTTATATTGCTTAGGTTGTTCACGCAGAACAGAACTGCATGGTAGGGTTCCATACAGCTCTGACCTGCATGGGCCACCAACAAAATCTGTCACGCCCCGCTTCCCAGTATATAGGCAGAGGGTGCGACGAGACCGCTATGTATTTATTCTGAAGTAAATACGCTAAGCGTAATTAAGCAATATAAAAGAAATATACACAAGAGACAAATGTAATGAACAACAACTTTATTTATTAACATTCTTTTGTACAATGCATGGAAAGTAAATACATCTGAATGAAGCGATGCCTAAATAGTGGCATAACAGAAATGTAAAGTACTAGAATGATAAGGAAAATGTACAAGTGTAACTACAGCTCGGGGTCTTCAGTAAACCGGTCCAAGTCTTCAGTGCTAGGCTCGATCTCTGGAAGGTCCAAATCACTTGACGATATTCAAAGAAGAAGAGAGAGAATGTCGTCAGCGAACAAATCGCTCGGTAAGTCCCAAAGAAGAGAGAGAGAGAGTGTAGCTTTTAAAGTTGTATTATATTGTTATAATGTTGTATTTAGTGTTAACGCTGTTGTTTGTAGCTTGGTACAGAAGAATGCCAGTGCATACGAGAGGAGTTTCTATATGCCAGATACTAGAGCAAATGGAAGTACAAGGCTCTGTTAGAAAGCCCGGAACAACGGCGTGGTATTCAGATTAGGTGTCTTAAATCTTACAGTCTCGTACCACTTCTAACACCTTCCGTACCAATCTACCCCTTAAACCCCGCGATGTCTTGATTGTATTGTTGTATTGTTTTGCAACTGGTATTGTCTTGTAATATAGATTGTATAATTGGATGTTTTGCCGAAACCATGATATAGTAAATGGATGTAACTGGAGAATCATGTAAATGGATGTAACTGGAGAATCATATAGATGGATGTATATCCATGGTTCGGTTCAGTCAAGTTGTATAGATTGATAGATTGAATATATAGATTCATGTTGAATTGTTATATTATAAATTGTACTTGAATCACATTCAAGTCAGATTGATTATAATGAGACTCAGTCTGAGTCAGACAATTATAAAAGAAATTAAATTCCTAAATTATGTTTTGGTGTTATCGGTAACCGCTGCACATGGACGGCAGGATTTGTGTCTTTTTCAAAAACGATTACCGTATTGATAACACCGTTTGTTAAGTTGTCTACCTTAAATAGGCAAGCACCCATATCTCCGGCTCCCCGAGGCTCAAGAGATCGGTCCCGCTTAAACCTATATTTACTAGGGTCCTTATTTTAATTTATAAAACTTGAGGGGTTTTATGTAAAAATACCTTTGTATAGTTTTCAAAATACACCGCAAGTATTTAATTATCGTCTTTAGAGTTATCATAGATGTAGATTTTATATATGTGACATTTCTAGTGAACGGAACCTATTTTCATAATATAGGGTATTTAATTATAATATTGAACTTGTATGGAATTTCATGGTATTATCATGTAAAGTGATTCTTGTGATTTAGAAAAGTTGGAATATTGATGTTATAACAAAAATAGATATTTTGATAATATATATATATTTATAAAAATAATTTTAATTTATTATTTTCTAGAAATCTCATTTTCTTAAGATATTTGTATTTTAAATCTCTCGAGACCGAATGCTCCTTGCGGAGGTCTGTATCTTGTACTACTAAGTCCGAGGATGTACGATAATACGCACCATCCCGAACGGGTTCCCCAAATGGGTTGTAGCGGTGCTTTGCAAAGATTTGTGTAAATACATATTTCTTGTAGAAAAAGGTTTTATTTGTAAATGGTATTTATATGTAAAATCTTGTTTTCCCGTATTCTATATTTCCGAAAGGTATTGTGCTATATTGCATATGAGTGTTGTGAGGAGCTAGGTCATTATCTCATGATCTACTTAAAAGTATAGCAAGATTATGATGT
The DNA here is from genome assembly GCA_030015575.1 of Agapanthus africanus. NCBI lineage: Eukaryota > Viridiplantae > Streptophyta > Magnoliopsida > Asparagales > Amaryllidaceae > Agapanthus > Agapanthus africanus. Next base: position 10,753,931 of record CM057344.1, on the reverse strand, counting down.
TTTAAAGATAGAAAGTAAACTACATGGTATTTTAGTGAAAAAGAGCGGTAAAAGTTACAATATGAAATATTTTGTTATGGAACTTGTTCAACATATTTTTTTAATGATTAATAGTCAAGATGTAAGTGTTTAATATGGTTGTGTTAAGGAAAATTGAACTTTACAAAGAAAACCGAATCGGAAGTCGGATTTAACTCCGCTTCCGTCAGGTTTTAGTAAAAGGAGTTTTAAGAATAGATTAGAGAAGAGAGAGGTGGGACTTATGGGTTTAAAATCAAGAGAAGAGGGAGTGGAAGACGTAGGATTTTCCGGTGCGTCGTTTCGTCGCCGGAAGCTCCTAGAGTCGTCGTCGGAAGATCACCGGAGTCTTGCTTTTCGCTAACTCCACTTCTACACAAATTTCTAGAGGAATTTCTTGAGAGTTTGGACAGAATTATGAGTGAGGGGGTGTGTCTAGGGGTGGTATTTATAGGGTAAAACTAGGGTTAGGGTAGGTGAAAAGTTGAATTGAAAATTGTATTAAAAATTGTATTTAAAATAGAGTAAATAGGGTTTTTAATAGGCTCTGTTAATGTGCAGAATATTTAAAGTGTACAGGGGTTTAGAGAATACCAAAAGACACAACTCTCTAGAAGGCAACTCGGCGGTTCGGCCGAGTTCGGCCGGCGGCGCCGGCCCGATTCGGCTGAGTCGGGCCGAGTCAGAGGGCCATGTGTCCGTCGTCGTCTTGTTAGCACAGTGGGGTAGTTTGTTTTTAGTGTGACTTTTGGTTTTACGGGTTTAGCACGTGTAGACTCTTGGGATTTTAAAAATTTAAAAGAAAACAATATTAAAAAAATAATGTCGGTGATGGGATTTGAACTCTGGTGCTTTGGTTCAGCAGTGCAAGGTCGTACCAATGAGCTGCAAGCTCCTTCTTTCTATTAAAAAGCAAAACAAACTTATAACTTGTGCTCAGGCAAAAGTACCCCTTTTTGTATTTTTTGAAAAATTTGTACAGAAAGTTGTACAGAAACTTTAGGATTGTTACACCAAGGATCAAAGCCCTCACCAAGAGGCAACCGGGCAGTAACCCTGCTCGGTCCATCCTTAGCAGGCCTCCCAATGCCCTCCCGCGCTAAGGATCAAAGCCCTCACCAAGAGGCAACCCTGCTCGGTCCATACATGGCTGGTAGTTTACTACCTACCGACGCCAAGGATCAAAGCCCTCACCAAGAGGCCACCGAGCAGCAACCCTGCTCGGTCCATCCATGGCTGGTAGTTCACTACCCACCTACGCTAAGGATCAAAGCCCTCATCAAGTGGCCACCGGGCAGCAATCCTGCTTGGTCCATCCATGGCTGGTAGTTCACTACACACCGACGCCAAGGATCGAAGCCCTCACTAAGAGGCCACCGAGCAGCAATCCTGCTTGGTCCATCCATAGCTGGTAGTTCACTACCCACCGACGCCAAGGATCAAAGCCTTCATCAAGAGGCCACTGGGCAGCAACTCTGCTCGGTCCATCCATGGCTGGTAGTTCACTACCCACCGACGCCAAGGACCAAAGCCTTCATCAAGAGGCCACCGAGAAGCTACCCTGCTCGGTCCGTCCTTGGCTGATAACTTCTTACCCCTTTGATGCCAAAGACCAAAACCCTCATCAAGAGGCCACTGAGCAGCTTCCCTGCTCAACTCCCTACATGTCTTTACTAAGCGATCTCTATCTCGACTTCGGGACCATAGAGATGCCGACCTTTCACAGGTCTTTACACACTTGGCAAGTGATTGAATTCAACTCGACGTGCGATCGCCAGACGAAAAACCGACCTAGCATGAAAGCAGCACCGCGCAGATAATTTTTTTTACCACAAAACAAAGGGAAAATATGCACGCAAACGATGCTGCCAAAAGATTTTTTATTCATAAAATCGAAAGTCTTTACAGAGGTATTATGGGCTCCCATCCTTACAAAAATGCCCAAGGGCTTACAAAATTTTAGCGCGAAGAAAATAAGGAGGCGAGGAAGTTCAGGCCTCGGGGCCGGGGAGAACATCGATGAGCTGCGCTTTCACTGCGACAACCGGGGTGGTATCTTGAAGGTCGGCACCCACAGTGGGAGCCTCGGCGCCGATGGCCGGGGCGACCGACTTATCCCCAATGCTCCTGTAGGGTGTTTTTCGTCACCCCATTGAGATGGGAATACGCGCACGCTTGTCAGGCGCATTACAGATTTCCCCTGCCTAGGGTAGGCTAGGGTTTATTGATTGTGGGGATCCGAATCTCCGGCAGCCGTGGACTAAGCTGCCGTTAATTACCCCTCGTTTTTGGAGCGAAGGAACCTCTGATTGACGGGTCAAACTGGTCGTGCGAACGCAATGTGCAGTGTGCGTGTGTTGTGTTTTAGGAGGGATTTTGGATATATCGGGGTCCTCGCAGAGTTTTTACGGGGGCCCCGCTACCCAGATAGCGGGCTGGGGGTCAAGGGGATAGTAGCCCCCTTGCGGGGTGCACGGCAGCACCCTGTTAGAAATAATTTCTAACGGGGAGGTATTTTTAGTGTGGAGTACATGTAAAATGAGGGGAAAAAGGCGTCCAAAGGACGCGTGAGCGCCAGCGCCTCACGTGCCCGACACGTGGACACTCGGGCGCTAGCGCTTTGGGTGCTAGCGCTTTGGACGCTAGCGCCTTAGGTGCCCGGCACGTGGGCGCTCGGGCGCTAGCGCTTTGGGCGCTAGCGCCTCACGTGCCCGGCACGTGGGCGCTTGGGCGCTAGCAAAGGGAAAGGGTTTTTACCCTCAGAAATAGGAGTTAAACTCCAAAAATAGAATTTTGAGTGGAGTTGAACTCCAAGAGATCTGGATTAGGAGTTAAACTCTTTTGAGGATTTGGGTCTTAGAGTTGAACTCCCTAAAATCTTCAGAGGTTCTTCTCTCTTAAGCCTGAGATATTCTCTTGAGCCTTGGATCTTTTCCAAAGTGGGATTTTCGGAGATGAGTCTCCTTTTTCTCCTTCTTTGTTGGCCGGATCTTGGAGAACAAAAGGGGCGGGATTTTAAAAATCTCCCCTTTTGAGATCTAATGGAAGATCTGAGCTCCCCTTTGTGGATTTTGTGGTGAAAAACTATTTAGTTTTGAAAAAGAAAGAGTAAAACTCTTGATTTAATTGAAAAGGGGAAGAAGGTTTAGAACCTTGAGGAAGGAGAAGGAGGCACAAAAACCCTAGAGTTTGAGAGAATGAAAAATGTTATTTTTTATTCATCATCATTTTGCCTTATATAGGCTTACATATTTACATATAGCCCTTGGACTTTACAAAAATGGCATTTTGCCCATCACATGCCTCATGTGCTCATTTCTTTTGCACATAAGCCATGGGCTTTACAAAAATTTGGCTTTATGCCCATTTTTCTTACAATCATGCATAAAAAATTACATCAAAATTATTTATTATATGATTTCATTTTGGCTTGGGGGGTTTCATGTTCGGACTCGACTTGGGCATGGGCCCACTTGACCTGGGCTTGGGCCCGCCTGGCTTCGGGTTGACCTTGATCTTGACTTGGTCAACCGGGGTGCAAATTTTGACCCCAACAAAGCGCCCCCATCAATAAATGCACACTGCGCATATGAGTTGTGTGCATGAAGTTGATGGATTTTGAAGCTGGACTTCGAGGGGGGACATCATTCCGGGGCGGAGCGTCCCTCGTGGAGCATGATTCCCGGGGATCGGAGTATCATTCCGATTTGCGGAGCATAATTCCAGGGTCGGAGTATCATTCCGAAGAGTCGGAGCATAATTCCGAGGATCGGAGCATAATTCCGAGGATCGGAGTATAATTCCGAAGAGTAGAGGCATGATTCCAGGGATCGGAGCATGATCCCGATGAGCGGAGCATGGTTCCAAAGGGGTTGGAGCATAATTCCGACGAGTGGCAGATATTCTGACCGAAGCATAATTTCGATGTAGAGGTTGATTCCCAGGTCAAACATAATTCCGATAGGGAAAGCAGATACTCCGAGGCGAAGCTTGATTTCGACACGGGGTACCTTCTGAGACGAAGCATGATTTCGACGCAGAGCTTGCTGGTTGATTCCGAAACGAAGCATAATTCCGATAGGGAAGATAGATACACCGAGGCGAAGCTTGATTTCAACATGGGGTACACTCTGAGACGAAGCATGATTCCGGCACAGAGCTTGTTAGTCGACTTGATTCCGAGACGGAGCTTAATTCCGACGAGGAGGTCGCTCATTGATTCCGAGCCGAAGCATTATTCCGACAGGGAAGGTAGATACACCGAGGCGAAACTTGATTTCGACTCGGTACACTCTGAGACGAAGCATGATTCCGACGCAGAGCTTGTTGGTCGACTTGATTCCGAGGCGGAGTTTAATTCCGACGAGGAGGTCGCTGGTTGATTCCGAGCCGAAGCATAATTCCGACAAGGAAGGCAGATACACCGAGGCGAAGCTTGATTTCGACACGGGGTACACTCTGAGACGAAGTATGATTCCGGCACAGAGCTTATTGGTCGACTTGATTCCGAGGCGGAGCTTAATTCCGACGAGGAGGTCGCTGGTTGATTCCGAGCCGAAGCATAATTCCGACAGGGAAAGCAGATACACCGAGGCGAAGCTTGATTTCGACACGGGGTACACTCTGAGACGAAGAATGATTCCGGCGTAGAGCTTGCTGGTTGACTTGATTCCTAGGCGGAGCTTAATTCCGACGAGGAGGTCGCTGGTTAATTCCGAGCCGAAGCATATTTCCGACAGGGAAGGCAGATACACTGAGGCAAAACTTGATTTCGACACGGGGTACACTCTGAGATGAAGAATGATTCCGGCGCAGAGCTTGCTGGTTGACTTGATTCCGAGGCGGAGCTTAATTCCGATGAGGAGGTCGCTGGTTGATTCCGAGCCGAAGCATATTTCCGACAGGGAAGGCAGATACACCGAGGCGAAACTTGATTTCAACACGGGGTACACTCTGAGACAAAGCATGATTCCGGCGCAGAGCTTGTTGGAATTGGTTGGTTTGATTTGTTTAATTTTTGCCTTGTTCGGCGGGACTTTTGAATTTGAGAGGAATTTGGAATTCGTTTAGCATCAGTATTGCTGCACTGGAATAATGCCAGGAGCAACTCATCATTTACCCTGGGAGGACTTGGGGTTTTGGTTTTGGTTTGACTTGTGTTGACACCAGCATCGCTATACTGGAATATGGTACCAGGAGCGAATCATCATCTGTCATGAAAGGATTTGGGGATTTTGGTGTTTATTTGGCATCAGCATTGCTGCAATAGAATAATGCCAGGAGCAACTCATCATTTTCCCCGGGAGGATTTGGGAATTGGTGGCTTAGGAGACAGGTTTAGATCCCTATCACTTAAGGCTTTTCAATTTTATGGGCCGTAAGGGTCCCATAAAAGCATTTTCTCCCTACGAGTCGAAAGGATCTCGTAGGTGTATTTTCTCCTTAGGAGTCATGGGGACTCCTAAGTGTGTTGCTCCTTTGCGAGTCGTAAGGATCTCACGCGGGATTTTTCTCCCCACAAAATCGAGAGGATTTTGCTAGTGCATTTCATCTCCTTTTTACGAGTTTGCGCCCTTTCGGATTTTCACAAACTCGCCGGCAGTCCTCCTGTTTTTACTCACGGTGCCTTTTCGGGTTTTCATCCGTACCTATTTTTCTTGTGGACATACCACTTTTTTTGTGAATCTTCATCGCCGGTGGGACTTTGAATGTGGTCTCGCCGGTAGGACTTAGGAGAGATTGGGATCGTTTTACGCCCGTAGATTGTATACGTTTTTGCAGGATGTATGATCAAGACCGTAGGGCCAGAAAAATTTCGGGATTTTGTCGGCGTCTGCATCGCTGCACTGGAATATGGTACCAGGAGCGACTCATCATTCGCCGTTGGGGATGGGATTTGGAATTTGGTTGGCGTCTGCATCGCTGCACTGGAATATGTTACCAGTAGTGACTCATCATTCGCCACTTGGGGATTTGGATTCTGGCCGGCGTCTGCATCGCTGCACTGGAATATGGTACCAGGAGCGACTCATCATTCGTCATTGCCTATTGGGAAGCGATGGCTTAGGAGACAGGTTTAGATTCCTATCACCTAAGGCTTTTCAATTTTATGGGCCGTAAGGATCCCATAAAAGCATTTTCTCCCTACGAGTCTTAAGGATCTCGTTGGTGTACTTTCTCCTTAGAAGTCGTGGGGACTCCCAAGTGTGTTTTTCCTTTGTGAGTCGTAAGGATCCCACGAAGGTGTTTCCTTACGAGTCGAGAGGATCTCGTAAGTTTGTTCTCCTCATGTATCGTGAGGACACATGAGTGGGTCTTTTCAAATGGAGCATAATTCCAAGGGCGGAGACTGGCCGCTGGACTGGTGATTGCAGTGGGATATGGGTATGATGAGAATTATTTGAGCTCGTGGATTGTATACGGTAGTCAACTTGGGGACCAAACCGTAAGGCCGGAAGAATTTTGGGAAATGGATTTTGGTTGGCGTCTGCATCGCTGCACTGGAATATGGTACCAGGAGCGACTCATCATTCGTCTTTTTTTTTCGTTTTACCGCGATTGCTCTATCATTTCAGCTTTTCTTATCGTGAAAGTTGCGATTGCCCTATCATTTCGACTTTTTATCCGCGGTTGCCCTATCATTCCGGCTTTATTTTTCATCTTTATTTTACCCGCAGATTTTTATTGCGAGTTGCCCCATCATTTCGGCTTTTCTTTTCTTTTTTTTTATTTACACATTTTTTTTACATTCCCAGTTTAACGACTTAGAGATCGACTGTTCCCAGTTTAATGACGTGGTGGTCGACTTTTTCAGAGAAAGGCTGAGAGAATCGGTTTCACGAAGGACTTCAGTCTCCATTTGTATGAAATTGGCGGTCGCGGCTTGACTGTTTACTAACGCGCCTTTAGACAGTTTTATCTCTCCTGCCTTGTATTGTTTTTCGACCCAATCTTTGAAGACGAAGCAGTCCTCAATAACATGACTTATCACTCTGTGATAGAGGCAGTATTTGGGGTCATCAATCATATTCGCTTCTTGCGGTCTTTTTGATTCCGGCAATTGGAGACCGTTTCTTAGGGCATCCTTGAATATTTTATGGACTTTGTCCTTTCTGAAAGAATAGACCTTATCCAGCTTCTCTTTCAATGGAGCTTCTCCTCCCTCTCCGAACACTGGCTTCCGTGGCTGGTTGGCATCAGGCCCGCTCATCCCTTTCTTATTTCGGTCAGCCGAGGTGTTGAAAGATTCAGAATCGTCGGAATTTCCGTCTTTGCGATTATCGTCCTTTCGGTTTCTCCAGGACCAATTGTTATTTTGGGAATCCGAGGAGGACTCCTGCTTTGAGCGCTCCAGCATCTGAACTTTCCTGGTCAGCTCTTTGAATGTTTTGAGACCCGCGGTGGATAGAAACGGGGCCATCCAATTGTTGAGATTTCCGGCAAGGAGACTGACAGATTGGTCCTGCTCTATCGGCGGTTCACATTTGACAGAGAGATTGCGCTATCGGGTTATAAAATCCGTGCTGCTTTCGTTGTTCTTTGGCTTGGTCCTTACGAGATCGGCAATGGTGATCTTATCACTGACGCTCATGAACCTCTGCCGAAACAGAGACTCCATTTGGACGAAAGTTGTGATGGATCCATCCGGTATGCTCGCGTACCAGTTAAAAGCAACATCGGCCAGGCTATTAACGAACTGGCGGAGGAGATGCACATCATTGCCCCCAGTATTCTCGCATGAGGTTTTAAAGTGGACGATGTGCTGATTCGCATTTCCTGTCCCATCGAATCATCCGAATTTAGGGATGACATAGCCGCTAGGAAATTCTACCAGATCATACTGAGCAGGATATGGTCTCCCGCTACTGCTAACATGTTTTTGCGCTTCAGCTTCGGCTACTAATGTTTTGACTTTGTTGGCAACCAAATCCATGATTTGATCTTGAGTTAGCGGGTTACTGTCATTGGTAGCCAAGACATTTTCCGAGATAGAATGCAACTGACTTTCATGCGGTCCGCCCACCTTTGGATTTGAGGGAATAGGCGTCGGCTGCCTTGGGACACCGTTTCCCGGTTCCTGAGCAGAGCCCTGTGCTTGATTGGGAGGCTGAGAGGCAAGTCGGGCCGTGAGCTGTAAGACAACATTCGTAAAGTCGTCAATTTTGGAGTAAAGTTTGGCCATCTCTTTGCCTTTGTTTCTGAGCTGCTTTCGGAGCTCTTGAAGCAGCTCTTGCTCCGCGGTCCTGGGGCGAAAAGTCGGCTCTTCCTCGCTGTCCGAGCTTGACTCTACATGGACTGAGGGGTCTTTCTTCCTATCATCCTCATCGAGAGGGTTTTCATCATCCAGCGGAGGTGGCTATTCTTAGGAAGCGGCAACCACATTCAAGTCAGATTGGATTTGAGATGTGGTGCCCCTTCCTTACTCTTGCTGCGCGTGCCCACCATGTAGACAATGTGGACAACATATCCAGCCATTTCCTCATCTTTGGTGGGGTAACCCTGTTCTTCGAACCTCATGAAGTTCAGCCTAGCGGGAGCCCTAGCCCTTTTGTTGGCTATATATCTGAGCCTTTTCTGTCTTAACTTCTCGATTTTGAGGGCTTGGCGGGCATCCGTCATCCAGGAAGCCATCATGAGCCGATTAAAGGGGAGCATAGAGAAGATACCCAATTGAGCAGCTATCAGAGGCGCCGCTGGAGCTTGCCCGAGATGCCTTGTTGCTTTGTTGGTGTTGATGGCCTTGCCTCCAACTGGGGCCAAGAAAAGTCGTTCAAATACCAACTTGCGTTTGGGTAGAGGTGCCCTTGAGATCACCACATTTGGCCTCTTGCCTTTCGAGGCCGGCTCGTCTGTTACCGAAGCTTGAGGAGCTGGGATGGCGTTAGCTAACACGAATAGAATAGAGCCAAATGGTAGCGGTGGCTTCTCCTATTGTCGCCCGAGACTGGCCGGGAGGACCGTCCTGGCATCCATCTTTATCGTGTAGGAGATGGGAGCTGTGTTGAGAGCTGAGCTTGTCCTTGGAGACATTTTTGCTGCGTCCGAAGATTGCAATTGGTGATTGTTAACCTGCAAATAGGAACATGATTTCAGTACAGGCAATCGATATGTATATTGATCGAGTTCGCATGAACGTTTAACCCGAAATATGGGAGAAGAGATTGGGTCCCACCAGGCGTGCCAGAATCTGTAGGGTGTTTTTCATCACCCTATTGAGATGGGAATATGCGCGCGCTTGTCAGGCGCATTACAAATTCCCCCTACCTAGGGTAGGCTGGGGTTTATTGATTGTGGGGATCCGAATCTCCGGCAGCCGCGGACTAAGCTACCGTTAATTACCCATCGCTTTTGGAGTGAAGGAACCTCCGATCGAAGGGTCAAACTGGTCATACGAACTCAATGTGCAGTGTGCGTGTGTTGTGTTTTGGGAGGGGTTTTGGATATATCGGGGACCCCGCAGAGTTTTTACGGGGGTCCCATTACCCGGATAGCGGGCTAGGGGTCAAGAGGGCTAGTAGCCCCCTTGCGGGGTGCGGGGCAGCGTCCCGTTAGAAATTTTTTCTAACGGGGAGGTATTTTTAATGTGGAGTACATGTAAAATGAGGGGAAAAAGGCGTCCAAAGGACGCGTAAGCGCCAGCGCCTCACGTGCCGGCACGCTGGCGCTCGGGCGCTGGCCTCACGTGTCCGGCACGTGGGCGCTCGGGCACTAGCGCCTCACGTGCCCGGCACGTGGGCGCTCGGGCGCTGGGCACTCGAGCGTTAGCGCTTTAGGTGCTAGTGCCTCACATGCCCGGCACGTGGGCGCTCGGGCGCTAGCGCTTCGGGCACTCGGATGCAAGCGCTTCGGGCGCTAGCACCTCATGTACCCGGCACGTGAGCGCTCGGGCTCTAGCGCTTTGGGCGCTCGGGCGCTAGCGCTAGCGCTTTGGCCGCTAGCGAAGGGAAGGGGTTTTTACCCCCAGAAATAGGAGTTAAACTCCAAAAAGAGGATTTTGAGTGGAGTTAAACTCCAAGAGATATGGATTAGGAGTTAAACTCCTTTGAAGATTTGGGTCTTGGAGTTGAACTTCCTAAAATCTTCAGAGGTTCTTCTCTCTTAAGCCTGGGATCTTCTCTTGAGCCTTGGATCTTTTCCAAAGTGGGATTTTCGGAGATAGGTCTCCTTCTTCCCTTTCTTTGTTGGCCGGATCTTGGAGAACAAGAGGGGTAAGATTTTAAAAATCTCCCCTTTTGAGATCTAATGGAAGATTTGAACTCCCCTTTGTGGGTTTTGTGGTGAAAAACTATTTAATTTTGGAAAAGGAAGAGTAAAACTCTTAATTTAATTGAAAAGGGAAAGAAGGTTTAGAACCTTGAGGAAGAAAAAAGAGGCACAAAAACCTTAGAATTTGAGAGAATGAAAAAAGTTATTTTTTATTCATTATCATGTTGCTTTATATAGGCTTACACATTTACATATAGCCCCTTGGGCTTTACAAAAATGGTATTTTGCCCATTTCATGCCTCATGTGCTCATTTCTTTTGCACATAAGCCATGAGCTTTACAAAAATTTGGCTTTATGCCCATTTTTCTTACAATCATGCATAAAAAATTACATCAAAATTATTTATTACATCATTTCATTTTGGCTTGGGGGGGCGGCCGCTTCATGTTCGGACTCGACTTGGGCATTGGCCCACTTGATCTGGGCTTGGGCCTACCTGGCTTGGGGTTAACCTTAACCTTGACTTGGTCAACCGGGGTGCAAATTTTGACCCCAACAGCTCCCACCAGGGGCCTCTCCCTCTACAGCGTCTCTGGGGGCATTGCCCTGTGCCTCATCCTCGAAGGGATACTCACCCCGGAGCTCGCCGTCAGGGAACTCCGGCATCAGGGCCTTGACAGCGTCGAGGGCATCGTGCCAAACGACGGTAGTGGCTCCAACGAGGTCGGTGTAGTACTGGTCCGACTTCTTATAGCTCTCCACCGCCTTCGACGCTCGGAGCTCGGCACGCTTTGTCCCCTCCTTTGCCGCCTCATCCTCCCTCCGGAGGGTGTTCGTCATCTTCTTCAGGGTGGTGACGAGCACCTTAGAATCTTCAAACTTGGCTTCGGCGGCTCGGGCGGCCTCTCGGCACCTGGCGATCTCCCGATCTCCGGCCGCCATCCGGTCTTCGAGGGTAGCGACCCTTTCCATTGCCGCCTCCAGGTCCAGCCTTGAGCTCTCCTCCCGCAAAGAGAACTCGTCCGCGGCCCGCATCGCCGGGACAATTTCCTCGTCCTCCATATTGACGACGAGGGCGACGTGCTAGAGGACCTGAAGAAAACAGAGGAGGGTTAAAAAGAAAAGGGAGGCACCCAACCTCGCGAGCAAAAATACTGAATGAAGAACCGAGTGGGGTGCGAATACTAACCTGAACGGCCTCTTGAGCTATGACCGCCATTTGGGCCCGGAGGGTCCCCCGAGGGATTCTGCCCCCGGCCGACCTTTCCATCTCCGAGAGCAGGCTGTCGGCAACGGAAAGCCCCGAGGGCACCTCGAAGCGAAACTCCCCATCATCCACGAGGATCGGGGAAGCCAGGGAACGGGGCGCCGTCCTATGAAACCTCTTGAGGAGCGACACAAGGGAACCAGTCTCACCCCCCACCTCTGGAGCCCGGGGCTCCTGCTCCCGAGCACGTTTTCGGCTCGGCGCTTGGCTGGACTCCGGGGCCCGGGGCGCGCTTGGGCGCCTGGATGGAGTGATTGCCGGTGGAGCCGGAGCCGACGACATGCGAGAAGGGCCGGCGCCTCCGGCCTTCTTCCCCTTCTTCTGTTCGACCAGGGCTGCCCGAAATTTGCCTAGGTCCATAGGTTCTGCATAAGAAAAAAATACAGCGGAGTCAGCAATGCCAGAAAAGTGAAAGCATGCACAAGTCTAAACAGGTCGCCTGAAAACTCCTAACTTACCCGCAAATTGGGCGGGGCTGAGCCCGGCCCAACTGAGGACCCGTTCAGACAGCAACACATCAACCCGGGGGGAAGGGCTTCCACTCCGCCACCGCCACCGTGTTGGGATTATTCAACCGCCCCATCCGCGGGCAGTTGGCCATGCGCTACTGGATGGGCACAGGACAATCCTCACCCTCAGGCGGCCCAACAAACAAAAACTTTTTCTTCCACCCGTGAATGGAAGAAGGAACTACAATGACCCCTGACTCGGCAGCACCTCCCCGGTGTTTTCTAAAAGAGATGTATACCCAGCTCGGCTCGCCCCTGCGAGTGTCGGGATGGTTTTTGTAGTAGAGAGAAGAGACGAGAAGACTCCGACTTAAAGGGATCAGACGTAATTTCAACCGGACCAAGAACCCAAGGAGAATCCTCCAAGAGTTTGGCACTAACTGGCCCGGGGCTAACTCAGAACAATTCAACGCCGCACTCACCTCGGGAGAGAAGGGCAGGCGCATCCCGGTCCAAAAGGCTTTCAGGTACAAAGCAATCTCCTTGCCCCGTACCCGATCTGCCCTCTCCCCCTCTTCGGCCAGACAGAGCGAGTACCCGGGAGGAATGTGAAAACGAGTCCGGATGGTGGCGAGCTCATCCGCATGCCTCAGCACGGATGATGCGCCAAGAGCATTCATGACTTGCGCTCTGGGGACCGCCCCCGTCGCACGACCCCGGGAAGCATGACTAACCCTAACTCCCCCGGGGGACTCCGACTCAGACGAGGAAGAAGAAGAAGAAGAAGAAGAAGAAGAAGAGGAAGCTACAGAGGACTCCCTAGACTCTTCCCGGACTATTTCTACAGACTCCTCAGTGGAAGACATCTAACCTGATCAAAGGGACGAGTCCTCGGAAGAAGGAATGCAAGGAATTCGACCTGAGGAGAGAGCACCGAGCTAACATGACTAGGGTCGAGGAGATTATGATGAGGTATGAACCTTGATGGGGATCCCACCTCTATTTATAGCTGCCGGCATACACATCCTGTGGCTCCGATCGTCTCCTGCCAAAACAACGCTTCGCAACCAACGGTCGACAACATCCCACCTGTTGCACTCACATTGGGTGCGTTCAATCGGGCGCGGGAACACCTACGGCCCGTCTTGTCAGCCAACCAGCGGCAGACACGTGGACTGTCGCTTCGACAAACGTACGCACAAACCGGCGCCTCCTCGTTAATGCGAGATCTCTCCCCTAATCCGCTGACGTCATTAAGAAAATACGACTCTTTACCCGGGAATACGTACTGACGATATCTTCAAGCGAGAGCTCACCCCGGATGACCAATCAGACCACTCTCGACCCGACCCAGGAACGGGTCGAGACGAAAGTGGGGAGTTAATGATGATGCTCGATATCGATGACTCCCCAGATAATGACACGTGGCCGATGACGTGTCCCAAAACATACGAGAAAGGATCAAGAACGTTACGTTGGAAGCACACCTCCGGCCCCCGACCCGAGGATGTTCCCGACCTTCAGTGGCCTTCCAGACCACCCTCCAGCTCGCCTCCGAGCTATCACAGAACCAAGATGCCTCGGCCTCCCGCTCGTTCCTGAGCCTCCCGCCGAGCTTATATTCCTCGGTCTCTCCGACCGACCCACAGCACCGATCACAGGCGTCTCCGCCACGGCTCCGCAAATCTCGCCAGGTGCGAGATATCCGCCGTCCATGATCCCGCGTTCCATGCCATCACGATTCCCCATTAACGAGCATATTTCGTCATTAATGGGGGATCCCGCCTATCACGCGGGCGTGATGCCAGGGGCGCAACGGCCGGCGTGAATCTCGCGCCCGTCTGCCCATTGCTGCCATTATATAAACCCCTCTCTCAGACGACTCAGGTAAGCCAATTTTTACCCCAATAGGCCGTTACTCTGCCAAAATATCCCGTCTAACTTGATCGTCGGAGGGTCCTCGGTGGCACAACCACTCCGGGACTTCTTTTCAGGTAGCTCGGCCTTAACCATATAAAACCCATTGAGATCCACACGTTCCAGGAGGCAACCCTCCAACTCAATCTCAGCCGTCCATCAGCGCTCGCGGCAGATCAATGGAAGGTAACATCTGAAGGAGATCACTGTAGTATTTTTCACCTTATTGACATTCAATTTCCAGACTGGATGATATTGGAGTATGTGCACTATTTAAGGATTGCAGCAAGCTCATCTCTTGTCCATGGCTTTACCCTGGTCAAGATGGACTGTGTTGTCTCAATTTCATTTGAATTAAATGTCTCTCGTGGGTCCAAAGAGTAAATGTTGTACTCAATCCATACAGAATTGAATACAAGACAAGCGTCATGACGGTAGAGCAAGAATGGAGATTGAAAACAACAGATGATAGATGCAGTTCAGCTAAATCTACCGACCCAAATAAATATAATAGCAAGCCAATTAACATTAGGGGTGGGAAATTATACCATATAAAACATAATTAGTAGGATAATCAATTATAAAAGGAAAAAAAAATATAGAACAGAGTGATAACTTTAAAATTCTTTCCATTGATTTAGTCCGAAACTCAATTGTCAAGAGCGATAAATTTTATCAGACATTCAGTACAAAAAAAAAAACGAACATTGTTTTGACATTTGTGGCATTACGTAAATGATTTTTTCCAGATATATCCTGTTTTCTCCACCTTGATTATTCATCATATATGCCCCCCCCCCCCCCCCCCCCCAACTTATTTAAGAAATTTAAAATTGTGAGTAAGCAAACGGTAAATGTAAAACAGGTATGAGCAAAGGAAGATAGAAACACAGTTATGAACAGGGGTCTCTTGTCTGTACCTTCAGACTCCTCGACCAACTTCATCACCATTCCACCTTCATGAATTAATGAAGAAAACATTAATATCCAGGCTCCATTCATATAAAACCAATCATAGTGCCCCCTGAGAGAAAAAATAAAATGAAAATAAAGTGGAAGAGGTATCAGAACTAACCAGCCACCGATGGAAGATTATATGGTGAATTGGATTATATCTGGACCACTTTGCTGGGCAGCCACCTTCGTATTGATCAGAAAAATGTTTCAAGATCGCTCATTTGATTTCTGCAATCGTATCGTATCAACAATTCACGCATTGTTGGCTGTCTGCTTAGCTGCCCTTTCTGTACAAGATTGGAAATGCCCAGTTTGCCCTCTAGCATCAGAGTCTTGGCCATGGCAGGTATTTTGAGGATCTCTGTCTTTTGAGAAAGCTATAAGCATTGTAAAATTTTTATACTAACAGTTTTGCACAAGACTTGTAGATGAGAACATTGGCTGTCTCGCTCTGTCGTACATGATCTGTGATCTGATATGCTGCCAATTTGACAAGCGAGCCGATCTGGATAATTCAGTTCATTACATTGTCAGCATACTTGGTATCGGAGCAGGTCTTGCCTATCAGAAGGTAAAGAACGATAAATTTTGATTTAACCCTCCCAACGTTGTGCTTAATAAAATTAATACCCTGCAAGCCTGGAGGAAGTATCTTTGGCATAACACTGAAAAAAGCATGGAAATTTGAAAAAAGAAATTCCTTATGGGCAGATTTGATGAGGAAAAAAATATACAAAGAATAACTCTCTTATTGCTCCACAAGCTTCATCTACTATTTGGAGGAAAATTTACAAAGTGCTACTAATCATTCAAAGAAATTCAAAATGGCAAATAGGTTGTGGGGAGATTGATTTTTGGACTAGCATATGGCATGATGATATTCCTCTAAAAATTTATGCATCAGGTCTAGTTCAGCCTTTATAAATAACGGAGATTGGCTGTTCGGTTGCAGGATTATGGAATTTGGATTCCAAAAATAGTACGGTTGAAATTTCTGGATTTGGTAATTTGTTGTTTGGTTGGTTTTGGATTCCTAGTATTGGATTTGTAGATCCTTGTAATCTTTGTTTGGTTGGTGGAAAAAAATGGGATTTGGATTTGAGGATTTTAGAGAGAGATAGAGAGAGAGGATTGTTAAATAAATAAAGTACATAGGCCCCATCTAAAAATACATTGAATAGTGCCAAATCCTTGAGAATTCTTGTAAATTTTTAGGATTCATGAATCCTTCTTTTGTGGTGGGCCCCCCATACAAAACAAAGGAATCCTAGAAATCCTAATCTTGCAACCAAACACAAAATTGTGGAATCCTAGAATTCCACAATCCAAAATCCAAATCCAAACTAATAATCCTGCAACCAAACAGGCCCTAAATGGTGAATGGAACTTTTCAAAATTTCTGGTGTGATAGCAATACCCTAAGCAGCATATCAAAATGGATTCCACATTTATTGCTTTGGAATATTTGGAGACAAAGATGTTCAGCAAAGAATCAAGAGTCTACTACTTCTACTGTAACAGTTTGGCATAATTTTCTATCTGATTTGAGGGGTCTGACAGTTATAAATAAAAATCTAATAAAACGTAAATCCCATCTACATCTTTTAAAAACGAAAGAAGGAAAATACAAAACCAACCAATTTGGACCCAAAAGAGTTAACTACAAAAGTAGGTAAGGAAATTGTCAATATAATCAAGAAGAAGACAATGTGCCATAGAATGGGAATTTGTGGTTGGTTTTTTTTAATAAAACTTTTGGCTTTATCGCCATGGCAAACTCCATATTTTTTAATTGTATTCTTGATGATGCTCGATATCGGTGATCTTCCAGATCATGACACGTTGCAAACGACGTGTCCCAGGACGTGCAAGAAAGGACCTACAGTGGCCGACCAGACCACTCATGTGCCCTTTCTACAAGCAATCCCTGGCTCGCCTCCGAGACCCCAGCACAATTGGCCTCTTCGGCCTCACAACTCGTCTCCAAGCTACCGCAGAACCAAGATATCTCAGCTCTCCCGCTCGTCCCGTGAGCTCTCCCGCCGAGGTCATCTTCCTCGGTCTCATCAACCGATCAACAACACCGCTCACAGGCGCAACCGCCATCCCGCGAATCTCGCTATGCGCGAGATTTCCGCCAGCCACATCCCGCATTCCACGCCATCACAATCCCTCATTAACGAGCCTGTCTCACCATTAATGGAAGTCCCGCTCATCACGTGGGCGTGACGTCGGGAGCGTAACGGCCGGCATGATTCCCGCGCCTGCCCTGCCTGCTACCACCGCTATATAAACCCCTTCTTCAGACGGTTCAAGTAAGTCATTTTTACTCCACTAAGCCGTTACTCTGCTCGGATTTCCTCTCTAATTTGACCGTTGGAGGGCCTTCGGTGGTACAACTATCCCAGGACTTCCTTCCAGGTAGCTCAGCGCCAACAGCTTTAAACCCATTGAGATCCACACGCTTCAGGAGCCTGCCTCCAGATCAAACATCAGCCATCCATCGCCACCATCAGCAGAACAACGGAAGGTAACATCTCGACGCGACTCCGCACGTGTCAGCTGGCGCCGTCTGTGGGAAAGCTTGATTCCACAAAACAAAAGTTCATCATCCGATCTTAATCTAATGGCGAGCGATCATCACGACGATCCCAGCATCAGCCGCCGCCTCGCCCTCAATGGAGGCGCTGAAGAACCTCCTTCGCCGAATGCCATCAACGCCCTTATCGGCCGGATAGACCGACTCGCGTCTGTCGTGGAGGCGCTCATCCGTGTCCAAACGGTAGGACAAGTTCCCCAGGTCGCCGCTCCTCCGCCTCGGGACCAGGACTCCTACCGAAAAAGAGAAGGCTCCGCTCGTGCAGGTATGGCCGATCGTCGCCTCACCGTTTCCAACAGCCGCAGGCCCCCCGGGCCGGCGTATTGAATAACCCGGAGGGCACCGCATCACTTTGCCCCGAGGTCTTACGCCAGAGAGTTTCGCCCCGAGTCTCGTCGCACCCCTGTCCCTCCCGAGGCTGTAGCGGTCAGCTTGCCTGTTCCCAGGCATGACCTGCACCCCTTCCCTCGACAGGGACGCGCACTCTTCCCGGCAGCTCAAAAACAACCCCACCGGAGGGCGTGAGGAACCTCACCGAAAAGAACCGAGGCTCGTCAAAAATCATGGTCATGGCGGCGGGGGGTACGTCAAGTATCTACGAGACTCAGCACCCCACGCCAGCCCCGGAGGCCGTCAGCCGTCCGAGGAAGAAGGCCAGGGAGACCGAGCCAATCACTTTTGACGACGGGGACTTTCACGGCATATCCCTGCCTCACAACGACCCCTTGGTGATTACGGCTCGGGTCCATCAATACGAGGTGCACAGGATCTTGTTCCCTGATAAAATATCAGGAAATTCCCCAATGGGGTATCACGTGCTTACACGTGACCAAGGGTCACGTGCTGACACGTGATGGTTTTCCGGGACTCTGTTATAACAGAATTAAATTCTAATCAAGCAGGCGATTAGTGGAGTCACGTGCCACCACGTGATGGGCCTTTGAAACCCACCAAAAGAGATTAAAAGATGTAATAAAACGGTCAGGAAATACCCCAATGGGGTATCACGTGCTCACACGTGACCAAGAGTCACGTGTTGACACGTGATAGGTTCCTGTGATCTCTGTTTTATACGATTAAATTCCAGTCAAACAAAAATGTAATAAGACACTAAGGAAAAACCCCAATGGGGCATCACGTGCTCACACGTGACTAAAGGTCACGTGCTGACACGTCATGATTCCTTAGTTCTGCTAAAAGGCAGAATTAAATTCTGAATAAAATGTTTAATCAAGAAGGTCACGTGCCAACACATGACAGGTCTCTTAACTCTTTAATTGATAGAATTAAATTTTATTTCAATGATCAAACATTGGGATCACGTGCCAACACGTGATGGGCTTTAAAAGCCTTCTGAGCTAAATAGAATTAAATTCTAATTAAGGGAAATCAAAAACCCTAAGTGAGAAAATATTTTTTTAAATCTTTCCAAACAAAAAATGGTGCTTTGTAAAGCACCGTTGGATTAAAAATCCAATGGTGATTAAGAATCACCAATTTATGGAAAGATTTTATACAACGAAAGATTTCCCTAAAATTCACCAAGAATAACAGACAGAATATCTTCTGGATGAAAATCCAATGGTGAATAAAATTCACTGAGTGATCTAAAAGATCATGTTAGTTACAAAAACAACCAAAATCTTTCAATGAAAGATTCACTAAACAAATTGATTCTTTTCTTTTTCCTATAAATAGGAGCCAAGAAGAGAAGAGAAAAAATTCTGAATCTTGGAATTTTAATTTTCTGGAGAAAAAACAACAGCATGGAGAAAAGAGAGGAGAATTTAATTCTCAAGAAAAAAAACCCTAGGTGAGAAAGGGGAAAGAGATCTAAGCTCCATAAAACAAAAGAGAATTTTATTTTTCAATCTAAGAGTTTAACTCTTCTGCAAAAGAACTTAGTTCTTCCTCTGGTTGAAAATCTGCAGAAGCAAATCTCCCCACAAGTAGAGAATTTAATTCTCATCGGGAAGATTCTGCCATGCAGATCCAAAACTGAGAGGGAGAATTGAGTTTAGAGAATTTAATTCTCCTAAATTCATAGGAATTTAATTCCTCCAAATAAAACTAGGGTTTAACCCTATATGAGAATTTAATTCTCTCAATTTCACAGGAATTTAATTTCTCCAAAATAAAACTAGGGTTTAACCCTATATGAGAATTTAATTCTCCCAAATTCATAGGAATTTAATTCCTCCAAGACAGAACTAGGGTTTAACCCTATATGAGAATTTAATTCTTCCACATACATAGGAATTTAATTCCTCTAAAACATAATTAGGGTTTAACCCTACAGAGAATTTAATTCTTAAAATAAAGAAACTTAAAAGCTTTCCATGCACGTAAAGAACTTGATCATGTGGTAACACGTGACCCCCATTCTCAATGAGCAGACAAGAAAAAACAGAACTTGGTCACGTGGTGACACGTGACCCCTATCCTCAATGATCAGAAAAGAAAGAATAAAACTAGGTCACGTGCCTCCACGTGACCCCTAAACAGACTCCCTAAAATGAGAAGAAAAAAGCTTGGAGGCAATACCTCACGTGCTCCCACATGACTTCAAAAACAAAAGGAACAAAAACAAAGGCAGTACCGGCTTTGGGCGCTCCCACGTGTCTTCACGTGACCCCTAATAAACACTTTAATAATCAATGCATAGATACCCATCACGTGCCCACACGTGATGGCCTGAAGATTAAAAGTGTTTAACACTTATTTGAATATTCTGATAATAAAATAAACGAGGTCTGGCCCCATCTTTAGGCGCCTCACGTGACCCCACGTGACCCCTTCCTTTCTAGTGTTTAACACTATTTTGAGCATTTTGTCTCCAGTGTTTAACACTGTTTTAAATACATCACGTGAGGACACGTGACCACCAATGTCCTCTAGTGTTTAACACTATTTTAAAGCCAGCTTAGCCCAAATTGGCTAAGTTTTCCAGAGGCAAAATCTACCCTTCAAATGGACTTTAAAATCCAGAGCTACAATGGTGAGTTCTCAGCACTCAACAAAGATAAAATGTTGTCAGAACCCCTGTTTAGCAGTGCCAAATAATGGGGGGTTGAACCCAGACAAATGTTTAATGGTCCAACAAGGGGCCAATATTTCAAACTTAATTGGACTTAGCCCAAATTGTCCATAAGTCCTCAATTCAGATTTAACTGAGCCAATGTGCTCATAATCTAATGAATTGATCTTAGTTCCAAAATTGGACTATAGATCTCCCAATCAACTTTGGTTCAAGGGTACATCTCTTCACTCCTTTGATATTTGTCGTTGTAATCCTTTAATGTCTTCAGAGAGGTGACAGGTCCCGACAACCACAAATTTCATAGACTATGATATCTTTAAACTGGACTGTGGGGTCCTTAAACTCAAGAACTATGATGTCCTTAATATCGGACTGTGGGGTCCCTTTAAACCCACGGACTATGATGTCCTTAACTTTGGACCGTAATGTCCTTAAACTAACAATGGACCGCAATATCCCTAAACTAAACAACAGAGTCCAAATTCTCTCTTGTTGGATCTAAACGATCCCGTTAAATTGATCTTAGTCTAAAATTAGACTAACGTATTCTTAACAAACGTTTAAGTTGATCTTAGTCTCAAATGAGACTAACGGATCCTTAAACCCAACCCCCAAACCCAAATTTAAGAAAATACAGATTTGGACTAATCCACACTCTACGGGCGACGACATAAATTAGTCTCCGTATACAATCCACGGGCAACAAAAAACAAAACAAATATCCACGACACGAAGTGACCATCTGGAGAAGGAGAAAGTGGTTACCGCGATACGGTAGCGTAATTAATTGCAGGAGCTTGCGCCTACAGGGAAGAGCGTTCCCACAATCAAAAACCCCTCAATGAGGGGGAATCTGACGAAGTCTGCTACATAGGTCGCATCCGTTTAAACCTTCGATGCATGGTGCCATAAATCAACTTTGTATCTTCGGAGAGGTGGACGGATAGCACCAATTAGCATCTGCCTTCGGAATTCAGGCCCGGACGTCCCAACGTCCCGGTCGCTGTCTTCGGCGGGGAACAGATTCTGGCACGCCCGGTGGGACCCTTTCCTCTTTCCACTCCACACTTCGTGTGTCGTGTTCGCGAACGAATCGCGATTTGCTATGGTTGCCTGTGGATTCGAGATACTAAGATTTGGTATCTTGCTCCGTGCAGAAAACAGAAGATCAATGGCTTCAAACTGCACTAACTGCAACTGCAACTCTCGCTCCGTCCCGTCCGGAGGAGTGACTTACGGGCCCCAAGCGGCCTCCATCTTCGCTATGCCGGTGGAATAGGTGACTCAGGCCACCACTGGATTGTTCTTCGGGACCATGATTCCGCCAACAAACTTCAACGCTCATGTACCATCATAAGAAGCTCAGAGGAAGTCGGTCTTTGATCGGCTCACAACTACTACGGCCCCTCTCAACGGGTCGTCCAGCTCCAACGCCTCAGTCTTTGATAGACTAGGCCAAAGCTCAGTTGGGCCCATGAAGAAGCCCACGATACCAGAAAGGGTTATCCCAAAAAGGATAGCCATCCCTGCTCCCGAAGTCATCAAGGCGGCTTCTCCTGCTAAAGGGTCGGTCTTCACAAGACTGACTATTTCAGCTCCTATTCCAGGCTAAATCGTCAAGGTTGCTTCCCTTACTCGGAAGTCTGCCTTCGATAGGTTGGATATTCCCTCTCAATAGACGTTTGTCTTCAATAGGCTGACAACGACAACTTCTGACCAACACAGGGGGCATGAGGAAGTCACTCCTACAGCTGAGATAATCCCAACGGCTCGACACGCTCGACGTCGCCACTGCCGCTGAGTAAGGAAGGCCGGGGGCAACTCCTCCTATGGGCTAACTCCGCCAGCTCCCATGGTGGAAATCAACGCCGCTGTTCCAACTGGGAACAGCTTTGAACCGCTTAGGAGGGTTCGCAAGAGCTCTTCGACTGCCGTGCTAAAGAGATCTCCTCCACCTATAGAGATTACCAAAGAAAAGAAGCCGGAGCAGCCCCCTCAGCGGCTGTCCTCCAAAATTTATAAAGTCTGGCGACAGGTCCAGGAATCGGTGATTGACCAGGACTACTCTCGCCGATCAACGAAGCTTAAAGCTCGACAAGGAGAAAACCATCCTGTCAAGCCATAAAAGACGACAGCCGTTTGGGTGCCCGCTGCAGCGGCTCCCTCCACTTCAACTGCTCATAAGAGAAGGAGGCCAGAGAAAGCCCCCGTGAATGCGGCAAGCCGTAAGGATGTCGAATCTAAACGCCCCAAGTCTGGGGGCATGATGGTTTATGCTGTTTATATGGCTTCCGGAAAAGAGGAAAGCCGTGCTTCTACGGGTCATCGACCGCTTACCAGATCGATAACGAAGGTTCAGGAACAACAGCAGCAGAAACTTCAGGAGATGCTGACTGCAATGGCCGCACTCACTGGGCCAAAAGACAATCAGGAGATCTCGGAGCAGCGTCGGGAACAAGAAACTGATACCAAGTTCCTCCGAAGAATGCTCCAGAGGAGAGAAAAAGAGGCCGCGGAGCAGGCAGCCAATATAAAATGAATGGCTCTTTTGTTCCAAGACATGGCTGGGATGATGTTACAGCCGGAACCTCCAGCTGAAAACCCCCCGATCATTATTGAAGGCGACAGAGGGGAGACATCGAACCCTCATCCGGATCTTTCAGCAGCCAAAGAGGAAACCATCTCCAAGGCCGCTCTGGATGACTACATTGCTCAGTAAATACGAGCTCACCAGGCGAATGAAGCGGCCGGCCAAATTGTTAAAACTGGGAGACCATATTCAGGCTGGTATGACCAAATAAAATACCCGCCGGGATATACGATCCCTAAATTTCATGTATATGAAGGGATGGGAAATCCGCATCAGCACGTCGCTCAATTCAGGGCTCTATGTAGCAACACCGGGGATGATGATAAACTTCTGCTCTGCCAGTTTGTTGGTAGCTTATCGGAGACGGCATTCGAGTGGTATTCTGAACTTCCAAATGACTCTGTCAAGACATTTGCGGAGATGGAACTGCTGTTTACGCAGAGATTCGCGAGCGCTAGCGAGCGTACCCCAATTACCGTATTAATTAACGCCAGGGTGAAGCCAGGCGAAACTTGGGTACAATACGCAATACGGTGGCGAAATTTATGGTCAAAATGTGAGCAGCGTATCGAGGAAGCGCCGGCAGTGGGCATGTTCATGGGCACTCTGGACCCTCAGGCAACTATTTCCCAATTCATGATGTTTTTCAAGCCGACCACGTTCCAGGCCTTGATTGACAAACTGGCCCAAATAGACCAGATAGGTCATAGACCGTCTCCTCCAAAGCCGGAGCCGTGAAACGAAAAGGGTAAAGGGAAAGCGACCTTCATCGCGAACACTCAACAGCAGCCCAAAACCGACTGATCGCCTAGACGAGAGGCGGCAATTCTATAATGAGAAGATGAAGCGCCCTTATTCGTTTCCCCGGGACAAAACAAAGAGGTTGTTCGAGCTAGCGGTGCGTAATAGGCTCATCAATCTACCGAATCCAAAATGACCGTTGCAACCCGGCGAGGCTAATAGTCCCAATTATTGCCCCTACCATCAAACGGTAAGCTATCCAATTGAGGATTGCTTCGTCTTTAAAGGCTGGATTGAAGATCAATACCGACAGGGTAAATTTGCCCTATTTGAGAATTAGAAGGTGAACCCACCACAGCCACACGCTCCTAAGAAGATGGACACACTAGGGGCATCATGTTCTTTCGTAGAAGAAGCTCCGTGGGAGATCGCTCTTTCAGCCAAGACAAGAAGAATGCTGAAGGATCTCCACACATGCCCGGCAATCAGGTGGAAGAATTCATTGGAACCTGAGATCATCGAGGGAATGCTGAAGCCGCGTCCAACCCTAAAAATTAGTGGTGATATTCGAAGCGCTCACACCCAGCCGTCAAAGTTTTCGAAGAAGAAGAAGAAGACCAAAAAGCCCGTGAAGCCTGGTGACAAGCGTACGGACCTGCAAAAACAGATTGACGCGCTGGAAGAGTATAACCAGAAGGCGTGGACTCCAGTCATACTCCAAGAATTTCTCAGTCACGTCCTTGAGGACAGAGATGATGACAATGGAGAAGACTCGTCGGATGAATCTGACGATTATGTGGCAAGTTGCCATGTGATATCTCACTCGTCGATAGACAATGAAGAATCTCCTTACACAAAGAAACTGGGGGTAGACCCTGATCCGAAACTTCTAGGGCCATCAGATGAAATGATTGATGCATTCCTGGACGAAGCTCTTCTGAAAAGCAAAGCCGATCGAGAGCGTGAGATGGCTATATTCGAAAAAGCCAAACGCCGGCAACTGGACAAAAGGGTTGAAACACCCCCGCCAGATCAAAGTACATCCACCTCAAATAAAAGCAGGTTCAAGACGAGAAAGAGGTTCGCCAAAGCCATGTCGATGGAATGAAGCTGCCACCCTCCGAAGGGAACGTTGTTGGTAAAGCGGAAATACATCCTAGCTACTGCTTATATCATCGAAAGATTGCGCACCCCACCGAAGGGTGCAACGCTTTTAATGGATGGTGGCAGGGATATGTTGCTCACCGGCAACATTTCAAGCGGATGAAACGCAAAAATAGCCGGGAGCAAAGAAATCCGACCGAGGAGCGTAAAAGAACTACCGGCAGCTGTCACATGGTCGATGCTGGGGGACCGTAAGTTCTTACCTTCGGGAGTGACTCTGACGAAAAAATGACTATTGGCCCTCTCTTTAAAGAGTCCACTTCGGGAAAAGAGGAATAACCGAAGACCTGTGAAAATATTTAGCTGCGCAATCATACGCTGCCCGAAAAGAATCTTGGGCCCTCGAACAGTGGGTCAAATAGAAGAGATAAGGGAAAAGAAAAGGTCCCTGAGGATATCATCCTTGATGACCACGCCGTCGAAGAGCTGACAGCCAAGGACCCGCCAAACAAAAGTAGGGTGGACTACAATGTTCTGGCACACTTGAGAAATCTACCTTCGCAGCTAAGCATTCTCGACGCCCTTCTGCTATCCAAAAAAGCGAAAGATTCTTTGATCAAGGCACTGCAAGAGCCCGAGCAATTCCAAGCTTTCCTTGCCGAAGAAAAGATGAAGGACGAGCTGGAAGAAGTACATACGGCCGATATCACTTTCGGCGATGAAGATCTCCTCCTTGGGACATGCGAGCATAACCGTCCCCTTTACGTCTCCGGATACTGTCATGATATAATGATAGGAAAAATCCTGGTTGACAATGGGTCTTCCGTCAATCTCCTCAACGTGAGAGTGTTGAAGGAAATCTGCATGAGCGTTCAGCACCTCGCTCGCGATAAAATCACCATCTCCGGATTTGACTCCCAATCATCATGAAAGCTTGAGTTTGTAATATTGACACTATGCTTTGGGCTGCTTGTCACGGACATTAAGTTTCATGTTATTGACGCCAAGACATGCTACAATGCTTTGCTCGGCAAGTCTTGGTTACATGAGTACAACATTATCCCTTCTACACAACATCAATGTATGAAGTATTTCAAGGATGGTCTCGAGTATACCGTAACAGGGGAGCTGAACCCATTCTCCGTGAATGAAGTCCGAAAGTACGAAGATGCAAAATACTTCTTACCAGATTTTGAGGACACAGAAAGATGTCACAAACCGAAGAACAAAGCTATCACCACTATTCCGGTCTTCGGGAGTGATACCGAGGAAGAAGAAGAGATAGTTTATTCAGGTCCGCCCTAGTACAACAAACCGGGACCGTCCACTCCTATGTTGATCTTCGGCAGCGACTCAGAAGATGAAGTCAATGCCGTATTTTCTGTTCGGCCATCAATTCAAGCCTTTGCTGATAATGGTCGAAGTTTGCAAATTGCCATGGTTCTACGAGAGCATTATAAAGAGCTCGATGCACTTGAAACTTATAGTGTGCAAGAACTGCGGACATTCTACGTCCCTCCCAGGCGAAAGGGTGAAAAGGCGATCCTATTTTATCAATCCACGGAAACCAAAGTGGAGAAAGAAATTTGGCATGGTGCGGATTCTACTCTCGACAGGCTCCAGCCCATCCGTCTGCCTAGATAGTATGCTGAAAGCTTGAAAAGGCTATTGAAGCGCCAAGGGGTACCCTTCAGACAGACTGCTCGACAAGCTCGGCTCTACAACAGGATCTGGGACGTCCCCAGAACTCAGTGAAAGTTGCCCAACGGGAGAATAGAAAGGGTCGGGCTTGGATATGTCCAATCCAAGAAACGGGAACGAGTCCATGGTAGCTACGTCATACATGACTTCGATGAAGAAGGAGACGCCCTGTTAAAAGACGTTGACCCTGAACCAAAACGAGATCCTGCCATCAAAATGCTGAATCCGTCGTTTGAAGAATGGATGGACAAGCCAATAAGGGAAGCGGGTCAAAAGGTCCGAGGCGACCATAACTGCGAAATGACCATTTACGAGAAAACCAGGACGCAGCGCCTCCTTCAACAGGCCGCGGAGAATGACAATGCTCCTCGTCGCCAGCCCGTCATATAAAAGACCCGGCGCAGAGGCAAAAATAAACCAAAGAACGGAAAAAACGTTCGACAGCAGCCCAGTGAGTCTAAGAAGCCACGCGAGCAAGGGTCGAGCAGTCGGGATCCATCCCTTATAAAGAAGATGGGTCGAGAATATTCTTTTCCCCAAGATAAGACAAAGAAGATATTCGATCTCGTCGTAAAGCATCAGATGATGACACTACCGGAGTCCAAGCACCCTGAGCAAGCGAACGAGGTCTCTCACCTAGACTATTGCTTCTATCACCAAGCAATAGGGTATCCTCTCGAAGACTGCTTCACATTCAAGAACTGGGTCGAAGACCAATATCAATAAGGCAGGTTCGCTCTATCCAGCAGTTGAGGGTAAACCCGCCACAGAAGCATGAACCGAAAGCGACGCGTATAGCAAGAGTAGAACCAGATCAACATCGATCTTGGAAACGATCTCGTACCTGCCACGTGATAACACTGACAGAAGAAGAGCTTGAGAATACGGATGACCTCCCCTGGTGCTTCGAAAACAATGATGACAAGGTAATCTCAGAGTTTCCACCGGCGCCAAAAGAGCTGGAAGATGGAATACATACTACCATAGATAACTTCAAGAAAATTGATTTAGGGACGATAAGTGACCCGCGGCCGACGTTCGTCAATGAGCTGTTGTCTGAAGAAAGGGTGGTTACGCTAAAGGACGTGCTCATGCAGCATCGAGATTGCTTTGCATGGAACTATTCAGAGATGCCGGGACTCGATCCAGAGATTGCTGTACACAAATTGGCGATTTCTCCAGACGTCAAACCGATCAAACAAGTGCCAAGAAGAATGCGGCTCGAGCTTAAAATGAGCATCAACGCCGAGGTCAAGAAGCTAATCGACTCCGGCTTCATCCAAGAGGTTCAATACCCTGACCGGATAGCCAACATCATCCCGGTGATGAAGAAAAATGGGACGGTGCGCATATGTGTGGACTTTCGGGATCTCAATAAGGCCTGCCCGAAGGACGACTTCCCAGTACCAGTCACTGAGCTGATGATAGATAACACATCCACTCATGAAGTCTTCTCTTTCATGAACGGCTCATCAGGATACAATCAGATAAAGATGCATCCTAAGGACCAGAAGCATACTGCTTTTCGGACCCCTTTGGGCATATTTTGCTACAAGATGATGCCTTTTGGTCTAAAGAACGCCGGTGCCACCTATCAGAGGGCCATGACGAGGATTTTCGATGACCTCATACACGAAATCGTCGAATGCTATATCGATGACCTCGTAGTTAAAAGCAAATCATACGAGGAACATCTAGAGCATCTGAAGATCGTGTTCCAGCGCCTTCGGAAATACAACTTGAAGATGAACCCTCTCAAATGCGCGTTCGGAGTTTCCTCAGGTAAGTTCCTGGGATTCATCGTCCGACACCGAGGCATCGAGATAGATCCGTCAAAGATCAAGGCGATCATGGAAATGCCTCCACCAAGGATTCTCAAGCAATTGCGGTCTCTCCAAGGGAAGCTCGCGTATATCCGGCGATTTATAGCCAATCTCTCAGGCAAGTTCCGTCCTTACAGTCACCTAATGAAGAAGGGAACCCCATTCATCTGGGATTACAAATGCCAAAGCGCACTGGAGGAAATCAAGCAATACCTACAGAATCCCCCAGTGCTGGCCGCTCCCGTTAAAGGAAAACCTCTCGTCCTATACACAACAGCCCTCGAAGGTTCTTTAGGCGTGCTGTGGGTACAAGAGAACGACCAAGGAAAAGAAAGAGCTCTCTATTATCTGAGTCGAGTTCTCCTGGGGGCAGAAAGCAACTACTCCCCCATCGAAAAACACTGCCTGGCGTTGATCTTCGTGATAACGAAGCTCAAACACTATGCGTTAGCACATGAGGTCCATCTCATTTCAAAAGTGGATCCTCTCAAGTATTTGATGTCAAAGGCCATATTGACGGGACGGCTCGCTAAATGGGCCCTGCTCTTGATGGAGTTCTCGATAACTTATCGACCCCTCAAGGCAGTGAAAGGCTAGGCCATCGCTGACTTCCTCGCTGAGTATCCGATACCTACCGACTCTCCCTTGAACTACGAATTGCCGGACGAACACGCGTTTGACACGATCGACGGGGAAAGGAGAGAGAATGATACCCGGTGGGAACTCTATTTTGACGGAGCATCTTCCATGAAGAAGCGCAAACAAAGCACCCCTATAATCAAAACAGGGGTAGGCCTCATCTTCGTGACTCCACAAGGAGGGATAACGCGCTTTGCCTTCTCCTTAACAGAGCCGAGGACGAACAATGAAGCCGAATATGAAGCTTGATAGCAGGTCTCAAGATCGCTATCAACATGGGAATTGAAAACCTCATCATATACGGAGACTCTTAACTGGTCGTTAGTCAAGTAAACGGTGACTATCTAACGTGCAAACCAGAGTTGGTGAAGTACGGCGAGAGAGTACAGCAACTGCTGACTCAAATTCCTTCTTACACATTGAAAAGCATACCGTGTGAGGAGAATAGCAAGGCGGATGCGTTAGCCAAGCTCGCTAAAGAACTGGCTGACGAGAGCCTCGATGATGTGAGGATCATTGTGCAAAGCCGTCGGATTCTTGCACCGGCGAAAATATCTCCGGAGTCGTCCGAAGAAAAGGGAGCGACCGAGCAAATAGCTCTGCAAATAAAAGACCAGGAAAATGCTGAGGATTGGAGAGAAGTCTTTATAGACTACTTCAAATCCCGTCGAACACCTGAAGATGCGTCCTCAAAATATCAGCTCATGAAGCAAGCTCTATCTTTTGCCTTCGTCAATGATACTCTGTACAAGAGGTCATTTGATTCTCTGTGGTTAAGATGCCTGGGACCTAAAGAAGCAAAAAGAGTCATCCAAGAAACTCATGACGGACTCTGCGGTTCTCACCAAGCTGGGCCAAAGATAAAGCTGAAGATCAAAAGGATGGGCTACTATTGGCCCATGATGATTCAGGACTGCCTCGAGTATGCGAAGCAGTGCCACTCGTGCCAGATTCACGGAGACTTTATCCATCAGTATCCAAATCCACTACATCCAACGGTGGCTAGCTGGCCGTTCGAAATGTGGGGAACTGACATAATCGGCCCTATCGAACCAGCATCGTCTAGAGGACATCGATTCATTTTGGCGACAACTGATTACTTCTCCAAGTGGGCAGAAGCAGTACCGCTGAGGGAGGTGAAAACGGAGAATATTCTCCATTTCTTCAAAACACACGTCATTTACCGGTTCGGCATTCCGCGACGGATTATCTCTGATAACGGACCAGCCTATAGGAGCCACAAGATCAGCCGCTTCGCGCAACAGCATAACATAGACTGGAGATACTCTTCGGTCTATAACCCCCGAGCTAACGGTCTAGCTGAGGCTTTCAACAAGACCTTAACGAAGATCGTGAAAAAGACGGTGTCTCGAAATAAGAGGGATTGGCATGAGAGACTGCATGAAGCTCTTTGGGCGTATCGAACTACGTTCAAAACAGCCACGAACACAACGGCATATGCATTAGTATTCGGCATAGAAGCGGTACTCCCCATCGAGATAGAGTTACCCTCTCTACGAGTGGCAGTTCACTACGAGCTAACCGACGAAGAAAATGCTCACCTTCGTCTTGAGGAGCTCGACGCCCTTGATGAAACCCGGCTCATGGCGCAACAAAATCTGGAGGCTTATAAAATGAAGATGACGCGCTCATATGAGAAATTGACTAGGCCGAGAACATTCCGCCAAGGCAAACTCGTGCTAGTGGTCAAAAGACCTATGATCCCCAATCGTGCCAAGCGGGGAAAATTCGAGCCGAACTATGAAGGCCCGTATATCATAGATAAAGTTTACCAGGGTGGAGCATACCTACTCATGGACATGCATGGCGAAAGACCTTTCCGGCCAATAAACGGTCGCTTCCTAAAGAAATACTACGCCTGACGAGTCATGGTTTAGCTCAACGATAGATGACGACGACTATGTCCGCTCGCTATCTGCCTAAGCCAAAACTCTATAAGTAGTAGCCGGTCCAGGACCGAAACGTCCTTAAACTAACGATGGACCACTATGTCCTAAAACTAGCTGTTGACCGAGACGTCGATAAACTACTGTGGACTGCAGCATCCCAAGGCTGACAAAAAAAAGGGAAAGAATAAAAAGAAAGAAAGAAAAAGAAAACGGTATGTCCATAAGCAAAATGGGCACGGATGAAAACCCGAAAGGGCTCCGTGAGTAAAAACGGCAGGGCTATCGGCGAGTTTTGTGAAAACCCGAAAGGGTGCAACCTTGTTAAAAGACACTTGCAAGGTCCTCTCGACCTTGTGAGGAGAAACCACCTGCGTGAGATCCTTACGACTCACAAGGGAATAACACACTTAGGGATCCCCACGATTCCTAAGGAGAAATTACACTTGCGAAATCCTCACGACTCGTAAGGAGAACCCTCTTATGAGACCCTCACGGGTCATAAGATTCAAAAGTCTTAAGCTACAGGGATCTGAACCTGTTCTTAAGCAGCCACCACAACTTCCAATGTTGCCCTACAAGCGGCTCAATGCTGACCCTTGTATACAATCCACGGGCGCGAATAAACACTTCCCTGACAAAGTCCCATCCGTGACTAGGGATATGTCTACACGGTGAACAGCCTTTGTAAGATCCTTACGACTTACGAGAAGCCATACACTTAGGAGTCCTCACGATTTCTAAGGAGAAAATGCACCTACGATATCCTCACGACTCGCAGGGAGAAATACCTTTATGAGACCCTTACGGCTCATGAAGTCAAAAGCCTTAGTCGACAGGATCCTAACCCTGTCTACTAAGCCACCTTTGTTCGACATCGACGAAGACAAATGATGATTCGCTCCTGGCAATATCCCAATTGTAGCGGTGCTGATGCTGAAATCGGTGTCTAATTCCAAGCTTCCAGCAAAAAGCCAGCGAGCCACACATGCATACGAAATAGCCGAAATGATGGGGCAACTTGCAACAAAATCAGCAAGTAAAAATGTATGCATACAAAAATAGCAGAAATGATTGAGCAACTCGCAATAAAAAAGCAGCGAGTAAAAATAAAACAAATAGCCGAAATGATTGGGCACCGCGAAAAATAGCTGAAATGATTGGGCAATCGCGACCTTCGCGATATAAAAGCTGAAATGATAGAGTATCGCGGAAAGAAATAAATTTTTTTTTGAAAATGAATGAAATTTTTTGCCCTACAGGTTAGATCACATCAATCCCTGTATACAATCCAGGGACGCAAACAAAGAGGGAATCACGCCTTCCCTCCCCAGGCTCCATCGGAAGAAGAAGCCAAATCTCAACGGTTAACAGATAGCCTGGAGATCATCTCAACATTCGTCTCATTACAACAGACGCAACATCAGGCAAAACGGAACCGCTGCAATTTCCAGTTCCATGACTCGGTGGTGCACAGATGACCGAGAGTCAAACCCCGACTCCGTGAAATGCAGATGAAGTCAACCCTTCCTGGTCACGTAGAACACGGCCTATGTCAATCCTGACCCATGGGAAACGTCCAGAGCGGAGCCTGGTCCTCACAGAACACGGCTATGTCAATCAGACCCCGTGGGAAGCATCCAGCGCAAATTCCTGGTCACGTGGAACACGGCCTATGTCAATCCTGACCCCGTAGGAAACGTCCAGTGCGGATCTTGGCCCTCGCAGAACACGGCTATGTCAATCCAACCCCATGGGAAGCATCCAGAGCGGAGCCTGGTTCTCACAGAACACGGCTATGACCCCGTGGGAAGTATCCAGAGCAAATTCCTGGTCACGTGGAACACGACCTATGTCAATCCTGACCCCGTGGGAAACGTCCAGAGCGGAGCCTGGTCCTCGCAGAACACGTCTATGACCCCGTGGGAAGCATCCAGAGCAAATTCTTGGTCACGTAGAACGCGGCCTATGTCAATCCTGACCCCGTGGGAAACGTCCAGAGCGGAGCCTGGTCCTCGCAGAACACGGCTATGACCCAGTGGGAAGCATCCAGAGCAAATTCCTGGTCACGTGGAACACGGCCTATGTCAATCCTGACCCCGTGGAAAACGTCCAGAGAGGAGCCTGGTCCTCGCAGAACACGGCTATGACCCCGTAGGAAGCATCCAGAGCATATTCCTGGTCACGTGGAATGCGGCTTATGTCAATCCTGATCCTGTGGGAAACGTCCAGAGCGGAGCCAGGTCCTCGCAGAACACGGCTATGACCCCGTTGGAAGCATCCAGAGCGATTCCTGATCACGTGGAACACGGCCTATGTCAATCCTGACCCCGTGGGAAACGTCCAAAGCGGATCCTGGTCCTTGCAGAACACGGCTATGTCAATCCGACCCCGTGGGAAGTATCTAGAGCGGAGCCTGGTCATCGCAGAACACGGCTATGACCACGTGGGAAGCATCCAGAGCTGGTCACGTGGAACGCGGCTTATGTCAATCCTGACCCCGTGGGAAACGTCCAGAGCGGAGCCTGGTCCTCGCAGAACACGGCTATGACCCCGTGGGAAGCATCTAGAGCAAAATTCCTGGTCACGTGGAACACGGCTTATGTCTATCCTGACCCCATGGGAAACGTCCAGAGTGGATCCTAGTCCTCGCAAAACATGGCTATGTCAATCCGACCCCGTGGGAAGCATCCAGAGCGGAGCCTGGTCCTCGCAGAACACGGCTATGACCCCGTGGGAAGCATCCAGAGCAAATTCCTGGTCACGTGGAACGCGGCTTATGTCAATCCTGACCCTGTGGGAAACGTCCAGAGCGGAGCCTGGTCCTCGCAGAACACGGCTATGACCCCATGGGAAGCATCCAGAGCAAATTCCTGGTCACGTGGAACACGGCCTATGTCAATGCTGACCCCGTGGGAAACGTCCAGAGCAAAATTCCTGGTCACGTAGAACACGGCTTATGTCAATCCTGACCCCGTGAGAAACGTCCAGAGCAGAGCCTGGTCCTCGCAGAACACGGCTATGACCCTGTGGGAAGCATCCAGAGCAAAATTCCTGGTCACGTGGAACGCGGCTTATGTCAATCCTGACCCCATGGGAAACATCTAGAGCGGAGCCTGGTCCTCGCAGAACACGGTTATGACCCCGTGGGAAGCATCCAGAGCAAAATTCCTGGTCACGTGGAACGCGGCTATATCAATCCGACCCCGTGGGAAGCATCCAGAGCGGAGCCTGGTTTTCGCGGAACACGG
The DNA here is from genome assembly GCA_030015575.1 of Agapanthus africanus. NCBI lineage: Eukaryota > Viridiplantae > Streptophyta > Magnoliopsida > Asparagales > Amaryllidaceae > Agapanthus > Agapanthus africanus. Next base: position 10,719,721 of record CM057344.1, on the reverse strand, counting down.
CTATGACCCCGTGGGAAGCATCCAGAGCAAATACCTGATCACGTGGAACGCGGCTTATGTCAATCCTGACCCCGTGGGAAACGTCCAGAGCGGATCCTGGTCCTCGCAGAAAACGGCTATGTCAATCCGACCCCGTGGGAAGCATCTAGAACGGAACCTGGTCCTCGCAGAACACGGCTATGACCCCGTGGGAAGCATCCAGAGCAAAATTCCTGGTCATGTGGAACACGGCCTATGTCAATCCTGCCCCCGTGGGAAACGTCCAGAGCGGATCCTGGTCCTCGCAGAACACGGCTATATCAATCCGACCCCGTGGGAAGCATCCAGAGCGGAGCCTGATCCTCGCGGAACACGGCTATGACCCCGTGGGAAGCATCCAGAGCAAATTCCTGGTCACGTGGAATGCGGCTTATGTCAATCCTGACCCCGTGGGAAACGTCCAGAGCGGAGCCTGGTCCTCGCTATGACCCCGCGGGAAGCATCCAGAGCAAATTCCTGGTCACGTGGAACACGGCCTATGTCAATCCTGACCCTGTGGGAAACGTCCAGAGCGGATCCTGGTCCTCGCAGAACACGGCTATGTAAATCCGACCCCGTGGGAAGCATCCAGAGCGGAGCCTGGTCCTCGCAGAACCCGGCTATGACCCCGTGGGAAGCATCCAGAGCAAATTCCTGTTCCCATATAACACAGCTAAAGTCAACCTTGACCCCGTGGGAAATGGCCAGAGCAACCCCTGACCCTGTGAAACGCAGATAATGTCAACCTCATCCATCACTTACGGGTCCTCTCGACTCGTAAGGAAGAAAACTCTTTTGGGAGATCCTTACGACTCTCAGAAGAAAACGCACTTAAGAATCCTCACGATTCTTAAAGAGAAATTACACCTACGGGATCCTCTCGAGCTGTAGGAGAGAAATTCTTTATGAGACCCTCACGGCTCATAAAGTTGAAAAGTCTTAGGAGGCAGATCTTAACCCTGAATCCTAAGCCATCGTTGTCCTACGAGGAAATCGAAATAGATTATCCACATGACACACTTACTAAAAGGGACACACCATCATGAAGCAAAATATATCTTTTATTCATGAATCAAAATGAATACAAAGTACAATTTATGAAAGAATAAAAGAAAATATACTCTCATTCAGAAGTATGTACAAAGAAGAATAAAAAATGTACAATTCTTCAAACCGGTGGGCGATTCAGTAGATTTGCCAGTTCACCCCTTTTCCGCTGGGCCTCGGCTTCATGATTCATTATCGTCAAAAGACGGGCCTCCGCTTGAGCCTGTTGGGCCTGGTATGAGGCAAGCCGGCCTTCAAGCTCTTTTTCAGTAACCTTATGGGCTTCAACCATTTCACGAGTAAAAACGATGGCCTTATCAATGGCTACCACCTCCTTGATAGCCTCTTGAAGCACCCGCCAAAGCTCATATGCCCTAGTGGTCTTGGCCGTAAGGTTGGCTTGAAGCTCCCTCTGCGCTTTGGAAGCCAGCTCTCTCTCCGAAAACTTGCGGCTGAGCCTCTTCTCGCATGATATCATGTTCGCAGCGCACCGCTCAATCAGCCCCTGTAAGCTCGCCTTCGCGACCACAACCTCTGAAGGAAGGCGTGTACATTCAAGAATATGCAAGCAAGCCTCCACCTGCCGACAAAATTCAACCCAGACTTGTACCAATGTTTCACTATGGTAGGTGGCAAGAAAAGGAAGAGAACCGTTGGCTTCAGCGGCAAACGCTTCGGCCGTGATCAGACTGCCAGTACGAAGGTCTTCAATTAGGGCTGACAAGGAGTGGAGGCTTAGCTTTGCCATCCGTTCCGAGGCACGTAGAGCGTAGGGGCCGGATGGCATGACGATGCGAGACTCCAGCGTGGTAAGAACAGGAAAAACTGTTCAGATTTATAAACAGTCAGCGAGACTTGTAAGCAAAGAACAAATAGAACAACGTTGAGACTTTACTTACCCACAGTCATGCAAGAGGGGTCTGAAGGCTCCCCAGGCCCATCAAAAATCTCAACCTCGTTATCAGCTTCTAGAACTGTAGAAGACATCAATGTCATTATATGAAATAATAATAACACCGTAAGGAGAGGGCAAAAGACAATGACCTTGCCCGGAAGAGAGGACGATGCGTTGAGGAGATATCGCCTGCGGAGCGGCCATCTCCAACAGGCGCTGAAAGGACTTCCTGGGAGACAGATCGGCAATAGACGCCGCCAAGCCATGCAATTCTGAAAAGACAGAAAGGTTCAGTTAATGGAGAGATTATTAATGTAAAATAAAGAAGGCTACCTTCGATACTTCTCCCATTCTGGGCTGGAGGGATAGCAGCTTCGGCGGCCTCCTCCGTGCTCCTAGGCACATCATCGGGGACATAGGCCAGTGTAACGACTTCCGAGTGAGGAGCAATGGCTGCCACTACAGGCTCCAGTGGAAGGACGGTAGTCTCGACTACCTGCCCCCTAATCTCCGGGCCGCCCCCAGAAAGATCCATTGGGTCGGAGACCAACAAAGTTGCCTCTCCCGAGGGAGCAAGTGCTTGGGGAGTGGGAATCACCGAGGGAGGCTCCATCGCAGGAGCAACGGTTTCATCGACCCCCTCCACACTGATTAGTGTTTCATTGGGGATATTAGCGGAGTCTACAGTCAAAGCGCCTCTCGAATTCAGATCCTCCACAGCCGCCGAAGTCCCTGCAAAGTTTGTACGAGGATAAGGATATATATATATATATATATATGTATGTATGTATGTATGTATGTATGTATGTATACGAGCAATACAAAATATTACAAAGAGATACATGAACATACCGATGCGCAAGGGAGCCTCTAATATGGCTTGTTCAAGCCGACGCTCCTTCCTGAGGAGATATGCTCGCCGAGGTTCGAGAGTAGACTCATGGCCACCGGTCCACAATGAAAGTGCGTCTTCGGCATCGGCTGAAACAGCCTGCTTAAGGGCCCTCTCACCCCATTCTTCCAAAGGGCCTATGAATAGCCGCCGTATCGATGGAGGGTCTTCGTAAAAAATGACGGCAGGATAAAGCCTCTTCGGAATCCTTACGTTCTCAGATTCATCTTGTGAACGTCTTATAGCCTCAGCCAATTGTGTGGATTCCTCGGCAGATGAACCCGGGAAAAGTAGACCACCATCCGATTCTTGCATGGCTAGTGGTTCATCTTGAAGAATAGGCTCGGACTCTATTAAAGAGTCGAGAAGATTGGTGACTGTCTTCCTTCGCCTCTTGGGCCCAGAACTAACCGCCGAAGATGATCGTTTCCTACTCCATAGAGCTTTGGTATGGCGTTGACCCACTTCGCCTTCAATGTCCTCGCTCGGCGGTGCTACCGATGACGACACGGCCATTGTTGACGCCGCGGCCGATGACACTGCTACTGGCGCCCTATTAGCCCTTGATTGAGCCCTAGTACGCAGTGGCATACCAGCTGTGGGAGTTAAATCCACTTCCGCTGCCTCCAGAATAAGCACGACGCTGGTATCCCTCAAAGGAGGGCGAACCGTTGCACGCGGTTGCGGCGGAACTCCCGTGGCTTGGATCGGAGTAGGAGCCCTATATCCGAGGAGCACCTTCCTCTCCTCGGCAATGATTGGACTAACTCGGTGGAGGTACCAGCCCGTGAATGACCCCATACATCGAGGAATATGATCAGCTTCAGGAATCATGAAGCGGGAACCAGTGATCAGCCGCATGAAGTGATGAGCGGCGTCACAAACAACTTCTGGCGATGGGTTAGGCGCCACTGTAAATGCCTCGAAGGGGACGCCCTGGTCATATCCAAGTTGCCGAGCAAAGCGGTGTGGGTTGTACCTCATAAAAAGGGCTGCACCGTTCTGACGAAATCCAGATAACCTGGTCTGATCGAATATAGGTGCATGGCTTCCCTGGGCTTCAGAGAACGTACCCCCTCTTTCGACAAGTCGCAGAGCTGTTGAACCGGTCTTAAGGGAGCAGAGAGAACTCGGTCGTTGAATACCATCCGCCTGTATTGGCATAGGGATTAACCAGCACGCGAATAGCCTAAGACTGAGTCGGGTCAGGAGCAAAAGCGCCCACCAGCCGCATGAGTCGCGGAAAAGTGTAAGCGTCATAAAAGCTGGGTCTTTGGTGCGCAGTAAATGCCCCCAGCACGTGCATCTCAATTCAGGACGTAAAATAATGAAGAGAGAAATTTACCACATCTACACCTGGAGTTGAGGTGTTGGCTGCGGCGCTTAACCCATGATATAGATACGCTAGCCCTGCAATGCCCACAGCTAGTCGCGTCCCCTCAGCAATGCGATGAGCAGGATAAATAACTGAGGCTCTCATGAAACGACGATGCATGGGAATGGCGAACCAACTAAGCCAAACACTGATGAAGCCCACAAAGAAAGTCTCCTCATCCATACCAGGAGCTGCAATCGACTCGAAAGACACGACCGACATGATGAGAATGTAGAACTGCGGCAAGTCCTCTTCTTTAGTAGGCCGCTTATTTAAACCAAACCCAAAGGGGTCGTTGATGTTTGCGAACTTTGGAGCCGTCTTTGATAGAACGTCTTCGCGAAGGAAGCAAGCGATAAAGCTTTTGAAAGTGACGCCATGCTCCTCTGACTCTGCGAATAACTTCTTAAAAATACTCAGAGCCTTGATCAAACTTGAGCGCTTGTGGCGGACGGCATTCTCTGTCGACAGGCCGTTAAGCATGGCAGGCTCAGTTTCAAAGACATATTCATTGGGAGGCGGCAGTTCTTCATATAGCATCCCCCTGACCGGCAACCCTGATATCTCGCGAAACTCTTCCAGAGAAATTGAAACTTCGCGGTCCCCTAGAAGGAAGGTGTTGGTGGGAAGATTCCATTGGTTTAAGAAGGCCTTAACCCACCAGACATGGGAAGACTGATAGTGGAAAAGAGACGCGTATATCGCCTGATAGAGTCCGACCTTCTGCAGTCGCCGATGGGCGGACAGGATATAACGGGCCCAGAGAAGGTAGCCCGTGGGATGTCGAGGAGTAAGCCCTATCTTGTAAATCTGTCCCCATGGCTGGGCTTCGCCCTGGCAAATGCGACGCCCTAAAATGTCTATAGCCGGCACTGGATGGTTCGGAATACCAGTTGTTGATGGCTCAAGCCATCTTATAGGGGTCCAATTTATCATCTCCACAGCAAAGGCGGTCCGTGGAGGATCCATTGGCAGGAATGGATAGGTAGGCTCTGTCGGTTTCTCGCAAAGAAAACTGCGGTGACCGCGGATGATGTGACCGTACCAGGTCCCCCATAATAGTAGATTGGTGCAATTCGGGTCATGAGCCCTGATCATCGCCATCACCTCCTCGTCATACGGTGACTGAGGAATGGCAGCCTCCGAGGGGGTAAAAGAGAAGTACGGAAGAGAAGTCATTGTGCCTGAAATAAAAGAAGAGGAAACTGTTAAGCGAAGCCAACACGTGTATATATATGTTTATAAATGTATATATATAAAAAGACAGTGGAAGAAAGCGACAGAGGACTTATTTTATGGGACCATTGGTTACAAAATGCATGGGTCCCACAAAATCAAGATGACGGCTCATTAATAATGAGGCCAAGCAATCATCATGAGAATAAAGGGAAGATTCTCAATGAATTCAAATGACTCTACACATTTCCCCAAAAGAGAAACCTATCATGGACTCTGCGAAAATTAAGCAGAACGGGGGAATTAAATTCCCAGAAAACTCTACTGCAATTCTTTTTTTTGCAAAGAACAACTCGGGGCAAGAAAACCCCAAGAAGTTCTCTGGGAAGAACTGAGTTCTTTAGAGGAATTGAATTCCTTTTGAATAGAGGAATTAAATTCCCAGAAAATATTTTTCAGAGCCAAAGCTCTTTGGAATGGAATTAAATTACAGAGAGAAGACAAGCATCGCCGTCGATCCCTGAAGATCAGAGAAGCCCTAAGAGTTTTGTTATTTAAAGATTGAGTAGTTTTCTTTTTAAAGAACTTTAAAAAAATGGGTTCTTGTTAAAGGGAAAAACCCTTGGTGTGGATTTAAAATCCAAATTTCTACAAGGAGTTCCTCCAGCCATTCAAGATTCTCACCTGAAAAAAAGGGAAATCTTTGTTGACAAAGTTAAACTCTGGAAAAATTTTGAATCAGAGAACTAAGATCTGGGAAAGAGAATTAAATTCTCAGAGGAAGAACAAGCAAGGAAGAAGATGGAAAGTAGAGGCGCTTCTGAAAGGAATCCTGCATTTATAAGGATGTGATGGGGGACGGTTCATCTCCCCTATTTCCTAGACAGATCTAACGGTCACAAAGGTGACAGCGTTGCACTCACGTGCCAACACGTGAGAACAACGTTGTGGGGGCATTTGTTCCCTGATAAAATATCAGAAAATTCCCCAATGGGGTATCACGTGCTTACACGTGACCAAGGGTCACGTGCTGATACGTGATGGTTTCCCGGGACTCTGTTATAACAGAATTAAATTCTAATCAAGCAGGCGATTAGTGGAGTCACGTGCCACCACATGATGGGCCTTTGAAACCCACCAAAAGGGATTAAAAGATGTAATAAAACTGCCAGGAAATACCCCAATGGGGTATCACGTGCTCACATGTGACCAAAGGTCACGTGTTGACACGTGATAGGTTCATGTGATCTCTGCTTTATAGGATTAAATTCCAGTCAAACAAAAATGTAATAAGACACTAAGGAAAAACCCCAATGGGGCATCACGTGCTCACACGTGACCAAGGGTCACGTGCTGACACGTGATGATTCCTTAGTTTTGCTAAAAAGCAGAATTAAATTCTGAATAAAATGTTTAATCAAGAGGGTCACGTGCCAACACGTAACAGATCCCTTAACTCTTTAATTGATAGAATTAAATTTTATTTCAATGATCAAACATTGGGATCACGTGCCAACACGTGATGGGATTTAAAAGCCTTCTGAGCTAAATAGAATTAAATTCTAATTAAGAGAAATCAAAGAACCTAACTGAGAAAATATTTCTTTAAATCTTTCCAAACAAAAAATGGTGCTCTGTAAAACAGAGCACCGTTGGATTAAAAATCCAATGGTGATTAAGAATCACCAATTTATGGAAAGATTTTATACAAGGAAAGATTTCCCTAAAATTCACCAAGAATAACAGACATAATATCTTCTGGATTAAAATCCAATGGTGAATAAAATTCACTGAGTGATCTAAAAAATCATGTTAGTTACAAAAACAACCAAAATCTATCAATAAAAGATTCACTAAACAAATTGATTCTTTTCTTTCTCCTATAAATGGAGCCAAGAAGAGAAGAGAAAAAATTCTGGATCTTGGAATTTTGATTTTCTGGAGAAAAAACAACAGCAGAGAGAAAAGAGAGGAGAATTTAATTCTCAAGAAAAGAAACCCTAGGTGAGAAAGGGGAAAGAGATCTAACCTCCATAAAACAGAAGGGAATTTAATTCTCAATCTAAAAGTTTAACTCTTCTGCAAAAGAACTTAGTTCTTACTCTGGTTGAAGATCTGCAGAAGCAAATCTTCCCACAAGTTGAGAATTTAATTCTCATCGGGAAGATTCTGCCATGCAGATCCAAAACTGAGAGGGAGAATTGAGTTTAGAGAATTTAATTCTCCCAAATTCATAGGAATTTAATTCCTCCAAATAAAACTAGGGTTTAACCCTATATGAGAATTTAATTCTCTCAATTTCACAGGAATTTAATTCCTCCTAAATAAAACTAGGGTTTAACCCTATATGAGAATTTAATTCTCCCAAATTCATAGGAATTTAATTCCTCCAAGACAGAACTAGGGTTTAACCCTATATGAGAATTTAATTCTTCCACATACATAGGAATTTAATTCCTCTAAAACATAATTAGGTTTTAATCCTACAGAGAATTTAATTCTTAAAACAAAGAAACTTGAAAGCTTTCCATACACGTAAAGAACTTGATCACATGGTAACACGTGACCCCCATTCTCAATGAGCAGACAAGAAAAAACAGAATTTGGTCACGTGGTGACACGTGACCCCTATCCTCAATGATCAGAAAAGAAAGAATAAAACTGGGTCACGTGCCCCCATGTGACCCCTAAACAGACTTTCCAAAATGAGAAGAAAAAAGCTTGGAGGCAATGCCTCACGTGCTCCTACGTGACTTCAAAAACAAAGGGAACAAAAACAAAGGCAGTACCGGCTTTGGGCGCTCTCACGTGTCTTCACGTGACCCCTAATAAACACTTTAATAATCAATGCATAGATACCCATCACGTGCCCACACATGATGGCCTGAAGATTAAAAGTGTTTAACACTTATTTGAAAATTCTGATAATAAAATAAAGGAGGTCTGGCCCCATCTTCAGGTGCCTCACGTGACCCCACGTGACCCCTTCCTTTCTAGTGTTTAACACTATTTTGAGCATTTTGTCTCAAGTGTTTAACACTGTTTTAAATACATCACGTGAGGACACGTGACCACCAGATGTCCTCTAGTGTTTAACACTATTTTAAAGCCAGCTTAGCCCAAATTGGCTAAGTTTTCCAGAGGCAAAATCTCCCCTTCAAATGGACTTTAAAATCCAGAGTTACAATAGTGAGTGCTCAGCACTCAACAAAGATAAAATGTTGTCAGAACCCCGTTTTAGCAGTGCCAAATAATGGGGGGTTGAACCCAGATAAATGTTTAATGGTCCAACAAGGGGCCAATATTTCAAACTTAATTGGACTTAGCTCAAATTGGCCATGAGTCCTCAATTCAGATTTAACTGAGCCAATGTGCTCATAATCTAATGAATTGATCTTAGTTCCAAAATTGGACTACAGATCTCCCAATCAACTTTGGTTCAAGGGTACATCTCTTCACTCCTTTGATATTTGTCGTTGTAATCCTTCAATGTTTTCAGAGAGGTGACGGGTCCCGACAACCACACATTTCATAGACTATGATGTCTTTAAACTGGACTGTAGGGTCCTTAAACTCAAGGACTATGATGTCCTTAATCTCGGACTGTGGGGTCCCTTTAAACCCACGGACTATGATGTCCTTAACCTTGGACCGTAATGTGCTTAAACTAACAATGGACCGCAATGTCCCTAAACTAAATAACAGAGTCTAAATGCTCTCTTATTGGATCTAAACGATCCCGTTAAGTTGATCTTAGTCTAAAATTAGACTAACGTATCCTTAACAAACGTTTAAGTTGATCTTAGTCTCAAATGAGACTAACGTATCCTTAAACCCAACCCCCAAACACAAATCTAAGAAAATACGGATTTGGACTAATCAACGCCCTACGGGCGACGACATAAATTAGTCTCCGTATACAATCTACGGGCAACCAAAAACAAAACAAACATCCACGACACAAAGTGACCATCTGGAGATGGAGAAAGTGGTTACCGTGATACGGTAGCGTAATTAACTGCAGAGGCTTGCGCCTGCAGGGAAGAGCGTCCCCACAATCAAAAACCCCTCAATGAGGGGGAATCTAACGAAATCTGCTACATCGGTCGCATCCGTTTAAACCTTCGATACATGGTGCCATAAATCAACTTGGTATTTTCGGAGAGGTGGACGGATAGCACCAATTATCATCTGCCCTCGGAATTCAGGCCCGGACGTCCCAACGTCCCGGTCGCGGTTTTCGGAAGGGAACAGATTCTGGTCGACTCGGGAAGCTCGGCAGACATTCTCTTCCACGACTGCTTTCTGCGTATGGGGCTCACCGCAGCAGACCTGAGGCCGACCTCCCACATACTTTCAGGATTCACCAACCACTCCATCCCGGCGGAAGGGGTGATCACCCTGCAGTTCAACATCGGGGAACCCAGCCGTACGCGGACAGTGCCGGTGGAGTTCATCGTAGCGAAAATCCCATCGGCCTACAACATCCTCCTCGGCCGCCCCACGCTGAACTCCTTCCGGGCCCAGATATCGACCTATCACCTAGCGATGAAGTTCTCTCTCGACCAGGACGGGATAGGTCGGGTCTATGGAGACCAGCGAATTGCAAAGGTTTGCTTCACTGCAACATCTTCATCGGAGAGGCCGGTCGACAACGTCGAAGGTGAGGGTGACATCAAGGGCTCTCTAGACACTCGAGATGATCAAAAAAAGGTCCGAGGTACCCCGGTGGAGCCTCTGACTGAGGTCCCCCTCGTAGAAGGGGACGACGAAAAACTCGTTCAGATCGGGTCTCTTCTGACAGAAACTCAGCGAGATGACCTGGTTCACTTCCTCATAAACAACTCCGACGTGTTTGCCTAGGCGTCTGCTGACATGCCTGGGATCAACCCTAAAGTTATATCTCACAAGCACGGGGTAGATCCTATGGCCCGACCCGTCAGAAAGACGAAGCGAAGCTTCGCCCCGGTCAAACAGAAGGCTATCGAGGACGAGGTAGATAGGCTCCTCGCCGCCAACTTCATTCGGAATGTGCCCTATTTGGAGTGGTTAGCGAACGTAGTCCTGGTCAAGAAGTCAAGCGGGAAGTGGCGTATGTGCGTCGACTTCACCGACCTCAATAAGGCCTGTCCCAAAGACAACTACCCCCTACCTCGGATAGATCAGCTCGTTGACAGCTCGGCGGGCCACGAGCTATTGAGCTTCATGGATTCCTTCTCTGGCTACAATCAGATCCATATGAATCTGGCAGACAAAAATCTCACCGCATTCACAACGGACCGGGAGGTATACTGCTACAAGGTGATGCCCTTCGGCCTCAAGAATGCCGGGGCTACGTACCAACGGTTGGTCAACCGCATGTTTAAGCCACAGATCGGCAGAAATATGGAAGTTTACGTCGACTATATGCTCGTCAAATCAGTTTCGTCAAATTACCACGCCAAGGACCTGGGCGAGGCCTTCGAGGTACTCCGCAAGTTCAAGATGAAGCTGAACCCCGCCAAATGCGCATTCGGGGTCACCAGGGAAAAGTTCCTCGGTTTCAGGGTCACCCACCGTGGGATCGAGGCTAACCCAGAAAAAATTGACGCTATCCTCAACATGACCGTGCCCAAGACCAATGTCGAGATCATGCGGCTGACGGGGCGGATAGCCGCTCTGAACCGCTTCATGTCGAGGTCTGGGGAAAAGCGCCTCCTATTCTTCAAAGCCCTAAGGAAAATCCCGAGGTTTGAGTGGTCAGAAAAGTGCCAGACCGCTTTCGACTAATTAAAAAGGCACCTTGCGAGGCCGCCGCTGCTCACCCGATGAAGGAGACGGGCTATCACTGTATCTGGCGGTATCCGACCAAGCAGCAGGCTCGGTGCTCGTTCGAGAGGTCGACGGAGCGCAGAAGCCAGTGTACTACGTGAGCCACGTCTTCAAAGACGCAGAAATGAGGTACCCCGCCATAGAGAAGATTTTCTTGGCACTCATTGTGGCCTCAAGGAAGCTGCGGCACTACTTCCAAGCGCACACTATTCTCGTTCTCTCCGAGCGCCCGCTGGGGGCTATCCTCGCCTCACCCGAATCCTCGGGCCGCTTAGAGAAGTAGAGGTAGGAGCTGTCCCAATTTGACATAAAATATCACCCAAGTCAAGCCATCAAAGCACAAACCCTGATCGATTTTATCGTCGAATGCACCATCCCAAGTAAGGAACCGGGTACCACGCCGACCCTCGCGGATCAACACCTGATCATGGAAAGACCTGACTCGATCCCTGAGTGGGTCATCTACGTTGACGGGTCTTCAACCGAGGAAGGCTGTAGTGTCGGCCTCATCATTCGGGGCCCGAACGAGGCAGAAATGGAGTACTCTCTAAAACTCGGATTCAAAGCCTCAAACAACGCGGCAGAGTATGAGGCCCTGCTGGCTGGACTGTGCATGGCCTCCAGGCTAGGGATGAAAACAATTCGAATCCGCAGTGACTCAGCCCTAGTCGTCGGCCAAGTGACCGGCCACTTCGAAGCTCGGGAACCTCTAATGGTAAAGTATCTAGCCGAGGTAAGAAAACTTTGGAAGAACTTCGATGAAGTCCAGGTAGAGCAGATACCCAGGCAGCTCAATGCCCAAGCCGACGCCCTGAGCAAGCTAGCTTCATCCTGCTCGGCCAACAACAAGCGATCTATTCTCTTCGAGACGTTGCCACGACCCAACGTGGAAGACAGGGCGACAATACTTCATGTATATACGGCGCAGGAAGATGACCAAGCCTGGAGGAAGCCCCTCGTGAGATTCCTAAAGGATGGTATGCTCCCAGAAGATCGGGATGCAGCCCGCCGTCTCTGAGCCAAAGCCCGTCACTTCGTCTGGAGCAATGGGAACCTTTACAAGAAGTCCTTCACTCAGCCCCTGCTCCATTGCGTCGACCCCCATGAAGCCGACTACATCCTCCGGGAAATCCATGAAGGAGTCAGCGGGGCACACCAAGGGGCCCATACCTTGATCCAGAAGGCCTTGCTCCAGGGGTACTACTGGCCAACTATCCACCAAGACGCCCAGAAGATCATCAGGAGATGCAAAAGCTGCCAACTCCACGGAAGCATACCTCGCCTTTCGGCTACCGAGCCGACCGCCCTAACCTCCCCGTGGCTGTTCGCCCAGTGGGGATTGGACATGATAGGCCAGTTCCCTACCGGTGCGGGCGGGCACAAATATGTCCTCGTCGCAGTGGATTACTTCACAAAGTGGATCGAGGCCGTCCCCATCAGGAAACCGGATGCCGCTACGACCATCAAGTTCCTACAGAACAACCTGATACTCCGGTTTGGCATCCCGAGGTGTATCATCACCAACCACGGGACAAACTTCGAAAACGAGAAAGTGAAGGAGTTCTGCAACGAATACCATATCTTCATGAAGTTTTCCGCGGTCGCACATCCACAATGCAACGGACAGGCCGAAGTCGCCAACCGGGACGGCCTCCGAATCTGCCTAGAAGGACGCCAAGGCAGTTGGGTCAAAGAATTGCCCCGGGTCCTATGGGCCCTGCGCACGTCAAAGAAGACCCCAACCGGGGAAACCCCTTTCAGCCTCTGCTACGGGATCGAGGCAATGGTCCCAGCGGAGATCGGCTACCCACTCACCAGGTCGAACACTTCAACGACGAAGAAAACACCACGGCCCTACGGACCAACCTGGGCATCTTGCTGGAGAAACGAGACCGGGCTCAAATCAGAGCTGCCGCCTATCAGCAGCAAACTGCCCGATACTACAACGCGCGAGTCAAGTGTCGCTTATTCAAGACCGGAGATCTGGTCCTACGGCAAAATGAGTTCATTGATCAAGGCAGGCTGAATAAGCTTTCCCCGAAATGGGACGGTCCTTTCTTCGTCTCTGAGGTACTTCCCGGCGGAGCCTACCGATTACAGGACGCGGACGTGCGCAAGTTTCCACGGTCTTACAATGCGGAGAAGCTCAAGCTGTACCAGTGAAATCAATACCTATGAGTGTGTACCTCTCCTTTTACAAGGACAATGTAAATTTTTCTAAAAAGGCATTTCCATAAAAATAACAAGAAGGGAATGTTAGAGCATTGCAAAAAGAAGGGTCCTATCTTTATGATCAAAGCCCTCGCCAAGAGGCAACTGAGTAGCTTCACTGCTCGGTCCATCCTTAGCAGGCATTCCACGGCCCCTCCAGCGCTAAAGATCGAAGCCCTCACAAAGAGGCAGCCGAGCGGCTACCCTGCTCGGCTATCCCTGGCTGGTAGCTCCCCTACCCCACTACGCCAGGGATCAAAGCCCTCGCCAAGAGGCACCGGGCAGCAACCCTGCTCGGCCATTCTTAAGGATCAAAACCCTCACCAAGAGGCAGCCGAGCGGCTACCCTGCTCGGCTATCCCTGGCCGGTAGCTCCCTACCACGCAACGCCAGGGATCTAAGCCCTCGCAAGAGGAAGCCGAGCGGCTACCCTGCTCGGCTATCCCTGGCCGGTAGCTCCCTAACACGCAACGCCAGGGATCAAAGCCCTCACCAAGAGACAGCCGAGTGGCTATGTAACAACTCCATTTTTAGTGTAAATAAATTTGCTTTCAATTTAAAATATACTTGGAGTATTTAATGTTCCTGTTACCACTTTAAGTATCTATTTCACTCCATAATTACAAGAAGGAGTTTGTAGCTCATTGGTAATACCTTGCACTGCTGAACCAAGCCACCAGAGTTCAAATCCTATGCCCCATATTTTTTTTAATATTTATTTGTTTTAAATTTTTTAGAAGCCCAACAGGCAACCCGAGATAACTCCCAAATTTCCCACTACACATGAAAATGTTAATGCACTAGAGGCTACATCAGGCGACTCCCCATCTCCCCAGCCCCCGACTCGTCCTGACTCGGCCGAGTCAGCCGGCGGACCGGCCGACTAGGGCCGGCGCCGCCAGCCGGACTTGGCCGATCGGCCGAGTCGTCAACAAGAAAATTCTGGCTTTTCATCTTCTCAACCCCCTGCACACTCCAATTACTCAGATCAGTTCCAGAGAGCTTTTAATACCTCATTTACTCCATTTTTAATGATTATTAATACATTTTTTACATTTTTTTAAAATTAAAACCCTACATCTACCCTAATCCTAGCCAAACCCTATAAATACACCCCTACCCTCTACCCTCTCACCCCAAAACTCTGAGCCAACTCTCTAAAATTTATAAGAAACTTGTGTACTTTGAAAACGAGCACGAAGCAAAGCTACGACGAAATTCCAGGCGAAATTCCGGCGATCGTTCTAGGAGTTTTCGGTGACGAAGCGACGCACCGGCGATTCCTCTCCTTCCATCTCACTCTCGTTATTTTCTAAAACCCATAAGTCCCTATTTCTACCTCTCTTTTCTTTTCTAAAAATACGGAATTACAAAACCCGACGGAATCGGAACCAATCCGATTTCCGATTCGGTTTCTTTATAAAACTTCACTTCTCGTTAATACAGTTACGCTTAAACTCTCTCATGTTGACTATTAAATACTAATCAACCAAATTGATCAAGTTTCATATCATAAAATAATGGCTATTTCATTTTACCGTATTTTCATTTAAATACATCATAGTTTCGATTCTACATTCAATATCACAAAACATGCTATACCTTTAAGTAGATCACGAGATAACGACCTACCTCCTCACACACTCATATGCAACATAGCATGATACCCTCGAGAATTTAGAATACAGGAAAACGACATTTTTCATTTAAATACCATTTACTTAATAAAACCGTTTTCTAATGATTAGTATTTATACAAATCTTTGCAAAGCGCCGCTACAACCCATTTTGGGGAACCCGTTCGGGATGGTGCGGATTATCGCACATCCTCGGGCTTAGTAGTGCGAGATTCAGACCTCTGCAAGGAACATTCGGTCTCAAAAGATTTAAATACGACATCTTAAGAAAAACGAGATTTCTAGAATATAATAAATATATTAAAATTTATTTTCATATAAATATATGTATATGTAATTCAAAAATATCTAATTTGAATTATTATAAATATTCTATCTTTTTATAAAAATGTCACAAGAATCAGTTTACACTAAAATACCATGAATTTCATATAATCAATATTACAAATAAATACCATTTATTATGGAATTAGGATATTTTCACTAGAAATATCACAATATAAAATCTACATTCATTTCAACTCTAAAGATGATTAATAAATACTTGGGGTGTATTTTGAAAACTATACAAAAGTATTTTTACATAAAACCCTCTCAAGTTCTATAAATTATCCTAAGGACCCTAGTAAATATAGATTTAAGCGGGACCAATCTCTTGAGCCTCAGGGAGCCGGAGAAGTGGGTGCTTGCCTATCTAAGGTAGACAACTTAACAACGGTATTATCAATACGGTAATTGTCTTTGAAAAAGACATAAATCCTGCCACCCATGTGTAGCGGTTACCGATAACATCAAACAATCAGGACTTCAATTTACTTTTCTAATTGTCTGACTCTGTTTGAGTCTCATTATAATCTAATTTGAATATAATTCAAGTACAATCTACAATCTATAAATTACCATCTACAATATTACAATTCAACATGAATCCATGAATCCATGAATCAATTATCAATCTATACAACTTGACTGAACCAAACCATGGATATACATTCCATTTACATGCTTCTCCAGTTATTCCATTTACATGATTCTATGGTTACATCCATTTACAGATATCATGGTTTTGGTCAGTCATCCAAATATACAATCAATACAAGTTACAATACAATACAATACAATCAAAATACTACGGGGTTAAAGGGGTAGATTGGTACGGAAGATGTTAAAAATGGCACGAGACTGCAAGATTAAGACACCTAACCTGAATCCAATTACTATTGTTCCGGGTTGTATAACGGGGTCTTGTACTTCCATTTGCCTCTAGTCTCTGGCATATAAAGACTCCTCTCGTATACACTGGCATCCTTCTGTACCAAGCTACAAACAGCAGCATTAACACAATATTATAACAATATAATACAACTTTAAAAGATACCTTCTTATTCTGTCTATTCTATTTCTCCCTTCTCTTTAGGACTTACCGAGCGACCTGTTCGCTGACGACATTCTCTTTTTTTCTTCTTTGAATGTCGTCAGGTGATCTGGACATTGCTGAGATCGAGCCCACTGCTGAAGACTTGGACCAGTTCAGTGAAGACCCCGAGCTTTAGTCATTGTACACTTTCCATTCAGTACTTTCTTTTCTGTTATGCCATTGTTTAGGCATTGCTTTTTATTCAGCTGTATTTACTTTTCATGCATTGTACAAAAGAATGTTAATAAATAAAGTTGCTGTTCAATTTATATCTTTTGTCTCTTGTGCTTTACTTTTATATTGCTTAGATACGCTTAGCGTATTTACTTCACAGTAAATACGTCGCGGCCCAGTCGCGTCCTCCGCCCGTATACCGGGAAGCGGGACGTGACAGGTTTTGTTGGTGGCCCATGCAGGTCAGAGCTATATAGAACCCTAAGCAATATAAAACACAAGAACCAGCAAACAATTACCCATAGCGCCCAGCCATCCAAGCCCCTGCTCCAAGACTTGCACTACCTGCACCACCCAGAGGACCACAAGCTGCACCAGCTCCTCGTCAGTTCCATCAAGCTCAATGGAACGTTCCGAGGAATGCTCCTCAGGCCAGGAGGAATGTACCAAAGCGCCAGGCTTTCACGATGATCGTGGAAGAAGCTGAGGCCACTGGCCAAGTTATCACTGGTAAACTTTTCTTCCCAAACCTTTCTTTCAGTATTGCTATTTATCTACATACTTTTCCCTATACCTAAAACATATCCCACATACCTTAGGTACAATCTTAGTATCCTCAATACCTGCACTAGAACTGTTTGATTCTAGAGCATCTCACTGCTTTATGTCGCAACGGTTCGTCCGAACCCATGCGATTCCAGTCTCACCGCTTGTATCCAGCTGGAATGTCAGTTCAGGAAATGGCGTTCTAAAGGCAACCATGGGATACAGCTTGTGTCCAGTCGTCGTCTGCAGCAGAGAGTTTTATGCTGACTTCAAAGTGCTGGACATATCGAACTTCGATGTGGTTCTAGGTATGGATTGGCTTGGAACTTTTTATGCTACAATCGACTGTCGTCAAAGGAGGGTAGTATTCGAGATTCCAGATCATCTGGTCTTCTATTTCAGAAGCGGAGACCGTACCCTGGAGCCAAGTACCTACAAAGAGAAGCCAAGAGAAGCAGTAGTTGTAGTAGCTCAAGCGGAGGAAGAATCAAGACCAGATGTAGTTCGAGAGTTCGACGATATATATCCTGACGATATATCAGGTTTGCCTCCCGATCGAGCTCTTGAATTCAGTATTGATTTAGTACCAGGAGCACAACCGGCGATCAAAGTACCTTATAGACTAAGTCCGGAAGGTTTGAAGGAAGTCCGAACACAGTTGGACGAATTATTGGCGAAAGGATGGATTCGTCCCAGCACTTCAAGTTGGGGATCACCTGTACTACTTATGAAGAAGAAGGAAGGTTCATACAGAATGTGCATCGATTATAGAGCCTTGAACGAAGTCACGATAAAGAACAAGTATCCACTCTCGCGCATCGACGATTTATTCGATCAGCTAAGTGGATCTTGTGTGTTCTCTAAATTGGATCTTCGTTCAGGTTATCATCAGGTGAAGGTCAAGGAAGCTAATATTCATAAAACAGCTTTCAGAACTCGTTATGGACATTACGAATTTCTAGTGATGCCATTTGGAGTGACCAACGCACCAGCAATATTCATGAACCTAATGAATCAAGTTTTCCGGGAGTACTTAGACAGGTTTGTTGTCATCTTCATCGACGACATCCTGGTGTATTCTAAGAGTCGGAAAGAACATGCCGAACACCTATGAATTGTCCTGGAAACTCTTCGACAACACCAGCTCTATTCCAAGTACAGCAAGTGCGAGTTTTGACTAAAGCAAGTTGGTTTTCTTGGACATATCGTATCAGGTGATGGAATCTCTGTGGATCCAGCGAAAGTTTCAGCAGTTAGCGAATGGCCTACACCAAAGTCAGTGAAGGATATTCGAAGTTTCTTGGGTTTAGCTGGATATTACAGAAGGTTCATTGAAGGCTTTTCGAAGATAGCAACACGCCTGACCAAGCTCATACATAAAGATGAAGATTTTATGTGGTCAGAAGCATGCGAACAAGCTTTCGTAGAACTCAAGTCAAGATTGACATCAGCGCCTATTCTCGTTATATCGGATCAATCTGGAGGATTCGAAGTGCATTGCGATACATCCAGTAAGGGATTAGGATGTGTTCTACATCAGCACGGTAAAGTTGTGGCTTATGCTTCAAGACAGCTGAAGAATCATAAGCGCAATTATCCGACGCATGACCTGGAGTTGGCAGCCGTCATCTTTGCTCTCAAGATTTGGCGCCACTATCTACTTAGTGAACGAGTGAACATATACACAGATCACAAGAGCCTGAAATATGTGTTTACTCAGAAGGAGTTGAATATGCGGCAGAGAAGATGGTTAGAACATATGGCGGACTTTGACATCAACTTGCAATATCACCCAAGGATGGTGAATGTAGTACCCGATGCACTTAGTCGCCAACCATTAGCAATGAATCTCACCACTCAGTGGAAGTTTCTGCAAGACTTGTATCAGATGGAGATTAAAGTAGTCATGCCAGGTAACACTTCAAGTTTGATGAATTTACAAGTTCAATCAACCATTGTCAATCAGATCAAAGCGGCTCAAGCAAGTGATACTAAGTTGCAAAAGATCAGAGAACAAGTGGAGAATGGACTCAGAACAGACTTCATCATCTATGAAGACGGATCTTTAAGATACGGCAGCAGATTGTGTGTACTAAAAGGTCATGTTCGGGAAGAGTTAATAAAAGAAGCTCACAGCTCTCCCTATTCAGTACACCCTGGAGGTACCAAAATGTACAAAGATCTACGTCAGAATTATTGGTGGCATGGAATGAAGCGTGAAGTAGCCAGAAGCGTCGCAAAATGTTTGGTGTGTCAGCAAATAAAGGCTGAACATCACAGGACAGCTGGACTACTTCAACCATTACCAATCCCAGAATGGAAGTGGCAACACATCACGATGGATTTTGTGACTGCTCTTCCTCGTAGCACAAAGGGTAACGATGCCGTATAGGTCATTGTGGATTGACTCACAAAGTTGGCTCACTTCATCCCATTTTGAGTTGGCCAATCTACTAAGAACTAGCAAAGAAGTATATGGAGGTAATAATCTACTTAAAGATTTAAACTCTTCATAATGTACTATCTCTGATACCCATGAACTCATACAGGAAATTGTGAGACTTCATGGAGTACCGGTCTGCATTGTCTACGATCGTGACACCAGGTTCCGATCGCAATTTTGGCAGAGTCTGCAAGCAAGCTTGGAAACAAGTCTGAACTTCAGCACGGCTTATCATCCACAAACAGATGGTCAGTCTGAGCGAACTATTTAGATTTTGGAGGATATGCTCAGAGCATGTATGTTAGACTTCAAAAGATCGTGGGAAGATCACCTACATCTTGTAGAGTTTTCGTACAACAACAGCTATAAAGCAAGTATAGGAATGGCACCTTTTGCAGCATTGTATGGAAGGAAGTGTCGATCGCCATTAAGTTGGGACGACATCGGAGATAGGGAACTTCTTAGACCAGAGATGATAGTAGCGACTGTTGATGTGGTTCGTACTATCAGGGAAAGGATGCGCATAGCACAAGATCGACAGAAACACTGAGCTGATGCAAAGAGACGACACATGGAGTTCCAGCCAGGAGATCACGTATTCTTGAAGATATCTCCGAACCGCGGAGTGATCCGATTTGGAAGACGGGGTAAATTAATTCTGAGATACATTGGACCATTCGACATACTTGAACGAGTCAGTGAAGTGGCATATGATTATTCAGATCTTATGTGCGTGCGTATGCGCTTTCAAAGGATAAATCAAAGAATAGTTAACCGCAATCAAGAACGGCGTCGCTTGGTAGCTAGCCGGTGAGTACGGGTCGGTCCACAAGGATTTTGTGTATTTTCTATTTGTTCTAACGAGTTGATTCCAATTGTTGTGGATTTGATTATCACTAAAAACTAAGGTTGATTTAGACTAGGATTAAAACCTTGCTAGGGTTAGGTTTAGGTTAAGTTTGGAAATTTAAGATTCCTCACCGCTTTCTATGCCCTAACTAAGATCTATTTAGGTGTTATGGTAATAATTAATAAAGGGGATTAGCACGATCGGGAAGAAACTATGTTTCTTCCTCTAGGTCCTTGTCCGTCCTTTCTTAATTCTTACCCTAACCTCCATGGAGAACATACACAACCGGTCTTTTAAACTACGGTATCACCGCTACCTCGTAGGATAGGGTGTCGTAGAGAGCGGTGTGTGTATGTATGCATGGAGTCCTATAAAAAATATGCAATGAGCAAGAAAGGGGTGAGAGATTTTCATCTCTCAAACCTTTCCTATTCCTAACTCTAACAAGTGAGGAACTACTCACTCATTAGGGAATTGATAATAAAAGAAATTTTTTTATGATTGTTTTTAAAAGACTAATTATCTAAACTACGGCAGATAAATTAAATCTAATTAGGGCAGATAAATAAATTTCTAGGCTACGGCAGAAAAGAAATTAAAACTAGGGCAAGGTAAAAAAACTACTTATTTTTATTCGATGCACTCTTCAAAACATTACAATGAATTCTGAATTTTTATCAATAAAAAGAGGCATCGGAAGAGGCATGCTCCAAAAAGAGCATTAGGGTTTCTATTTATAGATCATAGAAACCCTAGGTTACATTCTGATCCCTATCTACATTTACAAAACTACCCTGAGAAGCCTAATCAATGCATCGCTACCCACCGTCTAAAATGCACCGACACGGGCTTATCATGGCCGCGGAACCGCGGCTAAGAGCCATGTTTAGCCGCGGATCCGCGGCCATATAAAGGGCTTGTTGGCTGAATTCTTCTGGTGTTCCTTTTGTTGCTTTTTAATTGGCTTTTCTTCAGTTGGTTCTTCAGAATGTCTTCTAGTTTATTCCAGAATTCCATAGTGCATAATATCGTGGACTTTTATCCTTTTCTTCGTGTCGAAGTCTTGAACCTTGCGCTGCCTTTGTACTTTGTGAACTTGTTCATTGATTTTCATTTGTCTCTGAAACTGTAGGCATGATCAAGATACTTTCATTTGTTGGTCGTAGTCTCACTTTTGTATCGTCTTTTCATCATTTCACTGTTTTTGTTCCGAGAACCTGTAACCTGCAACTATGTAGCAGACATGGATCAAAAGCACCTATTTATTTGTAAAATAATTAAGAATGGGGAATATAATAATGCAAAATTATGATATGAACAAATACCCCCAAACTTATCTTTTGCTCGTCCTCGAGCAAAACTAGTTTTATTCTCGAAAAAAGACCTAACCTTACTTTCACAGGGAAACGCGATTGCACTGAGCTCGTACAACAAGCTGTTAAACCTCTAGGTGTCCTTAGTAGGAGGAGTGTTGTCTCCTGAGAGTTTTCAGCGGATACTACCCACAAAATCCTATCAATTAGGCCTATTGACTTTTATTCTCCAATTCGGTTTTCTAACAAGAAATTCTATTATCTTTAACTCAGAAATTATCAACCCATATTTTTCACGCTTCCTTATCATTTAACTTAAGATTGTATATGTTTTGTAAATTTACTTAGTTTTTAGCATCTTTTCAGTTTTCCTTCTAAGCTTTCATCTCAACTTAGGAATTTTTATCATCTCTCCTAAAGATATAAGTCATATTTTTCATTCCTATCTCTTATCTAAACCCCCAATCACATACCCCTACGTGTGTGTATGTATCACCCCTACACTTGGAAATTCAATTCAAGCTCTTATACTCTTGTCCATTGTCCAAAGTACTTTGGTGAATTTTTAAATAAAATTGCTCACACATTCTTCATGCGACCGTTAATACTTTTTGAGGTACCAACGACCGATTACAAAATGTGTTTGCACATTAAGGCGTAATTTCTAGTTTTGTAACACCTAAGGCTTTAGCAGTGACTCACAAACAAGTTGGTCTAAGGCACTAGGTGATAAAGCACCCTCGATAAATATTTTTTTTCTATTTATGCAGCCTTAAGTAATTACAAAAATCAGTGTTCATTTTTTTTCTCTTTATTCACACTTGTATTTTTATTTTATTTCCCTTTATACTAAGGACTTTAGACAAGAGTATTTCAAGGTCTCTTCTATTATTCCAAGTTTTAAGGTTCGTGTTTGTGCAATTTTTAGGGTATATATTTTCAGAATTTAGACTTAAGCTTAGGAATTATTTTTCAGACTTATATTTTAATAAAAATATCAATACTCTTCCCTTATTTTGACTTAGCCCAAGAAGTGAACTCAAAATTTGCCTATTTCTAAGTAAACTATAAAGACATATATTTTTCTACCGTTAAATTTTAAGAAAGGTTATTTTTAGGGTTTTTAATTTACTTAGTCTAGGATCTAGTTTTTTCTTAGCTAGTTAACCGTCTTGTCAAACTCAAGTCAATTATGGCCACAATTGAATGTTTTAATTTTTATATTTTTCAAATTTTTCAATTTTTTATGGGTTTTAAAATAAGTATGCAAATGCAAAAATATACATATGAATGCGAAGGAAGAAAGCTTATCGAGCACACCTCCAAACTTAAACTTGACAGTGTCCTCACTGTCAGGCTACACCAAGAGGGTCAAAATTGCCGGTATTCCCCTGTTTATTTATTTATTTTTTATATTTTTTTTTATTGTTGAAAGAAAAACAAAATATATATACAAAAAGG
The DNA here is from genome assembly GCA_030015575.1 of Agapanthus africanus. Classification (NCBI taxonomy): domain Eukaryota; kingdom Viridiplantae; phylum Streptophyta; class Magnoliopsida; order Asparagales; family Amaryllidaceae; genus Agapanthus; species Agapanthus africanus. The sequence continues at coordinate 10,696,455 of CM057344.1, read as the reverse complement.
TCCCCCCCCCCCCCCAAACTTAAGTGAAACAGTGTTTCCAATGTTGAAGCATTAAAGTTCAGAGTTAGGGAGGAGAAAAAAATACAGTATCAAGCTATACAAGGCCTTACACAGCCCAAAGGTTAGCACCAACCATTCAAAAATTTTATCTTTATAATGGTGTGGTTGGTGAAAGAATGGAGTGTAGAGAAAAGAAAGGAGAAGCACACGAGACCGTGTGGAGATAGAAACAGTATACGGTCTCGGTGGAGGAGAAGAATGGCGGAAAAGAGAAAGAAGTGTAGTACAAACTTGAGGGTGTAAATTGAGTGAATAAATTAGCACAAATTGTGATAACCGATGTGTTAAAAGCGATTGTGCTAATTTATCTACCCGTCGAGAAATGGGGTCAAATCCCTCAAGATTCGCGAGAAAACAAGGGTACGTTGAACTTGGTAAACCATCCATTGAAAATGGAAGTGTGACGGATTCTTGCGTGGTCGAAACGATGGAAAGGACGAAGGGGAGTGATTTAGGAAGGGTCTCATTCTCACCTAAGTAAGTGTATGTAAGGTGAGATGGCAACAGTTTGAGTTCGAGTTTCAGAGATGAAACAATTGAAAGTGAAATTGGTGAAACTGTCTCGAACTCGAAGGATTCCATCGATGGTTCGAAATGACTGTAAGCAACCGAGTCTGATGGTTCAACTAACTCATCTGAAAATTCAAAGGACTCAAACTCGGGCGGTGAGTCTTCAAAATCGTCCGAAAAAGTGAAACACTCATAATCATTATCGGTCGTAGGAACTGTGTCAGATTCAAGGAAAAACGCACTAGTGGCGTCAAAACTGCTGTGATCGATCATAAATTTTTCAAGCTCACAGTCCTCCTACGTGATCTCTTGCGTGGTCGGAATGATGGAACGGATGAAGGGGGTGATTTAGGAAGTATAACAGTTAAAGGTTCAGGAGGATGAATTAGAAAATCCGACTCATCAAACAAAACTGGTCCATCCTCAATACTATCCTCAATACTCTTCTCAATACTATCCTCATAATTCTCCTCAAAAGTTATCCCATCCATGCAATTATCATCAAAATCAAGATGCATATGAAGTTCGGGAGAAACATTTAATGACTCGGGATGATGAATTGGAGAGAAAAATTCAGTCAAATCTGCGGGTTCATCATCCAAATTATTCCCTGCGTCAATATCCTCAATCAAGTGAAAATCAATTTTTTCGGACACTTCATCAAAAGCATGGATATTTATCAATTCAGGTTCTAGATTGGAGGTGTAGAGGTCGAAAGGATTGGTGATGGTTTTACTCAAAAGGGACCCTTCACAATCTGGCAAATCAAGCACTACAAAGTTGCACAACTCATTAAAAGTTTTATTTTCAACCGGTGAATCATTTGGGACACTTGATAGACATTCAAAACCGGAGTTGTGAGATTCAATTGGTGATGGGTAGGTTTGATTTGGAATGGTGCACAGCTCACTCTCTCCACTCAAATTCTCAATCTGTCCAACCGCCTCATCATACATTGGAATTTTTGGATCTAGTTGGAAACTGGCTACCGGGTCACTAGGTTGCATAAGAGCGGTAATGGACGCATCCAAATTCCTCATCTGTTGGTTTGTCGCTACAATATAAACTTCCAACGACTGTTCCAGACTGGATATGGGTTGTGAAGGGGTTTCAGTAAAAGGTTCAAAATTGTTTGGATTCTGGAAACTCCCAAATGGCTGTATAGAAGCAATGTCTAGGGAAGGTGTGAAAGTTGGATTGGACAGGAGTAGGATCAACATTTGGATAAAAAGGTGAATGGACTTGTTGATCCCAAGAACTGGAAGAGTTGAAAGGAGTGAAAGATCGGTTACGAGCTTGTTCAATATGTTCAGCAATAGACATGGGTTTCGGAGTTACAACAGAACTCGAAAAAGGAATATCAATGTAAGAAGGTGGTGAAGGTTGAAATGGTTGATATAAAGTAGATTGCGGAGTCGAACTATTTCTCCTAGACGCTTCTATTCGATCTTTTAAAGAAATTTTGGGCATGGAGGGGTCGTCCGTAATTCGACCAAAACAATTCACGTAGGAAGCAATGTTTGGATGAGGGTACCAAAGTTCGGCAAGAGTTTTGTGAGGTGGGGTACCCATGATGTAAGAAAGGAGAAGAAAAAGAATGTGGGTGCAAGTGGGGTGCAATGGGTTTCTTAGCGACAAGTGGCAAGTTTTTATATAAAAAATTTCGTTTTGTGTTTTTTTTTATAAGGAGCTTTTTTGCAGAAAGATTTTTAATAAGAAGCTTAGACACACATTCAAGCAATCACAATATGCACAATCAAGCCTAGATCTAGGGTCTCCTAGATCAACTAGACTGCTCCTAACTGTTCCAAAGGGCAAGTTGTGAGGACCTCAAATCGCCTCTTCACCGCCAATTATGGCCAGGTAAGCACAAGTAAAGAAAGGAGGGATCCGCTCACGAATCACCGTGAGATGGGCCTTTTAAAATTACCTTTCCCCACTTGTCTAGCTTAGGCACCACAAAGTCTGGTTTAGATAAACGATCGATGCCTACAACTATTCCTTTGTCCTATTGAGTGCGACAGTCCTTAAGGCTGAGTCTAATCTTTTTTAATTAACTCGATGGTTAATGCAGTATGCTTTTTGTGATTTTTGGGGTCCTAGGAAGGGTAATGAAATCCCCACCCAATCTGGATTGGTGTAAAAGCCCCTTAAAGTAAATTTTAAATATGCAAAGCAGTAAACACAATCAAACACTTGCCAAAAATTTTTTTATTGCGGCGCAAAGAATCCTGCACAAGATCAAGTTATTGGAGAAGGGGAGAAGTTTTTGCGCAAAGAACCCTACAGGAAAATTTTTCAGAGGAGATAAGGGGGTTCAGAAGAAGAAAAGAAGCTTACAGAGGGGTTTTGGGTTGCTAACATCAGCAACCCGCGGCGGATCCGCGGCGGAAAGGGCCTTTTGGCGGCGGAAACGCGGTTCTTTAATCGGTTCAAGCCTCCAAAAATCTTCTGCTGTCTGTTCTGATTATCCTCTGTTTGTTCAGATCTGTTTTTTTGCTGTTTTGCTCTCTGGATTTTTCCAGATCTGAATCTGTTCATCGTTCCTGCATAATTCAAACGAAAATACCCTTCAAAAAAATAACAAGATGAATTTTTTTTTATATTTTTCAGTTTTTATGATTTTTCAATTTTTATATTAACCTGAAATTACAAAAAGAAAATAACTATGCCATCCCCGGCAACGGCGCCATTTGATTGTTCAGATCTTATGTGCGTGCATATGCGCTTTCAAAAGATAAATCAAAGAATAGTTAACCGCAATCAAGAACGGCGTTGTTTGGTAGCTAGCCGGTGAGTACGAGTCGGTCCACAGGGATTTTGTGTATTTTCTATTTGTTCTAACGAGTTAATTCCAATTGTTATGGATTTGATTATCACTAAAAACTAAGGTTGATTTAAACTAGGATTAAAACCTTGCTAGGGTTAGGTTTAGATTAAGTTTGGAAATTTAAGATTCCTCACCGCTTTCTATGCCCTAACTAAGATCTATTTAGGTGTTATGGTAATAATTAATAAAGGGGATTAGCACGATCGGGAAGAAACTATGTTTCTTCCTCTAAGTCTTTGTCCGTCCTTTCTTAATTCTTACCATAATCTCCATGGAAAATATACACAACCGGTCTTTTAAACTACGGTATCACCGCTACCTCGTGGGATAGGGTGCCGTAGTGAGCGGTGTGTGTATGTATGCATGGAGTCCTATAAAAAATATGCGATGGGCAAGAAAGGGGTGAAAGATTTTCATCTCTCAAATCTTTTCTATTCCTAACCCTAACAAGTGAGAAACTACTCACTCATTAGGGAATTGATAATAAAAGACATTTTTTTATGATTGTTTTTAAAAGACTAACTATCTAAACTATGGCAGATAAATTAAATCTAACTAGGGCAGATAAATAAATTTCTAAGCTACGGCAGAAAAGAAATTAAAACTAGGGCAAGGTAAAAAAACTACTTACTTTTATTCGATGCACTCTTCAAAACATTACAATGAATTCTGAATTTTTATCAATAAAAAGAGGCATCGGAAGAGGCATGCTCCAAAAAGAGCATTAGGGTTTCTATTTATAGATCATAGAAACCCTAGGTTACATTCTGATCCCTATCTACATTTACAAAACTACCCTGAGAAGCCTAGTCAACGCATCGCTACCCATCGTCAAAAATGCACCGACACGGGCTTATCATGGCCGCGGAACCGCGGCCAAGAGCCATGTTTGGCCGCGGATCCGCGGCCATATAGAGGGCTTGTTGGCTGAATTCTTCTGGTGTTCTTTTTGTTGCTTTTTAATTGGCTTTTCTTCAGTTGGTTCTTCAGAATGTCTTCTAGTTTCTTCCAGAATTCCACAGTGCATAATGTCATGGACTTTTACCCTTTTCTTCGTGTCGAAGTCTTGAACCTTACGCTGCCTTTGTACTTTGTGAACTTGTTCATTGATCTTCATTTGTCTCTCAAACTGTAGGCATGATCAAGATTCTTCTATTTGTTGGTCGTAGTCTCATTTTTTTATCGTCTTTTCATCATTTTCACTGTTTTTATTCCGACAACCTGTAACCTGCAACTATGTAGCAGACATGGATCAAAAGCACCTATTTATTTGTAAAATGATTAAGAATGGGGAATATAATAATGCAAAATTATGATATGAACAGCATACCGCTTAGCGCATCCACCCTTATTGGAAGGAGTGCATAATGTGTTCCACATATCCTAACTCAGAAGATATGTGAGTGACTCCAGATCATTCCGAGCTCACTATACAGCCCGACTTGTCTTGTGAGCAACAGCCTGTGGAGATCCTGGACAGGAAAGTGAAGACATTTCGGAACAAGGAAGTTAACTTGGTCCGAGTGATGTGGAAGAATGACACTCCAGGAGAGTCCACTTGGGAAAGGGAAGATGAAATGCGTGCAAGATATCCTCACCTCTCTGTAAACTAGTTCTCAAATAAAAGTTGTAAATTTCGAGGACGAAATTTTTATAAGGAGGGTAGACTGTACAACTCCATTTTTAGTGTACATAAATTTGCTTTAAATTTAAAGTATACTTGGAGTATTTAATGTTGCTGTTACCACTTTAAGTATCTATTTCACTCCATAATTACAAGAAGGAGTTTGTAGCTCATTGGTAATACCTTACACTGCGGAACCAAGCCACCAGAGTTCAAATCCCATGCCCATATTTTTTTTAATATTTATTTGTTTTAAATTTTTTAGAAGCCCAACAGTCAACCCGAGATAACTCCCAAATTTCTCACTACACATGAAAATGTTAATGCACTAGAGGCTACATCAGGCGACTCCCCATCTCCCCAGCCCCCGACTCAGCCGAGTCGTCAACGGGAAAAATCTGGCTTTTCATCTTCTCAACCCCCATGCACACTCCAATTACTCAGATCGGTTTCAGAGAGCTTTCAATACCTCATTTACTCCATTTTTAATGATTTTTTAATCCATTTTTTACATTTTTTTAAAAATTAGAACCCTACATCTACCCCAACCCTAGCCTAACCCTATAAATACACCCCTACCCTCTACCCTCTCACCCCAAAACTCTGAGCCAACTCTCTAAAATTTACAAAAAACTTGTGTACTTTGAAAACGAGCACGAAGCGAAGCTACGACGAAATTCCCGGCGAAATTCCGGCGATCGTTCTAGGAGCTCTCGGTGACGAAGCGACGCACCGGCGATCCCTCTCCTTCCATCTCACTCTCGTTATTTTCTAAAACCCGTAAGTCCCTATTTCTACCTCTCTTTTCTTTTCTAAAAATACGGAATTACAAAACCCGACAGAATCGGAACCAATCCAATTTCCGATTCGGTTTCTTTATAAAACTTCACTTCTCGTTAATACAGTTACGCTTAAACTCTCTCATGTTGACTATTAAATACTAATCAACCAAATTGATCAAGTTTCATATCATAAAATAATGGTTATTTCATTTTACCGTATTTTCATTTAAATACCACATAGTTTCGATTCTACATTCAATATCACAAAACATGCTATACCTTTAAGTAGATCACGAGGTAATGACCTACCTCCTCACACACTCATATGCAATATAGTACGATACCCTCGGGAATTTAGAATACGGGAAAACGACATTTTTCATTTAAATACCATTTACTTAATAAAACCGTTTTCTAATGATTAGTATTTATACAAATCTTTGCAAAGTGCCGCTACAACCCATTTTGGGGAACCCGTTCGGAATGGTGCGGATTATCTCACATCCTCGGCCTTAGTAGTGCGAGATTCAGACCTCCGCAAGGAGCATTCGGTCTCGAAAGATTTAAATACGACATCTTAAGAAAAACGAGATTTATAGAATATAATAAATATATTAAAATTTATTTTCATATAAATATATGTATATGTAATTAAAAAATATCTAATTTGAATTATTATAAATATTCTATCTTTTTATAAAAATGTCACAGGAATCAGTTTACACTAAAATACCATGAATTCCATATAAGCAATATTACAAATAAATACCATTTATTATGGAATTAGGATATTTTCACTAGAAATATCACAATATAAAATCTACATTCATTACAACTCTAAAGAAGATTAATAAATACTTGGGGTGTATTTTGAAAACTATACAAAATTATTTTTACATAAAACCCCCTCAAGTTCTATAAATTACCCTAAGGACCCTAGTAAATATAGGTTTAAGCGGGACCAATCTCTTGAGCTTCAGGGAGCCGGAGAAGTGGGTGCTTGCCTATCTAAGCTAGACAATTTAATAACGGTGTTATCAATACGGTAATCGTATTTGAAAAAGACATAAATCCTGCCGCCCATGTGTAGCGGTTCCCGATAACATCAAAACAATCAGGACTTCAATTTACTTTTCTAATTGTCTGACTCGGTTTGATTCTCATTATAATCTGATTTGAATATAATTCAAGTACAATCTACAATCTACAAATTACCATCTAAAATATTACAATTCAACATGAATTCATGAATCCAATTATCAATCTATACAACTTGACTGAACCAAACCATGGATATACATTCCATTTACATGCTTCTCCAGTTATTCCATTTACACGATTCTATGGTTACATCCATTTACAAATATCATGGTTTTGGTCAGTCATCCAAATATACAATCAATACAAGTTACAATACAATACAGTATAATCAAAACACTACGGGGTTAAAGGGGTAGATTGGTACGGAAGGTGTTAAAAGTGGCACGAGACTGCAAGATTAAGACACCTAACCTGAATCTAATTGTCGTTGTTCCGGGTTGTATAACGGAGCCTTGTACTTCCATTTGCCTCTAGTCTCTGGCATATAGAGACTCCTCTCGTATACACTGGCATCTTTTTGTATCAAGCTACAAACAACAGCGTTAACACAATATTATAACAATATAATACAACTTTAAAAGATACCTTCTTATTCTGTCTATTCTATTTCTCACTTCTCTTTGGGACTCACCGAGCGACCTGTTCGCTGATGACATTCTCTTTCTTTCTTCTTTGAATGTCGTCAGGTGATCTGGACATTCCTGAGATCGAGCTCACTGCTGAAGACTTGGACCAGTTTATTGAAGACCCCGAGCTCTAGTCATTGTACACTTTCCATTCAGTACTTTCTTTTCTGTTATGCCATTGTTTAGGCATTGCTTTTTATTCAGTTGTATTTACTTTTCATGCATTGTATAAAAGAATGTTAATAAAGTTGTTGTTCAATTTATATCTCTTGTCTCTTGTGCTTTACTTTTATATTGCTTAAATACGTTTAGCGTATTTACTTCAAAGTAAATACGTCGCGGCCCAGTCGCGTCCTCCGCCCGTATACCGGGAAGCGGGGCGTGACAGGTTACCCTGCTCGGCTATCCCTGGACGATGGCTCCCTAACACGCAAGGCTAAGGATCAAAACCCTCACCAAGAGGCAGCCGAGCGGCTACCCCGCTCAGCTATCCCTGGCCGGTAACTCCCTACCACGCAACGCCGGGGATCAAAGCCCTTACAAAGAGGCAACCGAGCAGTTTCACTGCTTGGTCCATCCTTAGCAGGCCTCCCATGGCCCCTCCAGCACTAAGGATCTAAGCCCTCACGAAGAGGCAGCCGAGCGGCTACCGTGCTCGGCTATCCCTGGCCGGTAGCTCTGTACCCCAACAAACCAGGGATCAAAGCCCTCGCCAAGAGGCACCGGGCAGCAACCCTGCCCGGCCCATTCTTAAGGATCAAAGCCCTCACCAAGAGGCACCGGGCAGTAACCCTGCTCGGCTCATCCTTAGTCGGCCACTTACGGCCCCTCCCGCACTAAGGATCCAAAGCCCTCGAAAGAGGCAACCGGGCCCGCCCTTGCTCGGTTATCCTTGGCTGGTAGCTCCCTACCCCAACAAAACAGGGATCAAAGCCCTCACTAAGAGGCACCGGGCAGCTATCCTGCTCGGCCCGTCGTTGGTAGGCCACTTACAGCCCTTCCCGCGCTAAGGATCAAAGCCCTTGAAAGAGGCAACCGGGCCCGCCCTTGCTTAGTTATCCATGGCTGGTAGCTCCCTACCCCAACACACCAGGGATCAAAGCCCTCACCATGAGGCACCAGGCAGGTACCCTGCTCGGCCCATCCTTGGTAGGCCACTTACGGCCCTTCCCGCGCTAAGGATCAAAGCCCTCACCAAGAAGCACCGAGCAGCTACCCTGCTCGGCCCCGTCCTTAACATGCCTCTCCGAGCCTCCCACGCTAAGGAACATGACCTCACCACGAGGCATCCGGTATGTCTACGTTTGAGCGATCTCCACCTCGACTTCGGGGCCATGGAGATGCCGTCTTTGCACACTAGGCAAATGAACAGATTCAACTCGACGAGGAACCAACACAACATGAAGGCAGTACTGTGTAAATACAAGAGTTCACCGACAAAAGAAAATACGAGCACAAACACTACTGTAAAAAAAAATCTTTATTCACAAAGTCAAAGCATTTACAAGGGTATTATGGGCTCCCCAGCCTTACAAAACGCCCGGAGGCCTACAAAATAACCGATGTGACAAAAAGAAGAAAAAACAAGAAGACAAAGGGCTTCAGGCCTCAGGGCCGGGCGCAACCCCGGGAAGCTCAGCGTCAACCATAGAAGCCTCGGCGTCGTCCTCGCCGTGTATCTCTTCCCCTGCCTCGTCCCCGGGGCCATCCCCCTGCTCGTCATCCCCGCAAGGATATTCGGCTCGGAGATCTTCGTCAGCGAACTCCGGCATCTGAGCCTTGACGACGTCGAGGGTCTCGTGCCAGATGGCAGAGGTGGCCAAAGCTAGGACGGTGTAGAACTATTCCGACTTCTGGAAGTTCTCCACCGCCCTCGCCGCTCTGAGGTCAGCTCGCTTCACCGCGTCTACCGCAGCCTCCAACTCTTTCCGGAGGGCACTCGCTGACTTCTTCATGGTGCCGACGAGCACCTTGGAGTCCTGAAGCTTGGCCTCGGCATCCCTGGCGGCCTTGCGGAACCTAGAAACCTCCTATTTCGAGGCCGCCACCTCCTGCTTCGCGGCCGCAGCTTCTTGCTCCCGAACGTATAGGATTGACAGCTTCGATTGACCACTTGACTCACGAGACGAGGCGGCCGCCGCCTCCTGCTTCCCGGCTGCCGCCTTACCCTTAAGGGCAGCGACCCTCGCCAACACCGCCTCCAGCTCCCGCTTCGAACTCTCCTCCAACGAGGAGAGCTCGTCCGCGGCTCGCATCGCCGGGGCTATCTCTCCTCCTCCATCCAGACGATGAGAGCGACGTGCTGGAGGACCTGAAGAAATCAGAGGGGGGTCAGAAGGAGAAAGGAGCACCAAATCTCGCGAATGACGAGGCGCCGAGTGAAAAATTAAGTGAGGTACGTGTAGGGTGTTTTTCGACACCCCATTGAGATGGGAATACGCACGCGCTTGTCAGGCGTACTACAGATTCCCCCTGCCTAGTGTAGGCCGGGGTTTATTGATTATGGGTATCCGAATCTCCGGCAGCAGCGGACTAAACCGCCGTTAATTACCCCTCGTATTTGGAGCGAAGGAACCTCCGATTGACGGGTTAAACTGGTCATGCGAACTCAATGTGCAGTGCATTGGGGTGTGTGTGTGTTTTTCTTATTTTGTTCTATTTGTTAAAAAAAGATATATATATTTTTTTATATAAAAAAAACAAAAATAAATAAGTAAATAAATATTTAGAATTTTTTTTAATTTATTATTATTTTTTTAATTTTAAAATATTTATAATTTATTTTTATTTACTTAATATTTATTTATTTTATTTTAATTTTTTTAATAAAAAAGGGTTAAATAAAAAAAAAGAAAAGAAAGAAAAAAAGAATTTAAAAAAAGGAAGGAGAACCTGGGCCCCCATGCTAGTATGTAGGGGGATCACATGCTAGCATGTGACCCCTCACATGCTAGTATGTGGGGGGGAGTCACTTGCTAGCATGTGACCCCTCACATGCTAGCATGTGCAGGGAGAGTCACATGCTAGCATTTGACCTCTCACTTGTTTGCATGTGAGAGGGGGTCACATGCTAGCATGTGACCCCTCACATGCTGAGGGCAAAAGGGCTATATATATATATATATATATATATATATATATATATATATATATATATATATGGAGTTTACTCTAAAAAGAGTTTTAAATAGAGTTTAACTCCGAAAAGATTTTTATTGCGGAGTTAAACTCCAAAAGAATTTTATTTGTGGAGTTAAACTCCGGAAGAATTTAAATAGAGTAAAACTCCTAAAGAACTTTAAATGGAGTTTAACTTCGAAAAGGATTTTTATTGCGGAGTTAAACTTAAAAAGAATTTTAAATGAAGTTCAACTCCAAAAAGATTTTTAAATGGAGTTTTAACTCCAAAAAAAGATTTTTATTGTGGAGTTAAACTCCAAAAGAATTTTTATTGTGGAGTTAAACTCCAAAAGGATTTAAATGGTGTTGAACCCCGAAAGAATTTTTATTGTCGAGTTGAACTCCGAAAGAATTTTAAATGTAGAGTTAAACTCCGAAAGAATTTTGTATGGAGTTAAACTCCTAAAAAAGATTTAATGTGGCGTTAAAATCCAAAATAAAAGGATTTTTACTGTGGAGTTAAACTCCAAAAGAATTTTTGTAGTGGAGTTAAACTCCAAAATAGCATATGAGGGTCACATGCTAGCATGTGACTAGCATGTGAAGGTCACATGCTAGCATGTGACCCCTCACATGCTAGCATGTGAGGGGGCCAAAAGGGCTCCCATTAAATGGGAGCTCTCCCCCTCACGTGTTAGCATGTGATGGGGACAAAAAGGATTCCGAAAATTTAATTTTTTTAATTAATTAATTAAATAAATTTTTTATTTTTTTAAATATTTTTTTTACATGGAATTCAACTCCCAAAGAAAATATTTTGGTGTCAGAAGTGAGAGTTAAACTCCAAAAAAAAGATTTTTATTTTGGAGTTAAACTCCAAAAGAATTTTTGTTTGTGGAGTTAAACTCCAAAAGAATTTAAATAGAATTGAACTCCGAAAGAATTTTTATTGTGGATTTGAACTCCGAAAGAATTTAAAATATGGAGTTAAACTCCCCAAAAAAAGATTTTTACTGTGGAGTTAAACTCCAAAAGAATTTTTGTAGTGGAGTTAAACTCCAAAATAATTTTTCTGGTGGTGGAATTAAACTCCAAAATAATTTTATTTGTGGAGTTAAACTCCAAAAGATTTTCTCCTTTCTCTTTTGAGAAGAAACCCAAAATGGGTTCTCTTGAAATTCCAAGATCTAGATCTTGGATGATAAAAAAAAGAGACCCTTTTTCTTCTCTTGATGGAGTCTTGTGAGGTGGGTTTATGGTAAAACTTTGTTTAGTTTAAAAAAAGAGAGCTAAGCTCTTGATTTATTTGGAAAATGAAAAGGAAGAAATTGAAAAAGAGAGAGTGGAGGCACAAACCCTAGTTTTTTGAGGGAATGAAAAGTGTCTCTTTATTCATCATCATATTGCCTTATATAGGCTTACACATTTACATATAGCCCCTTAAACTTTACAATATGGCATTTTGCCCATCCCATGTCTCATGTGCCATTTCTTTTTGCACATAAGCCATGGGCTTTACAAAAAGTTGGCTTTATGCCCATTCATGCATAAAAATTACATCAAAATTTATTTATTACATGATTTTTTATTTCAGCATAGGGGAAGCCGGCCGCTTCATGTTCGGGCATGACCTGGGCATATGCCCACTTGATCCGGGCTTGGGCCCACTTGGCTTGGGGTTGACCTTAAGTTTGACTTGGTCAACCGGGATGCAATTTTCGACCCTAACAAAGTGCCCCCATCAATAAATGCACACCGCATATGTGGGTCGTGTGCATGAGATTGATGGATCTTCTTTCACGTGAAGGCGACTTGCTTTGGTTCCCACTTTTTGGGATGCACTGTCTTTTTTACGACATAGACGGTCGACGCTTGACGCGTCTCCGAGATGGAGTGTCTGTGATAGACGTTTCTCTGGTCCGGGGCGATTTGGTTCCCGCTTTGTAGGAAGCCTGCACTGCCCTATTTGCGACATGGACGGTCGACGCTCTGATCCGGAGCGACATGGTTCCCGATTTGTGGGAAGCCTGCACTGCCCTTTTTGCGACATGGACGGTCGACGCTCTGATCCGGAGTGATTTGGTTCCCGATTTGTGGGAAGCCTGCACTGCCGTTTTTGAGACATGGACGGTCGACGCTCTGATCCGGAGCGATTTGGTTCCCGATTTGTGAGAAGCCTGCACTGCCCTTTTTGCGACATGGACGGTCGACGCTCTGATCTAGAGCGATTTGGTTCCCGATTTGTGATAAGCCTGCACTGCCCTTTTTGCGATATGGACGGTCGACGCGTGACGCATCTCTGAGATGGAGTGTCCGTGGTAGACTTTTCTCTGGCCCAGAGCGATTTGGTTCCCGATTCGTGGGAAGCCTGCACTGCCATTTTTATGATATGGACGGTCGACGCTTAACGCGTCTCCAAGGCAGAGTGTCCGTGGTAGACTTTTCCCTGTCCTGGAGTGATCTAGTTCCTGCTTTGTAGGAAGCCTGCACTGCCTTTTTTGCAACATGGACGGTCGACGCTCTGACCCGGAGCGATTTGGTTCCCAATTTGTGGGAAGCCTGCACTGCCCTTTTTACGACATGGACGGTCGACGCTCTGATCCGGAGCGATTTGGTTCCCGATTTGTGGGAAGTCTGCACTGCCATTTTTGCGACATGGACGGTCGATGCTCTGATCTGGAGAGATTTGGTTCCCGATTTGCGGGAAGCCTACACTGCCCTTTTTGCGACATAGATGGTCGACGCTCTGATCTAGAGCGATTTAGTTCCCGATTTGTGAGAAGCCTGCACTGCCCTTTTTGCGACATGGACGGACGACGCTTGACGCGTCCCCGAGACGGAGTGTCTGTGGTAGACTTTTCCCTGGCCCGGAGTGATCTGGTTCCTGCTTTATAGGAAGCCTGCACTGCCCTTTTTGCGACATGGACGTTCGACGCTCTGACCCGGAGCAATTTGGTTCCCGATTTATGGGAAGCCTGCACTGCCCTTTTTACGACATGGACGGTCGACGCTCTGACCCGGAGCGATTTGGTTCCCGGTTTGTAGGAAGGTTGCACTGCCCTTTTTGCGACATGGACGGTCGACGCTCTGACCCGGAGCGATTTGGTTCCCGATTTGTGGGAAGCCTGCACTGCCCTTTTTACGACATGGACGGTCGACGCTTGACGTGTCTCCGAGACGGAGTGTTCGTGGTAGACTTTTCCCTGGCCCGGAGTGATCTGGTTCCTGCTTTGTAAGAAGCCTGCACTGCCCTTTTTACGACATGGACGGTCGACGCTTGACGCGTCTCCGAGACGGAGTGTCCGTAGTAGACTTTTCCCTGGCCCGGAGTGATCTGGTTTCCGATTTGTGGGAAGCCTGCACTGCCCTTTTTGCGACATGGACGGTCGACGCTCTATTTGACTTGCTCTGCTTCCTGCAGTGTTAGGGGTGAACTTGACTTGCTCCGCTTTTTGCGGTGTCGAGATTGGATTCTGACTTGCTCCGCTTTCTGCAGTGTCGGAGTTGAAGTTGACTTGTTGATTGCGATTTGGGTTGACATCAGCATCGCTATACTGAAATATGGTACCAGGAGTGAATCATCATCTGTCTTTGAGAGGATTTGGGGATTTTGGTTTTTGTTTGGCATCAGTATCGCTACACTGGAATATGATACCCGGAGCGAATCATCATTTGTGTTTGCTTATTAGAAAGCGATGGCTTAGGAGATAGGTTTTAGGTCCCTATCACCTAAGACTTTTCAATTTTGTGAGCCGTAAGGATTTCACAAAGCATTTTCTCCCTACGGGTCATAGGGATCCCATAGGTGTATTTTCTCCTTAGGAGTCGTAGGGACTCCCAAGTGTGTTGATCTTTTGTGAGTCATAAGGATCTCACGGGGGAATTTTCTCCTCACAAAGTCGAGATGACTTTGCGAGTGCATTTCATCTTTTTTTTCACTAGTTTGCGCCCTTTCGGATTTTCACAAACTCGCAGGCAGTCCTGCTGTTTTTACTCACGGAGCCCTTTCGGGTTTTCATCCATGCCCATTTTACTTGTGGACATACCTTTTTTTTTAATCTTCACCGCCGGTGGGATTTTGAATATGGTCTCGCCGGTAGGACTTGGGAGAGATTGGGATCATCTTACGCCCGTGGATTGTATACGGTTTTGCAGGATGTATGATCCAGACCGTAGGGCCGGAAAAATTTTGGGATTTTGTCGGCGTCTGCATCGCTACACCGGAATATGGTACCAGGAGCAACTCATCATTCGCCGTTGGGGTATGGGATTTGGAATTTGGTAGGCGTCTGCATCGCTGCACTGGAATATGGTATCAGGAGCGACTCATCATTCGCCACTTGGGGTATGGGGTTTGGAATTTGGTTAGCATCTGCATCGCTGCACTGGAATATGATACCAGGAGCGACTCATCATTCGCCACTGGGATTTGAATTTGGAATTTGGCTGGCATCTGCATCGCTGCACTGGAATATGGTACCAGGAGCGACTCATCATTCGCCATTGGGAATTTGAGTTTGGACGGCGTCTGCATTGCTGCACTGGAATATGGTACCAGGAGCGACTCATCATTCGCCATTGGGAATTTAAGTTTTGGACGGCGTCTGCATCGCTGCACTGGAATATGGTACCAGGAGCGACTCATCATTCACCATTGCCTATTGGGAAGCGATGTCTTAGGAGACAGGTTTATATCCCTATCACCTAACGCTTTTTAATTTTATGGGCCGTAAGGGTCCCATAAAAGCATTTTCTCCCTACGAGTTGTAAGGATCCCGTAGGTGCATTTTCTCCTTAGGAGTCGTGAGGACCTCCAAGTGTGTTTTTCCTTTGTGAGTCGTAAGGATCCCACGAAGGTTTGTTCTCCTCATGCATAGTGAGGACACATGAGTGGGTCTTTCCAATGGAGCATAATTCCAAGGGCGGAGACCGGCCGCGTAATTGGTGATTACGGTGGGGCATGGGTATGATGAGAATTATTTGAGCCCGTAGATTGTATACGGTAGTCAATTTGGGGGACTGGCCGTAGGGCTGGGAGAATTTTGGGAAATTGGACTTTGGTTGGCGTCTGCATCGCTGCACTGGAATATGGTACCAGGAGCGACTCATCACTCGCCGGTTTTTTTTACCGCGATTGCTCTATCATTTCAGCTTTTCTTATCGTGAACGTCGCGATCGCCCCATCATTTTGGCTATTTATTCGTGGTTGCCCCATCATTTCGGCTTTATTTTCATTTTTATTTTTACTCGCTGATTTTTATTGCGAGTTGCCCCATCATTTCGGCTTTATATATATATATATATATATATATATATATATATATATATACATACATATATTTTTATTTATACATTTTTACATCCTCGGTTTAACGACTTAGAGATCGATTATTCCCAGTTTAATGACATGGTGGTCAGCGGTTCCCAGTTTAAAGACTTAGAGGTCTATCATTCCCAGTTTAACGACGTGGTGGTCAGTTGGTGTTCCCAGTTTAACGACATGGTGGTCCTCTTTGCTTATCCCAGCTCCTTGAATTTTGATCTTGGCGGAGCTGTGTTGATGACCGTAGCTCTGTGGCTTGCCGATTCATCCGAGGACTGTGAGGTTTTTCCAAGCTTGTATTGGCCCTCTGCCCAATCTATGAAAACACAACAGTCTTCAATGGTATGACTCACTATCCTATGGTATGGGCAGTATACGGGATTGCCGGTCATATTCATTTCATGTGGCTTCTTCAGAATAGGCAATTGCAGACCGTTGTTCAAGGCTTCCTCAAATATATTGCGGACTTCATCCCTCCTGAAAGAGTACACCTTCTTCTTTCTTTCTATTAGAGTAGGTGCCCTTACTGATGCTGGCCCTTGAGGCCGACCAGTCTTTGGTTCGCCCTTTTCAGATAATGGCACATGTCTGAGAGGATTAGGTTCCCGAAAGGCTTCGGTCTCTATTTGTATGAAATCGGCGGTCGTAGCTTGACTGTTTGCTAACACGCTTTAGATAGTTCTATCTCTCCCGTTTTGTATTGCCTTTTGACCCAATCTTTGAAGACGAAGCAGTCCTCAATGGCATGACCTATCACTCTGTGATAGGGGCAGTATTTGAGGTCGTTGGTCATATTCGCTTCATGCGGTCTTTTTGACTCTGGCAGTTGTAGACTGTTTCTTAGGGCGTCCCTGAATATCTTGTGGACTTTGTCCCTTTTGAAGGAATAGACTTTTTCCAGCTTCTCTTTCAGAGGCGATTCCCCTTCAGTGTATGCATCGGAGGGACTGGAGGCTGATCGCGGCCGTTTTTCGCGAAGGCGCTCCGCTCTTAGGTTGAAGGGGGTATCAGTTGGCTGCCTCCGGGTATCAGTCCCTGGCTCATGAACCAAAATTTGATTTTGTTGTAATTGCAATCGGGCGACTTGGGTCGCGAGATCTGCCGCGACGTTTGCCAATTCGTCGACCTTAGACTGTACCTCGGCTAACTTCTCATCCCTGTCCTGAAGCTGCCTCTGAAGCCATCGGAATAATGCTTGTTCTGCAGTCCCGGTTATGACAACCGGGTCATCCTTATTACCTGAGCTCGATTCCACAGGAACCCCGGGCTCCTTTGGCTCATCAGCCTGAGCGAGCCCTTCATCATTTAGACCGAGTCGACGTTGGGTAGAGTCCACTATATCATCACCATGGCTGTGAGGCATAGAAGGGTTCGTCTCTTCATGTCCGACCATGTAGACAGTGTGGACCACATATCCAGTCGTCTCTTTATCTTTGGCGGGGTAATCCCGTTCTTAGAGCCTCATGAAGCTCAGCCTAGTATGAGCCCTAGCCCTTTTGTTGGTTCTGTATCTGAGCCTTTTCTGCCTTAGCTTCTTGATTTTGAGGGTTTGGCGGGCATCCGTTTTCTGGGAAGCCACCGTGAGTGGATTAGCGGGGAGCTTAAAGAAGACACCCGATCGAGAAGTTGTCAGGGGCACAGCCGGAGCTTGCTCAAGACGCCTTGTTGCTTTGTTGGTGTTGATGGCCTTGCCCCCAGCTGGGGCCAAGGAGAGTCGTTCAAACACCGACTTGCGTTTGAGTTGGGGTGCTTTCGAGACCACCACATTTGGCCTCTTGCCTTTCGAGACCGGTCTGTCTATCACCGAGGCTTGAGGAGCTGGGATGGCGTTAGCTGACACGAACAGGATAGAGCCGAATGGTAGCGGCGGCTCTTCCCATTGTCGCCCGAGACTGGCTGGAAGGACCGTCCTGGCGTCCATCTTCATCGTGTAGGAGATGGGAGCTGAGTTCATCTTTGGAGACATTATTGAGAAGTGATTGCTTGAAAACCTGCATGAAAGAGCATTATTTTAGTGTGTGTGAGCATTATTTTAGTGTGTGTGTGTGTGTGTGTGTTGATTGAGTTCACATCAACGTTTAACCCGAAATATGGGAGGAGAGATAGGTCCCACCGGGCGTGCCAGAACCTGTAGGGTGTTTTTCGTCACCCCATTGAGATAGGAATACGCGCGCGCTTGTCAGGCGTACTATAGATTCCCCCTGCCTAGGGTAGGCCGGGGTTTATTGATTATGGGTATCCGAATCTCCGGCAGCCGCGGACTAAGCCGCCGTTAATTACCGCTCGCATTTGGAGCGAAAAAACCTCCGATTGACGGGTTAAATTGGTCATGTGAACTCAATGTGTAATGCGTTAGTGTGTGTGTGTGTGTGTGTGTTTTGTTATATTTGTTAAAAAAAAGATATATATATTTTTCTATATAAAAAAACAAAAATAAATAAGTAAATAAATATTTAGAAATTTTTTTTAATTTATTATTATTTTTTTAATTTGAAAATATTATTTATAATTTATTTTTATTTATTTAATATTTATTTATTTTATTTTATTTTTTTAATAAAAAAAGGTTAAATAAAGATAAAAAAGAAAAAAAAGAATTTAAAAAAAGGGGGAAGAACCTGGGCTCCCATTTAATGGGAGCCTCCCCTAGCATGTGAGGGGGGTCACATGCTAGCATGTGACCCCTAGCATGTGGGGGAAGTCACTTGCTAGCATGTGGGATAGGGGAGTCACATGCTAGCATGTGACCCCTCACTTACTACCATGTGAGGGGGGCTCACGTGCTAGCATGTGACCCTTCACATGATGAGGGCAAAAGGGCTCCACATATATATATATATATATGGAGTTCAACTCCAAAAGATTTTAAATGGATTTTTACTCTAAAAAGAGTTTTAAATAGAGTTTAACTCCGAAAAGATTTTTATTGCGGAGTTAAACTCCAAAGGAATTTTATTTGTGGAGTTAAACTCCGGAAGAATTTAAATGGAGTAAAACTCCTAAAGAACTTTAAATGGAGTTTAACTCCGAAAAAGATTTTTATTGCGGAGTTAAACTCCAAAAGAATTTTAAATGGAGTTTAACTCCAGAAAGATTTTTAAATTGAGTTTTAACTCCAAAAAAAGATTTTTATTGTGGAGTTAAACTCCAAAAGAATTTTTATTATGAAGTTAAACTCCAAAAGAATTTAAATGGAGTTGAACTTCGAAAGAATTTTTATTGTGGAGTTGTAATCCGAAAGAATTTTAAATGTGGAGTTAAATTCCGAAAGAATTTTATATGGAGTTAAACTCCTAAAAAAGATTTAATGTGGAGTTAAACTTAAAAAAAAAAAAGGATTTTTACTGTGGAGTTAAACTCCAAAAGAATTTTTGTAGTGGAGTTAAACTCCAAAATAGCATGTGACTAGCACATGCTAGCATGTGAGGGGGCCAAAAGGGCTCCCATTAAATGAGAGCTCTCCCCCTCATGTGCTAGCATGTGATGGGAGGGTTCCGAAAATTTAATTTTTTTTAATTAATTAATTAAATAATTTTTTTATTTTTTTTTAATATTTTTTTTACATGGAGTTCAACTCCCAAAGAAATTTTTTTGGTGTCAGAAATAGGAGTTAAACTCCAAAAAAAAAGATTTTTATTTTGGAGTTGAACTCCAAAAGAATTTTTGTTTGTGGAGTTAAACTCCAAAAGAACTTAAATGGAGTTGAACTCCGAAAGAATTTTTATTGTGGATTTGAACTCCGAAAGAATTTAAAATGTGGACTTAAACTCCCCAAAAAAAGATTTTTACTGTGGAGCTAAACTCCAAAAGAATTTTTATAGTGGAGTTAAACTCCAAAATAATTTTATTTGTGAAGTTAAACTCCAAAAGATTTTCTCCTTTCTCTTTTGAGAAGAAACCCAAAATGGATTCTCTTGAAATTCCAAGATCTAGATCTTGGATGATAAAAAAAGTGACCCTTTTTCTTCTCTTGATGGAGTCTTGGGAGATGGGTTTATGGTAAAACTTTGTTTAGTTTAAGAAAAGAGAGCTAAGCTCTTGATTTATTTGGAAAATGAAAAGAAAGAGGAAGAACTTGAAAAAGAGAGAGTGGAGGCATAAACCCTAGTTTTTTGAGGGAATGAAAAGTGTCTCTTTATTCATCATCATGTTGCTTTATATAGGCTTACACATTTACATATAGCCCTTTAGACTTTACAAAATGGTATTTTGCCCATCACATGTCTCATGTGCTATTTCTTTTTGCACATAAGCCATGGGCTTTACAAAAATTTGGCTTTATGCCCATTCATGTATAAAAATTACATCAAAATTTATTTATTACATGATTTTTTATTTCAGCATGGGGGAGGCCGGCCGCTTCATGTTCGGGCATGACTTGGGTATGGGCCCACTTGATCCGGGCTTGGGCCCACTTGGCTTGGGGTTGACCTTAAGTTTGACTTGGTCAACCGGGGTGCAATTTTTGACCCCAACAGTACGAGCACTAACCTGCATGACCTCTTGGACGATGGACGCCATTTGCGCCTTTAGAATCCCCCCAGAGACCTTACCCCGGGCCGATTTCTCCATATCAGACAGTAAGCTGTCAGCAACGGAGAGCCCCGAGGGCACCTTAAAGCGGAGCTCTCCCTCGTCCACCAAGATCGGGAAGGCTGGGGTCCGCGGGACTACGCGGGGGAACCTCTTAAGAGGCGACGGTGAAGAGCTGGTCTCCACCTCCGAAGCCTGGGCATCCTTTCCCCGAACCCGTTTTCTGCTCGGCGCCTGGCTGGGCTTCGGGGCTCGGCCCGCAGTCGAACGCTGGGACGAGACGGCTGCCGGGGGAACTGGGACAGACATCAGACGAGAAGAGCTGGCACTTCCAGCCTTCGGCCCATTCTTCGGCTTGCGCATGGCTGCTCGGAGGTGGCTCAAATCCATGGGTTCTGCACAAGACAAAATACAATTGAATTAGGAACACAAACAGAAATGAAAACAAACGCAAGCTCCTGACTTACCGACGAACTGGGTGGGGCTGAGCCCAGCCCAACTAAGGGCCCGCTCAAAAAGCAGCACGTCGGCCCGAGGAATGGGCTCCCACTCCGCCACTCTCACTGCGTCGAGATCGTTGGACGGACTTCCCCGCCAGCACCTATCCCTAGACCACTGGATGGGCACGGGCCAGTCCTCACCCTCTGGCGGTCCAACAAAGAAAAACTTCTTCTTCCAATTATGGATAGAAGAAGGCAAGATGATGACATCCGACCCGGCTGCACTCCCCCCTTGTTTCCTAAAAGAGAGGTAAACCGACCTCGGGTTGCCCGCGCGAGTGCCGGGATGACTTTTATAAATAAGGGAGAAGGCAAGGATAGACAGACTGAAGGGGATCATCTGCAACTTCAAGCGGACCAGGAACCCAAGGAGAATCCTCCAGGAGTTCGGTACTAGCTGGCCCGGGGAGTAATTCAGCGCTCTAACGACCTCGGGGGAGAAGGGCAGGCGCATTGCGGCCTAAAAGGCTTCCAAGTACAGGGCAATCTCTTTGCCCCGTATCTGATCTGCCCTCTCCCCCTCCACGGCCAAACGCAACGTATAGCCGGAAGGAATATGGAAACGAGTCCGTGCATTGGCAAGCTCCTCCTCGTGCCTCACCGTAGACGGCACGCCAGGCGCATCCGTGACCTCCACTCGGGGAGCCGCCCCCGTCGCGCGACCCTGGGAAGGAGACCTAACCCTAACTCCCTGGGAGGACTCCGGTCCAGTAGAAGAAGAAGAAGAAGAAGAGGAAGAGGAAGACTCTATAGAGGGCTCCCCAGACTCTACACCAACTACATCTACATACTCCTCAGAGGAAGACATCTAACCTGATGAAGAGGGGTCCTCGGAAAAGCAAACGCGGAAATCCCGACCTAAAGAGAAGAAAGCCGAGCTAACAAGACCAAAGACGAGGAGATTATGAAGAGGAATGGGCCCTCACGTGGGCTCACCTCTACTTATTTCCACCGGCGTTCTCATCCAACGGCGACAGTCATCTCCCGCCGAAACGGTTCAGTACACTCGACGGACATGATCGCTCCACCTGTCGCATGCGCATTGGCATGTCCCCTCAGACGCCAGAGGTCTGCGACCTGTCGCGTCAGCTAACTAACGTCCGACACGTGGTCTGTCGCTTCAGCAAAAGTACGCCCGATCCGGCGCACCCCCTTTAATGCAAAGATCTCGCCCTGATTCGCTTGTATCATCCAGAAAATACAATAGATTACCCGGGGACACGCCCGACGATATCTTCGGAGAAGAGCTCTGTTTTCCCCAATCAGAGCAAAGCTCTGTTTGAATTTCAAAAATTCAAAAAAATTGAAACAACGTTTCAAATTCCTTGCGCTGCGCGCAACGCGCCACGTGTCAAAAGCTGACACGCCAGCGCAGCGTCCAAGGCAGCGCGCCCAATCAGAGCAAGGCTCTACTTAAAGTAAAAAACAAAAGAAGCAATGCTTCATATGATTTGCGCTCTGTGCGTCGCGCAGCGCGACACGTGGCAGCGCAGTCGCGCTGCGCGACACGTGTCAAGCGTAGGTGCGCTTGCGCTAAACAGAAAAATTCTGAAAGATCTTTCTATTCTTATTAAAACAAGAAAATTGTTTTCTGTAAAACAGAAGCCCTTGGATCGAACATCCAACGGTGGGGAAAATTCCCCAAATCACTCAGAGAATGATCTCTTTAACAAATTTAACAAATTAATGGGCACTATATAAAGGCCCCTAGACCCCAACTCAAAAAACACAACACAGAAAGACAAAAACACAGAAAGCAGAGAGAATTCACAGAACTCTTAAAAAGTTTGAGAAGAATTCAAAAAGAAAAAAGAAAGGTAAACCTTTGAAAAGAAGAATTTCTTTTAAAAAGATCATTGATCTAAGAACAAAATCAAGGATCTTCAATAAAAAAATATAATAATAACAAAGGCATTGCCTTTTGATGAACCACTGGTTCTGGAATCTTAAAAGAATCTTTTCTTAAATCCAAAATTGGATCAACATATTAAAACAGTGCCTTGCACTTGTAAATCTGCCATGTTGCGCTCTTGGGATGGCGCAAGTCACCAGAGAGCGCCACGTGTCAGCCCCATAACAGCTTGCGCTATGCGCTTTTAAAATAGAGCATTGCTCTCTGAAATTGGCGCAACTCACCAGAGCGCGCCACGTGTCAGCAGCGCAACAGCGCAGCGCACTACGCTTGCGCTCACCAGAGCGCGCTACGTGTCAGCAGCGCAACAGCGCAGCGCACTGTGCTTGCGCTCACCAGAGTGTAACACGTGTCACCTTTCCATGGACTTGCGCCTTGCGCTCCTCAATTGGCGCAAAGCGCCTGACAAGCCACGTGGCACTCTGTCAGACTAATTAATGCAGCGCATTATTAAAGGGCAGAGCCCAATTAAGAGGCCCAATGGACCAAAACAAATGCTCTGCATTATAAAAAAGGGGACAGAGCCCAACTTAAAAGGCCTAACAGGCCAGAATAAAATACAGTGCAGGGGCAGAGCCCTAATTAAGGCCTAGCAGGCCAAATGCAAATAAATTGTTGAACATTCTCAACTGGACTTAACCCAATCATGGCCGTAAGTCCTCAAATTAAATTGACTGAGCACGGCTTCTCCCTTAAATCAATTTACATCCGGTTCAAGGGTACATCTCTGAACTCCTCTGACATCTGTCGTTGTAATCCTTCAACGTCGTCAGAGAGGTGATGGGTCCCGATGACCATACATTCAATGGACCACCACGTCCCTAAACTGGCAATGGACCACTATGTCCCTAAACTGGAACAATAAAGCTAATTGCTCTCTTGTCGGATCCAAACGATCCCGTTAAGTTGATCTTAGTCTGGAGATTAGGCTAACGTATCCTTAACAAATGTTTAAGTTGATCTTAGCCTCAAATATGGCTACCGTGTCCTTAAACTAACATCCGTCCTCAAAATAGGAATGATGGACCACTATGTCCCTAAACTGGAACAATGAACCCTCATGGCCCTAAACTGGAACATGGACCACCACGTCCTTAAACTGGCAATGGACTACTATGTCCCTAAACTGGAACAATAGAGCTAATTGCTCTCTTGTCGGATCTAAACGATCCCGTTAAGTTGATCTTAGTCTGGAGATTAGGCTAACGTATCCTTAACAAACGTTTAAGTTGATCTTAGCCTCAAATATGGCTAACGTGTCCTTAAACTAACATCCGTCCTCAAAATGGGAATGATGGACCACTATGTCCCTAAACTGGAACAATGGACCCCCATGTCCCTAAACTGGAACATGGACCCCTATGTCCCTAAACTGGAAATGGACCACCATGTCCCTAAACTGGCAATGGACCGCAATGTCCTTAAACTACCTATGGACCACTACGTCCCTAAACTGGAACAATAGAGCCCCAAATGCTCTTTTGTCGGATCTAAACGATCCCGTTTAAGTTGATCTTAGCCTCAAAAATAGCTAACGTATCTTTAAACTTTCAAACAGACTTTAGTCCCAAATCGGACTATAGATCTCCTAATCAACTTTAGTCCCAAATCGGACTATAGATCCCCTAATCAACTTTGGTTCAAGGACCTACAGTGGCTGACCAGATCACTCCTTGTTGAAGTCGAAAATTGTAGCCCGGTTGACCAAGTCAAAGTCAAAGTCAACCCCAAGCCAGGTGGGCCCAAGGCCAGGTCAAGCGGGCCCATGCCCAAGTCAAGCCCGTGGCCGGCCTCCCCCATGCTGAAATAAAAATCATGTAACAAATAATTTTGATGTAATTTTTTGTGTGCATGAATGTATGCAAAATAGGCATAAAGCCAAATTTTTGTAAAGCCCATGGCTTATGTGCAAAAAGAAATGGCACATGAGCCATGGGATGGGCAAAATGCCATTTTGTAAAGCCCAAGGGGTTATATGCAAATATGTAAGCCTATATAAGGCAACATGATGATGAATAAAGATAGACTTTTCATTCCCCAAAAATTAGGGCATGTGCCTCTTTCTCCTTCCTCAAGGTTCTAAAACCTTTGCTAGTTATATGTATGCCCTAGAGGCCATTACTGTGCATATGATGTATATTATAATGGATGCTTGGACATATATAGGGAGGACTTTCTTGCTCGACATGATAGTATGCTATCTGGTTGTACTTTATCTTAACATGTACTCCGATTGTCTCTATGTTACATGTTGATAAAGCCCTTAGGATATGTACTCGACTACTGAGACTATGATGAGATCATACTAGTGGGGCCACGGTAGTCGACGAGTATATCCTATAACTGTTCCTAGTCGAGGGTGTATCGAGACAGGGCATCGATACATCAGAGTAGACTAGCGTATACGCATCTTGACCCATATGATGGGTGATGGATGATCCCATATCCATCGGTGTTTGACATCAAGGATGGTGTACGGGTGCTCAGTGGAGACTCGGTACACTGGACGGACTCGCCGAGAACTCCCAGATGGTATTATACCTCACGTCAGATGGCAGTTCTCCGGTGACACTGGTACAGAGTAGTCTGTTGACCCGAGATCGTCATAGAGTCTTGTGTGATTCCCACTGTGCTTTGATTTCCATCATACCACGTCCAAGAGGGGTGCAAAAAGGTGGCTTTTGAGTACAGTCCCGAATCACATGGAGGCAATGAGCGATAGGAGGGGATTCGTCTCTCCCGGTATAGGGAGTTGATGTTGTGCTGTGTTCGATTGGCTATAACTGGAAATCCCTGGCCAGGGTTGCCGAGATTTACTCGTAAGTGTTATCAGTAGTTTCTCGAACTGTTATAGACCTCAAATCGACACGACTTATCGAGCTACTGGGGTCTGACGTTTACCACCCCTAGGCGAGATATGCGACATATCAGACGACGAGACCGGACTGTACGGGAGTGTTACTGATTGGATTCACAGGAGAATGTACAGGCTTACTTGTTGATCTTCTGAGCGCTCAATACCTGGGTGGCTGTTACGTTTAGCTGACCGCTTGCAGCTTGTGGGTGTTTGATATGATCATCACCTACTGCCGGCGTATTGACGATTCTTTAGAGTCCTACACAGAGATTTCTTGGCTCAGGCAAAACGGAGTAGGAGCACATATGTGATATGTGCGGGACCGAGGATAATACGATATGAGATACTGTATTCTATTCTCGCGATATTTGATATCAGCCGGGTCATCGGATCAAGTGTTGATTCGATGAATCAGTACGTATAAATATTAGTCGGTTATATGCGATATAGCCAGATTGTCGGATCAAGTGTTGATTCGATAATTTAATGTATAATAATATATATGATATATTAAATTACATTAACTAATATTCGCTCACTAAAAGATTCTTTTTCTCACTCGGGTAATACATTGATATATATGCGATATATGTTAAATGTATTATTTTATTTTGTTACAATAAATATTATATATGTGATATATAATATTGTAACATGATATGATAACTAATGCAACATGATTAGTGGAGATTAAACAAGATTAAGGTTTGATTTGGGTTAATGTTTTCTAGAAGTTTCTACAAGGTTTTTATTTTGTCATGAAAAAGATATTTTCAAGTGACTCATCTTTAACCTAACCCAAACCCTAGCCCTAGTTAAATCTCTACAAGGGTTTAGTTGACCATGGTTGCATTATTCATCATATTTATCTTTTCATTATTCATCACAAAAGGATTCTAATTATTATTCATCTTCTTCTTCCTTTTTCTTTCATGGAAAAAAAGCTTTCTAGCTTTTTCCAAGTGATGATAAATGAGTGAGAATAAGAAAATAAATGAGAGTAAAAATCCTACTTCATCATCCTCGTCTACCCTTGCCCTTTAGATGAGAGTGTTCACTTTATTTAGTAAGTGTTAACTTGTGTTAATGAAACTTCAAGGTAGATCATCTATGTTATCGAAGATCGGAAGCAAGACTGCATCTTTATCTTCGTGGAGCCTCTCGAGAGTCCGGAACATGATGATCGCAGCGAAGGGACCTCAACACGGAGCTTAAGAAGTGAAGGACCGGATCTACAAAGGTTTTAATCCCTCTCATTTAGTGTTAAAGTGTTTAACATGCTTGTTTTCGCCTAAACTCTAGTTTAAAGATCCGGTTTTGGGTTGTTCGGCACGGCTAAATTTTAAATCGGGCATGGTTGATGCCTCGTAGACCCTTGTGCGTGTGCCTAGCAACCCTACAGTGGTATCAGAGCTAAGCTAGAGCTTTAGACGAAGTCTAGACGAAGTTTAAAGTCCGATCGAACACCGAAACCCTAATTTGAACCACTCTCTGGATATTTTTCAAAAATGTGATTTTTTATGAATTAAAATTACTCAGAAAATTAAGCAGGAAAAACTAAGAATTACTGTGAAGTACGGACCTGTAATGCGCTGATTTGACCGCGGGACCACGGCCAGACCAAGGGTTTGGCGGCGGTTCCGCGGCCAAAATTGTGAATTAGTCCCTGGAACTTCATATATTTATTCTTAGGTCCTTTCTTGTCATTTTTTTCTGGGAATTTTTTAATTCCACTTAAGTGTTGAGTTTTCTAGGGTTGTATTGGGGACTCGTTGATTCCATCGGATAATTTAACTTTGTTTAGTTTGTCCGGATAATTTTTAGAAACTGTTAAAAAATTCGACCGGATATCAATAACTCACTTTTTCCCGACCCGGAAAATTTCCAAGTGTTGGATTTTTCCGTAGTTTGAGAACGTTCTAAGTCGTGCAAGTAACGCGGTGGACCCTCTAGAAGACAACAAACCTTAACTCGATTATGTGACCGTCTTGAACTGCCTCTAAACCTTAGGGTTTGCGGCAGTACGGCGTGCCACATGTGAGGCGTTGGCTTGACCTTTCTACGGCTGGACCATTGGTACTGTGGTATGTGATGGATGTTTTTAAACTAATTTCAAGTGTTGAGAACTATTGGGAAAACTTGGGTGTTTGATTATTCGATCGGAAATTTTAACATTGTCTATTTATCTGGAATGTAATACAATATTTGGAATCCACAGGTAGTTATGAGATACTAATTTGAATATTATAAACATAGCAGTTTAGTGTCAGATGATCGGTTGCCACGGAATTTTGATGTGATCAAAAGTCCGTCGCAATCACATAGCGTACGCGGATACTCGCCGGGTAAACTTAATAGACAGCCATGCCCCTAAGCTCTGACCAAGTGACTGTAGAAGGACCCCATCGCCAAAAGCTTCCCTTCGGGTGCTCGTGGCAGCGGTGTTCCACCTTAGTAAACTTCGTCGACTGTATCGGGGGTGCGGCCATCTACTAAAGTTTGCGACGAGCATTCGATCAGAATGTCGGGAATCTTGTTGAATTGCCCGACTTGATATCGAAAAGAGTTTTCGATAATGAGACTAAAATGCGGGGTTTATAATTGTTAGGCATGCGATGTCTAAGAAATTCATTTGGTTAGGCATACGATGTCTAAGGAGGTTGCGGATTCTAACTGTTGTAGTTTTACACTTTCTTTTCTGTGACCGTAAGCGTAGTATGTGGTGTATCGCCGGCTTCGTTGCTATACATCAACGACAATCGGGATACGCATACTTGCTTACGTTGATGATATGAGATATTATGTGTTGCTGTGATATGTTATATTGGATCGTCGCGTTCTGAATAGCTGGGGGTTTTATGTGAGATGAGAGTTTTTTCTTTTTCATTCATGTAAAATTCATTTGTATGTAATATTCTTTTATTGGGGCACTTCCGGGCTGAGGATGATGTCACCATTGTATATTATTTACTTTTCCGCATTAGGTAGACCCAAGACGGGGAGCACAAGTAACCGGGTTCTAGGGTCCAGTGGGAGACCATCTCGAGGAGTCGAGACCGGGTCTCCTAACCCTAGAATTGGCAGTATTGCTTGCCGCTCTCGTAGGGGTCTAGGGATGTGGGTTTGGCTATTCTTCGCGACCGTGAAATCCGTGTTTTATACAGGCTCGTATTAAAACACGGACGTCCTAGTATATCCAATATTTCATATATGTTCTTCTGCTGCAATGTTCTGTGATGAGATCATATTACTGCCTGAGACGAATGTTTATATTATATATATGAGATATATGTTATATTGCAGATTTCGTTTCAAATGTGATGCTTGTGAAGCATAATAAAATGGGGCTTCATTAATGAGATTAATGAAACTAAAAAGAAACCTAAAGATGTTGTAGAAACTTGTTTAAAAACTGGTAGCTCTAGTTCTTGCTTTGCATAGCGGTGTTCCTTGCAGAACATCCAGCACCTTATTCGATAAGGAAAGAGCCGAGATCCCTTCACCGGGAGTGACCTCTTTAGTGAAACTAGCAGATGCTACAAACTCGGTTTGTCTTTTGATTGCTTCTATAGTTCTTGCTTTGCATAGTGGTATATATGATATACCCTGCACCTTATTCGATGAGGAAAGGGCCGACGATCCCTTCACCGGGAGTGACCCCTTTAGCAAAACTAGAAAAGCCTCAAAAATACTCCATTTAAAATCACTCGATCCTACAACGATATCAAGTTCATTACGCAAAAAGATTTTCTTAAAAACCTGTCGTAACCCTCCGTCATTTTAGGAAGTAGAGTACTTAGTATTCGTCCTGCGTATGTCGACTTTAGTTGAGGCGTAGTGTACGGTAGCTAAGTGATGTCTTCCTACACAGCATATGATGCGATTAGTTAGGACATCCATGTGATTATGTCGACCATAGTTGAGGGTCATGTAGGGTGGGTCTGATTAATCATGAAATGACGGGTAGAACTTGACTAGTGCTTATGATATGTTGACCTTAGTTAAGGTCATAAGTGCTAGGGGTAAAATATTATTGGGAATTTCAAGTGTTGAAATTTGCAATGAGATTGCATACCTTCTATGAGATAGTTGGATCCCAATACCCGCTGCGAGTAAGAGTTACTCCTGGGAGAGTTTTACACATTACAATTAGCCGATCAAGTAGGTGTCTAGAAAGGTGTCAACGGGGTTACGCCCCTGGGAAAACGAGGTTTACTTTAATTAGGTCCGTGCGAAAGCACGGGGAACCTCCCTCAAAGTACCAGCACTGGCCTGGCTGAAAAATTGGCGAACTTGTAGATTGTAATTAATCCCGGCTAGTCTTTCCTTTTAGGGTTTGAAGGAAGATTTGACTAAAACAGTGGGAGACATCCTGATTAGATAAATTGATAACCAATCTAATCTTGTAAAAGCGCACGCTGAGTGTTTTCTTCTCTCTCTCTCCAGGTAGTGACCATATCACGCCTTAATCAAGATAATAATACGGATGTATTGACCGAACCCGCTTGTTATACTGAGCTGGGGAACGTTGGTCCCGCTCCAACTTATAATTGTTATAAGACAGAGCAGGAAATAGGGGATTACCAGAATTCCCGTGCCGCCCAAACAAAGAAAGTGCATGTTGATGCATCATCTTCGGGTGTGTTCTTTACATAGAACTGTTTCTCAGTATCCTTTACGTCCTGGGTATTAGATACTCGATCAGGATCCCGCATATGTAATCTGTTACATGGGCTACAGATAGGTAGAGAACTGAGAACGGGTGATAAGTTTCATGAGATAGAAACGGTGCAAGTGTTGCAGCCAAGTCTGTTGGTCACTATCACTCTGTATTACCAGAATACATTGATTCTGAACGAATGTTATTAGATACCGAACCTGATGTACAACATCATATCTTTTTCTTTATTAGTAAAGAAGGATATAATTTTGTATTGTTGGATAATGTTTTGAACATTTCCTATATCAAGAGTTGATCGGTTTAGGCACGTTATCTAAAAGCATTGACATTCTAAATCAAACTACAGTTCTTAGTATACAGAATACACACAAGAGGAAGAGTTTAGAAATGAACAAATCCTTCTTGAGGCATTGTAGATTAGGTCATATCAATGCGACCCGACTAGCTAAAGTTACATATAGATACATATTTAAATTAGTTTGAATTTACATCTTGTGAAACTTGTCGGTCATGTCACAGAGATAAGATGACCACAGCTCTGTTTATTGGAAACAGAGAAAGAGTTAGTGAACTCTTGGGATTGATACATGCTGATGTATGAAAGTCCCCTGTCTACACATGCCAAGACCGGTTTTTTGTACTTCATTACATTCTCTGATTATCTTTAAAGATTCGGACATATGTTCCTGTTGAAACACAAGTCTGAACCTTTTGAGATATTCACAGAATATAAGTTAGAAGTAGAGAACCAAAAACGGGTATAAGTATTATGTCCTTTGATGAGATCAAGGAGGAGAATACTAGAGCACGGAATTCCTGAACTATTCTAAAGGAGAATGAGATTCTCTCTCAGCTTTACTCCTCCGTATACACCATAGCACGATGGTATATCGGGACGGAGCAATAGCACCCTATGTGATATGGTGTGCTCTATGATGAGTACTACTGAGTTTCCTATTTCCTTTTGGGAGTTATGCACTTGAGAAGCTGCATATCTATTGAATGTGGATTTAATAGTTTCCAACAAATCTCAGCCTCTCCACCGATCTAGTAGGGTTCCTCACCCACCTGAGAGACACTTCGGTTTCTCTAGCGAGGATTGCATCATGAGATGATGACCCAACTAGTTTCGAACAGGCCATCAGGAGTGGGACTCTGTAAGAATGGCTGGATGCTTAGTGATCTGAGATGGAATCCTTATACACCAACAAAGTATGGACTTTGGTTGCTTTATCTGAAGGGTTAAATCCCCATCAGGAGCAAGTATATCTTGAGAAGATTACTTGGCGTACATGAAAAAGTTGAGACTTTCAAAGCTATGCTTAAGTCCATCCAGATCCTACTTGCCACGGCTACATACCATGACTACGATATCTGGTGGTTGGGTGTCATGACAGCTTTTCTAAATGATGTTTTAGAAGAGAGCGTCTATAAGTACACAGCCAGAGGGCTTCGTAGACAGTGGGAGCAGCGGAAACGTGCGCAAGATGCTTTATAGGATAAAGCAGGCATCGCGGAGTTGGAACATCTGTTTTGATGTGGTAGTCAAAGAGTTTGACTTCATCAAAATGGTAAATGAACCTTGTATATACAAAAAGGTAGTAGGGAGTATGGTGGTGATCCTCGTAGAGTATGTGGATGACATACTCTTGATAGGGAAGAAGTTTTCTATGCTACGCTCGGTCAATCTCCGCTTATCACAAGGATTCTCCATATAGGATCAAAATGATACCTCCTAAATCCTGGGTTTTGGATCTATGAGATAGATCTAATTGGATGTTAGGATACTCACTAGTTGTAGTGAGATGGTATCAATCGATCCTGGGGAAAATCATTGGAAAGATTCCAGGGTGATAAGGACGACTGAATGTCAGTCGCAGGCATTGTTTTTACCCTCAGTGGAGGGACGGTATGTTGGAAGAGTTCCAAGCTAGATACCGTGACTAACTAGACGATTAAAGGCAAGATACATCGTTACCAAGGATGCAACCAAAGAGGCAGTCTGGATATATATATAAGTTCATGAGATGAACTTCGTTCCTACCATTGTGTGACAATGGAGTTGTGGATTTTGCCAAGGAACCCCCCGTCCCATCAGAAATCCAGATATAATTCTTAGGCAGTATCACCTGATCATGGAGATGGTTGATCTCCAGGTAGATCGAGGTTAGGAGAGTAGACACAGAGGACGACAGCGCGGATCCACTCACAAAGGCCTTTTCCCAGTAGAGACTTTTATGGGATGGTTGAGTATGAGATACTTTAATCACAGCTAATTGTTGGGTATGTGATACCACAACAGATGGCCCTAGTGCAAGTGGGAGATTGTTAGTTATATGTATGCCCTAGAGGCCATTACTGTGCATATGATGTATATTATAATGGATGCTTGGACATATATAGGGAGGACTTTCTTGCTCGACATGATAGTATGCTATCTGGTTGTACTTTATCTTACCAAGTACTCTGATTGTCTCTATGTTACATGTTGATAAAGCCCTTAGGATATGTACTCGACTACTGGGACTATGATGAGATCATACTGGTGGGGCCACGGTAGTCGACGAGTACATCCTATAACTGTTCCTAGTCGAGGGTGTATCGAGACAGGGCATCGATACACCAGAGTAGACTAGCGTATACGCATCTTGACCCATATGATGGGCGATGGATGATCCCATATCCATCGGTGTTTGACATCAAGGATGGTGTACGGGTGCTCAGTGGAGACTGGGTACACTGGACGGACTCGCCGAGAACTCCCAGATGGTATTATACTTCACGTCAGATGGCAGTTCTCCGGTGACACTGGTACAGAGTAGTCTGTTGACCCGAGATCGTCATAGAGTCTTGTGTGATTCCCACTGTGCTTTGATTTCCATCATACCACGTCCAAGAGGGGTGCAAAAAGGTAGCTTTTGGGTACAGTCCCGAATCACATGGAGGCAATGAGCGATAAGAGGGGATTCGTCTCTCCCGGTATAGGGAGTTGATGTTGTGCTGTGTTCGATTGGCTATAACTGGAAATCCCTGGCCAGGGTTGCCGAGATTTACTCGTAAGTGTTATCAGTAGTTTCTCGAACTGTTATAGACCTCAAATCGACACGACTTATCGAGCTACTGGGGTCTGACGTTTACCACCCCTAGGCGAGATATGCGACATATCAGACGACGAGACCGGACTGTACGGGAGTGTTACTGATTGGATTCACAGGAGAATGTACAGGCTTACTTGTTGATCTTCTGAGCGCTCAATACCTGGGTGGCTGTTACGTTTAGCTGACCGCTTGCAGCTTGTGGGTGTTTGATATGATCATCACCTACTGCCGGCGTATTGACGATTCTTTAGAGTCCTACACAGAGGTTTCTTGGTTAGGCAAAACGGAGTAGGAGCACATATGTGATATGTGCGGGACCCAGGATAATGAGATATGAGATACCGTATTCTATTCTCGCGATATTTGATATCAGCCGAGTCATCGGATCATCTGTTGATTCAATGAATCGGTACGGATAAATATTAGTCGGTTATATGCGATATAGCCGGATTGTCGGATCAAGTGTTGATTCGATAATTTAATGTATAATAATATATATGATATATTAAATTACATTAACTAATATTCGCTCACTAAATGATTCTTTTTCTCACTCGGGTAATACATTGATATATATGCGATATATGTTAAATGTATTATTTTATTTTGTTACAATAAATATTATATATGTGATAAATAATATTGTAACATGATATGATAACTAATGCAACATGATTAGTGGAGATTAAACAAGATTAGGGTTTGATTTGGGTTAATGTTTTCTAGAACTTTCTAGAAGGTTTTTATTTTGTAATGAAAAAGATATTTTCAAGTGACTCACCTTTAACCTAACCCAAACGCTAGCCTTAGTTAAATTTCTACAAGGGTTTAGTTGACCATGGTTGCATTATTCATCATATTTATCTTTTCATTATTCATCACAAAAGGATTCTAATTATTATTCATCTTCTTCTTCCTTTTTCTTTCATGGAAAAAAAGCTTTCTAGCTTTTTCCAAGTGATGATAAATGAGTGAGAATAAGAAAACAAATGAGAGCAAAAATCCTACTTCATCATCCTCATCTACCCTTGCCCTTTAGATGAGGGTGTTCACTTCATTTAGTAAGTGTTAGCTTGTGTTAATGAAACTTCAAGGTAGATCATCTATGTTATCGAAGATCGGAAGCAAGACTGCATCTTTATCTTCGTGGAGCCTCTCGAGAGTCCAGAACACGATGATCACAGCAAAGGGACCTCAACACGGAGCTTAAGAAGTGAAGGACCGGATCTACAAAGGTTGTAATCCCTCTCACTTAGTGTTAAAGTGTTTAACATGCTTGTTTTCGCCTAAACTCTAGTTTAAAGATCCGGCTTTGGGTTGTTCGGCATGGCTAAATTTTAAATCGGGCATGGTTGATGCCTCGTAGACCCTTGTGCGTGTGCCTAGCAACCCTACAACCTTATTCTTTCTTTTGAATTAAATCAAGAGTTTTACTCTTGCTTTTACAAAACTAAATAGTTTTTCACCATAAAACCCACAAAGGGGAACTTGGATCTGCCATTAGATCTCAAAAAGGGGAGATTTTTAAATCTCACCCCCTTTCTCCAAGATCTGGCCAAACGACAGGAAGAAGAAGGAGACCCATCTTCAGAAACCCCACTTTGGGGAAGATCCAGGGCTCAAGGGGAGAACCCCCTTCATCAGCTTCAAAATATCCTAGGAGTTTAACTCCTCATATATATATATATATATATATATATACACACACAAAATAATTAGTGCTCCTTTCTAGGAGTATAACTCCCATTGCTGGGACCAAGTCCCGTTTGCCTCCCGAGCGCCCACGTGCCTAACACGTGGGACGCTAGCTCTCAAAACGCTAGCGCTCTTGCGCTCAAAGCGCTAGCGCCCAAAGCGCTAGCGCTCGAGCGCCCACGTGCCTGGCACGTGGGGCGCTAGCGCTCTTGCGCTCAGAGCGCTAGCGCCCGAGCGCCCACGTGCCTGGCACGTGGGGCGCTAGCGCCCGAGCGCCCACGTGCCTGGCACGTGGGGCGCTAGCGCCCGAGCGCCCACGTGCCTGGCACGTGGGGCGCTAGCGCTCTTGCGCTCAGAGCGCTAGCGCCCAAAGCGCTAGCGCTCGAGCGCCCACGTGCCTGGCACGTGGGGCGCTAGCGCTCAAAACACTTGCGCTCTGGCTAACGTGTCCTTAAACTAACATCCGTTCTCAAAATGGGAATGATGGACCACTATGTCCCTAAACTGGAACAATGAACCCCCATGTCCCTAAACTGGAACATGGACCCCTATGTCCCTAAACTAGAAATGGACCACCATGTCCCTAAACTGGCAATGGACCGCAATGTCCTTAAACTACCTGTGGACCACTACGTCCCTAAACCGGAACAATAGAGCCCCAAATGCTCTTTTGTCGGATCTAAACGATCCCGTTTAAGTTGATCTTAGCCTCAAAAATAGCTAATGTATCCTTAAACTTTCAAACAGACTTTAGTCACAAATCGGACTATAGATCCCCTAATCAATTTTGGTTGAAGGGTACATCTCTGAACTCCTCTGACACCTATCATTGTAATCCTTCAATGACGTCAGAGAGGTGACGGGTCTCGATAGCCATACATTAAATGGACCACTATGTCCCTAAACTGGAACAATAGAGCCCAAATGCTCTTTTGTCGGATCTAAACGATCCAGTTAAGTTGATCTTAGTCTCAAATCAGACTAACGTATCCTTAACAAACGTTTGAGTTGATCTTAGCCTCAAATACGGCTAACGTATCCTTAAACCAGAACCCCAAACCAAAATCTAAGTAAACACGGATTTGGACTAATCCACGTCCTACGGGCGACGACATAAATTAGTCTCCGTATACAATCCACGGGCAACCACAAACAAAACAAACACACACGACACGAAGTGAAATTCTGGAGAAGGAGAAAGTTGTTACCGCGACGCGGTAGCGTAATTAACTGCAGGGGCTTGCGCCTACAGGGAAGAGCGTCCCCACAATCAAAAACCCTTCAAGCGAGGGGGAATCTGACGAAATCTGCTACATCGGCCGCATCCGTCTAAACCTCCGATGCACGGTGCCATAAATCAACTTGGCATCTTCGGAGAGGTGGACGGATAAAACCAAATATCATCTGTCCCGAATCTCAGGCAAGACGTCCATGTCTTGGCCGCCGTTCGGAGGGGAACAGATTCTGGCACGCCCGGTAGGACATTTTCCTCTTTCCACTCCACACTTCGTGTGTCATTTTCGCGAACGAATCGCGGTTTGTTAATGGTTGCCTTTGGGTTTCAAGTTACTAAGATTTGGTCTTTTTCTTAGCGCAGAAATCAAGCATCAATGGCATCCAACTGCTCGAGCTGCTCACAATGCAAGTGCAACCAACGCTCCACCTCACCTGGAGGTGTAGCCTATTGGCCTCAAGCGGCCTCCATCCTTGCCATGCCGGTGGAACAAGTGACTCAGACCACCACCGGTCTGTTTTTCGGGACCATGCTCCCGCCCGCAAGCTTCACCATTCCAATGCCCGTACCGGAAGCACAAAAGAAGTCGGTCTTCGATCGGCTCGCTACTACCACGGCCCCTTTCAATGGGTCGTCCAATACCAAGCCGGCAGCCTCTGTCTTTACCAGGCTGAACCAGAACTCCGATGGGCCCGCCAAGAAGCCCATGAACCCTGAAGTGGCCGTCCTGAGGAAGATAGCCACCTCTGCTCCTGAAGTCGTCAAGTCGGCTTCTCCTGTTAAACAGTCGGTCTTTTCAAGGCTGACTATTCCGGCTCCCGCTCCTACTCGAGGGTCTGTCTTTGACAGACTGAACATCGCCACTCAAAAAAAAAATCAGTCTTTAAGAGGCTGGCACCAGCGGCGCCTCATCCGGACAGGGGGCAAGACAAAACTATCCCTATCGCCGAGCCAACCCCAACAGCTCGTTACGCTCGACGTCGCCACTGGCGCCAAGTAAGGAAGGCCGGGGGCAACTCCCCCTCTGGGTTAACTCCACCGGCTCCAGTGGTGGAAGTCAATGCTGCTGTTCCGACTGGGAACAGCTTTGAACCGTAGGGTACGCAAGAACTCTCCGACTGCCACGCTGAAAAGATCTCCTCCACCTAGGGAGAGTGTTATAAATACAAAGCCGGAGCAGCCCCCTCAACGGCTGTCCTCCAAAATTTATAAGGTCCGGCGAAGGGTTCAAGAGTCCGTAATCGACCAAGATCACTCTCGCCGGCAGAAAAGGGCGAAAGTGCAGGAAGAAAAGAACCGTCCTGTCAAACAACAAAGGACGACAACCGCCAGGGTGCCCGCTGCAACGGCCCTCTCAACTTCAACGGACCATAAGAGAAGAAGGCCGGAGAAGATCCCCACGCCCGCAGAAAATGTCAAAGGCAGTGAACCTAAACGCCCTAAGTCCGGAGGCATCATGGT
Organism: Agapanthus africanus; assembly: GCA_030015575.1. Lineage (NCBI taxonomy): Eukaryota > Viridiplantae > Streptophyta > Magnoliopsida > Asparagales > Amaryllidaceae > Agapanthus > Agapanthus africanus. The sequence goes on along the minus strand of CM057344.1, from coordinate 10,658,508 downwards.
ACACACGGTATACATGGCGTCTGGTAAAGAGGACAGCCGTACATCTACAGGTCATAGACCGCTTACACGGTCAGTGACCAAAGCTCAGGAGCAACAGCAGAAGCTCCAAGAAATGATGAACGCAATGGCCGCACTCACTGGGCCAAAAGAAAGCCCCGAAGCGTCCTCTGATCAACGTCAGGAGCAAGAAACTGACGCTGGATTCCTTCGCAGGATACTGGAAAAGAAAGATAAAGAGGCTGCGGAACAAGCAGCCAACATAAAGCGAATGGCCCTCCTGTTCCAGGACATGGTGGGAATAATGATCCAACAAGATCCTCCTGCTGAAGATCCTCCGATCGTCCTTGAAGACGACAGGGGAGAAACGTCAAATCCTCCACCGGCTCTGTCAACAGCCAAGGAGGAGACAATCTCCAAAGCTGACCTGGACGAATATATAGCTCAGCAGATACGGGTTCATCAGGCGACTAAAGCAGCCGGTCAGGTCGTAAAAACGGGACGACCATATCCGAGCTGGTATGATCAGATCAAGTACCCGCCGGGCTATACAATACCGAAATTCCATGTGTATAAGGAGACTGGCAATCCCCACCAGCATGTTGCCCAGTTCAGGGCGCTTTGCGGCAACACCGGCGGTGATGATAAATTGTTGCTTCGCCAGTTCGTTGGTAGCTTATCGGATACAGCATTCGAGTGGTACTCCGAGCTCCCAAACGACTCTATCAAGACATTTGCGGAGATGGAGCTGCTGTTTACCCAGCGATTCGCAAGCGCCAGCGAACGCACCCCGATAACGGCATTGATTAACGCCAGGGTGAAGCCGGGCGAGACGTGGATCCAATATGCAATACGGTGGAGGAACCTATGGTCAAAATGCGAACAACGCATAGAAGAGGCTCCGGCAGTAGGCATGTTTGTGGGAACTCTCGATCCGCAGGCGACCATATCTCAATTCATGATGTTCTTCAAGCCGACTACCTTCCAGGCCCTAATCGACAAGCTAGCTCAGATGGACCAGATGGGCCATAGACCGCCCCCTCCAAAGCCGGACTCTCGAAACGAGAAGGGGAAGGGAAAAGCGATCGTTGTCGCCAATGCTCAACAACAGCCGAGCAACTTGAAACCGGTGGTCCGTCAAAATAATATGCGTCCGCGCGTACCCCTTGAGGAAAGGCTAGGATGTCCTTACTCGTTTCCTCGAGATAAAACGAGAAGACTGTTCGAGCTGGCATTGCGCAACCGACTCATAAATCTGCCGGATCCACGACGTCCGTCGCAGCCAAACGACGTCAATGATCCCAATTACTGTCCTTACCACCGGGTATTAGGTCATCCGATCGAGGATTGCTACGTCTTCAAAAATTGGATTGAAGACCAGTACCAACAGGGCAAGTTCGTGTTGTCCGAAAGATGGAAGGTGAATCCGCCGCAGCCTCACACCCCTAAAAGGGTGAATACGCCGGGGGCAACGTGCTCCCTCGTTGAAGAAGCTCCGTGGGAGGTTGTGCTATCAGCCAAAACAAAAAGGATGCTGAACGATCTTCAAACATGCCCAGCGATCAGGTGGAAAAACCCGATGGAACCTCAGATCATTGAAGGGATGTTGAAGCCGCGCCCAACTCCAAAGATCGATAGTGGTGGCCCAAGCACTCACAACCAGCCGTCAAAATCTTCAAAGAAGAAGAAGAAGAAATCCAAGAAGCTCGTGAAGCCTGGCGACAAGCACACAGACTTACAAAAACAAATTGACGCACTGGAGGTGTACAACCAGAAAGCACGGATTCCCATCACACTTCAAGAATTCCTAAACCACATCTTTCAAGAAGAAGATGAGGGGGAGAGCTCATCGGATGAATCCGAGGAATACATAGCGAGCTGTCATATGATTTCCCATTCGTTTACAAACGATAAGGAAACTCCTTGCACTGAAAAGCTGGGGGCAAATCCTAAATCGGAAATTCTAGGGCCATCGGATGAAACAATTGACGCATTCCTCAACGAAGCTCTGTTGAAAAGTAAGGCTGATCGGGAACGCGAGACGGTCCTATTTGAAAAGGCCAATCGCCGGCGATTAGACAAAAGAGTTGAGGCACTCCCGTCAAATCAAAATACATCCATTGCGGACAAAATCAAATTCAAGATGAGGAAAAGGTTTGCTAAAGCCGTATCACTGGGGATGAAGCTACCACCTTCTCAAGAAAACAGTACCGGCAAAGCAGAAATGCACCCCTTCTATTGCTTATATCATCAAAAGGTTTCGCACCCCACCGAAGAGTGCAAAGCTTTCAATAAATGGTGGCAGGAGTATGTCGCTCACCGGCAACATTTTAAACGGGAGAAGCGCAAAACTCGTCGGGAGCGGAAAAGTACGACCGAGGAGCCTAGAAGGACTACCGGGGATTGTCGCATGGTTAACGCCGGGAAAGCGCAAGTTCTCACATTCGGGAGCGGCTCTGACGAGGAAATGGAGCTTAACCCTCTCTTTAAAGAGTCCACCTCGGGAAAAGAAGAAGAGCCAAAGGCCTGCGATAATATCCAGTTGCGTAATCATACGCTACCCGAAAAGAATCTCGGACCATCAAACAAGAAGGACAAAGGAAAAGAAAAGGTCTCTGAGGATATTTCCATAGATGACCGAGTCATGAAAGAGCTGACTGCCAAGGACCCGCCAAAGAAAAATAAGGTGGACTACAACGTTCTGGCGCATCTGAGGAAGCTGCCCTCGCAGCTCAGCATTCTTGATGCCCTTTTACTATCAAAAGAGGCAAGGGATTCATTAATCAAGGCATTACAGGAGCCGGAGCAATTCCAAGCTTTTCTCGCCGAAGAAAAGATGAAGGACGAGCTAGAGGAAGTACACACAGCCGATGTCACTTTCGGTGATGAAGACATCCTCCTCGGGACGTGCGAACACAACCGTCCCCTCTATGTCTCAGGGTATTGCCATGATATAAAGATAGGAAAAATCTTGGTTGACAATAGGTCTTCCGTTAATCTCCTTAACGTGCGGGTGTTAAAGGAAATTTGCATGAGCGTCCAGCACTTTGCTCGGGATAAGATCACCATCTCCGGGTTCGACTCTCAATCATCACGAACTCTTGGGTCTGTCATACTGACGTTACGCTTTGGACTACTCATCACGGACATTGAATTCCACGTCATAGACGCCAAGACATGCTATAATGCTTTGCTCGGCTGACCCTGGTTACACGAGTACAACATCATCCTTTCTACACAGCACCAGTGTATGAAATATTTTAAGGATGGTCTCGAGTATACCGTAACAGGAGAGCTGAACCCATTCTCCATGAACGAAGTCCGCAAATATGAAGATGCAAAATACTTCTTACCGGATTTCGAAGACACGGAGAGGTGTCACAAGCCGGAGAACAAAACTAACGCCACCATCCCTGTCTTCGGGAGTGATACCGAGGAGGAAGAGGAGATAGTTTATTCGGGTCCGCCCCAATACAACAAGCCAGGACCATCCGCTCCTACGTTGATCTTTGGCAGTGACTCGGAAGATGAGGTCCATGCTATATTCTCTGCGCGGCCTTCAATACGAACATCCACTGAAGAAGAGCAAAGTCTGCAAGTCGCCATGGTTCCACTTAAACACCATAAAGAACTGGATGCGGTCGATACCTACAGTGTAGAGGAGCTGCGGACGTTCTATGTCCCTCCCAGGCGAGAAGGCGAAAAGGCAATTCTATTCTACCGCTCTGAAGAAAACAAAGTGGAGAAAGAAATCTGGCACGGTGCGGATCCTACGCTTGATAGGCATCAGCCCATCCGTCTACCCAGGTATTATACAGAAGGCTTGAAGAGGCTGTTGAAATGCCAGGGGATATCCTTCAAACAGACCGCTCGAAAAGCCAAATTCTATGACAGGGTCTGGAACGTCCCCGGAACTCAGCACAAGTTGCCTAGTGGGAGGATAGAAACAATCGGGCTTGGATATATTCGGTCCAAGAAACGAGAGCTACTCCGCGATTGCTACGTCGTGCATGACTTCAATGAAGAAGCGGATGCTCAATGGGAGGACGCTAATCCTAAACCAGTAAAAGTTCCTGATGGAAAAGTGCCCAGTCCGTCGTTCGAAGAACAAATGGACAAGCTTATAAAGGAAGCCGGTCAGAAAGTCCGAGACGACTACAACCGCGAAATGGCCATCTACGAGAAAGCCAAAATGCAATGCCTCCTACAACAGGCCACGAAAGATGAAAGTGCCGCTCCCTGCTAACCTGTTATAAAAAAGGCTCGACGTAGAGGCAGAAACAAGTTGAAAAGCGAAAAAGGCACTCGACGGCAACAAAGCGGGACTAAGAAGCCACGCAAGCGGGAATCGAGCGATCCAGATCTATCCCTTGTAAAGAAGATGAGTCGAGCATACTCTTTTCCTCGGGACAAGACGAAGAAGATACTTGACCTAACCATAAAGCACCAAATGCTCACACTTTCGGAGTCCAAGCACCCCGAAAAAGAAGGCGATGTCTCACACCCGAACTATTGCTCTTATCACAGGGTAATAGGACACCCTCTCGAAGATTGCTTCACCTTCAAGAATTGGGTCGAAGATCAGTATCAGTTCGGCAAGTTCGCTCTGTCTGACAGCTGGAAGGTAACGCCGCCACAGAAGCACGAACCCAAAGCTACGAGAGCAGAACCAGATCCACATCGGTCCTGGAAGCGAGCTCATACTTGTCACATGATAACAATATCAAAAGAAGGGTCTGAGAACATGGATGACCTTCCCTGGTGCTTCGAAAATAGCAACGATGAGGTCATCTCAGAATTTCCACCAGCACCGAAAGAGCTGGAGGATGGAATACATACTAGTGCAGATAACCTCAAGAAAATTGAGTTGGGGACGGCGAACGACCCGCGATCGACATTCGTTAGTGAACTGTTGTCTGAAGGAAGTGTGGCTTCATTAAAAGACGTGTTTATGCAGTATAAAGATTGCTTCGCATGGAACTATTCCGAAATGCCAGGACTAGATCCAGAAATTGCTGTGCATAAATTGGCGATATCCCCGGACGTCAAGCCGGTCAAACAAGCGCCAACAAGAATGCTGCTTGAGCTTGAGATGAGTATCAATGCCGAGGTCAAGAAGCTAATCGACTAAGGCTTTATCCAGGAGGTTCAATATCCTGAATGGATCGCCAACATTGTCCCGGTGATGAAGAAAAATGGGACAGTGCGCGTATGCGTGGACTTCCGGGATCTCAATAAAGCCTGCCCGAAGGACGATTTCCCAGTACCAGTCACCGAGCTGATGATAGATAATATGTCCACTCACGAGGTTTTCTCCTTCATGGACGGCTCATCAGGGTATAATTAGATAAAGATGCATCCCGAAGACCAGAAGCACACCGCTTTCCGGACCCCTTTGGGTATATTCTGCTACAAGGTGATGCCCTTCGGTCTAAAGAACGCCGGTGCCACCTATCAGAGGGCCATGACGAAGATCTTCGATAACCTTATACATGAAATCATCGAATGTTATATCGACGATCTCGTGGTTAAAAGAAAATCATACGAGGAACATCTCGAGCATCTGAAGACCGTATTTCAATGCCTTCGACAATACAACTTGAAGATGAACCCTCTCAAGTGTGCATTCGGAGTTTCCTCGGGCAAATTCCTGGGATTCATCGTCCGACACCGAGGTATTGAGATAGATCCGTCAAAGATTAAGGCGATCATGGAAATTCCCCCGCCAAGAACTCTCAAATAGCTGCGGTCTCTCCAAGGGAAGCTCGCATACATACGGCGATTTATAGCCAACCTTTCAGGAAAGTGTCGTCCTTACAGCCACCTGATGAAGAAGGGAACTCCGTTCGTCTGGGATCATAAATGCCAAGAAGCGCTAGATGAAATCAAGAAGTACCTCCAGAATCCGCCAGTGTTAGCTGCTCCGGTTAAGGGAAAACCCCTTATTCTTTATACAACCGCCCTCGAAGGTTCTTTAAGCGCATTATGGGCGCAAGAGAATGACCAAGGGAAAGAAAGAGCACTCTACTATTTGAGTCGGGTTCTACCGGGGGCAGAAAGCAACTTTTCCCCCATTGAAAGACACTGCCTGGCGTTGATCTTTGCGATAACAAAGCTCAGGCACTATGCGTTGGCTCATGAAGTCCGTCTTATTTCGAAGGTGGACCCCCTTAAGTATTTGATGTCAAAGGCCATATTGACGGGGCGACTCGCTAAATGGGCCCTACTCTTGATGGAGTTCTCGATAACTTATCAACCTCTCAAGGCAGTAAAAGGCCAGGCCATCTCCGACTTCCTCGCTGAGCATCCGATACCTTCCGATTCCCTTCTGAATTGCGAACTGCCAGACGAACATGCGTTTGACGCGATCGATGGGAGCGATACCTGATGGGAGCTTTATTTCGATGGAGCATCTTCTATGAAGAAGCGTAAACAAAGTACCCCTATAATCAAATTTGGGGTAGGCCTTATCTTCGTGACTCCACAAGGAGGGATAATGCGCTTTGCTTTCTCCTTAACAGAGCCGAGGACGAACAATGAAGCTGAATACGAAGCTTTGATAGCAGGACTCGAGATCGCCATCGACATGGGAATTGAGAACCTCGTCATATACGGAGACTCCCAACTGGTCGTTAGTCAAGTAAATGGCGACTACCAAACATGCAAACCAGAGCTGGTGAAGTACGGCGAGAAGGTGCAGCAACTGTTGACCTGGATTCCTTCCTACACTCTGGAAAGCATACCGCGTGCGGAAAATAGTAAAGCGGATGCATTAGCCAAGCTCACTAAAGAGCTAGCCGACGAGAACCTCGATGATGTAAGAATCATGGTACAAAGTCGTCGAGTTCTTACTCCGGCAGAAATATCTCCGGAATCATTCGATGGAAAGGAAGCGATTAAGCAGACGGCCCTGCAAATAAATGACCAAGAAAAGGCTGTAGACTGGAGAGAAGTCTTTATAGACTACTTCAAATACCGTCGAACGCCCGAAGATGCGTCCTCAAGACATCGGCTTATGAAACGAGCTCTGTCTTTCGTCTTCGTCAACGATACTCTATACAAGAGGTCGTTTGACTCTCTGTGGTTGAGATGCCTGGGACCTGACGAAGCGAAAAGAGTCGTTCAGGAAGTTCACGACGAACTCTGCGGTTCTCACCAAGCAGGCCCGAAGATGAAGTTGAAGATTAAACGGATGGGTTACTACTGGCCCACGATGATTCAGGACTGCCTTGGATATGCGAAGCAATGCCACTCATGCTAAATACATGGGGACTTCATCCACCAGCATCCAAATCCACTACATCCGACAATGGCTAGCTGGTCGTTCGAGATGTGGGAAACTGGCATAGTCGGCCCCATTGAACCAGCATCGTCCAGGGGACATCGATTCATCTTGGCGACGACTGACTACTTCTCCAAATGGGCAGAAGCAGTACCGCTGAGGGAAGTGAAGACGGATAATATCCTCGATGCACGTCATATATCGGTTTGGAACTCCGAGACGGATCATCTCCGATAACGGGCCAGCCTATAGGAGCCACAAGATCAGCCGCTTTGCGCAACAGCATAACATAAACTGGAGATATTCCTCAGTTTATAATCCACGAGCTAACGGTCTAGCTAAGGCCTTCAACAAGACCTTGACAAAGATCATGAAGAAGACGGTGTCCCGAAATAAGAAGGACTGACACGAGAGACTGCAAGAGGCTCTCTGGGCGTATCGAACTACGTTCAAGACGGCCACAAACACAACGCCGTACACGTTGGTATTCGGTACAGAAGCAGTACTCCCCCTCGAGATGGAGTTACCTTCTCTACAAGTGGCAGTCCACTACGAGCTGACGGACGAAGAAAATGCTCACCTTCGGCTTGAAGAGCTTGATGCCCTTGATGAAACACGGCTCATAGCGCAACAAAATCTGGAGGCTTATAAAGCAAAGATGACGCGCTCATATGAAAGATTGACCCGGCCGAGGACATTCCGCCAAGGCGAACTCGTGCTAGTGGTCAAAAGACCTATGATCCCCAATCGCGCTAAGCGTGGAAAATTCGAGCCGAACTATGAAGGCCCGTACATCATAGACAAGGTCTACCAGGGTGGAGCCTATCTACTCATGGATATGCACGGGGAAAGACCTTTCAGGCCAATAAACGGTCGCTTCCTAAAGAAATACTACGCTTAACGAGTCACAGCCTAGGTCAATGATAGATGACGACGACTATGTCCGCTCGCTATCTTCCTAAGCCCAAACTCTATAAGTAGTAGCCGGCCTTCTTTACCACGGACCGAAATGTCCTTAAACTAATGACGGACCGAAACGTCCTTAAACTAATGACGGACCGAAACGTCCATAAACTAATAACGGACCACTACGTCCTAAAACCAGCTGAGGACCGAAACGTCCTTAAACTACTACCGCAGCATCCTCAGGCTGACGAGATAAGAAAAAGAGAGAATAGAGAATAAAAAAAAAGAATAAAAAAATTATGATAAAAAAATAAATAAAAAAACGGTATGTCCATAAGCAAAATGGGCACGGATGAAAACCCGAAAGGGCTCCGTGAGTAAAAACAGTAGGGCTACCGGCGAGTGTTCGTGAAAACCCGAAAGGGCGCGACCTCGTTAAAAAAAAAGAATAAAAAGAATAAAAGAATAAAAAAAGAGAGACGGTATGTCCATAAGCAAAATGGGCACGGATGAAAACCCGAAAGGGCTCCGTGAGTAAAAACAACAGGACTACCGGCAAGTGTTTGTGAAAACCCGAAAGGGCGCAACCTCGTTAAAGGACACTTACAGGGTCATCTCGACCTTGTAAGGAGAAATCACCCGCGCGAGATCCTTACGACTCACAAGGGAGCAACACACTTAGGGATCCTCATGATTCCTAAGGAGAAAATACACTTGCGAGATCCTCACGACTCGTAAGGAGAACTCTCTTATGGGACCCTCACGGCTCATAAGATTTGAAAGTCTTAAGTTACAGAGACCTAAACCTGTGCTTAAGCAACCCCCACAACTTTCGATATTGCCCTACAAATGGCTCAGCACTGATCCTTGTATACAATCCACGGGCGCGAATAAACATTTCCCTAACAAAGTCCTACCCGTGGCCAGGGATATGTCCATATGATGAACAACCCTTATAAGTCCTCTCGACTGATAAGGAGAAAACCCTTTTGTAAGATCCTTACGATTTACAGGGGAACATACACTTAGGAATCCTCACGATTCCTAAGGAGAAAATACACCTACAAGATCCTCACGACTTGTAGGGAGAAATACCTTTGTGAGACCCTTACGGCTCATGAAGTCAAAAGCCTTAGTCGACAGGGCCTTAACCCTGTTCGCTAAGCCCCCTTTGTTCGACATCGACAGAGGCAAATGATGATTCGCTCCTGGCAACATCCCAGTTGTAGCGGTGCTGATGCCGAAATCGGTGTCTAATTCCAGGCTTACAGCGAAAAGTCAGTAGGCCGCACATGCATACGAAATAGCCGAAATGATGGGGCAACTTGCAATAAAAAGCAGCAAGTAAAAACGTATGCACACAAAATAACCGAAATGATTGGGCAACTCGCAATAAAAAGCAGCGAGTAAAAATAAAATAAACAGCCGAAATGATTGGGCACCGCGAAAAATAGCCGAAATGATTGGGCAATCGCGACCTTCGCGATATAAAAGCTGAAATGATAGAGCATCGCGGAAATAAAACAATAATATAGAAAAAAAAGATGAATGAAACTTCTGCCCTACAGGTGAGATCACGTCGATCCCTATATACAATCCAAGGGCACAAACAAAAAGGGAACCATACCTTCCCAACAGGCTCCGCCAGAAAGCGAAGCCAAATCTCGACGGTTCACCAACAAACTAGAGACAACCATGACATTTATCTCCGAACAGCAGACGCAGTACCAGCAAACGAAGCGAAGATCAAAATCCTAGCTTCATGGTTTTGACGGTAACTCATATAAAACATGAAAGACCACCAGAGATCATCTCAACTCCAGGGAAATCAGTGTCCTTGGCAGCATCCTCAATTCAGGGAAACCAGCGTCCTTGATGAGAGCTTCCTGATTCGCGTCGACCTGCAGAGAAACTAGCGTCTTTGCAGGAACACCTCGACTCGTTTCAACCCCAGGGAAACCAGTGTCCTTGGCAGCATCCTCGATTCAGGGAAACCAGCGTCCTTGATGAGAGCGCCTCGATTCGCGTCGGCCCGCAGAGAAACTAGCGTCATTGCAGGAATACCCCGATTCGTTTCAACCCCGAGGAAACCAGTATCCTCGGCAAAATACTTCGACTCAGGAAAACCAGTGTCCTTGACGAGAACCTCTTGATTCGCGTTGACCCGCAGAGAAACTAGCGTCTTTGCAGGAACACCTCGACTTGTTTCAACCCCAGGGAAACCAGTGGTCTTGGCAGCATCCTCGATTCAGGGAAACCAGCGTCCTTGATGAGAGCACCTCGATTCGTGTCGGCCCGCAGAGAAACTAGCGTCTTTGCAGGAATACCCCGATTCGTTTCAACCCCGAGGAAACCAGTGTCCTCGGAAAAATACTTCGACTCAGGGAAACCAGTGTCCTTGATGAGAACCTCTTGATTCGCGTCGACCCGCAGAGAAACTAGCGTCTTTGCAGGAACACCTCGACTCGTTTCAACCCCAGGGAAACCAGTGTCCTTGGCAGCATCCTCGATTCAGGGAAACTAGCGTCCTTGATGAGAGCACCTCGATTCGCGTCGGCCCACAGAGAAACTAGCGTCTTTGCAGGAATACCCGATTCGTTTCAACCCCGAGGAAACCGGTGTCCTCGGAAAAATACTTCGACTCAGGGAAACCAGTGTCCTTGACGAGAACCTCTTGATTCGCGTCGACCCGCAGAGAAACTAGCGTCTTTGCAGGAACACCTCGATTCGTTTCAACCCCAGGGAAACCAGTGTCCTTGGCAGCATCCTCAATTCAGGGAAACTAGCGTTCTTGATGAGAGCTTCTTGATTCGCGTCGGCCCGCAGAGAAACCAGTGTCTCCGCAGGAATACTCCGATTCGTTTCAACCCAGAGGAAACCAGTGTCCTCGGCAAAATACTTCGACTCAGGGAAACCAGCGTCCTTGATAGGAGCTTCTTGATTCGCGTCGACCCGCAGAGAAATCAGTGTCTTTGCAGGAGTATTTCGATTCGTTTCAACCCCGAGGAAACCAGTGTCCTCGGCAAAACACTTCAACTCAGGGAAATTAGTGTCCTTGACGAGAACTGCTCGATTTGTCTCGACTCGTGAGGAAATTAGTGTCTTCGCGAGGACTTCCCGATTCGTCTCGACTTGCAAGATAAAGCCTTAGGCAGCAGGGATTAAAAAACTTGTTTCCTAAGCACTGGGACCCTGCAAGTCGGCCTAAAACGGTCTCTTGCATACTATTCACGGGTCTCACTCTCCAAAGTCGAATTTCGACAAAGAGGGAAACAACCGCTTTCGGGTTCTCTCAACTCGTAAGAGGGAAAATTCTCTTATGAGATCCTTACGACTTGTAAGAGAAAACACACTTAGGAATCCTCACGATTCCTAAGGAGAAAATACACCTACGAGATCCTCTCGATCCGTAGGGAGAAAAGTCTCTATGAGACCCTCACGGCTCATAGAGTTGAAAAGTCTTAGGCAGCAGATCTGAACCTGCGGCCTAAGACATCGCTATCTCTTGAAGAAACCAAGATGCTTACTCTATTATCTGTCAACCATGTTTATTAAGACAGCATGCTGATAATAAGAGAAAGGAGAAAGTGAAGAAATGATACAAGACATTGCCAAGAAAAAATGTGTATCTTTATTCATTAATTCAATCAAGTACAAGGTGAATCGTATAAAAGAATAAAGAATGGATACATCTTATTCGAAAAAGAAAATTTTTACAAGTATATCAATACAAGGGCAGCTACTGGGAAGGAAGCGTCTTGAATAGCCCTATCAATTGTTCGCACACTTCCTTCCATGCTTTCTCCTGATCGACCGCTACCGCCAATTCTGCTTCCACTTGAGCCCGCTGCTGCAAGAAGGATGAAAGCTGCTCCCCAACTGACTGCTGAGCTGCTTCACGGCCTTGGGCATCACGCTCGGTGGTATCGAGCTTCCGCTTCAGTGTTAGCCCATTAGAGATACGCTCCAGAAGGCCCTCGAAGATAACCTTCACCTGGGCAGCGTTCGCCTCAATCTCAGCACGCAGACGAGCCGTCTCGCTTGAGGTCTCTTGGCATTCCCTTAGTCTTAAAGCCGCTTCTTGTTCCAAGTGGCGGAAGTAAGAAGCGCTTTGCTCGATCCATGTTGCTCGTTGATTGCTTGCGGCTAAGGTCTCGGAGCAGGGCGAATAAACTCCGATTGATGCAGACGGACCTCGATCTCCCTGCAGTAATTAACCCAAAGCTCGACGACGCCTTCATCATGAAAATTTACAAGCGCCGCCAACATCGGGTTAACCTCCGCAGCGAAATCCGCAGCAGATGGGGGAGCGTCCGCTTCAATCTCTTCAACGTATCCGCTCAGCATGCCCAAGCTCATTACGGCACCCTTTGAAGACGGACGTCTCAGGAAGGGGCCTGCCGGCATTATGACGCGAGACTCAAAGGGCGCCGGAATCGGAACGACAGCTGAAAAAGCAAAATACGATTAGATGACGGTTCAAGAAATATGAAAAAGTCATCAATGGGATAGTTTACTATACCAGCTGCAGCGGGCGGCAAAGCCGGGAGGGCCGGTGGCGCGACCGATCTTTCATCCCCTCCTTCGATTTGTAGCACTGCAATCAGGACGAGGAAAAGTCAGAAATAATTCCATTACTGAAAAAAGAAAGACATTAATTGGAAACTATACTCACCAGCGCCACTGGAGGAAGAAGCAAGTTCAGATGGGAAGGAGAAGTGCGAGTGCAACACCTGGTAGAGATGATCAAAAAGCGCTCCTGCAAAGACGCAATAGTACGACATTAGTACATAAATTATGCGGCCGAAAGATAAAACTGATGGGTCACGAATCCGTACCTTCCAACATCTGCGATGGTATGAGAGAAGGCTGAAAGGTGGCCACCGCCAAGGCAGTAGTTGACGGCGCCCCTTGAGCAATGGAGCGTCAACACTGGCCGCACCTGCGTTAAAAATAAAGATACACATGTCAGGAAGGATCGCAAGATAAAAAAAGGGACAGTAACTCGAAATTTACCTGATGAGCCGCCAGCTGAAACGGAGGCGTCTCCCTCCTCCATCGACATGAGTCCACCGCCCGTGGCCTCATCACCCGACTCAACGGGGGCTATCGACGTGCTCGCGCGGCCAGGAGACGGCGGAGGACCGTAGACGGGGAGAGCAATGATTGGAGCATTGCCAGACTCTTAAGAAAGAGCGGCTGGCTTGTCCCTGGGAGTTACGCCCGTCTCACCCGCTACTCCTTCAGACTCGGAGGGCCCTGCTGTCTCGTCCGCCGTCGCCATGGGGTCGCCGAACTCAGGTGCTCCATCCGCCGCTGCCCTAAGCTCGGTTGTAGCAGTCGTCTCATTTGCCGCTACCTCAGGCTCGGCATCAACGACCTTCTCTGGTGCAGTTCCCTCAGCCCCCGGCTCAGGTCCAGCAACCCGGCGACGTCGCCCACCGTCGGCTCGGGTTCAGCCGGTGCCTCTTCCTATGTCCCCTTAGGTTCGATGGTTTCTGCCTCCCCTTCGGTTGGACTTGGCCCTGCAGGACAAGATATATAAGAGCCGACAAATTTACAATTCTTACAACAAAATCTTGAAAGATACATTACATGAGGTGGACTGATAGTTGGCCTCCCGAACTACACGCGCCACCTGTCTGTGAGAGGCAGACAAGGAAACCGAGGGCTCTTCCGAGGGAGTATCCGCATGAGGAACGGTGCTTGGGCCCGTTCCCACGGCCAAAGCAGCTCTGCGTGCCTTCACCTCACGCCTCAACCTCTTTCTCTCCACCCGAGCCGTTAAGACGGAGCTCTTCAAAGCTTCCTTCATTGAGGCGTCATCGTCCGTGAATAGAGATGCCTCCAAATTCTTCAAGGCATCCCTCATCGACTTTTCGAGTCGAGGCTCTTGCGGCAGCCCTGATGAGGCCGGAACATCAGTGGCTGGACCGGGAAGAGTCTCCGCGTCACCTTGCGGGACCGGCATTGTGGTTCCTACGATGAGAAAAAGAAAGGGTTAGATCGACCATAACAAAAGGAGAATAAAGACTTAATGAATCGAAATGTACCGAGGCCTAAAGACGTTCTGAGTCGTTCCTCCTCTTAGAAAGTTTTGAGGGAAGCAGCAATGGCTTCTTCAGTGGTGATGCCTGTTTGAAGAAAAGAGAGGAAAAGCATTAGTCAAAGACAATAATAAAAGTACGATGCAATAAAAAAATGCGACTAGTAATTACCCGATTGTGCAAGCTTAGCTAGCCACGCGTCGCGCCTCGCCAATCGCTCTGAAGCTGCTATGGCGGCCGCCAGATCAGTGTCATCTGGCGGCATAACCAATCCTTTATTGGTCCCGTACTCGCCCAAGCCCTCGCTATAGGGAGCATAAGGTTCCTGACCGAACGCAACGTCGGCTGAGAAGAGCGACTTCTTCTTCCTCTTCTGCCCGCCAGCCTTGGGTGCACCCAAGATCAACTTGCGTTTTGCAGGCACCTTAGGGCGGCGGGTCCCGATATCCGCACCCACGCCGGACTCCGGCGAAATCACATTTACCGTCTCCACTGGAACACGGGACGCTGGTGGCGCATCCACAGTATCAGGAGGCGGCAATCCGCGCGGAGGGCTCAACACGCGCGGTGGCCCAGCTCCGGCATCTTTCAGCGGAGGAATGACCGGGGTCCTTGGCTTCAGGGGAGCCTTACGGTCGCCGCCAGGAGGCGCACCCTTGCGGTCAACCAGCATGCGCTTCTCCATATGGATAACTGGACCCATTGCATGCGCGCACCAAGCCACGTACGCGTTGAGGACCTTGGGAACGCAGCTCGGTTCGCTGATGAAGAAATAAGAGCCCGTGTTAAGCCGCATGAAATGGTGCATCGCACTCCTTATCCCCTCCAGGCTGGCCACGGGCTCTTCCAAAAACGCTTCCATCAGGATCCCCTGGTGATAGCTCGATTGTTGAGCAAACTGGTGGGGGTTATACCTCATGAAAAGTGCCGTCTCATTCTGCCTGAACACCAGGTAGCCCGGCCGAATGGAGTAGAGGTGAAGAATCTCCCGAGCTTTCAGTACGGAGGCCCCGTCCTCGAAGTCGTTGCGCAGCGCCGCCACCGACTTGGAGGTCTCTGAGCCTATTGTTATGACTTTATCCAAAAAAGAAACCTTCGCTCCGACCAGGTATGGATGAAGGAGCAACCCCCAAGCCTCCCGCGGAGGAGCAACCACGATCGAGGCGCCGACCAGCCACATGACTCTTGGGAGTCTGCACTTCTCAAAAAACGGAGGGATCTTATGGACGCCGAACACCCCATGCACATGCATTTCCATCCACGAGATGAAGTAGTGCATCGGAAAATTAGCAGGCTGCACTCCAGGTTCATTGGCGTCCGCCGCCACGCTAAGTCCATTATATAGGTGAGCCAATCCGGTGATTCCTATTGTCAACTGCTGGCCAGCCACCATCCGATGCGCTGGGTAGAAAACGGACGGATCCATGTGGCGCGGGTGCATGGGGAGCGCGAAGCTGCACAGCCACAATCCCAGGAACCCTACAAAAAAGGTCTCCTCATCCATACCCGGAACGGCGATTTCTGACAAGGGCATGACGGCGGCACCGGGGAGATAAAAATCCTTTGATCGTCCTCCGATGTTGGTCGACGGTCCAAGCCGAAGCCGAAAGGGTCATCAAGCTTGGCGAACTTCTCGCTCCGCTCCGATAGAAACTCCGGTCGAATGAAGCGGGCAATAAAATCTGCGAAACTGACTCCTCGGACCCCTGATTCCAAATAGAGCCCTTCATATATGTCCAGCACCTTCACCAAGCCCGGAAACTGGTGCAGAATAGCATTCTCCGGCGTCAGATCAAACACCAGTGGCTTGGTGGCGAAGACGTATTCATCAGGAGGAAGCAGCTCCTCGTAATGCTCCCCCCTCATCGGCAGACCCGAGATTTCAGCAAACTCTTCCAGGGAGATGGAGACTTCCCTGTCCGTCATAAGGAAGGTGTGAGTAGGGATATTCCATTGTTCGATAAAAGCCTTAATCCACCACGTTGGAGGAGAGGGGTACTCGAAAAGCGAGATATAGATTGCTGAATACAAACTAATCTTCATCAGATGAGTACTCTTTGCTGATAAGATGTACCGGGCCCACTGCAAATATCCGGTGGGTGGTCGCGAGGTCAATCCAATGTTATAAGCCTGTCCCCAAGGGTGTGCTTCACCCTGACATATTCACCTCCCCAAAATGTCTATTGCCGGCGGCGGCTGCACGGGAATAGCACCAATCACAGGTTGGAGAAGATCATCCGAATTCCAGTCTTTGACCTCCACGGCATACTTCACCGGGGGTTCATCCGCATAGGGGATCGAAAATATGGGCTCAGACGGCGTAGCGAAACCGAAGCTTTGGCGACCCTGGATGATCTCGTTATACCACCTACCCCATAGGTGAAGATTCTTGTGCTCAGGGTCATGATCCTTGATGAGAGCGAGCACCTCTCGGTCCACTGGTGCCTGGGGAAATCCTCCCTCCGAGCGAACAAACGGGAAAGACAAATCAGCAGACATGTTTCCTGCGAAGGGACAAAAATCAGCCGTCAGTGTTATAATTCTAACGCTTGGCATTTTAAAATTTATACCACACTGCAATGCAGTGGGTAGGAGACCAAAAGGGGACCCACAAAATCTGGATGACAATGCATCAGTTAATAAGACAGCCCCATCATTGGATGAAACTGTCAATTAATGAAGAGATCCCCAAAAGAATATTCTCATTAATGGGAAATCCCTAGAGACAAGGAGAAAATCTCCTCTTTCAGAGCAATGCTCTGTCACAGAGTGACATTTGTCAAACTCTGGTCTCAAGGGATTAAAATTCCCTAAAAAGAGTCTAGCTCTGTAATAATGATGGAAAGATCCATCAAAAGAAAAATTTAACTCTTGAAAAAATTAAAAATTTTGGGATCTTAAAGATCCATGAAAACTCTTAGGAGTTCTTCATTTTCAGATCAAAAAGATCTACATTTGATCCATGAGCAAAGCTCTGTTTATGGGTTAAAACCCATGAAACAAAATCTCTTTAGATCTATGGATTCTTGAGAGCAAGGCTCTGTTGGTGAAACCCAAAGGGGTTTTCTTTAGATCAAAGATCTATGAGAGCAAGGCTCTGTTGATTAAAATTAATTTAATTTAATTTAAGTTAAGTTAAATTTTACCTAAGATGGTTCTAGATTTTGAACTCTGAAGTTCTTGGAAAAACGAGAGTAAGGCTCTGAAGTTCTTAAAAGCAAGAGCAAGGCTCTGAAAATCAAAGTTCTTGAAAATGGTAACTATTTACTGAGGACCAAGGGTCCTATTTATAGGCGCTTGCGCCCCTTCAACTCACTAGTTGATCCAATGGCTAGGATCTTGCCACTGCTGCACTCACGTGTGCACCACGTGAGCGCAACGGTGGGGGGGCATTTGTTTTCCCCAATCAGAGCAAAGCTCTGTTTGAATTTCAAAAATTCAAAAAAATTGAAGCAACGCTTCAAATTTCTTGCGCTGGGCGCAACGCGCCACGTGTCAAAAGCTGACATGCCAGCGCAGCGTCCAAGGCAGCGCGTCCAATTAGAGCAAGGCTCTACTTAAAGTAAAAAACAAAAGAAGCAACGCTTCAGATGATTTGCGCTCTGCGCTGCGCGACACGCGGCAGCGCGGTTGCGCTAGCGCGGTTACGCTGTGCTCTGCGCTGCGCGACACGTGTCAAGCGTAGGTGCGCTTGCGCTAAACAGAAAAATTCTGAAAGATCTTTCTGTTCTTGTTAAAACAAGAAGATTGTCTTCTGTAAAACAGAAACCCTTGGATCAAAGATCCAACGGTGGGGAAAATTCCCCAAATCACTCAGAAAATGATTTCTTTAACAAATTTAACAAATTAATGAGCACTATATAAAGGCCCCTAGACCCCAACTCAAAAAACACAACACAGAGAGACAAAAACACAAAAAGCAGAGAGAATTCACAGAACTCTTAAAAAGTTTGAGAAGAATTCAAAAAGAAAAAAGAAAGGTAAACCTTTGAAAAGAAGAATTTCTTCTAAAAAGATCATTAATCTAAGAACAAGATCAAGGATTTTCAATAAAAAAAAATATAATAATAACAAAGGCATTGCCTTTTGATGAACCAGTGGTTCTGGAATCTTAAAAGATTCTTTTCTTGAATCCAAAATTGGATCAAGATATTAAAACAGTGCCTTGCACTTGTAAATCTGCTCTGTTGCGCTCTTGGGTTGGCACAAGCCACCAGAGAGCGCCACGTGTCAGCCCCATAACAGCTTGCGCTATGCGCTTTTAAAATAGAGCATTGCTCTCTGAAATTGGCGCAACTCACCAGAGCGCGCCACGTGTCAGCAGCGCAACAGCACAGCGCACTGCACTTGCGCTCACCAGAGCTCGCCACATGTCAGCAGCGCAACAGCGCAGCGCACTGGCGGAGCGCACTGCGCTTGCGCTCACCAGAGCGTGACACGTGTCACCTTTCCATGGACTTGCGCCTTGCGCTCCTCAATTGGCGCAAAGCGCCTGACAAGCCACGTGGCACTCTGTCAGACTAATTAATGCAGCACATTATTAAAGGGCAGAGCCCAATTAAGAGGCCCAATGGACCAAAACAAATGCTCTGCATTATAAAAAAGGGGACAGAGCCCAACTTAAAAGGCCTAACAGGCCAGAATAAAATACAGTGCAGGGGCAGAGCCCTAATTAAGGCCTAGCAGGCCAAATGCAAATAAATTGTTGAACATTCTCAACTGGACTTAACCCAATCATGGCCGTAAGTTCTCAAATTAAATTGACTGAGCACGGCTGCTCCCTTAAATCAATTTACATCCGGTTCAAGGGTACATCTCTGAACTCCTCTGACATCTGTCGTTGTAATCCTTCAACGTCGTCAGAGAGGTGATGGGTCCCGACGACCATACATTCAATGGACCACCACGTCCTTAAACTGGCAATGGACCACTATGTCCCTAAACTGGAACAATAGAGCTAATTGCTCTCTTGTCGGATCCAAACGATCCCGTTAAGTTGATCTTAGTCTGGAGATTAGGCTGACGTATCCTTAACAAACGTTTAAGTTGATCTTAGCCTCAAATATGGCTAACGTGTCCTTAAACTAACATCCATCCTCAAAATGGGAATGATGGACCACTATGTCCCTAAACTGGAACAATGGACCCCTATGTCCCTAAACTGGAACATGGACCACCACGTCCTTAAACTGGCAATGGACCACTATGTCCCGAAACTGGAACAATACAGCTAATTGCTCTCTTGTCGGATCCAAACGATCCCGTTAAGTTGATCTTAGTATGGAGATTAGGCTAACGTATCCTTAACAAACGTTTAAGTTGATCTTAACCTCAAATATGGCTAACGTGTCCTTAAACTAACATTCGTCCTCAAAATGGGAATGATGGACCACTATGTCCCTAAACTGGAACAATGGACCCCCATGTCCCTAAACTGGAACATAGACCCCTATGTCCCTAAACTGGAAATGGACCACCATGTCCCTAAACTGGCAATGGACCGCAATGTCCTTAAACTACCTATGGACCACTACGTCCCTAAACTGGAACAATAGAGCCCCAAATGCTCTTTTGTCGGATCTAAACGATCCCGCTTAAGTTGATCTTAGCCTCAAAAATAGCTAACGTATCCTTAAACTTTTAAACAGACTTTAGTCCCAAATTGGACTATAGATCCCCTAATCAACTTTGGTTCAAGGGTACATCTCTGAACTCCTCTGACACCTATCATTGTAATCCTTCAATGACGTCAGAGAGGTGACGGGTCCCGATGGCCATACATTAAATGGACCACTATGTCCCTAAACTGGACAATATAGCCCAAATGCTCTTTTGTCGGATCTAAACGATCCAGTTAAGTTGATCTTAGTCTCAAATCAGACTAACGTATCCTTAACAAACGTTTGAGTTGATCTTAGCCTCAAATACGGCTAACGTATCCTTAAACCAAAACCCCAAACCCAAATCTAAGTAAACACGGATTTGGACTAATCCACGTCCTACGGGCGACGACATAAATTAGTCTCCGTATACAATCCACGGGCAACCACAAACAAAACAAACACACACGACACGAAGTGAAATTCTGGAGAAGGAGAAAATTGTTACCGCGACGCGGTAGCGTAATTAACTGCAGAAGCTTGCGCCTGCAGGGAAGAGCGTCCCCACAATCAAAAACCCCTCAGGCGATGGGGAATCTGACGAAGTCTGCTATATCGGCCGCATCCGTCTAAACCTCCGATGCACGGTGCCATAAATCAACTTGGCAATTTCGGAGAGGTGGACGGATAAAACCAAATAGCATCTGCCCCGAATCTCAGGCAAGACGTCCATGTCTTGGCCGCCGTTCCGAGGGGAACAAGCTCACCTCGGGTGACCTGGCGGACCACTCTCGACCCGACCTGTCAGCTGGTTGGGACGAAAGTAGGGGGCTAATGATGATGCTCGATATCAGTGATCTCCTAGATCATGACACGTGGCAGACGACGTGTCCCAGGGCATGCAAGAAAGGACCTACAGTGGCTGACCAGACCACTCCTTGTTGAAGTCGAAAATTACAGCCCGGTTGACCAAGTCAAAGTCAAAGTCAACCCCAAGCCAGGTGGGCCCAAGCCCAGGTCAAGCGGGCTCATGCCCAAGTCAAGCCCGCGGCCGGCCTCCCCCATGCTGAAATAAAAATCATGTAACAAATAATTTTGATGTAATTTTTTTTGTGCATGAATGTATGCAAAATAGGCATAAAGCCAAATTTTTGTAAAGCCCATGGCTTATGTGCAAAAAGAAATGGCACATGAGCCATGGGATGGGAAAAATGCCATTTTGTAAAGCCAAAGGGGCTATATGCAAATATGTAAGCCTATATAAGGCAACATGATGATGAATAAAGATAGACTTTTCATTCCCCAAAAATTAGGGCATGTGCCTCTTTCTCCTTCCTCAAGGTTCTAAAACCTTATTCTTTCTTTTGAATTAAATCAAGAGTTTTACTCTTCCTTTTACAAAACTAAATAGTTTTTCACCATAAAACCCACAAAGGGGAACTTGGATCTGCCATTAGATCTCAAAAATGGGAGATTTTTAAATCTCACCCCCTTTCTCCAAAATCCGGCCAAACGACAGGAAGAAGAAAGAGACCCATCTTCAGAAACCCCACTTTGGGGAAGATCCAGGGCTCAAGGGGAGAACCCCCTTCATCAGCTTCAAAATATCCTAGGAGTTATATATATATATATATATATATATATATATATATATATAACAAAATAATTAGTGCTCCTTTCTAGGAGTATAACTCTCATTGCTGGGACCAAGTCCCGTTTGCCTCCCGAGCGCCCATGTGCCTAACACGTAGGACGCTAGCGCTCAAAACGCTAGCGCTCTTGCGCTCAGAGCGCTAGCGCCCAGAGCGCTAGCGCTCGAGCGCCCACGTACCTGGCACGTGGGGCGCTAGCGCTCTTGCGTTCAGAGAGAGCGCTAGCGCTCTAGCGCCCAGAGCGCTAGCGCTCGAGCGCCCACGTGCCTGGCACGTGGGGCGCTAGCGCTCAAAACACTTGCGCTCTGGCGTCCAAAGCGCTAGCGCCGAAAGCGCTAGCGTCCGAGCGTCCACGTGCTTGACACGTGGGGCGCTAGCACCCAAAGCGCTAGCGTCCTTGCGCTCAAAGCATTAGCGTTCAAAGCGCTGGCGCTTTTTCCCACGCATCCTTTGGATGCCCTTTCCCTTATATATATACATATGCATATATATGTACATATACATACACACACACACACACATATTCCACGACACTGTCCCTGTTAGAAAAAATTTCTAACGGGGCGCTGCCCCGCACCCCGCAAGGGGTCTGCTAGCCTCCTTGACCCCCAGCCCGCTATCCGGGTAGCGAGACTCCCGTAAAAACTCTGTGGGGCCCCCGATATATCCAAAACCTTTTTCAAAACACAACACACGTACACTGCACATTGAGTTCACATGACATGTTTGACCCGTCAATCGAAGGTTCCCTCGCTCCAAAGGCGAAGGGTAATTAACGGCAGTTTAGTCCGCGGCTGCCGGAGGTTCGGATCCCCACAATCCTTAAACCCCGGCCTACCCTTGGCAGGGGGAATCTGTAATGCGCCGGACAAGCGCGCGCGTATTCCCATCTCAATGGGGTGACGAAAAACACCCTACAGATTCTGGCACACCCGGTGGGACCTATCTCTCCTCCCATATTTCGGGTTAATCATTCATGCGAACTCAATCAATATACATATCTATATTTATACTAAAATAATGCTCTTTCATGCAGGTTTTCAAGCAATTACTTC
Organism: Agapanthus africanus; assembly: GCA_030015575.1. Classification (NCBI taxonomy): domain Eukaryota; kingdom Viridiplantae; phylum Streptophyta; class Magnoliopsida; order Asparagales; family Amaryllidaceae; genus Agapanthus; species Agapanthus africanus. The sequence continues at coordinate 10,635,969 of CM057344.1, read as the reverse complement.
TCGACGATGTCTCCAAAGATGAACTCAGCTCCCATCTCATACACGATGAAGATGGACTCCAGGACGGTCCTCCCGGCCAGTCTTGGGGGACAGTGGGAGGAGCTGCTGCTACAGTTTGGCTATATTCTGTTCGTGCCAGCTAACGCCATTCCAGCTCCTCAAACTCTAGCAGCAGACAGACCGGTCTCGAAAGGCGGGAGACCAAATGTGGTGATCTCGAGGGCACCCCAACCCAAACGCAAGTCGGTGTCTGAACGACTTTCCTTAGCCCCAGCTGGGAGCAAGGCCATCAACACCAACAAAGCTACAACGCGTCTCGAGCAAGCTCCGGCGATGCCCCTAACAACTGCTCGATCGGGTGTCTTCTCTAAGCTCCCCGCTAATCAACTCGCAATGGCTTCCCGGATAACGGATGCCCGCCAAGCCCTCAAAATCAAGAAGCTAAGGCAGAAAAGGCTCAGATACAGAGCCAACAAAAGGGCTAGGGCTCATACTAGGCTGTGCTTCATGGGGCTCCAAGAACAGGGTTACCCCGCCAAAGATGAAGAGACGGCTGGATATTGGGTCCACACGGTCTACATGGTCGGACATGAGGAAACGAACCCTCCTATGCTTCACAGCCAGGGTGATGATGCGGTGGACGCTACCCAATGTCAACTCGGTCTAAATGACGAAGAGCTCGCTCAGGCCGATAAGCCAAAAGAGCCTGGGGTTCCTACGGAATTGAGCTCAGGCAATAAGGATGACCCGGTTGTCATAACCGGAACTACAGAATAAGCATTATTCCGATGGCTTCAGAGGCATCTTCTGGACAGGGATGAGAAGTTAGCCAAGGTACAGTCTAAGGTCGACGAATTAACAAACGTCACGGCAGATCTCGCGACCCAAGTCACCCGATTGCAATTACAACAGAATCAAATTTTGGTTCATGAGCCAGGGACTGATACCCGAAGGCAGCCAACTGATACCCCCTTCAACCTAAGAGCGGAGCGCCTTCGTGAAAAACGGCCGCGATCAGCCGCCAGTCCGTCCGATACATACACCGAAGAGGAATCTCCTCTGAAAGAGAAACTGGATAAGCTCTATTCCTTCAAACGGGACAAAGTCCATGAGATATTCAAGGACGCCCTAAGAAACAGTCTGCAGCTGCCAGAATCAAAGAAACCGCAAGAAGCGAATATGACCAACGACCCTAAATACTGCCCCTATCATAGAGTGATAGGTCATGCCATTGAGGATTGCTTCGTCTTCAAAGATTGGGTCGAAAGGCAATACAAGACGGGAAAGATAGAACTGTTTAAATGCGTGTTAGCAAACAGTCAAGCTACGACCGCCGATTTCATACAAATGGAGGCCGAAGCTTTTCGGGAACCTAATCCTCTCAGATATGTGCCATTATCTGAAAAGGGCGAACCAAAAACTGATCGGCCTCAAGAACCAGCATCAGTAAGGGCACCTACTCTAATGGAGAGAAAGAATAAGGTGTACTCCTTCAGGAGGGATGAGGTCCGCAATATATTCGAGGAAGCCTTGAACAACGGTCTGCAATTGCCTATTCTGAAGAGGCCACATGAAATGAATATGACCGGCAATCCCGTATACTGCCCATACCATAGGGTGGTGAGTCATACCATTGAAGACTGCTGTGTTTTCAAAGATTGGGCAGAGGACCAATACAAGTTTGGAAAAACCTCACGGTCCTCGGATGTATCGGCAAGCCACAGAGCTACGGTCATCAATACAGCTCCGCCAAGATCAAAATTCAAGGAGCTGGGATAAGCAAAGATGACCACCACGTCGTTAAACTGGATACAGCTGACCTCCAAGTCGTTAAACTGGAAAAAGTAGACCTCTAAGTCTTTAAACTGGAAATAGATGACCACTAAGTCGTTAAACTGGAACGATAGACCTCTAAGTCTTTAAACTGGGAACCAATGACCACCACGTCGTTAAACTGGAAACAGATGACCTCTACGTCGTTAAACTGGAAACAGATGACCACCACGTCGTTAAACTGGAAACAGATGACCTCTACGTCGTTAAACTGGAAACAGATGACCACCACGTCGTTAAACTGGAAACAGCTGACCTCCAAGTCGTTAAACTGGAAATAGTAGACCTCTAAGTCTTTAAACTGGAAACAGATGACCACTAAGTCGTTAAACTGTAACGATAGACCTCTAAGTCTTTAAACTTGGAACAGCCGACCACCACGTCGTTAACTGAGAATAATCGACCACCACGTCATTAAACTGGGAACAGTCGATCTCTAAGTCGTTAAACTGAGGATGTAAAAATGTGTAAATAAAAATATATGTATATATATGTATAAATAAAAAGCCGAAATGATGGGGCAACTCGCAATAAAAATCAGCGAGTAAAAATAAAAATAAAAATAAAAATAAAAATAAAGCCGAAATGATGGAGCAACCGCGAATAAATAGCCGAAATGATGGGGCAATCGCGACCTTCGCGATAAGAAAAGCTGAAATGATAGAGCAATCGCGGTAAAAAAACGGCGAGTGATGTGTTGCTCCTGGTACCATATTCCAGTGCAGCGATGCAGAGGCCAACCAAAGTCCAATTTCCCGAAATTCTTCCAGCCTTACGGCCAGTCCCCCAAATTGACTACCGTATACAATCCACGGGTTCAAATAATTCTCATCATATCCATGCCCCACCATAATCACCAGTTACGCGGCTGGTCTCCGCTCTTGAAATTATGCTCCATTGGGAAGACCCACTCATGTGTCCTCACGATGCATGATGAGAACAAACTTTCGTGGGATCCTTACGACTCACAAAGGAAAAACACACTTGGGGGTCCTCACGTGTAACGTTTTGAAAATCGTTTCGGTGAAATTTCGAAAAAAATCGGTAAAATAAGGGGGGTTTCTGTAAAAAGTCAAAATACAAATATCTTATTATAAAAATTAAATATACATATTCTAGCTATGTAATTGCTATTATTTGGTGTTTATTGAGCCGCTGGTGAAATTTCAAATTTTCTGAAAAAAAATATTATTTTATTATTATTTAAGTCGTCACTAATACATTTAATTAGGGAAAATTACAAATTGGAATGAGTTGAAATAAATTTTGTGCATCATAAAACATTAAATAAAATTTTATCATGTGGTTTTTGGAACGAAATCATTTGCCAAAACGGTTTAGAAATTATTAAAGAAAAAAGGCTTTTTTAGCGTAAATGGATGTTTGGGGTATTATATTTATCATTTTTCATCACCCCACACCCGTACCCACACCCACGCACCCCCATTCACTTCTCCCCTTGGCTGAATTCAGCAGCCCCCATCTTTTTCCCCACTTGAATTTCAAAGAAAAGAAAAGAAAGAAAACAAAGGAAATGAAAGGAAATTGTAAAATGAGTTGGACCTTTGACTTTATGCCTTGACTTGGACTATTTTCCTCACCTCCCTCTCTCTCCTCTCCCCTCCATTTTCAGCCGAGCCCCCCCTTTGTGCAGCCCCAATTTTTCCCCCTCTCTTTTCCTCATCAAAAAGTCTTCAAAATCCATCAAATTTCCATCAAAAATTAAACCAAAACTCAAATCTAACTCCTACCCATTTTTCATTAGCTATTCTTGCATGGATCTAGGGAGCAAGTTGGCATTTTAGAGGCTTTGAATTTCATGTTTGATCTCTTGATCATGAGGTATAAATTCTAACATTTTCTTAAATTGTGTTAATTGTTTCATGTTAGCTTAATTAGGTTTTTTTAATTAGTTCTAGGTGCTTGAATTAAAATTCAAAAGAAGGGTTTTGAATTAATGATTAGGGTTTGTGATCAAGTGAGGTTTTTATCAATTGGTTATGGGTGTAATGAGGAGATTAACATGTGGTTGTATGCAAAATCTAAGTTAGTTGCTATTTACTAATTTGTTAATTTAAAATTGTGATAACTTTGCTAATTGCTAACTAGGTTTTTATAATTAGTCTAATAATTAGGTTTAAAAATCTAATTATGGTTTCATAGCATTATTAACATTATAATGAGTGGTTTAATACCTTAGGTTATGCAAATCTAAGCTAGATTGTAGTTTGTGAATTTTTGCTTTGAAATTGTTAAATTTTAGGTATTTTGTAAACTAGAATATTAGGGTTTTTGGAATTTAACGAGATTAAATTCCGGAAATTGTTTATATGACTTATTTAAGATATTTAATAAATATATTGGCCGCTACATTCATTTAAACATCCTGTTTTGTACAAAAACGGCGAATTGTGCTTGCTAGATTTTCGGAAAAATGACTTTTTAAGTAAAATTGGGGTTTTTGTGAGTTTTAACCTAGTTTATATTAAAATTAGTGTTCGTGAATGTGCAAATGAGTGTGGTTGGATTTTTCTCGATGGTTTGACGTTTGTACATCGATATCGAGAGTTGGTTTGACTATTCTTGCATGCGTAGGCGATAGGTTTGGACCTATGCGTGATACGCGTGCCGATTTGATTTTCGTACGCCGTTTCGATTTCGAATTTAGTTTTAATGCGATACGGTGCGTTATGATATGTAGATACCCCATGTGGATTTCGAGACGACAAGCAAGCGCGTGGCGACGTCGGCACCGGCGAACGAGGACCAGGTGAGTAGATTTATATCTACGGGGAGAAGTCGGGTGGATGGCGTATAGCACCCCCGCAGTCCGTGGTAGTGTATACGGATGCGTATACACACCAACAATTATTATATGTTATTTGGGATTAATAACGATGCTTAGGATGGATATTGGTGTGTTGGATTACTTTAGTGTTGCGAACCCTAGGGTAGTGTTGCACTACACATACACACATACATACTTGCATACATTCCTATTGATATGTGCTCATGGGATTCTTTATAGTTATGGGTTCACATGGGTATGGGACTATATGTTCACATACGGATTTGAGGATGATACTTGGGATTGAGCTGAGTCGATGAGATTTGATTTGAGGCCGTGAGATCGGTGATATAACAGGGTTCGTATTTGAGATACGACATGACGTTGTAGCGGGTCCTTGACGTAGTGTTTCACACACGTCCATGCATACGTAGGCGGTATCAGTATGGTACTAGACGTAGATCAGTACCCCGATCATGATATTTGATAAAGAGGATACCAGGTGAATAGTATGACAAATGTGATATTGACCCGTACCCAGATTGGGATGTCGTACGACGGATTTACGTACGAGCTATATTGATGATTGATCCGCACTCTTGACTTGGGATGCCTGATTATAGATATGGTATCGGATATGATATTATTGAGGCGGGATCACCGACTATACATATACAGGTATGTATATGTATCGACTCAGATGATATGCGGTTTCCTTACCTGTAGTTCAGCTTGTTAGTTCAGCCGTATAGTTTAGTGTAGTTGTTAGATTAGATTAGACTCCTACCTATTTCAAAAACTAACAAATCGTGGGTATTTTAAAAGACAGCCCAAGGGATCCTACGGATATTTCAAAAGACTTATCTTTTCATAAAAACACCGTAGCCCCTATTTTCAAAACCCCATGATTCGTGTTATTTCAAAAGGCACCATTTGTAGGACTGATATTAGATTAATGCAGATTAGTTATAGTTGCGTCTAGTTTTCAGCTCCCGCTCTTCTTTTGTGGTCCGCTTCGCATCGCATGCTTATTTTATGTTTCATACTCCATTATTGATATCATGCTGTTAGGACACCAGCACCATTACCGATGATGCGTATGTACCACGTACACTTATTTGCCGGCTCACACACATCTTCATCGGTAATTGCCATGTCACGTACACCTTAGAAAATATTATTGCTTGACATAGCCTGTTAGCTAATAGTTAGACATGATATTAGTGTACTTGCCTTATATGTTAGTTTAGACATTGTAGTTATTACCTGCTACTTCATGCATACTGTTATTCATTGTTATGCCGCATTCATGGATTTTCATGCATATCTTCACCATTTTACGTGTTATTGAGGTTTTGGATTCGGATTTCCATGAGATTTTCTGGATTTGGAGGAAAACCGCAAAAACATAAATAAACCTTTTTCCTCTTTTAAAATAAAAAGTGCGGTTTTCCCATGATGTATGAGTCGTCCACCATGAGTTTGCTGATGGATTTCGAGACCCGATTCGAGGAGACGGATGAACCGTTTCGGGTACATGGTGAACCCGGTAAGGTACCCCGGGGCAAGAAGCGCGTGATGATGACGATGTGAGCCTGGCAGGGGAGCACTACCTACCGGTGATATTACCCGACGCGTCGGATATCCGGAGGATACCGTCGTGGTCTTGAGATGGATGGTAGGGGCCGGTCTGGACTGACGTCGCCCTAGGTATTGAGACTTGAGGTACATAGATTGTGACACGGAGATATCGAGGTATTTGGACACTTGTTTTGTGTCGATGCTGGGCACTGTTTTATACTGATTTCATATATGGTACCTCATTTCTTTTAAAATACAGAAATCTCACTGATTTATGAAACCAGTTTTATTCAGTACATGCATTCTGTTTTATGCATTCATACATCATCCATATGATACATTGCTACCTGAGGCACTGACACGGGCACATGAGATTACACTCGGGTTAGATATTTACCCTAGCCTTGTTATAGGCTACGTGTTATATACATTTTTGAGGATATATTATGATCATTGACCTAGGATTGCGTTATTTATGCGATTTCTGTGCGTAGATATTTTTCTATTCACGAGTTGGCAACTCACCCCCGTTGTGCCCCAGTTTCTTGCAGGTTGCCGTACAGGTTTCGGCTTTGCGGGCTCAGTTTCATTCGGGTGACTTGCTAGTAGGTGGGTTTTTCTTGTATCGTACCCATCATATTACCTTGTATAATATTATTCCGTTGTATCTAGTAAATTCCATCAACCAAACATGTATTTATTGAGATAGAGACCAGTGTTGTTTATTCTTTCGACCTTAGAGTCGCTCGTTATATTTCTGGTGGTTTTGAGTTTCCTTTTGAGTTTTGATCCTCGCCGTTGGCGGTGTATATTATATTATTTGTGTGGTTGTGACCGTCGATTGACGAAGAGCTAGCTCCCGCTTGGGGATGCCCTTTTCTTGATTTCGTATACTATTCATGGTATCCCGTTTGGGGGCCAGTATTTACAAAGGAAACTCTGCCGAAATTTTCAGTAAATTTTTGATGTTTTAAAAACCGCATAATTCGGCTTATGCTGTTGAAATTACTTGCTTTAAGTTGGTTTTTCCTGCACTCTACTACTTTTCTTGGTTTGGATTTCTGGGTTTTCGGTTTACTTAGATTACGTACGTCTCGAGACGTTCGTAGTTTAAGTGCCGGTCATGTTCCGTACTTTCGGGTCGTGACATCACGACTCCTAAGGAGAAAATGCACCTACGGGATCCTTACGACCCGTAGGGAGAAAATGCTTTTATGGGACCCTTACGGCCCATAAAATTGAAAAGCCTTAGGTGATAGGGATCTAAACCTGTCTGCTAAGCCATTGCTTCCCAATAGGCAACGGCGAATGATGAGTCGCTCCTGGTACCATATTCCAGTGCAGCGATGCAGACGCCGTCCAAAACTCAAATTCCTAATGGCGAATGATGAGTCGCTCCTGGTACCATATTTCAGTGCAGCGATGCAGACGTCGTCCAAACTCAAATTCCCAATAGTGAATGATGAGTCGCTCCTGGTACTATATTCCAGTGCAGCGATGCAGACGCCAACCAAATTTCAAATTCAAATCCCAATGGCGAATGATGAGTCGCTCCTGGTACCATATTCCAGTACAACGATGCAGATACCAACCAAATTCCAAACCCCATACCCCAAGTGGCGAATGATGAGTCGCTCCTGGTACCATATTCCAGTGCAGCGATGCAGATGCCAACCAAATTCCAAACCCCATACCCTAAGTGGCGAATGATGAGTCGCTCCTGGTACCATATTCCAGTGCAGCGATGCAGACGCCAACCAAATTCCAAATCCTATACCCCAAAGGCAAATGATGAGTCGCTCCTGGTACTATATTCCGGTGCAGCGATGCAGATGCCAACAAAGTCCTGAAATGTTTCCGGCCCTACGGTCTGGATCATACATCTTGCAAAACCGTATACAATCCACGGGCGTAAAACGATCCCAATCTCTCCCAAGTCCTACCGGCGAGACCACATTCAAAGTCCCACCGGCGATGAAAAAAAGGTATGTCCACAAGCAAAATGGGCACGGATGAAAACCCGAAAGGGATCCGTGAGTAAAAACAGCAGGACTGCCGGCGAGTTTGTGAAAACCCAAAAGGGCGCAAACTCGTGAAAAAGAGATGAAATGCACTCACAAAGTCCTCTTGACTTTGTGAGGAGAAAATTCCCGCGTGAGATCTTACGACTCATAAAGGAGCAACACACTTAGGAGTCCCCACGACTCCTAAGGAGAAAATACACCTACGGGATCCTTACGACCCGTAGGGAGAAAATGCTTTGTGAGACCCTTACGGCTCACAAAATTGAAAAGTCATAGGTGATAGGGACCTAAAACCTTCCTCCTAAGTCATCGCTTCCTGATAAGCAAGCGCAAATGATGATTCGCTCCTGGTACCATATTCCAGTGTAGCGATACTGATGCCAAGCAAAAACCAATCCCAAATCCTCTCAAAGACAGATGATGATTCGCTCCTGGTACCATATTCCAGTGTAGCGATGCTGATGTCAACCCAAATCACAATCAACAAGTCAATTTCAGCTCCGACACCGCAGAAAGCGAAGCAAGTCAGAATCCAATCTCGACACCGCAAGAAGCGGAGCAAGTCAACTCCACCCCTGACACTACAAGAAGCGGAGCAAGTCAAATCAAGCGTCGACCGTCCATGTCGAAAAAAGGGCAGTGCAGGCTTCCTACAAAGTAGAAACCAGATCACTCCGGGCCAGGGAAAAGTCTACCATGGACACTCCGTCTAGGAGACGTGTCAAGCGTCGACCGTCCATATCGTAAAAAGGGCAGTGCAGGTTTTGTACAAATCGGGAACCAAATCACTCCGGGCCAGGGAAACGTCTACCACGGACACTCCATCTCGGAGACGCGTCAAGCGTCGACCGTCCATGTCGCAAAAAGGGCAGTGCAGGCTTCCCACAAATCAGGAACCAAATCGCTCAGGATCAGAGCGTCGACTGTCCATGTCGCAAAAAGGGCAGTGCAGGTTTCCCATAAATCGGGAACCAAATCGCTCTGGATCAGAGCGTCCACCGTCCATGTCGCAAAAAAAGCAGTGCAGGCTTCCTACAAATCGAGAACCAAATCGCTCCGGAACCAGATCATTCCGGGCCAGGGAAAAGTCTACCACGGACACTCCGTCTCGGAGACGCGTCAGAGCATCGACCGTCCATGTCGCAAAAAGGGCAGTGCAGGCTTCCCACAAATCGGGAACCAAATCGCTCCGGATCAAAGCGTCGACCGTCCATGTCGCAAAAAGGGCAGTGCAGGCTTCCTACAAAGCGGGAACCAGATCACTCCGGGCCAGGGAAACGTCTACCATGGACACTCCGTCTCGGAGACGCGTCAAGCGTCGACCGTCCATGTCGCAAAAAGGGCAGTGCAGGCTTCCTACAAAGCAGGAACCAGATCACTCCGGGTCAGGGAAACGTCTACCACAGACACTCCGTCTCGGAGACGCGTCAAGCGTCGACCGTCTATGTCGTGAAAAGGGCAGTGCATCCCAAAAAGTGGGAACCAAAGCAAGCCGCCTCCACGTGAAAGAAGATCCATCAATTTCATGCACACGACTCACATATGTGGTGTGCATTTATTGATGGGAGGCACTTTGTTGAAGCCGAAAATTGCAGCCCGGTTGACCAAGTCAAAGTCAAAATCAACCCTAAGCCAGGTGGGCCTAAGCCCAGGTCAAGCGGGCTCATGCCCAAGTCAAGCCCGCGGCCGGCCTCCCCCATACTGAAATAAAAATCATGTAACAAATAATTTTGATGTAATTTTTTGTGTGCATGAATGTATGCAAAATGGGCATAAAACCAAATTTTTGTAAAGCCCATGGCTTATATGCAAAAAGAAATGGCAGATGAACCATGGAATGGGCAAAATGCCATTTTGTAAAGTCCAAGGGGCTATATGCAAATATGTAAGCCTATATAAGGCAACATGATGATGAATAAAGATAGACTTTTCATTCCCCAAAAATTAGGGCCTGTGACTCTTTCTCCTTCCTCAAGGTTTTAAAATCTTATTCTTTCTTTTGAATTAAATCAAGAGTTTTACTCTTCCTTTTACAAAACTAAATAGTTTTTCACCACAAAACCCACAAAGAGGAACTTGGATCTGCCATTAGATCTCAAAAAGGGAAGATTTTTAAATCTCACCCCTTTTCTCCAAGATCCGGCCAAACGACATGAAGAAGAAGGAGACCCATCTCCAGAAACCCCACTTTGGGGAAGATCCAGGGCTCAATGGGAGAACCCCCTTCATCAGCTTCAAAATATCCTAAGAGTTTAACTCCACACACACACACACACACACAAAATAATTAGTGCTCCTTTCAGGGAGTATAACTCCCATTGCTGGGACCAAGTCCCGTTTGCCTCCCGAGCGTCCACGTGCCTGACACGTGGGACGCGTCCAGAGCGCTAGCGCCCGAGCGCTCACGTGCCTAGCACGTGGGGCGCTAGCGCCCGAGCGCCCACGTGCCTGGCACGTGGGACGCTAGCGCTGGCGCCCAAAGCGCTGGGGCCCGAGAGCCCACGTGCCTGGCACGTGGAGCGCTAGCGCCCTTGCGCTCAAAGCGCTGGCGCTTTTTCCCACACATCCTTTGGATGCCCTTTCTCTTACACACACACACACACGCTCCACGACACTGTCCCTGTTAGAAAAAATTTCTAACGGGGTGCTGCCCTGCACCCCGTAAGGGGGCTGCTAGTCCCCTTGACCCCCAGCCCGCTATCCGGGTAGCGGGACCCCCGTAAAAACTCTGCGGGGCCCCCGATATATCCAAAACCCCTTTCAAATCACAACACGCGTACACTGCACATTGAGTTTGCATGACCTGTTTGATCCGTCAATCAGAGGTTCTCTCGCTCCAAAGGCGATGGGTAATTAACGGCAGCTTAGTCCGCAGCTGTCGGAGGTTCGGATCCCCACAATCATTAAATCCCGGCCTACCCTGAATAAGGGGAATCTGTAATGTGCCAGACAAGCGCGCGCGTATTCCTATCTCAATGGGGTGACGAAAAACACCCTACACTCCTGTGCCCATCCTATAAGCAATTCCTGACTCGCCTCCGAGCCCCCAGCACAATTGGCCTCCTCGGCCTCACAGCCCGTCTCCAAGCTACCGCAGAACCAAGATACTTCGGCTCTCCCGCTCGTCCGTGAGCTCTCCTGCCGAGGTCATCTTTCTCGGTCTCATCGACAGATCAACAGCACCGCTCACAGGCGCAACCGCCATCCCGCGAATCTCGCCATGCGCGAGATTTCCGTCGACCACATCTCACGTTCCACGCCATCACGATCCCCCATTAACGAACCTGTCCGCAATTAATGGGAGACCCCGTTCATCACGCGGGCGTGACGTCGGGAGCGTAACGGCCGGCATGATTCCCGCGCCTGCCCTGCCTGCTGCCACCGCTATATAAACCCCTTCTTCAGACGGTTCAAGTAAGCCATTTTTACTCCACTAAGCCGTTACTCTGCTCGGATTTCCTCTCTAACTTGACCGTCGGAGGGTCCTCGGTGGTACAACCATCCCGGGACTTCCTTGCAGGTAGCTCGGCGTCAACCGCTTCAAACCCATTGAGATCCACACGTTTCAGGAGCCTGTCTCCAGATCAAACATCAGCCATCCATCGCCGCCATGAGCAGATGGAAGGTAACATCTCGACGCGACTCCGCACGCGTCAATTCTCAATATGAAGTTCTGCAGTAATTAAAAAGCAGTTAACATCATATTGACTGTCGGTCGTAAAGCGGAATGGAGAAAATATAAATCATGTAGACGACACAAAAATTTTGGAGTAAAAACTTGGCTATTGTTACCGAAATATAAATTCTCAGCAGTTACTTTGTACCTCCTCTGTCTCTTCACCTAACTAAACCAAACAGCAACTACGCCAAAACACGAGCATCACATATTCATTTATTAAAGAGCCACAGTTGAGCTGTTTCTTTCATGAAAAGTTGCCTATTCATTTGAAGTTGATTTTGCACATTTGGGAAAGAAATAAATATTGTACCCCTGTATATAGGATATAAGCTGCATCTGTTAAAGCTAGCAGGAGACCCAAAAAAATTGAGAAACTGAAAATTTCCAAAAATTTTCTTGCTTCATAAATCATAATGGGTCCTATTTTGATGGAAAAGAAAATATTTAGATAGTCGTAACAAATAGATGATCTTAACACAGCTAGAAGGAAGAAAATGATTTATGCAGTAACTATTGATGTATGATAACAGAGGACAGTGAGTAAACATCAATTTTCATGCGGTTTTGCCCTTTGACCATTGATTTGGTTGTGGGAAGTGTTCTATTATCGCCAAACCGTTAAAACTACGGCCATCCGAAGCAAGCGCAAGAAGTGTTGAAATCACATAATTTTTTTTAATGCCGGTATACATTATAACATGTTGATCAAGATGGACCGTGCCGATCATTAGAAAAATCGATAGCTCTTTGGATTTTGACCGATCAAGGAACATCTTCTATCCTATGTCAGCTTACCCCACAGTACATTCCTCGTAAAAATAAATAAATAAATATTTCAGCAACCCTTGTTGCTCCTCTTGTCCTTTTCTCAACTGTCCCCAACTAAATATTAAGCAAGCATCAGTCATCAACCAAAATACATATGCACGAGTTACAGGTGAACCGTTTCTTTCAAGAATCGGTCTTGTGGGTCCAAAAGTAAATATAGTACTCAATCCATATAGAATTGAATACAAGACAACTGTCAAATGGCAGAACAAGAATGGAGATTGAAAACTATGGAAGAAGGATGCAGTTCAGCTAAATCAAATAAATACAATAGCAATCAAATTAACATTAGGGGTAGAAAACTATTCCATATAAACTTAATAAGTAGAATAATCAATTAGAAAGAAAAAATTATCCTGGAAAGGGGTTTCTTGCCTGTACCTATAGCCTCCTTGACCAACTTCACCACCATTCCACCTGCATGAATTTATGAAGCAAACATTAAAATCCAGGCTCCATCCATATAAATCCAATCATAATGCCCTCTGAGAGAAAACAAATTTAAAGTGGAGAGGTATCAGAACTCACCAGCAACCGATGGAAGATTATATAGTGAATTGGATTGTATCCGGAACACTTTGCTGGGCAGCCACCTTCATATTGATCAGAAAAATATTTCAAGATCGCTCGTTTGAGTTCTGCAATCGTACCGTATCCACAATTCACGCATCGTTGGCTGTATGCTTAGCTTCTCTTTCTGTACAGGATTGGAAATGCCCAGTTTGCCCTTTAGCATCACAGTCTTCGCCATGGCAGGTATTTTGAGCATCTCTGTCTCGTGAGAAAGCTATTAGCATCATAAATTCTTTATACTAACAGTTTTGCACAAGACCTGTAGATGAAAACGTTGGCCGTGTCGCTTTCGTACCTGATATATGATCTGATATGCTGCCAATTTGACAAGCGAGTCAATCTGGATAATTTAGTTCATCACATGGTTAGCATACTTGGAATTGGAGCAGGTCTTGCCTATCAAAAGGTAAAGAATGATAAAGTTTGATTTATTCTTTTTTTCTTAAAATAAAAACAATGGACTTCTGATGTTTTTCCAACTATTATGAACTTCCAAAACAGTGATAAACTCCCACAAATTTTACCATTACCTGAACTCTCCAAAACAGCATTAATGGTGTGGATGAAATAACAGTTTTGCTATCATCTTCTTCTTCTACCTGTCTAATTCATTATTTATCATCTTCTTCCTCCGCCTCTTCACTTGCCTAAAAATTTACATCTATAGGAAAAAAGAGATAGCTTAGATAACCGAGCTAGAAGAATGATTCGACAAAGCTCAGGTTTCAAAAAATAGGTGGATGATTATTTGGAAGAATGCAAGAATTTTAGTCATTGCTTGCTAAGATGCATGCCACATTGCTCACAAACAACAAGACTGGAGGACGGTTTTCTGGGGAGAAACGAATGGATTGCGGTAGTTTATCATAATTTAGAAATTTCCTGGCAGCTAGTTGAGAAAACATAACAAGTTCGCAGTGGTTGCGTAATCTGAAGCCTTCTTACTAATTTACATCCAAGGTTATTGTGATTTTCATTGACTAATTTCTATTTGCAGTGTGGATCTGAAATGGTTGCCGCATTGTGGATAACAGAGATATCTAGCCCTTTACTACATACGAGGGAGCTACTAAAAGAGCTTGGTTATCGAGATACCGACCTTAATTTGGCCGTCGATGTAAGTTACCAGAAATACGACTTTTATAATTTTGTACCAACCATGATTTGATACTGAAAAATCATAGGCTTCAATTTTGCGATGTAACTTGAACAGAGCTGACCATTTGCATTCAAAAAGAACGGGAAAATTCCATAATAATTTAGCAAAGTAGTAAGTGGCAAATATTAACCATACATTCATATATACCGCAAGCAAATTCGAGCCTTGGTGTCTCCTTTTGGTCAAGCTTCCCCTTAAAACACTATTTAAAACCAATTAATTGATTCTCATTTTACAGTAATAAATTGAGACCTAAACTTTACATATTTATAAAGATTAAACAAGTAAAATGCCATCTCATCAAAAATCCTTTTAGATTGTCCAACTCTCATCCAAGTCCTTGTCCAAATAATTCCAGAACCGTAATGTATGCAAACACTATGTTCAAGTCTAAATAAATTGTCCTAATTCGACAATAAACCTAGTTCTACCCAAAAATCCCGAACCAATAATACCCCCTAAACTGTGATGCGTAAAGTTTTTACAAAATATTTTTATAATTTTAGTCTTGCAAATAAATTATTGATACATGATATTTATGATATTATGCAGATTTAAAGGTATTATCCATGCTCTCAATTCTACGAGGATTGAAAATATTTTTTGGGTAAAACGCTGAAGTAACTTAGGGTGGTCAGCATTTTATAAGTTCCCCCCTTCTGTTTCGATAAATTTATTAATATCGCGTTCACATTTTAAAATCTCAGGTTTTCTAAGAATAACAGAAATTACAAATGCATGCTTTTAGTTTCATTCAGTAATTATATGCAACCCAGAACATCAGAAGATGCCTATAGCTTTTGTCAGTAACTCGAAGAATCAATTGAAACAAATAGATCGAAGAAGGAAAATCTTGATCGCTCAATGCACTAAATGATGCAGATTTTATTTGCCTTCATCTTCTCATTCGCAAGGATGATCGGTGGTCCATACCTCACATATGTCACATTGATGGCAGATAATCCTTTGCTTATAAAGGTATAACATTTTTCTTTTCATTTCCTTACACTCGGTCTGTCAAATGAAATGTCACACATTCTGTTAAATTAGTTTCTGAATGAACCTGTCCTTGGATTATCAGATGATGGCAATGGGACTACAACTAGTGAGCATATTTTGGTTCTACAAGATAGTCAAAATGGTAAGGTACAAACTGGTAAAAAGGACGACATCAAAATACCAGTGATTTAGTAGCTCAACCTACATTGAAGATATACAGAAATATTGTTAATAGTTGTAACCAATAAAAGCTACATGAGAATGTATACAACTATTCATTGCTCCTTGAAGCCTTGTTGCTTGGGTTACCATTCTTGGTTTTATTTCACAATTTTTAAATTGCCGTTCATAAATCAATTACAGTTTATGAGATAACTAAATTTCAGCCATGGGTCCATCAGTACCATCTTAGCAGCAGCTCAGTATAATATTAGTCTACAGCGTCGAAACTATTTTTTTTAAAGGATCTTGCGCAAATATCACAGTTCATAACTACATTAGTTTATCAATCAAAACTATCCTAGGAAATCTCGGAGCGAGCTCTTTCTCTCACCCACACACAGGGAGATATGAAAATAGGTGTGATACTCATCGAAAATTTGAGTAAGCATTATGAGAAGCTTTTCTCTATTGGGATCAAATCCACAGCAGTTATTAAATGTTAAGTTCAAGGATGTGATCGATTTTGTGTGTAAGAGTACCTCTCCTTCCAAAATATTGTTTGTGTAAAGTACCTCTCCTTCTGTATGCCATCAGCAACCCTGGACCACGGCACATATGCTACAATTCTCACGTGCGCACATACGCCCTGTCTAATCTTCAACTTTCTCAAGGTCCACAGTCTAGAGAAACTGACTCAGGTTCTTTAACTTTCCAAAATCCAGGATAAACGAAATTGTATTCAGGTCAAGTTTGTAAAGACTTTCAATTACATAATAATCTTATACTAAAATAGATCCCTAGAATCATAGATTGGACAGCATACACATTGGTTAGAGTAGCTCCTAATTTCTTCAAACTTCAGATAGCTGTAAATGCCAGAATATTTTAGATAACGTACACAGTTGAGAAACTATATCAGTGACAAGATTCTAGACAAAATGCCCGTAACTGTCAACTCAAACATCTGATCACATCATTATTAATAATCTTCCTTGACACAAGTAACGATAATGAAGATGGGCAAATCAACCGGAAAACCGCTGTACCTACCATAAACATTCTCCATGCATTCACGCCGAGCTTCATCCCTCACTGAATTCTCACAATATTTGCTGAGGGCATATCTATTATAATCACAAATGGTCGTATCCCCCCCCCCCAACCCCACCCCAAAGTCAGTATGCAACCATAGCAAAAGCAATTCAGACCCTTCCTTTGCTTAGTGTTGCATGTAATAGGTGCCATACCATTCCAAATTGGTGTAGGAGTTCAGAAATTGGACATAGGGAAAGGCCACAGGCCTGGTATTTGAAGTGGATGTATTCACACAGATCTAGCACATCTTATGCCTTGTAGAAGACAGCAGTTTTCAGTTCATTGTACTCTGAATTTTGAGAAGAACAAAAAAAAATTGAGAGCTTGCAGCTATTTGGCATAGACATCACCTTCAAAATAGGCAGACACAAGCAAACCTGCCACTCACAATATGCTTCTTTCATTGCCTACATAAGAGAGATGTTGAGAAGCACATTGACAGGCAAATGGTGGACAAAAATAAAAAATATGTTTAGTGAAAGAAGAGGGTGGAGCATGAATTTTCGCAGGATGTTCAGTTCCTGACTTGTCTTGCTGATTCATCAATTGGCAGCAACTAAAAATGCTACTGATTACTCTGACTCTGCATACAAGACATTGCTTTTTTACCTAAAAGTTAAAATGTAAGGATAACTGTCATTCATTAGCCAAAAATGTAAAAAACATTAATTAGATAGTGGCCAAAAGGAAAAATACTAATCTGATTCATTCAACTAATTTCAACTCATGTTCAAATTAAAGAATGATTACACATCTGTTAGTAGAAAGATAAATAGGGGAGCATGACAGCTTTGTGAATGAAAAAGCATATAAGCTGGCAAGATTTCTCCTATATAAATTTTCACCTTTGACTGGAAAGCAATATCTCTATGTACAGGAACATGCTTATCAACCTTAACTGAATGAACACAAAAACTGATGTTTACAACGCCACTTTGGCAGACCAGCATGTCATTTTACAGGCCCCAAATCTCTATTTTCTTTTAATTCACAGACCTGAGTCAAATTGCCAGGAACATACATATTCATAAACAAAAATTTGTGAAAGTGATGAGCATCAAAATCATCTTAAGAATGCAAGCGGGATTTCGATTTCTGAACAACTTCTTTAAGAACCACGGCTATTCTTTCAACCATATGGTGTTCCATGAACCTCTCCTTAACTCTCTCGTAACCTTTTCTTCCCATAGTCAGCCTTCTCTCCACATGAGTGGCAAGTTTTACAATGTTCTTTGCAAGTGGGGCTATGCCCTCCTTGCCCACAGGATGCAAGAGACCTGTTGATCCATCCACAACAATTTCTGTGGTGCCCCCAGCAGCTGTGCCCTACATTATAAGAAATGAGAATAGTTAAATTCCCAGTAAAATGGACCAACTAAACAATGTACAAAGGGAAAAAAAATAGTGAAGGCTATAAGAACTTTGTAGTTGTGCCTGTGAAGGGTACGGAGAAGTTTTCAAGATCACAAACAAATGGCTCTCATGGCACAAAAAGTTCCACTTCTGAAAGAATGGCAACATTTTTCCAAGTAAAAGAAGTAAAGAGTATAGAATATTTTGGTCATGCAGATGTTGGCGTTGCTACATCTAATCAGCTTTAAAAAAAACTGATATATCCATGCTCTTGTGCACGTGTGAAATGTAAGCTCTAACTGCATTATCAATTGTATGATATTGACCATGCACGATCATATCCAGATTTGCCCAAGCGAGATAAAGGTTCGATAAGTATGCCAGTTTTATTACTGTAGATATATTTGATAAAATACATTAATCTAGAGACTAACCAATACTGGTAACTGAAATGCCATTGCTTCAATTGTTATCCTTCCAAAGCACTCTCCACGGGCCTACACGAGAAGGAAGATCAACCTTAGAATTAAATGAAATTATGTCCGCATTCAATAAGGTGGAATCAAGAATCTTCAGAAGTAAACAAGAAAAATGAAGAAAATAGTGCTCCTTTTAAGTTTGTAAACGTACAGAAGGAGAAATTACTACTGCTTTATAGATATTAGAAGGTAACCAAAAATACGGTGTGATTTTATTTAATTACTATGCGCGCGAGCGCCCATGCATGTATGTTTTCCTTTATATAAAAGACAGTGTGATTGAAGAAACATATGAATGATTCGAAGAGAAGCAAATTCTGGAACCTTTTTAATGAATTTGGACAGCTTATTTCGCCATAATACCATAATAGTAAAAGAATAATCAAATGCGTTTGAATGAAGTAACTGCTGTAGTTTTTTTTTCAAGAGACGTGACAAAAATTATATATTGAAGCTTGATATCAAAATTATGGTCCTGGGTATGCTGTCAAAAGTAACATGCATAGAAACTGTGGTTGTACATAGCATCAACCTAGAGAGGATCTATCATTGTCTATAGACTACAAACTCAGTTTTCATACATTGATACTTAGAGCTTTTTTACCAGTAAAACACCTGAGCCTGAATTATGGCATAGCAATATTGATCAGGGAAAGAAAAAATTATCTGGAAAGGGTAAACTGCAAAAATGTACCCATGAACTTTCACGTTTTTTGCGATTGATACCATGAACTAGCAGATTGATACCATGAACCACCACCTCGGGTTGCAAATTACTACCATTTTATGCGATTTCATGGTATCAATCGCAAAAAAAAAATGAACTGCAAAAAAAGTTTATGGTATCAATCGCTAATTATGAAAGTTCATGGTATCAATCGCAAAAAACGTGAAAGTTCATGGGTACATTTTTGCAATTTACCCATCTGGAAATGCATGAGTAATAAACACCTGACGAGGTTAAATAAAGATGAGGATGTTGCCCTGATTCTGAATTTAAAATTGCCCATTGATAAGGCTAAGAAAAAAACCAACAGAATATAATTTTGATTCATCAGTTGTGTTTTTTTCCTCTTCCATTCTTGCTTTCCATTTAGTTAGTAATGTTCCTTCATTCTAGCCTATCATGCAAGTTTTAGTGTCTCACACAATTGAACATGTTTTTTTCGCCAACTTTTTTCCTTATGAGTACGGCTTCAAGAATATCATGTTTTTATTTTCCATATCTTAGAACAAGGTGTTTGTTACTTGGCCTTGCGAACTTGGGTGTCCTTACGTCATTCATTACAAAGGCACCCTCTTTAATGAGTTTATTTATTTGAGTATAACAATATGTCAACCTGGTGTATGGCATCAATAGGTCCAGAAATAAAGGGTTCAGGCCTATACTACTCGCTGCGCTCGGCCCTGCGGGGTTGTGTGCCAGGGTCGGTCCCTCAAAGGATCGTTCGCAGTTGTGTTTTCCCAACTCTTCCGTTCTTGCTTCCCTTTTAGTTAGTAATGTTCCTTCATTCTAACCTATAATGTAGGTTTTAGTGTCTTGCACAATTGAACATTCTTTATGTTTGTTTGTGCTTACCTTTTTGTCTATGAGCTCAGCATGAAGAATAATGTGTTTTTCCTTTCCCATATCTTAGAGCAAGGTGTTTGTTACTCGACTTTGCGAACTTGGGTGTCACCCTAGTTTATTCATTACAAAGACACCCTCTTTGATGAGTTTATTGATTTGAGTAAAACAATATCTCTACCTGGTGCATGCCATCAATAGGTACATTTCACAGAAATAAAGGGTTCAGGCTTATACTTCAACTTCTATCTTTCTTTTCATTTAATTAACGATTGCTAGTATTGATGCTATGAAACCTTTTCTGTTGCCCTAGTCTGGTGTTTATTAATCGTGCTTCTGAGTAACGAAAAATGCTGAGGAAGTTGTCTGAAATTACAATTCCATAATATATACCTGAGAGTTCTGCACAAGCACATCAATCGCGGCTAGGTATGGAGCAACTGCAAGAGTTTTATTAACAAAGTGAACATGGCCTTGAATTCCTTGCTTCGACACGAAATCACGGAGCTCAATCTCTAGTTTAGAATGAGCATTCAGATCGCTTCCAACAACCATTGCATGCATTGTTGGAACTTGAAGCTTTTGCTCTTTTACTAGCTGAAGACTTTCATAAAATGAACGAAGAAACAGATCTTGTCCTTTCCCACGTGACACACCTGCAATGTTTACAATTACAAATGAATACTCGTACAGGAAAATGGGGAAATGAACTTGAGAGAATCATCATGTCAACTTAGACCTTCCAGGGCGGATCAATCAACGTACTTTGTAGATACCGATTGTCCATTTTTATTTTTTAAATTCAATAGGGTTCTAAGTTAACAATCAATATCTTCTTCCGTTAACACTTCCAATAATTGAAATCAATGGAGAAAATGAGAGCAGACATTTATCTCCCAAATAATTAAAGAGAACTCAGTATAGACTGATAACAAAATCATGGTAAAATACAATAAGCTCAGGTCACGAGTTAATATGAAACATGATTGCTTGTTTCGGAAGATTAGGATAATAAAGAGGGCAGATCCATTTCCAATGTATAGTCATTTAAATTTATGATGCATATAGTTCATCAAAGTAAATTAAATCCAATGGAATGGTTAAAAAAATCGCAACAGCTGTAGGGACCAATGTGTACGGAATGTCATTGATCTCATAAGTAGGAGCTTACTATTTATGATGGCAAAGAGGAGGTCATCATTTCGCACTCCAAGGGTCTCACGTATATGCTCCCTAAGAACCCTTCTGGCTATACTGTCTTCAGCAACTTCCATCAGTTCTTTACTGTTCCCAAGGTGAACAACATATGTTTGTGGCATTTGGATCCTTCACAGCAAACATATTTTAAGGATGAAAATAGAAATGAGTAGAAAAATACAGAAAATAGGGGAGATCAGTGGCATGCTGAATTGAGTATTAAAAATATTAATAGGATACCATTTTTTTGACTAAAAGATAATTAAATTGCAGATGGGGCGCAAGAAACAAATTTTATCTTTTAGCGAGCACAAAAACAATGTCAACTATGTTCCACTACCCATGTATGTGCTTATATACATCTGTATGTGTAGAGCACTTGATTGATTCAAGTGGAAGGGAAGACAAACACAGAAGATGACAAATGAGGAAGGAAAAGCAGCAGCAGCTGGCTACATGTCGATTATCTGCAGGTTCCCTTTCTTATTAACAGAAAACAATGAATATGGGTCATACTTAGAACAGGAATTGTACAAAACAAGTCATGGATTGTGCAGCATAGTATATATTAGAATATTATGCATCTGAACCTGGTGTTCAAGCACAACATATACAGTAGCTAACACCTAAAAAGTTTCTGATACTCATTAAAGGCATAAGTAATATTAGGCAAGAAATTCCTAAAAGAGAAATGTTGCAAATATGACGTACCGTAAACGCTCACGTGTTCTATTCTTCCAGTATTCAGCTGTTGTATGGGAATCGATCATGGCACCAGCAACTAAAGGAAGATGCTTGACATATTCCAATTTGAAGTAATGGCCTCTCATTTCATGGATCCACCACAAAATCTTTGGAAGAACTTCCAGTACATGTTTCTTAAGAACAGCATCAAGCCACTTTCCAGCAACTGCAGTGTTTAAAACAACTAGATCCGCTTTAAGAGTAGCATCGATTGCTTCTTGGCCCTCTGCAGAAAGGACCTGCAGCACAAGACGAATATATCATGAAGATCAAGAAGGGTTGCCAACACAACAAAGTCCCACGATGTTCCGGTAAATTTTTGACTTAGAAGCCCATATCAAGACAGAAACTGGACAATGGCTTAACAACTATAACTAAACATGGACTATCATCCAAACACAAGCTCAGGTGTCAAAATATGTCAATGACATGTGGTTCAACTATCATCAACAAATGTATATCAATAAATAAAGGCTCAGTTATCTGTAAAAAGGAAAATAGATATCAATGAACATTAACAACTACCAGCGCGTGCGCAGGGGGGGGAGGGGGGGAGGGAGGGAGAGAGTCCAATGGCAGTAGCTAGTATGCAACCATCATTGCGTGTGCGCACATGTGTGCTGTGTGTGTGTGTGTGTGAGAGAGAGAGAGAGAGAGAGAGAGTGAGTGAGTGAGAGAGAGAGAGAGAGAGAGAGAGAGATTCCAATGGGTAATTCCCACATAAACCTCCAATAAATACCGGGGTATAATCATAGGTATACATTTCATTTGTGATCGTCTTTCTTGGTTTAAGGCCTTCGCTCTGTGAAGTTTCCTTTTAATGCCCTAAAAGTCTTCAAATATGCATTTTTTTATACAGTCAAGTATAGAAATTCAGTAGGAGAAAGAAGGGCAATCTAATTTCATTTTTCTCATATGCAAAGTAAGATGCTAAATATAAAAAAGATAAATCAGAGAACTTAATAGTTTATCCATTAAACGTCAATGCTACATAATCTATCAACAAAAATCTCACTGAAAATGCTTCAAAGATTTAGGAACAAGGCGGCATAGTAAAGTCTAGCAATCATGTAACATATGTGCTCATGGGTAAAGATAACAAAGAATGTAGATTACTGTCAACATCAAAAAATTTACCTGCACTCCTCGGTCCAACATCTTGTGTTCCAAACTGTAACTAGCTTCATCCGTTTCAGCTGATTTTTGATTAGTTATCCACACCACTTGTGCACCAACACCTCTTAAAAGAAATGCTAACTCCATCAAAAGTAAGGGTCCACCTACATGTATATGTCAATATTGAAACTTTTCAATATTGGCTAACAAGTGAAGAAGAATAATTAAACTGATTTTTTTCTGTGAAAAAAACTCTATGCAGTGGTGTGACAATTGCTTATTCCTTCAAAAACTAAAAACATTCTCACCTTCAAGTTATGATTTTCAAGAATTAACATAGTGCTTGCTAGTTGCTAATACATACAAGTGGCGTTGAGTTTTTTTTCCCTCCAATTCAATTGAAACACGTATGTCCATTTGTGACATGTGTCCATTGATGCCATCCATGTCTGACAAATGTGTAAATCTTTATTCGCCTTAAGAATAACTACATCATAAAGTTTCGTATGCCCCCTTTTGGAAGAATAAAATAAAAATCGTTTTTGTATTGTAAATATTTTCATTTATGAATGACGAACTAATGCATATATTTAGATCCTTTAAACAAACATATAATCCAAATGGCATATGCCGAATATATAAATATTTGTGTGTATTTTTATTTTTTATTTTTTATTTGGGGTTTTTACTTGTAGGCCCTAGCAAATTCCTTTCTAACCCTCCAAAAACTTGGTATTTACTTTTTACTCCCCCCAAACTAATAAGATACATTATTTTACCTCCCCTTTACGATTTCCGTCAGAAAAAACCCGCTAACTTTAACTTTAATTTTTCTCCATAGATTTTAGGTTTACCATTTATCCGAAATCAAAAAGACCGCAGAAGCATTCAACTTCTTCATAGCTAGAGAAGGGCGTTGAAAATGCTTCTCATTTCATGGCCGATTTTGAGAAAGGTGCAATAGAAGCATAAACCTTAATTTCAATTTGGGAAAGAAATTGTGTATTTCCAAATAAGAACAGACGTTGGGAAACAAAAACATGATGTTATGCCGTTAAAAGTTGATGGAAATCGTAAAGGAGGAAAAATAATGCATCTTATTAGTTTTGGGGTAAAAAGTAAATATCAAGTTTTTGGGTTAGAAATGAATTTGCTATATTTTAGAAGGGCTACAAGTAAAAAAACCTTTTTATTTTTTGTGGGGTGGGGCGTGGGGGGTGGGGAGGGGGAGAGAGTTCCTAGTGTGAATCGATGTCGCAAGAAATAGCTAAACATACAAGAAATTAATAAGATACGAACAACACATTATGCTTCAATCAAAACTACAAGAACATAGTAGTTAAAAGATATCTTTACTACTAAAGTAGACCGCTTCTCGGATTTTGAAACCACAATATTATCAATGACATAGATCATGACATCCAAAGTTTTGATTGACCTGCAACTAGAACTGAAACTAGAGCTCCTGACATACCAAAAGAGTTGACACCAAAGTTACATAAAACGAAACATCCGCTCTCCCAAATTTTGTTCTCTTTGAAGCATCCTTGGCTTCACTGATTTTAAATTTCTGACAATACCAATGGTTCCGGCCATTGATTGAATCATTTTGTTTCTACCTTAAATCCTCCTTGCGTATGACATTGTGATTGTTAACAAACTCTCAAACTAATGTGGAGAGAAAGATTTAAAAAAATCAATTGAATGGACATTTGATGATACTATATGCTTCGTACTGCCAACACACTGATATTATAAGAAAATGCCCATAAAAAAAAATCAGAGCTTTACTAAAAAGAATCAGCTTCAATCCAGTTCAAGGAGGCAACATGACATCAAAACGATCAAAGCTCGTACCTGAAAGAGATAGCTCATGCGAGACAAGAAGAACTCGCTTCGATCTCATGAAATCAAGCGGATTCTTCTGCGGCTTCAACTGGTCTCGATCCCGCACCGGAGCCACTACTCCATCGCGATGCGAATCGCACGAATCGAGAGCGCTTCTGATGAAGAACACCGCCGCCGTTGAGATGGAGAAGACGATGAGCAGTATCAGGAGCAGGCGATTCTTCGGCTTCGCCATCGCGATGGATGATGGGGGAGATCAAAGTAAGCGTGCTGTTAGATCTGGCATTGCTAGGGTTTCGGGAAATTAGAGTTTCGTTTTCTTTCGGAATCTGAGAAATTTAGGTTTTCCTTGGTAGTTGCAACAGTCGCCGCCGATGGGATTGCTGGAGAAAAATTCTGCAGTGGGACATGGGTGTTCTTCCTCATCTTGGCCGCACATCAAAGCATGTATAACATTCTAATACAAAGATCCTCTGTTTCATATAAATCTCGGCTGGTCATCTCAACTTTTGATGGATCTGAACCGTTGAGGATTATAGCATGGGTGCTATTAACCTCATAATAGCAGCCACTCCGAATTATACTTTTGGGATTCAGAGTGGCTACTATTACGGATATAATAGCATCCATGTTATTACATCTAAGGGTCCAGATCTATCCAAAATAGTAATGGATGGTCGAGATTTGTGTGAAACAGGAGGCCTTTGGTGTTGGTGTATTCTACATGCTTTGCACGTAGGATATGTGGCTAAGATCTCCTAAGTGCATCTATACTACTATAATTTACATTATAATTTACATAGCAGCTGCTCTTTTTCCCTACTTTTGTGTTATAGTTTGCTTAATGGATACTTATTTTTTAAAATAAAAGAAAGGGTGCATTGTTGAAAAAACCCCGGCCCAAGTAAAATATGGAAAACACTCACTTATATTTTCTAATTAGTAAGAAGGGGCTTGCTTTTAAAAATCTTTGTCTAAACACCACTTAGTCCAATACCGAGTAAAGCATGGGTATTATAATTTTGTGGATGGACGAAAATACCCTTCATTCATTCACAACTGTTCAAAATTTCTCTCTTTCTCTCTCTCGCTCGATTTCAGAGAACCCAATATGCCTCTCGTTGTTGTCGTCACGGGCTTCGCCGTCATCTTCCCCGCCTTCGCTGTCATCGTCGTCGCAAACTCGTCTTCCCAAGTCGACACCAAAACTCCCCGCCCTAAATCGCCTATCCTAGTCGAAAACTCTAACCCTAGAGCCCATCGAAAACCCTAACCCTGAGTTCGTCATCGATTATCCTCTTCATCGAACCTTCAGCGTCTTCTCCTCCGCCACATAAAGCCCCCTATCGTCCTTCGTCACGAAAAACACTTCATTCCAATCAATGGCTCCTAAATCGAAGGAAAGGATGTCATCCCGTATGCAGCGAAATCGATGGCGGTTCCAGAATTGGAAAAATCGATGGTGGTTCCAGAATTAGAAAAGGCGACGTTGGCTAAATCGACAGGGGCCGAGGAAGGAAATAGGTAAAATTGGTATCCTTTTTGTTAATCTTGTATTTCAATTCGAAATTGGTTCTTTTCTAAAAGATTGTGAATGTCTTGTCGATACTTGATTTTTGGGTTTATAACAATGGATGTTGCAGTGTATTGCTTAGATGATGCATGAAAATGAGAACTTGCCTATATTATAGGTAAATTGCTTAAAGAACTGATAGCTATAGTTAAGTACTTATTTTCACTTGTTGGAGGCAAAATAATACAGGCAAATTATTTGATATTATAGTCAAGTGATTGGATGATGGATGATACATGAATTGCATGAAACATCTATGCGGTTGCCTATAATCTCTATAAAAGTTGCATGTAATTTGTAAGCGGTTGTATATAACTTGTAAGCAGTTGCCTGTAATTTGTAAGCAGTTGTCTGTAACTTGTAAGTACTTACCTGTAATTTTCAGTTTAAAGAACTGATAATAGCTATGATTAAAGATTTAAATTTGGTTTTCCGAAGAAGAAAGCATGGAGATGCATCCACCATTCGGACATATGTCAACGTCGCTCACTGTGGACATCAGAAAAGGATTGGAGTCGAAATCGTTAAATACTACCTTTGCACCGCTGAATTCCTCTCAACAAGTACAATTTACACTCGAGTATCAAACATTCGGGTTTTAGAAGATGCTTGAGGTCGAAGTCATCGACCGCTGTTTCGGTATCATCCTTTAAGCCGGTCTCCCTTAGGACTGGCTCAAAACTCATTCTGACCCCTTAAAAGGGTCGGTCAACTTATCCCCGACCTACTCAATGGTCAATCAACTTAAACCCGGCTCTTTCAACAGTTGGTCAACCAAGCTCTGGATCCCTTAAAATCCGGTCAACCAAGACCCGACCCCTTCAACCGTCGGTCAACCAAGACCCGGACCCTTTAAGGTCCGGTCAACCAAGAACCAGCCTCTTCAATGGTCAGTAAACCAAGACCCGGACCCTTTAAAGTCCGGTCAACCGAGAAGCCCGGACCCCTTAAATTCCGATTAAGCGAAACCCGGACCCTTTAAAGTCCGACCAAGAATCCCGGACCCCTTAAAATCCGATCAGGTGAAGCCCGGACCCTTGCAGGGTCTAGCCACGATGGTGAACCGGTCCTCCATGGGGGCTGGCTTGGTGAACCGTCCTTCCCATGGTTCCGATTCGATGGTTCGGCCCCCGTAGGGGGGCCGGCTCGGTGGGTTCGACCCCCTCGGGGTCGGTTTTGCATTCGGTGACAATAAAATAAAATAAATATATATATAAACATGACAAGTCTACATTTACCATGTACAAATTTTTTTACAAATACCCTGTCACGCCCCGCTTCCCAAAATACGGAATACGAAGGGTTGACAAGGCCAGCCATGCTCCTACGGTCGAGGAAACATCTTGCCGTAGTCACACTTCGGCTTCTAGCTTTACGTGGTAATCAGTAATCAATGCACATGTAATGAGAAATGCAGTCACTAAATCAAAACAGATATAAACTAACCATATGGAGTCAAAGGAAAGATAGCGCCAACGTCGCTGATCTAGATGTCCGCAATATCATCAAGGTACGATAGGTGCTGATTCGAGCTAAGTCCACTTCTCACTCTAAGTATGCATACTCAAGTCGTCAGAGCGACACAATAGCAATATATATAAATACAAAAGTAAACACGTACAATGATGATGAACATGAAGCAGTAAATATAGAATGATGACGCGCATGAAATAATCGGTACATGTAAACAGTAAAGTAGGTATATCAGATCAGTAAGCAATGCATGTCAATGTCACTAACCCTATCAGTCTCTAAGTCTCACTGTCCAGGTCGCTAAACCTATCGTCAGTCCAAGTGTGAGCGTTAACCATGCAGGAGTATCCCTAACCTAAGGGCAGGGCCCTAGGGGTAAGGGAACACGGGTCCGAATCACGCACGATAATAATCAGTAACACCATCCATACAACCCCCAAAATCACGGTATATGCCGACAATGGGACTCCCGAGATTCCGTTGAACTCATACTCAAACTACCCCACACCCCGTAGTTTACATCAAACCCCAACTATAAACCCAAATACTAGCTGGTCCATGACAAGTCTACGCGAGAACTGGAGACAGGATCTCCATTAAGCATGTCTCGACTGGTACCCAAGATAAATGAACAATGTTTGACGCCTTACCTATGACACTAATATAAGTGCTCCATAACCGTCCCATTCCAGTTATAGTTACACTTATATATGTCCCATAGACGTCGACAATGCAATAAATTAACTGGGTCCGTTGATTGTGTATAAGTACGTGTCACTTCACTCATTCATTCACGCTTTAACACTAACGTACTTGCCACAATCTAATCACTAATATCTATCACTGGGTAATGTAACACAATCACTAGGTTATCAATGTATGTGATCACTATTCAATGAGGGTATACTGCTACATGATATGATGAGAATGCAATTATTCATGATACAAATAAAATATAGCAGCCAGTGTCGTACAACTTGCAAAATTTACTATAACTCATATGTGAAGAATTAAGCAAAACAATATAAAAGGGGAAAGCAGTATGTTTAATTATCTATCCATAAAAAATGGTTTCGCGTCAATCGGGTTTCAGATATGCTAGTTATGGTCATTTGATTTTAAGTGGTCACTGCTGGAAATCCAATTTCTGAACTGGAAGTCCGTTTTGTAACACGTTTTAATCCCAGTTGGGATCATAATTAGGCGACGCTACAGTTGGATAATATTTAGGTTTAACAGGTAGGTTTCTAAATCATCAGACGGATCAATAACATCCAATGTGTGCTGGGAGATATGTTCATTTTAATATCAAAGTGTACAAACTGTCACTGCAGAAAACTGCAGGATACCTAGGTACGTTAAAATGCAAATTAAATATCAAATGACGGTGAAACCGTACGGGATTAGATTTAGGTGTTATATAACTAAATTATATACGCGACCATATGAGGCTTGCGCATTTTCAGTTTAAATAAGGGGTATACAGGTATTCCAAAGCCAGGTATCCAAAACGAAACGCTACCGCGGACTGCAGTTCAGGGTCGCGAATCGCCTCAGTATTTATTATTATAACTTACCAAAATGCAAAGATGAACTATGGGGTACTGTAGGTTTATCTGTTGGCTTCGATACGGGCCCTAGCACTCATAGATCCGATATATAGATAATTTATTATGATTTTAACCGTTCAGCTTGTCCGAGAAAATCAGCTTTCACAAGGGTTATTGGGTTGTCTTTTTAGGGGAGGTAACCAATTTTATCTTACAGTCAGATTTATGTACGGTGTTCATTAACAACGCAGGGTTCCATTGATTACGAGTTCCGCCACATTAAAATAGGTTTTGATATAGGGCTTCTATTGGTGCATATAGTCTAATTAAACATTTATTTTGGTTTATAAAAATAGTAGCATGTAAGCAAGAGAGGAATTCACTTGCCTTCGGTCGCTTGATATAGAAGCGACGCCGCTGCAGAGTTTGTCTCGACACACGAGACGGCGTGATGCTGGACACGGGCGCGTGGCGTGAGCGCGATGCGCGGTGATCCGGTACTGGATGCGGTGGCGACGCG
Organism: Agapanthus africanus; assembly: GCA_030015575.1. Lineage (NCBI taxonomy): Eukaryota > Viridiplantae > Streptophyta > Magnoliopsida > Asparagales > Amaryllidaceae > Agapanthus > Agapanthus africanus. The sequence goes on along the minus strand of CM057344.1, from coordinate 10,605,828 downwards.
GGCGTGATACGGTAGTGGGCGTGGTCCTGGCTCGGTGCGTGGCACGGCGCGACACGGCACTGGGCACGGTCCTGACTCGGTGCGTGGTGCGGGAGCGGCACGGCGCATGCACTAGTTCAGGCACGATGTGGCACGGGGGCTGGCACGATACGGGACGCGACACGTCTGGGTACGCGGTGACACGGAAGCGGGCACAGTAGTGGGCACGATGTGGCACGGTGCCAGGTACGGAGTGGGTGCTGTTGTGGCACACAGGTGGGCACGGCACGACGCGGGAGTGGGTCCGCAATGAGGTGGCTTGGCAGAGGCGGCGACGGTTCAGATGACGGCTAGGAGTTCAGCGATGGCTCGGTAGTGGGAAGCTCGAGTCGATGATAACGCTAGGGAACTCTGGTGAGGTGGCCGTGGACGGGGGTTATGCAGTGAGGAGGTGTGGTGGCCGGCAGTAAGGGGAACTCGGGGTGCAGTGGATGGCGTATAGCACCCCCGCAATCATACAATGGAAACCGATATATATAGAATATAGTTAGAGAAACCTATGCAACGAACTTTGATTAGATTTGATTTTAAACATAGTTAGAGAAACCTATGGTTGTTTCACATGAGAATTTTGATTAGATTTGATTCTAAACATCAGTATTTAGGGTTACAAGTATTGTGTAAAAATTAGGTTGAGCAAAGTATAAAGGAGAAAGAGTTTCTGGGGTTTAGAAAAAGAATATCGGTAATAACTTCACTTACCGATATAAGTTTTAAGCTTGAATTTTAATGAAGAGGAAGAGAGTTTGGGAGGGACTTACGGTTTAGAAACTTGAAAGAAAGATTAAAGAATAGAAGATGATCTTTGTGGCGTCGTGGGAGCTCTGGAATTGGTTTCGATTTTCGCCGGAACCAACTTGCTTGCTAACTCCACTTTACTTCACTTTGCACTAGAAACTTTTTAGAGAGTTTTTGTAATACCCAGGCCCCTTGTGAATATTTTCTGAAATTGTAAATTATTTTTCCCTAAATTTTCTAAATTTAAATATTCCTATATTTCATTTATAAACCCTAACCCTATTTTCCATTTCCTTTTTATTTTCCCGGCCCAACCCGTTATCCCTCCCCCTCCCTTTTAATTCCTATCCTATCCCGAGCCCAAGCCCGGCCCCTACCGACCTGACCCGACCCGCTTCTTCTCCCCCACACCTCATATTTTCCACGCTCCCTTCTTCCTCCCATGCCGCGCTCGCTCCCACCCCCCACCTCCCTCGCGCCCACGACCCGCGCCTCGCGACCTCATCTTCCCCCCAACGTATTCCCGCACGACTCGCTCCCTCCTCACAACGTCCACTCCCCCTCGCGCTCTTCAACGGCCGCACCCACTCCCCCCACGTCCCCAACTCCAACGTCCACAACTCCCCCTACTTCACCCTTGCTCTCTCTCTCTCCCCCCCTCGACTTCTCCTCCTCCTCCTCTTGTCACGCCCCGCTTCCCAGTGTACGGCGAAGGGGACGCGGCGAGGTCCGCTACGTTTGTACTCAGAAGTACATACGCTAAGCGTAGCTAAGCAATATAGAGCAAATACACAAAAGACAAGAGTATAAAAAGAACAACAACTTTTATTCAATAACATTCTTTATACAATACATGAAAAAGAAATACAACTGAAATAAAGATGCCTAAACAGTGGCATAACAGGAAATGAAAAAGTACTGAAAAGAAAAGTGTACAATGAAATTATACTGCAGGGTTTTCGGCAAATTGCTCCAAGTCTTCTTGTGTTGGCTCAACTTCTGCCGGGTCCAGGTCACCTGACGACATTCAAAGAAGAGAGAAACAGAATGTCGTCAGCGAACAGATCGCTCGATAAGTCCCAAAGGTAAGAGGGGAGTAGAGAAGACAGAATAAGAAGATACATTTTAAAGTGTAAACTATTGTTGTGATGTTATGTCAACGCTGTTGTTTGTAGCTTGGTACAGAAGGATACCAGTGTATACGAGGGGGGTCTCTAATGCTAGAGACCAAGGCAAAAGGAAAGTATAAGGAACCGTTATGCCACGGTACAACAGCAATGGGATTCAGGTTAGGTGTCTTAATCTGACCACCTCGTGCCACCTTTAACACCTTCCGTACCAATCTACCCCTTAAAACCCCGCGATATTTTGTTTGTATTGTTATCTTGTAAAATTGTATTGATTGCATGATAGACTGACTGACCGAAACCATGATATCAGGAAGCGGTTATAACCGTAGAGTCATGTAAATGGAATACTGGGAAACATGTAAAGGGAATATATCCATGGTTCGGTTCAGTCAAGTTATATAGATTGTTAACTGGATTCAGGGATTCATGTATTCATATTGAGTTGGAATATAAAAGAATATAGATTGACTTGAATCATATTCAAGTCAGAAATAGTCAGACTCTAACCCGAGCCAGACTAAAAGAAAGGTCATTTGAAGTTCTTTAATTGTTAGGGTCCTTATTGTAAATTATAAAACTTGAGGGGGTTTTATGTAAAAAGTACTATTGTATAGTTTTCAAGATACACCTCAAGTCCTTATTACTCGTCTTTATGGTTATAATGAGTGTGAATTTTATTTGTGTTATTCTAGTGAATATATCCTGATAACAGTATTAATTGTATTATTTGAAATTCATGGTATTTTAACGTAACTTTTAATCTTGTAATTTTTAGAAAAAGTGGAAACTTTATCTTATAATAAAATGAGTGTTTAAATGATAAATATACATTTGTTAATACAAGAATAATTTTATATAAATATTTTATTTTTTTCCAAAAATTTCATTTTTCTTAAATGTCGTATTTCAAACCTTTCGAAACCGAATGCTCCTTGCGGAGGTCTGAATCTCGCACTACTAGCCCGCGGGTGCACGATAAACCGTACTATTCCTAACGGGTTCCCCAAAGGTGGGTTGTAGTGGCGCTTTGCAAAGATTTAATAAATACTATTCATTTAGAAAAACGGTTTTATAAATATAAGGTATTTATTTGAAAAGTGTAATTTCCGTATTTTAGTTTCTAGGGTTTCCTAAGCCAACTAGCCTATTTCTAAAGGTCTAAACGACAAGTCATTAGAAGCCTCAAATCGCCTCTTCACCGCCAATTGTGGCCAGGTAAGTACAAGTGAGGAGGGAGGGACCCGCTCACGAATCGTGAGGCGGGCCTTTTAAAGTTACCCAAGCTCACTTGCCTAGCCTAGACACCAAAAAGTCAGTTTAGATAAACGATCAATGTCCACAACTTATCGTATTTTCCTAGTAAGAAATATTTACTAAAAAGTGTAACAAATCTAAAATCTTTAAGAATGGTTTTATGAAGATTATGGTATTTTAATGTAAAGTCTTGTATTTTCGTATTCTAAATTTTGGGAATATCAATTAAGGTTGTATTTGCGTGTGTGTGGAGGTAGGTCATTACGCCGTGACTTATTTTAAGGTTTAGTGAAGTTTAGAGATTAAATATGATATATTAAACATGAAGGTATTTAAGTGTAAGAATACGGTATTTGTAAACGTTATCATTTCATGTGTGAAAACCCATTCAAATTGATTTTTACAAGTTTATTTATCAAGATGAACATGTTTAGGAATGAGAGAATTAATTAGAACAAGAAAAATAAACTTTATGGTATTTTTATGAAAAGAATATGATATTACAAGAAAGTTATCATTTCACGTGAGAAACTTTGTTTAAATTGATTTTTATGTGATTAATAGTCATCATGGATATGTTTAGGTATTATGGACTAGGTGACAAGTGGGATTTTGTAGAAAAACCGAATCGGAAATCGGTTTGTTCCGATTTCCGTCGGGTTTCATAATTCCGTATTTTAAGAAATAGAAAAGAGAGAAGAATGGGACTTACGGGTTTTCAAACTCTTCTAAAGAGTAAAGAGGACTAGGGAGAAAGGCCGAGGTGTGGTTTCATCGCCGGTTGCTTCAAAGCACGTCGCCGGAATCCGTCAGCGCTTCGCCGTGAACTCGGTTTCAAAGCACACTTTCTTGTGGAAATTTCAAGAGAGTAATTCTATGGTTTTGGAATGAGAAGGTAGGGGTAGGGGTCTATTTATAGGGTAGCTAGGATAGGGTAGTGAAGGGTTTTAAAAATTATAAAAATTTAAATAAAAAGCATTAAAATTTGTATTAATTTGGTTGTATTTAACATTGGAAAACCGATCAAATAAATTGGAGTTAACAGGGAGTTTCAGAATGCCAAAAGCCACAATTTTTGTGTTGGGACCCCGGCCATCGGCCCAACTCCGGCCGGCGGCGCCGGCTGATTAGGCCGGCCGGCCGGCCGGGTTCGGCCATGGTTGGGTGCGGGGCTCTCCGACGTAGACTTTGGCATACTTAAATTTTTGGGTTCAGTTCAATATTTGGGAGTTATGGCCTGTGGACTGTTGGGCTTCCAAGGATTTTTAACGAAAAATAAACTAAAAATAATGTGCGGCCTGTGATTCGAACTCTGGTGGCTTGGTTCAGCAGTGTAAGGTATTACCAATGAGCTACAAGCTCCTTCTTGTAATTATTGTAGAGGAATCGATACTTAAAGTGTTATCAGCAACATTAATACTCCAAGTATACTTCAAATTTAAATCAAATTTAGGTATACAAAAATTGGAGTTGTTACACCTCTCATCGCCACTCCTCACACCACCAAGCTTCCCCGCTGCAAACCCACCTCGCCATCACCTTCTTTCCCCAACCAACCTACTGCAACCACCACAACTCGCCTCGTCGCCTCGCTGTCGCCCCAGGTCGTCGACCCCCGACCCCGTCACCATAACCTCCTCCTTCCCTCTCTCTCCTTCACCCCATCGCCACCGAGCCTCCCCACTGCATCACCACCGTCGAGGCCATCATCGCCAGCAACCCCTGCTCATTCCTCGCCGTTGACGCCATCACCTCCTGTTCAGACCATAATATTGCCTTTATCATTCCCCTATTCTTATCCGTTTTAGAAATAAACAGGTACTCTTGACGCACTTTTGTTACATGTTACAGGATACAGGGCTTGGATGCGAATACAGTGAAAAAGACACAAAACAACAGAAAAAAGGACTTTTGACCAACAATTAGACGGATCTCAGTCAAGCCCAGTTCATATGGGTGCAAGACAACGCAAGTCAAGGTGAAACGGTTAAAAGACCAATACAAATCTTCACTGAAAATCTGGAGAAGATTCAGAAGTCCAACAGAGAAAAGAAATATAAAAAGACAAAGCCCAAGAAGCCAAGAAAATAACCCCAAACTTTGACAACCCAACTCCACAGTTTGGCCGCGGAACCGCGGCCAAACCTAGCCTGGTGCCGCGGTTCCGCGGCCATACAGAGAGCTTGTCGGTGGAATTTTGGTGCGTCGGTGCAGATGTTAGGATTTTCAGGGGTCAAATCTGTAATTGCGCATGTGCGAGAGTCTGTAACCCTAGGTTTCCTATTTTCCTATAAATTGTAATTTTAGATCTGTAAAATGTTATGCCTCTTTTCAACCAATAAAAATTCAGAAGTTCTGGGAATAATTATTCAGATCTGTTCTTTATCGCTTGGAGGGAGCCGTCACTCTTAGTAAGTAATTTTATTTCTGTTCTTTTAATTAAAATGTTTTCTCATACCCTAATGAGCGAGTAATCTCCTCGCTTGTTAGGGTTAGCCTTAGGGAAAGGGTTGAGAGATGAGATCTCTCACCCCTTTCAATGCCATATTAAACTAATGAATTAAGAACTCTATGCATGCGCGCACAACCGCTCCCTGCGGCACCCTACCTCTCGAGGTAACGGTGAACCGTAGTATAAAAGGCCGGTTGCGCGCGTTTTCCATGTAGGTTAGGGTAATTAACGATAAAGGAAGGATGCGAATCTAGAGGAAGAAACATCTTCCCAAAAGATTCGGATCCACTTTATCGATAATAACCGTAACATCTAATAGATCTAAAAATATGGCAATGAAAGCGGTGAGGAAAACGTGAATCTCCAAAACTTCCCCGAAGCCTAACCCTAGCAAGAATTTTAATTTAGATAAAATTAGATCAGTTTTAAATAGATTTTTATAAAACTAACCAAAACCACAAATCGAATCAACTCGTTAAAACACACTAAAAGAATTTACCCGTCTCTGTGGATCGACCCGTACTCACCGGCTAGCTGCGAAGCGACGCCGTTTCTGATTGCGGTAAACTCATATTTTTGACACTAATCAAATGGCGCCGTTGCCGGGGACGGCGTAATATTTCTTTTTGTGAATTTTCGGGTTGATATAAATTTAAAAAAATTATAAAAATCTGAAAATATAAAAAATATAAAAATTATCAATTTTGATCTGTTTGAAGGGTTTATTTTTGAATCTTGCAGGAATAGCGAAGATCTGAAATTTTACAGAGCGCAAATCAGAAAGGTACATATAAGAACAGAGAGGAACTATCAGTACAGAGCTACACAATTTTTTCCAGTGGCTGAACCCACCCCCTGACCGCGTTTCCGCCGCAGAATTGGGCCCCACGCCGCGGATCCGCGCCTCTTCTGCCACGTCAGCACACCAGATTTGCACTGTTTGTTCTCTTCTTCTCCCCTCTGCAACCTCCATATCTCTGTCTGTAAAAATTTTTCTGCAGGAATTCTTTGCGTAAAGAGTCTTTCTCCCCCTTCTAAATAACAGATTTTCTGCAGGTTTCTTTGCGCCGCGCTAAAATTGAATGCAAGTGAATTTTTGTTTTGCATAATTTAATTGGACTTAAGGGGCTAATTGACCAAACTCAGATTGGGTGGGGATTTCATCACCCTTCCCAGGACCCCAGAAAACACCTAAAGCATTTTGCATCGACCACAATTAATTAAAAAAGATTAGACTCAGACCTAAGGACATCGAGCTCAATAGGAAAAGGACTAGTATAGGCATCGGCCGTTTATCCTAACCGACTTTGCGGTGTCTAGGCTAGTGGTTATTAATTAGGCCCACTGTAGTGGTGGTTCCTTCCCACTTACCTGGCCGTATTTGTCCGTGAAGAGGCGGTTTGAGGTCCTATTTCTAGCCCTAGTTAGGAGCTGTCTAGCAGACCTAGGCAACCCTAGATCTAGGCCTGACTGTGCATGTGTGGTTGATACATTTGTGTCACGAGTCCCGTTTTCTAAACCGTCTTGCAAAACTCTCCAATAAAAAAAAAAAGATAAAAAAATATTAAAGAAAAATCTTTTCAAAACTTGCAACTTGCCGCTAAGAAAACTTGCACCTCACTTCCACCACTTTTCCTCCATTGACGTTATCTTACCCCCACTTTCTGTCTTTTCTATTTTTTCTTAATACACCACTCCTTTAGTGTATGTCACTTTTGGCTAGGGATACTAACGCCCGATTAGTCCGTGTTTCGTTGGTACCGACCGACGAACCCTTCGTCAACATTCCGTCCATTTCCTTACCTCCATCTTCAAGTTCTTCTTTCGAAGGTATGTCGGGATTCAACCCCAACGATACCTTACCGACGGGAATGATTCCACCTCCGCCAGGTGCGAATAACCCGAATCTTCCGCCTGTTGTAGCGCCCGCACGAGTTGCGCTCCAGGATCTCTTCTACCCCATCCGCACTTCTTTACCTACATGTCTTTCACCCACACCGGCAAATGGGGATAATTTTGAAATAAAACCAGACTTCATCAATATGCTGCCTAAGTTTCATAGTTTGGAATCCGAAGATGCATATATTTTCATTAATAAATTCCAAAACGTTTGCGCCATGATGAAGACAACCCAATTAAGTGATGACGCAATAAGGCTAAGGGTCATTCCTTTTACCTTATGTGACCTAGCCGAGAAGTGGCTATACAGCACCGCATCACATTCCATTAGAAATTGGGACGAGTTTGTGAGAGCTTTTCTAAAAAAGTTCTATCCTCATCACAAAACTGCTAGAATCAGAAACGAAATTATACAATTTTCACAGCTTCGTTCCGAACCATTCTGGAAGTGCTTCGAGAGATTTAAAGACCTACTTGTTCAATGCCCTCATCATGGGATCGAAAGTTGGCAACTTTGCCAAACATTATACGAGGGGTTGAACTCGGCAACGAAGCAGTTGCTAGAAACAATATGTCAAGGTCATTTCCTCTCCAAGTCTAGTGACGAAGCATGACAGTTTCTAGAGGATCTAAGTGAGCAAACAATTCAGTGGGAGAGTACCAAGACCACCTCATCTTCTGTTGGTCAATCTAGGGCAGGCATACATCAAATAGATATGTCGATTGCTATGAAGGCCGAGATGGCCTCACTTATGAAAAAGCTAGAAGCCATTGAGACCAAAATCTCATCGTCTTCTCCTGCCCCTACTCTACCCACACGAACTGTTTGTGCTTGTTGTTCTAATCCATCACATCTAACCGAGGAGTGTCCTTATAATGCACCTATTCAAGGACAGGATCAAGTCAATGCTGCATTTCAGCAACGACAAAGAAATGATCCGTACTCTTCGACATACAATCAGGGGTGGAGGAGTCACCCAAATCAACAGTTCCAAGGGAATAATAATTTTCAAAGACCTCCTCCACAACAACAACAAGCACCCTCACAAACTCAAAACCAGCAACCTTTCCAACAACAACCTTATACAAATCAAACGAACAACTTAGTTCAACCAAATGATGATAAGGTTAGCTCGCTCGAGAAGAGTCTAGAAGCATTTCTCAAGCAATCTACAGAATCCGCAGCAAGATTTGAAAGTTATGTTCAATCTTTAATGAATAACAATGCCTCACACGATCAAAGTATCAAATCTATTGAGGCACAAATTGCACAATTAACTGCTGCGTTGAGCGAGAGAGAAAAGGGAAAGCTTCCATCTCAACCATTGCCCAATCCCGGTCACACACAAAACGCATATCACAATCACAATGTAAATGCGGTGACCACGTTGAGATCAGGAAGAGAGTTGCAAAATAATGTGGAAACTAATGATGACATCCCCGCCGGTGGTTCTTCTTCTTCTTTTTCTCTATCGTCACCTTCCCCTTCTTCATTTTCTTCACTTCCTTCTTCACATTTTTCTTTAGAGTCTATTCTCCACCCTTCACACGGCTCTGCTTCTTCTGACTCGAACGGACCCATTTCTCACAACACGAACACATCCACACTGGGATCCGTTCCTACTTCACATTCTACTCCACAGACTTTTGACTCAACAAATTTTCAGAATGCTCCATTCCCAAACAGGTTGAGTCCTAATAAACCAAATGCACAAGTGGAGAAGATTGTGGAGATATTTAAGCAGGTTAGCATAAATATACCTCTCTTGGATGCTATCCAACAAGTCCCTTCATATGCGAAAATCTTAAAGGGCTTGTGCACCTCGAAGAGAAAGGCATCTCAAGTACCCAAGAAAGTGCTAGTGGCTAGTGCAGTGAGCAATGCTATTAACCACCATCAAACCTTACCCCAAAAACGAAAGGACCCCGGCTGTCCTACGATTTCCATCACAATAGGGGATAAGAAAATTAATCGAGCACTTTTAGATCTTGGGTCTAGTGTTGACCTGATTCCTTACTCTGTGTACGAACAATTAGGGGTTGGAGAGTTAAAACCCACTCGTTGCACTCTCCAAATGGCTGATCGATCAATCACCTATCCAAGGGGTCAACTAGAGGATGTGTTGATCAAAGTTGGGGAATTCATATTCCCCGTTGATTTTATCGTTATGGATACACAACCTGTTGCTAACCCAAGAAACCAAATTCCGGTGATTCTTGGTCGACCATTTTTGGCCACTTCCAATGCCGTAATAAATTGTCGCAATGGCTCCATGACTCAATCCTTCGGAAAGAGGTCTAGTGAGTTCAATATTTATAAGATGGGAAGTCTGCCCCCCGTACCTAAAACTAGTACACGAGAAGTTTGCACTATTCACGAAATCACGCAGGAGGACTGCGAGCTTGAAAGATTTCTATTTGATGAAAACAGTTTTGACGCCACTAGTGCGTCCCTCCTTGAGCCTACTACCGTTGACACAACCGATGTTGATTATGAATGTTTCACTTTTTTGGATGATGACGACTCACAGCCCGAATATGAGTCGTTTGAATTTTTGGATGAGTCAGTCGAACCATCTGAATCGGTTGTTTGCAGTGATTTCGAACCTGTGTTAGAGTCCTTTAAGTTCGAGGTAGATTCAGCAATGATTCTTTCGCCTCAGAAATTCGAACTCACGCCCTTGCCGTCTCACCTTAGATATGCCTACATAGGTGAGAATGAGACCTTTCCCATTATCATATCGGCCTCTCTAGCCCTCGAGCAAGAGAACGCCCTCTTAATGGTCTTACAAGATAGGCGGCAAGTTTTCGGTAGGACTATGGCGGACATCGAGGAGATCAGTTCTCTCATAATTGAATATCATACACAATTGATGGATGATGCCAGGTCACTAGAGGACCCACAGGAACATCTTGGGGGTATTGTGGTGAGTCAACCTCCTCCCTTAGAAGTTGAAATACCCCCATTTCTTTTAATAAGCTGCGAGAATGCCAATACTCCACTGATTGCCGATCATTTGCATTCTCGTTTCGATGCATCACCATCACCTGTATATTTACCTACACACCTCCCATACCACTACTTCTATCTTCCCCAATTCTTTGTGAATCGTTACAACGTATTCTTCTACCAACCCATACTCTTTACGGATAAATTTTTCAACTGGTTGGTGTTGGTCTATGCAAAGTTTGGCGGTAATGTCTAACATAGTTTAAATGAAGTTTGGAGGAGGGCATTTCTGTATATATTTTTGTTTTTCTTAACAATAAAAAAAATTTGTAAATAAATAAACAGGGAAATGCCGGTATTTTGACCCTCTTAGTTTAGCATGACAGTGGGGACACTGTCAAGTTCAAGTTTGGGGGTATGCTCGGTACGTTTTCTTCCTTCGCATTCATTTGTACATATTTGCATACTTATTTGAAAACCCATAAAAATTGAAAAATTTCAAAAATTATAAAAAAAAATCAATGTATTCAATTTTGGTCTTATCTGACTTGTGTTGACAAATAGGTCAACTAGCTAGGAACAACTAGATCTTAGACTTAGTAAGTTAAAAACCCTAAAAATAACCTTCCTTAAAGTTTAACGGTAGAAAGTATATGCCTTGTAGTTTATTTAGAAATAGGCAAATTTTGGGTTCACTTCTTGGGCTAAGTCAAAACAAGGAAAGAGTATTGATGTTCTTATTAGAGTATAAGTTTGAAAAATAGTTCCTAGCTTAAGTCTAGATTCTGAAAATATATACCCTACAACTTGCACAATTACGCACCTTGAAACTTGGAATAGTAGAAGAGACCTTGAAATGCTCTTGTCTAAAGTCCTTAGTACGAAGAAAATAAAAAAAAAGTGAATAAAGAAAAAAAAATGGACACTGGTTTTTGTGATTACTTAAGGCTGTAAAAAATAGAAAAATATTTAGCGAGGGTGTCTTATCACCTAGCGCCTTAGACCAACTGGTTTGGGAGTCACTGCTAAAGCCTTGGGTGTTGCAAGACTAGGAAGTACGCTTTAAAGCGCAAACGCATCTTGTAATCGGTTGTTGGTACCTCAAGAAGTATTAACAGTCGCATGAAGGATGTGTGAGCAAAATTCAATTAAATTCACCAACTAATTAGTACTTTGGACAACGGACGAGAGTACGATTGCTTGATTTGAATTTCCAAGTGTAGGGGTCATCTATACACACACGTAGGGGATATGTGATTGGAGTTTAGATGAGAGAAAGGAGTGAAGAATAGAACTTGTATCTTTAAGAGAGTTGATAAAAATTCCTAAGTGGAGATGGAAACCCTAGAAGGAAAACTTAAGAGATGCCGAAAGCTAAGTATGTCTACATAACATATATAATCTTAAGTTAAATAATGAGGAAGTGTGAAGAATATGGGTGGATAATTTGCGAGTCAAAAGATAATAGAATTCCTTGTTAGAAAACCTAATTGGAGAACAAAAATCAATGGGCCGAGTTGATAGGATTTTGTGGGTGTAATCCGCTGAAAACCCTCAGGAGACAACACTCCTCCTACTAGGGACACCTAGAGGTTTAACAGCTTGTTGCACGTGCTCAGTGCAATCGCGTTTCCCTGCGAAAGTGTGGTTAGGATTTTAGTGAATAAAACAATAAGTTTGCTCGAGGACGAGCAAAAGGTAAGTTTGGGGGTATTTGTTCAGACCATAATATTGCCTTTATCATTCCCCTATTCTTATCCGTTTTAGAAATAAACAGGTACTCTTGATGCACTTTTGTTACATGTTACAGGATACAGGGCTTGGATGCGAATACAGTGAAAAAGACACAAAACAACAGAAAAAGGGACTTTTGACCAACAATTAGACGGATCTCAGTCAAGCCCAGTTCATATGGGTGCAAGACAACGCAAGTCAAGGTGAAACGGTTAAAAGACCAATACAAATCTTCACTGAAAATCTGGAGAAGATTCAGAAGTCCAACAGAGGAAAGAAATATAAAAAGACAAAGCCCAAGAAGCCAAGAAAATAACCCCAAACTTTGACAACCCAACTCCACAGTTTGGCCACGGAACCGCGGCCAAACCTAGCCTGGTGCCGCGGTTCCGCGGCCATACAGAGAGCTTGTCGGTGGAATTTTGGTGCGTCAGTGCGTCGATGCAGATGTTAGGATTTTCAGGGGTCAAATCTGTAATTGCGCATGTGCGAGAGTCTGTAACCCTAGGTTTCCTATTTTCCTATAAATTGTAATTTTAGATCTGTAAAATGTTATGCCTCTTTTCAACCAATAAAAATTCAGAAGTTCTGGGAATAATTATTCAGATCTGTTCTTTATCGCTTGGAGGGAGCCGTCACTCTTACTAAGTAATTTTATTTCTGTTCTTTTAATTAAAATGTTTTCTCATACCCTAATGAGCGAGTAATCTCCTCGCTTGTTAGGGTTAGCCTTAGGGAAAAGGTTGAGAGATGAGATCTCTCACCCCTTTCAATACCATATTAAACTAATGAATTAAGAACTCCATGCATGCGCGCACAACCGCTTCCTGCGGCACCCTACCCCTCGAGGTAACGGTGAACCGTAGTATAAAAGGCCGGTTGCGCACGTTTTCCATGTAGGTTAGGGTAATTAACGATAAAGGAAGGATGCGAATCTAGAGGAAGAAACATCTTCCCAAAAGATTCGGATCCACTTTATCGATAATAACCGTAACATCTAATAGATCTAAAAATATGGCAATGAAAGCGGTGAGGAAAACGTGAATCTCCAAAACTTCCCCGAAGCCTAACCCTAGCAAGAATTTTAATTTAGATAAAATTAGATCAGTTTTAAATAGATTTTTATAAAACCAACCAAAACCACAAATCGAATCAACTCGTTAAAACACACTAAAGGAATTTACCCGTCTCTGTAGATCGACCCGTACTCACCGGCTAGCTGCGAAGCGACGCCGTTTCTGATTGCGGTAAACTCATATTTTTGACACTAATCACCTCCCAAACTGACCTCCTCCTCATCGACCCTCGACTTCCCAGCACCACCAAACCCCCGCTCCTCTCCTCCACTCGCCGACGAACTTCCTCCGTCGACCTCATCGGCCAACTCCGAGCTCCATCAAACCCCCGAGCCTCAAACCCACTGCAACCCTCTACGAGCTTTTGTTCCATCGCCGGTGACCACCTCAGCCACCCCAGCTGCCTCCCTCCAGTGCCCGAACGCCTCCGACACCCCCTCACCGCCGACCGCAGCCGCCTCGCCCCAGCAACCCAAACCGTCGCTGCCGAGCCATCGAACTCGAGCCAAAGTTGAGTTTGCCATGCCGCGCTCGCGTCGTGAACGCACCGTTGCCGCTTCCGTAGTCGTGGTTCACCACTGTGTCGTCCGCTGCTGTCATATCACCGATCGTCGTCGTCAGGCAGGTATTACATACTTGCTTCATGCTACATATAATCATTTCAATTACGATTCAATATTATTATAAGTATTTGATACTAAACTTTATGTGAGAACCTATCTTTAAATGGTGGAACTTGTGATCATTAAACCCGATTACTATTTACATAGGTACTGTAGAAATTTGGTTGAAAATCAATATCGTTTCACCTATAAAATGTTACCCCCGATAATCATTGCGAAATCAGAACTTTCCTGAACATGCTAGATCGTTAAATTCATATTAAATCTTTTACAAATCCGATTTTAGCGTTCCATGGATTGTATCGAAGCTAACTGATTAACCTACAGTGCTCTATATTTGATCACTGAATTTTAATAAATTATGATAGAGATAACTAAGGAGAATTACGATTCTGGACTGCAGTCCAGAGCAGTAATCCCAGTTAACCCTTGTTTTTAAATCACTGTATATCCTTGTTCAAATGCGAAAATGTGTAGAACCCTATATCTTTACGTAGAAAATTGAGTCAGATTTCTTACTCCACTGGTTTCACTAGATTTCTGTTCTATATGATATTTTTAACACCTTTTATAACGTCGACATGTCCAGCTGAATTCTGCAGTGACAGATTTTACACATCAACCTAAACCTGGCCATAATTCCCTGTGGATATAGGATATTATCGATCCGCCAATTGCATTGGAAACCTAACTGATAACCCTAAATATTGTTCAACTAAAGTGTCGCCTAATTACGATCCCAACTAGGATTAAAATCTGTTACGAAACAGATTTCCAATTCTGAAATCGGATTCCCAGCAGTGAACACTTAAATTTAAATGGCCGTATCTAGCAAACCTGAAACCCGATTGTCACGAAACCAATTTTTACGGATAGATAATTAAACATACTGCTTACCCATTTTACATTGTTTTGCTCAATTCTGCATGTATGATTTATGGTAAATTATGCAAGTGGTAGGACACTGCCTGCTGATATTTTATTTCATGTCTTAAGTATTGCATTCTCATCATATCGTGTGGAGGTCATATACATTGGCAACCTAGTGATCGTGTGCATTACCCAGTGTTAGATATTAGTGTTTTGATTGTGGTAATTACGTAGTGATAAAGTGTGGATGAATAAGTGAAAGTGGCATGTACTTGTACACAGTCAGCGGACCCGGTTGATTTATTATATTGTCGACGTCTATAGGACATATATAAGTGTAACTATAACTGGAATGAGACGGTTATGAAGCACTTATATTAGTGTCATAGATAAGGCACCAAACACTGCCCATTTGTCTTGGGTATCATTCGAGACATGCTTGATGAAGATCCTGTCTCCAGTTCTCGCATAGACTTGTCATGACCGACTGGTATTTGAGTTTATGGTTGGTGTTTGATGTAGACCACGGGGTGTGGGGTAGTTTGAGTGTGAGTTCAACAGAATCCCGGGAGTCCCATTGCCGGTTTATATCGTGATTTTGGGAGTTGTATGGATGGAGTTATTGATTATTATCGTGCGTGTTTCGGGCCCGTGTTCCCTTGCCCCTGGGGCCCTACCCTTGGGTGGGGATACTCCTGCGTGGCTGACTCTCACACTTGGACTGACGATAGGTTTAGCGACTTAGACAGTGAGACTTAGAGACTGATAGGGTTAGTGGCATTGACATGCATTGCTTACTGATTTGATATACCTACTTTACTGTTTACCTGTACCGATTATTTCGTGGGCGTCATCATTATATATTTACTGTTTTATGTTCATCATCATTGCACGTGTTTATATTTGTATTTATATATATTGCTATTGTGTCGCTCTGACAACCTGAGTATGCATGCTCAGAGTGAGAAGTTGATTTAGCTCGGACCAGGACCTGACGTACCCCGAGGACATTGCGGATATCTAGATCAGTGACTCAGAGCTATACTTCCTCAGTCTCTATCTGGTTAGTTCTTGTATCTGTTTTGATTTAGTGACTGCATTTCTCATTACCTGTGCATTGATTACTGATTACCACGTAAAGCTAGAAGCCGAAATGTGAGTACGGCAGGATGTTTCCTCGACCGTAGTAGCATGACTGGCCTTGTTAACCCCTCGTATCCCGTATTTTGGGAAGCGGGGCGTAACAGTTTTGGCTAGGATTTTCAGAATGGTGTTGAGTCAAGATAGGGGATGGTATTTATAGTTGGGAATTAGAATTTGAGAATTAAAAATGTGGATTAAAAGTATTAAAATTGTGTTTAATTGTGAAGTGAAAGGTCTCTGTTTGATTACAGAGAAATCAAACAGTGCAGAGGGACTAGGGGTAGCTGAAGAGACATGTGTGTAGAGCACGGAGTGAAACGGCCACATCTCGACCGTTAGCGCCGGTTTTTAGGCCAATTTGGCCGGTCGATCTTGAGGCATCGGCCTCAAGATTCGTGCCACTTGATTAAAACTCTGTTTAAACTATTTTGCACATGTTTGATTTTTCTGAACTTTTCATTTCCCGTGTATTGCACGTGCAATCTTTTGGGCTTCCAAAAGGTTAAAAAAATCAGAAAAAATTAATTGTGTCCGACAGGAATCGAACACAAAAGCTGCGCCATAGCGGTGCAAGGTTTTACCAGTAAGCTACAAATTATTTCTTATTTTTATTTAATAAAAGTAAGTTATAACTCAAACTCAGACTGAAATACTCTTTTCTTGTATATTAACAGGAAAAATTTCTGTACAAGATTTCAGAGAGGTTACAGATTGTTGTCGGTAAGAATAATTTACTATCCGTATTTGCTACAAATCGAATATGGATACGGATCGGATATTGTAAAAACCAGATCCGCTAAAATCGGACACATATACTAAAACAACAACAACAACTGAGCCTTTTATCCCAAGCATATCGGACACATATACTATTTGAACAAATATAAATAGTTATGATAAATAACTACAACTAATAAAATATTTAAATGGGTTAACCAATTTTTTTAGATTCAAACACTCAGTCCACAAGTCCTAATAGTTTCAAATTAGGGTTTTCCATATAACATCAATTCCTCATGCCTTTCATAAATCTAGCTATAACTAATATTAATTAGTAGTCGGATAGTGAGTACCATTAGTTCGGATATCCGGATCTGGATAGAAATTTATATTTCAAATCCGGATACTAACAAAATCCATTCGGATATGGATTTTCAGTATCTATATCCGCAAATTGTCGGATTCGAAAACGGATCTGGATCAGATAATCTGGGTCTGTTTACATCCCTACATTTGAGTCGTTCATAAATTTAATTATATGGCTAAGTTCAATATCCTGCACCTATATAGGTTATCTGAACCCATTTCTTATTCTAAAATCTAAAGTTTAATTAAGCCACATTCTTACTTAGTCTTTTTCCTTTTATTTTATCTTTTTATCTTCTTAAATTAAATACAAAATCCTTTCATTTCTCTGTCATAAGATCCAAATTAAGATTTCAACTTCTATTATCAAAAGATGGTAGAAAACTATTGTTTAATTTAGGATAAAGTTAGTTTATGGTTTATTTATTTTTATTTCAAATAAACTAAAAGGTCAAATTTAATATTTGAAACCCGAAACCGTGTTTAATCTGTCCGAACTAATGAAATCCGAACCCCAGCGCGAAACCAGCCCGAACCCGTTGGGTTCGGGTTCAGGCTTATCTACCCATTCTAACGGACGAGTTTAAAATGGCTAGAAAACCCGCCGGCATTGACGGGTTCAGGTTCATTTATGGTCCAAAACTCAGCAAACTCCACCCGTCCTAACATGTATTAAGAAATTTAACAGAACTCTAACTTTGCATGGGGACTTGCCTTTTTCGCCTTGCAGTGAAGGATAGAGTAGAAGTAGAAAAAAAAACAGGCACCATTTTTTTGGCACACAAGAAAAACTTAATGATGCAACCTTAGATTTATACGACTTGATCTAATATTAGGGTTCCGGCATTTCAGCTGCATGCTCATAAACTTAGGCTCCAGGTTGGTTCTTTTTTGATTATTGGATGGATACATTCATCTAGCGTTGCCAAGTTAATGCTAGAGGATATCTGGGAATGAACTCAGCTGTCTGAGTTTAAAGCTACTCCTACTAGTAATTTACACGTACGATGCACATATACGTCAAATTCCAATGACTTTATTTATGTCACTAAAAACTATTAGTATCTTACACGTGCACATGTTCAAATAAAAACTATGTTTAATTTTTTTAAATTTGAATCTTTAGCGTCAATTTAGTTGGGTCTTTTGGAAGCTCCAAAAGCATTTCGGGAATCACTAAAGTGGTAAAAATAACATTAAATTCTTTTTTGAAATGCACATTGCGGAAAAGATCTTTTTGGAGAAGCTAAAATTTAAAGTTTTTGGAAAAAGAAAGAAATTTTGCCTAGAGCTCAAAAAACACTTTTCCTAAAAGTGCTTTTTGAGCTCCCAAAATCCCAAGCCACGGCCTAAAGCTAATATTGTGAGAGTGGTTATTTTATTTTCAAAATGATTCACAATGATTTTTGTAGTTATTTAAGATCAGTATAGATGATTATATAGTTATAACTGATTCAATTGATGATTGTATTTATTAAAAAAATGGTTTTTAAAAAAAGTGTTTATTAAATATTTGTTAAAGAAATTCTATATTTAATTTTTTTACTGCTGATATGACACTATTTGAGACTACGTTAGACGACCCTTAAATTTTGTGGTTATAATAGTAGAGGTATTTGGAGAAGAAATGTAAGAGTTGATTTTCTGGCTAATTCAGGAGTGCACTTCCAAATGTTTTATCGTAGCTGGTCCGAACTGACAGCGCCCAACCCGTAGCGCAAAATGTTGATGCTGAGAAAAACGAAGAAAGCAAACAACAAGCCACAATAAGCTAACAACATCCAGGGTCAACCCGTGAGAGAGTTGTTTCTTTATAAAAGTACTTTTAATCACAAAAAAGAAAAAGAAAAGAAAGGATTTTGAAACCGTGAATAAATCATTAGATCCGAGTGTCGTACAAGCAAATATTGAGATTGTAGGGACTAATATGAAAGTATCATCTAATTCGGGGCATATCGAAAAGCCCACCTTCAGAACACCCTTCTGAACTCAGCTGTCCTGAATCAAGGAGTTTCGTTCTCTCTCCCTGCTCAGGTATTTTTCTTTCTTTCCTTTTATTTTTAATCGATTCTCTCACTTTGAATCGCCTCGCTTTTGAGATCTTTAATCTCTGCGAGAATCCTCTCGTTTTAGGCTAAATTTGATCAGAATTCCTCATCATCATTCATTTTTCACAATTTCATTGATTCTTCATCGAATCTCGAACTAATACAAACATAATTTTAGAGATTTGGTGCTATTTTTGGCAATTAATTCAAAATTTAGTCCAAAAGATCGAATTGTAGGCCAAATATTCAATTATCTGAATTTTTGTCTAACTAAAAACATCTGTTGTGTTGAAAGGAGCGAGGCAGTGCACCGGCGTGCTCTGAAATCCTGCAAGGCAGAATTAGTACCGGAGAATTCTCCGGCGCCGTCTCTTCCGATGCTCAAATTAGTACGTGGATGAGTATTTGATAGTTAGGATTTAGTGAGCATAGAATAGCTTGCTGAATTAGGGTTTTGGTTCCCATATGCAGTAGCTGACTAGCTGGCAGTGGTGTTTATTAGTGTAGGATAGTGGGTGTCAAGCGGCTCCACTGCCACTGCTTGTTAGCCACGTAGGTACTAGGCGACAAAGCATGTGGATCGTAATTCCTTCGGGTCTCCCTAATGAGGATCCCCTTGCCTATGCGGGATTCCATTTAATTTGGTTGACACATGTCCCATACATGGGGGTGATTAAGTTGTTTCAATCACTATTCTGAAAAATAGACCCATATATTACAGTTCTATACAATGACTTATTTGCATCATGAATTGTACATTGTGCTTTCATTTTGGCATGTGCCTCTAATTCTATACTAGGGGAAAATGATCCAAACTTGGAATTACTCCCCATATGTAAACAAATGCTTCATGAATCTGTTGCAATCAAGAGTGCGGTCTACCTATAATTATAGTGCTATAATTAAGGACAATATATTTCAATCAATATTTTTATTGAAGTATTTCTTCGATTCTCAGTGTACAGGACTCATAATTATGCTCAATCGACACTTGATGATTCTAAACTCAAGTTTGAAGTTACGGTCACCCATGACATGCTGCAAATATTATTGTAGGTTGTTTTTGGCTTTGGGGTTTAAGTTTGAGTGTTTTGTACTGTTTTTGTAGACTCAACTCCAAATTCCTGACTCCACCCTGCATGGCTTTAATTTTGAAGTTGAGATTTCTGATTTTTCTTAGCCTGAAAGTTTAGATAAAGTTATCTGAAATTAACTCCAATCTTGTCTAACATAAAATCCAATGAATGAGAGCAAATGAAGATGGGATAATTCTTAACTCAATAACATATAATAAGGTAACTGCAATTACCGTTTGAAGCGGAGTTGGAGACTAGCTTGCAGCCCAGTTCTTATAGTATATACTTCCATGTAATAACCCCTGCTTAACCATTGTGTTAAAGGTGTAAAGTCTCTCTCCGTTATTCAAGAGGTCTGGAACCTTGGTCATTAAATGTCTATTGTTTTTTCTTGAAAGACAACAAAATATATTTAAAAAAGACCGCTTTAAATCCGGTAATTAGTAGGTAGTGCATCCCACTTAAAACTTTTTTTTTTGCAGAAATGTTGCATGGTGGAAACTCTATAAACACCCGTCTACTTTGGAGCTCAATTTTGTACGTCCTTGTAGGTTAGCGCCCTGTCCAAGCAAATCTATCTCTTTTGTAGTGTAGATGTTAATGATGTGCCTAGTTATGTATCGAACTGCAAATTCTCAGTCATCCAATAGCTTGGGGAACACACACACACACACACACACACACACACACACACACGATCCATTGAGGCCGGTGCTCATTTTATAAAATGAGGCCAACTCCTTAAACTCCAAAATCCGCCGTTTCTCATCGATCCGACCGGTCATCGTGATCAACATGTTATAGATAGGTTACGTAAAAAAATAATGAGATTTGGAGACCTTTGGCACATTGATTAGGCGGAGTAAAAATTTAACGGCTTTTCGATACATGAAAAATACGATCACTTGATGAATATGCTAGAAGTCTTCAAATCTTGTGATTTTTGATACATAACCTATCTATGACATGTTCATCATGATGACCGGTCGGATCGGTGAGAAACAAAAAGGTTTGGTAGTATGAGGAGTTGGCCTCATTTTATAAAATGAGCATCGGCCTCAATTGATCGGCTCCCTATATTTGAAAATATTTTAAAGTGAGATTTACTTTCAATATAAGATGAGAGGGAGATGGAGGGAGGGAGAATACATGAAGATTATTATTTTTTGTGGTTTGATCACAAATATATATTAGTTTATCGGCCAATACATTGGCCTATTAGGTTAACACCGATAGGAGGGTAAGTGAAAACACACGTGCGCACGCAAACACATAGACTGGAAAATATAAATTAACCAATTGATATGAAGGGATATTCTGGGGTTTCCAATTTCCTAGGAATTTGTCATGTGTGTTTTTCGATGCATGGAGATGAGTTAATCTATTTGGAGTGCATAGTAGCTTACTGATGTTGAACCAGTGAGTCATGTCAGCTCAAGGCTATCCCTTTGGTGCTTAAAGTTGCATATATGATCTTTTATAAACAAATTTTATTTTATTATTAATAGCCCAGACTTGGAACTAGATTGTGTATCTGTGGTCCAGGGCCACAACAATATTGCTGTTCTACCTGATGCACTGACATATCAGATAAATTTATTATTATCTTAATCTTGTACCAGACCATTTGTTACAGTATTTATTCTATCTTACCTGACTGATGCATTATTCACTCTGTTAACAGCCATATTTTTGCTCTCGCCACTTGCTGCCGCTGTTCCGGTGCCAAATTCAAATTGCTATGCCCTTGACAACAGCAGTTACCTCTTAGACTTTGTATCGTATTTGTTCATCTGCACATACTGAAACAAACACACATGCACTCACCCTTACTCATTTATAACAATATTGAGCATAAGTATTTCATGAGCTGTTTCATCCTCAGCTGCTACTCAGACAGAGTGGATTGGTCATCCTTTTGAATACGAAGGGAAGGTAAGAGCTGTATATTTGTCCTTGATTTTCCTTGAAAAGTCTCTTGTTCCTACTTCAGGCTGCGGAATGATCTCTCTTATAGGTATAAATTTGTATATGTAAAACTTAACAAATTTCAACGAATTCTTGCTCTAATTGTTTTTTGGGGCTACCTTCTCATGAATTGCTAAAGTAGCTAGTTTCAGCGAACTCGAGACTGGTAATTTTGAAAGTTTCCTTCTAAATGATGAGATTATGTGAAACTAATTAGTGTCCTTTTTTGCATGGTTTAAATAAATTCACTATGAGAGCTACATGGGATGACATCCAGAATTGATAAAATTGACATGCTTGAATGAACGATGTTCTGGTAATTGAAACATATGGGAACTCCATCCGAATATTGCAGTGATGCTGAGCTATTTTTTCCTTTACAAGCACTGATATTTAAATTTTTTTTTTTAAGTTTGATTGGTTTTCCTTGAATGCATTGAAGATACAATTTGCTATCATATTTGAATTTCTAAGGATCATTAAAGAAAGGCTTAATTCCAAAAAACTCCCAACCATTTTAGCTAAACTACGAGAAATACAAAAAACTTTTAAAATACACAAGAAACTACCGTAAAACTTTCAAAAACTATGAAAAACTACCATAAATAAAGTGCCACATCAGCAATAAATTGCATGAAACTGCCAAAAAACAATAAATTTTTTTACTATGGTGGTTTCTCGTAATTTTAAAAGTTTTTGGTAGTTTCTCGTAGTTAGCAAAATTTTTTTTTTTTTTTTGGAATTAAGCCTTGAAGAAACTCAGGATACTGTTAGCATCTATGAGGTGTTAGTTAAGCATATCAAAAGGCTGTTAAATCCGACAATGACATGTTACGCTGAGAGTATCTGTATTTAATTTTCTTCTCTGGTGGTGAGCTTGTTCTTTCTTCTTGTTCTTACTTCATATTTTAAGATTCTGCTGTTCTTCAATCCTGGAAATATCTGGATTAGATGTGTCATTGAAATATTAGATGTCAAGCTTTACCTGTTTTATTTTCTTTCAGAAACTCATAGTTTCTGCCCATTGCATTGAAACAGGAAGCTGATTTGGTTGTGCGGTTTTGCAAAGATGTTGAGAGCAGATCTCAGTTGGTATATCATTTGAACTCATCAGTATCTTAGTGGAACTATACTCCTTAGTTCCGTATTGATAATTATCAGTTTGTTAAGTAGGCATTAATATAACCTCAGCCTAGTTCATCCATGTAGGCATGTCTTCCTGAAAGTTACGTAGTACTGACAAATTACTGATGCCTATATGTCATAACAGAGGCAGAAGAACATATGCTGCCAATGGAGTGATGGAATAATCTATATAACATTATAAGATTGGGTTAGGGGTAGGTAAAAAAGTGAACTTTACACTTATTGACATCTATGTCCAACTCAAATTTATTAACTTTGTTTTCTATTTTTTGAAATCATTAACTTTGTTTGGTAGCATCATAAAAAGTTGCATGTGACCAACTTGGCATCCATCAATACCCTTACTTTGAATTGGTGATCCCCAAATTATAATTAGTTTTAACTTTTAATAATGTAAATGCAACATTTGAGATTAGGATATACTTCTCTAATTAAGAATTAACCATAATGTGCAATCACCGGACATACCTCACATTAGTTTTGTTAGATTTAACTAGGAATGTAGACAGCTACGAAAAATTTAAAGCTAACTTCGTATTTGTAGCTGATTTATATCAAATATAGATAGTAATTTTCAATTCTGAAAACTATTTGTATTTGTAGCTACATCTTTTAGGCTCTAATACGGATATGGTAAGACTTATATACATTCCATATCCATATTTGATATAAAAAATAGTAAGTTATTTTCTTTCTAAATATTTGTTTCATAACCATATCCGCATTCTACCAAGCATAGATATCAGCTCGCATTTTACATAACTATCCGTATCTGAATTCTTATCCGCCTACAAGTACTGAATACGGATATAGTAATGCTTATATCCACTCTGGATTCAATCCGTTCACATCTCTAGATTTAACTAATTTTACTTAATCTAATCAAATATAATGAAATCACTTAAACATATATTTAGCATTACTTGTCAAAGAAAACAAATTGGTGATCCTCATGCATTAAAGTATTTTTAATTAGAGGATTAAATTGAACCCTTCAATAAAATATTTTGCATGTAGGCTTTGGATTGAACTTGATATAATTTGTTGGGTGTCATAAAAAATTTAATAGAAAATGGTAAATTATGCGTGAGAATTATTTGATCAACTATACAGAGAAATAGTGCATGACCATTTTTTAAGAAATAATTCAATAATGCATTACAATAATACGATTTTCTTTAAACCCAATCCACACCTATCTATTCTATATAAACATCCTGGATTTTATTTTCTTCTCAATTTCGTTATCACTATTTAATTTTTCTTCAATGTATAGAAGTTTAAGAAGATGATTTTTGACAACCTTTCTACAAAAGCACAAGGTACACTTATATTGTGTATTTTGAAAAAATAACAACATTGTTTGCTTTGTAAAACCTTTAGAATTTACCAAAAATTTCTTTTATTCCCTACATACATTATTATTATTGGGAAGTAACTATCACCATATATGATTCTTAAAAAGGTGACCTCTCATTTGGGAGTACCATGTGGCCATAGCCATTCTACTCCGGTCTCCTAAAAATTTACATATTCTTCCCTCCTACGTATTGATAACTAATCCGTAACTTACTTAAATATATATATTTTAAATTTCAGAATAATATAACATAAATGTTGAATTGTGAAAATAAAACCATGGAAATATTGATATATTGCAAGTTCGAAATCAAAAATAGTTAGAAGCAAAAAAGAAGAAGTTAGGAACATTGCAACAATATTGGTAAACATCGAATAGAGGATTGAATAACAAGCTATCAAATATTCATTTTTTCAATATATAGTAAATATACTAGGTTATATCACGTATTATTAGTACTTGAAAATATGGTTTACATCAGTATAATTTGATTTAAACAATATAAATAACTACATCCTGCGCTTGCGCAAGATACCTGCTAGTTTATATAGACTTTGAACATCTTGAGCATAGTGCTATAATGTTATATACAATAACAGATCTAATTTGAGTATGATGATAATAGGCTTATGTTTTTTAGCTTTGCACAAACTTCAAAAACATCAACCAGCCCTTTAGTACAAACAAATGGAAATCAGTCTATAATGGCATCTCTGATCTAATTGATGGATCCCAAGGTCAAGTGAAAATCAGTCTGTAATCGCCTAACTCTCTATACAGAAAACGCAGCACTTGTATGCATGTATGAGGCGTGCATGTGCACTATATCTGTAAACATGTAAATTGTCAATGGGATTTCACCAACCAAGCTTTTGATAGCATCATTTGTACTATACACAAACATCCTTTGACTTGTCTTCCCATATGGCCCCTTTTGTCTAGCAAAATATTTTCAGAGGGAGTTCAGGGATTAAGCTGAACCTTACTCCTCAAAGCCCATCATCAACACGTGTTTTAGGGTGCTCTTTCTTATTTTTTCCACTTCTTTTATTATTGCTACATATTCCTATCTGGTATGCCATTTCTAATGTTCCCAAACAGTTGTAAAACAGTATGAATGATCAATTGTATTGGCATTATGTGGTGTTCTGCAAAGATGTGCATTATCATGGAGGAAATGAACGTGCTGCCAAAGATTGTTGGTCTCTTTCACAATTAATTTGAAAAATCTGATTATCTTATCGAGTCCAATGAAGTTCCAGTTCACATATTTTTGTCTACTGAATTATCCTTTTTTCTTTTTTTTATACATCCTGTCCTTGTTGCTTAAATAAAATGCCTGCTGGTCCTTGGTGACCTTTTCGAGTTTTTTTCCTTTCCATTTGCTTTATGCAATCGTTCGTGTGAACACCGTCTGCCTGTTTTATCTAGCTGTTTCGTTTTTGTTACTGAGGAGTATCAGAAGAGCCTGTTTTATCTAGCGGTTTCATTTTTGTTAATGAGGAGTATCACGAGAAAAGCATTAGACTATTCAATAAAAGTATAACCTCATATTTGTCCTGGACACATCCACTGAAATTACAATGGAGTAATTTAAAAAAAAACCTTAATATTGGTCAATCGATTTATAAAAGAGATACTCTATAGCAACTGGTAAGGGGAAATTCTGCATTTGTCTTCCAGTCCATCTACCACCACCATAATGATTTAACAACTATGCCAAGTAGGAGAGAGAACACAATCTTCTACAGATGATATGTATAAATGCAGACCTGTGGTTGCATATAATAGATACCCTCCTATTCCTGGTTGTAGCTTGGGAATATATCCTCTCATTTCCTCTACATGTAAAAAGTATTACAGAGTCTTCCATAAAAAAAAGAAAAAAAAGCATCAGAGTCACTTTTAAAAGTTTATATTGTGTTCTCAAAAACAACTAAGAATCTCTCTCTCTTTTAGCGCCTCTATGAAGATGCATTTGATTATACTTTGGCCTAATTACGAGAAACTACCAAATTTTTTCAAAATTACAAGAAACTACCATGCTTTGAAAATTTTATGGTAGTTTCTTCTAACCATTGTTGACGTGGGTAGTTTTTCATAGTTTTTGAAAGTTATGTGGTAGTTTCATGGAGTTTTTGAAAAGTTTTGTGATAGTTTCTTGTGTATTTAAGAAGAATTTGGTAGTTTCTCGTAATTAGACCAAAATGTTTGGTAGTTTTTTGGAATTAAGCCTTGATTATATATGCTGCTCATTTCACGATCTAAATAATAGAATTTTTATTATCTTTTCACCTGTGCAGGGTTATGTTGATTTTGGCCGATATACGGCTTCAAATCACTTTGTAGCAGGTTCAGGATCTGTAAACTTTGTTCAAGTAAGAGACTATGTTTTCATAGGCTAATATTGTATTACTTTATATATTTCAAAACCAAAATGAGCAACCAATAATTTGGGCTCTGTGTGCGCGCGCGCGCGCGTTGCTATAATAAGAAAATTGTTAAAATTCTCTCTTTTTCAGATAACACAAGTAGTTGCTTGCAATTAATCACAAAACATAATAAGAAGGTTTAACAAAGGTTTTTGTATTTTTAAAAAATAGAAATCGTGTTTAATGAAGGGTGAACTTGATATGTGAGTGAGGTTGGGCATTTTCTAAGAACAGCCCAGCCTTAGACATTCTTAGTATATGCAGTATTACATTGTCAATGTTATCATTTCTAATCAATCTGTATGATCTCTGAAACCTGCAGAGCCTTTTATATGGAGATCTTCACAATTGTGAATATACTTTTGACAAATTGGGCCGTGCAACTCAGGTCAGCCTATGTCTCGCCTTGATTCTTCACAATTCATTCTAGAGTTGCTTGATTTTCGAATAACTATATAGTGATGACAAATAGACTTAAACTTCTCCATTATGCAATTTCAGTTGAACATCGGATGTGGAGGTTGCTTAAACGGAGCATGTAAAGGTGTGTGATACATCCTTTAATTTCCACTTTGTTCTTGCATGAGTTGAACCACTATAAAAGACTACCTGTCGGCTTTTGAAGTTTAAATATTGAATTGGGTTAGATCTTGAAGTGCATCTCTCGATTCTAAAGAAGTTTTGATGGTTAGGCGGATGAATACATTCATTGGTAGGTCAAAATAGTATATAGGTACTGCCGGCGGCATGCCTTGCATTGTGTTTCCCTGCTGATAGTTTCACAAAATAATTCAAATAGCATGTTTGGCAGGATTTTGTTCATGTGAATTAATTCTATCTAAACCATTATCTGCATATTATCCATGAAATCCATTAAATGAATAGGTGACGATGTTTTGCTTTACATGTTTTACAGGCGATCTTGGTTGTATATGCAATGTCTCCTATGATAACGTGAAGTGCAGGTGTCATATCATGCTTCCATTTTTTTCTTTTATTTTTGTGCCTTTTTATTTCAATCTTGGCGGACTTTTGATTCTATGACATGTATATTTATCTGTTCGTGGACAAAATAAATGGTTTAGCTTTTATAGAATGACATAATCCAGCTTGGTTATTCTGCATTGTGTTCAAGGTTTTTATTTTTATTTTTATAACCACATGTTGTATGCACTGCACAACCATGAACATAGATTAGCATTCATTATTTTGTGCATTGCTTGTTCTGATTGCTAATACTTAATGATGGATTTGTCTAACTATTAGGCATGACAACCTTGGGCAATTCAAATTAGACAAGAACTTATGTACTCCACGTTGATGATAGGGGTCGATGTTCTGATACGTTATTATTATTGTCATTATTATTATCTATGTTTATGTGTGCAGAGGGAATGGTGGATTCTGCACTGATGACAGACTAGTGTTATTATTTCACTTTTCCTTTTGGTTTGAATCTGCGTTTATTTATTTATTTTTTGGTGAATTTTTTTTTTGAAACTTTGGAGTTGCTGGTTCTGAAATGGCGCTCACTGTTTTATTTATGAATTTACATGCATGGGATATCGATTGTAGGACTTCCATCCGACAGTTTGTGCTTAAGATGCTAGTGTTGTCTCTATACGTGTTAATTAATCTGTATGGCAAGACTTTGTGGAGCCAAGTGTGCTTGTAGCAGCATAATTTGATTTTCTTCTTCTTCTTCTATTGTTTTTCTTTTGCATTTTGGTATTGAGAATGCTGTTCTTTTGATTTTTGATGCATCAGAACATTTATATTGGTGTGCTATCTGTTCCAACATGGAATACTATGTCTGACACATATTATCCAATAGTATACACTATACAGTTTGATAATGTAAATATTCTCTTAAAATGAAGAGCCCTTTGACGTTAATGTCCATGTCTGACAACAGACGAAAAACTTTTGACTGTGACATAGAAAATCGTATGATTCAACGATGGAGTAACAATGTTCCCAAAAAAACCTAGGTATAGATTTTAAGACTAGCAGTTTCTTTATCAGACCATTTCATTACTTGATCACAGCATGATATCATTTCAACTATTTAAGAAAATTTCTGCTCATTTGTATTTAGGTTTAAAATAATAATCAAACTGATTTCTTTAGTTATCTTAATCATGCATTCTTGCTTTGTACTCTTCACTCTCTAAGAATTAGCAATTTACTTTTGTGAACTGTTATTTCTATAGTCTTGTTTGTCAAAATTTTTGATTTTGTACTATTCACGGACTTTTTGGGACTGCTTTTGTTTCTCTGAGAATCCAGGGCTCTTGTTGAACTTGCAATTCCATGTGTGAAGCGTGGACCTCGAGTATTTAAGGGGTTTACCATAGGCTTTCATCCTCGATCATGGGAAGTTGTATGGAACGCTTCTCTCTCTTTTTCCCCCTACTTTTGTGTTTATCCTTTCTTGGTTTCTTGCTGTCGCTTCTGGCAAACTTTAATGCTTCCAGTATATTGATGGATTTGAGCTTGTTTCTGGCCTTAGGTCTATAATGGCATGACTCAGCCGGGCTTTGAAAAACCGTATAACCAATTCAGGTGCGCTGTCTGAAATCTTTATTATTTTTGTATGTAACTTGTTGAACAAATTTAATGATACTTATTAATCTTGCTTGTGAACTACAAAATAGGTCCAGTACTCACAAAACATTCAATTGGACTGATTTATACATTAATACTGTTTTGATGGTTATTAAAGGTATAATCATAGCAAACATTAGCAAGCATGAAACACACCTTATAAAGTTTCAGGCATAATTTTCTTTAAGTGCATAATTCAACGTTTTGAAATGTATTTGTATCCATACCAGGGGTAAAGTTGGACATATTGCAATAACTTCTATTGAACTAACAATTCATTTTATAATTAAATTTGTTTTGTGGAACTATTGCTTCTTATAACCTTTTTCTCACCGGCTTTGAAACAATATTAATAATCCACCCTGAATATATGAATGAAATAATGAGGCAGGATTTAACAGGAACAATGTATAATCAAATAATATTTTGAAAATCCAGATAACTTTGCTTATTTAATAAAAAAAATTGGTCTTAAAAAGTTAGTAAATGAATCATTTGTGTTATAGGGCATACATGTCAGAGAAGATTGTTTAAGAACATGTGTCTCTTTAAGGATATTTCTATTTAGTTTCTACTCTGCTTGCTTCTAATGGGATTTTAATTGTCAATCCCCTTGTTATCCTTGATAAAGATCGGATACTCTATTTATGGTATATTGTATTTTGCATGAGTTTGCAAACTGATTACTCTCAGATATATGCCTTTATTCCAACCTAACTTACATGTCATAAAATTCTGCAGCTTTGGAGTTGAACAAACCTATGTGACTCTATATCTTACTGCAATTTCTTCTCTGTCCAGTCTTGTCGGAAAACCAAGTTTCAAGGTACACATGTTTTTGGTTGTTTTGGTTTGATTGCACAAAATCCTCCTGCAGCTTACCTCGTATAGCACTTTTATGATCTATTAATACAAACACCTCCTATGCTTGTTGACCAAAACCTTGAAAAACGGTTTAATTCTACACTAGACAACTTGAATTATTGCCTAATTTAACTCTAAAACTTGTTTGTGCTGTTTAAAGTTGATTTATTTTGTGTTTTTATGAAGATTTGGTTGGCAAACTGAAGAGGTGTTTGCTAATAATTAGTTGGGGGGTAAACGACGAGTGAATTTTGTGCAACCAAATCTTTGTAAAACTCTTTAAACCTTTCCTAAGTTTTATTGTTTCCATGCAGGTTAACCCCAATGAAGGGTTAGAAGTAAAGTTGTCAGGCTCAGGAGTTAGCAGCAACACCCCTACAACTTTGTCTCCTTCAGTGCTGATAGTAAATTGGAGATGTATGGGTGATTATGTGCTTTATTTTTTTACAGATGAATACTTTCTTATTATGCTTCTTGCTTCACTGATAGGTGAAAAGGCTCGGGAAACACCATATGCAGTTAACGTTTCTATACCGGTGGAGGGATACGATCCAGTTGAGTTCACCCTCACAAAGACATGTGGTTAGTATTAGCTATAATTTTCTCCTATTTTTACTCTCTGGACCCAAATTCATGGAGCTCTCTTCAACTGTAAAATCTAGTTATCACCTTAAAAAAACACACAGTAAACCTCCTTATTGTTTACAAACCCAGTACTTGAGTCCATTCATATTAATCTAGCTCTCAAGAGGACAGCTGACATCATATGAATTCTGCTCTATTCTGGAAAAGGCCATGAAGCTGGTAATTTTATAATCTTTCCTAGAATGGCCTTTAGATTATTAGGGCGTAGAATAATACAGAGGGGGCTTCAATATAGAAAAAGTCTTGTGCGGTTCAGTTATTGTATGTGCAGAAGTGAGCTCTCAGGCTAAAACCTGAGAGGGATTACGTGAGTTTCGGCATATTTTAGTTGTTTCAGATAAGAAGACAATTGGTTTAGAGATTTATTTTCAGACTTTAAGATTATAAAACTTGACTAGAAATCATAGGATATTTTTTCCCAACTATCAGAAATGGGAATACATATAACTATCAAGATATCTCATATATTCGTCCCCTTTTTAATTATTGTTAAAACTAGATCCTCAACCACAATGACCCAATAAATTGGCAGTTAGGCATTTGGCAGCCTGCTCCCCCCCCCCCCCCCCCCCAACCCCTTTTTTCCCCTTTTGATATACTATAATACTGAGATCTATTTGCTTTTATCATATTTTTTCAGATACAAGGATATTGAACCTGTTGATATTTTCGAATATCCTATAATTTGCGATTTGTTCAGAATCAAGTAGCGTTATTTCAGTATTAAATGTTTTCTAGAACTCCTCTGGGATTTTTTTCCTCCTTGAAGCCTATAGGCAAGAGAGAGAAGATGGTGCTATAAGAGGGTGGGCGACATTTGGAGTGATATCTTGCATGTATGATTATTACAGCAACCAGTACTTCAACCCCATAAATTGCTAACCTAATTCTGTGATTCCTTGTCTAATATCTTATTCGGTTATCTTCTTATTCCTCATCCAGCGCCATAGTATTGTCAACAATATCCTGTTGTGGAGGATTCATATACAAGACTCGTGTAGAAAATCAGGTCAGTAATCTAACCGTAGGCTGAATTGCACGAAATCTCCCTGACTTTTGCTTGTATAGTGCAGGATACCTTCTTCTGTTTTGAAAAACTCACAGTTCTGAAGTTAACTTTCTGTTTTATGCAACTTTTTATACCCAAAACACCGCTATTTGAAAGCACTACGCCATTATATATACATTTTAACTGAAAGCTGTGGTATAAATGACAAAATTTAAGGGTTAACTTGAGAATAAAAGGTTGACAAGAACAAATAACGGCTGCCAAATGAGGGGAGAAAATTTCAGGTTTTGAAAACAGAGGGAGGTATCCCACGTGTGTTCTCGCATTTAATATAACTGATGATATTTATGCCATGCATAACAGAAAACATATGCTATATTTTTTCATGAGATTGCATTGACAATTTGAAAACGAAGAGATGAAGGTGTTTACTTTGTTGTGCAGCATGGTCTTGATGCCTTACCGGGAATGACCATTCTATCTGCTTGTTTGGAAGCAGTAAGTTTTTTCATTCTTACTCACATTTAAAAAAGGGGTAAATTTTACTATTTTTTCCTAACTGGAAGTTAAGAACCCCAGTAAGTCCTGTATTGGGTAAATTTCACTAAAATACCCTTTTGTATCATTGTTCTCACCCAACTCCTTTTAAGTATTTCGTTACATTATTGGTATTTTGTGGAGAATACATTAATGGTATGTTAGTGGAGAATACTTCTTTAAGGCCATAGCTTAGGTGAATTTACTGTAATAAAAATTAAAGTAGTATAGTGAAAATATCAAATGTTTTAATGGTATAGTATTGAAATAATATCCTTAAAAAAATTAATCTTTATGCTTTAATAATTTTTCATGATATTATAATTAGGTGAGTGGGCCCCGACGCTATTCTCTAGGAGAGGATATCAGTGGCAATTTCGTAAATCAAGCATCATGGGATCGCCCATCAACTTCAGGACAAGCAACACAGAAAGCAGGCGAAAGGAAATACGGGTCGATTTGAAAGAGTATACAAATGAAGGCTCCAGTTTTATTTAATCTTAATGAGACTCGCATTTGAAGCATGAAGGTTGTATTTGAGATTTTGACATTTTTGTAAGTTCATTTCTTGCTTCTTTTTTGGCGAAAAAATTCTTGAAGTTCATATTTGAGTGGTTGCAGTTAAGAATCTTGTAGAATGTATACACTTGGCTTGTGCCGATCGCCCTCTACATCCGCTACTTCAACACCCACAACCTATTTTCCGCTTGGGTGAAATGAAGTGGAGGTCTAAACCAACTGCTGTTGAAAAATGGACAGTTGAGTTGTGATTAGGGATGAAATATCAGTGTAAATTCATTTTTTATTATACATTTTCTAGTTGGTCTGTTATTTTTGTCAACTAAGTACCTCACAAATCACATTGATTTGCCGGCCGAAAATATCTCGGCCTTTAACTATCAAAAATATCTCGACCTTTAACTATCAATGTGTTGTGAATATTGGGCATCTTGCCTAGGCAAAAAAACGTCTAGTAATGTGCCAATAATTTGAGCGATATGTCTCTAGGCATTTTTTCTTCTTGAAATTTTTTCTTCCTGTGGTTTTTATCTAAAATGTGGAAATTGCATGGCCAGAAACAGTAGGCTTTTTTCTTATACTAATGAAATATGTAGAGATTCTTTTTCGGGATTGGAATGCTACATGGTTCTGAATAAAAATTAATGTGTGATTGCAAGTTGATTGATTAATTCAATTAGAAATAGAAAAGAATCGACACTCGATTTAGTTGGTATTCAATTGTAAATAAATGCGAATTAACATTAGTTGGTACCACTCAACCCAATCAAATTTATTCACTTATCAGTTACTCATTAAATGAGTATATTTTCCAGTTCAACCAATTCTTTTTTCTTGTACTTTAGGGATATGATGGTTGATTTTTTCCAGCATGGAAAAGATTTCATGTTTCCATTAAAAGATATAGTGCACAATTTAAAATCATCAATACATTATAAATGAGATATGCTTGCCAACATCAATGTCATCTTCCCACTCACTAAGCAAATTATTATAAAACTAGAATTCAAACACATGCATCAAATGAGTGCTTAATGTCAAGAGCAAAAGGTTAAAAGTGACGTGAAAAACAAGAATGTGCCTCTATCAATGACTTTCTAAAGAATTTTTTATTTGTTACATGGATGCAATTTTTATTTTGGTATAGAAAATTGCAAGCAAACGATGCCCGTTTTTAAGCATGTTGCATGCTATTTGTTTATTTTTCATGCAAACTATGATATTAGTATTCAATAGTGGCATGTTTTTATTGTCTATGAAATTTTATTTCATAGCGATTACCATTTTAGTAAGAAAAAAGCAGATAACCAATGATAAATAGATAAAACCATTTACATCTGTTAACAAAAAAGAATCCAAAGGTGATATATAATACTCCTTCCGTTTCAAAATGTAAGTCTATTTTTTATCTTTATTTTTTGCTTCAATATGTAAGTCATTTCACAAGCATCCAGAAATTTTTTTCATTACCAAGACACATTTACTACTTGATTTCATAATGTACACTCAATAAATTCCTTAATTAGATTCATGCTTATTCAAATAACAAGAAAACAATTAACGTTAATAGAGTTAAAGTGGATAATTTGTTTAAATTTTCTTAATAGATGTGCAAAAGCAAAAATGGACTTACATTTTGAAACGGGGACACTGTATATAAATACACAATGCATCATGAACAAACACTCACAAATTCACACAACTTCTACCTCTCTCTACATTCAAAATTTGATCTTTACTCACAAATATTATACTTAAGAAATGAGAATAAAGTCAAACAAAATCCCCATAGAGCCCACACTCTAACTCCTCAATGGAGATATCAAACAGCACTTGATCCTCTGAGCTCTGCATGTAATCTTGCAACACATTGCTTTGAATTTGGGCAAATGATCTCAACTTCTCTTCCGAGTTCTTCAAAATTCCATCTTCAATCTCACCACCGCTAGAATTACTACTAATATTGCTTGAACTCTCATCTTTAATCTCATGCATATTGCTATAATCACAAAATCCCAAGGTTTCAGAGTGATCTAATGGCTTGATACACTCCAGTAATTGCTCATACATATTCATATTAACTTGAAATGTATCTATGGGGAAGGGATTAAAAACTTGTTTGGCCGGGAAATTCGAAATCGGAGCTTTCTCTTGTGGTGGTTTCGTGTCGCTTAATGGTTTGTGGGTGCTTGGATCGATACCCATATGCTTAAGTTTCTTCTTCACACTCGAGTTCCAGTAGTTTTTGATCTCGTTATCCGTTCTTCCTGGCAATTGAGCCGCAATCTGGGCCCACCTGTACCCATATGATAAATTAAACAAATTGACCTACAATTATTCTTGGAAAAATAAATTATTGTAAATTAGTAGAGAGATTTTACTTGTTTCCTAAAATTTCATGGAGGCCAATGATCACATCATCTTCTTGCTGAGAAAAGCTGCCTCTCTTGAGGTCTGGCCTCAAGTAGTTTATCCACCTAAGCCTGCAGCTCTTCCCACATCTTTGCAACCCTGAAATGAATTATAAAAATACATTTCAATACAGTCTTAATCTGCTCAAAAACATAAATCAATACATTGTGAATTCAAAATAAATTTAGCTCCAACGCAATAATTAATAATAAATATGGTCAAAGAAATAGTTTTAAAATCCAAAGGATAAAGTTTCAGGACCTTCTGAGACCTGTGCTACTCTGATACTATATATTTTGAAAATCATTTCATCCAAACGCTTTATATATATATATATATATATATATATATATATATATATGATGCTTGCCTGCTTGCTTTGGAACATTGCTCCAACATCCAACACCAAATGTGTTAATGTAGTTGAAGAGCTTCTCATCTTCTTCAGGAGACCAAAGGCCTTTCCTTAGCTTCTCTTTGTAACTACTACCATTTGGTTGTCTCCCCATTTCTTTGTGATATAAATATATAAATGGCTTGAGATATATCTATAATATGTTGGTGAATTTTGCCTATTGATGGAAGCACTCTTATATATATATTATATATATATAGTGATCACTATGAGAGGGGGAGAGAGAGAGAGAGAGAGAGAGAGAGAGAGAGGGGTTGAAGTGGTTGCATATGGGGAGTTGATTGAATTTTAAGGTATCTAAATTGGTAGGAGGCAAAAAGTGAAGAATGGTAAAAAGAAAAATAAGTGAAGGTGGTTGTGAGGGAAGCTTAATTGATGGTACGTAGGAGAATATATTTTAGTCAAAGATAAGATATTTCTTTTTAATTTAGGTTTGTCAAGGGATGTGACAAAAGGAATATATTGGACCTCAAATTCTTGTTGGCTTAATAATTAATGTTAGCTTTAAAAGTACACTTCTTTTTGGTTCATCTCTCCCTTCAAAAATGTCCAAGAAGAGGTAGACCCAGGCTGAAACTGTGGGGGGTGTCGAAGTTCACATGTTTTGTTTTGGATGATGTTGCCTAGTTGAACATTTATCATTTTGTATGTAGAGAATATGTTTGGATAAAAGTTCAATATGTGCTTCAATTCATTGTATTGTTTGATAAAGATTGCATAAAGGATTTGGAAATTATGTCCTGCATACGGGTGGATCAACAGATCCTCAACTGGTTAATGTGATCAATTTTAGATCAATTTTGTCGAATTCTTGTTATTATTGAAAGAAACTTGAACTTCCGATAATGTTAATGATGACAAAATGGATCAGGGATCAATCGAAACTTGTGATATAAATATATCTCGTTCATAACCCCTAATTTATCTTAGCATCGAGTACTTAATTACTCAACTAATGTGAGCAACATTGAATGATGGTAATCACCGTCAGCTTACAAGTGTGGATGAAATAATAACATTTCTTGCTGTCAAGAACCACTTCGCATGAAAACTCAAGCTATTATTGTGATTAATTGTCAATGCTATTTATACGTCTTTGGGAAACACCGAGTATATGAATCTAAACTTAATGCTATTCTTAGATTATCAAAGATGATGTATGAGCTCAAGCTCTCTTTAAAATTGAAATATCTAAGGACATAATTAGAAGGAGAATGATTGGAATTGTGAGAAATATTAATTGAGACATGAGTTTGACAGGATCCACGTTTAGAGATCAATATTCCATATGTCTGATTTGTCGGTCAGCTGCCGGGTCCACACAACCATTTTTTTTGGGGTTCAATTGTGGGACTTTATTTGAAGGCTTATTTCAACACACTTTTCATGAAAAGTATTTTCTAAAAATATATATATCACCCTCCAAAACTTACCTATTTCTCGATATCATCATGAAAACTTTGATATGCTATATATCATTCCTAGAACCCGTAACTTATTCAAATTTCTTCCCTGTGCTAATTTTCGGATGTAATTTTCCTTAACAAAGATAATAACCCTTCTTCTAATATTAATGATGCAAAGATGAAGTTCAGTTTTGGTTTTGGCAAGGAATCAGGGATCTTATACGGTCTAATTGATTGAATGAAATGAATTTAGAAAGAAAAAAAGAGACCGAAGAGAATGAATGAAAGAGAAATAAACTAATTGTGATTTATGAACCTACAACAACACTAATTATGCTAACCCAATTTGAGTTAAAAATTTTGACACGGAAAGCAGGATAATGTTTGAGGGCTTTTTTGAATAACATGTATGCTTAAAAAAAACCTATATTTAATAGGAACTTTTCTAATATGTCGTTTATTAAATTTATATATATTCATGAACGAGGAGGCAGCACAATTTATATTTATATGAGTATACATGGGCTTTTAATTTAGACGGGCTTCGTCCAATAAGACTCAAACCTTATGGAGATTTGACCTATATTATGTTTTATACCCATGCACTTCTCTATTTTTTCCAACGTGAAACTATTTTAATTCTCACATCTCAATACTTTCCCTCACGTGCATGTTACACGTGAATCATACAACATAAGTAAATGTTAGTTTTCAGAGGCATATAAACGGCTCTCTCTTAGAGGTGTTATGACACATGTAGAGGCTGGTGTCTTAGAGGCATGCAGACAACTCTCTCAGAGGTGTGACTCATCTTATGTTTTATACCCATACACTTTTCATATTTTTTCCAATACGTGACTATTTTAATCCACACATCACAGCATAGCCCCGTGAAATTACATTTTATCTTTAGCCAAAAATTAGAGCACTGCATGCACCCTTTGAGACATGTTGATTTCGTGGGTTCTTTCTATATCTCAACCGTAAACTGCACACGCAGAGTTCCGTATTTCCTTTTTTTTTTTTATTATTTTACATCTTTCACACTAACAACCTTTTGTTTTCATTTTTTAATCCCCATAATTTTGATATTTTCATATTTCATCCCCAAAAGCTTTAAATTGTTTTTAAGTCTCTTCGGAAAAAAGAAAAAAAATACTCTCTAGCTTATAAACTAGAGTAAAGTTGTTTTAGGCCCCGTTTGAATACAAAGTTAGGATAACCATGGTTTATTTTAAAGTGATGGTAGGACGTATGCAAAATATGGTTTGCAGGCCCTAATCTCCAAAAATGGAGTTTAGCAAATTTTAATAAGATTGGAGTTGAGATAATTGCAGTTTAAAGCTGAAAAGTTGCGGTTATCTCAACTCCAAAATGGATGCCAAAAACATGCCAAAGCTAGCATTTTGGAGTTAACTTTTGCTAACTAGGATCGGAAGGTGCAATGTAGAAATACAAAGTTTAGGGGTTGAATATGGAAATATTGAAGTATTGGGCATGAGATATTAAAAAGTTGTTTTACATCATATTTTTCAAGACCATTTCCTTAATAATGCTTAGACGTGGGTATTGCATGTAATTGAACCATAAGTTTACTACCGTAGGACACCATGCTTTGTTTAATTCATGCTTTGTAAATGCAAATCATTGGATTTACTTCATTAAAATCACAAACTTAAAAAGCTAATCTGTTTTCCACTAATATCTACCATTTGATTAGCAGAGAGCAGAAGTTTATAATAATAGAAAAAGTTTATATAGAATGAAAATAGAAGACGCAAGGTTAGTAATTTGACAATCAATGCAACTTTTAGGAAATCATGTCTTGTCATCTGAACGAGAGTATGATGGATAG
Organism: Agapanthus africanus; assembly: GCA_030015575.1. NCBI lineage: Eukaryota > Viridiplantae > Streptophyta > Magnoliopsida > Asparagales > Amaryllidaceae > Agapanthus > Agapanthus africanus. The sequence continues at coordinate 10,566,535 of CM057344.1, read as the reverse complement.
TTCATCCTATTTTTCAAATACAGAAAAAAGATTGCAAAAACAGAAAAAGATTCAAAATCTTCTCTTATAAATGGATGGAGATGCATGTTAAATTTGTTGATTTCTGAATCACATGTAAAAACCATTTAAATTCCTTCATATCAAGGCACTATCCTAACTTTTATAGCCAATGTCCTTTGATGCTTAAGCCTCTCTGTATCAACGTCAAACTTTTAATATACATACAAAAATGGAGCTGCATGGCTTATAAATGCTGAAGAAAACTGTTTATATTTTTGAGAGTAAAATTGAAGGGAACAGGGCCTTGCCGGCAATTTTATTATAAAACCAACTCAGCAATATTACCCCCTCTTCGAGTATTATAATTTTTATAGAAGGAAAAATATATAGGTAGGACTTTTAAATAGAGAGCCAAACAATGATCTTTTTGGATCATTTTGTTGACTATCAACATCCATATAGCTATTGGAAAACGCTGCCTACATTTTGTAGTGGAAACATTTCTTCCCATTTTGAAAAGGAGTTGTAGCTTTGAAATTTTCATGTCTCCTAGGGGATGGGGCCTGTTTGGATCATCTACATATATCTATTATGTATAAGTTTAAGATTTTATGTAATTAATTTGCCGACATATTAAATTTCCATCATCATTCATTTCTTTTGGTAGTGCCGACATGAATATGAGCCACCACTACACAAGTCAATAGTACTTTAAGCTTGTGTCATGTGCATCAATTGCTAATCATACAATGTTAAAAGAGATTTCAAGATAATGACGGTGATAAAACAAAAATACTCTACCTACCACAATTTGTCTACCCACGAATTTACCCATGGTGTTTGTCGTTTTGGAAAACTTTTGGGTAGACAAATTGCGAGTAGGAAAGGTATTGCTCATGAGAAAAAGAGTATACTTGGTTGGATGTTTACATATGAGAGAGAAATTAAATGTGGCTGGGGTTGGTTGCGGCCAACTCTCATGGCCCGGCGACGGAGGGGCCAGTCAACTAAAACTCTAAGGGGCTCATCCTCCAGTAAGATCCAATTTGTGCTGCCTGTTAGAAAAACTCTTTATATGACTCATATATCCTATTAATATATGATATAACATCTGAGTTAAAGTTTGGGATGGTTATTCTCATGTAAACATATTTAGTTTTGAGTTGTTATTATGGAACCACCATGTAGTTATGGAAACTACAATAACTCCCTTGATGGAAGGGGTTATAAAAATGAGCCTCTTGCCTACACATAACATAAACTTTGTGAATTAAGTTTGTTTTCAATCTATCAAGAAAACTTTAAAGTAAATGAAGTATGTAAGAAAGAACAATCGAATCGTTTTATTCTTATTATTCAATCATGGTATCACGATATGTATTTTTTAACTCATGTATGACAAGTGCATGTGATTTTGATTAGATAGTTAATCATGCCTTATGTTTCTTACAATTGGTATCAAAGCCCAAATAAATTATTTCCGGGTAAATTCCGATGAACGGTAAATCTCTCCGAGAAATTCCTTAATGGTTCATGATGCGAACACACCCAATTAGGAGGAATACGAAAAAATTTAATTGGTCACTGGAAATATTTGGGTTTCCCTAAAATTTTAGTTTTATTATTCGAATTAGACTAAAAATGGCTTCTGTTAATTTATGAAACTTGTTGGGTTACCTGTTAATTTTCCCTGACATGCTTGCTCTTTTTGACTGGGATGAATACTTGTATGTAGTATTATCTATACCAGTTTTGCCTTTTGCAAAAAAAACGGATAGCACTTCACCTTGATTGTTGGTGTCGAATACTTTCTACTATAGAAGGGATTGCATAGTGTAAACCCCTCTACAGCTCTTGGATAGAGAAAGCCCATCCAAGGGCTATGCAAGGGCTTACACCATGCAAGCTCTTGCATAATAGATTTTTTCTAATATTATGATGTTTTGATATAAATTTTTTAAGCAATATTTTTTTTTGATTCAATTATTATTGAAAGAGGAGAACACTCTCAAAATTGATTATATTTTACTCTATTTGAAATTGGCTTTTATGCTCCACTCAACAGAGACTAACCTATAATTACTTCGTTAAGTTTATGAGTTTTTATGTATATTCAATTTTGTTTGGATGTTCCATCATCTTTAATGTTCTTTATCAATGTTGGCATATCGTTTTAAATTCATATTTTGAATTAGAAGCAAATTGATCCATCTTTTTATATTTAAAAATCCATTTTTTTTATTTAAAAATCCATTTTTTAATGGATAAATTTATTTAGTCAATTTTCGGATTTAAATTATTTCTGCAATTTTTTGGACCGTTTTGCAATTATTCAGAATTTTTATGCAATTACATAATATAATTTTTATAATTATTTGGATCTGTTTTGCAAAATTTGGATAGAACTTGAATCCAGGGGCCTTACTGTAAATGTTGCAGTAAATTTCAGCATTTACATATCAGTCCATGATTTTGGTTTTGCAAATTTTAGGGCTTTTTTTGTAACAGCCTAAATTCGTTATGCAAGTTTATTGTTTTATACTCATGTTCAGTAGTTTTTCCAAAAAAATATGGGTTAAAATAATTTACATAATTTTCTTATTTGTGATTATCGTGTTAAAGTTATCCTATACCGATATTATATGAATTATACATTATATTTAGTGAATTTTAAAAAATTACAAATTATATAGTCTCGCATACATTATCTAAAGTAACAATATTCTTTGATATACCTATTCTTTTTTGATGATCCAACGTTCGTTGGAAAGAATTTCTCATTCATAACACATATTGTCGATTTATACTATCATATATAAGATACAATATTTTGTTTATGTGGATGTATTATTTCATCATATATGTTTAAAATGACGGATTAAAATCATTCACAACTAAATTGTCTTATAAATTAAGAGCAGCCACATCATCCTAATTCATATGATATAAGTATATTATGGTTTTCTTCATATCATGTTATTACTTGTTTTTGTATTTATATGACATCTAATATTGCAATTATTTTCATTTAGAAAATTACTTAGCGCCACAAGAAAGTAATTATTTACGTGATTCAATTGGAATAGGAAAGCTTAAGGATATATTAGAATAAAAATTTCTTATGCCCGCACAAAAAGAAATTTTCTATCTGATATTATATTCCTAATCTTATTATGCAAAAAAAAATTGGATTTCTTTAAATTGGATTAAAATTGCTTAAAAAATGTTGGAAAAGAAATTTCTTATGTCCATAGAAAAAGAGATTTCTATTTTAATATTGAATTGCTAATTTTAATATATGATAATTAGTAAATTCATGCGTAAAGCGGCCTCTGCCTACATGAAAGTTGAATTTACCAATGAAAATTAGACATTAGTCTAATTCAATAAAGTTAGTAAATCATAGCAATAAAATATATTATAACATTGTTATAAAAATTCCTTTTCCCTGCATGTAATCCCTACAACTTTATCCCAATTTCAAATTTTAAGGATTTTAAGTTCAGTGTGAGTGATGCAGAGATCGGAGAATTTTTTTTACCTTTCTAGAGAAAATGAAGGATGAGATTATGCCCATGAAGAATTGACACATGATGCATATTTTCTATGAATAATATAGATATAAATATTGGAAATAAAGGCTTAAGCATCACGACGGAAGTGCAATGGAAGGAAATGGAAGAAAAATTAGATATTGCTATGAAGTTTTCACAAGTATAAAGACCGAAATTTTTTGTCATAGGAGGCTTAAAAAGATTGACACATATTAAAACCTTTACCTCTATTATGACAAAACTTTCTTTGCTAACAACAATATATAAAGAGTCGATCAAATGTATATTGACATAAGTTTCTTAAGACTATAGATCAATTTCATGATCATTTTTTTTTGTTTTTTTAGCACCTAAAGATAGAGTCCATAATTATTTATCCATTGGCTAAAATATTATGTGTCATTTCATTTATGAGTTGTGTAAGAAAAATGAGACTCGTAAGGATTTAAGTGTTGTATACCATTTTCTATGATCTATATGTTTGTATGTCTAGACATATAGATGTTATTAGTATTTGGTACATGACTAATAAAGTGCGCAAATTCTATTTGAGTCATGTGATTATTGCATTTAAAGCAAATTAAAGTTGGACTATGAATATCTATTATGATCATTCATAAAGTTATTTGTATGTTAACAGGAAGCATCTTAAAGTTATTTTATTTGCTCATTCAAGTGTAACTATTTAAATGATCATAAAGTATAGTTACAATAATGTTATATGTTAAAAATTAATAGGATAGTTTGAGTCAAGTGAGAAAATGTTAGAAAAACTCTTTATATGCCTCATATATCTTATTAATATATGATATAACATTTGAGTTAAAGTTTGGGATGGTTATTTTCATGTAAGCACATCTAGTTTTGAGTAGTTATCATGGAAGCACCATATAGTTATGAAAACCACAATAACTCCTTTGATAGAAGGGGTTATTAAAGCGAGTCCCATACCTACACATAACATACACTTAATGAATTAAGTTTGATTTCCATCCATCAAGAAAACTCTAAAGTAAATAAAGTGGGCAAGAAAGAACAACGGAATCAGTTTATTCTTATTCTTCAATCACGGTATTAAGGTATGTTTCTTTTGACTCATGTATGGCATGTTGATGGAGATTTTATCAGTCTTTAAATTTTAACCATAAGTATAAAGTCATGCAATTGTAATACTTGAGGATATATCAATAGGGAGGTGTTGAATCTTAATTAATTCTAAAACAAGTACGGAAATAGTTGATATTAAATTAAAAATTAAATTACAAATAAAAGTAAAAGTGAGTTTTAAATAATAAAGCAAGCCTAGGGTGTCGAATTATCTTTACTATCATGGTTGGTTTATATGATTCTATTCTTTTCTAACTCACATGTTTTAATTCATTAGTATCAATTATATAAAAGTACATAGTAGTCTAGTTTCACAATGAAATATCAATCGATGAAAGCATAAATCATACGTTTAAAGATCTACTCTATCAATCACACATCATCATCCAGCAAAAGAATCAAAACAATAGTTCTACTTAATTAACGATAATTTAGCAACTACTTTCGAATCACACATCATCATCCAGCAAAAGAATCAAAACAATAGTTCTACTTAATTAACGATAATTTAGCAACTACTTTCGATTAATACTTGTAGGTGATCATGTTGGATATAGATGCTCTCAAGACAATTATTGTAATTGAAGGAGAAGCTATATTAAAGAACAATTTTACTCGAGATGATAATATACTATCCGGTTTGTTTTTATCATTCATGTGAATACGTTTTACTCGTTATCACGTATCGCTAATACATAATGATAAACCCCGTAGGATCTTTACTTGACTACCAGCATTATGATAGGGATCATACTAGTGAGGCATATGTAGTTTATAAGCACATCCTTAAAAGTTCCTAGTAAAAGGGGTACCGAGACTAGGCATCGATACTCCAGATTAGATTAGTGTATACGTTTCTTGACCCCGATCGGGACGATGGTTGATCTCATATCCATTGGTGTTTGACACCAAAGATTGTATACATGTGCTCATTAGATGAATGAGTTGCATTGGACAGACTCACCTGAGAACTTTTAGATGGTATTGTACCTATCGTCAGATAGCAGTTCTCATATGACATGAATACAAGGTAGTCTGTAGACCTAAGATCGTTACAGTGTCTTGTGTGAGTTTCCACTGTACTTGGATTACTACCCTACCACGGCTTTAAAGAGTTGTGCAAATATATTTTAGTTGGGTACAGTCCCGAAGCACATAGAGACAGTGAGTGATCGAAGAGATTTTGCCTCTCCCGGTATAAGGAGTCGTTATCGTGCTGTGCCAGATCGACTATAGCCATAAGTTTTTGGCCAAGACAGTTGAGAATTACTGATAAGGGTTATCAGTAGTTTCTCGGATGGTTATAAGTCTACGATCGGGACGACTTATTGGGTTATTGGAAGTCTGGCGGTTTCCGCCTCCCAGACTCGGTATGCGACACTCTTAGATGAAGAGACTGGACTGTATGGAGATCGTCACTGATAGACCCCGCAAGGTTCGGATGAGTTTACTTGTCGACCTTCTTTCGATCAATACTTGAGTAGTTGTTACGTGCAGTTAGTACCGCTGACATACTTGTGGGTTATGTATATGATCCTAATTTACTACCAGCGTAATGTCGAGTGTTTAAAGTCCCACACTGAGATTTCCCGGCTCAAGCAAAAAGATGTAGAGTATGTACATATAAGGATACGTGCGAGAGTTCGAATACGCACGTGTATTTGATACACATTTTGTTTCGGACGGTTAATGATATTAACCGGTATATGGTGATATGACCGGATTATTAAATCAAGTGTTGATTTAATATATATATATATATATATATATATATATATATATATCATTTTTACCGTATTTTCCCTCTCTTTATATAAATATTTGTATATGATACAAATATTATTACTTGTGTGTATTTTGATACGTACAAGTTAAGTGCATAGGATACACATACACCATAGTTGTGTGTATGGATACACACATGATGGAATGAGATAATGTCAACCATTTCTTATTATGATTAATAAAGAATGAGTCATTTCTCTATATGGTGAGATGTTTACGTACTTTAGATATTTTATTAGATATTTATCCAAAGGATAAGAATGGCTATATTTGGGATTAATCATATATTATCTCATACATTCTCACTTCTTACTTGTACGCTCTCTTGAGTTTTCATTTTGTGAAGAAACCAAAGGAAAAAGAGAAGAAAATTAGTAAAGAAAATTCTACATTATTTGCAAAGTTTTCTTAGCAAATTAACATTGCAAATTGCTTCATCAAGTTCTTGATCTTATGAAGTTGAAGCTTGGATTGGAGAATCCTCAAGGTGGATCATTTTTGACGAGAAAATCGTCGTGCAAACTCGATCCAGATCAAGTAGAGGGTAGAACGGGTCTTCTGCAATTAAACGGATATGCTACAAAGGTTATAGCCTCCTAATCCCCTTTCTTGTTTCTTGGTTTTGTGCAATTAGTGGTAATTGATATGATCTTTTTGTATTTAAATTGATGCTAAGTATTTAAATTTTTGATTTTTCATTCCGCCGCTGTCCGTTAATGCAGCGATCCTAATATCGATTTACCATTATGGTATCAGAGCCTACCATATACTAATTAGTTGTTTATGTTCTTGATTATCCAATAAACAAGGTTTCGCCTCATTCTAATTTGCATCATCATGATATATCCACCATTTTTTTTCTGGCCGAAATGATTCTGTTTGCTGCTTGCTGCCCTTGCTGTAATTTTTTTTTCCAGAGTCACATTAATTAATTAATCCCTCACTTTACTTTATTACCGCTTCACATTTTTTTCTTAGCTGATTTGGGTTTTTGGATTATTAATTAATGTGAAGTGTGCGGTTAATAAAATGTGCAACATGGGAATGGATATGGACAGCGAGCTTCAATTTTTTTTAAGGTGCATCATGTACATGCAAATTTTATATGATGCAAAGATAGTTGCATGAGTATTTTTCGTTGTTTATTGGATCACCATGGGACTTTATGCATATGTTGATACGTGGTGTTTAACGTCATCGAATTGATACGATCAAGTCGATGGGTTGCACATTAGTCATTTGCAATTTTGCGATGTTGTGATGTTGTGTTATGGTTTATCGCATCGTCGTGATGAATAGCCCCTCATGTGAGATACTTGTATTTTTGTTATATATGTATTTCATTATTTTGGGATGAGCAGTCGGATTGTGATCGTCGTTACCAATTGTTGTATACTTTTTCATTGGGACACTTCTGGGTTGAGATTGATGTCGCCACTTGATATATATATTTTTCGATTCATGTACAAGGATACCCGGAGGAGAAGCACACGGATCACCGGATTCCAGAATACAGCGAGTAACAATCTCAACGAGTTGAGATCCCGATTATCCTATTTTAGAATTGGCAGATGGTTCGCCGTGCTTATAGGGTGTTAGGTATGACCCACGGAGAAGTGCACGAGTTACTTAATTCTATCATTGAATGATTTATCATTACCATTGGATTTTTGATCCAACGGCTCTGCTTAACATAGAATATTCCGGATTTTGGGGAAATATTTCTCATGTAAAATTTAATTCTATCCGTTTTAGTTTGGGCGCTGGCTCTCACGTGTTATGCACGTGGGCGTCACTTAAGAATTTAATTCTTATATATCAGGTGCTCCCATGCTTTGCACGTTGGCGCTCACGTGAGTTTCACGTGAGACATCTCGACAGGGTCAATCAAGCGTTTAAGTGCTTTGCACGCCAGCGCTCACGTGTGTTTCACGTGAGGCGCTGCTATCAGATTTAATCCTATCAGGACTGTCGTCGGCGCTCATGTGGGAAGCACGTGAGGTGCTGCCTTATTTATGAAGGTTTCTTTTCACCTTCTTTCTCTGGTTTTCCTGAATCAACCTTTTCTTTTCCAACCTTTTTTTTGTCAGAACGTGGAAATAGTTCCACCATGCACAACATTTTCCGTGCCGAGACTTAAATGCATCTCTTTATAATCTGAAACAGTGTTCATCTTCTCTCTCACTTTCTCAGAGAACCATTGGAGAAGAGCCATGGTTTGCAATCGTCCACATGCTCATCGGCAGCCATGGGAGGTTCCTATCGAGAAAATTGTTCCTCATTTTGCTGAACGCTTGGTGAATTTCGCTTTCACGGATGACCAATACGATACGGTGATGCACGAGCTCCTAACTCGTAGAAGATCTTCTCTCCCCATCGGCTCCATTTGACTCCGGATGATCTTCTTGTTCGTGCTCAATAACATTTCCCTTCATCCAGCGGAGATGACTCCGGCGATACTCGACGCAGCGGAGGACAAGATCGTGTGCTTTCATGAGGCATGTTTGATTATCAAGCCTTTGAGGAATTGCTCTGTTCAGTTGCTAAACAAGATACGGGCTCAGCGGGCCATCATGTCTGTTTTCGCCGATGAGCACGACACTGATCAATAGGGAGCAACTCCCCGCGAAGATCGCCGCTTCGACATGGTGGAAAAAGCTGAGAGGGCTTTAGAAAACATTGTTTATAGTTTTGTAAACCCTTGTGTTTTTGATCTGGTAACGACTCAAATTTTACTGTACGAAAATTTTCAAGTTGATGTACAGAATAGAGTTGTAAGCCTGAACACAAGTTATAAATTTAATTTGTTTAAGAATAGTAATAAGCCACTTGTAGCTCACTGGTAAAGCCCTTGCACTCCTGTGACGTAGCCCTTGTGTTTCAATCCCATCAGCCACATATATTTTTACTGGTTTTTCTTTTAAAATTTTTGGAAGCCCAAAAGTTTACACGTGCAATACACGTAAAACGAAAATTCATAGAAAATCAAACATGTGCTGAATGTTATATGAACCGACATGGACACATGGCACAAATTCAAGCCCCAACCCCTTATAGATGGCCGGCGAGATTAGCCTATGGGCCGGTGTTCAGTCGAAAATATCGTGCATTTGATATGACATTTTCCTTACTATATGTATATAATAAAAAGTGTTTATTATAAATATGACATATATGAGGGTTTATCTGTAAAAATACTATTTTCATATGTTTATATATTATAATTAATATTATGAAGGAAAATATAAGTATATAATATCTATATAACATTTAGTCCATTTAAATATGTATACCATATCAAATATCCTTAACCGGTTTTCTTAAACTATAATATCATATCAAATTGTTAGGATAATATCTCAATAATCCAAAATATTATTAACATTATTCATTGAGATATTGTGTAAGGTTTAGTTCAGGTCAGGAGATCGAGATGTGAGATGTCGGGAATCAAAAATCTGCCGATAAAGTTAGATAAAATTGAAGAATCAATACTGGCAGAGACTCGGGAAATATTATCAAATTCCAGATATCCAGAAGATCTCCATGTGTCACATTGAGGCAACCCCAGAAAACTGAAGCCAATATCTCACCAAACGGACGTGGATCCGTGGCGGATCCGCGTCCGAGTGAACGATTCAGGGTATGGGATTTTGTGGTTTGGATCTGTCACGCCCCGCTTCCCAAAATACGGAATACGAGGGAATCAACAACATTAATGAGGGAATCAACAACATTAATTAAAGAAAGAGAAACTAGGCGATTCTAAAACTATGGAAAATAAAATTAAAAATGTTCTTCAGATATCCGTTAAAGGTATGGAATCTCGATCTCAAAACTAAATTTAAATGTGCAATTCACGTAATTAAACGCAATACCATGATTATTTTACAAGTGTGATGCACGTAATTAAATTATTATGTCATCATTATTTTATATAAACGTGATGCACGTAATTAAACTAATAAAGAAATTTATCATCAAAATTAATATGATTATGTGCAACGCACGTGCGTCCGTATGAATAGCCATAACATCCTCCATCTAATTTAGTTAAAAATCGTTTTATCTTATCTAGATATATAGCTATGATATCTCTCGTCACACACCACCTAATTCCATTGGCACAACATTGCAAAAGCATTGATGTCCAGGTGCGTGAATGCGTGTACAAGAATGGTTCATGGGTTTTCAAATTCTGCCATATACCAGATTAGTTTATTATTCAAAAAATTAAATCTTTACTTCAATAACCCGAAGTGCTTAAATGATGTCATTAATCAAAAACATAAAGGACGGGAGGAGAGCTAGCTGACTGAAAGGTGCTAGCCTCTCAATAGATAGCTGTGAATGATGGATCAATAGGGATCTTATTACCCGTGGGCTTTTCGTCCTTGACACCTTTTTCTTTAGCCTTGAAAGCCCTACTTGCCTTGCCCGGCGAATGGCGATGAAAATGAGGAAAGAAAGAGCTTCCTCCCGGGAAATAAATTTAAATGACAAAATTCTAACAGTCAAAGTTGAGAATTTGAGATATGCACCTCACCCACCATGTTAGAATATAAAATATATTCTCCCAACCCTCTATCACAACTTTGAAGTTTTAGTGTAGCGGATGAGACTTTCCACCTGGTATCTGAGTAACCGCTGTACAAAAGTTCAGGTTTTTCTCTTTTATGCCCAAAAGTCCAAAAGGCGATACGCCTCATAAATTTATACATAGGGACGTTATATTTTTGTTATTTTGTATAACTTTTAAATTTCTTGATGCTAATATGACCACTAAACACATTCTTTTAGTTTAAATTTAGAAAAACTATAAATATCTTTTAGAACACGTCTTGTATTGGCAAAAATAATAATCGTAGTGATGATGGTGACGTCTCTCTCCTCTTAGCTGGACATGTCTCCTTGTCCCCATAGGAAGAAAATTCCTTTTTTGGGCTCCCCTTTTAATTGGCTCTTGGCACATCTATTTCCACAATCTCATCATTTTACTTCCATTAGTGAGAATTTTAGCTTCCATGCTTTTTGTTACGTCATAATCCCATCAACTTTCTCCATGCACCACTGGCTCATGTGGCTCATGTGTGTGTGTCTCTCTCTCTATATATATGGTGCCTTGAGAGGAAATTGTTTGCATAGCGACCCATGTCTTTTAATTAGGTTAAAAGTTTTCAATAATTTGAGTGTGCACGATTTCTTTGACGTTGATTCCCTTGATTTGGAATTTAGAAAATTCTAATTCTAAGAACACGTGCTAGATTATCCTAAGTTGTTCAAATAAAATAAAGAAGCTTACAATGCTCACCGACAAAGTTTAATCATTTTGAATATTGCTCTAACTACCTTGGATAAAGTGAGTTTATTTATTTAAATGCCTTATTATTTATGTAAACTTTAATATCAAGATTTTTCTGATCTAATTAGTAAATATACCGTTGGAAATTCTATGTTCTCTAGGAATATTGGGAGCAGGTACGATTTCTTTGAGGTTATTCTTGAATTCGGATTGAAATTTGGAATTTAGAAAAAAAAATCACAAGGAAAATTAAAAACAATTATCAATTACTACAAAAATAATAAGGCATGCATGATCAAGTGTTCAAATATCTAGACACAAAGAAAAATAATTAACCAACCTTTTAATTGGTTTTTCAAAAATATGTGCTTAATTGGCCAATTGATGTAGCATACCAAACTGACCAATAAGTTATACCTGGGAACTTTCCCTCTTGGGGGAGAGTGCATTCGAACCCCAGCAACCCCAAGAGGGAAAGCCGCCATAAATTAACGCTTTCGAGGTAAACTCATGGGTCCCCTTAGTATGTGTGTTGTGTTGTATGCATGGGTGTTTTATATGCTTGGATCAGGGATTACGGGTGAGTGCCAAGAAACAAAAAAAATGTAGCATGCCCACAGGCATGATGGCACAAACAGCTATGTCATGGCCATGACATTAATTTAAAGAAGGCTAAAATGCTAGAAACCCCCAGGCCCAACATGTCTGGTCCAAAAACGGAAAATCCCCCTAATCGTGTGGAAACATGCAGTACCTCCCTCTCCTTCTAATTTCCGTTTAATTTTTCATCCAAAATTTCTCGTGACTTGCCAAAAATACCCATGACTTTCTCTCAATATAATTTTTTGATGGAAAATCTAAGGAGAGTCAAGTGTGACGGAGGAGCCGAAGTTTTCAAAAGTTAACAAGACTTCCTAAATTTGGTCCAAAATTGTGAGGGTTCATCCATCTAAGCCTAAAATGGAAAGAAATATAGATGGATGTCTATAAACTCTTAAGCATTCAGTAAATAAAAGGCCCGAACATAGGCCCAATGAAATGAATATTTTGGCAAAAGTTCTAACGATACTGGAGGACAGTAGGTGAAATTTCTATATGAAAAGCAAAAATAAAAATAATAATAAAAATAATAATAATAATATTTCCTCTCATTGTTTTATCTTTTTCACTTACTTTCATATCTATTTCTGAAGGAAAATCGAGCCTCAAAGAGAGCTCGTCTCATATTAAAAGAAAATTGTACATTTACGGAAATGTAAAGTCTAAATCGTGTAACATCTCACCAGCTTACACAGAGGCAAGAAACAAAAATGAAAAAAAGGAAACGTAAGAGGAGAGGAAAAGGAAGGATAGTCTGATTTTCATATCTATGGCCGAGCCCTTGTTTTGGGCACTCATCTAATGCGTTAGAATCATTCTAGACTCTAAAATTAGGCTTATATTTAACTAAAGCCGGCCGCATTTAGTTAGCTATGCGGTCGGCCGCTCACATCCAAAGAGGACAAAGAATTTAAGCTTCTTTATATCCATTATTAAGAAAGCCTTCCTTTTTATCTTTCTAGATATTATCTCTATTTTGAAATAATAAATATGCATCGATCTCATACCATTTTAAGGATTGAATCTTCAACATTGCTTTATGTGCGAAAAAGACATTTAAAAAATGTGTGATATATGAATTTCACCTTGGTGCTATTATGTACTCATATCCATTTGCTTTCTGTTTGGGTTGTATCCCGTCTCTATTTACACATCTATTAGCTGTTTGGAATGGATGTATGGGTTAGCTAGATGAGTTGTTTTAAGGTTTTAGCAATATATACCTCTCTCTTACATGGGCTTAAAATAAAGAATACCCGAGTATGGAGAGCTGTGGGTGTGAGAGCAGGCATGGAATGATAAGATGCGAGAGAAAGAGTTGCAATGTGTGAGATCTTGTAATTTCTCCATATATATGGAATTTTAGTGCTTATGTTTTGCCATGTGGATGTGGACCGAGGCCGTGCCTTGTGGATGTGGACCGAGACCGAACCGCATTAAAACCGGTGTTCTTCTTTATTGACGTGATTGTGCTATCTTGTCTTCTTGGCATGATTTTCTTATGCCCTTCGCTAAACCTTGGCATGATTTTCTTATCATATCATATCTAGTTTTACTCCAATGAGATGGTGTTTAAAGAAAAAAAATAATAATAATAACAAAGAGGAGAGTACTAATTAATGCAGCATAGATCTATTTTTCAATTTGAAACCCATCATGATGTGGCAGCTTTTAGTAGCTAGTAGCTATCTGGGCCTAATCTTCCTTGTGATGTCATGTGTGAGAGTACATTTTGATGAAATATGAGAGTTGTCTCAAACCCATCTTGAGCTCAAATAAAGCTGCATGGACTTTCAGGAAAAAAATGATAGCAGAGGGGCTTGGCAACACAGAGAGATCTTTAACTCTCAAAATAGTGAAGAGGGCATCAATGGGTACAAGCCTCAAAAGAATGGACGAGCCAAAGCTGCATGAACTCAATTTTTCATTTTCTCTAAATTATCTGCCACAGTGCCGCTCATCAACTACTAAGCTGTGATAATTAGGGTCAATAATGAATATAATATTGTTATATTGAAACAAGTTTACGCGTGTTAATTAAACAACATTTCCTTTTCTTTTATGGTCGAAACCTGAGTTATCTTTTGAGTGAATTTGTTTTAAATGTGAGGTTAACGTGTAGTAGGAGGGAATTTCTTCTTATGGCGTCGTAGAAATAAACCTCTATAATTTTTTTCGACGATCAGCATACATCACCTTCATCTTTATCATCTAAGATGTGGATACATCAAATTTAATGTGATTATACCATTTTTCACCGTTGATTTAGTTGGTTCAAAATTAATGGTTTACCGACAATAAAACTTTTTCATTGCTAAACCGACGGTAAAAAAGTGATGGAATCACATAAAATTTGGTGTATACATATCGATGATAATGATGATGATGGATGCCGATCGTCGAAAAAATAGTAGAGGTTGTATTTTTTCGACGCCATGGAGTAAATCCCACTCGGGTGGCCTCAATCCTCCGTTGTTCTCTTTAAATATATGCCCAATAGAATCTGAACATGGATTGTTGATGCCATTTTAAAATCCTGCCACCATGTCGACTCCAAGCAGCAATGATCCTTCTCTTTCTATAAAAGGAAAGTTGGTGGTAGAATTAGGAAAGGGATAGAGAGAGAGACTCCTGACAGGGAAAGACAGGAGAGAGAAACTCGTGACAATAGTATCACAGTTGAAGACCTGTAGACTGGGATGTATACGGAGTGGATACGAATCGGAAATAAGCATTACCATATCCGTATCCGGCACCTATTTATGGATGTGAATACGGATACGGATAGTTGTCGGTAACAATAATTACCATCCATATCCGCTAAAATCGAATACGGATACGGATCGGATATTGTAAAAACGGTATCCGCTAAAATCAGATACGGATACTATTTAAATAAATATAAACAATCATGATTCATAACTATAACTAATAAAATATTTATATAGGTTACCCAATTTTTTAGATTCAAACACTCACATTAAGTCCACAACTATCGATAGCTTTAAATTAGGGCTTTTTCATATAATATCAAGTTCATGGACCATCCATAAGTCAACCTATAACTAATAGTAATTAGTAGTTGAATAGTGCATACCATTAGTTCGGATATCTGGATTCGGATAGTAAATTCGAATCCGAGTCAGATCCGGATTCGAATCCGGATACTAACAAAATCCGTTCAGATATGGATTTTTGGTATCCATATCCGTAAGTTGTCGAATTCTAAAACGGATCTGGAACGGAAAGATCCGGGTTCGTTTACATCCTATTTGTAGTAGGAGTGCCCCTACCAGTTTTGGGGATCAAATGGGTTGGTTAGATCTATCTGGGTAAAATTTCCCTGTGTAAAACTCCAAAGATACACCTTAAATATTCAACAAAATCCCCCGCATGCAAAACGCAAAAGGATACATCTTAAATTTAATCGTATGCATTTTTTAAATATAAAGTCAATCGCATACATAATCATATTCAAAGATTATGTATGCCAAAAAAAGGTTTATTGAGGACGACTTCTACTTGAGAATCCTTTATTTAAGATGAGATGTGTGGGGCCACCTTATTGGTTCAGGAGCTATACGAATATAAACCGATATACCAACCGATACATCCGGATTAATGGATAAAAGGAAATTTAAAATTTGATATTAATTGATATAATGGTATTTGATGCCATTGATATATTGACGGCATGATGCTTTATTTCAAAAGATTGTTGCTACAAACCATGTTTTGAAATCTTACCCAATCGTGATCAGAGATGGGTGAATATGATTCAAAATTTGATTGTTCTGGTTCTGTTAAGGATTTGGAGTTATATTAGGTATTCACAATTTGACCAGATGGATTGTAATGTTAAAATTTTTAATAGGCCAAATGTAGCAAACCATTGGGTGACGGTTTATTTCATCTCATTAATTGCTAAAAACCATATCAAAACATATTTCAGCAATAACCGGTGACGGTTTACATGACCTGTCCAACCATACGAATAAAATGACCGATTTCAATCCCAACAATGACCGTACGATGCTAGGGAAGATTTAGAGAGGTGAAATAACCCTCATGCTAGAACGGGGTCCACCATGCTTTCACTTTATGAAACAGCGGTTTATAAAAGTTAACTCCGTTCCCAAACAGGCCCTTAAAGGCTCCAACTTCCGTTTCCTCGCTTTAAAATAGAAAAATATGAACAGCTTCACTCTCCCACAAATCCTCTCCTGGCCATTTCATCAAACACCTTCCCGCCAAAACCTCAGGCCCCACCGATCCCCAACTGCCGTTCCCGCCATAACCTCTTCCTTCTCCGACGACGATGAAGACGTAAAGACCCTGGCGCAGTTCACCTCCAATCACAACCACATCCGTGTCCTCGAGGTTTCCAGGAGGGCGGTGGGCCACCCCTTCGCCGGGTCCCGCCTCCTCCTCCTCGACTCCCCCGGCAACATCCACAGCGTCTCCTTCCTCTTCCACCCCTTCACATTCGCCTACTTCGACGTCTTCGCTACCCTCCCACCGATCCTCCCCTCGGGCCCCGTCGCCGTCCTCGGATTCGGCGCGGGGACAGCAGCCCGCCTCCTCTTCAATTTATATCCGGGCTCTATTACTGTCCATGGCTGGGAGCTCGACCCAGCCGTGATCTCCGTGGCCCGGGAATTCTTCGGGCTCGGAGACCTCGAAAAACTGGCTGGGAACAAACTGTTTGTTCACATTGGGAATGCTTTAGAGGCCGAGATCGATGGCGGGTATGTCAAGAACTCCTTTGCCTAAAAGAACAATATAGAGAAAAACAGGATATCGGCGCATTTCAGATAATGGATCATGTGTTTACAAAATGAATGGATCAAGTAGTAGCTGATATTCAAAGAGAGAATAAAGAGACAAATAAATTATATTCAATATGTTGAAGTCTGAATAAAAACTTTTGACAACTATGCTACCATGTCACGAATTAAATTTTACCCCGAAGCTTAAAGCTTTGATATAACAACGTATATCAAGCTGACGTAATACTTGACAGGTTTGCGGGGATTTTCGTGGATTTGTTCAGCAAAGGGAAGCTGATACCGGAGCTGCAAGAGAGAGAAACTTGGGCGAGACTGAAGAATAAGTTGCGGAAAGGAGGAAGAGTGATGGTGAATTGTGGGGGGAGTTGTGTCGAGGCCGAAGACGGTGGAAATGGGGAGTTGGTGATGAGAGAGACATTGAAGGTCATGAGCGAGGTTATCGAAGACGAGGTGTTTGTGATAATGCTGAAGGAGGAGGACAGTTGCGTTGCGTTTACGGGCCCCGGTTTGGATTTCGCGGAGTGGAAGGGGAAGTTGGCGAAGGAGCTTAGAGGGTATGTTGATATGTGGAATGCTTATAATGGTTAGTTTTTATGTTTGTTTTTGTTCATTGTTATATTGATGATTTTATAGATATTGTGGTTAGTTTTGATGCTAACAGAGATCTATATGATCAATATAGTTTGATAGATAGTTGTGTGATGGGTGTGTTAGAGGACCAGTTGATAGTTTTGAATTACACTGGCAATATATTCATTTGAATGCACAATGTTCATTAATTGTTCTTGCAACGTGCCTTAACAATTGAATGCAGATGTCCTTATAATTCATAAGTGGATTTGTTATATAATTTTCCTTAGTTATCACACATGACCTAAACGGCGGCGGTCTCGGCCCAACCGCCTCCGATCGTCCCTGCCGACAACTTTCTGGTCGACTGCGGTGGCAACGCTCACATCACCAGCCCTGATGGCCGCGCTTTCAAAACAGATGCTCGGTCCAACTTGTTTCTTTCTGCTAAAGAAGATATTCACGTATCTGTCCCTTCTGCTGATGGCCCTCTGTCGCCTCTGTATCTCTCCGCCCGCATATTCCATGACGAAGCTACCTACACCTTCCCTCTGACACAGCCTGGCTGGCACCGGATTCGCCTCCACTTCTTCCCTCTGAACAATACCGATTTCTTCCTTACCACTGCCTGTTTTCAATCATAACCGCAGTCTATCGTACTTCTACACAGCTTCAGCGCTGATGATGCCACTGCGTTCGTCCTAAAGGAGTACCTCGTCAACGCCATGACTGACAGCCTCGGCATCAAGATCACACCGATGCGGAACTCTGCCGCCTTCATCAACGGCATTGAGGTTGTCCTGGCTCCCAACGTGCTTATCATGGATGGCGCGAATAGCCTGTTTCCTGTGGGTCCTGCTAACGGTCTGTCAAAGTTTGGGTACCAGACCGCACATAGGATTAACGTCGGTGGTGCCATCATCACAACTACTAACGACACCCTCGGCCGTCAGTGGGTCACAGACGAGTCGTTCCTGCAGTCGCGGTTGACGGTGAAGAGGGTAAACGTCACGCCGAGAGTTGTTAAGTATGGGAATGTCATTTCACCTCTCATCAAGCCGAGCTCAGACTATGCGTCGGCCATTCAAATGGAAGACACCCACATCGGTAGCCCGAACTTCAACATCTAGTGGCACCTCGACGTCGACCCCTTGTTCTCCTACCTTGTCTGTCTCCACTTCTGCGACATCGTAAGCAAGAATCTCAATGACCTCTATACATCAACGGTCTCACCGCTGCATCACCATTAGTCCTCTCAACTCTAACTGATGGCAACCTTGCAGGCGCATGCTACAAAGACGTTGTAGATGCATCGACAGCTGCAGATAGAATCATGGTACAGGTTGGTCCCATATAGGATAACAAGCGAACGATGGACGCCATCTTGAATGGAGTTGAGGTTCTGACGGGAGCCTGGACGGAGAGTTCGGCGTCGACGGCCAGAAGGCCGACGACGGTGCAGGCTTGAGCCCCAAGGAGGTTGCGGCGATCAGGATTGCAATGGGGTTTGGCGCGCAAGCTGGAGTTGCTGCAATGACTGTAAAATGGTAAAGGAGGCCTAAGGAGTGGTCGAAGAGGAACAGCTTCTCGTTGTGGCTTTTACCGATCCACACCAGCCAATCCTTCACGAACAACCAAGGGTCTGGGTATGGGTCCCACAAGAGCGGCTTCACTTTTTCATAAACCCTTTGCCAGGAGCTGCAAGATGCAACAAAAAACTGGGAAGAGAAGAATATAGCTGGTGTAGGTGGATTCGGTAATGTTTACTTAGGCGAGCTTGATGATGAGACTAACGTCGCTGTAAAAAGAGGCAACCCTCAATCCGAGCAAGGGATCACCTAGTTTCAAACCGAGATCCAAATGCTATCAAAGCTTGGACATCGCCATTTGGTTTCCTTAATCAGATCCTGCAATGAAAACACAGAGATGATTTT
This sequence comes from Agapanthus africanus, assembly GCA_030015575.1. NCBI lineage: Eukaryota > Viridiplantae > Streptophyta > Magnoliopsida > Asparagales > Amaryllidaceae > Agapanthus > Agapanthus africanus. The sequence continues at coordinate 10,546,893 of CM057344.1, read as the reverse complement.
AGTGTACGAGTACATGGTGAATGGCCCATTCAGAGATCACGTCTACGACAATGATCTCCCTCCATTGTCAAGAAAACAAATGTTAGAAATCTGCATCATCGGAAGGGCTCGTGGGCTGCACTATGTACACACTGGTGCTGCACAAGGAATCATTCATCACGGCGTGAAAACCATCAACATTTTACTGGATGAAAATTTTGTTGCCAAAGTATCAGATTTCGGCCTGTCGAAGGATGTGCCAGGAATGAACCAGACTCATGTGAGCACCACGGTTAAAGGAAGCTTCGGGTATTTGGATCCTGAATACTTCAGAAGGCAACAATTAACCGATAAATCCGAAGTGTACTCATTTGGGTTGTGTTGCTGGAGACTCTGTGTGCGAGGCCAGCAATGGACCCCACATTGCCAAGAGAGCAGATGGATATGGACAGAGTGGGCAATGCAATGGAAAAGGAAGGGGTTGATGATGGAAAGATCATTGATCCGAACCTGGTGGGGACGATAAATATGGATTCGATGAATAAGTTTGTAGAGGCGGCAGAGAAATGCTTGGCCTGAGTATGGGGTCGATTGGCTGTCGATGGGCGATGTGCTGTGGAATCTTGAGTATGTGTTGCAGCTGCAGGAGGCGAATGCTCCGACGCCACCCCCTCAGGTAAACATTTTTGTACATACAAGTTGAATTGCATAAAATTTCTCTTTGGCGAAAATGGAAAAACCTAACACTGTATATCACCATAAAAAATTTCGCATTGTAGGTGAAGAAAGCTGACGGCGCGAAGACAGTAAAGAAACTGAAAGACACGGCAGAAGCTGCAAGTACTGTACCGACGGTACCTGAAGATTCAAGAACTGCGGTGGCCAACAAGTTGTTCGCGCGACTCACAGGAACGAAAGGGAGGTGATGAACCGAGTTAGAATCTCATGAAAGCGTTTGTATCTGTTGATATGTGCCATTTTGATTTGTTTTGGTTGAGTGTTGACAATTGCTTCAATGGCAACATTGTATCATATGTGTCAGGGTTTTCCTTGTTAGTTCTTAGTGCTTGCACAGTGGGACAGAGGTGTTCTGCATATTATCCTCTGTGTTATTTTTCTTCTGATGCATTGTTGATGGGTTTCAATGAATGGAGATACCGTAATAGGAGTCTTTATCTTATTATTACATGTGTTAGAATTGAGAAATCTGGGTATGAAAGGCAGAAATTCTCTTATATATTGTTCAAAAGGTCTACTTTTCATACAAAAAATAAATTATGATCTGCATAGTCCATCTTAATTCTTATGGCCTAAAGCTAAAGCACAAGTAAGATCAATTTTCATGTGATTTTTATACCCTTTGATCCTTAATCTGGTTATGAGAAATTCTCTATTATCCGTAAACCTTTAAAGTTGCGAACTATCGGTACAAGTGCAAGAAATATCAAGATGTGTGGTATTGTCTATTAAGAGCAGTCATGCGGTAAAATTTTCCTTTCCAAAATAAAAATATATCTGTTTAATTCCTGAGAAGGCCACATCCAAAAAAGTCAATCATTAGGATTTGATAAATTATTGATTTTTTGACCGGTTAGAATAATTTCGGAGAGTGATGGAGGCTGTGATCTCCTTCAGATATTGTCTTCCGTTGATCTGTAGCGAGCATTGATGGATGGTTGAGATTGAGTTTGAGGGTTGCCTCTTGATGCGTGTGGATCTCAGTGGGCTTGATTTGGGATGAAGCCGGGCTACCTGCAAGGAAGTCCAGGGGTGGTTGTACCACCGAGAATCCTCCGACGATCAAGTTAGTCGAGATATTTGGGCAGAGTAGCGGCCTATTGGGGTCAAATTGCCTTCCCTGAATCGTCTGAAGAGGGGTTTATATAATGGCAGTCATGGGCTGGCGCCTGCGAGATTCATGCCGGCCGTTACGCCCCTGGGTGTTATGCCTGCATGAAAGGCGGGATCCCCCATTAATGACGAGATACACCCGTTAATAGGAGGAACGCGATGGCATGGAACGCGGGATCGTGGGCGGCGGATATCTCGCGACTGGCGAGATTCGCGGAGCTGTGGTGGAGACACTTGTGATCTGCGCAGTGGGTCGGTCAGTGATACCGAGGAAGCTAAGCTCGGCGGGAGGCTCGGTAACGAGCGGAAGGCCGAGAGAGCTTGGTTCTGTCATAGCGCGGAGGCGAGCTAGGAGGGCTGAGGGAACTCAGCTTACGGGAGGGCTCGGAGGCGAGCCGATGGTTGTTTGTAAGACAAGCCTAAGAGTGGTCTGGAAAGCCGTCGAAGGTCGGGAACATCCTCGGAGGAAGGCCCGGGGTACACCTCCAATGTACCGTTCTCGTTCCTTTTCCGTAAGCCACATGACACGTCATCTACCACGTGTTGTGATCTGGGGAGTTCTCAGTACCGAGCATCATCATTAGCCCCCCACTCTTGGACCGACCTATTCATGGGTCGGGTCGAGAGTGGTCTGATTGGTCACCTGGGCCAAGGTCTTATTTGAAAACATCGTCGGCGCGGATTCCCGGGCAATTAGTCGTATTTTTTCGATGACGTCAGCGGATCAGGAGAGAGATCTTGTATTAAAGAGGAAGCGCCGATTCGGGCGTACGTTTGCCGAAACGCCAGGCCACGTGTACGACGCTGGTTGGCTGACGTGACAGGCCTCTGGTGTTCTTCGCGCTTGACGGGACGCGCCCAATGCGTGTGCGACAGGTGGAACGTTGACGGCCATTGAATGCGAAGTGTTGTTTTGGCGGGAGACGATCGGCGCCGTAGGATGTGTTCGCCGACTGCTATAAATAGAGGTGGGACCCCCAGGGTCCACACTTCGCTATAATTTCCTTAGCCTTTCGTGTGTTCGCTCGGCGATCTTCCCCTTATGTCGGATTTCTTGCGTTCTTTCCTCGGAGGACTCCTTCCTTTGCTCAGGTTAGATGTCTTCCTCTGAGGAGTCCGTAGAAATAGTTCGGGTAGAGTCTAGGGAGTCTTCTGCAGCTTCCTCTTCTGCTTCTTCCTTTTCCTCGTCCGAGTCGGAATTCCCCCGAGAAGTTAGGGTTAGTCATGCTCCCCGGGGTCGTACGACGGGGACAGTCCCCAAAGCGCGTGTCAAGAGTATCCGTGGTGCGCCTTCCCTCCTGAGGCATGTGGATGAGCTCACCACAATCCGGGCTCGCTTCCATATTCCCGCCGGTTACACTCTTCGCTTGGCCGGGGAGGGAGAGAGGGCAGACCAGGTATAGGGCAAGAAGATTGCCTTGTACTTGGAGGCCTTTTGGGCCGGAATGCGTCTGCCCTTCTCCCCCAAGGTGAGTGCGGCGCTGCATTGCTTTCAATTAGCCCCGGGCCAGTTAGTGCCGAACTCGTGGAGGATTCTCCTCGGGTTTCTGGTCCGGTTGAGACCGCAGGAGATCCCTTTCAGCCGGAACATTCTCCTTTTCTCCCTCTGCTATAAAAAATCACCCCAGCACTCGTAGGGACGAGCCTAGCTGGGTATACATTTCTTTTAGAAAATACAGAGGAGGGACGGCCGGGTCGGGGGTCATGGCAGTACCTTCTTCCATTCATGAATTGAAGGAGAAGTTCTTGTTCGTTGGGCCACCCGAGGGTGAGAATTGGCCTGTGCCCGTCCAGTGGCACAGGGCCAACTGCCTACGGGTGAGGCGGTCGAATGATCCCGATGCGGTGTCGGTGTCGGAGTGGGAGCCCGTCCATCGGGCCGATGTGTTGCTGTCCGAGCAGGCCCTCAGTTGGGCCGGGCTCAACCCCGCTCAGTTTGCGGGTAAGTTGGGGGTTTAGGTGACCTGTTTAGACTTGTGTATTCTTCTATTCTTTCTGGCATTGCTAACTCTTTCTTTGTATTTTCGCTTTTTTTGCAGAGCCGATGGACCGATCCAAATTCTGGGCTGCGATAGCCGAGAAGAAAGGGAGGAAGGCCGGAGGCACCGGCTCGTCACATCCGGCCGCGAGCCCGGTTCCGCCGGCGGCCGCTCCGGCCAGGCGTTCCAGCAGGCCCCGGGCCTCGGAGGCCGGCCGTGCGCAGAGCCGCAAACACGCTCGGGAGAAGGAACCCCAGGTTTTGGAGGTGGGAGACGAGGCCGATGTTCCTGCGCCCCTCCTCAAGAGGCACCATAGGACGGTGCCCCATTCCCCGGCTTCCCCGATCTTCATGGATGAAGAGGATCTTCGCTTCGAGGCGCCCTCGGGGCTTTCCGTTACCGACAGCCTGCTCTCGGAAATGGAAAGGTCGGCTGGGGGCAAAATCCCTCGGGGAACCCTCAAGGCCCAAATGGCGGCCATAGCTCAGGAGGCCGTTCAGGTCAGTGTCCGCCTCCCGCTCGGGTTTTTATTAAGTACTTTCTGTTCGCAGGATCTGGTGCCTTTTTTAACCCCTCCTTTGTTTTCTTCAGTTCCTCATGCACTGCGCCATCGTTGTCAATATGGAGGACGAGGAAATTACCCCGGCGATGCAGATCGCCGGCAAGTCTTCCTCGCGGGAGGAAGGCTTGAGCCGGGAGCTGTGCGACGCGAAGGAGAGGATCACCGCCCTTGAAGACCGGGTGGCAGCCGAGGGTCGGGTGAACACCGGCTTTCGGGAGACTATCAGAGTTTTGATGGAGTCCAATAAGATCGTTGAAGCCAAGTTGAAAGATGTCAGGGTGCTCGCCACCAGCCAGATGAAGACGCGGGACATTCTCAATAGGGACAACGAGGCGATGAAGGAAGCGGTGAGGCGCGCTGACCTCCAGGCTGCGAAGGCGGTGGAGAGCTACAGGACGTCGGATCAATTCTACGCCGACCTCGCCGAAGCCTCGGCCCTCGTCTGGCATGACGCCTTTGACGCCGTCAAGGCGCTGATGCCGGAGTTTCCCGACGCTAAGCTCCGGCTCTAGTACCCCCTCGAAGGTGAGGCGCAGGGAATGCCGTCGGAAGCATCGCCGGGGGGAATGCCTCTGGTGGGGGCGGCGGGGAGAAGGCGGTTACCCCGGCTCCCAGCACCGAAGCTCCTACGGGGGCGCCGACCCTCAAGCAGCCACCCTGGCTCCCGATGTGGCCGCGGAGCACGTCGAGGTCTTTCCCGGCCCTGAGGCTTGAGTCTCCCTGCCCTCCTTTTTGTATATTTTTTGTTTTCGTCTTGGAATTTTGTAATCCTTCGGGCGATTTTGTAAGGCTGAGGAGCCCACAATATCGTTGTAGGAACTTCCGAGTTGTAAATAAAGCCCTTTTTCAGGAATTTGTGTTGCAACCTTTTCATTTTGTGGTAATGTCTCATTTTGCTCGCCTGATGAATGTTAGGTCAGCGGCCGGTCCTTTAGTTGGCAATCGCGTGTCGAGTTCAATCCTGTTATTTGTCAAGTGTGTAAAGACCGGTGTAAGGTCGGCGTCTCTATGGCTCCGAAGTCGAGATGGCGATCGCTCGTTGAAGATACGTCGAGTTGAACCGGCGACCGCCGCTCTTAAGATCGGTCGGCGTCGCCGAGGTTGAGGACTTCTGACCCTTAGCACAGATGGCTAGGGAGTTACCAATTAAGGATGGACCGAGCAGGGTAGCTGCTCGGTGGCCTCTAGACGAGGGCTTCGATCCTTGGCGTCGGTGGGTAGTGAACTACCAGCCATGGATGGACCGAGCAGGGCAGCTGCTCGGTTGTTTCTTGGCGAAGGCTTTGATCCTTAGCGTAGATGGGTAAGAAGTTACCCGCTAAGGATAGACCGAGCATGTTAGCTGCTCGGTTGCCTCTCGGCGAGGGTTTTGATCCTTGGCGTCCGTGGGTAGCGAACTACCAGCCATGGATGGGCCGAGCAGGGTAGCTGCTTGGTTGCCTCTTGGCGAAGGCTTTGATCCTTAGCGTAGATGGGTAAGAAGTTATCTGCTAAGGATAGACCGAGCAGGGTAGCTGCTCGGTTGCCTCTTGGCGAGGGCTTTGATCCTTGGCGTCGGTGGGTAGCAAACTGCCAGCCATGGATGGACCGAGCAGGGTAGCTGCTTGGTTGCCTCTTGGTGAGGGTTTTGATCCTTAGCGTAGATGGGTAAGAAGTTACTCGCTAAGGATAGATCGAGCAGGGTAGCTGCTCGGTTGCCTCTTGGCGAAGGCTTTGATCCTTGGCGTCGGTGGGTAGCGAACTACCAGCCATGGATGGACCGAGCAGGGTAGCTGATTGGTTGCCTTTTGGCGAGAGCTTTGATTCTTAGCGTAGATGGGTAAGGAGTTACCCGCTAAGGATAGACCGAGCAGGGTAGCTGCTCGGTTGCCTCTTGGCGAGGGCTTTGATCCTTGGTGTCGGTGGGTAGCGAACTACCAGCCAGGGATGGACCGAGCAGGGTAGCTGCTTGGTTGCCTCTTGGCGAGGGCTTCGATCCTTCCGAGATGTGTGAATATCGGGGAGAGTGATCGTCGCGGGCGGCACGTGGCAGGAACGCATAGGTGAGGCGAGGCGTTCTAAGATCCACGTTGTTCTGATTTCGATTCACCGAGAAATACGAGATATCCGCCGCGTGGCGGTATGGTATTGGAAGAATCAAGCGAATCCTTGGATTCGCGCCTATGCGCGCGCAAATTTGGACTCTTGGGGGCGCTATGGAGGCTATAAAATAGAGAGGGTGTGTTGCTTATTCCTAGCTTTGCACCCCGAAACATAAGAATGGACGAATTCCCTTTCTCCATCCCCGATATCATTTCCTTCGAAGATGTATACTTGTACGACCAGCTGAGCTCCGAGGAGACACTTCAGGCGGTGGTTCGACTTGTGGAGGACCATTTCGGCCGCCTGCTTCCCCGGCGATCACCCATGCTCCAGCTGCTGATGTACTCGATTTGGAGGGCGTCGCCGGGGCTGCATAACCCCTTGTCCGAGCAACTGAAGGACGATGCGGTTAGTAAGCTGAGATCGCTATACCGTTTTGGCCTGATCTCGAAGAGTCGGCGCGATCGCTCGATGGCCCTCGTCCTCGAGTGTTACCAACTGAGGCATCTCGCTGATGGGTGCCCGGTTGGAGAGTCCTCTGGCCCGTCCGTGGCGTCGTGGGTTCGCAGGCATCATCAGAGGCAGAGATCCGAGACGGCAAGGGCTCGGCCGGCGGCAATTTCGTCGGAGTACCACGAGCAATACTTCCTGCACCTCCTTCCCCCGTTGTAATTTCAACTTTTATATAAGGCTGAGAAGCCCGCAATACCTTTTGATAAATAAATAAAGTTCACCTTTTTGTGAAGTTTTACTGTTTCCTTTTGTCTTCTGGGTTCATTTGAGTATTTCAGCGAAACGGAATTCGTGAGTTTTGAACTGAGAAAGAGTGAAACATATAGGGGAAGTTCATTCTTATTATATAAAAAAAACTTAGCAAAATTTACATCGCTTCGTAAAAGGAGAAATATGTATTCATAAGTATGCTTTTTAAAGGTACAACTTGAGCTTCTTGGCGTTGCAAGGCCATGGAAATTTGCGACCCGATGCATTTTGTAAGCGATAAGCCCCGCCGGGCAGAACCTCGGAGACGAGGAATGGGCCGTCCCACTTCGGAGAAAACTTGTGCAGCTTGCCCTGATCAACGAATTCGTTCCGCCTTAGGACCAAATCTCCGGTCTTGAAGGCACGATGCTTGACCCAAGCGTTGTAGTAGCGGGCAGTCTGTCGTTGGTAAGCGGTAGCTCTGATCTGTGCCCGGTCCCGCTTCTCCAGCAAGACGTCCAAATTAGTATGGAGGGCTGAGGTGTTTGCTTCATCGTTGAAGTGCTCGACCCTGTAACTGGGCAGCCCGATCTTTGCTGGGACCATCGCCTCGGTACCGTAGCAGAGGCCGAAGGGGGTGTCTCCGGTGGGGGTCTTCTTCGATGTGCGCAAGGCCTATAAGACCCAAGGTAATTCGTCGACCTAACTGCCCTGTCGTCCATCAAAGTGAGCTCGAAGTCCTCGAATGACGTCCCTGTTAGCGACCTCGGCTTGTCTGTTGCACTGGGAGTGCGCGACGGCGGCGAACTTGATCAATATATGATATTCGCTGCAGAATTCTTTAACTCTTTCGTTCTCGAAATTCGTCCCGTGGTACGTGATGATACACCTCGGGATCCCGAACCGGAATATTACGTTGTTTTGCAGGAACTTGACGGTCGTGGTAGCGTCCGGTTTTCTGATGGGGACGGCCTCGATCCACTTCGTAAAGTAGTCCACGGCAACAAGGATGTATTTATGCCTGCCTGTACCTGTAGGGAGCTGGCCTATCATGTCCATTCCCCACTGGACAAACGGCTATGGGGAGGTCAGGGTAGTTAGCTCGGTAGCAGGAAGGCGGGGTACGCTGTCGTGGAGTTGGCAACTTTTGCATCTTCTGACGAGCTTCTGAGCGTCATGATAGATGGTCGGCCAATAGTACCTTTGGAGGAGCGTCTTCTGGACTAAGGTGCGGGCCCCTTGATGTGCTCTGCTGACCCCTTCATGGACCCCACGGAGGACATAGTCGGCTTTGTGGGGGTCGACGCACCGAAGCAGGGGTTGAGTGAAGGATTTCTTGTAGCGGTTCCTATTGCTCCAGACGAAATTGCGGGATTTGGCTCGGAGGCGATGGGCCTCCCCATGATCTCCGGGGAGTGTACCCTCCTTCAGGAATTCCACGATGGGATTCCTCCAATCTTGATCCTCTTCCCGGGTTGTGTAAACTTGGAGCGATGCCGCTCTGTCTTCCATTCTGGGCCGCGGCAGGACCTCGAAGAGGATATTCCTCTTGTTGTTGGCCGTGTAGGAGGAAACTAGCTTGCTTAGGGCGTCGGCCTGAGCGTTTAGGTGTCGAGAAATCTGCTCCACTTTGACTTCGTCGAAGTCCTTTCGTAACCTTCTTACCTCGGCTAAGTACTTCACCATCAGGGGCTCCCATGCTTCAAAACGGACGGTCACTTGGCCGACTACCAGAGCGGAGTCGCTACGGATTCGGATCGTCTTCAGCCCCACTCCGGAGGCAATCCTGTAAGTCTACGGTAGCGCCCTGGCCGTCTTTCAGACGCCAAATACGGAACAAAAACTTTTTAACTGGCGCTATCGCATACTATAACCCGGATCTGCCATTATCGCTAAACTAACAAACTACAAAGTGGGTAGAAATGTTATACCGAACGATCCGAGTCCTTCGGTCTTTAACCATAATCCCACGCTTTGTTGCGGCTGCTCCGATCTCGCTCGATCTCCGGTCTCCTCGTCCAGGTGGCACCACGTCAACGGATCTTTAAACGGGCTCCCGCTTCTGACCCGAGGCAACTCGGTCATCAAGTTTGCCAAAAGAGATAACCAAGATTGATGTAGAGAATGAGTAGAACACTTTGTCTCGTTACATCCAAAGCTATGGATGAACGGTTAATAAAGTTGCCTTTTGGATCGGGTGAAATGAGAAATCTAGCTATCTAATTTCCATGAATCCAAAACTATAATCTTTTTTCAAATCAACAACCATTCCCTTTGCAATGAGGGGCCGGCCACTATATGAAGGTGGGGGGTGAGTGTAGGAACAAGGAAGAGGTAACCATAACAATAAATGAGAAGAATGAGTCATAATACACCTTGCTTAATCATTTAATGAATACAATGAATCATCTAACCCAGTCATCATCCAATTAATGCAACCAATGAATCAAGAACACCTCACTAACCTAGTCACCTCTTCTAGAAACTTCTAGAAACTTCCACACTCATAACTCACCCTCAAGAAAAGATAAATCCGTATTAAATCGAATGTTTAATACGGCCGATAGAAAACTGGAAACTGGCAACTTCTAAAAACGATCCCGAAACGAATTTTAGGATAACCCCGTAACAGTATAAACATACCCGCATTTGTATTACGACCGAATACAAATGCAACTGAGACAAAGATATTATATCTACACAGTATAATACTCAGATCCGGCTTAAACCAAAGCCCACCAGTATTATCTGCCCGAAATATGACATGTGCGTAAACGCACGTGCATTTTCCGAACCCTGCCATAAAACCATACGGGCTCTACAACGTTTCGCCCGAACTTGGAAAACTATCTGTGGGGGACTCTAATGACTCGTCAATACTCTGGCAGTGGATTTAATCACAAGCCGTCAGCGGTACTAGCTGTGCGTAACGGCTGTTTATGTACTAACCTCAAGGGAAGCCGATGAGAGAACTCATCCTGGAACCCTACTGAGCCTAACAGTGACAATGTATATACAGTCCGGCCCGTTCGTCTATGAGTATCGCATATCGGCCTAGGGGGCTGGTAATGTCAGACCCCCAATAGCGGTATAAGTCGTGTTGGAGTGAAGCCCAGAACATCCTGAGATACTACTGGAGTACCTACCAGTAAATCTCCTATCTCGGCCGAGGGTTTGTGTAATGGCTCTCCTAGACACAGCACGATCTCACCCCCAATACCGGGAGAGACGAATCCCCTGTCGATCCGCTCACTTGCCTCCATGTGGCTCGGGACTGTACCCAAAAAAGACCTGTTTGCACGACTCCTTTGAGCCATGGTAGGGTAGAAATCAAAGCACAGTGGGAACTCACATGAGACAAATGACGGCCTCAGGTCGATGAACTAACCTGCACACATGTCACCAGGGAACTGCTATCTGACGATAGGTATAATACCAACTAGCAGGTTCCCGGCGAGTCCTGTCCGGTGTACTCATAACCCAATGAGCACCTGTATACATCTTAGGTGGTCTAACTGACACCAGTGGCTTGTGAGACCGGCCACCGCCCCTCGTTGGGGTCTCGACTGTATATACTAGTCTACTCCGGAGTATCGATGCCCTGTCTCGAAACTCCCACGACTAGGGACCACTATTAAGGATGTGCTTATAGACTACCCAACTCTCACGTATATGATCGCCATCATACTGTTGATAGTCAAGCAAGATCTTAAAGGCTCTATCAACGTGTAATCGTGATTAGTCATCGGAACCTATACACGACTGATAAAGGCAAACCAGATAGCATACTATCATCTCGAGTAAGACTGTGCTACCGGTATAGGTCCTCCTCAATCATTGCAATCACGTACCTGCGATCCAATAATTGACTTTAAGGGCACTATATCCAACAATCTCCCACTTCCACTTAAGGCTAATTATTGCGATGTCGCATACTCACAGCCCGTGTGATACCGAACACCCAACTCCTCTACTAACCAGTTTCATAAAGCCCGTTTGTAAAACTCTTGTGTTCGAGAAATAGCCTCAATGAGTGGATCCACCCCGATGTTTCTTTCTATGTCTCTCTTAATCTCAAGTTCGCGGAGAAAGCGATCTCCCGAATTGAGTAATACCTGTCTTAGAATATGTTTGGATATTTGATGGGACCTAGTTCATAAATGAACTCCAAATCCAAACTTCTTAGACTGTATCGTCAACTGAACCTAATCAGTATCCTGCACTATGCCTCCCACAGTATCCTCTTGGACCACCTGTCCATAATACTGTCCCTCGTCAGAGGGAAAACTATAACTCTGACAATCTCTCTGTCATCCATATCACCTTTGAAGCCTGGAATGATAACCGTCTCCCGAAGGAGGCTGCCGTCATTAATTCCGTAGAACATTCACTTATGTTCTAAAACCGCTTCCTTATGTTTCTTCTGGATTGGATTAATATAAACTTATCGCATCTAGTGCAAAAACAACATCTGGTGTGGTACTTGACATCTCATGATTGACTCAATTGCCTAAGCAAGTGATCTGCCAATTATGCACATCCCTCTCCCCTTTAGTCTGTAAGACACATTTAGAGAGGGTGACTCCATCACCTGCAGGTACACCACCATGCCAGAAGTCATCTATTCTAAAATACTATTAGAATACTGTCAAAATACCCACATTGGGAAACTGCCCAAATCTAGATCTAAAACCATAGATCTAGTAATCAGAATGTCTGATATTATATCCATATCTTGTGTGAAGAAACAACTATGTGACGACCACAATTTAATCGATTGTAGTATAGGAATTTTACTTCCTACTCAGTGTATGTCATCCATGTACCAGGACATCACACACCCTACTACCTTCTTAATAGATCCATCCCCTATTCTGATGAAGTCAAACCTATGACTGTCACATCAAAAATTTGATTATCTATCTCCGCTATATCTGCTCAAGTCTATAAATAGACATAAGCTACTTGCCCACTATGCTTCCGCTGCTCCCACTAACCACAACAACTCTCTGGCAGAATAATATATACGTGCACTTCTAAAGCTAGTTTAAAACGACGCTATACTTAACCTCCTGCCGGGTCTCATAGCCTGGAACAACAGTAGTGTCAAGTCTGGGTAAACAAGAATCTCCCTGTCACTGTCCTTGAGGCTATCGGAGTACCTCTCGGGTGTCTGAGGTTACCCACCATATCTGCGGATTGGCTATTGGAATGTCAAACCTGATTGAATCTTTAGGTCCTATTAAATTTTCCATAATCGTTTGCGGTTCTGGAATCACTTCCAGTTCTACCATACTCCCACTACTGTTTTCTGAAAAAATCCAATTTACTAAAACTGTGGTGAGTCAAGAACAATATCACCATTGATCTTCCGGATGGTAGAAAGTCAACTCTCGTCATAGCCAGGATCAACCCACAAACTGCCATTACAGAAACGTGCCATGAGTTATCTAGAGTCTGGTTTTAAGTATAAGCCGGACAACTCCCCGTACCTTAACATCGTTAAGATATGAACCATTCTATATCCAATATAGTAACTTTGGCGCTGATTTAATTGGAACCAGATTCTAATCATGCAGCTGTCTCCAGTGCATATCAACTTAATGGAGAAAGGCTAATCAGCATTACTCAACTTAGGAATCCATCCAATTATGAGTAACCTGAAAGAGAAATAAGTTTCTCAAAACCATTACTATCATCTGAATACCAATCACAAGAATCTATATCTTCAATCTCTTTGAAGAATCCCATAACTTGCGATATCTGGTTCTCTACTTTATTCTTATACCCACAACTTCTCTAAACTTAGACCCTGTATTTCTACGAAACACTTGTCTAAAAACTAGAGAAGTCACAAGTAAATAGAACATAGTACGAGGACCAACCCCTTTATCCTGATGGACACTGGACAACATACAATACTCTGTATAAGTCCGCTGAGTTGAATAACTCAAAACCTGTGCATCGTAGGTTGAAAACTGTACCCAGGCGATTTCCTCAAATATCACCAATTACAACAAACTCCGATATAATGAGGATGATTATCTAATTCCCAATAACTTACTCCTACTCATCATCTGTAAAACTATACAGATGTGAGAATCATACCTGGTAAATACATACCCTGGAGTAAGTATCTAATCAGGAAATCAGTTTTCTTTTAACAATGCACTGAAACATGAAAATGTTTCGTAGGGGTATCCTGGTATTCCTAGTAATGCCTCTTTCATAATCAATTCATGACTTTAACCGTATATTTCATTGCCATCTCTCCAAATCCCTTTATTTGTCTTTATACATTACCTTCTGTACACCATCGTTAGGCTAAATGGTTTTCTTCCTTCCCTACCGTTCGGCACCAGCCTATGGTTTGGAAGAAAACTATCCAGTAAGCATAATAGGTGTACCCTCCTAAACCAAGGAGTACTCATAACTTGAGAGAATGTGATGATAAAAGACAACTGAATAATACTTTATTCTATTTCTCCCGAACTGGGGAAAAAAGCAAAGGTGAAATAGGAGTGGCGATGAAATACGCGGTTTGGTCGTGAATAATAACAGTCGCAATTTACTTTGCCCTCTTTCTAATCCCTTTATTTTGTCTTTAGTTATTACCTTCTGTACACCCTTCTTAAGCTAATTTGTTTTCTTCATTCCCTACCTTTCGGCACCTGCCTATGGTTTGGAAGAAGACTATCCAGTAAGCATAATAGGTGTACTCTCCTAAACTGAGGAGCCCTCGCAACCTGAGAGAATGTGATAATAAAAGACAACTGAATAAACCAATTCTTTTTCTCCTGAACCTGGATCCATCCTCGAAGAAGTCCCTCCGAGTTCGTATATAACCATACGATAGATCTATCCAATGGAAGTGGATGTCCATAGTAATACGGGGTGTTCTGAGAAATGCAAAGAGTAAAAGAAAGAGCGGCAATGACTTATGCAACTTTAGACAATCCAAAAGCCAGTATTTTAAGAAGGTTCGGTCAACTTGGTCACTGAGTCATAGTCTAGGGTCGGTCAATAGTCGCTGCCAAAGAGAGAGAGAAAAAAAACACTCTGCGTGCATTCTAACCTAGATCAGAATGGTTATCACTTTATCTAATCAGGAAACCTCCCACTGTACTGTCAAATTCTCCTCCAAACCTAAAAGAAGAATCAATCGGGATCACCCGAAGAGTAAACCAACTCATCAGTGGGAATCGGGATCCAACTCTCATCGCATGATAACGTGACGGAATCCACTCACGTTATCACACTCCAGAAGGTATGCGCATACTTGGCAAGTTTCAGTTTCTTTAGAAACTCCCGATATTATTTTTGCCCCATGCTCTTATGACCTTGGCGTTGGTCAAAATGTCATAAGTCACATGCCAAGTTCTACCCATCACTATCTTGTCAATTTGAACCCACCCGCACATGCCCTTGACGTTGGCCAAAATGGCAGAACGACTGTCCCAAACCAACTCATCTATCTATACAACAAATGAATACCCAGCAGCTACCAAACACTATACCTTAGCGTTGGTCAAAATACATAGCTTGAATACTACTGAATACCCAAAAGAAATGACGGAGGGCTACGACTGGTTTTTGGCGAAAAACCTTTAACGTAATGAACTTGATATCGCTGAAGGAATCTGATAGCTTTTTATAAAAATATAGTGACGAAAATCTTTGCTAAAGAGGTCACTCCCGGTGAAGGGATCTCGGCTCTTTCCTCGTGGAATGAGGTGCAGGATATTCTAACTGAATACCGCGATGCAAAGCAACTTGTAATCGACTATAGTGAAGTTATTACCCTGACGCAAACTTCTGCCCAAGGGGTCACTCCCAGTGAAGGGATATCGGCCCTTGCCTCGTCGAATGAGGTGTAGGATATTCTAACCGAATACCACTGTGCAAAACAAAAAAAAACGTCTTTATAATAACACTTTTTAAAACTGTTCCAACAACTGCCAAATAGGTTTGTTTTCCTTTGCATTGATCAGAATCAACGCAGTCCCATCAATTAATCACACCAGAAAAGAACGAAAATAAAATGTACGTATATGCCATCCGCATTCGTCACTGGGTCCCGTCATCACCCGTTAGGTTACTTAACTAACGACAGAGCGGGGACTGGACTAGCGCGGGTGTAAAACATATACAACATCTAATAGTATATATACCAATATACAATAATCGCTCCAGGCGTGATAATTTGCAACATTACAGAAAAGTAATAAGCATAACAGAACAATACAGATAATCTGGGATCCCCGGGTTTCACAAAGCCGCTGCTGAAACCCGACGTTCCCCTGGTCGTGTGGATAGCTTGTGCAATGAAACCTAGACCCCTACGGGTGCGGCAAGTTACCCGCCAAAACCTGAAGCGAGGCAGCCCCCTACAGCAAAGGGAATGGACCACCCTGCACTTCACGGAATCCGGTAATTTGAGCATCCCTCCTTGGGTCAACCTGTACCCCCTACGAGTGCGGCGAATAGTCTGCCAATTCTAGAGCGAGGTCCCTCTGCCTCTCAAAACCATGAGATGCGGACCCGTTGCCCTCCAGAACCCGGCTATCCGTGCACTCCGTCGCGGGGTAAAACCTAGTACAGAAATGAAAAATATGTACAACGGGTACATCGACCTCAACCCGGTCGTGTCCCAAAAGAATATTATACAAACAGGCAGTGACGGCAGTCTACATGTTGGACGCTCGCCCCGCAATATAAAATGTACAAATAAATCCAAACTGCACTACCATTACACACTGCTATCCACCACGACAAATCCGCAACATCACAGCACAACACAGAACATCACCGCGAATGTCACGTTCGCAAACCCGTCCAAAAGAACTATAGCAATTAGACGCGGTTTACCGCTCGAATGATATTCACGGTCGGAGATATAATGTAAGTACTGTAAACTAACAAGTTTAAAATCTCGATCGACAAAACTTCCCGAAGTGGGCCCCACGTACATCTGCAGTACAGTAATAAAATCTGGGCCCTAAAGAAATATTCCAGAAACCACAATTTTCCATGAAGAACACATTGTAGAAATTTGGAGCATTGATCCCACAATATGGCGGCGGATCCGTGGCCAAACCCTGGTTTAGGCCGCGGATCCGCGGTGGAACAATAAGATCACGTAACCAAATTTCACCAGTTTTCTTAGAAAATCCTGCTCAATTTTCTGTGATGCTCAAAATAATTTTTAGACTTGATTAAAAATCGACAGAAACTTTGAACAGAAAATTGTAGTTTCGCGAAATTCCGTTCGATCGATATTTTAAACGCGTTAGCACAAATTAGTAAAGCTTAATGGCTTGGCTCTGATACCACTGTAAGTCTACGGTAGCGCTCTGGCCGTCTTTCAGACGCCAAATGCGGAACAAAAGCTTTTTAACTGGCGCTATCGCATACTATAACCCGGACCTGTCATTATCGCTAAACTAACAAACTACAAAGTGGGTAGAAATGTTATACCGAACGATCCGAGTCCTTCGGTCTTTAACCATCATCCCACACTTTGTTGCAGCTGCTCCGATCTCGCTTGATCTCCGGTCTCCTCGTCCAGGTGGCACCACATCAACGGATCTTTAAACAGGCTCCCGCCTCTTACCCGAGGCAACTCGGTCATCAAGTTTACCAAAAGAGATGACCAAAATTGATGTAGAGAATGAGTAGAACACTTTGTCTCGTTACATCCAAACCTATGGATGAACGGTTAATGAAGTTGCCTTTTGGATCGGGTGAAATGAGAAATCTAGCTATCTAATTTCCATGAATCCAAAACTATAATCTTTTTCCAAATCAACAACCATTCCCTTTGCAATGAGGGGCCGGCCACTATATGAAGGTGGGGGGTGAGTGTAGGAACAAGGAAGAGGTAACCATAACAATAAATGAGAAGAATGAGTCATAATACATCTTGCTTAATCATTTAATGAATACAATGAATCATCTAACCTAGTCATCATCCAATTAATGCAACCAATGAATCAAGAACACCTCACTAACCTAGTCACCTCTTCTAGAAGGTTCTAGAAACTTCCACACTCATGACTCACCCTCAAGAAAAGATAAATCCGTATTAAACCGAATGTTTAATACGACCGATAGAAAACTGAAAACTGGCAACTTCTAAAAGCGATCCCGAAACGAATTTCAGGATAACCCCGTAACAGTATAAACATACCCGCATTTGTATTACGACCGAATACAAATGCAACTGAGACAAAGATATTATATCTACACAGTATAATACTCGGATCCGGTTTAAACCAAAGCCCACCAGTATTATCTGCCCGAAATATGACACGTGCGTAAACGCACGTGCATTTTCCGAACCCTGCCATAAAACCATACGGCCTCTACAACGTTTCGCCCGAACTTAGGAAACTATCTGTGGGGGACTCTAATAACTCGTCAGTACTCTGGCAGTGGGTTTAACCACAAGCCGTCAGCGGTACTAGCTGTGCATAACGGCTGTTTATGTACTGACCTCAAGGGAAGCCGATGAGAGAACTCATCCTGGAACCCTACTGAGCCTAACAGTGACAATGTATATACAGTCCGGTCCATTCGTCTATGAGTATCGCATATCGGCCTAGGGGGCTGGTAACGTCAGACCCCCAATAGCGGTATAAGTCGTGTTGGAGTGAAGCCCAGAACATCCTGAGATACTACTGGAGTACCTACCAGTAAATCTCTAATCTCGGCCGAGGGTTTGTGTAATGGCTCTCCTAGACACAGCGCGATCTCACCCCCAATACCGGGAGAGACGAATCCCCTGTCGATCCGCTCACTTGTCTCCATGTGGCTCGGGACTGTACCCAAAAAAGACCTGTTTGCATGACTCCTTTGAGCCGTGGTAGGGTAGAAATCAAAGCACAGTGGGAACTCACACGAGACAAATGACGACCTCAGGTCAATGAACTAACCTGTACACATGTCACCAGGAAACTGCTATCTGACGATAGGTATAATACCAACTAGCAGGTTCCCGGCGAGTCCTGTCCGGTGTACTCATAACCCAATGAGCACCTGTATACATCTTAGGTGATCCAACTGACACCAGTGGCTTGTGAGACCGGCCACCACCCCTCGTCGGGGTCTCGACTGTATACACTAGTCTACTCCGGAGTATCGATGCCCTGTCTCGAAACTTCCATGACTAGGGACCACTATTAAGGATGTGCTTATAGACTACCCAACTCTCATGTATATGATCGCCATCATACTGTTGGTAGTCAAGCAAGATCCTAAGGGCTCTATCAACGTGTAATCGTGATCAGTCACCTGAACCTATACACGACTGATAAAGGCAAACCAGATAGCATACTATCATCTCGAGTAAGACTGTGCTACCGGTATAGGTCCTCCTCAATCATTGCAATCACGTACCTGCGATCCATTAATTGACTTTGAGGGCACTATATCCAACAGATCCGCAGTCCAGCGAGCAGGGCCTCATACTTCGCTGCGTTGTTTGAGGTTTTGAATCCGAGCTTTAAAGAATACTCCATCTCTGCTTCGTTCGGGCCCCGAATGATGAGGCCGGCACCACATCCTTCCTCGGTTGATGACCCGTCGACGTAAAGGACCCAATCGGGGATGGAGTCGGGCCTCTTTTCGACCGAGGGGTGAGATCCGGGGACCGGCATGGGCACTGCCTCTTTGTTAGGTATAGTGCATTCGATGGCAAAATCGGCCAGGACTTGTGCCTTGATAGCTTGCCTCGGGCGGTATTTGATGTCGAATTAGGACAACTCCCACCTCCACTTCTCCAAACGACCAGAAGACTCGGGGGAGGCGAGAATAGCCCCTAAGGGGCGTTCAGTGAGGACGAGGATGGTGTGCGCCTGGAAATAGTGTCGTAGTTTCCTCGAGGCCACGATGAGTGCCAAGACAATCTTCTCTATGGCCGGGTACCTTGTTTCCGCGTCCTTGAAGATGTGGCTTACATAGTAGACCGGCTTTTAGACTCCCTCGATTTCTCGGGCGAGCACCGAACCTGCAGATTGATCGGACACCGCCAGGTACAGTGATAGCTCATCTCTTTCAACTGGCCGGGTGAGTAGCGGGGGAGTCACCAAGTGCACTTTCAATTACTCGGAGGCGATCTGACACTCCTCCAACCATTCGAACCTTGGGATCTTCCTTAGAGCTTTGAAGAACGGGAGGCACTTTTCCCCGGATCTTGACATGAAACGACTCAGAGCGGTTACCCTCCCTGTGAGTCGTATGATTTCGACGTTGGTCTTGGGCGCTGCCATGTTGAGGATGGCGCTGATCTTCTCCGGGTTAGCCTCGATCCCTCGGTGGATGACCATGAACCCGAGGAACTTTCCACTAGTGACCCCGAACGCGCACTTGGCGGGGTTTAGTTTCATTTTATATTTACGGAGGACGTCGAAAGCCTCGCCCAGATCTTTGGCGTGCTGATCTGACGAGGTCGATTTGACGAGCATGTCGTCGGCGTAAACCTCCATGTTCCTGCCGATCTGAGGCTTGAACATCCTGTTGACTAAGCGTTGGTACGTAGCCCCGGCGTTTTTGAGGCCGAAGGGTATCACTTTATAACAGTATACCCCCCGGTTCGTTGTGAATGCGGTGAGCTCTTCATCTTCCGGATTCATACAGATCTGATTGTAGCCGGAAAAGGCGTCCATAAAGCTGAGTAGCTCGTGGCCTGTCGAACTGTCGACGAGCTGATCTATCCGAGAAAGGGGATAGTTGTTCTTCGGGCAGGCCTTGTTGAGGTCAATGAAGTCGACGCACATGCACCACTTCTTGTTTGCCTTTTTAACCAAGATCACATTCGCCAACCACTCCGAGTAAGCTACGTTCCGAATGAAGTTGGCTGCGAGCAGCCTGTCGACCTTGTCCTCAATCGCTCTTTGCTTGATTGGGGCGAAGCTTCGTTTCTTCTGCTTGACGGGTCGTACCGCCGGGTCGACCCTGAGCTTATGTGATATTATTTTGGGGTCGATCCCGGGCATGTCGGTGGGCGTCCAGGCGAACACGTCTGAGTTTCCTCTGAGGAAGTGGACCAGGTCGTCGCGCCGAGCCCCCATTAAGAGTGACCTTATTTGGACGGTTCGTTCATTGTCCCCTTCGATGAGGGGGACCTCTGTTAGCGGCTCCACCGGGGCTTCTCGGATCTCTTTATGCTCGTCCCGAGTATCCAAAGATCCCCCGAATCCAGCCGTGCTCTCAAGATCATCGTTTCTCTCCTCGGGCATCGATGTTGCTGTGAAGCAAATTTTCGCGGTTTGCTGGTTCCCGTAAGCCCGACTTATTTCGCCTTGGTCGAGGGGAAACTTGATTGCCAGGTGGTAGGTCAATATCTGGGCCCGGAGGGAATTGAGCGTCGGGTGTCCCACGAGGATATTGTAGGCCGATGGAATTCTGGCGACGATGAACTCCATAGGCACGGTACTCGTTTGGCCTATCTCCCCGATGTTAAGCAGGAGGGTGACCACCCCTTCTGCCGGGATGGAGTTGTTGGTGAACCCCGGCAGGATGTGGGCGGTCGGCCTTAGGTCCGACGGGGTAAGTCCCATACGCAGGAAGCAGTCATAGAAGAGGATGTCTGTCGAGCTTCCCGAGTCGACCAATATCCTTTGCATCTCGTAACGGTGGCCCCGTGCGGTGATTACCAGAGGGTTGTTGTGAGGCAGGGAAATCCCATGGAGTTCATCGTCGGTAAAGATGATGGGCTCAGCTGCTTTGACCCTCTTCCTGGGTTGGCTGCTAGTCCCTTCGACCGGCAAGGGGCGCCGTGTCTCGTTGGCCCTGGGCGCACCTCCAGCTGATACGACCATGATTTGGCCGATCGTCAATTGTCCGGGAGGTGGGTGGTGCTCTTGTTTTCGGTCGGCTTGTCGCTTGTCCCGCGAGTATCTTGCCAGGTGCCCCGAGTGGATTAACACCTCGATATAGTCTCAGAGCTGTTTGCAGTTCTCGGTGGGGTGTCCTTACGACCTGTGGAAAGCGCAATAGGGGCATTGTGTCTGTTTGGCCGCCTTATGGTTGACCGGGGGAAGTTTGAAGAATCTCTCTCCTTTTGCCTCCTCCAACAGCTCTGTCTGGGAGATATTGAGCAGGGTATACTCCTGGAAATTTGGTAAATAGGGCTTTGGCCGCTCAATCTTCATTTTATCCTCTCTTGCCCTCTTCTTCTGATTGGTCTGGTCTGTCCGAGATAAGTTCGCGTTCACTTTGGACTCGAGCTGGATCTCCCGTTCAGTCTAAGCTTTTACCTCGGCCATGGTCTTAGGTTGCGCAAATGCAAAGGAGCGGAGCCACTCTTTGTGCCTAAGACCCAACCTAAGGGCAGTGATGACCGTCTCGTCCCGGTGCTCTGGGACCTTAAGGAGGGCGTTGTAGAAGCGGTGACGTATCCTTTGAAGGATTCCTTGTCCCCGCTCTTTATGGTGAAGAGATGATCGACGGTCCGCTTCTGTCGTCTGCTCCCGACGAAGTGTCCGAGGAACATGGTGGCCAGCTCATCGAAGATAGAGATGGAGCGTTGCCTTAGTCCTCGGAACCAGTCTTGTCCAGAGCGGATGAGAGTGGCAGGGAAAGTACGGCATTGCGCGACGTTGGAGTTGTCCTGGAAACACATCCCTGCTGTGAACGCGTCCAAATGGTTCTTCGGGTCGGACTTCCCGTCGAAGACGGAGACCTTTGGGGGCTTGTTCCTATAGGAGACGTGGACAGCGAGCAGCTCTTCGGTGAAGGGCTTCGTAAGCGAGTCGGCGGCATATCGAGCCCCGTCGCTTGAAGGACGACTCTCTCGATGTATACCCTCGATCTTTTTTCGAGGGCATCGAGTTGGTCGTGGTATCCCGAGAATTCGGCATACTTGGATTTATGGTCCTTGCCGCTGGCGACCTGCGCCAGGCCATGGTTTCGGTTCCGTTCTATGAGGTTACGTAGGTCCCCTGACGAGGTTGTCTTCGAGCTACCGTGGTGAGTCCCGTCTGTGCGAACCTGTCGAGGGAGAGGGCGCCGGCCATGTCTGGGAGCAGGCGAGCTGATCGACACCTCCTCGGGAGGGACAGGAGCGCGATGGGCTGTTCACTGCCGGAAGCCGGGAAGACTGGACGTCTTGCCTGAATCTGGGGGCAGATGCTAATTGGTGCTATCCGTCCACCTCTCCGAAGATGCCAAGTTGATTTATGGCACCATGTATCGAAGGTTTAAACGGAAGCGGCCGATGTAGCAGACTTCGTCAGATTCCCCCTCGCTTGAGGAGTTTTTGATTGTGGGGACGCTCTTCCCTACAGGCGCAAGCCCCTGCAGTTAATTACGCTACCGCATCGCGGTAACAACTTTCTCCTTCTCCATATGGTCACTTCGTGTCGTGGGTGTTTGTTTTGTATTTGGTTGCCCGTGGATCGTATATGGAGACTAATGTATGTTGTCGCCCGTAGGGCGTGGATTAGTCCAAATCCGTATTTTCTTAGATTTGGGTTTTGGTGTGGGTTTAAGGATACGTTAGTCTTATTTGAGACTAAGAACAACTTAAACGTTTGTTAAGGATACGTTAGTCTAATTTTAGACTAAGATCGCCTTAACAGGATCGTTTAGATCCAACAAAAGAACATTTTGGCTCTATTGTTCTAGTTTAGGGACTTTGCGGTCAATTTCCGGTTTAAGGACATGGTGGTCCAATGTTAGTTTAAAGACATCCCGGTCAAGGTTAAGGACATCATAGTCTGTGAGTTTAAAGACCTCACAGTCAAGATTAAAGACATCATAGTCCGTGAGTTTAAAGACCTCACAGTCAAGGTTAAGGACATCATAGTCCGTGGGTTTAAGGACCCTACAGTCCAATGTTAGTTTTAAGACATCACGGTCAAGGTTAAGGACATCATAGTCCGTGAGTTTAAAGACCTCACAGTCAAGGTTAAGGACATCATAGTCCATGGAATATATGGCTGTCGGGATCCGTCACCTCTCTGAAGACGTTGAAGGATTACAACGAAAAATATCAGAGGAGTTCAGAGATGTATCCTTGAACCAATATTGGTTGGGAGATCTATAGTCCAATTTGGGACTAAAGTCTGTTTGCAGGTTTATGAGCATATGGGCTCAATTGATATGAGTTGAATATTTTATTGTTCTGGCTATTGAGCCTTTGTCTGGGCTCGGCCCTTTTAATAATGCATAGTATTTATCATAACAAAGTATGTTCTGACAGTACGCCACATGGCGCGTCAGGCGCTTTGCGCCAAGGAAAGAGCGCATTGCGCTTCTGTTGGATAGCGCACATGAGGAGGACACTTGTCGCGCTTAGCGCTAGTTTGTTGGCGCATTGCGCTTTTAGTGTATGAGCACGTTGCGCTAGTCTGTTGGCGCGCCAGTGAGTGACACGTGGCGCGCTTGGCGCTGAGCGTCAGCCCATGAGCGCAGTGCTCTGTTTTTAGAAGCGCAAAGCGCAGATTGTGCTTTTGATTGACACGTGGCAGGTTTTGGCGCTGAGCGCCGGTCCAAGGAGCGCAAGGGCGCAGTTCATGAGTGCAAGGCACTTTTCAAAGGTGCAAAGCGCACTTGATCAAATTTATGATCAGAGAACAAATTTATGTTCTTCAAAGGAGGCTTTGCCTCAAGATCAAAGAACAAAAGTTCTTGTTTTTATAAAAGGCTCTGCCTTTATAGATCAAAAGATCTGTGAGTGAAGTATTTTACTTCTTTTTATTTTTTATGATTAGAACTTTTTGATCTTTTCTTTTAAATCAAAAGACCTTGTTCTTTTTATAGATCTAAGATCTTTTAAGAAGATAATTCTTCTGTTTTAATGAGATGATTTCATCTCTTTGTTCAAGAATTAATTCTTTACCTTGAAGAAATGATCTTCTTTCAAGAGCTTGCTCTTTTTTTTTAGTTTTCTCAAACTTTGTAGGGTTTTTTTTCTATCTCTTCTCTGTATCCCCATTAGACATGAAGTCTAGAGGCCTTTATATAGGGCTAAATGATTTGTTGAATCAGTTTAAGAGATGTTTCTCTGATTGATCATCTCTGATTGATCTGGGAATTTCCCCACTGTTGGATTCTTGATCAAAGGGCTTCTAATTTACAGAAGATAACATTCTTATTTTAACAAGATTGAGAAAATCTTTCCATAACAGAACTTATTCTGTCTTTTGGTAATTTTTATTTACCATCGGATCATTGATCCAACGGTGCTCTGATTTACAGAGCACAATCTTGTTATTTGGAAAGATTTTGAGGAATCTTTCCTTAACAGAATTTAATTTCTGATTAATTAACGATTTATCATTATTATTAGATTTTTGATCTGACGGTTGGGAAGCTTTTAGGTTCCAGCGCTGGCGCACCCGTGTTTTGTACGTGGTGCGCTGCTTAAAAGGCAACGCACATTGCGCTAGCGCACACATGTATGACACGTGGTGCACTGCTTGAAGCGCAGCGCACCTAGCGCTAGCGCACACGTGCTTTGCACGTGGTGCGCTGCTTAAAAGGCAACGCACATTGCGCTAGCGCACACGTGTATGACACGTGGTGCGCTGCTTGGAGCGCAGCGCACCTAGCGCTAGCGCACACGTGCTTTGCACGTAGTGCGCTGTTTAGGGCGCAGCGCACTTGGCGCTGCATCTGAAGCGTTGCTTCACAATGTTTTAACTCTTGGTTTTGAGGCATTTATTACATTCTTTGCATGTGGAGTTTTTCCCTTCATTTTTATTTTATTATTATTTTTTATTTATTTATTACTTTATTATTTATTTATTTATTTATTTATTATTATTTTATTATTTTATTATTTTAATTATTATTATTATTATTTTTTATAAGGAGCAGGTTGTGAGCCAAAATTTTGGCGGGAACAAATGCTCCCCACTAGTTTGCCCACGTAAGTATGTACGTGGGTGAAGTAGTGCAGAGTTATGCAAGGCCACAGAATTGAGGGCTTAGGAAACAAGTTTAGGGTCCTTGTAGCCTAAGACTTTCCAACTTTATGAGCCGTGAGGGTCTCATAAAGACTTTTCTCCCTACGAGTCGAGAGGATCCCATAGGTGTATTTTCTCCCTAGGAGTCGTGGGGACTCCTAAGTACGTTTTCTCTTAAGAGTTGTAAGGATCTCACAAGAAAATTTTCCCTCTTACAAGTCGAGAGGACTCATAAGCGGTTGTTTCCCTCCTTGTCGAGATTCGACTTTGGAGAGTGTGGCCCGTGAATAGTATGCAAAAGTCCATTTTGGACCGACTTGCAGGGCCCAAGTGCATAGGAAACCGGTTCTTATCCCGATTGCCTAAGGCTTTTCCCTACGAGTCGAGACGAATCGAGCATTTCTCGCAAGGATATCCTAACGTCACAGTTAACCTCTGCACTTTACGACAAAGGTCCGTTAGGGTCTGTGGTACTAGGGTTTTGTCCGTCGTACCGTCGCGTTGGCCGATATATTCCTCAATAGGCAATCTTGCTGTTCGAGTAGCCTTGCGATTGTCGTGTCTATGATCCCTTCGGGGGCTGGACAAGACGTCTTCAAGCAATCCTCCTAGGCAGTTTGACCGTCGGAAGAGCAAGCGTTAGGAATTTTGCCATGCCGCTTTTTACTTGAGATTAGGCTCATTTTGGAGAGCCCCGATGAGTCATAACCACTCCGCGCTGGCTTGGGATGATCTCCGATAGTCTTTCAGGTTTTATATGAGTTGCCGTCAAGACTCTGAAGCTAGGAATTTGGCCTTCGCTTCGTTTGTTGGCATTGCGTCTGCTATATCGAGACGAATGTCGCGGTTGTCTCTAGGTTGTTGGTGAACCGTCGAGGTTTGGAACTAGGGATTTTGCCGTGACTCCGTTGTTTGATTGTCGCGTCTGAATTCTGCTGGAGGAAGAACGCTGTAGTGACATCTCGTCTGCTGTATCGAGACGAACGTCGATGTGGTGACCACTCCGTGCTGGTGCGGGATGATCTCCGATTGTCTTTCAGGCTTTATATGAGTTGCCGTCAAGACTCTGAAACTAGGAATTTGGCATTTGCTTCGTTTGTTTTGTCGTGTCCGAATCCTGTTGGAGGAAGGAGTCTGTAGTGACATTTCGTCTGCTGTATCGAGACGAATGTCAAGGTGGTGACCACTCCGCGCTGGTGTGGGATGATCTCTGATTGTCTTTCAGGCTTTATATGAGTTGCCGTCAAGACCCTGAAGCTAGGAATTTGGCCTTTACTTCGTTTGCTGGTATTGCGTCTGCTGTATTGGGACGAATGTCGCGGTTGTCTCTAGGTTGCTGGTGAACCGTCGAGGTTTGGAACTAGGGATTTTGCCGTGGCTCTGTTTGGTGATATTGCGTCTAAGTCCTGCTGGAATGAGGAGGAACGCTGTTGTGGGTCTCCAGGCTGTAGATGTGGCCGTCGAGATTTGGAACTAGGTACTTTGCCATGGATCCGTTGTTTTGACCGTGGGGTCTTTCGTTGACGTTGCACCTGCATCCTGTTGGACTGCGAAAGAACGCCGTTGTTGATATTGCATCTGGTGTAATGAGACGAATGTTAAGGTGGTCTTTAGGTTGTCTGTGAACCGTCGAGACTTGGCTCTCTTTCTAGTGGAGCCTGAGGAGGGAAGGCGTGATTCCTTCTTTGTTTGTGCCCCTGGATTGTATACATGGATTGATGTGATAGCACCTGTAGGGCATAAATTTTATTTATATATATTTTTTCTTTCCGCGATGCTCTATCATTTCAGCTTTTGTATTGCGAAAGTCGTGATTGCCCAATCATTTCGGCTATTTTTCACGGTGCCCAATCATTTCGGCTATTTGTTTTATTTTTACTCGCTGCTTTTTATTGCGAGTTGTCCAATCATTTCGGCTATTTGTTTTATTTTTACTCGCTGCTTTTTATTGCGAGTTGCCCAATCATTTCGGCTATTTTGCATGCATACCTTTTTTTACTTGCTGATTTTGTTGCAAGTTGCCCCATCATTTCGGCTATTTCGTATGCATGTGTGGCTCGCTAGCTTCTCGCTGCAAGCCTGGAATTAGACACCGATTTCGGTATCAGCACCGCTACAACTGGAATATTGCCAGGAGCGAATCATCATTTTCCTCTGTCGATATCGAACACAGGTGGCTTAGTAGACAGGGTTAGGATCCTGTTGACTAAGGATTTTGACTTTATGAGCCGTAAGGGTCTCATAAAGGTATTTCTTCTTACGAGTCGTGAGGATCTCGTAAGTGCATTTTCTCCTAGGGAACCTAAGTGCATGTTCTCTTATAAGTCGTAAGGATCCTACAAGAGTGTTTTCTCCTTATAAGTCGAGAGGACTTACAAGGGATATTTACCGTGTAGACATATCCCTAATCACGGATGTGACTTTGTTAGGGAAATGTTTATTCGCGCCCGTGGATTGTATACAAGGGTCAATACTGAACCGCTTGTAGGGCAGTGCTGGAGGTTGTGGTGGCCATAGTCACAAATTCGCCGTTCGGGAATAATTCGGCGAGGTCGAAAATTCGGATTCGGAGAACTATTCGGAAAAAATCGGCAGGTATTCGGGAAAGATTCGGTAAGTGTTCGGGAAATGTTCGGGAAGGATTTCGAGCAATAAATTAATATATGAGACGCTAGGTTTTGATTTTGTGAATTATTTACAGTTTTTTGAATTATTCGCTGTTTTATCACATAATTCGGGAATAATTCGCGAATTATTCGCGAATAATTCGCGAATTATTCGGCCAGTTCGGCAATGACGAATAATTCGGCGAATAATTCGTTTGATCAAAAATTCGCGAATTATTCGCGAATTCGGCGAATAATTCGCGAATTCTGTGACTATGGTGGTGGCTGCTTAAGAACAGGTTCAGATCCCTGTAGCTTAAGACTTTTGAATGTTATAAGCCGTGAGCGTCTCATAAGAGGGTTCTCCTTACGAGTCGTGAGGATCTCGCAAGTGTAATTTCTCCTTAGGAATCGTGGGGATCCCTAAGTGTGTTGCTCCCTTGTGAGTCGTAAGGATCTCACGCAGGTGGTTTCTCCTCACAAGATCCATAGGATCTTGCAAGCGTCTTTTAACGAAATTGCGCCCTTTTGGGTTTTCACAAAACTTGCCGGTAGCCCTGCTGTTTTTACTCACGGAGCCCTTTCGGGTTTTCATCCGTGCCCATTTTGCTTATGGACATACCGTTTTCTTTTTTTTTTTCTTTTATTTATTCTAACGAGGTTGCGCCTTTTCGGGTTTTCACAAAACTCGCCTGTAGCCCTGCTGTTTTTACTCACGGAGCCCTTTCGGGTTTTCATCCGTGCCCATTTTGCTTATGGACATACCGTTTTCTTTTTTTTTTTATTCTAACGAGATTGCGCCCTTTCGGGTTTTCACAAAACTCGCCGGTAGCCCTGCTGTTTTTACTCACGGAGCCCTTTCGGGTTTTCATCCGTGCCCATTTTACTTATGGACATACCGTTTTTTTTTTACCACGTCAGCCTGAGGGTGCCGCGGGTTGGTAGTAGTTTAACGACGTTTCGGTCATAAGTCGTCGCACGATTACACAGCTAGATTTTGCCGCAAATCTTCGCATGTTTTGTGTCGGAGGTGGATTCCTTGAAGAGAGGCTTGAGGGCGATTTCTTCGTCAGAGTCGCTTCCAAAGGTGATAACTTGCGATCCCTTGGTGTCGGCAATGTGACGGTGGCCAGTAGCTCTTTCGCGCCCATCTGTCGTGCTTTTCTGCTCCCGACGAGCCTTGCGCTTCATTCGTTGGACGTGTCGTCGATGGGCAACATATCCCTGCCACCAGTTTTTAAAGGCTATGCACTTTTCGGTAGGGTGTGCAATCCTCTGATGGTATAGGCAGAAGTTAGGATGTATGTCCTCTTCCTCAAGACGTATATTGCCAGGAGAATCTCCTTTGAGAGAGGGCAACTTCATTCCTATTGCCAGGGACCTAGCGAATCGTTTCCTTACTTTAAGCTTGCTTTTGCTGGCGATAGGGATGCTTTGCTCCAGTTGGGGTGTCTCGACCTTTTCCTCCAGTCGTCGGCGTTTGGCTTTTTCGAATATAGCCAGTTCACGCTCTCGATAGGCTTTGCTTTTCTGACGGGCTTCGTTCAGTAGCAAGTCAATTATCTCGTCAGACGGTTCCAAGGGTTTTGGCTCAGGATTTGCCCCTAATTTCTTTGCGTCAGGAGCATCTTCATCGTTTTTTGACGAGTAAGAGATCACATGGCAACTTGCTACGTAATCTTCAGATTCACTCGACGAGTCTTCTCCATCATCTTCGTTCTCAAGGACGTGGCTGAGAAACTCTTGGAGTGTGACTGGAGTCCGCGCCTTCTGGTTATACTCTTCCAGCGCGTCAATCTGCTTTTGCAGGTCCGTGCGCTTGTTACCAAGCTTCACGGGCTTCTTAGATTTCTTCTTCTTCTTCGATGATTTTGATGGCTGGGTGTGAGTGCTTTGACTATCACCACCAAATTTTAGAGTTGGACGCGGTTTTAACATTCCTTCAATGATCTCGGGTTCGAGTGGGTTTTTCCACCTAATTGCCGGACATGTGTGGAGATCCTTCAGCATTCTTTTCATCTTGGCTGAAAAAGTAACCTCCCATAGATCTTCTTCCACGAAAGAGCATGATGCCCTCGGTGTATCCGTCTTCTTGGGAGTGTGTGGCCGAGGCGGGTTCACCTTCCAATTTTCGGATAATGCGAATTTTCCTTGCTGGTATTGGTCTTCAACCCAGTTTTTGAAGACGTAGCAATCCTCGATCGGATGGCCCAATACTCGGTGGTAGGGGCAGTAATTGGGATCATTGACGTCGTTTGGCTGCAACGGACGTTTTGGATTCGGCAAATTTATGGGCCTGTTGCGCACTGCCAGCTCGAACAGTCTCCTCGTTTTATCTTGGGGAAACGAGTAAGGACGTCCTAGTCACTCCTCGAGGGATGGGCGTGGGCGCATATTGTTTTGGCGAACAACCGGCTTTAATTTGCTCGGCTGTTGTTGAGTATTGGCGACGAAAGTTGTTTTCCTTTCCCCTTTTCATTCCGAGGATCCGTCTTTGAAGGAGATGGTCTATGACCCATCTGGTCCATTTGGGCCAACTTGTCAATCAAGGCCTGGAACGTGGTCGGCTTGAAGAACATCATGAATTGGGAGATGGTCGCCTGCGGATCAAGAGTGCCCACGAACATGTCCACCGCCGGCGCTTCTTCGATGCGCTGTTCGCATTTCGACCACAGATTCCGCCATCGTATTGCGTATTGAACCCATGTTTCGCCTGGTTTCACCCTGGCATTGATCAACGCCGTGATTGGGGTGCGTTCGCTGGCGCTTGCGAAACGCTGGATGAATAACAGCTCCATCTCTGTGAATGTTTTGACGGAGTCATTTGGAAGCTCCGAATACCATTCGAAGGCCGTCTCCGCTAAACTACCAACAAATTGGCTGAGCAGAAGTTTATCATCACCCCCGGTATTGCCGTAAAGTGCCCTGAACTGAACGACATGTTGATGGGGATTGCCTGTCCCCTTGTACACATGGAATTTGGGGATCGTGTAGCCTGGCAAGTACTTTATTTGATCATACCAGCCTGGATACGGTCGCCCAGTTTTAACAATTTGCCCATCCGCTTCATTCGCCTGGTGAACTCGTATCTGCTGAGCGATATAATCGTCCAGGGCAGCCTTGGAAATTGTCTCCTCCTTGGCTGTTGATAGAGCCGACAGAGGGTTTGATGTTTCTTCTCTATCATCTTCAATCATTACTGGAGGATCTTCGGCTGGGGGATCTGGCTGGATCATCATGCCCACCATATCCTGGAATAGAAGGGCCATTTGTTTTATATTGGCGCTTGTTCCGCGGCCTCTTTGTCCTTCTTCTCACGCATTCTCCGAGGATGCCTCTGGGCTTTCTTTTGGCCCGGTAAGTGCGGCCATTGCAGTCAGCATCTCTTGAAGCTTCTACTGTTGTTGTTCCTGAGCCCTTGTTATTGATCGGGTGAGCGGTCGGTGACCTGTGGAGATACGACTATCCTCTTTTCCGGAAGCCATGTAAACAGTATGTACCACCATGCCCCTAGACTTAGGGCGTTTGAGCTTAGTGCCTTTGACATTTGTCGAAGGCATGGGGATTTTCTCCTGCCTTCTCCTCTTATGAGCGGTCGAAGTTGAGGGGGCCGCTGCAGTGGGCACCCAAGTAGCCGTCGTCTTTTGTGGCTTAACAGGACGGTTTTCTTCCTGTCGGACCTTCAGCTTCTTCTGCCGGCGGGGATAGTCTTGATCAACCACCGACTTTCGGACTTGTCACCAGATTTTGTAAACTTTAGAAGACAGTCGTTGAGGGGACTGTTCCGGCTTCATTTCTATGATGGTCTCCACCGGCGGCGGAGATCTTTTAGTACGGCGGTAGGCGAATTCCTGCGCACCTTATTCAGCAGCTCAAACCTGTTCCCGGTTGGAATAGCAGCATTAATTTCCACCGTTGGAGCCGGTGGAGTTAGCCCAGAGGGGAAGTTGCCCTCAGCCTTCCTTACTGGGTGCTAGTGGCGACTTCGACCGTGTCGAGTTGACGGTGTTGGTTCGGCGATGAGGATGGCTTTGTCTTGCCCCCTGTTCGGATGAGGCGCCGCCGGTGCCAGCCTCTTGAAGACTGACGCCTTTTGAGCAGTGGTATCCAATCTGTCAAAGACAGACTTCTGAGCGGGAGCGGGAGTTGGAACAGTCAGTCTTGTAAAGACCGACCTTTTGGAAGGAGAAGCCGCCTTGGTAACTTCAGGAGCGGGGATGGCTATCTTCTTTGGGATGGCCACTTTAGGTATCATGGGCTTCTTTGCAGGCCCACCGGAGTTCAGGCTCAGTCTGGCGAAGACCGAGGAGTTGGAGCTGGACGACCCGTTGAGAGGGGTCGTGGCAGTCGCAAGCCGATCGAAGACCGACTTCTTGGGAGCTTCCGGTGCTGGCATAGGAGCGCTGAAGCTCGTTGGCGGGAGTATGGTCCCGAAAAACAATCCTGTGGTGGCTTAGGTGACCTGTTCCATCGGCATCGTGAACAGCGAAGCCGCCTGGGGCCCGTAAGCTATGCCCCCAGTTGAGACAGAACGTGGGTTGCAGTTTCATGTGGAACACTTTGAGCAGGTGAACTCCATTGATCTTTGCTTTCTGCACCAAGCAAAACGCCAAATCTCAGTATCTCGAACCCAAGGGCAACCATTAGCAAACCGCGATTCGTTCGCGAACACAACACACGAAGTGTGGAGTGGAAAGAGAAAAAGGTCTCACCGGGCGTGCCAGAATCTGTTCACCGCCGGAAGCCGGGAAGACTGGACGTCTTGCCTGAATCTGGGGGCAGATGCTAATTAGTGCTATCCGTCCACCTCTCCGAAGATGCCAAGTTGATTTATGGCACCATGTATCGAAGGTTTAAACGGATGCGGCCGATATAGCAGACTTCATCAGATTCCCCCTCGCTTGAGGGGTTTTTGATTGTGGGGACGCTCTTCCCTGCAGGCGTAAGCCCCTGCAGTTAATTACACTACCGCATCGCGGTAAAAACTTTCTCCTTCTCCATATGGTCACATCGTGTCATGGGTGTTTGTTTTGTGTTTGGTTGCCCGTGGATCGTATACGGAGACTAATGTATGTTGTCGCCCGTAGGGCGTGGATTAGTTCAAATCCGTATTTTCGTAGATTTGGGTTTTGGTGTGGGTTTAAAGATACGTTAGTCTTATTTGAGACTAAAATCAACTTAAACGTTTGTTAAGCATACGTTAGTCTAATTTTAGACTAAGATCAACTTAACGTTTGTTAAGAACACGTTAGTCTAATTTTAGACTAAGATCGACTTAACAGGATCGTTTAGATCCAACAAAAGAGCATTTTGGATCTATTGTTCTAGTTTAGGGACTTTGCGGTCAATTTCCAGTTTAAGGATATGGTGGTCCAATGTTAGTTTAAAGACATCCCGGTCAAGGTTAAGGACATCATAGTCCGTGAGTTTAAAGACCTCACAGTCAAGATTAAGGACATCATAGTCCGTGAGTTTAAAGACCTCACAGTCAAGGTTAAGGACATCATAGTCCGTGGGTTTAAGGACCCCACAGTCCAATGTTAGTTTTAAGACATCACGGTCAAGGTTAAGGACATCATAGTCCGTGAGTTTAAAGACCTCACAGTCAAGGTTAAGGACATCATAGTCCATGGAATGTATGGCCGTCGGGACCCGTCACCTCTCTGAAGACGTTGAAGGATTACAACGACAAATATCAGAGGAGTTCAGAGATGTACCCTTGAACCAATGTTGGTTGGGAGATCTATAGTCCAATTTGGGACTAAAGTCTGTTTGCAGGTTTATGAGCATATGGGCTCAGTTGATATGAGTTGAACATTTTATTGTTCTGGCTATTGAGCCTTCATCTGGGCTAGGCCCTTTTAATAATGCATAGTATTTATCAGAACAAAGTATGTTCTGACAGTGCGCCACATGACGCGTCAGGCGCTTTGCGCCAAGGAAAGAGCGCATTGCGCTTCTGTTGGATAGCACACATGAGGAGGACACGTGTCGCGCTTAGCGCTGAGCGCTAGTTTGTTGGCGCATTGCGCTTTTAGTGTATGAGCGCGTTGCGCTAGTCTGTTGGCGCGCCAGTGAGTGACACGTGGCGCGCTTGGCGCTGAGCGCCAGCCC
The DNA here is from genome assembly GCA_030015575.1 of Agapanthus africanus. Classification (NCBI taxonomy): domain Eukaryota; kingdom Viridiplantae; phylum Streptophyta; class Magnoliopsida; order Asparagales; family Amaryllidaceae; genus Agapanthus; species Agapanthus africanus. Next base: position 10,513,106 of record CM057344.1, on the reverse strand, counting down.
ATGAGCGCAGTGCTCTGTTTTTAGAAGCGCAAAGCGCAGATTGTCTCTGGTTGACACGTGGCAGGTTTTGGCGCTGAGCGCCGGTCCAAGGAGCGCAAGGGCGCAGTTCATGAGTGCAAGGAACTTTTCAAAGGCGCAAAGCGCACTTGATCAAATTTAAGATCAGAGAACAAATTTATGTTCTTCAAAGGAGGATTTGCCTCAAGATCAAAGAACAAAAGTTCTTGTTTTTATAAAAGGCTCTGCCTATATAGATCAAAAGATCGTGAGTGAAGTATTTTACTTCTTTTTATTTTTTATGATTAGAACTTTTTGATCTTTTCTTTTAAATCAAAAGACCTTGGTCTTTTTATAGATCTAAGATCTTTTAAGAAGATAATTCTTCTGTTTTAATGAGATGATTTCATCTCTTTGTTCAAGAATTAATTCTTTACCTTGAAGAAATGATTTCTTTCAAGAGCTTGCTCTCTTTCTTTTGAGTTTTCTCAAACTTTGTTGGAGTTTTCTTCTATCTCTTCTCTGTATCCCCATTAGACTTGAAGTCTAGAGGCTTTTATATAGGGCCAAATGATTTGTTGAATCAGTTTAAGAGATGTTTCTCTGATTGATTTGGGAATTTCCCCACTGTTGGATCCTTGATCCAAGGGCTTCTGATTTACAGAAGATAACCTTCTTATTTTAACAAGATTGAGAAAATCTTTCCATAATAGAACTTATTCTGTCTTTTGGTAATTTTTATTTACCATCGGATCATTGATCCAACGGTGCTCTGATTTACAGAGCACAATCTTGTTATTTGGAAAGATTTTGAGCAATCTTTCCTTAACAGAATTTAGTTTCTGATTAATTAATGATTTATCATTATTATTAGATTTTTGATCTGACGGTTGGGGAGCTTTTAGGTTCCATCGTTGGCACACCCGTGCTTTGCACGTGGTGCGCTGCTTAAAAGGCAGCGCACATCGCGCTAGCGCACACGTGTATGACACATGGTGCACTGCTTGGAGCGCAGCGCACCTAGCGCTAGCGCACACGTGCTTTGCACGTGGTGCGCTGCTTAAAAGGCAGCGCACATTGCGCTAGCGCATACGTGTATGACACGTGGTGCGCTGCTTGGAGCGCAGCGCACCTAGCGCTAGCGCACACGTGCTTTGCACGTGGTGCGCTGTTTTGGACGCAGCGCACTTGGCGCTGCATCTGAAGCGTTGCTTCACAATGTTTTAACTCTTGGTTTTGAGGCATTTTTTACATTCTTTGCATGTGGAGTTTTTCCCTTCATTTTTATTTTATTATTTATTATTTATTTATTATTATTTTATTATTTTATTATTATTATTATTTTTTTTATAAGGGAGCAGGTTGTGAGCCAAAATTTTGGCGGGAACATGGGCCTCAGGACGGGGCGCTCTTTCATAAGACCTCGGCGTCGAGCTGTAAGGTTCCCACCGGGTCATCGAGTTGGTCGCCACGGGGGATTTGTGGCCGCCGGAGATAGCGAGGCGGTGCCCAGACGTGCCGGCGCGGGCATTGTCTTCTCTCCCTATGTGTCGCTCCCGAGATGGGGGAGCAGCGACTTGGGGAGCTTGTCCCGCCGTTTGGACACGGATAAGCGCATCCACGACGGATGCGAGCCGGTCTATCCGCGCAGACAGTGCATGAATGGCATTCGGGGGAGGAGGGGATCCATCCGCGTCTCCGTTGTGGGAAGGATGGCGGCTGGAGCTTGGATCGTCGCGATGATCACTCGCCATGAGTCTGATATCGAAAGATCAACTTTTGTTTTGCAGAATTTTTCGTTTCCCACAGACGGCGCCAACTGATGGAGGCTGTGATCTCCTTCAGATGTCGTCTTCCGTTGATCTGTAGCGAGCGTTGATGGATTGCTGAGATTGAGTTTGAGGGCTGCCTCTTGATGCGTGTGGATCTCAGTGGGCTTGATTTGGGATGAAACCGAGCTACCTGCAAGGAAGTCCCCGGGTGGTTGTACCACCGAGGACCCTCCGAAGATTAAGTTAGTTGAGTTATTTGGGCAGAGTAGCGGCCTGTTGGGCTCAAATTGCCTTCCCTGAGTCGTCTGAAGAGGGGTTTATATAGTGGCAGCTATGGGCTGGCGGCCGCGAGATTCACGCCGGCCGTTACGCTCCTGGGCGTTACGCCTGCATGGAAGGCGGGATCCCCCATTAATGACGAGACACGCTCGTTAATAGGGGGAAGGCGATGGCGTGGAACGCGGGATCGTGGGCTGCGGATATCTCGCGACTTGCGAGATTCGCCGAGCCATGGCGGAGACGCCTGTGATCTGCGCAGTGGGTCGGTCAGTGATACCGAGGAAGCTAAGCTCGGCGGGAGGCTCGGGAACGAGCGGGAGGCCGAAGGAGCTTGGTTCTGTCATAGCTCGGAGGCGAGTTAGGAGGGCTGAGGGAACTCAGCGTGCGGGAGGGCTCGGAGGCGAGCCGATGATTGTTTATAAGACGAGCGTAGGAGTGGTCTGGAAGGCCACCGAAGGTCGGGAACATCCTCAGAGGAAGGCCCGGGATACACCTCCAATGTACCGTTCTCGCTCCTTTCCCGTAAGCCACATGACACGTCATCTACCACGTGTCGCGATCTGGCGTGTTCATCAAAGAGAAAGAAAATGGAACTTTTTGGATTGTCTGTTATTTTTTCCTTCCGATTTTATTTTTATGAGCGGAAAGATATGACTAAACGGAGTAACTAGATATTAGGCAAAAATTGTTAACAAGTGTTTTATTAATTTCTGACGAGGCATCCGTTGTCAATGCCCTGGGACTTGGGAGTCCTCGACTCCTGTATTCTCACCTTCATCTCCTCCCCTTTTGTCACCTCGAACTCACTCACAACAACAAAAAAAACACACTATGAAGTCTCTCCTCAATCCAAACCCTAACCCTAATTTCTCCCACTTCTCTCCCTTCAATCGATCAGCCATCTCCAATCCCAAATACTCGACTTTCTTCAAGCTTCAACATCGTAGCATCGGTCTCTCGATCCATCGAAGGACTGCGAGACCCGCTCTCTATTCTCCGAGAATAGAGTCGAGCGAGCTGTTGGATTCGGATCCGCCGAATCCGATGATCTCGACGTCGTATCGGAGCCCCGACATCCCACGGCTGAACCAGGCGGTGCTCGATGCGCAATCTAGGGTGACGCGACCTGGATCGCGCCAAGATGTTATCTTCCGTTGATCTGCTGATGGCGGCGATGGGTGGCTGAGATTGGATCTGGAAGCTGTCGCTCCTGAAGCGTATGGATCTCAATGGGTTTGAGGTTGTGGTTGCCGAGCTACCTGCAAGGAAGTCCTGGGGTGGTTTACCACCGAGGACCCTCCGACGGTCAAGTTAGACTAGAGATCCGAATAGAGTAACGGCTTAGTGGAGTAAAATGGCTTACTTGAACCGTCTGTAGAAGGGGTTTATATAGCGGTGGCAGAGGCAGGGCAGGCGCGAGAATCACGCCGGCGGTTACGCTCTCGACGTCACGCCCGCGTGATGAGCGGGATCTCCCATTAATAGCGAGACAGGCTCGTTAATGGGGGATCGTGATGGCGTGGAACGTGGGATGTGGCCGGCGGATATCTTGCGCATGGCGAGATTCGCGGGATGGCAGTTACGCCTGTGAGCGATGCCGTTGGTCGGTCGATGAGATCGAGGAAGATGACCTCGGCGGGAGAGCTCGCGGACGAGCTGGAGAGCCGAGGTATCTTGGTTCTGTGGTAGCCCGGAGACGAGCTGGTAGGCAGAGGAGACTAATTGTGCAGGGGCTCGGAGGTGAGCCAGCGTTTGCTTGTAGGACGGGCACAGGAGTGGTCTGGTCGGCCACTGTAGGTCCTTTCTTGTGAGCCCTGGGACACGTCATCTGCCACGTGTCATGATCTGGGAGATCGCAAATATCGAGCATCATCATTAGCGCCCCACTCTCGTCCCGACCAGCTGACGGGTCGGGCCGAGAGTGGTCTGCCGGGTCACCCGAGGTGAGCTTCCTTTTGAAGATATCGTCAGGCGTGCCCCCAGGTGATCTGTTGTATTTTCTGGATGATGTCAGCGAAAAGGGGAGAGATCTCTGCATTAAAGAGGGTGCGCCGGTCGCGCGTACTTTGCTGAAACGACAGACCACGTGCTGGGCGCTGGTTGGCTGACGTGACGGGCCGCAGAGCTCTGGCGTCTGATGGGATCCGACCAATGTGCGTGCGACAGGTGGAGCGATCGTGGTTGTCGAAGGCGAAGAGTTGTTTTGGCGGGAGTCGACCGTCGCCGTGGGATGAGGACGCCGGTGGCTATAAATAGAGGTGGGGTCCGCTTCAGGGCCCATCTCTCTTCATATTTCCCTCACTCTTGATCTTGTAAGCTCGGCGCTCTCCACTTAGGTCGGATTTCTGCGTTGCCGAGGACTTCTCTCCATCAGGTTAGATGTCTTCTTTTCCTTTCTCCTGCTTCTTCTCCTTCTGAGTTGAGCCTACTTCTCCCTTTGGCAGGACCAATGGATCGATCCGGGACTCTTGGTGCCCTCGGTACTCAGTCCCGGAGGGGGGCCGCCGGTGCGGCCGTGCTTCCGGCTGAACCGAGTCCCGCACCAAATGTGCCTCCAATGGCGGGGCCATTAACCTTGTCACGAGCTCCCGATGATTGCCCCGGCGGAGGCCAAAGGCGTCCACGGGTTCCCGAGCCCCAGACGAGGGATGCAGGAGAGGACGAAAACGGGGTTCCCTTTAAGAGGAAGAGGACAGTCTCCCGTGCACTACCGTCGGAGATTCCTGCGGGGGTTCTCGTGCAGGAAGGGGACGCCCACTTTGTGGTCCCGTCGGGGCTTTCCGTCGGTGCCAGCCTTCTTACCGGTATGGAGGAGTCGGCCGGGGGCTAGATGCCTCGGGGGACCCTCAGGGCCCAAATGGCGGCTATCGCACAGGAGGCGGTTCAGGTATGTACTCCCTCATGTGTTGTTTTGAGCGCTCTCTGTTTAGTTCGAGTGCCCCTAAGTCTCTCTGTCGTTTTTCGCCAAGTCCTTCAGCACTGCGCCCTCATTACTCGTATGGAGGCCGAGGGGGCCTTCCATGCTGCGAGGTCAGCAGAAGTCTTCTTTGGAAGCTGAGGATCTACGACTCGAGCTGCGTCTGGAGATGGAGAGGATGGCTGTCCTTGAAGCCCGATCGACCGCCGCGAAGCTCTCCATCTGGAAGTGCCGGGAGTCTTATCATCGCCTAAGTGAGTCCCACCGAGTTGTCGAGACGAAGTTGATGGAACTGGCCGATCGCTTTTCAGCCATGAAGAGGGCGAGGGATGCCAGCAAGCGGGATGCCGAGGCGGCGCTTCAGGCGGCGGAGGTCGCCGAGACTCGGGCTAGAAAGGCCGTGGCTGATTACAAGGAGTCGGACCAGTTTTACGTCGTCCTCGGCAAGACCTCCGCCATCGCATGGAACAAAGCTCTTGACGCCGTTAAGGAGCAGTTTCTGGAGTTTGTCGACGGTGAGCTCCATGCTCGGGTCCCACTTTCGGTGGTCATTCCTCCGGCCGATGGTGATGAGGGAGGCGACGTCTAGGCGGGGCCTGTGGCCAAACCCCTTTTTGTTTTTTTTTGCTTTTCCTCCTCTCTTTTGTAAGCCTCTGGGCATTTTGTAAGGCTGGGGAGCCTACAATACCCTTGTGAAGACCTTTTGCTTTGTGAATAAAGATTTTTGTTTAGCGTTTGTGCTTGTATTTTTCTGTCGGTAAACACTCGTATTTGCGCAGTACTGCCTTCGTTTTATGTCAGTTCTTTGTAAAGCGATCACACATCGAGTTGAATTTGTTCGTTTGCCAAGTGTGCAAGGATCGGCGGGGAGACGGTATCTCCATGGTCCCGAAGTCGAGGTGCAGATTGCTCAGACGTTGATAGACCGGATGCCACTTGGTGAAGTCATGTTGATGATAGACCGTGCAAGGTAGCTGCCCGGTGCCTCTAGGCGAGGGCTTTGATCTCTGGAGTTGTAAGGTAGTGAATTGGCAGCCGGGGATAGCCGAGCAGGGTAGCTGCTCAGATCCCTCTTGCGAGGGCTTTTGTTCCTTAGCGTGGGAGGGCCCGTGAGTGGCCTACTAAGGATGGCCAAGCAGGGTTACTGCCCAGTGCCTCTTGGCGAGGGTTTAGATCCATAGCGCGGGAGGGGCCGTGAGTGGCCTACTAAGGACGGGGCCGAGCAGGGAAGCTGTTCGGTGCCTCTTGGCGAGGGCTTTGATCATTGGTTTGTTGGGGTAGGGAGCTACCAGCCAGGGATAACCGAGCAACGGCGGGCCCAGTTGCCTTTTGCGAGGGCTTTGATCCTTAAGGACGGGCCGAGCAGGGTTACTGCCCGGTGCCTCTTGGCGAGGGCTTTGATCCCTGGTTTGTTGGGGTAGGGAGCTACCAGCTAGGGATAACCGAGCAAGGGCGGGCTCGGTTGCCTCTTGGCGAGGGCTTTGATCCCTGGTTTGCTGGGGTAAGGAGCTACCGGGTAGGGATAACCGAGCAAGGGTGGGCCCGGTTGCCTCTTTCGAGGGCTTTTCATCCTTAGCGCGGGAAGGGCCGTAAGTGGCCTACTAAGGATGGCCGAGCAAGCTTACTGCCCGGTGCCTTTTGGCGAGGGCTTTTTTTCCTTAAGGATGGCCGAGCAGGGTTATTGCCCGGTGCTTCTTGGCGAGAGCTTTGATCCCTGGTGTTGTGGGGTAGGGAAGCTACCAGCTAGGGATAGCCGAGCAGGGTAGCTGCAGAGCTACTTCTCGGTGAGGGCTTCGATCCCTGGCGTTATGGGGTAGGGAAGCTACCAGCCAGGGATAGCCGAGCAGGGTAGCTGCAGGGCTGCCTCTTGGTGAGGGCTTCGATCCTTGGCGCTGGAGGGGCCGTGGGAGGCCTGCTAAGGATGAACAAAGCAGTGAAGCTGCTCGGTTGCCTCTTAGTGAGGGCTTAGATCCCTGGCGTTGTGGGGTAGTAGGCGAGCTACCGGCCAGGGATAGCCGAGCAGGGTAGCTGCAGGGATGTCTCTTGGTGAGGGCTTCGATCCCTGGCGCTGTAGAGCCGTGGGAGGCCTGCCAAGAATGAACCAAGCAGTGAAGCTGCTTGGTCGCCTCTTAGTGAGGGCTTAGATCCCTGGTGTTGGAGGGGCCGTGGGAGGCTTGCCAAGGATGATCCAAGCAGTGAAGCTGCTCGGTCGCCTCTTAGTGAGGGCTCAGATCCCTGGCGTTGGAGGGGTCGTGGGAGGCTTTCCAAGGATGATCCAAGCAGTGAAGCTGCTCGGTCGCCTCTTAGTGAGGGCTTAGATCCCTGGCGTTGTGGGGGTAGGCAAGCTATCGGCCAGGGACAGCCGAGCAGGGTAGCTGCCGGGCTGCCTCTTCGTGAGGGATTTGGGAAGATGGATAGTCGCGAGTGACACGTGTCACGATCGCGTGGGAACGCGAAGCGTTTTGGAATGCCGTGCCAGTTTCGCCACGTGGCGGCGTGGCATTGGGGTAGTTGCTACGATTCCCAAGATTCACGCTGGCATGCCCGAGAATCCGGGTCTTTGAAGATTCTGCTTGAAGCTATAAGTAGGGAAGGAGATGGCAGTTCCTTTGGCACCGCTTACTTTCGAGATGACTGGGCGCGTGTATTTGATCGAAGAGATTATCACCCTTGGTGATGTCTCTTTGTACGACCAATCGCTGACCGAGGAGGGGTACCGGGGAGTGGTTCGGCGCCTCGAGGATCACTTCGGCGCCTCGAGGATCACTTCGGCCGTCTCCTTCGTCGGCGGTCGTCCTTGCTCCAGCTCCTGATGTACGCGATCTGGAGGAGGTCCCCGGGGTTAGACAACCCCTTCACTGAGGAGCTTATGGACGAGGCGCTTGACAAGGTGCATTCGATCTTCCTGTTCGGCTTCATCTCGAAGGCCAGGCAAAACTGATCCTTGCTTCTGATTCTTGAATGTTTCAAGATGAGGTACATCATGGGTCAAGGCTCAGCGGGCGGTGAGTCGAGTGCTTTCATGGCGTCCCGGGTCCGCATGCAGCGTCGGCAGGAGCGGGCTGCAGCGGCTAGGGCCCGGTTGACGGAGATCTACTCTGAGTATCACCGGGAGTACTTCCTCGATCCCGTTCCACCTCTTTTGTAACCCCTTTTTGTAAGGCTGAGGAGCCCAGAGTACCTTTTTGAATTAATAAGATTCCTCTTCTTTTCTGCAATGCTTTATTGATCCCTTTATTATATAAACAAAAGATCTCAAGAAAGAGGTACATTGCTCTGAAAAGAAAATACATGCTAGTATATGTTCTTATTCGCGCAGCTTGAGCCCCCCGGATGTCTGTTGGCATCTATGCCCGGCATAGGGTACCGAGCTTCGTGGGTACCAGACGTATCCTCCGCTGACACTACTATGATCTGGCCGATGGTCAGCTGGGTTGGAGGGGGACGCTGCTCCTGCTCGCGGCAGCTTGCCGCTTGTCCCTCAGGTACGCTGCTAGGTGCCCCGAACGGACGATCTCCTCGATGTAGTCTCGGAGCTGCTTACAATTCTCCGTGGAGTAGCCTAGCGACCTGTGGAACCCGCAGTAGGGGCCCCGGGTTCACTTTGAGGCCATTCGCGGGATCCGGGGGGGAGCTTGAAGAACCGCTCGCCCTTAGCCTCTTCTAGTAGCACTGCCTGGGAGACATTGAGCGGTGTGTACTCCTAGAACTTTGGGAGAGAGGGCTTTTGCCGTTCAGGTCCCCTTCTCTCCTCTCTTGCCCTCTTCTTCTGGTCGGTTTGCTCTGCCCGGGGAGATTTGCGCATACCTCGGATTCGAGCTGGACCTCGTGCTCGGTCCAGGTCTTTACCTCGGCCATGGTCTTAGGTTGCGCTAGCGCTAAGGAGTGTAACCACTCCTTGTGCCTAAGACCAGACCTTAGTGTTGTGATGATCGTCTCGTCCCGGTGCTCGGGAACCTCGAGAAGGGTGTTGTAGAAGCGGGTGACGCATGCTTTGAATGTCTCTTTATCCCCGCTCTTGATCGTGAAGAGGTGGTCGACGGTGCGTTTTTGCCGTCTGTTCCCGACGAAGTGGCCGAGGAATTGGGTGGCCAGCTCGTCGAAAGTTGAGATCGAGCGCGGCTCGAGTCCTCGGAACCAGTCTCGCCCGGAGCGGATGAGAGTGGCCGGGAAAGCCCGGCACTGGACGGCGTCGGAGTTGTCTTGGAAGCTCATCCCTGCGGTGAACGCATCCAAATGGTCTTTCGGGTCAGACTTGCCGTCGAAAAGAGAGACCTTTGGGGGCTTGTTGCGAGAGGAGACGCGGACATCGAGCAGCTCCTCGGTGAATGGTTTGGTGAGCGAGTCGGCGGCGTACTTAGCCCCGTCGCTCGAACGGTGACCCTCCCGATCCAGACCCTCGATCTTCTTCTCAAGGGCGTCGAGTCGGCCGTGGTACCCTGACGACTTGGCACATTCTGATCTCAGGTCTCTGCTGTTGGAGGCCTGCGTCTGGCCTCGGCCCCAGTTCCTCTTAATGAGGTTCCTCAGATCCCCCGGCAAGGTAGTCTTCGAGCCGCTGTGGTGAGTCTCGTCCGCACGACCCCGTCGAGGGAAGAGGTGTCGGTCAGGCCTGGTAACAGGCGAGCCGACAAACATCTCCTCGGGAGGGACAGGTGCGCGAAGGATCTCGGGACGAGGCGCTCTGGCGACGTACCTCGGCGTTGAACTGTGAGGCGCCCAGCGGGCCTCAGAACGTATTGGTCCGGGAGATCTGCGGCCGTGGGATGTAGCGACGCGGTGGTCGGCAGTGCCGACGCGGACGGAGTCTTCTCTTCCCTTGTAGGGGTCCCGGTCCCGAGGGGGGAGCGGCGACCTGGGGATCTTGCCCTGCCGTTTAGACGCGGATGAGCGCCTCCACGAAGGACGCGAGTCAGTCTATTCGGCCGGCAAAGGCGCTAATGGCATTCGGCGGAGGAGGTTCGTCCACGCCTCCGTTGAGGGGGAGGCGGCGGCTAGTGCTTGGATCTTCGTAATGATCACTCGCCATTGGATTGAGATCAGAAAGTGAACTTTTGTTTTTGTGGAATCAAGAATTTCCCACAGATGGCGCCAGCTGACGCGACCTGGATCGCGCCAGGATGTTACCTTCCGTTGATCTGCTGATGGTGGCGATGGGTGGCTGAGATTGGATCTGGAGGCTGTCGCTCTTGAAGCGTGTGAATCTCAATGGGTTTGAGGTTGTGGTTGCCGAGCTAACCTGCAAGGAAGTCCCGGGGTGGTTGTACCACCGAGGACCCTCCGACGGTCAAGTTAGACTAGAGATTCGAGCAGAGTAACAGCTTAGTGGAGTAAAAATGGCTTACTTGAACCGTCTGAAGAAGGGGTTTATATAGCGGTGGCAGCAGGCAGGGCAGGTGCGAGAATCACGCCGGCAGTTACGCTCCCGACGTCACGCCCGCGTGATGAGCGGGATCTCCCATTAATGGCGAGACAGGCTCGTTAATGGGGGATCGTGATGGCGTGGAATGTGGGATGTGGCCGGCGGATATCTTGCGCATGGCGAGATTCGCGGGATGGCGGTTACGCCTGTGAGCGGTGCCGTTGGTCGGTCGATGAGACCGAGGAAGATGACCTCAGCGGGAGAGCTCGCGGACGAGCGGGAGAGCCGAGGTATCTTGGTTCTGTGGTAGCCCGGAAAAGAGCTGGTAGGCCGAGGAGATCAATTGTGCAGGGGCTCGGAGGTGAGCCAGCGTTTGCTTGTAGGACGGGCATAGAAGTAGTCTGGTCGGCCACTGTAGGCCCTTTCTTATGAGCCCTGGGACACGTCATCTGCCACGTGCAATGATCTGGAAGATCACGGATATCGAGCATCATCATAGGGTTTGCACGGGGCCGGAGCAGACGAAGCCGATGAGCGAGGAGCAGGCCATGGTGGTTCTTGAAACGATCCTCAGGTCAGGTAAGCTCGGTTGACTTCACTAAAGTTTCTATTTTTGCTGGGATTTGTTATGGATTGTTATGTGTGTATGCGTTATAGATCCCTTGTTCTGTTGATAAATGAAAATCTTGAAATTTAATGTTGTGATTTTGGGATGGAGATATTTTATGTTGGACTTAGGGACTGTTTGGTTGGGGAATTCATAAAAATGGATTCCCGAATACTTGCAAATGTAAATTTATGGATTTAGTAATTTCTTGTTTGGTTTGTACCAAGTTAGAGATTATAAATCAAAAAGTTTCCAATCTTTGTTAGGTTGTGTAAAATTGGTATGGATTCCAAAACTTGGATTTGGAGGCAACTTTAAATTGGTGAGAGTAACTTTTGTTACCTCCATACAAACAAAATCCACAATTTCTTAGGTAATTAAATAAAACCCTCTGGTTCAGCTCAAACCTGCTCCTGCTGTTGCCCTGGGCCGCCGCCGCCGCCGCGGCGCATTGCTGCTGCTGGTTTGTGCTGCTGCTGTTGCAAATCTGCACTGCAGCTGTGGCGGCGATGGCCGCGTTGAGTTACTTGTTCACCAATACAATTAATTCCGACAACAAACAAAAATTAAAATTGCAAATACAACACTAAATGGTAATAACTGAGATAATATTAGAGAAACAGAACACCTTCAAAGTGGCGACCATGAAGCTCACTTGATTCAAAGACCATCAATACACATATCATAAATAGAAGTATCTTCAAACTAGCTTAGAACTTCATTTATACATTACATACCCAAAATACATAACATACCAACTAAAGAACAAGATCCTTACAACATATCTGTAGATTATATCGTTGATATAACAAACAAAAAAGTGGCAAGTCTAAATGGATAGGGGATCATCATGAACACCCCAACACTTAAGTTTGTTAAAAGATATAGATAACAACAAAATGTTAACCAGAAAGAAGCTTGCCCATCTCTGTAAGGACATGCATCAGCCTATGCCACCTTTTTGTATTTTATATGGCCATCTATGGAAATTCAATCACTGTTGGCTTTTATTGTTACGTTTCTTAGACATCTTCTTGCGGGAGTGTGCTATTGACATATATTTTATTTTCAAGTGAATATCTACAATATTCAAACAGTGAAAATATCTATACACATCAATCCTTATGTATGACTTCCATCTGTGTTCACTTACTCCTACAGAGAATCTACTTCTAGTAACTTCATGATATGGACTTTATCTTTGCATATAAACTGTCACTATTTTCTTCCCCACTCTTGAACCAATAATTTAAAGCTATATTAGGTTCAAAGTTGCTGGTCCTCCTCCATTCTATCTATAATATATATATGCTAAAGCTATATGAGGGAATGTTTTTTGGAATATTCCCTTAACTAGCTTGGACTTTAGTGGAAAAAGTGTTATGTAGCCCCTATTTAATTCTTTTACTATATTTGAGTCATTGAAATTTTTTATAGACTCTCTACTCAATATTTATCACTCAATTACCCATACAACTAGGATTATATGGTGGAAAAATTCTGATTGTCCCCTTTTTTAAAATCTCCTTCTATTTTTTTCTCACTATGTAAGATTTACTAGCAAAAAAATTCATGATTTTTGTGTGCTATAGCATGCAAAATAATAAAAAATCGAATAAAACCTGAAAAATATTTAGAGTTAAAAATTTCGTGATTTCTTTTGGTATTGCAAACAAAATATAGAAAATCCAAAGAAAACATAAAATTTGTTATTTTCATGTGCCTATGTAAAATATTAAAATATGAAAGAAACATAAAATTTGAGATTTTTGAAAATTTCGTGATTTTTTGTGCTATACCATGTATAATATTGAAAAAAGGAAAACAAAAATTTTGAGAATTTTGCGTTTTTTCGTTTGTTATAACTTGTTTAAAAGTCGAAGAAAACGGAAAATTTTGGGATTTTTTGAAAATATTACAATCTTTATGTTTAGCAAGCAAAATAATAAAAATCTGAAGAAAACATAAAATTTTGAGATTTTGAACTTTTTTCGTGTGCTGGCATATAAAAAATTGTAAATTTGAAGAAAATAATTTTTTTTGAGATCTTCTAAAGTTTAGCAATTTTTGTGTGCTGTAAGAAGCAAAATATTGAAAAATGGACAAAAATAGGTAAAATAAAAAATGAAAAACTATCTTTCTAGAAACAAGTGGGTATTTCTTTGCAAAACTGTACAGAAACTGTTCATAAATTTGAAAAGTTCACGATATTTGTGTGCTAGCAAACAAAATATTGAGATTTTTGAAAATTTCGCGCTTTTTCGTATTCTGTAGGCATTCAAATTAAAAATATGAAGAAAACAGATCTTTGGGAATGTTTAAGAAATTTGCGGTTTTCGTGTGATAGAGAATGCAAAATATTGGAAATTTGAAGCAATTATAAAATTGGGGATATTTGAAAATATCATGATTTTCGTGTGCTATAGCTAGTAAAATTTTGAAAAACCGAGGAGTATTGAATTTTTTTAGATTTTTGTAAATTTTGCGATTTTCGTGTGCTTATATAGCAAGCAAAATATTGAAATATCGAAAAAACATAAAAGTTTGAGATTTTTGAAAATTATGTAATTTTCGTTTGATAGCGTGCAATATATTGTAAATTTGAAAAAAATAAATAATTTTGGGATTCTTGTAAATTTCGCGATTGTCACATGGACATGAAAAATATTTTAAAACCGAAGAAAATAGAAAAATTTGAGATTTTTTAAATTTCATGATTTTTGTGTGCTATAATATTAAAACAAGGAAGAAAATAAAAAAATTCAAAGATTTTTGAAAATTTTACGATTTTCATATGCTATATTATGGAAAATATTGAAAAACCGAAATAAACAAAAATATTTTATTTTTTAAAATTTCATGATTTTCTTGTGCTATAGCAAGAAAAATATTGGAAAATCGAAGATGCAGAATTTTGAGATTTTTAAAATTTCGTCATATTCGTGTGCTATAGTGTGCAAGGCGCTGAAAATTCGAAGAATTTTTTTTGGGGATTTTTTGTACATTGTGTGCTATATAGAAAAACAGAAGAAAAACGAAAATTTTGAGATTTTAAAAAAATTTCGCGTATTTCGTGTACTATATACCACAGAAAATATTGAAAAGCCGAAGAAAAATGTCGAATAACTTGCTAGTTAATCCTTCATATATTTTACATATGAAATTCATAAATATGATTTATTACAACTTATAAATCATATAACAATAAACTTTTAAATTAATATGATTTTTTTTAAAACTTTGGCTTCGTACCCTCGCATTGCGTGGAGGCCCTTGCTAGTTGCTATAGGTATTTATTAGTAAATTCACAGTTGTTTGCGATGTGAACATATTTGTGGGCAAAAATATGTTGGTGTACCCTAAACAAGCTTTGGCAAATTTCTGCAACATTGTGCCTTCTTTCTCCAATTACCTAAGCTTCTATTTGGGCTTTATATCTTTATTGACCATATTTCTATATGTTCTTGTTTATAAAATGAAGCACTTCTGTTGGCTTGTATTGCTTAAAAGGACTTGATCATGGAATGCCATGTAAGAACGTATTGGGCTTTAGGAAATTTGATACCAAGAGAGCTGCTAATTAAAATTAGCAAATTTGTTCTCGCACTTGCAGTAACGGAAATTAGATACAAAGAGAACTGCTAATTAGAATTTGCAGTTTCTTTTCACACTTACAGTAACCCTTGAACCCACCTACAGCATGATTTGTTCAGTGTGTGGTTTAAGTTAAACTTATTCTTTTCCAGATATTCTCTCATTGGGCTAAGGGAGCACATCAAGAAGCGTCCGCCACTAGCAACATCTGAGAAAGTACAGCAGTTCGCAAGGTGATGGAGGTCCTCGGGTCTCCGTTAGATGTTGTCTTCCGTTGATCTCCCGGTGGACTTTGTAGATTATCTTCTGTTGCGTGTGGGTCTCAATAGGTTTTGGAGGAAGAAGTGGAATGATGAGTTTGGTGCTGAGTACCTACAAAGAAGTCCCAGGGTGGTTTGGTACCACCAAGGACCCTCCGACGATCAAGTTAGTGATGGGATCCGAGCAGAGTAACGGCCTAGAAGAGTAAAAAATCGCTTACTTGACCCCTCTGTGATAGGGGTTTTTATAATAGCGGCAGCACGCAGTAGAAGGCGCGAGAATCTCGCCGGCGGTTACGTTCCCGACGTCACGCCCGCGTAAAGAGTGGATCGCCCATTAATAGGGATCGTGATGGCGTGGAACGTGGGATGTTGCTGGCGGAGAATCTGCGCATGGCGAGATTTGCGGAGCGACGGTTACGCCTGTGAGTGATGGAGTTGGTCGGTCGGAGGGACCGAGGAAGATGGTCTCGACGGGAGAGCTCGGGAACGAGCGAGAGGGCCAAGGTATCTTGGTCCTGCGGTAGCTCGGAGGCGAGCTGAGAGGCCGAGGAGGCCAATTTGCAGGGGGCTCTGAGGTGAGCCAGCTTTGTGCTTATAGGTCAGGTACAGGGGTGGCCTGATCGGCCCCTGTGGGCCCTCTCTTCTGAGTTCTGGGACACGTCATCTGCCACGTGTCTTGATCTGGAAGGTTGCCAATATAGAGCATCATCATTAGCCCCCCACTCTTGTCCCGACCAGCTGGCGGGTCGGGCCAAGAGTGGACTGCCAGGCCGCCCGGGGAGAGCTCCCTCCTAAGATTTCGTCAGGACGCGTCCCCTGGCTGTCAGCTGCCTTTTCTGCCAGCGAATCAGGGCGAAAACTCTGCATTTAAGGAAGGTGCGCCGGTTTGTGCATCCTGTCACTGAAGCGACTGTTTGCGTGTCAAGCGTCGGTTGGCCGACGCGACGTGTGCAGACCTGCAGCGTCTGATGGGATGCAGCCCAGTGCGGGAACGATAAGCGGAGCGATCGGTCTCCGAGTTGATTTCGATCACTTGCCAAGTGTGCCAAGCGCTGCTGAGAAAGAGGCATCTCCATGGCCCCGAAGTCGAGGGGAGATTACTCGAACTTGGATAGACCTGATGTCTCTTGTTGGGTAGGATGCTACCCGCTGGGGATGCGCCGAGCAGGAAGAAACTTGGCGGACTCGCGATGAGGGCTTCAGATTCTCAGCATCTGATGGGCAGGAGGATGCTTGTTGGGGATGCGCCGAGCAGGAAGGAACTCGGCGGCCTCACGATGAGGGCTTGAGATCCTCAGCGTCTGATGGGCAGGAGGATGCCCGCTGGGGATGCGCCGAGCAGGAAGGAACTCGGCGGCCTCGCGATGAGAGCTTGAGATCCTCATCGTCTGATGGGCAGGAGGATGCCCGCTGGGGATGCGCCGAGCAGGAAGGAACTTGGTGGCCTCGCGACGAGGGCTTGAGGTCCTCATCGTCTGATGGGCAGGAGGATGCTCGCTGGGGAGGCGCCGAGCAAGAAGGAACTCGGCGGCCTTGTGATGAGGGCTTGAGGTTCTCATTGTCTGACGGGCAGGAGGATGCCCGCTGGGGATGCGCCGAGCAGGAAGGGACTCGGCGGCTTCGTGATGAGGGCTTGATCCCTGGCGTTGTGGGGTAGGGAACGTACCAGCCAGGGATAGTCGAGCAGGGTTGCTGCAGGGCTGCCCCTTCATGAGGTCTTTAATCCTTGGCACTGGAGGGGCCGTTTGAGGCCTGCAAAGGATGGCCGAGCAGGGTAGCTGCTCGGTGCCTCTTGGCGAGGGCTTTGATCCTTGACGCTGGAGGGGATGTGAGAGGCCTGCGAAGGATGGCCGAGCAGGGTAGCTGCTCGGTGCCTCTTGGCGAGGGCTTTGATCTCTGGCGTCATGGGTAGGCAACTACCAACCTGGGATGATCGAGCGGGGTAGCCGCTCGGATGCCTCTTGTGAGGGCTTTGATCTCTGGCGTTGTGGGTAGAGAGCTACCAGACGGAGATGACCGAGCAAGGGTCGAGCTCGGTTGCCTCTTGCGAGGGCTTTTGATCCTTCAGGACGGGGACCGAGCAGGGTTACTGCCCAGTGCCTCTTAGCGAGGACTTTGATCCCTGTCGGTTGTGGTAGAAAGCTACCAGCCGGGGATAGCCGAGCAAGGACTCGACTGCCTCTGGGAGGACTTTGGTCCTTAGCGCGGGAGGGGCTGTAAGAAGCCTACCAAGGACCCTTGGCCGGGCAAGGTTATTGTCCGGTGCCTCTTGGCGAGGGCTTTTGTCCTAAGGATAGCCGAGCGAGGGATCCTCGGGTTCGACTACCTCTGGGAGGGCTTTTTGATCCCTGGCGTTGCGGTAGGGAAGCTACCCGCCAGGGATAGCCGAGCGAGGGATTCTCGGGCTCGACGGCCTCTGGGAGGGCTTTCTGATCCCTGGTGTTGCGGTAGGGAAGCTACCAGCCTGGGATGAACGAGCGGGGTAGCCGCTCTGGTGCCTCTCGTGAGGGCTTTTGATCCCTGGCGTCGAGGGCAGGGAGCTACCAGCCGGAGTTGACCGAGCAGGGTAGCTGCTCGGTTGCTTCTTGCGAGGGCTTTGATCTCTCAGGACGGGGACCGAGAAGGGTTACTGCCCAGTGCCTCTTGGCGAGGACTATGATCCCTGTCGGTTGTGATAGGAAGCTACCAGCCGGGGATAGCCGAGCAAGGACTTGACTGTCTCTGGGAGGACTTTGGTTCTTAGCACAGGAGGGGCTGTAGAAGCCTACCAAGGACCCTTGGCCGGGCAGGGTTACTGCCCGGTGCCTCTTGGCGAGGGCTTTTGTCCTGAAGGATAGCCGAGCGAGGGATCCCCGGGCTCGACTGTCTCTGGGAGGGCTTTTTGATCCCCGGCGTTGTGGCAGGGTAGCTGCCCGCTGGGGATAGCCGAGCGAGGTATCCTCGAGCTCGACTGTCTCTGGGAGGGCTTTTTGATCCCCGGCGTTGTGGCAGGGAAGCTGCCCGCTGGGGATAGTCGAGCGAGGGATTCTCGTGCTCGACTGCCTCTGAGAGGGCTTTTTGATCCCCGGCGTTGTGGCAGGGAAGCTGCCCGCTGGGGATGACCGAGCAGGGTAGCTGCTGGGTTGAATCTTGACGAGGTGTAGCCAGACCGTCCGGCTGTAGGTGCGGGGAATGGGAACGGTCGGGGCAACGGCGCGCGTAGCCAGTGCATTGAATGCGGGGGGAGGCGAAGCGCTAGGGGCGCGTCGCTTCGATTCTACCGGAGAAGGCTTGATGGCTGCCGCGTGGCGGTGACTCCCTGGGTGAAAACGGGCGACTGTTGGGCTGCGCAGTGGGCTATATAAGGCTGAAGGAGTACTGGTCCTTCCATCCTTCATAAACAGGTCGTCAAGAATGCAGGACTTCCCGTTTACCATCCCCGAGATTGTCCGCTTTGAAGATGTGTACCTTTATGACCCGTACTGCACCGAGGACACAGTGCAGCTAGTCTACGGGAGCATTGAGGACCATTTCGGCTGGCTGCTTCCCAGACGCTCCTCCCTGCTGCAGCTGCTGATGTACTCCATCTGGAGGGCGTCGTCAGGGCTTTACAACCCCCTGTCTGAGCTGCTCTATGACGAGGCCGTGGGCAAGCTGCGGTCTTTGAGGCGCTTTGGCCTAATCTCTGCGAACCGGCTGGCCCGCTTAGAGGCGCTCGTCCGCGAATGCTATGAGCTGAGGCTCGGGATCGACGCACGCGGGGGGGGGGGGGAGACCGGGGACAGAGGTTGGACCTTGCGAGGCCCCGGTTGGCGGAGATCTTTACCGAGTACCACGAGCAGTGCTCGCTGCACCCCCTTCCCCCACTATTGTAATTTTCTTTTCTTTTTGCATGTATGGCTGAGGAGCCCATAATACCTTTTGAATAAACAAAGTTTTTCTTCACTTTTCGCAATACTTCATTGATGTTTATTAAATTAACAATAGATCGTAGGAAGAATTTACATTGCTTTAAAAGAAAGGTACATGCTAGTAGATGACTTTATTGGCTTGGGCCGAGCTCCCTAAGGGGCTGTTGGCCTTCGCGCTTGACCTAGGGTATGGGGCTCCCTAAGCTCCGGGCTGGCCGTCCGCTGAAACGAGCATGATCTGACCGATGGTCAGGTCGGCGGGAGGGTGATGCTGCTCCTGCTCGGGGTCGGCCTGCCGTTTGTCCCTCAAGTAGGCGACGAGGTGCCCAGACCGGATGAGCTCTTCGATGTAGTCCCTCAGTTGTTTGCAGTCCTCCGTGGCGTGGCCCAGTACCTGGTGGAAAGCGTAGTAGGGGCCCCGGGTTCGCTTTGCGGCCTGACGCGGGATCGGAGGGAACTTGAAGAACCCCTCGTTCTGGGCCTCTTCCAGCAACA
This sequence comes from Agapanthus africanus, assembly GCA_030015575.1. Lineage (NCBI taxonomy): Eukaryota > Viridiplantae > Streptophyta > Magnoliopsida > Asparagales > Amaryllidaceae > Agapanthus > Agapanthus africanus. Next base: position 10,493,930 of record CM057344.1, on the reverse strand, counting down.
CTGTGAGGGAGACGTTGAGGGGGGTATACTCCTGGAACTTCGGGTGGTAGGGCTGCTGACGCTCCGGCCTCTCCTCCCGAGCCCTCTTCTTCTGGTTTGACCGTTTTGCCCGGGGGAGGTTAGCAATCACCTCGGATTCCAGCTGATCCTTGCGCTCGGTCCATGCCTTGATCTCGGCCATGGTCTTAGGTTGTGCCAACGCGAAGGAGCGTAACCATTCCTTGTGCCTCAGACCAGATCTAAGCACCGTGATGACGGTTTCGTCCCGGTGCTCGGGCACCTCGAGAAGGGTGTTGTAGAAACGGGTAATGTAGGCCTTGAACGTTTCCTTGTCCCCACTCTTAACCGTGAACAGGTAGTCGACCGTGCGCTTCTGTCGATGGTTCCCCACGAAATGGCCGAGGAACTGGGTAGCTAGCTCGTCGAAGGTTGAAATCGAGCAGGGCTCGAGCCTCCGGAACCAGTCCCGACCTGCGCGGATAAGGGTGGCCGGAAAGGCTCTGCACTGGGCGGCGTCGGAGTGATCCTGGAAGCTCATCCCCGCGGTGAAAGCGTCCAAATGGTCTTTCGGTTCGGTTTTCCCATCGAACAGGGAGACCTTTGGGGGCTTGTTGCGCAAGGAGACATGGAGGGCAAGCAGTTCCTCGGTGAACGGCTTTGTGAGTAAGTCGGAGGCATACTTAGCCCCGTCGCTCGAGAGGTGAGCCTCCCGGCGCATGCCCTCGATTTTCTTTTCGAGGGCGTCGAGCGGATCGTGGTATCCCGAGGAATCGGCGCCTTGGGATACCTGGCCTCCGCTGCGGGTGACCTGCTTCTGGGAGCGGCCTCGGTTTCTCTCGACGAGGTGTCTCAGATCCCGAGGCGAGGTGGCTCTGGGACCGCCGAGGCGAACCCCTTCCGTGCGGCTCCGCCGAGTGTGGTGGTGTCGACCACGCCTATGGATAGGTGAGGCGACTGACATCTCTTCAGGGGGATAAAGGTCGCGTGGAGGCTCGGGGCTGGGCGTTCTGGCAGCGGATCTTGGTGTGGAGCCGTGGGACGCCCGGCGGGCCTTAGGGAGCACCGGCTCGAGAGATCGGTGGCCAGGAGTTGTTGCTTGCTGGTGGTCAGCCGTCCAGACGGGGGTAGAGCCTTTTGGAGGCGGTGGAGCGGCGATCTGGGGCCCAGGCCCGGTTGTTTGGACGCGGACGAGGACCTCCACGAGAGATTGCAGCCGATCTATCCGGCCTGCGAGGGCGTTGATGACGGTCATCGGAGGAGGCTCATCCCCACCTTCGGTGAGTGGAAGGCGGCGGCTGGTTCCGGGATCTTCAGGGTGGCTGCTTGCTATTTGGACGGAGATCGGAAGGCCAACTTTGTGTTTTGTGGAGTGTTTTCCACAGACGGCGCCAACTGATAGAGGTCCTTTTCGGGTCTCCGTCAGATGTTGTCTTCCGTTGATCTCCCGGTGGACTTTGTTGATTATCTCCTGTTGCGTGTGGGTCTCAATGGGTTTTGGAGGAAGAAGTGGAATGAGGAGTTTGGTGCCGAGTACCTGCAAAGAAGTCCCGGTGTGGCTTGGTACCACCAAGGACCCTCCGACGATCAAGTTAGTGATGGGATCCGAGTAGAGTAACGGCCTAGAAGAGTAAAGAATCGCTTATTTGATCCTTCTGTGATAGGTTTTTTTTATAATGGCGGCAGCACGTTGTAGAAGGCGTGAGAATCTCGCCGGCGGTTACGCTCCTAACGTCACACCCGCGTAAAGAGCGGATCGCCCATTAATGAGGATCGTGATGGCGTGGAACATGGGATGTTGCTGGCGGAGAATCTGCGCATGGCGAGATTTGCGAAGCAGCGGTTACGCCTGTGAGTGGTGGGGTTGGTCGGTCGGAGGGACCAAGGAAGATGGTCTCGGTGGGAGAGCTCGGAAACGAGCGAGAGGGCCGAGGTATCTTGGTCCTGCGGTAGCTCGGAGGCGAGCTGAGAGGCCGAGGAGACCAATTTGCAGGGGCTCTGAGGTGAGCCAGCTTTGTGTTTGTAGGTCGGGTACAGGGGTGGCCTGATCGGCCCCTGTGGGCCCTCTCTTCTGAGTTCTGGGACACGTCATCTACCACGTGTCCTGATCTGGAAGGTCTCCAATATAGAGCATCATCACAAGGGTAAATTATAACATATCCGTGCCATTGCTTGCATAAAATGTAGGTCTCATGCTAGTGGTAGAGAACTCTTAAATGAGCTATGTCAGACATGATCCAAATTGCATGAATTTGTGTCACGGAAATTTTTTGGCTATCCAGATTTATCTTTTTAGATTAAAGTTGCTAGATAAGATTCTTATTAGTTTGTTTGCTGCAAGCACATATACTCTGAGAATTGCCTTGAAAAAGGGTAAACAGAAAAGACCCAATCTAAACTACCAAATCACCTGGAAACCACTTCACGATGTCTTCTCATTGTATTTTCCATTTTCAACTTCAGTTCTTGTTTCCGCACAACTCTTTCCCTGTATGTACTCTGATTAATATCAATATGTTTACTTACTCTAAAGAGCATATATTTTGTGGAGACCCTTCAGCAGCATTTTTTAATCCCTCGCCGGAAGAAGAATAACAATTTCAACTTTTACTGCTGTGGTTTATGATTTTACTTCTACATGGTCCCATCATGCGTCTGCAGTACCTACTCAAAATCCTCTTGTGCAACGAACAAGTCAACAAGAACATAGCCTTTACATGTCTTTATTGCCAGCTAATATGCTTTCCATGTTATGTGATGTTTATTATATTATAGGCTTGTGGAAGGGGAAGCTATTGTGGCAGGATTCTATCATGGGGGTTATGAAGATTCCTTGTTAATGCTTATGAGAAGAAGAAAAGTTCATGCTGGCTTGGTTGTTAAGGTTTGTGTATTTAATTTGCTTTTAGTGGAGCTGTACATTTGATATGGACCACCAGAGTAAAACATGCACGCCATGGTGGCATTTCACGGGAGAGTTTTGCCATTGATGTTAATGCCAAAGATTATGGTTTTGAACCAACGGATACTCCACGAACTGATAGATCGGTAGGCTCTTCTAACCCCCATCAAATTTCTTAATAGAGAATTTCGCGTCTCGTGTTATATTGAATTAATTGTAGGTCGGTGCTTGCATAAATGCATGTTAATTGGTGCCATATGCCACTATTTTCTTGAGTTCCTGCAAAAACATGTAGACTTCATATTAAAACATGGGTGGAAATTGTGCAGCGAAAAATTTACAAGTTCTCAATGAGGAACACAGCGATCATCATTTGTTCATACATTAGGAAACCGAATTGTCTACTATATAGTGCGCATCCAACTTGACGTTTAGATATTCTTGGAGGTCTCGATCAAAATTAATGTAGTTTGAAAACGCATGAGCAAGTAGAATATTGTAACGAAATCCATCCTTGTCTGTTGTGCTAACTCTAGCTTTCCTCCTACTTAACATAACAAATGTTTGAATAGGTTGAGATGCGTAAAAGGGGATGTAGATACTTATAGCGAGTATAGGTACTACTTTAGCGGATATGAATGTTAGCATCGGTCTTGAATCTATTAATTGGAAAATGGATTCATTGCCCACATATGATAAATGTGAATCTAGACATGGGTTAAATATGGATACAAACTGTACATATTATTGAATGATAATGAAAATAAAAATGAGTTCAACCTTCAATTTTAGTTACTTCTCCATTAAATAAAAAAAAAACAGTTTAACTGTTGGTCATGGTGTCAAATATTGCATTGCTAAATAGATTTAGGTTATAAGCAGTGCCTATACTTGCTATTAGGGTATAAGCACTTGCCATTTTGACACAATCGTAGATATTTCGAATAACTTAGATACAGTGGAATTTTGCATATCTGTATCCATATTTTAAAAGGATGGATCAAAGGCATTTGTATATGTCGAATAGGTTCTTGGGATTGCATCAAAATGAGAGTAATTGATCTGTTTATATTGATTCAGCTTTTTATTTTTTTATTTTTCACGTTTCTAGAAGAAATTTGATACACGGTGCCTTGCATTAGCCTATTCCCACTTGATGAGTTTGATTGGGTTTTGCTCATTCAAAAACTAAGAAAAAAATATAGACCGTAAGCGTAAGAAAGATTACATAAAATCCTGCCGAGTTTCCTTCTTGCACCCGGTAAATGCTGACTAAATTTGGACAAGCAATTACTTGTTCCCTTTCTTTGGAACCAATTCATCTTTTAAAAATGTCAAATAATTAGCTCTATTAAATGTGCAGCTTCATTTTTTTCGTTTGACAATTATTTTTTGCAAAAAAAATTCCATCCAATTTAGGTATTGAAGAACATAGAGCTGGGTATTGCAGCACTATCGGGCGAGAAAGGAGCAGCTTACGATCGGATAGTCCTAAATGCTGGATCGGTCGACCATTTACTTGGCTGCAGTGGAGCTTATCAATTATTACAATGAAAGGTTTGATTTTTAATATTCATTCGGCCCTGGACAGGGCAAGAGAAGCCATTGATAGCGGCAAGGCTCTCGAGAGACTTATGAATTATATTAAAATATCCCACAAAGTAAAAATATCTACAATGTTGTGTATTTACCCTTGAAAAAGCCGGTGTTGTAACAAAAAATTACCACAGATTGAAGCGAATGGATACAGAACAATAGAGAAAATTAAAAAGCAACCGAGAAGAAAGAGAGAGAAGAGAAGGAATGAGTTACATATGATAAACAGTTTTTCAGCTGATACGATTAAGCTTCATCTAAAATTTTCTTTTCTTATCCCGTTTGTAATAAACAAATTTTGGAGCCTATTCGTTTGTTTATCCATGCCGTCGTTAAGGAATTACAAGGATTCCATTGATTTTGCTCCATCTCAAATCAAAGACGGATGTGAGGTATCTTCCTTTCGGCTTCGGCAATCTCTTCTCTTCTTAGGACTTTTGTGTTTTAATTACATTGAATATGTTTGATGGAAACTATGATTAGAACTATTGGATGCTCCAATTTTAGGCATGGTTATGTTTGGTTGTGGATTTGCACTAATACAGAAACATGGCTACTTGTCAATCATTAATAATCATTAAATGTGAGCGCTATCATTTCGTCTCCGTCGCTGGTTTCGTCGTCGTAAGTCTCCGATCTCTCTCTCTGTGTGTGTGTGTTCTAGGGCTTCTATCGTAGGATCTGTGCTGTGTTTGACTCTCTCTCTCTCTCTCTCTCTCTCTCGATCTCTCGATCTAGTTAGAATGTATTTCACTTGTATTAGGTTTTTGCTGTGGTTTCCTTGATGAGCTTTGAGATCGGATGCTCATGCCTCTGTTTTTGTTGTAGTTTTTCTTTTTAGTTGAGATTTGATAATATTTTCCTTTTCATTTTGTGATTCGTGGTTGCAACTCTCCGATCTCTCTGTTCTAGGGTTTGATTCGCTCTTCAGCTCTTGTTGTAGTTTGCTTGATGAGTTGGCGATCAGTTCCTGATGTCTCAGTTTTGTGGTGATGTTTTTGATTGATTTAGTTTTTTTCCCCTTCTTTTGTTTTCCCTTATCAGCTAATAGATCGAATATATTTTGGCGTATGAGGTTTTTATTTTGAAAGTTGTAGCTATTTTGATTTAAAATGTCTAGCGTTTTTCTCAGTTTTTAAAATGTCTAGCGTTTTTCTCAGTTTTCGAGAATTGACCTTATTTTACTGTGAATTTTTTGGGCTGCATTTCCTCTGTTTTTAAAATCTTTCTCCTATTTTTACCTAGAATAGTTTGTCCTTTTTTCTCCTTTTCCTATTTTTAGCTAGAATGGTTTGATTTTTTTGTTTTTGTATTTTTAATTTTTTTTTGTTTTGATAATCAGTATTTTTAGTCTTGAGATTTTCTGAAGTTTTTTTTAATCAGTATTGTCCGATTAGCAAGAATAGTTCTCTCATGTTTTGTTTAATAGTATTTTCCGTTTTTTTCCTTTTCTTATTTTTAGCAAGAATAGTTTGATTCTTACTGTTTTTGCACTTATTCTGTATTTTTTTTCAAAAATCAAGCCCTTTCACTTCTTCAGATTGCAGTCATCATGTGTCCGCTTTCAGTTTTCCGAAGCTATTTCTTTTTTCTTTTTGTTCATTCAGGATTTCCCCCTCTTTATTTCTGTTAATTGTATCCACTTAACTTTTTGTTGAGTTCTTGAGATTAGTTTATTTGACTGATATTGTGTTTAGTTGAGGAGTTAGATTTTCCTTTCTTCTTCTTCTTCTTCGAAACAGCAAGGGTTTGATCGTTTAATAGTGATTACCAATGTATGAGAATGTTGTCATATTTTCAATTATCTGAACATCTAAGATCTGTTATCTTGAATATCTACATAGTATTTTACATCAATTTTAATGTTTCTGAAATTTGAAGTATCAGGTATCTTAAAGTATCAGGTATCTTACTTTATTATTAAATTCTGAACTTAGGAGGAGCATTGTGTTTCGAGTCTCCACTTTCATGGTCTCAGGTTTCGTGTGTCTCTCAGTGCCCGATCAGAGGCAGCAGAACCGTGTTCCTGAATTACAGGAACAGCTCTTCCGAGGCATGTAGAGCTACGCTGTCATGACGGTTTTTTTTGTTCTTTTCGAAACGACTTGTTCTCTATATATTCCAAGTGTGGCATAAAATTCTAACATATATTTTAGGGGTTATGACTTATGAAAACTCTAGAATCAAGTGATTTTCATAGTTAGTATGATTTAATCTTCTGTTGGCCGCTGTTTGAAAGCAATCTATATTACGTCTATATTAAATCATTTGAACCTGAGTTGTTCATAACGGTTTTTCTAAGAGATGGTTGGCCTCACCTTTATTCATATTGATAAAGAGGAAATTAGATACTTTATTATTATTAAAAGATATGGAGAGCCCCTTTATCTATAGGTATTACAATATGTCTACTTTCCCTATTTTCCTGATGTGGGACTAAACTTTTTCTTTATCAAACTCGAACACTCCTCCTTAAGTTGGAGTATATATATCGTCCATACGCAACTTGTTACAAATAAATTGTATCCTATCATGAGCAAGTGATTTAGTGAGTATATCGGCTAATTGGCGACTTGTGCGCACATGTCATGTCTCAATCTCTGGAGACTCCTCTTCAGTTCCAACAACCTTATTTTGGACCACATAACAATTTACTTCGATATGTTTGGTCCGCTTATGGAACACTGGATCTAAAGCAATATAGATAGCAGCCTGATTGTTGCAATATAATCTCATCAAGTTCTGTTGACCCACACCTAGTTCTTTCAAAATCGTTTGACCCATATCATCTCACAAGTGATGTCAGCCATAGCACGATACTCGGACTTTGCACTAGAACGTGATACCACATGTTGCTTCTTGCTCTTCCAAGACACTAGATTCCTACCTACGAACACAATACCTCGTAGTGGATCTTCTAGTTATTAGGCACCTTGGCCAATCAGCATCGGAAAACCCTACTATTTTGTTGTGTCCTCCATCAGTATACAACAATTCTTTTCCTGGAGAACTCTTCAGATATTGAAGAATCCTAATAGCTGCATCCTAATGGCCTGTGTGGAGGCGATTTCAGAAACTAACTCACAATACTAATTGGATATGAGATATCTGGTCGAGTGACAGTGAGGTAGTTTAACTGACCAACTAACCTCATATATCTAGTTGGATCATCTAGTAACGTTCTCTGATCTGGTAACTTAAAATTTGGATTTATCGGCGTGTGACGAGGTGTGCAGTCCAACATTCTATTCTCAGAAAGTATTTCCAGTGCATATTTTCTGTAATAGATAGATTCCTTCCTTAGATCGAGCTACCTCACTCCCTAAAAAGTACTTAAGTCGGCCAAGATCTTTAGTTTGAAACTGTTTCTGAACATACGTCTTAAGATCATGAATACCTTCATCATCATCACTCGTGATAACAATGTCATCCACGTATACTACCAGAATGATTCGGCGGCCGTGCAGATGTCTATAGAATACTGTGTGATCATCATTCTCATCCTAAAATCTCAAATACTTTCTGCAAATCGTCCAAACCAGGCCCTCGGAGATTGTTTGAGTCCATACAAAGATTTTTTCAATCGACAGACCTTCGATGACTCCTCCTGAACAATAAAACCAGATGGCTGCATCATGTAAACCTCCTTCTCAAAAATACCATGCAAGAATGCATTCTTAATATCAAGCTGATGCGGAGGCCAATGAAAAGTAGCAGCCAAAGAAACCAGTAGGCGTACAAAAGCCATCTTCGCGACATAGGAGAAGGTATTAGTAAAATCTTGTCCATAGATCCTTTGACTACTAACCGAGACTTTAACCGAGCAAGAGAACCATCGGAGTTGAGCTTGACAGAGAATACCCATCGACAACCAACAACATGCTTTCCAGGTGGAAGCGAAATTAGATCCCAAGTATCATTCTGTCGAATAGCAGTCATCTCAATCATAGATTGTTTCTAGCCAGAATGTGCAAGAGACTCAGATACATTCGTGGGAATGGTATATTTATCCATATATGAAATGAAATCACTATATGGAAAAGACAAATGAGCATAGGAGACAGAATGGTAAACAGGTTTGGCAGTGGAATGTGGTGCTTTGCAAATTGCAATAGGAACATCAAGGTCACAAGGTGCAGCAGGTGTGGGTTCAAAAATCGGATCAGGAGTAGGCTCATGGGTTGGTATAACAGGAGCTGTGGTTAGAGGAATATCTTGGTCCGGTGCAGGTGTTGTATCAGTAGTAGTGTCTAAAGATGGATTGCAAGCATGAGTGGGAACGGTCTTGTCCCGTGGAATGTCGGGGTATTCAAGAAATACTGTCATTGGTGTCATTTGGGGATAGACTCACAGGAAAGAAAGACCGTGACTCAAGAAACGTGACATCAGCTGAGATAAAACAACGACGAAGGGTAGGATGATAACAGCGATACCCCTTCTGAGAGTGAGAGTATCCTAAAAGGACACCGAATGGATCGAGGATCCAACTTAGCTCTACCATGTCTATCTTCATGGACAAAACACAACCGAAAATTCGAGGAGGAACAAAAAAATAGAGGTTCATTATGGAATAGGACAGAAAAAAGTGTTTGACCATCAAATACAGAGGTGGGCACACGATTAATAAGATAAGCGTCCGTAAGAACCACATCCCCCAGAAACGATGAGGAACATGTCGAATGAGTAGTGTTCGGGTGACTTCTAGCAGATGACGATTTTAGTGTTCGGGTGACTTCTAGCAGATGACGATTTGGAGTATACCGTTTTGTTAGGAGTATAGGAACAAGAGGACTCATGAAAAATACTAGATAGACACGTAAAATTCCGAAACTCTGAAGAAAGATATTCATTCGCATTATCACTACGAAGTATCTTCACAGAAACATTAAATTGTGTTTTAATTTCAGCACAGAATTTGCGAAATATAGAAAAAACTTCAGACCGAGATTTTATTAGATAAAACCAAGTAGCATGGGAAAAATCATAAAAAAATGTGACAAAATACCGATCACCAATATACAGCTCAACAGGACATGGTACCCATACATCAGAATGAACTAAACTAAACAAAGTACTGACTTGCTTATTGACTCGAAGAGGGTAAGATACACGATGATGCTTACCCAACTGACAAGACTGACACACTAACCCAGTAGTCGCAGAAATTTCTGGATATAACTTTTTCAGGTATTATAATGATGGATGTCCTAACTGAAGTGCAAATCTAAAGCTGTAGAATCATTAAAGTATGCAACCGACTTTGAAAAACTACTTATTCGATACAGATCATCAGACGCATGTCTGGTGCCAATCGTTTTCCTCGTTTCCAGATCCTGAAATACACAGCGGTTAGGATAAAAGATAGCACTACAGTTTATGGATATTGTGAGTTGACTAATAGAAAGCAAATTGAAAGGGAAGCTAAATATATATAAAACGGAGTGTAAAGGCATACGCGGATTTAAAATCACTGGACCAATACCATTAATAGGTGAAACAGAACTATCAACAAGTTTGACAGGTGAGAAATATATGAGAAATTGGACAATATACCTGAATTGGCAGTCATGTGATCTGACGCTCCTGAGTCAACCACCAATGACGTAGGAGCTACTGAGAATATACAAGCAGTAGAGTTACCTATCTTAGCAAATGCAGCACTAAAGGATGACTGCGACTGAGAGAGCAGAAACCGCTGAAACAATCTGATACTTTCTAATGTCTTCGCATCCATAGAATTAATGGCAGAGTCCGGAAGCGATATGAGCTGTAGAACTGTTACTTTTCTTCGGGCAATCATACTTCATATGTTTAAATTCATGACAATAATTACACTTAACCCCTTCGATTACCACCAGATCATCTCCCTGAGTAACTACCTCGACTAATAGCCCTACTAACTCCTTTTTCAAAATATCTGTCACGACCTCCTCCTCGACTAGAACGACCCTTGTCTCGACTGAAGTCGTCTCTGTGGCATAGCGGCTGATGTAGACTTTTCCGCGACTGGTTCCGTGCTCGGGTGAATTGTAAATATCTCTTAGATCAGATAGAATGCTTCCTGAAGATTCTTTAACGACTCACTATCAATCACTAGTGGCCGTTCCACATCATACTCTAACGACCATATTTTCTAATACCTAATAAAATATATTTTATTTATATTTCTAGTATCAAATAATTATTTACATGTTTCTTTCATATAATACTAATTTTTAAAGTAGTGTTAATAATTTTTAAAGCAGCAAATATGATTAAAGGAAATTTCTAAATCTATTTATTATTTTTATAGGCTTAAAATGTTTTAGAAAGATTTTATAATACCTTAAAATAATCTACATATTTTTATTATCAATAAAAGTAATTAATTCATATTTTAAAGATGAACCAGATATTATATAATTATTATAACTAGCTAACAATTTAGAAATAGATATACTAATTGTTTTTAGCCCAAAACTATTTTTATATTAAAGATAATAATAAAATATATTTTCTGGAATTTTTCCATAATTTTAACAAATTTTTCGAAGCCAAATCAATATTTTAAATAATATGCAGTTATTTTATTTTTATTTTATTTTTTTAAAAATACCTTTTAACCTGGACCGTTGGATCCAAGATCCAACGGCCCAGAAGTCTCTGGCGGCGCCCGCGTGGCGGGGACCACGCGAAAACGCGTGATCCTCACCCACGGCCACGAGCGAATGAGCTCGCGAGCCGTTGGATGCAGATCCAACGGCCACGAAGCGCTGGCGGCTGGCGCAATCACCACTGGATGATTGGGGCGGCGCGATCTCGGCCGTTGATCTCAATCCAACGGCTGAGGTTTAGGCGGCGGGCGAAAAATCATGAGGGAATAATTCTGTAATCATTGCGCAGCATAGATTTTCGTGGAAATCTTGGAATTTTATGGTTAGTGAAAACGCTATAAATAGGCACCTTCAAACCTCAATTTCTCACACCTCAGAACTCCAAAAATTCTGAAAAAAATACCGGTGCCTTCGTATCGACGACGCCGACGCTACGGCTCCATCCAATCGCAGAGGAAAAATCGGGACGCGGAGTTATTGAGGATTTAGTACGAGACTACGTTTTCGGCTCTTCGGATTTCCGACTCAAACAAAAGGTAGGATCCGCCTCTCTCTTCTTTTCCTGTCACCTTCTTCTATCTCAATAACCTAGTTCCAACTTCTAATTCTCAACCCCATTTAAAATGGTGTTATAATATTTGTGCATACCCTTTTTCCTTGTACCCTTAATCATGATAATGTTAACCCATATTTTTAAAACGGTGTTTAAATTTCATCTGTACACGATTATATTGCACACCCATAATACCTGGAATTTGATGTAATCCATGAATTGTCATTTCACCTCTGACATACCCATACTATAAAAATGATCTCGAAATTGGTTACTTCCACAAGATACTCTCGTTTAAATATTATATTTTAAAGATATGTAAAATAAATATTTTTGATACAGCATACGTATATTTTACTTGCAAATATTTTTAAAAACCCCTCAACTTTTTAAGAAAGAAAATATTATTTAAATAACGATATCTTTTCAAAAGGGAATATTAAGTATCTTTTAAAAGGTAATTTTTTTAAACCAATCTAAAATAAAAGGAAGGTTGTAGGCATCGGTCGTTTATCTAAACCAGACTTTGTGGTGCCTAGGCTAGACAAGTGGGAAAGGTAACTTTAAAAGGCCCGTCTCACGGTGACTCGTGAGCGGATCCCTCCTTTCCTTACTTGTGCTTACCTGGCCACAATTGGCGGTGAAGAGGCGATTTGAGGACCTCATAACTTATCCTTTTGGAATATTAGGAGCAGTCTAGATTTTCAAATAAAAACCTTTTACAAAAGATTTTCAAATAAACACCACAACCTTTTATTAAAAGGATATTTTCTGTAAAACCTTATTCTTTTCCAAAATAATAAATATCCCAAATATCATGGTTTTCCTTAGAAGTAATAAAAGATATTTAAACCCTATTATTTTAACTAAGCTTTCTCTAAAGGACACGAAGTACTTTACAAATTCTAGAAAATAAAACGAGTGGTTGTGGAAGGCCATATTAAATGAGATCAAATACTCTTTCTAAAATTCCAGTTTATGACAACATGCCATATACAAAACATGATACGGTTAGGGTTAGAATGCGCGGACCTAGGTATGGAATACTTTATGAAGATCCCTGCAGGCAGGTGAACAGTCCAAAGTGTGGACGACTATATAAATATGAAGATCCCGATATTTCGGGTGAACAGTCCAAAATGAGGACGACTATACAATGTGGAAATTCCATGCCTAGAAGTATATGCACTAACTCAGAACAGGCTGTCACGCCCGGCTTCCCAAAAGAAGGAGAAGGAAAACGTGGTAGGTCCGCAACTTAACTGTATTGAAGATGGTATATTCAATACAGTTACGTTAAGCGTATAAATAATTAATATGCAGGATGTGTACCAAAACAAAAATAATAAAAGCGAAAGGCATTTTATTTCTATTAACCAGACTTTATTACATCTCAAAGGAAAAAGTAAAATAAACTAAGTAGTTTATTTACATCAAAGGAGAAACAAAAAGCCCTAAACATGTGGGCAACAACAAAAATTAAAACTATCTAATCTTCCATTGTCCTGTCTGCATAATCTTCATAAGTTGACTCCACCTTGATCTTCGCTGTAATGCTCATTCTTATCTGATGGACATTCCAAGGATAGAGAAAGAAAAGGAAGGTCCGTCAGCGAGTTATACTCGGATAGGATTGCTTCATAAGATAGTAAGGGTATAGAAACAAACATGTGTGTATAATGAATATGATGTACATGTGTAAAAAGGTATAAGGTTATGTACAAATTGGATATGTGAATATGAGTAGGTTATATATGTTGTAACTTATGTGTAGATAAAGGTAATAGTTTGTATTAGTTTGTTAAACAAGGGTCCGGATACTCGAGATTATTCCGTTGTGGCTACGGAACAACAACTGGGGAAGTGAAATGTACCGTTTCACTTCCCGGGATCATGATCGAGTAGTAGGGGAATCCGAGTTCCGAATTATCCTTGCCTAATCAAACTACCCATCCCCGTGGTTCAGTATAAAGGTTTGGACGGATTAGAGTTAGTGCGTATACTTCTAGGCATGGAATTTCCACATTGTATAGTCGTCCACATTTTGGACTGTTCACCCCGGAATATCGGGATCTTCATATTTGTATAGTCGTCCACACTTTGGACTGTTCACCCGAAATATCGGGATCTTCATATTTGTATAGTCGTCCACACTTTGGACTGTTCACACTGCCTGCAAGGATCTTCATAAAGTATTCCATACCTAGGTCCGTGCATTCTAATCCTAACCGTATCATGTTTTGTATATGTCATGTTGTCATAAACTGGAATTTTAGAAAGAGTATTTGATCTCATTTAATATGGCCTTCCACAACCACTCGTTTTATTTTCTAGAATTTGTAAAGTACTTCGTGTCTTTTAGAGAAAGCTTAGTTAAAATAATAGGGTTTAAATATCTTTTATTACTTCTAAAGAAAACCATGATATTTGGGATATTTATTATTTTGGAAAAGAATAAGGTTTTACAGAAAATATCCTTTTGATAAAAGGTTGTGGTGTTTATTTGAAAATCTTTTGTAAAAGGTTTTTTTGAAAATCTAGACTGCTCCTAATATTCCAAAAGGATAAGTTACGAGGTCCTCAAATCGCCTCTTCACCGCCAATTGTGGCCAGGTAAGCACAAGTAAGGAAAGGAAGGATCTGCTCACGAATCACCGTGAGACGGGCTTTTTAAAGTTACCTTTCCCACTTGTCTAGCCTAGGCACCACAAAGTCTGGTTTAGATAAACGACCGAAGCCTACAACCTTCCTTTTATTTTAGATTGGTTTAAAAAAATTACCTTTTAAAAGATATTTAATATTCCCTTTTGAAAAGATATCGTTATTTAAATAATATTTTCTTTCTTAAAAAGTTGAGGGGTTTTTAAAAATATTTGCAAGTAAAATATACGTATGCTGTATCAAAAATATTTATTTTACATATCTTTAAAATATAATATTTAAACGAGGGTATCTTGTGGAAGTAACCAATTTCGAGATCATTTTTATAGTATGGGTATGTCAGAGGTGAAATGACAATTCATGGATTACATCAAATTCCAGGTATTATGGGTGTGCAATATAATCGTGTACAGATGAAATTTAAACACCGTTTTAAAAATATGGGTTAACATTATCATGATTAAGGGTACAAGGAAAAAGGGTATGCACAAATATTATAACACCATTTTAAATGGGGTTGAGAATTAGAAGTTGGAACTAGGTTATTGAGATAGAAGAAGGTGACAGGAAAAGAAGAAAGAGGCGGATCCTACCTTTTGTTTGAGTCGGAAATCCGAAGAGCCGAAAACGTAGTCTCGTACTAAATCCTCAATAACTCCGCGTCCCGATTTTTCCTCTGCGATTGGATGGAGCCGTAGCGTCGGCGTCGTCGATACGAAAGCACCGGTATTTTTTTCAGAATTTTTGGAGTTCTGAGGTGTGAGAAATTGAGGTTTGAAGGTGCCTATTTATAGCGTTTTCACTAACCATAAAAATCCAAGATTTCCACGAAAATCTATGCTGCGCAATGATTACAGAATTATTCCCTCATGATTTTTCGCCCGCCGCCTAAACCTCAGCCGTTGGATTGAGATCAACAGCCGAGATCGCGCCGCCCCAATCATCCAGTGGTGATTGCGCCAGCCGCCAGCGCTTCGTGGCCGTTGGATCTGCATCCAACGGCTCACAGCGCGCCGAAACGTCGCCACGTGTCGCGAGCTCATTCGCTCGTGGCCGTGGGTGAGGATCACGCGTTTTCGCGTGGTCCCCGCCACTCGGGCGCCGCCAGAGACTTCTGGGCCGTTGGATCTTGGATCCAACGGTCCAGGTTAAAAGGTATTTTTAAAAAAATAAAATAAAAATAAAATAACTGCATATTATTTAAAATATTGATTTGGCTTCGAAAAATTTGTTAAAATTATGGAAAAATTCCAGAAAATATATTTTATTATTATCTTTAATATAAAAATAGTTTTGGGCTAAAAACAATTAGTATATCTATTTCTAAATTGTTAGCTAGTTATAATAATTATATAATATCTGGTTCATCTTTAAAATACGAATTAATTACTTTTATTGATAATAAAAATATATAGATTATTTTAAGGTATTATAAAATCTTTCTAAAACATTTTAAGCCTATAAAAATAATAAATAGATTTAGAAATTTCCTTTAATCATATTTACTGCTTTAAAAATTATTAACACTACTTTAAAAATTAGTATTATATGAAAGAAACATGTAAATAATTATTTTACAGTAGAAATATAAATAAAATATATTTTATTAGGTATTAGAAAACATGGTCGTTACACATACGAAGAATTCAGACTCTTTAGGAAGGTCAATACATCAAGCTTATCTTGCCGTGTCTTCATTTTCTCCGAATCAGTTTCTAAAGAAAAAATAGCTCGTAACTTATCACATACCTTCTTGAAAAATGCTCCTCTAATGTTCGACTCCCCTGATCTGATGTAGAATAAGTCTGATAGATAGAATAGGTCCGAGACATGCTACTCTTTTCTGAATCAGTGGACTGCAACAATGTCCACATCTCTTTCGCAGTGGAGCAAGTAAGAACCAGATCTATCACCTCCTGCTCCATGACCTCCCATAAGAGACCTTTCACTAAACTATTATCTTTTATCCAAACAACAGTTTTTAGGTTGGGTGATCATTGGTGAGATGCCGATCTTTACTCCATCCAGTCAAATTCGTCATCACAATAATCTGGTATTGTTGCCAATTCGAACCATTGAGTTTCTGATCCGACAACTTAATAAAAGCCCAGGTTGGCCCGACAACAAATCGCTCGACAACCTTTTTCTCAGCGTCACCAATTGGCAACAACAATAGAGTCACAGTACGAAAATTCCTAGCACCATCTTACCTCCTAATCATCGAACAAACAAATCCGAACAGATGATCCACGACCGGATCTAAACCGAACAGATGATCAGCAAGTGGATCTAAACCGAACAGATGATGAAGTAGATCATCGATGCAACAGTGATGCGGTGATGATGCAACGGTGATGCGATGGTGCAACGGGGGTGATGCGGCGGCGGTGCAGGGTGATGCGATGGTGGTGCAAGGTGATGCGGCGGCGGTGCAGGGTGATGCGGCGGCGGCGTGATGGTGGTGCAGGGTGATGTGGTAGTGATGCGGTGGTGGTGTAGTGGTGGTGCGGAGTGATGGCATCGGCGATGATTGTTTCGGCTAGGGTTTGATGTTGTTAGCAGCTAGGGTTTGGCGAAATATGGCTGTGATGCCATGATAAAGAGGAAATTAGATACTTTATTATTATTAAAAGAAATAGAGAGCCCCTCTATATATAGGTATTACAATATGTCTACTCTTCTTATTTTCCTGATGTGGAACTAAACTTATTATTATTAAAAGATATAGAGAGTCCCTCTATATATATGTATTACAATATGTCTACTCTTCCTATTTTCCCGATGTGGAACTAAACTCTTTCTTATATCAAACTCGACACATATAAAAAGCCTAACAAAAAAATTGTGTGTCACTATTAGAAGAATTTTGTCACCATAAAAGGAAGAATGAAAAAGGTATAGGAGAAAAGTGCAACTTTGAGCGGAAATATCTCAACGGTTCAAGGATGTTAAATCTAAGTATGATGTTAAACAGAATTGAACCATAGGTAACTGAAGCACCTATTAATATCATGTTATATGAAATATCTCGAATCAAAATTTCAGCTCAAACAGAATTGGTGGAAGTTTTAGGAGACTACTAGGATCTCTGGCTCAAAAGCTTGTAATGTATCATATATGAAATGCCAGCATCATATATCATATACCTGCACGAGAGAAATGTTCGAATTAACAGATATGCTTGTGCTTTACTGACACGAAAATCATGTCAACATAAATTAAGCAGAAATAATTCACTTTTGAATTCAGTTAACTCATTCAAGGCTGGTGACACTCTGTTTAAATATGAACTTTCAAATGAGGAATATTCAACTTTGAGTTGATTTAACTTTTAAAGCTGGCAACACTGTGTTTAGATATACCCTTTGAGGTTCAATTAAAATGAAGCACATTTAACTGAAGCACCAGTAAAATCAAGTGAATTCTTGGATCCTCTACTTATTATTAACCTGGTTTTGATTGCATTTGCAGCTTCAGAAATTTGCAGTGCGGTTTCCCACTTGTGATCTGACAGAAAATTTTCTAAACTTTGTCAAGGAGCATATTCGGTTCTCTATGATTTTTGTAATTTAAGTTGCTTTCATTCTATATATTTTTCTTTCCAATTTATCCTCCAGAAGTTTTCTTAAGCATGCTAACTTGATAATTACTTGTCCTCGAGCACAACGGCTTAGTTATTCGGAATTTGTATGTTTCTTTTAAATTAACTGTCTAGCCATGAAGAAGAATCATTATAAATGTTCGGTGTCCTTGTGTCATTTCTATGTCTTGCTTTCTGAAACAGATATTATTGTTATGTTGATCATAAAGGATTCTCTTACTCTTGTCTCGATTTGCTCTGTAGGCTATACCAAGTAACAATGAGCACTTGGATCCACCAAAAGCTTTAGCACATTGCTTGATGAAAACAAGAGGTTTCTCTTATACATCACCCAAGAAAAACTTGCCTATTTCTATACTTCACCTCTGAAACTTTGGAATTCCATAGCCCCCCCCCCCCCACCAACACACACACACAAAATTGTCACCATTACTTAAAAATAAAAATATCCAAACCAGTCTCATATAGTTAGTAATCTAACCACATTTGGGTTGAAGTAACTAAAGGTATGGAATAAAATAGGAGGAACCTTTCGTGAACCTGTTTTCCCTCTTCTTCTCCTCACTTGAGGTCTCCTTGCCTTCTCAAGCACTTAAATTTTTTCTAAATTTAAACAATTTTTTTAAAATTTAAACAAATTTTAGCTGTGGATCCTAATTCTTTGTCCACCATTCACTTGGACCAAACTCTGCCAAGATGCTGTAGAAAACAAGAAAACTTCAATAATCAATTGATACTTCATGTTGGGGAAAACGGGGGGAAGCACGAACTATGCTAAACAGCCAACCACGCAATACGAAATAAGCAACAAAAGATAAAACAACGCAAGAATAAGAGAATCAAATCAGAGAGATACGGTATTTGTTTATGAGGTTCACTCACCGTATGGTTAGTCCCTGGCAGAGCGGAATCCGCAAAACTTCTATTAGATCTTTAGTCAAGAATACACCAAGAGCAAACCCTAGAAGATTTCTTTTAAATATCTCTAATCTCTCTTAGTCGTCACCCTCTCTCTATACAATTTAATAGCCTTTCAATAGCATCACAATTTTCTCTAATGAGAAACCCTATTTATAGCCAAATCCTAATTCTATTTAAATTAGGATTAAACAGTATTACCAAAATATCTGGTTCGCTCAGAAAATCCGTGTCTGATGACTTTGAGCCGGCTCAACATTTCTATGAGCTGTCTCATACGAACATAGAAGAATTGGTAATTCCAGACATGTTGTGAGTCGGCTCAACATAACTATGAGTCGTCTCAAACGAACCGAGAAGAATTGGTAATTCCAGACATTTTGTGAGCCAGCTCAACATAACTATGAGCCGTTTCAACATGAAAAAACTTCATGATATCAACATTCTCCCACCTGGAGATTCTTCCATCTTGACTGTAACAACTCCATTTTTAATGTACAAAGAATTGATTTAAATTCAAAGTATACTTGGAGTATTTAATGTTGCTGATATCTCTTTAAGTATTTATTTCACACCATAATTACAAGAAGGAGCTTGTAGCTCATTGGTAATACCTTGCACTGCTGAACCAAGCCAACCAGAGTTCAAATCTCCTGCCCCACATTATTTTTAATATTGTTTTGTTTTAAATTTTGTAGAAGCCCAACAGTCCAACAGCCATAACTCCAAATTTTTCCACTACCCATAAAAAGTTAAATACTCCAGTAGCTACCCCAGGCGACCCCCCACCTCCTGCACCCTTGACTCGGCCGAGTCGGCCGGCGACCGGCTGACTCGGGCCGGCGCCGCCGGCCGGACTCGGCCGGACGGCGGAGTCTCCAACTGCAAAGTTGCGCCCTTTGGTCTCCTCCACCCCTGCACACTTTAATTTCTCAGATCGTTTCCAGAGAGCACAATAACTCTCATTCAATCCATTTTTAATACATTTTTCCTATTTTATTTTACATTTTTTTAATTAAAAACTCTACACCTACCCTAACCCTAGCCTAACCCTATAAATACACCCCTACCTCCTACCCTCTCATCCCAAAATTCTGAGCCCACTTTCTCAAAATCTCAAGAAAACTTTGGTACTTTGGAAACGAGCGAAAGGCGAAGCGCTGACGAAATCGACGGCGAAATTCCGGTGAACGTGCTAGGAACTCTCGACGACGAATCGACGCACCGGCGGATCCTCTACTTCCCTCTCACTCTCTAGTGTTGTCCAAATCCGTAAGTCCCTCTTTCTATTTTTCTTTTCTCTCATAAAAATACGAATTTACAAAACCCGACGGAATCGGAACAAATCCGATTTCCGATTCGGTTTTCTATAAAATCTCACTTCTCACTAATACATTCATGCTTAAACATCTTTATGTTGACTATTAATCACTTAACAAATAATTTGAATAAGTTTCCTTACATGAAATGATAGTTTTTTCAATATATCGTATTATTTCACTTAAATACCATAATGTTTCGTTTTCATATTTAACCCCCTTAACATTGCTATACCTTAAAGTAGATCACGAGGTAATGGCCTACCTCCTCACACACTCATATGCAAACATAACACGCTACCTTGAAAACTTAGAATACGATAAAATAAGATTTTACATTTAAATACCATTTTCTTAATAAAACCTTTTCTAAAAGTTTTAGGTTTGTTACACTTTTAAAACAAATATCTTTTAATAGGAAAATACGATAAGTTGTGGACATTGGTCGTTTATCTAAACCTGACTTTGTGGTGTCTAGGCTAGGCAAGTGAGAAAGATAATTTTAAAAGGCCCGTCTCACGATGAATCGTGAGCGGATCCTTCCTTTCTTCACTTGTACTTACCTGGCCACAATTGGCGGTGAAGAGACGATTTGAGGCATCTAACAACTTGTTGTTTGGACCATTTAGAAATGGTCTAGTTGAATTAGAAAACCCTAGAATCTAAAATACGGAAAATCGACTTTTGCGAATAAATACCTTTTACTTAATAAAACCGTATTCTAAAGGATTAGTATTTTATAATCTTTGCAAAGCGCCGCTACAACCCATTTTTGGGGAACCCGTTCGGGATAGTATGGTTTATCGTGCACCCTCGGGTTTAGTAATGCAAGATTCAGACCTCCGCAAGGAGCATTCGGTCTCAAAAGGTTTAAAATACGACATCTTAAGAAAATGAGATTTTTGGAATATAAAATATTTATTAAAATTATTTTTGTATAAAGATATGTGTATTTATCATTTAAATATATATTTTGTTATAATATAAATGTTCCATATTTTTTCTAAAAATCACAAGAATAAATTTACACTAAAATACCATGAACTTTAAATAAATCAATATTAAAGATAAATACCTTTATTTATAAAACTAGGATATTTTCACTAGAAATGTCACAATATAAAATCCACCTTCATTACAACTCTAAAGACGAATAATGAATACTTAGGGTGTATCTTGAAAACTATACAAAAGTATTTTTACATAAAACCCCCTCAAGTTTTATAAATTACCCTAAGGACCGTAGCAATTATAGAACTTCGATTTACATTTCTTCTGTCCGACTCGGGTTTGAGTATGATTAATCCGACTTGAATATGATTCAAGTCAATCTCTAAATCAATAATATTACAATTCAACATGAACACATGAATCCATGAATCCAGTTATCAATTTATTCAACTTGACTGAACCAAACCATGGATATACTTTCCATTTACATGAATCCAGTTTACATCCATTAGATCCGTTACTGATATCATGGTTTCGGTCAGTCATCCAACTATACAACTTATACAATACAATATAACAATACAATCAAAACAATATAGGGTTTAAGAGGTAGATTGGTACGGAAGGAGTTAAAAGTGACACGAGACAGTAAGATTAAGACACCTAACATGAATCCTGTTGTTGTTGTACCGTGGCATAACGGTTCCTTGTACTTTCAGTTTGCCCTGGTCTCTAGCATATAGAGACCCCTCTCGTATACACTGGCATCCTTCTGTACCAAGCTACAAACAACAACGCTAACACAATATTCTACCATATTATACAACTTTAAAAGATATATTCTTATTCTGTCTTTTCTATTTCTCCCTTAACTTTAGGACTTACCGAGCGACCTGTTCGCTGACGACATTCTATTTCTTTTTTCTTTGAATGTCGTCAGCTGATCTGGACACAGCAGAGATCGAGCCCACCAGTGAAGACTTGGATCAGTTTCTCGAAGACCCTGAGCTCTATCCATTGTACATTTCCATTCAGTATTTTCATTTCCTGTTATGCCATTGTTTAGGCATCGCTTTTTATTCCAGTTGTATTTACTTTTCATGCATTGTACAAAGAATGTTAATAAATAAAGTTGCTGTTATTTTATATCTCTTGTCTCTTATGATTATCTTTATATTGCTTAGATACGCTTAGCGTATGTAAGCAATATACGTAGCGGATCTCGTCGCGTCCTCTTCGCCGTACACCGGGAAGCGGGACGTGACATTGACTCCCAAAAAACTTGTAGATTTCACACGATTCCGTTATCTGTTCTCTCCTTATCAATTCTTCTTAGAGAGGTTTACCAACCTGCAACAGAGATCCAGCATATCTCTGACTACAATCTTAGTGAACATATTTGCAGGATTCTTCTCTCCCGCGATCTTCTGTAATGTCAACTCACCATCTTCCAACACCATACATATGAAATGATACCGCATCTTAATGTGCTTTGTTCTAGAGTGATGTGCAGCATTCTTTGCCAAATGTATTGCACTTTGACCATCGCTCCACAACGTATTGAATTCATGTTTCTTACCCAACTCTTCGAGTAACCTTTGTAGCCATTTCATCTCTTTGCTGGCTTCCGTGATGGCCACATATTCGGCCTCTGTTGTTGACAACGCAACAATCGTTTGCAACTGGAAAATCCAACCGACTGATGTTCTCCCAACCGTGAATACATACCATGCTGTGCTTCTCTTACCATCTCGATCACCTCTGCATCAATATAACCTTGCACATTGAGTGTGTCACCCCGAAACATAAGCAATGTGTGGATGTTACCTAAGATATCTCAATATCCACTTTACTGCATTCCAATGCCCCTTCCTCGGATTTTGCATGCACTTCTTCTTACAACCTCCACTGCTTGTGTAATATTTGGTCGTGTACTCACCATTGCATACATCAAACTCCCAATCGCCGATGCATATGACACTCGTGCCATGTCATCCTTCTGGTTTTGAGTTATCGGGCACAGCTCTTTACTGAGTTTGAAATGTTTCGCTATAGACGTACTTACCGGTTTTGGTTTATCCATATTGAACCGCTTCAAAACCTTCTCTACGTAATCCTGTTATGACAGCCACAGGTTTCGTTGCTGTATATCTCTAATGATCTTCATGCCCAGAATTTACTTGGCTGCTCCTAAAATCTTCATGGAGAATTTTTCAGCCATCAGCTTCTTTAAATTTTGAATTTTCTTGAAATTCGGGCCTGCCATCAATATATCATCTACATAGAGTGATAAAATAATGTAGTCGACATCTTTAAATGTCTGAACGTAAACACGGTGATCTGAATCACATCTTACAAATCCCGACTCTAATATAAATCGATCAAACTTGAGATATCCCTGTCTTGGAGCTTACCTATGGCCATACAAACTCTTTCACAATATGCAAATCAAAATTTTCTTTCTCTTAATCTCGTATCCTGGTGGCTGCATCATATAGATTTCCTTCTCCAAATCTTCGTGAAGGAACGTTGTTTTCATATCTAGTCGTTCTAAATGCAAATCTTCCACTGCCACCATACTAAATATAACCCGAATTGAAGTCATCTTCACTATTGGGAATATATTTCCTAATAGTCTATTCTATGTTGTTGCGCATGTCTCTTCACTATCAAGCGAGTTTTGTACCGTGTCATACATCGGCCTTATTCTTGATTTTGTACATTCACCTATTCAGCAATGTCTTTCGACCCTTGGGTAGCTTCACTAGATCCCATGTACGATTCTTTTTCAATGAATCCATCTTTTCATTCATGGCTTGCTCCCACTGTTTGCTAGCACTGTCCCACGTCGCTTCTGTGAAGGATTCGAGCTCTCCCAAATCAGTATACAATATGAAGTCGGTAACTAATCTTTCAGGCTGTCTCCTTTCTCGTGTAGATCACCTGAGAATTGGAACAATCGGTTGTTGAACCTGGTCTTCATCAAGTCCCTGAGCCCGATTCTGTACTACAGTACTTGTCTCCTCTGTATTTTGATTTGCACTTGTAGGCATCTGACTATTCTCTTGGATTTCATCTAACTCAACAAACTCACATATTGCATCATTATTAACATTGGCTTGCTTTGCTTCCTTGTACAAGTGTTGCTCATCAAAGACAACGTTCCGGCTCCGTATTATTTTCTTACTTGAGTAATTCCACGACTGATATCCGAACTGATCTCCTCCATAACCAATGAATGCACACTTTCTTTACTTGGAGTTAAGCTTACTCCTTTCCACCTTATCTATCAGCGAATAAGTAATGTAATAAAAAACTTTAAGGTGCGAGTAATTTACCGGTTTACCTAACCAAATTTCTTCTGGAATTCCTCCATCGAGTGCACTTGCCGGGTTTCGATTGATCAGACATACAGCAGTATTGACAGCTGCTGTCTATAGAAATTTGGGTATATCTGCATCCAAGGTCATGCTCCTTACCCGCTCTAGGATCGTCCTGTTCATCCTTTCAGCAATACCGTTATGTTGCAGTGTCCCCGGTACCGTTTTTAACCAACGTATACCTTTTTGTGAGCAAAACCCCTCGAAATCTTGTGTGCAATATTTTCCGCCATTATCGGACTTTGGGCACTTAACCTTTATCCATGTTTGGTTCTTTACCTGTGTAATTCAGTGTTTGAAGTGACCAAACACATCAGACTGTTTCATCATTGCATAAACTCGGGTCTTCCTGCTTCCATATCAATGAGCGTAACGAAGTATCGATTTCCACCATAAGACTTTACAGATGCCGGTCTCCATACATCCAACTCTACCTTCTTAGTCAATTTGAAACCTGATTGCGCTTTGCTTTCCATAAACACAATTCTCACAGAGTCCAGACTCTACTTTCTTCAGTTCAGATAAAAGCCCCTTATCCTGAAGAATCTTCATATTCTTCTTGTTAAGGTGCCCCAATCTCTTTTGCCACAACGAAGTCTTAAAGTCCACATCTGAACTTGTCGTCAATGCAATCGAAACGCTACTATTCCTACTAAAGAAATACAATGAACCGATCAATTTACCCTTTGAGATTACCAACGATTCTTTAGAAATCTTCCACTGAGAATTTCCAAATACCGTAACGTACCATTCGTTGTCCAGCAGACTTGTAGATATTAGACTCTTCTTCAGATCTGGTATGTGTCTAGCATTCTTCAGTTTTATTTGACCTCCTTCTGACGGATGTAATATAATCGTCTCTTTTCCAAAGATTTTGCATGGCTGACCGTTTTCCACCGTCACATGCCCAAGTTCCCCTTGAACATAATCGCTAAAATGATGCCGACCTGAAGTGCGGTGAAAGGATGCCTTCGAATTTAGAAACCAGGTATCTCCCTTTGTGCTCTCGTTCGCCGAAAGACAAAGTCCCTGTTTCTCTTGTTCATGTGTAGACATCATATTGGCTTCCTTATCATCCGACTTTTCATCTGAGCCTTTTTCTTTCTTTAAGAGTATGCAGTCTTTCTTGTGACCCTTCTTTCCGCAGTTCCAACAGTCATCTTGGACATGCCCTTTTGATTTTTCTCGGCTTTTTGACTTGCCCTTCTTCCCTTTTCCCTTTTCCATTGTCCTGCCATGATTCTCGACCCAGAATGCAGAAGTTCTCGAACTTCCATTCATAGCCTTTCTTCTCATCTCATCATTTATTATGCAACTCACCGCATCATTAAATGCGAGTCCTTGAAATCGAGTTGCTGACCGTCATAATCATGTTTTCCTAACTCTCCGGTAACGAATATAGAAACAATAGGCAAGGTTCAAGAACTTGGTATCGATTTCGGTTCCTCAAAATTTGGTTAGTATCGTTGAGTTTCGCTTGGTTTCATTATTTTCGGTCCAGGTTTTGGTTTCGGTTGATATTCATATGGTGTATACATGTATATGTATATTAATACATACATATATGTATATAAATATATATAGGATTTGAAACTTAAAAGATAGCATTAGATGACTATTTAACAAAATATATAAAATAAAATGGCATGTAATTCGAAAATTATAATTGATATTTCTTGTTTTCCATCTTTTTTTATCTCTTTCCTAATATCGGTCAATTTTGGCCATTATCGGCCGATACTTGACCAATACCGATCGATACAGACCGATACCTGACGATATCGAGTTTTGAAGCTGGTTTCAAACCGGTTCCAACCGAAACTGATCCGATATAGCCGAAACCTTGAGCCTTGACAATGGGGTTCGAATCTCATCTTCAAAGGTGATTAGACTGATTCGAGTTGGTTTTTCACACTGTTGAACTCGTTCAGATGCTCTGTCACCGAACCGTTTTCTACCATTTTCATGTTGAAAAACTTCAGCAGAAATATCTTATTTGACATTGAAGGCTTCTCATACAACTTTGCTAATGTTGTCATTAGTCCCATGGTTGTTTTCTCGTACGAAATATTAAAGGCTACTTACGGAGTCAACGATAGCCTAATCGTCACCATGGCTTTTCTATCCAGTAGATTCCATATCTCATCGGATATCTTCTTGGGCTTGTCGTCCAATAACGGAAGATACAAATCTTTCTGATATAGCTAGTACTAGATCTGCAAACGCCATCAATCATAGTTATGACCATTAAACTTCTCGATTCTGATCTTATCCTCAGCCATCGTTTGTTTACCGCCGCAGCAAAATTAACCTTCTCCTTCGGATTTTTGAACCAACACCTTCGAAATTACAATGTAAAAAGATGGGGAGTGGACACAAACGACGTCACCCACCGTAAACTTGGACCATAGAATCAAAGACCCTTCGGTTCCTTACGCTCTGATACCACTTTGTTGAGAAAACAAGAAGCAACAACTATGCTAAACGACAAACCATGCAATACACAATAAATAACGAAAGATAAATCACCGCAAGAATAAAAGAATCAAATCAGAGAGACGCAGTATTTGTTTATGAGGTTCATCCACTGTATGGCTGGTTCCCGGTAGAGCGGAATCTGCAAAACTTCTACAAAATCTTTAATTAAGAATACACCAAGAGTAAATCCTAAAAGATTTCTTTCAAATCTCTCAAATGTCTCTTAGCCATCGCCCTCTCACTATACAATTTAATAGCCTTTCAATAGCATCACAATTTTCCCTAATGAGAAACCCTATTTATAGCCAAACCCTAATTCTATTTAAATTAGGATTAAATGGTATTACTAAAATATCCGGTTCGTACAGAAAACCCGCGTCTAATGACTTTGAGCCGGCTCAACATTTGTATGAGCCGTCTTATACGAACAGAGGAGAATTGGTAATTCCAAATATGTTGTGAGCCGGTTCAACATAATTATGAGCCGTCTTAAACAAACAGAGAAGAATTGGTAATTCCAGACATCTTTTGAGCCGGCTCAATATAACTATGAGACGTCTCAACATGAAGAAACTCCACGATATCAACCCTTCAAACCCTAATTAGGATGAGACAAGAATCCTAATCCACATACAACTTGTTCTTGAGTCTGAAGATTACTTTTAGGGTTGCTTTGCTTATTTATACAAGCCCTTCACGGATATTAATTCCTCAGTTAGAGATGGAAGTTTGATTTACTTATAATTATTGATGGTGGAATATGAAATTTCAATATTTTAAGGATGAATACAGGAAAAGGCAAGTTTGGCAGGTGATACATAAAATAAAACCCCTAAACAAGATCTGTGTGATCCACAAATGCATGGCTTGGTTCTTTACATCAATAACAAAATCATGGCTTGGTTCTTTACATCAATAACAAAATCAAGGGAGATTCAAGACCATTTCAGTAAAATATTGACGGTTCCTTTTTGTTGGTTAATAATTTGATTTTATATGAATATTTGGTAGATTGTGTCATGCGAATGTCTCTCTCTCTCTCTCTCTCTCCCTCATGTCTGCCAGTGTATTTTTTACTTGTTCCCTTTTGCAGATAAGGCCTACTTAAATAGGTCTGGTTAAATCTGTGTCAAAGTGATTGTTGTTTGCTTTTTCGTTTTCTTTTGCATATATGATAATTAATCTGCCATTATCAATTTGCATTATATCATACTAAATATTATTTGACAACTCTGCAGTGCAATTAAACCAAAGAACTACAGATTTCTGCTTCTTCAAACCTGTACTTACTTTGTAACTGTCATGTGACTCTTAGGATTGAAAATTCATGTGACTCTTTGTAACATAACTGATGTTGTTCCCTCTGGATGTGATATCATGTGTGAAAGTTCATCTCCGCCTGGATTCAATACTTCTAAAGGGCTTCATTATAGGCAAGAACCTCTTCAACCCTTACTTTATTACAAAAATTAATATTTTTCAGTTTAACAGTAATGAGGTGTTATATGTTTGTTTTTGTTTTTGTTTTTTTGCATTTGGGTTTAGTGATCATAGGCTTGATGACGAATCAAGCTACGAAGAGCCTATCGCAACTCATAGTCCACCAGTTCCTGTTTTGATCTATCACGATGAGCCTACTGAGCGTGCTTTAACTCCTTTGCTCGCAAACATTGATACTATGTTCTCAGGCTTGCCTCCTAGCTTTACCGAACTACTGACTAGTTGCTTGACTACTGGAAAAGGTAATTGGATCATATAAACTTCTTTATTGATGTTATTTTTCTTGTTTTTATTTTAAATTTTGAACTAGTCGACACTATACTCTGTGATGTATATGACAGCCATCAGCAGCAAGAGAAAATGCTAAATGCAGACTTTTGAATGAGGTAATGTTCTAATAACTAAATTCTATTTTAATTAAGCCAGTGTATTATAATACAAAAGTGTACTCCCTAAAAGTTTTAGAAGGGGGACTATGATATATTTGTATAGGAAATTAAGTTTGACTCTAGGAAATAAAGCCAAGAGCGGAACAAAACACATCCCCGAATCTGCATTCTTGACTTCCTATATAAATTAAAATTTTGAAAACTCTTGTTGCAGGAACCCTCACTGAATTCACCTGTTAATGGTATTTTAGCTATTCATTGTTCGCTTACATTCGTCATGCAAAAGTACCATTTGCTTTTGCTAACTTTGCTTCCACTTGTTGTTTTATCTGGATATTTATAGGTGGTGCTTTACTTCCATATTTCGCTTCCGATGCAGACCTCAAGACTCAAATTGCGGCATTGCCTTTTTCTGCTATTATCTTCCTCTTTCTTTCTAGTTTCCACTTAAGTAACTTCATTCTGAATTTATCTCTGTTTCCTGTCAATTTCTCTATTTCCCTTCAGAAATACATGACGGATGCTGCTTTTAATGGTACGATATATATCTTCCGCTTCTTCGTGGGGGCATTTATCTTTTGAGGAAACAGGTTATCAGCTAGCTAGCTGATATTAAACTGTCGGCTAGCCTATTACACAGCTCAATCCGACCGTCAAATCGACGATCCGCTTCGGTCACCTTGTTCTACACATAGAGTGATCTATTTGTATAAAATTTTAACCGCTTTGACACCATCTATGTCTTTAATCAAGTGTCCTCAATATATGACATTTTTATTGTGTTTAACCGCCATCCATTTTTTAAATGCTTTATACATCACTTGTAATGCATCATATCAATCAAAATTTCACACACATAGATAACTCCATATGTAGAACTAGGTGGCCAGAGTGGATCGTTCATTTGACGGTTGGATTGGGCTATGTAACATGCTAGCTTGGTTTAATATCAATTAGCTAGCTAATAATCCATTTCCTCTTATCTGTTAATGCCGCTTCTCCCAAATTTATAAGATTAAAAATTAAAAAGAACTATGACTAAGCTTTATTTGTTTAGCATTCTGATATATGCTCATGATTTCCCTTGAATTATTATTTTTTTCCTCTTTATGTTCTTTCCAGATATGCTGTTTAAGATGGAGCAAGTCAGAGATGAAATGGGAGGCGATTTATCTCTGTAGGCAGCTGCCTCTCTCTAATCAAAAAGGTGATGTTAGCCAACTCAAAGTGATGTATAGTTTTCTTTTACAAAAAGTTACTTCCACATCTTGTGGAATTTGGTGCATGTAGATGCAACTGTTTTCTGTCTAAACTATTCCATGAACTACTGAATCATCTGTGAGTTTTAGCCTAGTCTCGAGCTCGAGCTCTGCTTGAATCAGCGAACTTTTCTTTAGTCTTGCCTGTTATTTTTTAATTATTCTGTTATTTAATCCATCATCAATCCTGAATATCCGACATGTCAGTGTCATCATTTTGGTGGTTGGGTAAAAAGATATCAAGGATGAGTTTTCTGTTATGCCAAATGTTACAAATTGAGCTTATGCCAAACCATTAAAGCCGAAGAAAAAGGGATAGAAATGACATCCCAGATCTGATTGATTGTTAAGAAATGAATGCATCTCTAAGAAATTAGAGATGGCTTCAAAGTCTTCAATAGAGAGGCTAACAAGAGAGTACTGTTTGGGACCGCTTCATTTTGGTCATTTACATTGAAGATCCACACACACACACACACACACACACACACACACACACGGTTTAAGATCGATTAAAGTACTAGTTAGAGTATTAGGAAATAACCATAAAGGTGCGAATGAAGTCGAAAGACAACCATATTCATTTGCTTCTATTTTGTTCAGGATAAAGGCGGATAAACACTTGAAAAATACATTGCTTATTATAGCTGAATCTGAATAATTAGAAATCTAGTCTATATAGATGTGCATAGTTAGAAAATTGTTTATACCATGAGTCAGAAGTACATTTTTTGTTCATAGCTGATTCCATCATTGATAAATGAAACACCCTTCTCTTTACTGTGAGTTTACAAACCTGCAATCTGTCCTAACCTCCCCTTGATCCCCCACCAACACATTCAACGCCCCGATCTTCGCCATCGTCTTTGCAAACTCCTCTGCCCATGTGTCAGGATTCTCTGCCATCTCCGTCACAACTGCTCTCGTCGAATCATTGTCAATCAGTGCCTGATCCGACGCCAACAACGCCCTCCCCTTTAACAGCATCCGATAGAAGGTGACATCCAACCTCCGCCTCGCAACAAGCCCAAACGGCACCTTGTTGAAAGAATCCAACCCTAGCTCTGACAGTATAGGGCCCACCACCCTTGGGCACCGTCTCTTTAACATTTGCTTAAACACCCAGTCCATCTCACCGCTCTGCAGAAAGAATGTCAAGAACCACTTATAGAAATAGGTTGTGAGATAACAATGTATATCCCGAAATAAAACTTTACTGTACACTCTCTAGAATAACACGGGCAATAAACTAGTCTAGAATACCTCGATATCCAATATAGCTACACCAAATGAATTTTAGAGGCTAATACCTGTGAGACATTGTAGATCCTGTCCTGGAATGTCGGACAATGGGCCCCGCCGATGGAGTGGGCCCCTAAGAGAACGACCATCTCTCGCTGGGTGAACCCCTTGGCGGCGAACATGGACGTAAGTTTATCGGCGTCAAAGCTTGGGAAGGGAAGGCCCATGGTCTCGAGGGCATCGGAGATAGTGCCGTCACGGCGGCCGCCGGGGACAGGGTACTGAGAGAGGCCAGCCAGGTGGGCGGCATCACGGGCGGCGAAGGCGATGATGTCAGCACATGATACAGTGCCCGGGCATTCGGATTCTAGGGTTTGTTTGGCTTCTTCGAGGACGTCGATGCCGACGAGGGTCTTGAGGTTGGCTGGGGACTCTTGCTCGACCGGGGTTTTGGCTGGGGTGCTTTCTAGGAGGATGGATGCATCACAACCCTACAAGACGAGGGAGGAGAATTCGGTGGATGTCAATTACTAGAATTTAGAGGATGCCAACCGATTGGCTTTCATCTTTACTATCATGAATTCTGATCTTCTAAAGCCTTACTTGCTAAGTGTTCATATCTCTCAATAACACATAAATGTACATCTATATCACATCACATAATACAAACTATTTGAGGTTTGATATTTTAAAATATCAATGTCTGGAAAACATAGGTTTGCGTGTCATGCAGATATTTATCCAATGCTTCGTGACATTCTCTACAAAAGGATTCTATTAAAGAAAACGTTTGTCATTCTGGTTTCATAGAAAACCTTCAAAATTTTAAACATTACCACAAGAATATTTTATAGAAAATGTTGCTTTCCTTATACGCCCTTGAGACCAATAGATTTTATTAAATATATTATTATAAATTTAAACTTACAATTGCATTTAAATTATTAGATCCAATCAATTTTTGTTACTATGTAGTCGCAAGAAACTTGGCTTATAAATGGAGCCTTGCTCCATAATGGATCACATTTTAAAGAGAAAGAAAAAGGCTTACCCTAATAAAACAATCGTGGAAATAAAGCCGAAGGAGGCCAGCAGGGAGGTCAATATTGAACCGGTAGTTTTTCCTGACAGTTTGTCTCACGATCGATTCTGCCTTCGGGCATGTATCGTCGTAGAATCCCATCACAAGGCCCTGGGACGTCCCATCCTCGGCTTTGCCAGATGCTCCGGCAAAGAAAAAGACGGAAACCAAAGCAATGAATAAGAATATAGAAGGTGCCTTAAGGTTCCTCATGGTGCCGGCGGCTGCTTTTCCTTCAAATTTTCGGAAGACCGCAAGAAAATGAGGGAGAGGGAGAGTATTTATGGAATTGTTAGTTATTATTGTTCGTGGATGATGGACAATTCTTTTGTTTATCTCTGTTATTGGTTCAGAGGGGATGCAAATTTAGCTTATGGTGTTAAATCATTTCCCTAATTGGGTTAAATCCCTTAATTAGGATTTAATTTGTTGATGATTAGTCAATGTAACATATTTTACTCATATTGAAGAATATGCAATTATAAATGTATTATTCATTGAAAAGAGAGAGAAAATAGTTATCTAAATAATGAAAGATGACTGGATATTAAATCTTTTTTGTTTTGTTATGAAAATTTTAAGTATGAAACTAGGAATTCGAACAAAAATGAATGGCTCCTATTGAAATTATAAATCGAATTTTTTACAGCAGCCTATTTTCTTTTCATGAAAAAAACAGAAAAAAAAAACTCCTGCCACGAATACTAGAATCACAAAAACAAAGACATTCCAATAGATTGAACTTGATATGGAAACATTCAAAACAGACAACACAGAAAACAATTACTCACAAATATCAATCAGCATGTTAGATTAACTGTATAAAATTTATTTAGAGGTACATGAGAAATATAAAATCTACAGTTTTTGTCTCTCGTATACACCAGGGCTTCTCACAACACATCCTTTCAACTTCGAGGTGAATTTTAAAACACAACAGCTCCATCTTCAGATATTATGAACAAAGAATCTCGAGCATCCATAATTTAAAATTATATCAACAATAATTATATTACTGTTGGTGTATATACAACTCTTGTTTAGATATGAAGTAGCTTCCGATTGCGCTTCCTGGCTCCATATGAAACCGCTCATGGAAAGCTCCCATTCGTTTACTAGAAACATCATGTGTAACCTCTTCGAAAGTAGGCATCCCTTCCACATATAATGAAGTGAGTTCCGAGAATAAAATATCCCAATACACGAATGGAGACCCCGTCTTCTCCATGGGGTCGACAATGGAGCTTTTCTATCACGTGAACGAGTTTCTCACGTGGTTGATCACCTGCTAATTTTTTTTTAATATCGGTTATAGCTGCAAATATATCGTTTGATCCCACGAACTGTTTCCCTGCAAAGCTGATGATAAAAAAGATAGTTGACAAAAACCAACTGATGCACTGTATTGCTGAGAAAATGGTTGATTCAAATTTGTAAATTGAGCTAAAATTCAAAGGAGGTTAATGGGTATTAGATGCCACAATAGTGTTGTGTGTTTTGGGGTGGTTTTCTTCTTCTTCTTCTTCATTTTTTTTGTTGGGGGGTGGGGTGTTGCATCCATCATCTTGGCCTAAGAGATTGAGACATGAAACCAAAATATATGAGCAATACTTTTGCCCTTGCATCCAACAGTTACAGAATGAGAGGCAGGGCTGTTTAAAAAGCTCAAAGCTTGGAGCTCGGCTCGGGATCTGCTTGTTAAAAGCTCGGCTCGGGCTCGTTGCACAAGTAAACGAACCAAGCTTCAACAAAAATCTAAACTCGGTGAAATAAACGAACGGACACGAACTCGGCAGGCTCGAGCTCGGCTCGTTTAAAGCTCATGTAAAGTTAGATAATTTGTATCCTATCTGGTGTTCACTACGAATAAATATATGATTACTTATTGCTAAATTTAGATTGTAATTATTAGCTTGTTGATATTAACTGGGACTTGCATCATGATAAATATTGAATTAAATATTGTTATGTTAAAATATTGAAGAATTTAAATAAATTAATAACTTTAAATTTTGTTGATGAAGTTCAAATCAAGGCTTGAACTCGTTTATTTAATTATAATAACTGTATTTCTTGTTGCTCACTTTGTTAGATATAATATTGAACATTGATATGATATTTTTATATATTGATGTAATTATTTATAACTTTTTTCTAGATTTTTGATAGGCTTGATAAAGCTCGAGCTTGATGAAGACTCGACTCGGGCTTGTTTGATGAAAAAACGAGCCAAGTTTGAACAAGTTTTTAAGCTTTAAGCTCGTTTAAATAATTAAGCCAAGCCGAATAACTTAAAACTCGGCTCGTTTAACAGCCCTAATTAGAGGTTTATCTTCCATACTCGATACAACAAAGTTTCGCCTCAAGATTTGTAGGCAAAAAGTATGGAAATCACATGAAAAATCACATGAAATTTGGTGCATACAAATACTAGTAGAGAGGGAGATGGGTCATCCAAAAAAAGGTGGGTAGTTGAATTTCATCCATCTTAGGAGACGAAACTTCCATCATAAAAAAACAGCATAAGGAGAAGTCTATCATATGCCAGCATTCAATTTTATTTTATTTTTGTTGAGATTTTCGTGTGCTATTCATACAAGATATTGAAAAGGTGAAGTAAACAAATAGTTTTTAAGATTTTGATTTTCATTTGTTATAGTAAGCAAAATATTGAAAACCAAAGAAAACAGAAAATTTTAGGATTTTTGAAAATAGTGCAGTTTTCATGCTATATATAGCAAGCAAAATACTAAAAACCCGAAGAAAACAGAAAAAAAAATTTGAGATTTTCGAAAATTTCACTATTTTCATCATACACAAAAAATTGTAAAACCGAAAAAACAAAAACTTTTTGATATTTTTTAAAATTTGGTGATTTTGTGTGCTATAAAAAGCAAAATATTGAAAAACAGAAGAAAACAAAAAAAATTAATATTTTATAAAAGTTCGTGATCTTTGTATGCGATAGCAAGCAAAACATTAGAAAACCGAATAATACAGAAAATATTAAGGTTTTTGAAAAAGGAGTGTTTTCATGTACTATAAAATGCATCGAGATAATGAAAATTTGAAGAACACAAAAAAAACTTTTTAAAAAATTCACGATTTTTTAGTGTACAATATGCAAAATATTAAAAATTTGAAGAAAACAGAAATTTTAGGGTTCTCAAAGATCTCTCGATTTTCGTGTGCTATTATATAGCAAGTAAAATATTGAAAAACATAATAGCAAAGAAAACTTTGGGATTTTTGAAAATTTCACGATTTTCGTGTACTAGCATGCAAAATATTGAAACATCAAAGAAAAATATTTTTTTTGCGCTTAATAAAAATTTTACGATTTTCGTGTGTTATAGAAAACGATATTGAAGAACCAAAGACCATAGAAAAGTATGAGATTTTTTAAAATGACGCAATTTTCGTTTCGTAACGTGCAAAATATTGTGAAATTGAAAAATAGATAATTTTGGGATTTTGTAAATTACGTGATTGTCATGTGCTATAGCATGCAAAATTGTAAAAAAAAACCAACGAAACAGAAAAATTTAGATTTTTGAAAATTTCATGATTTTTGTGTGCATAGAATGTATAATATTTTTATAAAAAATAACATGAAATTTTGAGATTTTGAAAATTTTGCTATTTTTGTGTGCTCATGGTTATTGATAAACCAAATAAAAAATATTTTATTTTTGAAATTTCATGATTTATAGGAAGCAAAATTATTTTTGAGATTTTTAAATTTTACTATATTTGTGTGCTTTTGCGTGTAAAATATTGAAAATTTGAAGAAAACCAAAATTTCGGGATTTTTTTTACATATTGTGATTCTCATGTGCTAGAGCAAATTATTGAAAAACTGAAGAAAAAACAAAATTTTCAGATCTGTAAAATTTTTGTGATTTTGTATGCTATAGCAAGGAAAATACCGAATTATTTGCAAGTTAATTCTTCATATATTTTACTTATTAAGTTCATAAATATGACCATATGCGATATTACAACTTAAAAATAATATAACAACAAACTTTTAAATTAATATGATTTTTCTTGAATTCGGACTTTGTACCCATGCCTTTAGCGGAGCCCTTGCTAAAAAGTTAAAAGGCTAAGCCAATCGTTAGCTGTTTTTCTCACTAAACAATCCAGGAGGCTTAATTTAGAAAAACAGGTCAAGAAATTCATCCATATTCTTCTAAGAATATTGCGCATGAAAAAAAGAAAAGGAAAGGGAAATTGAGTTAACTATGAAGGTTTCACAGTTTCAGAAATCAAATAAATTGAAAGTTGAAGTACAACACCTGAAGGTTGATTTCTCAGTATAGAATGTCGAAACACAAGCCAAGCATCTATGAAACACGAGCCAAGCATCAAGAGTTCAGTCTCGATCGTCGAAGAAGAAATGCATGCCTATTATTTTTCATGCTTCAGCATAGCAGAATAAAGCTACGAATGCTATGATTAACCTGTAAGCTAGCACATGTATATTCCTATTGAGATATAAGTCTAGTACCATGCGACTATTATTTTCCGTTTAATATCTACTCATACAGTAACTCCCATATCTTATCAACTCATAAACTAAATTTGCTGAAGTACAACACTAGAAAGGTTTCCAGGAGCTCACATCTGCAATATCTTTCAACCTTTGAGTAGGATCAAAAACACTTCGAGCAAATGCCCCTAAATCCACGTTTTCCTCTTCATGTTTCCTAATAAATGGATGTGATGTTAAGCTGCAAGATGTTCAGAATCAAAAGAATTAGGTACCAGGGAGGTTGCAGGAAACACAAAAAAAGAGCCACGATACGTGAGATATAAGATTTTATTAATTATAATGCAACATAAAAAGCGTGACTTGAATGGAGGTATACAAATGAGCTTGTTCTGACCTGATCTGCTGTTGGCCTCATATCAGCATCTTTCTGCAAGCAATCATCAATGAATGAACATAACTCCACAGAAAACATATCTCAGGGAGGTGTAGGTGTTGGGTCGTATAATATCTGCCATGACAAAAGCAAAGGCGTCACTCATAAATATTAAGGAATAAACTGAATTTTTTTAATTAAGGTTCAACGAATAGATTGAACGGATTGAATATATGAATTTATATTGAATTGTTATATATACTTGAATCTCATTCAAGTCAGATTGAATACATTGAGACTCACTCTGAGTCAGACAATTAGAAAAGAAATTGAATCCTGAATTAGGTTTTGGTGTTATCGGTAACCGCTGCACATGGACGGCAGAATTTGTGTATTTTTTCAAAGACGATTACCGTGTTGATAACACCGTTCATTAAGTTGTCTACCTTAAATAGACAAGCATACATATCTCCGGCTCTCTGAGGCTCAAGAGACGGGTCCCGCTTAAACCTATATTTATTAGGGTCCTTATTGTAATTTAGTATAACTTGATGGGGTTTTATGTAAAAATAATTTTGTATAATTTTCAAAATACACCTCAATTATTTGGGGTGATTTTGTCTGTATATATAACTTATTTTGGTGTTCTCTTCATGGAATCAAATACTTTACATATTCTGTATTGCCTACACTTATTTCCTTTTGTCTCGATACCCAGCGGCAATAGCGTCTCTTTATCAGAAGCTCCGCTATAAATAAGCAGAGCTATAGCGGCATATTTTAGAACTAATCCGCTCAATGCGTGGGTGCAAAGTCCAAAATCAAGAGAAATAATATTTAATTTAAAAGTTTATTGACATATGATTTGTAAATTGTTATCTCATATTTTTGAAATTCAATATGTAATATAGATTAACTTGCAAATAGTTGATTTTTTTCTTCGGCTTTTCAATATTTTTCTTGTTATATATAGCGTTTGAAAATTGCAAATTTTTTTAAAAACTCAAAATTTACTTTTTTTCTTTAATATTTTGATTGTTATAGCACATGAGAATCATGAGATATAAAAAATCCCCAAAAAAATCTGTTTTCTTCAACGTTTTATACGTTATAGCATATAAATATGGTAAAAATTTAAAAATCTCAAAATTTCTGTTTTAATCGATTTTCTAATATTTTGCTTGTTATATAGCATAAGAAAATCATGGACTTTTCAAAAATAATTTATATTCTATATTCTGCGATTTCCAATATATTCCTTTTCAATATTATACATGCTATATGTATGAAAAACATGAAATTTTTGAAAGTATAAAAAAAATATTTTCTTATGGTTTTTACTATTTTGGAACATGACGATCATGAGATTTACAAAAATTCCAAAAAAATATTTCTTCAAATTTACAATATTTTGCATGCTATGGAAATTGCGTAATTTTCAAAAATCCCAAAATTTTGCATGCTACCACTTGTAGTTATGATGTTTTCTTCGATTTAGCATACGAAAATCGAGAAATTTTCAAGAACTTAAAAAAATAGTTTTTCTTCGATATTTAATATTGTTCATGCTACGAAAATCACCAAATTTTATGTGCCCTTCAGTTTTTCAACATTTTGCTTGCTTTGCACACAAAAATCAAGTCTTCAAAAATCCTATTTTTTTCTATTTGCTTCAAATTTTGAATAATTTCCATGTTACAAGGCACAGGAAAATCCTAAATTTTTCTGTTTTTTTCAAAAAATAATCAATATTATAGCATTCGAAAATTGTGAAATTTTCATAAATCCTAATCATTTATGTTTTCTTCGGTTTTTCAATAATTTGCTAGCTATATACGGAAATCGCGAAATTTTCAACAATCTCAAAGTTTTCGATTTTCTTCGAATTTTCAATATTTTGTATGCTATCATACGAAAATCATAAAACTTTTAGAAATCTCAACCTTTTGTGTTCTTCGGTTTTTCAGTATTTTGCTTGCAACTACACACGTATTACGATATCTTCAAAAATTCAAAAATATTCTGTTTTTATATTGTAAATATTTCGCATGCTATAGCACATGATAATAGCAAACTATTCAAAAATTAAAACATTTCTGTTTTCTTCAAATCCTTAATAAAATAGAATAAAATAATAACGGGTTCCTCGAAATGGGTTGTAGCGGCACATTGCAAAGATTTGTTAAAAATACATATTTTGTAGAAAAAGGTTTTTATAAGTTGGAGGTAGTTATGTGTAAAATCGTATTTCCCCAAAACTATGTTCCCAAAAATCATCATGCTATATTACTTATGAGTGTTGTGAGGAGGTAGGTATAGCAAGGGGTAATAATGTTTTTATATCGAAACTAAACTATAATATATTTTTCTGTAAAATTGCGATAAAAAGTAAAATAGGAATTTTGTAGATATGAAACTTGTCAATATGTTTTGTTAATATTTAATGATCATGATGTGATGGTTTGGTATTGTTGTTTTTAAGAAAAAATATGATTGTTAAGAAAAAATCGAATCGGAAGTCGGATTAACTCCGCTTCCGTCGGGTTTTAGAATTCTAAATTTTTTTGAATAGTAAAAAGAAGGGGGAGAAGGGACTTACTGGATTTTAGCTTAGAGGAGAGGAAAAGGAAGAAGTGGGAGGCGCCGGTGCGTCGTTTCGTTGCCGGAATCTCCTCGAATCGTCGTCGGAAGTTCGCCGGAGCTTCGCCCTTCACTAGCTCCACTTGCACACAAAAAGTCTTGGGAATTTTCTTGAGAGTTTGGACAGAGATTTGGAAGTGAGGAGGGATGAGTTTAGGTGTGGTATTTATAGGAAAAATTAGGGTTTAGGGTAGATGAAAGGGTGTGATAAAATTGTATTTAATTTTGCATTTAAAAAATTAAAAAGGGTGTTTTAAATTCTCTGTTTAATTTCAGATTTTAAATAGTGCAGGGGGAGTGGGGTATGCCAAAGGTCTTTGGGAGTTGAAGAAAAAATGGGTTTGGGCCGAGTTAACCCGGCGCCGCCGGCCGAGTCGCCCGTTCCGCCGGCCCGAGTTGGCCGAGTCGGGCCGAGTCAGGCTGCCACGTGTCCCCTTATGCTGTGTCTTGACTCGTGGACCCGTTTGTTTTATGTGTGATTTTTGGTTTTTACGAGTTATGCACGTGTAGACTCTTGGGCTTCTAAAAGATTAAAAGAAATAAAAATAAAAATATTGTATGGCTGATGTGATTTGAACTTTGGTGCTTTGGTTCAAAAGTACAAGGTCTTACCAATGAGCTACAAGCTCCTTCTTACTGTTCAAAAGCAAAACAAATTTATAATTTGTGCTCAGGCTCAAATACCTCTTTCTGTATTTTTGAAAAAATTTGTACAGAAAGTTTAGAGTTGTTACAATGATTCAAGTACAAAGTACAATACAATATGAATCCATGAATACTAGAATTTAATCTATATTGACCGAACCGAACCATGGATATACTCTGTTTATATGACTATCCATTTATATCCATTCCGTTTACTGATATCATGATTTCGGCAAGTCATCCATCTATATAACAAAACAATATAATCAATACAAAAGACATTATGGGGTTTTAAAGGTGTAGACTGGTACGGAATGTGTTAGAAGTGGCACGAGACGATCACTTTAATACCTAACCTGAATATCCATTGCCTTTATACCGTGGCTGAACGGTTCCTTGTGCTCCATATACCTTAGTCTCTGGAATAGTGAGACTCCTCTCGTATACACTGGCATATTCTGTACCAAGCTACAAATAACTGTGTTAATATCATAATCAAACATTACTATTTATGCTCTCTTTCTGTCTATTCTATCTCTACATATTTTTGGGACTTACCGAGCGATTGTTCACCGGCGACATTCATTTACTTCTTTCTTAGGAATGTTGTCAGGTGGATCGGACTCACTGGAGATCGAGCCCGGTACTGAGGACTTGGAGCAGTTTGCTATCGACCCAGAGCTGTAGGCACTTGTATATACTTTTCATTTCAGTTATGCCATTGTTTAGGTATTGCTTTCCATTCATGTATTTACATTTCCAGTTGTACTTGTAAAGAATTGTTAAATAAATAAAAGTTGCTGTTCATTTATATTCTTGTCTCATGTGTACATTTTTACTTTATATTGCTTAGATACGCTTAGCGTGTTTACTTTGGAGTAAATACGTAGCGTGTCTCGTCGCGCCTCCTTGCCATACACCGGGAAGCGGGGCGTGACAGAACTCGAGTTATGATGGTTTTAATTTAGGTTGCACGTATGTTCAGCCACGATTTCAGAAAACAGTGTTAATGTTTAAGTGCGGCTTCGGAGTGTTTACACGTAGAATTATAGGCTGTGATATACTGGGGAAAGATGCATCACTCAGAGTACTTATGAAAACCTAAGAGTGTGCTCAGTTTGGAGTCCCAAGATAGGGGTTATGTTATTTTGAGCGACAAGTTCTACAGCAGTTTTTTGAAAAGCAGCAGTCATGCCTAAGACGGAAACCACTTGTAGCACTAACGAAGCTATCTAGTCCTAAATAAATTTATAGAGCTAAAAGCATGAATCTACTGTAATTCCCAACGGATGGAATTACAAAATTTGTTCTGGTTATTTTTATAAAATTATTAGAGTGAAAGAGTATCGCTGAAATTCAGCAGCAGTCCAGAACTATGCAACAAAACTAAATTGCATAAGACCACGACCTTGGTTCAGAATTAGCCAAAAATTAAAATATGAAAGTTGTAGAAATCTCTTTTCTTTATTTTGGAAAAAA
Organism: Agapanthus africanus; assembly: GCA_030015575.1. Classification (NCBI taxonomy): domain Eukaryota; kingdom Viridiplantae; phylum Streptophyta; class Magnoliopsida; order Asparagales; family Amaryllidaceae; genus Agapanthus; species Agapanthus africanus. The sequence goes on along the minus strand of CM057344.1, from coordinate 10,451,875 downwards.
AGAAACATGACAATTGCTTTCATGAACAGCAAGTTACCAGCGTTTAAAGTCTATATGTCAAAAAAAAACTGATCTTGACACATCAATTAGTCAAGTCATGAACCCTAATTCATTTATAACAATGAACAGGGAGTAAATCACATATAGTGTCACGTCCCGCATCCCAGTAGTCAGGAATGGTGACTGTTCCCCGCCGAAGGACGCGACGAAGACGCGATAGACGTCTCGCCTGAAATTCGGGACAGATGCTAATAGATGCTATCCGTCCACCTCTCCGAAGATGCCAAGTTGATTTATGGCATCATGTATCGAAAGTTTAAACGGATGCGGCCAATGTAACAGATTTCGTCAGATTCCCCCTCGTTCGAGGGGTTTTTGATTGTAGGGACGCTCCTCCCTGCAGGCACAAGCCCCTACAGTTAATTACGCTACCGCATCGCGGTAACAACTTTCTTCTTCTCCAGATGGCCACTTCATGTTGTGGGTATTTGTTTTGTTTGTGGTTGCCCGTGGATTGTATACGGAGACTAATTTATGTTGTCGCCCGTAGGACGTGGATTGGTCCAAATCCGTATTTTCTTAGATTTAGGTTTGGGGTTTTGGTTTAAGGATACGTTAGTCTCCTTTTGGACTAAGATCAATTTAAACGTTTGTTAAAGATACGTTAGTCTAATTTCCAGACTAAGATCAACTTAACAGGATCATTTAGATCCAACAAAAAAGCATTTGGGCTCTATTGTTTAGTTTAGCGACATTGCGGTCGATTTCCAGTTTAAGGACATGGTGGTCCATTGTAGTCCGTGGAATGTATGGCTGTCGGGACTCGTCACCTCTCTGAAGACATTGAAGGATTACAACGACAAATATCAGAGGAGTTCAGAGATGTACCCTTGAACCAATGTTGGTTGGGAGATCTATAGTCCAATTTGGGACTAAACTCTGTTTGAAGGTTTATGAGAATATGGGCTCAGTTGAACATTTTATTGTTCCGGCTATTGAACCTTTATTTGGGTTCGGCCCTTTTAATAATGCATAGCATTTATTAGGAGCAAAATAGTGGTCTGATAGTGCGCCACGTGGCTTGTCAGGCGCTTTGCGTCAATCAAAGAGCGCAATGCGCTAGCGCATGCGAAGTTGACACGTGTCATGCTTTGCGCTAAGCGCAAGTCTGTTAGCGCACTGCGCTTTCTGAGTGCGCTGCGCCAGTGAATGACACGTGGCGCGCTCTGGCGCAGTGCGCCAGTCCAAGAGCGCAGTGCGCTATTTTTAGAAGCGCAAAGCACAGATTGTTCTGTGGTTGACACGTGGCGCGCTCTGGCGCAGTGCGCCAATCCAAGAGCGCAGTGTGCTATTTTTAGAAGCGCAAAGCACAAACTGTTCTGTGGTTGACACGTGGCGCGTTCTGGCGCAGTGCGCCAGTCCAAGGAGCGCAAATGCGCAATTTAAGAGTGCAAGGCACTGTCCAATAGCCAGAGCGCATCTTGATCCAATTCAGATCAAAGAAACAAGTTTTTTGTTCTTCAAGGGAGGCCTTGCCTCAAGATCCAAGAACCAAAGTTCTTGTTCTCATCAAAAGGCTGTGCCTTTATAGATCAAATGATCTGTGAATGAAGTAAATTACTTCTTTAAATCTTTCTTGATTAAATCTTTCTTTGATCTTTTTCTTTTTTATTAAGATCTTGATCTTGTTTTTAGATCTTTGATCTTTTAGAAGATGATTCTTCTATTTGTGAGATGATTTCATCTCTATTCTTCAAGGATTAGATTCTTTATCTTTAAAGATGAAGAAGATGATCTTCTTTCTTCAAAGGCTTGCCTTTCTTTATCTTTAAGTTTTTCTCAAAGTTTTTCAGAGGGTTCTCTCTATTCTGTATCTGTATATCTCTATCTGCGAGACTTGGAGTTTAGGGGCCTTTATATAGGGCCAATTGATCTGTTAGGTTAGTTACAGAGATCTTTTTCTGATTGATCTGGGGATATTTCCCCACCGTTGGATCTTTGATCCTAAGGCCTCTGTTTTACAGAAGACAATCTTCTTATTTTAATAAGATTGGAAAGATCTTTCTAGAATTTTAATTCTGATTAATTAATAATTTATTATTTAAATTCCAGTGCTGGCGCAATTGGCGCTAGCGCGCCTGCGTTTGACACGTGGCGCGCAGCGCAGAGTGCAGCGCAACTGTGCTAGCGCGCCTGCGTTTGACACGTGGCGCGCAGCTCAGAGCGCAGCGCAATTGCGCTAGCGCGCCTGTGTTTGACACGTGGCGCGCAGCGCAGAGCGTAAGGGATCTGAAGCGTTGCTTCATTTTAAAATTTAAATTTTGAAACAGAGTTTTGCTCTGATTGGGGGTGCGCTGCCTTGGGCGCAGCGCTCTTGGCGCTGGCGTGTCTGCTTTTGACACGTGGCGCGCAGCGCATAGCGCAAAGAATCTGAAGCGTTGCTTCAATTTTTGAATTTTGAAATTCAAACAGAGCTTTGCTCTAATTGGGGGAAACAATGACGTGGCAAGCCCGTGGAATATTTATCAAGAGAAGATCATTCTCTAAATAAATATACTAAGCGTATTGAAATAATAATACATAATACAAGAATAAATTGAGACTGTAAATTTTTTTCAACAAACATCTTTATTTACATTCAATTTTTAATATTTACAAATACATGAGCTTATGTTGAAAAGTAAATACAATAGAGAAAATGTCTAAACAAGCGACATATATAAACTGAAGGAAAATGAAGCTGAGCTAGCCCTGAGTAGCGATCTGGTTGTAGTTCTCCTCGGTGGCTTCAACTTCCTCCGTCTCGACCGTATCTGACGAACATTCCAAGAGAAGAAAAGTGGGTGGAATGCCCATCAGCGAACCAGCACTCGGTAAGTCCCCAAAAAAGGTAAGAGTTGTTGGATATAGTGCCCTCAGAGTCAATTATTGGATCACAGGCACGTGATTGCAATGATTGAGGGAGGACCTATGCCGGTAGGACAGTCTTACTCAAGATGATAGTATGCTATCTGGTTTATCTTTATCATCGTGAACTGTTTTAGGTGACATTACTGATCACTATTGCACGTTGATAGAGCCCCTAGGATTCTTGCTTGACTGCCAGCAGTATGAGGGCGATCATATGCGTGGGAGCTGGGGTCTATAAGCACATCCTTAAAAGGTCCCTAGTCGTGGGAGTTTCGAGACAGGGCATCGATACTCCAGAGTAGACTAGTGTATACAGTCGAGACCCCAACGAGGGGCGGTGGCCGGTCTCACAAGCCACTAGTGTCAGTTGGTTCACCTAAGATGTATACAGGTGTTCATTGGGTTATGAGTACACCGGACATGACTCGCCGGGAACATGCTAGTTGGTATTATACCTAGCGTCCGATAGCAGTTCCCTGGTGACATGTGTACAGGTTAGTTCATCGATCTAAGATCGTCATTTGTCTCGTGTGGGTTCCCACTGTACTTTGATTACTATGCTACCACGCTCAATACCACGCTCAAAGGAGTCGTGCAAACAGGTTTTAGTTGGGTACAGTCTCGAGCCACATGGAGGCAGTGAGCGGATCTGCAGGAGTTCGTCTCTCCCGGTATTGGGGGTGGGGTCGCGCTGTGTCTAGGAGAGCCAGTACATGAAAGTCCTTGGCCAAGACAGGAGATTTACTGGTAGGTATTCCAGTAGTATCTCAGGGTGTTCTGGGCTACACTCCGACACGACTTGTACCGCTTTTGGGGGTCTGACTTTTACCAACCCTCTAGGCCCGCCATGCGATGCTCATAGACGAATGGATCGGACTGTACGGATATTATCACTGACAGGCTCAGTAGGGTGTCAGGATGAGTTCTCTCATCGACGTCCCTTTTGGTCAATACCTGGTAGCTCGTCACGTATGGCTAATACCTCTGACGTGCTAGTGGTTAAATCCACAACCAAAGTATTAACGAGTCTTTAGAGTCCCCCACTGACCGTTTTCTCAAGTTTCGGGCGAAACGCTGTAGAGGCCGTATAGAGATATGGCAGGGTTCGATCAGATACGTGCGGTATTGCACGGATCATGATCGGACGGATAATACTAGCCGGCTTTGGTTTAAGCCGGATCCTAGTATTGTACAGTGTAGATTTTGTCTCATTGCATTTGTATTCGGTTGGAATACAAATGCGGGTATGTATATACAGTCACGGGGTTTTCCTGTAATTTATTACGGGATCAGTTTTCTGAAGTTGCCAGTTTGCATTCCGTTTCGGCCAGTTTTCCTTTGTTCCTTCACGGCCGGATTTTTTCGATGGAGGGGGTTATTTGCAAGTATGCAAATTAGTTATGTAGAGGGGTTTATTTGTAAATGGAAAGATTATGATGGTTTAAGTATCTTTGCTTTTTCATTCATCATGGTTTGCATTTAATGTGATGGAATTTGGATTGGATATGAAGGTGACCATTTTATCTTGTGATCACACACTTCTTTCCCTCTTGTTTCTCTCTCTCCTCCCTCATCTCATATCTTGGCCGGCCACTATTTGGTGGAGAGAGAGATACATTTTTGGTGTGAGGATTTTTGGTTATATTCATTGCAAAGAAAAAATCCTCAAGCTCATTTTTCCTCTTGCTCATTTTTCCCCTTACCTCCATCAATGGCAACTTCATACCCCAAATGAGACAATGCTTTCTACACTTCATCTACAGCATCCTTGGGCACGTCGACTCGCCAACTTCGTGCTCGAGTTGCCTTGGTCCAGAGGTGGGAGCCCGTAAAAGAACCCGGCGATGTGGTGCCCGTTCCGACAAGGAGATGAAGACCGGAGATTCCGCGAGGAGATCGGAGTGGAGGCCGAAGACCGAAGGACACGGATCGCCTCGGTATAGCATTCTACCCTTTCTCTAGTTTGCTAGCATTAGGTTAATGGCCCGATCCGGGTTTATAATGCGCGGTGGTGCCGGTTTACAAGTTTTTTAAAAGTTTCGTTTCCGCATTTTGGCCTCGGAATGACGGCCGGGGCGCCGCCGTGCACTTACACTGGTATCAGAGCCACGCCATTAACCTAGTCTAGCTTGCTCTAATGTGTTTATAAGTTCGATCGATCGGATTTTCCGAAAACCCGATTTCAAGTGCATCAGTTTTCTGTCGATTTGTTTTTGGCTCGAAAAAATATTTGGTACATTGCAGAAATACGTGCAGGGTTTTCTAAGACTTCTGCAAAAATTTGGTGGCATGACTTCACTGTTCCACCGCGGAACCGCAGCCAAACCCATGCATTGGCCGCGGTTTCGCGGCCATATTGAGTCCTTGTTGCACCAATTTTTTTCAGTGGGTCTTAGACTGTGAAATGGAGTTTTTGGAATATTCTTTTTGGGCCCAGATTTTCTTTGAGTGCTACAGTAGTGCTTGGGGCCCACTTCGGTAAATTTGATCGATCGAAAATTTTAAACATGTTAGTTCACAGTATTTACATTATATTTGCGACCGTGAATGTCATTTGATCGGTAAATTCTGTCTAACTGCTATAGCCCTTTTAGAAGGATTTGCGAATGTGACATTCACGTTGATGTTCTGTGTTGTGCTGTGATGTTGCGGATTGTCGTGGTGGATAGCCTGGATGCAATGTTAGTACAGTTTGGTTGTATATATACATTTGATATTGCGGGGCGAGCATCCGACATGTGGACTGCCGTCACTGCCTGTTTGTATATTATTCTTTTGGGGCACGACCGGGCTGAGGTCGATGTACCCGTTGTATGTATATTTTACTTTCTGTACTAGGATTACCCCAAGGTGAGGTGCACGGATAGCCGGGTTCTAGAGGGCAACGGGCCCGCATCTCATGGCGTTGAGACGGAGGGGGCTTTACTCTAGAATTGGCGGGCTACTCGCCGCACCCGTAGGGGGTACAGGTTGACCCAAGGAGGGGTGCCCAAGTTACCGGATTTCGTGAAGTGCTGGGTGGTCCATTCACGTTGTTGAAGGGGGCTGCCTCGCTTCAGGTTTTGGCGGGTAACTTGCCGCGCCCGTAGGGGTCTAGGATTTCATTGCACAGGTTATCCACACGACCAGGGGAACGTCGGGTTTCAGTAGCGGTTCTATGAAACCCGGGGATCCCAGATATCTGTATTGTTCTGTGATACTTATTACATTTCTGTGATGTTGCATTTTATCATGCCTTGAGCGAATATTATATATTGATATATATATTAGTAGATGTTGTATATATTTTGCATCCGCGCTAGACCAGTCCCCGCTCTGTCGTTAGTTAAGTAACCTAACGGGACCCAATGGCGAATGCGGATGGCATATACGTACATCATTATTTTCGTTCTTTTGTGGTGTGATCAATTGATGGGACTGCGTTGATTCGGATCAATGCAAACTAAACAAACCTATGCTGATGTTGTTGGAACATTTTTTCAAAAAGCTGTTATTGCAAGGGCGTTCTCTTTTGTTTTGCACAGTGGTATTCAGTTATGAATATCCAGCACCTCAGTCGACGAGGCAAGGGCCGAGATCCCTTCACCGGGAGTGACCCCTTGGACAGAAGTTTGCGTCAGGGCAATAACTTCACTATAGTCGTTTACTTTTTCTTTGCATCGTGGTATTCAGTTGGAATATCCTGCACCTCATCCCACGGGGAAAGAGCCGAGATCCCTTCACCGGGAGTGACCTCTTTAGCAAATGTTTTCGCCACTATATTTTTATAAAACTATCCGGTTCCTTCAACGATATCAAGTTCATTACGTTAAAGGTTTTTCGCCAGAAACCATTCGTAGCCCTCCGTCATTTCATATGGATAGTCAATAGTATTCAAGCTGTGTTTGTTGGCCAAAGTCAAGGCACGGTGTTTGGTAGCTATTGGATATTCATATGCAGCATAGATAGATGCGTTGGTTTGGGACAGTCGTATAGCCTTGTTGGCCAAAGTCAAGGGCTTGTACGGGTGGGTTCAAATTAACCTGGATAATGACGGGTAGAACTTGACATGTGACTTATGATTTGTTGGCCAAAGTCAAGGTCATAAGAGCATGGGGCAAAAATCACATCGGGAGTTTCTAAAGAAACTGAAACTTGCCAGATATGCGCATACCTTCTGGAGTGTGATAACGTGAGCGGATTCCGTCACGTTATCATACGATGATAGTTGGATCCCGATTCCCACTGATGAGTTGGTTTACTCCTCGGGTGATCCCGACTAATTCTTCTTTCAGGTTTGGGGAAGAATTTGACGTTACAGTGGGAGGCTTCCTGATTAGATAAATTGATAACCATTCTGATCTAGGTTAGTGTCACGCCCCGCTTCCCAGAGTACGCTAAATTGGGCACGTGACATAGCCAACCATGCTACCTGTGGGTAGGAAGTATCCATCCATAGTCACATTACGGCTGTAGAGATATCAAGAACAAATAAAAACTATCTAATACATGTCCATAAGCCAAGATAAAATGAGTCAAGAATAATAAAATGCGGAAGCAAAAGATCCAATACAAAATAACTAGAATGTATGTCCCATAATGCGGGCTCTCATCAGGAATAAACTGCAGAAAATAAAAGAACTAGCTACTACTGAAGCCTCACAGCTCAGCCTGCTGGCTGAAGTACTCCTGCTCGGACTGTAGCAAAGGTACGGAATCTGGGCCATGCAAAACCCAGACGTCAGCGCGTCATGTCATCAAGTAATAAAGTGTAACAGGGTAACAAGCAATGCAAATATAATCATGAGTGATAAAGCATGTATAACAGTAATATAAATCAGGGCAGTGAAGGGTAGTGTGCAGTGATTAAACTAAACTGTTCTATTGGGTTTTCTACTCTAAAGTCTTCGAAATCAATTAATGTAATCCTCCATGCAACTCAAAGGATATGTCCCGTTACCCCCCGGGACCACGGATCAGGAATATGTGAACCAAGAGTGGTTCTGTCCCGTTACCTCCCGGGACCACGTATCAAGATGTAAGAGTCACGAATGGCTCTGTCCCGTTACCTCCCGGGACCACGGATCAAGTAATACCCTTTTAAGTTACACTTTAGTTTACACTTTTGATTTTTCCATGCCCCCAAGTTATATGTGTCAAGTCAGGTATTCCGTAATCAAGAACTAATGCCAACACAGGATCATGTAAGAGCATGTTTGTCTGGATAGACAACAGGAACGGTCCGTGAGGACTACATGTCAGGTTTGTTGGCATTAGACATAAGATCAGGTAACGGGTCAATCCATGGTACAACAGGTCAAGTCAAGCAGTGTACGGTACCATGTCGGGTCGATCGATATATGTGTAGCAAGTCGGGCCAGGGTGTAAAAGATAACATGTGGGTACTCATAAACAGCTAGCATAATCATGGTTAACATAAACAAGGTTATAAATGAACAAGCATGAGTACTATCAGAGCAATTAAACTAGATCAGGTAAGATGATAAGCGGTTAAGTACATATTACATGATATCGATGCACAGTTATCATTTTGTGTTAAGGGATAGTTGCACATTACATACTACAGTATAACAATATGGATATTAGAATCAGGTTAAAATGTTCTATTAATCTAAAGATGCGATGGGCTTTAAATCAGGTTATAAATACGCGAACAGTCGTCCGACAGGTATACGGTATAAAGGGGTACTATGGGCTACGCATATAAATGTTAAAAGATTTAAATATGAACAAGGGTACTATGTATACAAGAACTAGATGCAACCTGATATGTTCGAGTAATGAATTTAAAATGATATAAGAGGACTTTAAATGGAACTCATGGTATTAAATGTAAACTACAGGTTTACTGTGCACTCACACGGGGATATAATAATTCAAATAGCATATATTAATTTTTAATAGCATGTAGCAAGTTTCACTTGCCTCGACGGGTTGCGGAACGGAAAACGGAACGTTACGCGTCGGCGGGAAAAATTGCGACGCGCGCACGGTTCACGGAAAGAGTCTAAACGACGAACAGTGCGATCCCACGGATCAGTGGTCCTTGCTGGGTCGTCGTGATCGTTGCCGTCGACAGAAATCCAGCGATCTACAGAGACGAAAGATTTTGCAGCAATGAAAAGAAATGTTTCAGGAGAACAAGAGAAGACACCGGGAAGGAGAGAGAAGGTGTGAGAAGGAGAGAAGGCTTACTGGGTTGGACGGTGACGCACGAGGAGACGAGATGGTGGCGGTGAGATCGACGGAGCTCCGGCCAGTGAACGTGCAGGGGTGCAGGTTCTTGGCGCTAGGGTTTGGAGTCGATCGGGGTGGTGTTGCAGGGTACGTGCAGGGTCAGGCGCTCGGGCAAGAGCAGAGGGGAGGAAGAGAGGGAGAGGAAAGCAATGACGACGAGATAGGGAAATCGGCGGCGACGTGGTGATGGTGTTGGGTTCTCGGTGCAGTGGGAGTTATGGGTTTGGAGGGAAAGGAAGAAAAAAGATGAGGTCGGGAAAGCCGATGGTGATGAAAGTTGAAGAGCGAGGTCGAGGGAGAAGGAGATAGAGGAGTAAGGTTAGGGTGTCCGGTGAGTTCTCGTGGCGAGGGAGAAAAATATAAGAAGAAGAAGAAGAAGGATGGACGGTGACGATAAGAAGCGGGGCGGTGTTGGGACCTAAAACTACCGCGAGAGGAGAGAGAGGGGGAAGCGAGAGGAGAGAGAAAGGCTTGAGAGAGAGAGTGCTGCGGTGATAGAGAGAGGAAGAGAGAGAGAAGCATGGGGAGAGATTTCTCGTGGGGCCCCCCAACTCAAAGAAAAGAAAGTGATTGGTGAAACAGAGGGGAGAGAGAGAAGAAGGAGAGATTTGTGGGAAAGAGAGAGAGACGTGGGCCCAGCGCAATAAGATGGAGGTTTCTGATTGGGTGCAGAGGAAAAATAAAGGAAGAAGGAAAATCTTTGCAGTTAAAGAAATTGTGAAAGATTCATAATTAGTTTTAAGAAAAAATCCTATACACTGAGTAAACATTTAAAAGTAAAGATTTAAAATTTAAACAATTGAATTTTAGCGGGATGTAACATAATTCAGAAAATGCCCGGTTCAGGTCCAAATGTTTGGATTTGAAATAAGAAAATTATGAGCACGTTCCAAAATTTAAAATGAAGGATTTTGTAACAGAAAAGCATACCCCCAAGAACGGACGCACGTGCGTGCACGTAGCCATCCAAACACGTCCATTTCACTAATCGGGACGAGAACACGATGCAAGGACGCTACCATAGGGTTAGGGGTGTCGAGCAGGCCATGACAAGTATTTTTAATTAAATTTTAGATGACTTAAATTGTTATATGCAGAAAATGACATGTCGGTGTAAATCGTAACTAGTATCGGCCAAAGCATAAGAAATGAAATAAATACCACACACTACATATACGGTAACTGAAATTTGTAGAACTGGACGCGGTTGTTACAGTTAGAGTTCACGCTGAGTGTTTCTTTTCTCTCTCTCTTTGGCAGCGACCATGACCCGACCCTTGACTATGACTCAGTGACCAAAATTAACCGAACCTTCTTAAACACTGGCTTTTGGATTGTCAGAGTTGCAAACCTCATTGCCACTCCTACTTTTACCCTTTTCTCCAGGACACCCCGTATTACTACGAACGTCCACTTCCATTGGATAAAACCATCGTATGGTTATATACGAACTCGAAGGAATTTATTCGCGGATGGTTTCCGGTTCTGGAGAAAACGAATAGGAGTATTCAGTTGTCTTTTCCTTTTACCTTCTCTCAGGTTGCGAGTACTCCTTGGTTTAGGAGATAGTATACCTATTACGCAAATTGGATAGTCTTCTTCCAAACCATAGGCAGGTGCCGACCGGTAGGGAATGAAGAAAACCAATTAGTCTAACGATGGTGTACAGAAGGTAATAAGTTAAGACAAATAAAGGGATTAGAAGGAGGGCAAAGTAAATTGCGACTGCTATTCACGACCAAACCAAGTATTTCATTACCACTCCCACTTCACCTTTGTATTTCTCCAGAACACTCCGTATCACTACGAAGATCCACAGTTATTTGGATACTCCATCGTATGGTTATATACGAACTCGAAAGGAACTTGTTTCAGTTCGGGGATGGATTCTGGTTCAGGAGAAATAGGAATAAGGTTTATTCGGTTGTTTTTTATCTTCACCTTCTCTCGCATTGCGAGTGCTCCTAGGATTAGGACAGTACACTCATTATGCTTATTGGATAGTCTTCTTCCAAACCATAGGCTGGTGCCGAACGGTAGGGAAGGAAGAAAACCATTTGGCCTAAAGGGGTGTGCAGAAGGTAATGACTAAAGACATATGAAGGGATGTGGAGAGATAGCATAGAAATATACGGTTACAGTTGTGAATCTGGATAATGGAAGAGGTATTACTAGGAATACCCGGATACCCCTACGAAACATTTCAATGTTTCAGTTTCACTGTGTACTGTTGAAGGAAAACTGATTTCCCAATTAGACACTTGCTCCAGAGTATGTATTTACCAGGTATGAATCTCACATCTGTATGATTTTACAGATGATGAGTGGGAGTAAGTTATTGGGAATTAGGTGATCATCCTCATTATATCAGAATTCGTTGTAATTGGTGATATTTGAGGAAATCGCCTGGGTTGTTTGCCGGACGGCAAATTTTGGGTTTTTGAATATCCACTGTTATGCACCAATTTCAAATTGATATACCTTTTTGAAATTATGTCTATGACATTTAGCTATATCAGTGGATGGTTAGTTAAGGAGCATTAAACAGCGGTGTAATTCTTCATAATCATAAGTACAGTTTTCAACCTACGACGCATAGGGTTTGAGTTATTAGACTCAGAGGACTTATACAGAGGATTGTATATTGTCCAGTGTCCATTAGGACAGAGGGGTTGGTCCTCGTACTATATTCGGTTTACTTATGACTTCTCTAGTTCTTAGACAAGTGTTTCGTAGAAACACAAGGTCTGAGTTTTGAGAAGTTATAGGTATATGAATAAAATAGAGAACCAAGTATTGCAAGTATCAGGATTCTTCAAGGTGATCGAAGATGTAGATACTTGTGTATGGTATTCAGTTAATAGTAATGATTAAAAGAACTTGCTTCTCTTTCAGGTTACTTATAATTGGAAGTACTCCTAAGTTGAGTAATGCTGATCGGCCTCTCTCCATTTAGTTGACATGCACTGGAGACAGCTGCATGATTTGAATCTGGTTCAATTAAATTAGTGCCTCTGTTTCTATATTGGATATAGAACAGTTCATATCTTGACATTGTTAAGGTACGGGGAGTTGTTCAGTTTATGCTTAAAACCAGACTCTGGATAACTCAAGGCACGTTTTTGTAATGGCTGTTTGTGGGTTGACCCGGGCTATGACAAGGGTTGATTTTCTACCATCTGGAAGATCAATAGTGATATTGTTCTTGACTCGCCACAGTTTTAATAAAAATGGATTTTTTCAGAAAACAGTAGTGGGAGTATGGTAAAACTGGAAGTAATTCCAGAACCGCAAACGATTACTGAAGATTTGATAAGAACCTAAAAATTCAATCTGGTTTGACATTCCATTAGCCACTCCGCAGACATGATGGGTAACCTCAGGCACCCGAGAGGTACTCCAGTAGCCTCAAGGACGGTGACAGGGAGGTTCTTGTTTACCCAGACTTGCCATTGCTGTTGCTCCAGGCTGTGAGACCCGGCAGGAGGATGAGTATAGCGTCGTTCTGAACTAGCTTTAGAAGTGTACGTCTATATGACTCTGCCAGAGGGTTGTCGTAGTCAGTGGGAGCAGCGAAAGCATAGTGGACAAGTGGCTTATGTCTATTTATAGACTAAAGCAGATGTAGCGGAGATAGATCATCTATTTCTGATATGACAGTCATAGGTTTGACTTCATCAGAATAGGGGATGGATCTGTTAAGAAGGTAGTAGGGTATGATGTCCTGGTATTTGGATGACATACACAGAGTAGGAAGTGAAATTCCTATACTACGGTCGGTTATACTTTGGTTGTCACACAGTGGTTTCTCCACATAGGATATATATTATATCAGATATTCTGGTTACTAGATCTATGGTTTTAGATCTAGATTTGGGTAGTTTCCCAATCTGGGTATTTAGACAGCATTCTAAAGGTGTTTTAGAATGGACGACTCCTGGCACGGTAGTGTACCTGCAGGTAATGGAGTCACCCTCTCTAAAGGTGTCTTACAGACTAAAGGGGAGAGGGATGTGCATGATCGGCAGATCACTTGCTTAGGCAATTGAGTTGATCATGAGATGTCAAATATCTCACCAGATATTGTTTTTGCACCAGATGCAATAAGTTGATATTGATCCAATCCTGGAGAAACATTCGGAAGCAGTTTTGGAACATAAGTTGATGTTCTAGGGATATGATAACGGCAGCCTCTTTTTGGAGAAGGTTATCATTCCAGGCTTCCAAGGTGACCTGGATGACAGAGTGACTGTTAGAGTTATAGTTTTCCCTCTGATGAGGGGCAGTGTTTTGGACAGGTGATCCAAGCGGACACTAAGGGAGGCATGACGCAGGATACTGATTAAGTTCAGTTGACGATACAGTCTAAGAAGTTTGGATTTGGAGTTCACTTATGAACTAGGTCCCATCAGACATCCAAACATATTCTAAGACAGGTATTGCTCATCTCGGGAGATGGCTTTCTCCGCGAACTTGAGATAAAGAGAGACATAGAAAGAAACATCAGGGCGGATCCACTCACTGAGGCTATTCCTCGAACGCAATAGTTTCGCAAACGAGCTTTGTGAGACTGATTAGTAGAGGGGTTGGGTGTTCATTATCACACGGGCTGTGAGTATGCGACATCGCAATAATTAGCCTTGAGTGCAAGTGGGAGATTGTTGGATATAGTGCCTTCAGAGTCAATTATTGGATCACAGGCACGTGATTGCAATGATTGAGGGAGGACCTATGCCGGTAAGACAGTCTTACTCAAGATGATAGTATGCTATCTGGTTTATCTTTATCATTGTGTACTGCTTTAGGTGACATTACTGATCACTATTGCACGTTGATAGAGCCTCTAGGATTCTTGCTTGACTGCCAGCAGTATGAGGGCGATCATATACGTGGGAGCTGGGGTCTATAAGCACATCCTTAAAAGGTCCCTAGTCGTGGGAGTTTCGAGACAGGGCATCGATGCTGTTCCCCTCCGAATGGCGGCGCACAGGACTGCGATGTCCTGACGCTGAGATTCGGGGCAGATGCTATTTCGTTTTATCCGTCCACCTCTCCGAAGATGCCAAGGTGATTTATGGCACCGTGTATCGAAGGTTTAGACGGATGCGGCCGATGTAGCCGACTTCGTCAGATTCCCCCTCGCTTGAGGGGTTTTTAATTGTGGGGACGCTCTTCCCTGCAGGCGCAAACCCCTGCAGTTAATTACGCTATCGCATCGCGGTAACAACTTTCTCCTTCTCCAGAATTTCACTTCGTGTCGTGTGTGTTTGTTTTGTTTGTGGTTGCCCGTGGATTGTATACGGAGACTGAGTAATGCCGTCTCCCGTAGGACGTGGATTAGTCCAAATCCGTATTTACTTAGATTTGGGTTTGGTGTTTTTAGTTTAAGGATGCATTAGTCGCGTTGCGGCTAAGATCAACTTAAACGTTCGTTAAGAATACGATAGTCCTGTTTGAGACTAAGATCAACTTAACGTGATAATCCATTTAATATCTGGCCATCGGGACTCGTCACCTCTCCAACGTCGTTGAAGGATTACAACGGCAGATGTCAGAGGAGTTCAAAGATGTACCCTTGAACCAAAGTCAATTTGGGGTTTTATAGTCTATTTGAAAGTTTAAGGATACATTAGCCGTATTTGGGGCTAAGATCAACTTAAACGGGACCGTTTAGATCCGGCAAAAGAGCATTTGGAGGCTCTATTGTTCCAGTTTAGGGACGTAGTGGTCTATTTTCCAGTTTAGGGACGTGGTGGTCCATCGCCAGCTTAGGGACGTGGTAGTCCATGTTCCAGTTTAGGGACGTGGTGGTCCATTATTAGTTTAAGGACGTTTCGGTCCAACATTAGTTTAAGGACGTTCCGGTCCATGAGTTTAAGGACCCCGCAGTCCATATTGATGTGTGGTCGTCGGGACCCGTCACCTCTCTGACATCGTTGAAGGATTACAATGATGGGTGTCAGAGGAGTTCGGAGATGTACCCTCGAACCGGATATAAATTAATTTAAGAGAACAGCTGTGCTCAGTCAATTTAATTTGAGAACTTACGGCCAAAATTGGGCTAAGTCCAATTGAAAATGTTCAACACCCTTATTTATTTTTGGTCTATTAGACCTGTGTTAGGGCTTTGCCCACACTTAAATAATGCATTGCATTACTTCTATTTTTTTGTTTGGGCTCTGCCCATAAAAGATGCAGAGCATCAATTTCATTTGGGCTCTGCCCCCTTTTTATTGCTTTGCAATTTATTTTGGCCTACTAGGCCCCTATGATTTGGGCCTGGCCCTTCAGTAAAAGAAATGCATTGCATTTGTCAGGCGCTTTGCGCCAATCACTGAGCGCAAGCGCTTGTGGTGAGGACACGTGTCATGCTCTGGTGAGCGCAAGCGCAACAGCGCAGTGCGCTGCGCTAGTGCGCTGCGCTGTTGCGCTGCTGACATGTGGCGCGCTCTGGTGAGTTGCGCCAATTACAGAGAGCAAAGCTCTATTTCAAAAGCGCGTAGCGCAAGTTGTTCTGTAGCTGACACGTGGCACTCTCTCAAGAGCGCAACAGCGCAGTTTGGAAGTGAAAAGCACTAAGAATCTTTTAGATTCAAGAACGAAAGTGCAAAGCACTATTTGATTTCTTGATCTAATTTAGATCAAAGAAAAATAAGTTTTTCTTTTTGTTTCAAGAACCAGAGGTTCATAAAAGTGCAAAGCACTATTTTTTTTATTTTGTTGTTTTGTTGTTTTTTAAAGAACCAGTGGTTCATAAGAAGTGCAAAGTATTGTTTATTATGTAAAGAACATTGATCTGGTTTTTAGATCGATGATTTATTAAAAGAGATTTCTTTTCTCTCGTGAAGGTTTTTATCTTTTTCTTTTAAATTTTCTCAGATTTCTCTCTCTGTTTGAAGCTCTTGACTTTTTTCAAGAAAAATGTTGATGCCTTTGAATTGAGCTCTGGGGTCTCTTTTATAGTGCCCATAAATTAGTTAATTTTGTTGAAGAGATATTTCTCTGAGTGATTTGGGGAGTTTTCCCCACCGTTGGATCTTTGATCCAAGAGCTTCTGTTTTACAGAAGAAAATCTTCTTGTTTTAACAAGAACAGAAAGATTTCTTTAAAATCTTTGTTCTGTTTTGGCGCAAATGCTCCAGCGCGTGACACGTGTCGCGCAGCGCAAAGCGCAGCGCAACTGCGCTAGCGCATCTGCGCTGACACGTGCGCATCTACGCTGACACGTGTCGCGCAGCGCACAGCGCAGCGCAACTGCGCTAGCGCATCTGCGCTGACACGTATCGCGCAGCGCAGCGCCTGCGCAACTGCGCTAGCGCATCTGCGCTGACACGTGTCGCGCAGCGCAGCGCCTGCGCAGCTGAAGCGTTGCTTCCTTTAATTTTGCTTAAAATAGAGCTTTGCTCTGATTGGGCGTGCCTTCTTGGACGCTGCGCTGACGTATCAGCGCCTGACATGTGGCGCGTTGCGCCCGAGATTTGAAGCGTTGCTTCAGAATTTTGAATTTTGAATTTCAACAGAGCTTTGCTCTGATTGGGCGAAACAAATGCCCCCCCACCGTTGCGCTCACGTGGCGCACACGTGAGTGCAGCGGTGGCAAACTCCTGAATGTTGGATCAAGGGGTGAGCTCAAGGGGCACAAGCGCCTTATAAATAGGACCTCTGGCCCTTAGAAAAATCTTACCGTTTTAAGATTTTTGATTCCAACAGAGCTTTGCTCTTGCTTAAGAACTTCAGAGTTTTGCTCATTCCCAAAGTTAGAAACTTTAGGTAAAAATTAATTTAAATTAAATTAATTTAAATTAATCTTAACCAAAGAGTTTTGCTCTCACAGATCTTTTGATCTAAAGAGATCCCCATTAGGGTTTCATAAATAGAGCTTTGCTCTCAAAACTTATAGATCTACAGGGATCTTGTTCATGGGTTTTAACCCATGAACAGAGCTTTGCTCATAGATCTAAAACTAGCTTTTTTAGATTTGAAAAATGAAGAGTCTTTTTATAAATTTTTCATGAATCTTTCAAGATTCCAAATTTTTTTAATTCTTTTAAGTGTAAAAAAAAAGTTTTCTGATGGACCTTTTCCATTATTACCACAGAGCCATGCTCTTTTAAGGAATCTTATTTCCCTGAGACCAGAGTTTGACAAGTGTCACTCTGTGACAGAGCTTTGCTCTGAAAGAGAAGATTTTCTCCTTGTCTCTAGGGATTCTTCCCCCATTTTTTAAATAGGAATGCTTTCCTGGGGACCAACTGACAATCTCATCCAATGATGAGGTTGTCTTATTAACTGACATATTGTCATCCAGATTTTGTGGGTCCCTCTTTGGTCTCCTACTCACTGCACTGCTGTGCGGTGTAATTAATTAATTTAAATTTAATTAATGCATTTTCTTTTTTTTTAGACGCCAAACGTTGGAATTACAACATTAACGGCTAAATCGTTCTTTTTGCAGCGATCATGTCTCTAGACACTTCATTCCCGTTCGTCCGCTCGGAGGAGGGATTTCCCGAAGCGCCCTCGGACCGTGAAGTCCTGACCATGATTAGAGAATACGACCCGGAGTACAAGAATCTTCACCTTTGGGGGTCCTGGTATAACCAGATCATTATGGGTCGACGCAGCTTCACATGCGCAGTGCCGTCTGAGCCCATCACGGCGATTCATTATGCGATCCCACCCTCGATGCAGTATGCCGTGGAGTTGGTGGATTGGACATCGAAGGGCTTTCTACATCCCTCCATAGATGCGATACCGGTTCAGCGTCCTATGGTTTTGGACATCCTAGGACGCCGTATCTGTCAGGGTGAAGCACGACCTTGGGGGCAATCGTATAACCTTGGTCTGATCCCCCGCCACCCAATTGGCTATCTGCCGTGGGCCCGGTACATCCTGTCGACGAAGAAGTCGCAGTTGATAAGATTAGGACTGTACACCACGGTCTACGTCTCTCTTTTCCAGTATCCCACGCTCTCTACCTGGTGGTTCAATGCTTTCTTGGAGCAATGGAATATTCCTACCCACACTTTCCTTGCCATGGATCGGGAAGTGTCAATCTTCTTGGAGGAGTTCGCGGAGGTATCCGGTTTACCAGTGATGGGGGAACATTATGAGGAGCTGCTCCCGACAGATGTGTACGTCTTTGGTGCTAGGCCGATGGTAAGGGGGGTCACACCGGAGAATGCCGTTCAACATCAATTCCTAAGCTTGATTAAAGTGTTGAACATATATGAGTCCCTCTTCGTCGAACATGGGGGTCGGGGAGTTAACTTTGAGGACTTCATTGCTCGTTTCCTTCGTCCAAGTGTCCTCTCATCGGAAGCTGCCAAGTTCGCCACCTTGGATGACCCTTTCGGTCTAGGTGTGGACAACCTACCGGAGAAGGATATAGATCAAAAGGGTTTTTTTCTTCCGGACTTCCCTACTATGTCATTTGCAGAAATTGCGGCCCCCCCGGAATGGATGAGGAGGCCTTTTTCTTAGGATTTCTTGGATTGTGGCTGAGCTGGTTTGCGATCCCAATGCACTCTCATCGGATGCGACCCTCTGTCTTTTACCCAGCCCACCGGATGGTCATCGGGGTAAAGGTAGCTGTTGGGATCGCTGGCTTGGCGCACTTATACCATGGCCTCAGTCGAGCAGCGGATGCTAATGAGCCCGGGGTACTGCATGTGGTCTTCCCGATGCATTACTTTACATCGTGGCTCGAGCTACACACAGCGGGTGTCTTCGGCATGCATAAAAGGCCCTCGTTCTTTAACAAGTGCGGTTTTCCTCGCATTATACAGCTGATCGGCGCATCAATTGTAACCCCATCACCGCGGAACGCCAGGGGATTACTCCTTCGCCCTCACACCGTTGGAGCCGGTATGTCCTTTGTCGATAAGGTATTGACCATTAGAAAGGTGTCTACCACTGTGACGTAGCCATTACAAGATGTCTTTAAGGATGGAGCCTCAGTTTTGACGGCTCGGGAGACCCTTCACTTATATTCCATTAGACCGGGTTTCTTAGTTTTTAGGCAGAATGGTGTGACAATTTTTATGAGGTACAACCCGCATCGTTTTGCTCAACAATTGGGCTACGATCAAGGGCCCCTTGGAAGCCTTCTTGCTGGAACCCACTTCCACTGAAGAAGGGATGGAGAACGCACTGCACCATTTCATGCGCCTGAATACGAGCTCTCATTTTTTTATCAATGCGCCGGCTTACGCTCCGAGACTCCTCAATGTGTATAAAGACTGGTACAATCATGCAACAGGAGCAGTTATAAAGGAGGAAAGGCGACTGTTGGTCGATCGTAAGGGTGTGCCTCCAGGTACCGATCGCAACGCTCCTTTGGTCCCGAGGACTCCAGTAATTGCCCCTCTAAAAGAGGTCAGAACTGGACCATCGCGTGCGCAGAGTCCTCCGCACGGATTGCCGCTCCCTGATATTGCGGATGCACCACCAGCGCTTTGTGCTCCAGTGGAGACAGTGGTTACAGCCTTACCGGAGTCTGGCGTGGGTGCGGACATCGGGACCCGCCGCCCCAAGACGGCTGCTAAGCGGAAGTCAATCCCACGTGAGCCTAGGGGCGGAGGGCAGAAGAAAAAGAAATCGCTTTTCGCTGCCGATGTCGTGTTCGGTCAGGAACCCCATGCTCCCTATGCCGAGGGCCTGATCGATTACGGGACTAACGAAGGATTAGTGATGCCGCCACCGGACGATACAGACTTGGAGGCTGCTCTTGAAGCTTCAGCGTGGTTGGCGAGGCGTGACGCGTGGCTAGCTAAGCTTGCGCAATCAGGTAACTACTAGTCGCCTTTTCTTAATTGCAACATATCCTCTTCATTGCTTTTGACTAACGCTTTTCTTTCTTTTCTTTCGACAGGCATCACTGATGAAGAAGCCATTGCCGCTTCTCTGAAGACTTTCCAGGAGGAGGAACGTCTTAGAGCATCCATGGGCCTTAGTAAGTTTCGATTAATCAAGTTTTCATTTCCCTTGTGTTATGGTCAATCTAACCTTTCCCTTTTAATCACAGGAACCTCAATGTCGCTCCCGCCAAGTGACGCAGATGTCCTACCGGCTGCCGACGTTCCTGCTTCCTCAGGGTTACCGCAAGAAGTCTGTCTTGAGGAGCCGATGAGAGACGCCTTAAAGGCTCTGGAGGTGTCTTTGTTTACGGATGACGATGCCGCGGTGAAAGAGGCATCACAGAGGTCCACTGTGACAGCTCGGGAGGAAAGAAAGCGGCAAAGGCGTGAGGTGAAGGCGCACCGGGCTGCCTTGGCTGTAGGAGCGGGCCCCAGCACCGTCCCTTACGCTGACACTCCATCTGAAGAGCCCCCTGTCGCCCTATCCACTGCCCGCAGAGAGGTGGCGCGCGCAGTTCGGAGCGCAAATGGTAAATCCGCTTCAGGTAATATTTCTCTCAGAGTTTTCGTTATAAGGATTTTAATGCCATTGGTCCTTATATTTCTTATCTTGCGGGGCCAAGTCCGATCGAGGGGGAGGCGGAAACCGTTGATCCCAAGGAGACAGAGGAGGCATCTCCTACCGAGCCTGAGCCGACGGTGGGCAACATCGCCGAGGATTCGGGGCCCGAGATGGAGGTTGAGGGGTCTGCAGCTAAGAGGGTCATTGATGCCCAGCCTGAAGTGGCGGCAGATGAAATGATCATTACAACTGAACTGAGGGTGTCGGTGGACGAGGCGCTTGAGGCCGGCGATCTCGTGGTGACGGTGAATGAGCCGATGGAGATGGCGGAGCCCGAAGAAGTAGCGGGTGAGATGGGTACGACTCTTGGGGAAGAGTCAGCCGCTTCCTTCCAAGAATCCGGCAACGCTCCAATCATTGCCCTCCCTGCTTACGATCTCCTGCCGTCTCCTGGTCGCGCTAGCACGACGACGGCCCCCATTGAGTTAGGCGATGAGGCCATGGGCGGTGGTCTCATGTCGATAGAGGAGGGAATCGCTTCCGTTTCAGCTGGGAGCTCCTCAGGTAAACCCCAAGTTGCTGTTTTTCATTACTTTGCTTTACAATCTTTCTGACAAATTTACCTTTTTGTAACGCAGGTGCAGCCAACGCCGATGCCCCACTGCTCGAGGGAGCGCCTCCAACGACTGCCTTGGCGGTGGTCACCTCTCAGCCCTCTCTCATACCCTCAAAGATGTTGGAAGGTATGGGTTTGCAACTTATTAATCTTATCTTCCAGGCGCATAATTTGTGTACTAAAGTTATACTGTTGTGTTTTTCAGGAGTGCTTTTTGACCATCTTTATCAAGTGTTGCTCCCACACTTCTCCTTCCCATCTGAATTCGCCTACCCCTCTGGTAGCACTGGTGAGTACCGTTCCCGATTGATATCTTTGTTTTTTTTTAGTGGTAGAATTATTTCTAACTCTCTCTTGTCCTGACCGTAGTGTTATAAATCAAAGGGGGAGAAGAAAGATCGGTTGTGCCACCGGCCCTTCCGGCCTTGCCACCTGCTTCAACCGGTATAGTAAACTATCTTATCAATGACTTTCTCCGCATCTATTGAATCATCATCTAATCACATTTTGTCCTTTTCAGCTATCGTTCCAGTCTCGGTGCCTTTTGAGTCTCGCATTACAATACCGGGCGGCCCTTCCCAGAGACGTCCGTCCTCAAAAGGTGCGGCGAATAGTCTGCGCATGTTGAGCGACTACATCGAGGAACTCGACGTCGAGGCTCCTACATCTGCTGAGGACTTCGCTACGACGGTTAACCCGATGTTGTTGATATTTTCCACCTTCCATGACGAGGGCATTGTCACCTCTTGGGTTAACTATTGTCGGGAGATTGAGGCTCGCCTTCATCAGCTGGAGTCGATGCGCCTATCCCCTGAGACTTTGGCCATGAGCACTCAACGGGGAGCATGGCTCGAGCAAAGCACTTCTCATTTCCGTCATTTGAAACAAGAAGCAGCTTTGAGGCTAAAGGAGTGCCAAGAATCTTCAAGCGAAACTGCTCGCCTGCGTGCTGAAGTTGAGGCAAACGCCGCTGAGGTAAAGGCCGTCTTCGAGGGTCTTCTGGAGCGTATATCAAATGGGCTGAGACTGAAGCGGGCACTTGATGTCGCCGAGCATGACACTCCATGCCGTGAAGCTGCTCATCAGGCCGTCAGGGATCAGCTTGCATCTGTCGCACAGCAACGGGCCCAAGTAGAGACGGAGTTGGCAGTGGTGGCCAATCAGGAAAAGGCATGGAAGGAAGCGTACGAACAACTGATAAAGCTACTTAAGACGCTTCCTTCCCAATAGCTGCCTTTGTATCAATGTATTTGTAAAATTTTCCTTTTAAATAATATGTATCCTTTCTTTATTCTTTTGTACGATTCATCTTGTATTTGATTGAAGTCAATGAATAAAGATACACATTTTCTTTTTGCAATGTCTTGTATTATCTATTTGCTTTCTCCCTTTGTATCATGATGTTTTCGATGAACCTAATTGGCCGATAACTTAATTTCTCCAAGAGATAGCGATGGCTTAGGCCGCAGGTTCAAATCTGCCGCCTAAGACTTTTCAACTCTATGAGCCGTGAGGGTCTCATAGAGACTTTTCTCCCTACGGATCGAGAGGATCTCGTAGGTGGGTTTTCTCCTTAGGAATCGTGAGGATTCCTAAGTGTGGTTTTCTCTTATAAGTCGTAAGGATCCTATAAGAGAATTTTCCCTCTTACGAGTCGAGAGGGTTCGTAAGCGGTTGTTTCCCTCCTTGTCGAAACTCGACTTTGGAGAGTGAGACCCGTGAATAGTATGCAAGAGACCATTTTGGATTGACTTGCAGGGTCCCATTGTTTAGGAAGCAAGCTTTTTAGTCTCTGCCGTCTGAGGCTTCATTTTGCAAGTTGAGACGAATCGGGAATTTTCCCGCGGAGACGCTAGTTTCTCTGCGAGCCGACGCGAATCAGGGGGCTCTCGTCAAGGAGTGTTTGTATCCGTGAGTCGAGGAATTTTGCTAGGGATTATTTGTTTCCCAAGCGCCAAGGATTATTTGTTTCCTTGGGGTTTGAAACGAGTCGAGAATTTCCCACGGAGGCACTGGTGGCTCTGCGAGTCGACGCGGATCAGGAGGCTCTCGTCAAGGAGTGTTTGTATCCGTGAGTCGAGGAATTTGCTAAGGATTATTTGTTTCCCAAGCGCCAAGGATTATTTGTTTCCTTGGGGTTTGAAACGAGTCGAGAATTTCCCACGGAGGCACTGGTGGCTCTGCGAGTCGACGCGGATCAGGAGGCTCTCGTCAAGGAGTGTTTGTATCCGTGAGTCGAGGAGTCTGCTAGGGATTATTTGTTTCCCAAGCGCTAAGGATTATTTGTTTCCTTGGGGTTTGAAACGAGTCGAGAATTTCCCACGGAGGCACTGGTGGCTCTGCGAGTCGACGCGGATCAGGAGGCTTTCGTCAAGGAGTGTTTGTATCCGTGAGTCGAGGAATTTGCTAAGGATTATTTGTTTCCCTAGCGCCAAGGATTATTTGTTTCCTTGGGGTTTGAAACGAGTCGAGAATTTCCCACGGAGGCACTGGTGGCTCTGCGAGTCGACGCGGATCAGGAGGCTCTCGTTAAGGAGTGTTTGTATCCGTGAGTCGAGGTATCTGCTGAAGACACTGGTTTCTTCGGAGTTGGACTGAACCGTCGAGATTTGGCTTCGTCTTCTGGCGGAGCCTGTTGGGAAAGTATGGTTCCCTCTTTGTTTACGCCCTTGGATTGTATACAGGGATCGATGTGATCTTAACTGTAGGGCTAAAGTTTTATCATCATTTTTTTTGTTTTATCTCCGCGATGCTCTATCATTTCAGCTTTTATATCGCGAAGGTCGCGATTGCCCAATCATTTCGGCTATTTTTTCCGGTGCCCAATCATTTCGGCTATTTAATTTATTTTTACTCGCT
The DNA here is from genome assembly GCA_030015575.1 of Agapanthus africanus. Classification (NCBI taxonomy): domain Eukaryota; kingdom Viridiplantae; phylum Streptophyta; class Magnoliopsida; order Asparagales; family Amaryllidaceae; genus Agapanthus; species Agapanthus africanus. The sequence goes on along the minus strand of CM057344.1, from coordinate 10,427,832 downwards.
GCTTTTTATTGCGAGTTGCCCAATCATTTCGGCTATTTTTCATGCATACATTTTTACTTGCTGCTTTTTATTGCAAGTTGCCCTATCATTTCGGCTATTTTTCATGCATACATTTTTACTTGCTGCTTTTTATTGCAAGTTGCCCTATCATTTCGGCTATTTCGTATGCATGTGCGGCCTATTGGCTTTTCGCTGTAAACCGATTTCGGCATCAGCACCGCTACAACCGGGATATTACCAGGAGCGAATCATCATCTGCCTCTGTCGATGTCGAACAAAGGTGGCTTAGCGACTAGGGTTAGGGTCCTGTCGGCTAAGGCTTTTGACTTCATGAGCCGTAAGGGTTTCACGAAGTTATTTCTCCCTACAAGTCGTGAGGATCTTGTAGGTGTATTTTCTCCTTAGGACTCGTGAGGATTCCTAAGTGTTCGTTTCCTCTGTAAGTCGGAAGGATCCTACAGGAGGGTTTTCTCCTCATAAATCGAGAGGATTTACAAGGGTTGTTTACCATGCGAACATATCCCCAGTCACGGATGAGACTTGGTTAGGGAAATGTTTAATCGCGCCCGTGGATTGTATACAAGGGTCAGTATTGAGCCACTTGTAGGGCAATATCGGAAGTTGTGGGGGTTGCTTAAGCACAGGTTTAGGTCTCTGTAAGTTAAGACTTTCAACTCTTATGAGCCGTGAGGGTCCCATAAGAGAGTTCTCCTTACAAGTCGTGAGGATCTCGCAAGTGTATTTTCTCCTTAGGAATCGTGGGGATCCCTAAGTGTGCTGCTCCCTTATGAGTCGTAAGGATCTCACGTGGGTGGTTTCTCCTTATAAGGTCGAGAGGACCCTGTAAGTGTTCTTTAACGATGTTGCGCCCTTTCGGGTTTTCACAAACACTCGCCAGTAGTCCTGCTGTTTTTACTCACGGAGCCCTTTCGGGTTTTCATCCGCGCCCATTTTGCTTATGGACATACCGTTTTTTTTTATTCTTTTTTTATTTTTTTACGAGGTCGCGCCCTTTCGGGTTTTCACGAGCACTCGCCGGTAGCCCTACTGTTTTTACTCACGGAGCCTTTTCGGGTTTTCATCCATGCCCTTTTTGCTTATGGACATACCGTCTTTATTTATTATATTTTTTTATTTGTATATTTTTTTAATTCATCTCGTCAGCCTAAGGATGCTGCGGTATTAGTTTAAGGACGTTTCGATCCGCTATTAGTTTAAGGACATTTCGGTCCGTCATGGAGAAGGCCGGCTACTACTTATAAAGCTTGAGCTTAGGAAGATAGCGAGTGGACATAGTCGTCGTCATCTATCATTGACCTAGGCCGTGGATCATTAAGCGTAGTATCTCTTTAGGAAGCGACCGTTTATTGGCCTGAAAGGCCTTTCACCGTGCATGTCCATGAGTAGATAGGCCCCACCCTGGTAGACCTTATCTATGATGTATGGGCCTTCATAGTTTGGCTCGAATTTTCCTCGCTTGGCGCGATTGGGAATCATAGGCTTTTTGACCACTAGCACAAGTTCGCCTTGGCGGAATGTCCTCGGTCGGGTCAATCTTTCATATGAGCGCGTCATCTTTGTTTTATAAGCTTCCAGATTTTGCTGTGCTATGAGCCGGGTTTCATCAAGGGCGTCAAGCTCCTCAAGCCGAAGGTGAGCATTTTCTTCGTCCGTTAGCTCGTAGTGGACTGCCACTCGTAGAGAGGGTAATTCTATTTCGAGAGGGAGTACTGCTTCTGTACCGAATACCAACGCGTATGGCGTTGCGTTCGTGGCCGTTTTAAACGTAGTTCGATACGCCCAGAGAGCTTCTTGCAGTCTTTCTTATTTCGTGACACCGTTTTCTTCATGATCTTCGTCAAAATCTTGTTGAAGGCTTCAGCCAGACCGTTAGCTCGCGGATTATAAACTGAGGAATATCTTCAGTCTATATTATGCCGTTGCGCGAAGCGACTGATTTTGTGGCTTCTGTAGGCTGGCCCGTTATCGGAGATGATTCGTCTTGGCGTTCCAAACCGATATATGACATGCGTCTTGAAGAAATGGAGGATATTCTCCGTCTTTACTTCCCTCAGCGGTACCGCTTCTGCCCACTTAGAGAAGTAGTCAGTCGTCGCTAGGATGAAACGATGTCCTCTAGACGATGTTGGTTCGATGGGGCCGACTATATCAGTCCCTCACATTTCGAATGGCCAGCTAGCCACCGTTGGATGTAGTGGATTCGGATGCTGATGGATGAAGTCCCCATGAATTTGGCATGAATGGCATTGCTTCGCATATTCGAGGCAGTCCTGGATCATTGTGGGCCAATAGTAGCCCATCCATTTGATCTTCAACTTCATCTTTGGGCCCGCTTGGTGAGAACCGCAGAGTCCGTCGTGAACTTCCTGGACGACTCTTTTCGCTTCGTCAGGTCCTAAACATCTCAGCCACAGAGAATCAAACGACCTCTTGTACAGAGTATCATTGACAAAGGCGAAAGACAGAGCTCGTTTCATAAGCTGATGTCTTGTGGACGCTTCTTCAGGCATTCGGTGGGACCTAAAGTAGTCTATGAAGACTTCTCTCCAATCCTCGGCCTTTTCCCGGTCTTTTACTTGTAGGGTCGTCTGTTCAGTCGCTCCCTTCTCTTCGGATGATTCCGGAGATATTTCTGCTGGGGCAAGCACTTGATGGCTTTGTACCATGATTCTAACGTCATCGAGATTCTTTAGCAAGTTTGGCCAATGCGTCTGCTTTGCTGTTTTCCGCGCGCGGTATGTTCTCCAAAGTATAAAAGGGAATTTGGGTCAACAATTGTTTCACCTTTTCGCCGTACCTCACCAACTCCGGTTTGCACGTTTGGTAGTCGCCGTTTACTTGACTAACGACCAGCTGGGAGTCTCCGTATATGAGGAGGTTTTCAATTCCCATGTCGATGGCGATCTCGAGGCCTGCTATCAGAGCTTCGTATTCGGCTTCATTGTTTGTCCTCGGTTCTGTTAGGGAGAAAGCAAAGCGCATTATCCCTCCATGTGGAGTTATAAAGATGAGCCCTACGCCCGATTTGATTATAGGGGTGCTTTGTTTGCGCTTCTTCATGGAAGATGCGCCATCGAAATAAAGCTCCCATCGAGTCTCATCACCGTCGACCGCATCAAATGCATGTTCGTCTGGAAGATCGCAGTTTAAAGGGGAGTCGGCCGGTATCGGGTGCTCAGCGAGGAAATCGGCGATGGCCTGGCCTTTCACTGCTTTAAGAGGTTGATATGTTATCGAGAACTCCATCAAGAGCAGAGCCCATTTAGCGAGTCGACCTGTCAGTATGGCCTTTGACATTAAATACTTAAGAGGGTCCACCTTCGAAATGAGACGGACCTCATGTGCTAATGCGTAATGTCTGAGCTTTATTATCGCAAAGATTAACGCCAGGCAGTGTTTTTCAATGGGGGAGTAGTTGCTTTCTGCCCCCAATAGAACCCGACTTAAGTAGTAGAGTGCTCTTTCTTTCCCTTGGTCGTTCTCTTATGCCTATAATGCGCCTAAAGAACCTTCGAGGGCGGTTGTATAAAGAATGAGAGGCTTTCCCTTAACTGGAGCAGCCAACACCGGCGGGGTCTGCAGGTATTGCTTGATCTCGTCTAGCGCGCCTTGGCATTTTTGGTCCCAGATGAACGGGGTTCCCTTCTTCATCAGGTGGCTGTAGGGACGGCACTTGCCGGATAGGTTGGCTATAAATCGCCGAATATATGCGAGCTTTCCTTGGAGAGATCGCAACTGTTTGAGAGTCCTCGGCGGAGGCATTTCCATGATCGCCTTGATCTTGGACGGATCTATTTCGATACCCCGGTGTCGGACGATGAATCCTAAAAATTTGCCCGAGGAAACTCCGAATGCACACTTAAGAGGGTTTATCTTCAAGTTGTATTGTCGAAGGCGTTGAAATACGGTCTTCAAATGTTCGAGATGTTCCTCATATAATTTGCTTTTAACCACGAGATCGTCAATATAGCATTCGACGATTTCGTGTATAAGGTCATCGAAGATCTTCGTCATGGCCCTCTGATAAGTAGCACCGGCGTTCTTTAAACCGAAGGGCATCACTTTATAACAGAATATGCCTAGAGGGGTCCTGAAGGCCGTGTGCTTCTGATCTTCGGGATGCATCTTTATCTGATTATACCCTGACGAGCCATCCATAAAGGAGAAATCCTCATGAGTGGACGTGTTGTCTATCATCAGTTCGGTGACTGGCACCGGGAAATCATCCTTCGGGCAGGCTTTGTTGAGATCCCGGAAGTCCACACATATGCGCACCGTCCCATTTTTCTTCATCACCGGGACGATGTTAGCGACCCATTCAGGATATTGAACCTCCTGAATAAAGCCAGAGTCGATTAACTTTTTGACCTCAGCGTTGATGCTCATCTCAAGCTCGAGTCGCATTCTTCTCGGTGCCTGTTTTACCGGTTTGACGTCCGGAGATATTGCCAACCTATGCACAGTAATTTCTGGATCTAGTCCCGGCATTTCGGAATAGTTCCATGCGAAGCAATCTTTGTGCTGTACAAGGACGTCTTTTAAAGCAGTCACCCTTTCTTCAGATAGCAGCTCACTGACAAACGTCGGCCGTGGGTCATCAGCTGTCCCCAACTCGATTTTCTTGAGGTTATCTGCGGTGGTATGTATTCCATCCTCCAATTCTTTCGGAGCTGGCAGAAATTCTGAGATCATCTCCTCATTGCTGTTTTCGAAGCACCAGGGAAGGCTGTCCATGTTCTCGGGCTCTTCTTTTGATATTGTTATCATGTGACAAGTGCGAATCCGCTTCCAATCCCAATGTGGAGTTGGTTCTGTTCTTGTGGCTTTGGGTTCGTGCTTCTGTGGCGGCTCTACCCTCCAGTTGTCGGACAGAGCGAATTTGCCGAGCTGATACTGACCTTCAACCCAATTCTTGAAGGTGAAGCAGTCTTCGAGAGGGTGCCCTATTACTCGATGGTAAGAGCAATAGTTTGGGTCAAAGACTTCGTTTGCTTGTTCGGGGTGCTTGGATTCCGGCAGTATGAGCATCTGATGTTTTAGAGCAAGCTCAAGTATCTTCTTCGTCTTGTCCCGAGGAAACGAATATGCTTGACCCAATTTCTTCATGATGGACAGATCAATAACGCTCGACTCCCGTCCGCGTGGCTTCTTAGCCCCGCTTTGTTGCTGCTGAGTGTCTTTTTGGCCTTTCGATTTGTTTCCGCCTCTGCGTCGAGCCTTTTTTATAACAGGTTGGTAAGGGGCGGCACTTTCATTTTTGACGGCCTGTTGAAGGAGGCGTTGCGTTTTGGCCTTCTCGTAGATGGTCATCTCGCGGTTGTGATCATCTCGGACTTTTTGACCAGCTTTCTTTATAAGTTTGTCCATTTGTTCCTCGAATGACGGACTGGGCTCCTGTGCATCTGGAATTTTCACTGGCTTAGGATTAGCGTCCTCCCATTGAGCATCCTCTTCTTCATCAATGTCATACACGACGTAACAGCCGGGTAGTAACTCTCGTTTCTTTGACCGGATGTATCCAAGCCCTTTTGTTTCCATTCTCCCGTTAGGCAATTTGCGTTGAGTCCCGGGGATGTTCCAGACCCTGTCATAGAATTTGGCCTTTCTAACGGTCTGTTTGAAGGGTATCCCCTGGCGTTTTAGCAGCTTTTTCAAACCTTCCGTATAATATCTGGGGAGACGGATAGGCTGAAGCCTGTCCAACGTAGGATCTGCGCCATGCCAGATTTCTTTTTCCACCTTGGTTTCTTCAGAGCGGTAGAACAGAATTGCTTTCTCGCTTTCTCGCCTGGGAGGGATATAGAACGTTTGCAGCTCTTCTACATTGTAAATATTGAATGCATCCAGTTCTTTCTGGTGTTTAAGTGGCACTATGGCGACTTGTAGACTTTGCTCTTCGTCAGCGGACGTTCGTATTGAAGGTCGAGCAGAGAATATAACACAGATCTCATCTTCCGAGTCGCCACCAAAGATCAATGTAGGAGCCGATGGTCCCGGATTGTTGTGTTGGGGCGGATCCGAATAAACTATCTCCTCTTCCTCCTCAGTATCACTGCCAAAGACAGGGATGGTGGCGTTAGCTTTGTTCTCCGGCTTGTGACACTTCTCTGTGTCTTCGAAATCCGGTAAGAAATATTTGGCGTCTTCATATTTGCGGACCTCGTTCACAGAGAAAGGGTTCAGTTCTCCCGTCATGGTATACTCAAAACCATCCTTAAAATACTTCATACACTGATGTTGTGTAGAAGGGATGATGTTGTACTCGTGTAACCATGGTCGGCCGAGCAAAGCGTTGTAGCATGTCTTGGCGTCTATGACGTGGAACTTAATGTCCGTGACGAGTAGCCCGAAGCGTAGCGTCAGTATCACAGATCCAAGAGTCTTTGACGATTGGGAGTCGAACTCGGAGATGGTGATCTTGTCCCGAGCAAGGTGCTGGAAGCTCATGCAGATTTCCTTCAACACCCGGATGTTGAGTAGGTTAACAGACGACCCGTTATCGATCAGGATTTTGCCTATCTTTATATCATGGCAGTATCCCGAGACATAGAGAGGGCGATTGTGTTCGCACGTCCCAAGTAGAAGGTCTTCATCGCCAAAAGTAACATCAGCCGTGTGCACTTCCTCCAATTCATCTTTCATCTTGTCCTCGGCCAGGCATGCTTGGAATTGTTCCGGGTCTTGGAGCGCCTTAATCAACGAATCTCTCGCCTCTTTTGATAGCAAAAGGGCGTCAAGAATGCTGAGCTGTGAGGGCAGCTTCCTCAGATGTGCTAAGATGTTGTAGTCCACCTTATTCTTCTTTGGTGGGTCTTTGGCAGCTAGCTCTTCCACCACTTGGTCATCTAAGACGATATCTTCAGAGACCTTTTCTTTCCATTTATCTTTCCTGTTCGAGGGTCCGAGGTTCTTTTCGGGCAGCGTGCGATTACGTAGCCGGATATTTTCGCAAACCTTCGGTTCTTCTTCTATTCTCGTATCGGACTCTTTAAAGAGAGGGGCAAGTTCTAGCTCTTCATCAGAATCACTCCCGAATGTAGGCACTTGTGATCTACCGGTGTTAATCATGCAACAATCGCCAGCAGTTCTTTTAAGCCCTTCGGTCGTATTTCTTTGCTCCCGACGAGTTTTACGCTTTTCCCGTTTAAAGTGTTGTCGATGAGCAACGTATCCTTGCCACCATCTATCGAAAGCTTTGCACTCTTGAGTGGGGTGCGAAATCTTTTGATGATATAAGCAATAAGACGGGTGCATTTTCGCTTCACCGGTAATTTCTTCTTCGGAGGATGGTAGCTTCATGCCCATTGATATGGCCTCGGTAAACTTCTTTCTCATCTTGAATTGGCTTTTGTCGGTAGCGGAGGTGTTTAGCTCCACCGGGATCGTCTCAGCTCCTTCATCAAGTCGCTGGCGCTTGGCCCTTTCAAATATAGCCGCCTCGCACTCCCGATCAGCTTTACTTTTCAACCGAGCTTCATTAAGGAATGCGTCGATTACTTCATCTGGTGGCCCCAGGACTTTTGGTTCAGGATCTGCCCCCAGCTTTTCGGTGTAAGGAGTCTCCTCATCGTTCGTGATCGAATGGGAAATCATATGACAGCTCGCCACATATTCCTCGGATTCATCTGATGAACTTTCTCCCTCATCTTTTTCTTGAAAAACGTGATTGAGGAACTCTTGGAGCGTAATGGGAGTCCGCGCCTTTTGGTTGTATTCTTCCAACGCGTCAATTTGCTTTTGTAAGTCTGTGCGTTTGCCGCCAGGCTTCACAGGCTTCTTAGATTTCTTCTTCTTCTTTTTCGAAGATTTTGACGGCTGGCTGCAAGTGCTTGAACCGCCACTATCGGTCTTTGGAGTTGGACGTGGCTTCAACATCCCTTCAATGACCTACGGTTCTAACGGGTTCTTCCACTTGATCGCTGGACATGTCTGAAGATCGTTTAGCATCCTCTTTGTCTTGGCTGATAATACAACCTCCCAAGGAACTTCTTCAATGACGGAGCATGTTGCCCCCGGCGTATTCGTTCCCTTAGAGGTATGGGGCTGCGGAGGATTCACCTTCCATTTGTCAGATAACGCGAACTTGCCCTGTCGGTACTGATTTTCAAGCCAATTCTTGAAAACGTAGCAATTTTCGATCGGATGGCCTAGTACTCGATGATAAGGACAGTAGTTGGGCTCGTTGACGTGACTTGGTTGCAACGGACGTTTTGGATCCGATAGATTTATGAGTCTGTTGCGCAACGCCAGCTCGAATAACCTCCTCGTTTTATCGCGGGGAAAGGAATAAGGACGTCCCATCCTATCCTCAAGGGGCACGTAAGGGCGCATATTATTTTGACGAGCAACCGGCTTTGAGTCGCTCGGTTGTTGTTGAGCATTAGCGACGATGATTGCTTTTCCTTTCCCTTTGTCATTTCGGGAGTCCGACCTTGGAAGAGGGGGTTTATGGCCCATTTGATCCATTTGCGCTAGTTTGTCAATCAAGGCCTGGAAGGTAGTTGGCTTGAAAAACATAATAAATTGTGAGATGGTTGCTTGTGGATCAAGGGTTCCCACAAACATACCCACTGCGGGAGCTTCTTCAATGCGTTGCTCACACTTCGACCATAAGTTCCGCCATCGTATAGCGTACTGAACCCACGTCTCGCCGGGTTTTACCCTGGCGTTAATCAGTGCTGTCATCGGGGTACGTTCACTGGCGCTTGCAAAACGCTGAGTAAACAATAGCTCCATCTCCGCGAAGGTTTTAATAGAGTCGTTCGGGAGCTCAGAGTACCATTCAAACGCCGTATCTGATAAGCTTCCAACAAACTGGCGAAGCAACAGCTTGTCATCACCGCCGGTGTTGCCGCAGAGTGCCCTGAACTGGGCAACATGCTGGTGCGGATTGCCCGTCCCCTTGTAGACATGGAACTTAGGAATTGTGTAACCGGGTGGGTACTTGATTTGATCGTACCAATTTGGATATGGCCGCCCCGTTTTTACGACCTGACCGGCCGCTTCGGTCGCATGATGAACCCGTATTTGCTGGGCGATGTACTCATCCAAATCAGCTTTGGAGATTGTATCTTCTTTAGCTGCTGACAGAGCTGGCGGGGGATTCGACGTCTCTCCCCTATCGTCTTCAAGGATGATTGGGGGATCTTCAGCAGGTGGATCTTGTTGAATCATCATACCCACCATATCCTGGAACAGGAGGGCCATTTTCTTTATGTTGGCTGCCTGCTCCGCAGCTTCTTTATCCTTCTTCTCCAGTACGCGACGAAGGAATTCAGCGTCCGTTTCTTGTTCTCGACGCTCGTCCGAGGACGTTTCAGGGGTTTCCTTTAGCCCTGTAAGTGCGGTCATAGCGTTCATCATTTCTTGGAGCTTCTGCTGCTGCTCCTGAGCCTTGGTCACTGACCTCGTGTGCGGTCTATGACCTGTTGATATGCGGCTATCTTCTTTTCCCGATGCCATGTAAACCGTATGAACTGTTATGCCCCCTGAATTGGGGAGTTTGGGTTCACCATTTTTAACTTTTGCCGCTGACGCGGGAGTTTTCTCTGGCCTTCTTCTTTTGTGGGCCGTTGAGGTTGAAGGAACCTTTGAAGGGGGCAGCCTTGCAGCTGCTGTCCCCTGCTATTTAATAGGATGGTCTTTTTCTTTTTGCACTTTCGCCTTCTTTTGTTGACGAGAGTGATCTGGGTCGATCACTGAGTCTTGAACCCTTCGCCAAACCTTGTATATTCTTGAGGACAGCCGTTTAGGGGGCTGTTCTTGCTTTGTTTCTGGGACTCTCTCCGCAGGCGGAGGAGATCTTTTCAGTGTAGCGGTTGGAACATTCTTCCGTACCCTCCTCAGCAGTTCAAAGCTGTTCCCAGTTGGAACAGCAGCGTTGACTTCCACCACTGGAGCCGGTGGAGTTAGCCCTGAGGGGGAGTTGCCCCATGCCTTCCTCACTCGTCGCCAATGGCGACGTCGAGCACGACAAGCTGTTGGGACTGGCTCGGAGATAGAGATTGCTTCTTTTTGCCCCCTGCCTGAGTGAGGCGTCGCTGGTGTTAACCTCTCAAAGACTGAGGTTGTATTTTGAGATGTGATATTCAATCTATCGAAGATGGATCCTTGAGCAGGGGCAGGAGCAGGAATCGTCAGTCTTGAAAAGACTGACTCTTTTACAGGGGAAGCCGCCTTGACGACTTCTGGAGCAGCAGTTATTGTTTTCCTTGGGATAGCCAGCTTAGAGTTCTGATTTAGCCTGGTGAAAATAGAGGCTGTCGGTTTGGTAGTGGGCGACCCGTTGACAGGGGTCGTCGTAGCAGTGAGCCGGTCGAAGACCGACTTCTTGTTCACTTCCGGTGCAGGTATTGGCGCAGAGAAGCTTGTAGGTGGGATCATGGTCCCGAAGAACAGGCCAGTGGTGGCTTGGGTCACCTGGTCTACCGGCAGAGCGAGGAAGGAAGCCGCTTGGGTCCCGTATGCTACACCTCCGGGGGAGGTGGAGCGTCCATTGCAGTGGCACTTCGAACAGTTGGTGCAGTTAGAGGCCATTGAATCTTGAGTTCTGCGCCAGGCAAGAGACCAAATCTTAGTAACTTGAAATCCGAAGGCAACCATTTAACAAACCGCGATTGGTTCGCGAGGACGACACACGAAGTGTGGAGTGGAAAGAGGAAGAGGTCCCACCGGGCGTGCCAGAATCTGTTCCCCTCCGAATGGCAGCGCACAGGACTGCGATGTCCTGACGCTGAGATTCGGGACAGATGCTATTTGGTTTTATCCGTCCACCTCTCCGAAGATGCCAAGGTGATTTATGGCACCGTGTATCGAAGGTTTAGATGGATGCGGCCGATGTAGCAGACTTCGTCAGATTCCCCCTCGCTTGAGGGGTTTTTGATTGTGGGGACGCACTTCCCTGCAGGCGCAAGCCCCTGCAGTTAATTACGCTACCGCATCGCGGTAACAACTTTCTCCTTCTCCAGAATTTCACTTCGTGTCGTGTGTGTTTGTTTTGTTTGTGGTTGCCCGTGGATTGTATACGGAGACTGAGTAATGCCGTCGTCCGTAGGACGTGGATTAGTCCAAATCCGTATTTACTTAGATTTGGGTTTGGTGTTTTTAGTTTAAGGATGCATTAGTCGCGTTGCGGCTAAGATCAACTTAAACGTTCGTTAAGAATACGATAGTCCTGTTTGAGACTAAGATCAACTTAACGTGATAATCCATTTAATATCTGACCATCGGGACTCGTCACCTCTCCAACGTCGTTGAAGGATTACAACGGCAGATGTCAGAGGAGTTCAGAGATGTACCTTTGAACCAAAGTCAATTTGGGGTTTTATAGTCTATTTGAATGTTTAAGGATACAATAGCCGTATTTGGGGCTAAGATCAACTTAAACGGGACCGTTTAGATCCGGCAAAAGAGCATTTGGAGGCTCTATTGTTCCAGTTTAGGGACGTAGTGGTCTATTTTCCAGTTTAGGGACGTGGTGGTCCATGTTCCAGTTTAGGGACGTGGTGGTCCATTATTAGTTTAAGGACGTTTCGGTCCAACATTAGTTTAAGGACGTTCCGGTCCACGAGTTTAAGGACCCCGCAGTCCATATTGATGTGTGGTCGTCGGGACCCGTCACCTCTCTGACATCGTTGAAGGATTACAACGATGGGTGTCGGAGGAGTTCGGAGATATACCCTCGAACCGGATATAAATTAATTTAAGAGAACAGCTGTGCTCAGTCAATTTAATTTGAGGACTTACGGCCAAAATTGGGCTAAGTCCAGTTGAAAATGTTCAACACCCTTATTTATTTTTGGTCTATTAGACCTGTGTTAGGGCTTTGACCACACTTAAATAATGCATTGCATTACTTCTATTTTTTTGTTTGGGCTCTGCCCATAAAAGATGCAGAGCATCAATTTCATTTGGGCTCTGCCCCCTTTTTATTGCTTTGCAATTTATTTTGGCCTACTAGGCCCCTCTGATTTGGGCCTGGCCCTTCAGTAAAAGAAATGCATTGCATTTGTCAGGCGCTTTGCGCCAATCACTGAGCGCAAGCGCTTGTGGTGAGGACACGTGTCATGCTCTGGTGAGCGCAAGCGCAACAGCGCAGTGCGCTGCGCTAGTGCGCTGCGCTGCTGCGCTGCTGACATGTGGCGCGCTCTGGTGAGGTGCGCCAATTACAGAGAGCAAAGCTCTATTTCAAAAGCGCGTAGCGCAAGTTGTTCTGTAGATGACACGTGGCGCTCTCTTAAGAGCGCAACAGCGCAGTTTGGAAGTGCAAAGCACTAAGAATCTTTTAGATTCAAGAACGAAAGTGCAAAGCACTATTTGATTTCTTGATCTAATTTAGATCAAAGAAAAATAAGTTTTTCTTTTTGTTTCAAGAACCAGAGGTTCATAAAAGTGCAAAGCACTATTTTTTTTATTTTGTTGTTTTGTTGTTTTTTAAAGAACCAGTGGTTCATAAGAAGTACAAAGCACTGTTTATTATGTAAAGAACATTGATCTGGTTTTTAGATCGATGATTTATTAAAAGAGATTTCTTTTCTCTCATGAAGGTTTTTACCTTTTTCTTTGAAATTTTCTCAGATTTCTCTCTCTGTTTGAAGCTCTTGACTTCTTTCAAGAAAAATGTTGATGCCTTTGAATTGAGGTCTGGGGTCTCTTTTATAGTGCCCATAAATTAGTTAATTTTGTTGAAGAGATCTTTCTCTGAGTGATTTGGGGAGTTTTCCCCACCGTTGGATCTTTGATCTAAGGGCTTCTGTTTTACAGAAGAAAATCTTCTTGTTTTAACAAGAACAGAAAGATTTCTTTAAAATCTTTGTTCTGTTTTGGCGCAAATACTCCAGCGCGTGACACGTGTCGCGCAGCGCAAAGCGCAGCGCAACTGCGCTAGCGCATCTGCGCTGACACGTGCGCATCTGCGCTGACACGTGTCGCGCAGCGCAGCGCCTGCGCAGCTGAAGCGTTGCTTCCTTTAATTTTGCTTAAAATAGAGCTTTGCTCTGATTGGACGCGCCTTCTTGGGTGCTGCGCTGACGTATCAGCGCCTGACATGTGGCGCGTTGCGCCCGAGATTTGAAGCGTTGCTTCAGAATTTTGAATTTTGAATTTCAACAGAGCTTTGCTCTGATTGGGCAAAACAGATACTCCAGAGTAGACTAGTGTATACAGTCGAGACCCCGACGAGGGGCGGTGACCAGTCTCACAAGCCACTGGTGTCAGTTGGTTCACCTAAGATGTATACAGGTTCTCATTGGGTTATGAGTACACCGGACAGGACTCGCCGGGAACATGCTAGTTGGTATTATACCTAGCGTCAGATAGCAGTTCCCTGGTGACATGTGTACAGGTTAGTTCATCGACCTGAGATCGTCATTTGTCTCGTGTGAGTTCCCACTGTGCTTTGATTACTACCCTACCACGCTCAAAGGAGTCATGCAAACAGGTTTTAGTTGGGTACAGTCCCGAGCCACATGGAGGCAGTGAGCGGATCTGCAGGGGTTCGTCTCTCCCGGTATTGGGGGTGAGGTCGCGCTGTGTCTAGGAGAGCCAGTACATGAAAGTCCTTGGCTAAGGTAGGAGATTTACTGGTAGGTATTCCAGTAGTATCTCAGGGTGTTCTGGGCTACACTCCGACACGACTTGTACCGCTTTTGGGGGTCTGATTTTTACCAACCCCCTAGGCCCGCCATGCGATGCTCATAGGCGAACGGACCGGACTGTACGGATATTGTCATTGACAGGCTCAGTAGGGTGTCAGGATGAGTTCGCTCATCGACGTCCCTTTTGGTCAATACCTGGTAGCTCGTCACGTATGGCTAATACCTCTGACGTGCTAGTGGCTAAATCCATAGCCAAAGTATTGACGAGTCTTTAGAGTTCCCCACAGACCGTTTTCTCAAGTTTCGGGCGAAACGCTGTAGAGGCCGTATAGAGATATGGCAGGGTTCGATCAGATACATGCGGTATTGCACGGATCATGATCAGACGGATAATACTAGCGGGCTTTGGTTTAAGCCGGATCCTAGTATTGTACAGTGACGATTTTATCTCATTGCATTTGTATTCGGTCAGAATGCAAATGCGGGTATGTATATACAGTTGCGGGGTTTTCCTGTAATTTATTACGGGATCAGTTTTCTGAAGTTGCCATTTTGCATTCCGTTTCGGCCAGTTTTCCTTCATTCCTTCACGGCCGGATTTTTCCGATGGAGGGGGTTATTTGCAAGTATGCAAATTAGTTATGTGGAGGGGTTTATTTGTAAATGGAAAGATTATGATGGTTTAAGCATCTTTACTTTTTCATTCATCATGGTTTGCATTTAATGTGATGGAATTTGGATTGGATATGAGGGTGACCATTTTATCTTGTGATCACACACTTCTTTCCCTCTTGTTTTTCTCTCTCCTCCCTCATCTCATATCTTGGCCGGCCACTATTTGGTGGAGAGAGATATACATTTTTGGTGTGAGGATTTTTGGTTATATTCATTGCAAAGAAAAAATCCTCCATCTCATTTTTCCTCTTGCTCATTTTTCCCCTTACCTCCATCAATGGCAACTTCATACCCCAAATGAGACAATGCTTTCTACACTTCATCTACAGCATCCTTGGGCACGTCGACTCGCCAATTTCGTGCTCGAGTTGTCTCGGTCCAGAGGTGGGAGCCCGTAAAAGAACCCAGCGATGTGGTGCCCGTTCCGATGAGGAGATGAAGACCGGGGATTCCGCGAGAAGATCGGAGTGGAGGCCGAAGATCGAAGGACACGGATCGCCTCAGTATAGCATTCTACCCTTTCTCTAGTTTGCTAGCATTAGGTTAATGGCCCGATCCGGGTTTATAGTGCGCGGTGGTGCCGGTTTACAAGTTTTTTAAAAGTTTCGTTTCCGCATTTTGGCCTCGGAATGACGGCCGGGGCGCCGCCGTGCACTTACAAGAGTAAAGAAAAATGATAAGTATAGAATATATATAACGAGTAAAAGTATATGTTCATGGATAAGTATATACTATAGGTCTTTATATGGTCATTATTTTAATGTTAAATTCCAGGTGTGAATGTCAACGCAGCCGTAGAAGTATTCATGAGCTCATGAGTGGGGCCTCAGGAACAAGGAAACACGGGTCCGTTTCATATGTTAGCATCGGGGCTCTAGGCTGTGGATGAGTCAACCCGATTTATATTCGAGTAAAATAAAAAAAAAGTTAATACGGGACTCCTGACGCTCCGTTGGATTCACACAAGAAACTATCCCAAGCACCCCGAGTATAATATATATAACTGGTTAATATACTTGATTAATTTGATTGATTGATTAACATGTCTTGATCGAAATTATAGATTGCAGAAGGTGTAGAATATATTCGAGTGAGTCAAATAATATACGAGTCGTGGCAGTTGCAATCTTGGTTCAAGTCAAGTTGGTTTGAGTAGCTTGGATTCGAGTACATATTCGAGTTTAGATTCGAGTTAGCTTAAGGTTTGAGTTTGTGTTCAAGTTTGAGTTCATGTTTAGATTCGAGTTTGGATTCGAGTTCTTGTCTTTTCATGTGAATTGATGTAAATTGTTAAAAATCTTACGTTCGGGAGAAATCGGCAACTGCTGCACATAGACGGCAGGATTTGTGTCTTTTCCCAAGACAATTGCCATTGATAACTCCGTTAAGTTGTCTAACCTGGATAGGCAAGCACTCATTTTCTCCGGCTCCGTGAGACTCAAGAGAAATGATACCGCTTAAACCTATATTAATTCTAGAGTCCTTAAAATAGTGTTTGCATATCTCGATGGGGTTTTATAAAAAATATATATTAATATTGTTTAAAAATAAGCTCGAGGGTGATTTGTAATATTTAGGGTTTTCATGAACATGTATTTTAATTTTTGTGGTGTTTTGTTGATAAAACCCAGCCTTTTTGAAAATTTATGGTATTTTTTGTGAAAACTATTACTTTTGGAAATGTGGTGATATTTTATTAAGAATTCTAATCTTTCATTTTAAAAATATAGTTTTCTTAATTTGTTTTTATTGAAAATACGGATTCATAATTCTTATATAATTTTTCAAAAATTAGTTTTGTTTAGAAAAGTCGCTTTTCTTAAAAACCGTATTTTTATTTCCTTTCGAAACCGAATACTCCGTGAGGAGTTCTGCATCTCGCTCTATTATCCCAAGGATGTGCGATAATCCGCACCATCCATTAGCGGGTCCCCTGACGAGGGTTGTAGAGGTGTAATTGTAAAGGATTTTCGAAATACCGATTTTAAAAAACCCGTTTTTGGAAAAGTGTGGTATTTTAATGTAAGAACCTATTCTTTAAATTAATTATAGATCTAGAATACCGTGCTATATAACCATAGTATGCGTGTGGGATAGGTCGTTACCCCGTGAAGTTGTCCTAATGGTATTTAAACTAATTATCGAGAAGTGTTATACTAAAGTTCATGGTATTTTAATGAAAAAGTTTGTTATATATTTGTTTCCTATAAATTTTTTGTTAAATTAAAAACTAAAATATGTGAAATTATGTTAAGATTAAGGTAGAATGTTAATTTGTTTTAATTTGCTTAACACATGCCTTACAAATATTAAAATGAAACTCATATCGGAGATAACTCCTCTTTTGTCGGTTTGTTTTTAAAAGTTGTTTTGAGATGGAAATGAATAGAGATGAAGGGACTTACAATTTTTGGGTGGTTAAGAAGAGATTGAAAAAGCTCTCAGGGTCGTGGTTTCATCGGAGATGCTCTGGTCGTCGAGTTTGGCTCGCTACTCCATTTGAGGGGCTTAACTCCACTTTGTACTTAGAAAATTTGCTAGAATTTTTGCTAGAATTTCAGAATGGTGAAGAGCTAGAGCATGGGGTGGTATTTATAGTGAAGAATTAGGGTTTGGAAATTAAAATTTTGGATTAAAATGCATTAAAAAGGTGTTAAATGGTGAATTGAAGAGTCTCTGTTTGATTGCAGGAAAATCAAACAGTGCAGGGAAGATAAGGGAAGTCAAAGGGATAGGTGTGCAAAGCACGGGGTGATTTAGAGCACTTTGGACTGTCGGGGTTGGCTAGATCAAGGGTTTGGGCGGTCGGATCTTGGGGCATTGCCTCGAGATTCGTGCCACGTGTCAAGATGGGTGTGTATACCTCATTGCGCCTGTTTGATTTTTCTGAAACTTTTTGTTTCTCCGTGTATTGCACGTGTAACTCTTGGGCTTCCAAAAATTAAAAAGAAAAAATCTAAAAAAATAATTGTGTCTGATGAGAATGAAACACACAGGCTATATCACAGCAGTGCAGAGGCTTTATCAGTGAGCTACAAGTCGCTTCTTGATTTTATTTAACAAAAATAACTTTTAACTCTTACACAGGCTGTAATACCCTTTTTGTACAATAACAAGAAATTTTTGTACAATGATATCAGAGTCGTCACATAGCATATAAAAAATCATCACAATGCATACATATAGTATTAATCAAGAATTATAAAGACAAACGAGTATATAAATCCCTAGAGTTAACAATGCATTAAAAATAATATTTTTCCTTATTTCTTTTTATACCTGTCTTGAGACGCTAGCAATAGAGATCATAGATGTCTGTGAGGAGAGATTGAGGGGATGATCTAAGGTTTGAGATGACTTACAATCTAAACAATCTATGACTGTCTAATCGTGTTTAGACGAAATCTCAATTCGATCGAGATTTGGTGGCGATGGTAAGTGTTCTCCTTCAACGATCTTCTTCCTTGTCACTAAGGTTTTTAGATCTTGAGAAAGAACGTTAGGATAGAAGGAAAAGACAACGGGAGATGATGAAATTTGGGAGTAAGAAAAAATGGCTACCAAAGGAAAAGAATTTAGGGTTTTCGAAGGGTTATATGGGCATCGGGGTTGCTCGGTTAGATTTAGAAAATTTATGATAGAGATACATGGTAATAACAATCATATGCAATCAAGCTATGAAGCTCGTGCCAAACTGGCCCCACCTAGCCGTCTGGAGAGGTCAACTAGCCGCCTAGGGTGGTCATTTGGTGGCCGCTGAGTCCCAGTCTTGGTTAGTGGTCCCCACTTGGTCCCATTAAGTTAAAAATATAATATGTTTGTCCTAAATAGCTTTGGGGCTGGTGTGGCACGCACATGAAACTATGGATCTGAAAAAGAAATCAAAAACGAAAATTAAACAAGTTATTGCAAACACTATGAATGAAACTTGTAACTAAGTTATGGCAAATACCTAAGAAATATATTATTGTAGCATTAATCAGCATTTGAACTAAAATCCATTGTCTCGCCAATCTTTAAACCTTAACCAATTTTGAAAAATTTCTTTATTTTATTTAACTATTTCATTAAAGTCTCTTATACATTACACCTTTATCAAAATTTGACCAAAATTCTCTCAAAACAATTTCGAAAAATTTCTTTATTTTATTTAAAAACAATTTTATTAGAGTTTCTTAGACTTTACAAATTTATTTATTTTTTGCATTTATTGAATGAACGCTAAATCACATTTGAAAATTCCTAAACGAGTCAACATGTTCTAGATGGAGATTTCAATTCTTACATATTTTTAAAAAAAAATTAGACATTATTTTTTAAAAATCTATCCGTAGAGATCGTTATTTTTTAAATAAAAAAAGCTACAACTTTAGCACTCATTAGATTTCATCAAATGTATATAGTAACTTGTTGAACAATTATAACCACGCAAAACTTATTAAAAAATGTATAAAATACATAAATTTCTCTATAGTGTTATGATTTATGAGATATCATTAAAGAAAACATAGAATAAGATAAATTCATAATAAAAGCTATGAGATTCAAGCAAATCGAATTTGCGTCTTATCTTTAATGAAAACAAAGAAAGCGACGGATGTCGATTCGCGTCAAGATGTTGCCTTCCGTTGATCTGCTGATGGCGGCGATGGATGGCTGAGATTGGATCTGGAGGTAGGCTCCTGAAGCGTGTGGATGTCAATGGGTTTGAGACTGGTTGTCGCCGAGCTACCTGCAAGGAAGTCCCGGGATGGTTGTACCACCGAGAACCCTTCGACGATCAAGTTAAAGAGGAGATCCGAGCAGAGTAACGGCTTAGTGGAGTAAAAATGGCTTACTTGAACCGTCTGAAGGAGGGATTTATATAGCGGTGGCAGCAGGCGAGGCAGGCGCGAGAATCACGCCGGCCGTTACGCTTCCAGCGACACGCCCGCGTGATGAGCGGGATCTCCCATTAATGGCGAGACAGGCTCGTTAATGGAGATCGTGATGGCGTGGAACGTGGAATGTGGCCGGCGGATATCTCTCGCATGGAGAGATATCACGGGATGGCGGTTGTGCCTGTGAGCGGTGCCGTTGGTCAGTCGATGAAACCGAGGAAGATGACCTCGGCGGAAGAGCTCGCGGATGAGCGGGAGAGCCGAGGTATCTTGGTTCTGCGGTAGCCCGGGGACGAGCTGTGAGGCCGAGGATGCCAATTGTGCTGGGGGCTCGGAGGTGAGCCAGCGCTTGTTTGTAGGACGGGCATAGGAGCGGCATGGTCGGCCACTGTAGGCCCTTTCTCGTATGTTCTGGGACACGTCACCAGCCACGTGTCATGATCTGGGAGATCACCGATATTGAGCATCATCAGAAAGATTATAGCAAACCGAAAATAAAAGTTAAGTGACCAAATACAAATTTAAATCCCAAAAAGAAATGTAGAAAATCACGGTAAACTAATAATGAAAGTTGAGAAACCAGATACAAAGTTAAAACCCAAATAGAGGCTAAAAATAAATGTGAGAATGATTTGAATTGAAGGTAAGTACAAAAATGACATTGAATCAATTTTGAGGGAGCAAAATTGGAAAGGGCAAAAGCTTGATAAAGCCAAAATGCTTGAAGTAGGGTTTTATACTATATATAACAATAACGATAGTAAAATCAACATTTAAACCCTGAAAGCATTGCAATTTTGTAAGCATTGCAATTTTGTAAGCTTTTGCTTGTTTCCTTAAATACTAATTTTAATGAAATCGGCGGGCTTAATTATCCCATCTTTACCTCAAAAACAAAATGGAAAACATGCAAATTCACATATTCGGACGACTAGACAAGTAGGTAATGAAAATGGAAAACACGCAAATTCACATATCCAGCCGACTAGACAAGTAGGTAATGAAAATGGAAAACACGCAAATTCACATATCCAGCCGACTAGACAAGTAGGTAAATAAACGAACTAGTCATCATAAATAATATTTTGATGGAACCTAAAGATTTGCACCCCTTTTTCATCCCCGTTGTATCCCAACTTAGCTACAATATCCATAACTCATGACTTTTATGCTGCCCTATGCTATGCATTGATTATTACAGCCAACTTATTGTGACTTTAATAGAGCTTGGACGTCACATGGAATTTTTTTTAAAGCAAGTAAAAAAAAAACGTCCTTACCAAGAAACGACCGTTTCTCTTCGAATTCTGTAGGTCAACTTTCACACATTTTTTGTTCAATCAGTTGGTTTAATTTGTCGTCACTCGTAAAAAAATTGACGTTACCAAGAAACTGCCGTTTCACTTCTAACATTTTCTCTCTATAAATTATCAACCTATCTCCTTATTTTGCATCAAGTCTTTTTTTTCTTCACCCTTTTTCTCCCATTTGAAAGTGCAATCTTACATTCTCATGTTCAATGAAGTATTTGTTGCTAGTTCTCCCAACTCCATCTTCACTCTCAATACAAACAATAGCTTATTCTCGGATTTTATTGGACTCCGTCCAATATAAAATATGTGAAAATAGAAAATTCCAAAATGGAATGGGCGGTATTGGAAAAGTAAGAGCCTTATGGACGTACCAAAGCCGTAAATGGCACTTGTTGATATTCACTTCTTTGAAGAAAAAGATCAAAGGTACCATAAAATTTAATTAAACTCTAATAAATTTCTTGTAGTAACCTCCAAAAAAAGAATTCTTCTAGAAAATTTTTACAAAACAAATATTTTTATGTATATAATGTTTATGCCGAGGGCTAATATTGATTTCTTATACTTTGTTGTCATGCAAAGATTGTCAGGGCTCTCCAGCGTGAAAGAAAATGAGGTCACATTTAGAGTCGCCTCCATGCTAAGAATGGTAACTCTTTTAAAACAATATACTCTGCATTTTATTCTTAATTGTCGACCATTTCGCATATTCTCTATTGTTGATCGATCATGTTTGGTGATGTAAGATGTTTTCTTAATAGGAACGACACGATAAAAGCATATTTTAATGCTAAGTCTTATGAAAAATAAGCACATTTTTTGTCCACGAAAATGAAATTCAATCAATTGTGAAGAAATGTGAAAAATATAAAGTATTTTTAATTAATTACTCTCAGGAACATTGAGAAAAATATTTCCAACTCAATGTTCTGTCGCACAGTAAGTGTAGATTGAAATTTCTACACTACCGACTATTACATTTCAAAAATATATTCTGTTAATTTTGAAGTTGGGCGGTTCTAATAAGAATGAAAACTCATGCGCAGCAGCTGAAGAAATCAGCTCTTCAGTGAAGCTGCACGTCCTCGACACATATTATGGCAAGCTGACCATTCCTGGCGTGTTTGCAGCCTCTCTAAGCCTCTCCCACTTCCCGGCAAGGAGTCTCAGCCCGTTATCGAAAAGCTTAGGGTTCCGGTTCGAATGCTCATAGCCATCAGAGGCTGAGTCCTTGGTAATGGCTATGGTGTCGAACTTGCTTTCTGGGATAGCACTAAATGTAGCCATGACTGGGGTTTGAGCAAATTGATGAGAAAATTGGGTTAAGAATTTAATTTTCTTCTTCAATGGAGAAATCAGAGACGGGGTCTTGGATTTCGGGGAAAGATTTGATGGAGATTGAAGAGAGAAAGTTACAAAAATTCATTGTAAAATTAATCTCAGCTGTGATAATGCAAACTCTAATTAAATATGTATTAGACATGTATTAGCATGTGGATCGATAGTCATTGTAAAAATTAATCTCAATCATTGTAATGCAAACTCTAAAAATGTAGCTCATATCATCAATTAATTGTTTCTCATTTTTTTTATAAAAGAGATTTAGAAATGAGAAAAATTCTCCAATCTATTTCTTACGGTTATTTTGATGCACGCTTGTAATATAATAAAGGTCGGTATCATCACTAAATTTCTCTCAACAATCTATTATTCGTCTTTATTATCTTTTCAAATTTTCTCTATGATGGTAACATATATCCACGTGCATCACACGTGCAAAAAAGTAGATGATATGCAATGGTGGATTCAGGAATTTTCAAAGGATGGGGCCAAGGTCCAGGTTATTCATTCACAATTTTTTTAAAACAAAAATCAAGTCTATATCAAGTTGTCTTACAACTATTAACAAAATCAAGTTATTTATTCACAATTTTTTTAACAAGCTGTTCATTCAAAATCAAGGTATCCATTCAAAATCAAATAATTGAATTTTAGGGTTTGGGTTAAAAGAAAAATACCATATAAATTTTGGACTAACGAGATTCTAGGATTTCAGCGGCGATGAGACGACTGTTCACGAATAGAAGATGACTGATGAAGATAAGTACGACTTGCGAATGGGCGAGGCGAGGCCGCAACCGCAAAGGGCGAGGGCGAGGGTCACTACTACAAAATATGTATTTGGTAACGGTTTGGTTTAAACCGTTACCAAGAACCAATTTGGTAATGGTTAAAACCGTTACAAAAAACCCGCCACCAGAAGCCTGATAATGATTTGAACCGTTACCATTGCCACATTTTGATAACGGTTTAAACCGTTATCAATTTGACGCATCATGAAAAAAAATGAAATTCCTCCCTCCCCCCTCCATCAACCTCTGTCTTAATTTTAAATCCAACACCTAAAGTTTAAATTTAGCATCATTTATCCAAACTAATAAAGAAATAGCAACATCAAGCAACAAAATTAGGGTGATGGGTCTATCAACCTGGAAAAGATTTGTCGATCGAGATCCATCATGAGATTAGACGCAGATCCGTATGTGAGATCGAGGATCATCCTCTTCCATGTTCCTATGATTCTATATCACCAAACAAACAAAGTTAGGATTTGACATTCAATAAAAAATAGGAACTTTCAAAAAAAAAAGATGGGGTTTTTATGATCTCGTGAATGGATTTGAGCGGATGAGCGCCAACGATCTGTCCTTTGACCTCATCCAATCCGAACAGGAGCGTGTCGGGCTTGCTGCGACATCAACAACAAAAATTTTAATATTTGGGATTGAGCATAAAAATTAAAATTAAATCATAAAAATTAAAATTATACTTACTGTAAGTTGATGTCGCACACCCCACGTACTTGTGGGGAGACGGAATTTACAAAAAACGATTTTTCATACTATGCAACACCGACTTTAACTCCAGGATCTTTACGGAAAGCTTAACTAGCTATTCTACTTGGAGGTTTTAACTACTATGTTAGGGTTTATACCTCCTTGTTTACAAGTCCTTCGGGTATTCTTCTCCTCCTCTTCTTGAGCTTCTCGAAGATCGGATCGCGCTTGAAACGTTGGCCTTCTCGTGTCGAAGACGATCCACCCGAGAGTATGTACTTCAAGCTCCAAGCTCTAAACCGAGGTAACTAAATTACCTAGTTTGCTAAGTTAGGTGGCTTAGAAGATATAGAATGTCTAATGGAGTGTTTTATCTCATATAACCCTATGGCTCACAACACATGTGAAGGTCAGGGTTTTTGAGAAAGAAGGAGGAGAAAATGGAAAGAGAAAGGAAATGAGCAAATGAACTAGGTCTTGGCAAGTAAAGGATGGCTCACTCATTATCTCACATAAAACATGGATTATTTTCCAATTGAAAATAGCAACCATACTTCAATAGCAACCACAAACCAATAAACAAATGCAATGAGCCATGCCTCACCCTATGCTTTGAATATCTCCAATTTCCACCTCATTAATCTATTTCTAATAGATAAATCCAAATAATGAGGTGTCCCCTTCTAGAAGCATGTCTTGTGAAATTACAAGAATGCCCTCGCCGTATATACATACCCGTATTCGTATTTCGAAAAATACGAATACAATGATATAATAATAATCCAATAATATAATACCAGGATCCGGCTTAAACCAAAGCTCACTAGTATTATCCGTCCGAACATCATCCGTGTAGCCAGTACACGTATATGATCGGAACCCTGCCGTAAAACCATACGGCCTCTACATCGTTTTGCCCGAAGTAGGGAAACCCTCTGTGTGGGACTCTAAAGACTCGACGGTACGCTGGCAGTGGGTTTAACCACAAGTCCGTCAGTGGTACTAGCGGCACATAACGGCTACCCAGGTATCTGTCGATAGAAGGCCGATGGGCAAACTCATTCGAACTCCTACTGAGCCTATCTGTAACAATCTTCGTACAGTTCGGTCTGTTCGTCTAAAATACTCGCATATCGGGCCTAGGGGATAGTAACCGTCAGATCCCTAATAGCGCAATAAGTCGTGCAGGGGTAGAGCCCAATACACCCTGAGAAACTACTGGAGTACCTACCGGTAAATCTTGTTTGCCCTGGCCAGGGACTTTGTGTAATGGCTTTCCGAACACAGTGCGATATTAACCCCCAATACCGAGAGAGACGAATCCTATCTAACCGCTACTACCTCTAAGTGCTTTGGGACTGCACCCAACTACTACCTGTTTGCACGACTCCTTTGAGCCGTGGTAGGGTAGTAATCTAAGTACAGTGGGAACACACTTGAGATGAATAGTGATGTCAAGTCAACGGACTGGCATGTACTTATGCCACCCGGGAACTGCTACCTAATGATAGGTATAATACCAACCAGCAGTTCTCAACGAGTCCATCCAGTTTAACTCATAACCCAATGAGCACATGTATACTATCTCCGATACGATATACCAATGACTGTGGGACAGACCATCTCCTCTGCTGGGATGAGAAGTGTATATACTAGTCTACTCTGGAGTATCGATACCCCGTCTCGATAATCCTATGACTAGGGACCTTTATAAGGATGTGCTTATAGACTACCCAGACCCCATTAGTGTGACTGCCATCACAAGGTTGGTAGTCAACCAAAGATCCTAAGGGCTCTACCAATATGTATTAGTGATATGCTAAAAGAAACATATACACATATTGAGGTAGAAACAAACCAAGTAGCATACTACCATTTTGAGCAAGACTGTTATTATATTTGTGTATATCTCAAACTTCCAAAATGTAATATATAAACCAGTACTATACAATAATGGCCTCTAGGGTATATATCACTAACAATCTTTCACTTGCACTAAGGCCATGCATTGGCATATCGCAGACCTGTCATCTTGATTAGTCTCTCGAACTGTGTCTGAAGGATGGCCTTTGTGAGTGGATCTGCAGTGTTGTTCTCTGTCTCTACTCTCCGCATCTCGATCTCCCGGCGATCAATGATCTCCCTGATCAGGTGGTACCGCCTCAAGATATGTTTGGAGTTCTGATGGGACCTTGGTTCCTTCGCTAAAGCTATAGCCCCGTTGTTGTCACAATACAGAGGTATTGGATCAACAATGTACGGAACCACCTAAAGTTCTGTAATGAACTTCTTCATCCAGACTGCTTCCTTCGCGGCGTCACATGCAGCGATATACTCCGCTTCCAACGTCGAGTCAGCAACGATGTCCTGCTTGGAGCTCTTCCAACAGATCACCCCTCCATTGAGGGTAAAGATATAACCTGACATGGACCTGGAGTCATCCTTGTCACTCTGGAAGCTGGAGTCAGCGAAGGCCTCGATCTGGAGGTCTTCACTGCCGTACACCAAGAACATCTCCTTAGTCATTCTCAGGTACTTGAGAATGTTCTTTACTGCTGTCCAGTGCTTCTTCCCTGGGTTTGACTAATACCTGCTTACAACGCTCAATGCGTTAGTTACATCTGGTCTGGTACACAACATCGCATACATTATAGAGCCTACCCCAGAAGCGTAGGGTATAATAGTCATGCGATCCTTTTCCAAATAAGTCTCGGGAGACATCTCTTTGGAGATGGTGATTCCGTGACAAGCCGGTAGATTACCGCGCTTTAAATCTTCTATACTAAATCTTTTCAGTATGGTGTTTATATACCTTGACTATGAAAGTCCCAACATCCTTTTAGATCTATCACGATAGATCTGAATCCCCAGAATGTAGGAGGTATCACCCAGGTCCTTCATGAAGAACCTTTGTGACAAGAATCCTTTGACTGATTGTAGCATAGGAATGTCATTTCCTATCAGGAGAATGTCATCCACGTACAAGACGAGGAATACCACAGTTCTCGCTACAATTTTACTATAAATGCATGGTTCATTTGGATTTTTGATAAAGTCGAATTCCTTGACCGTCTCATCAAAACAGATGTTCCAATTCTGCGATGCCTGCTTTAATCCATAAATGGATTTAAGCAACTTGCACACTCTTCCATTGCTCCCACTCTCTATGAAACCCTCCGGCTGATCCATATAAACACACTCTTCTAAATTTCCATTCAGAAAAGCGGTCTTTACGTCCATCTGCCAAATTTCATAATCATGGAAGGCAGCAATGGCAAGAAGGATCCGAATGGATTTGATTATAGCCACTGGAGAAAAGGTATCATCATAGTCCAAACCAGGTTTTTTATGAAAACCTTTTGCAACAAGTCTAGCCTTATAGGTTTCAACCTGTCCATCTACACCAATCTTCTTTCTGAAGATCCATTTGCAGTCTACAGGTTTTACCCCTTCTAGAGCAATGTCCAAAGTCCATACTTTGTTGGTGTACATGGACTCCATTTCGGTCCGCATTGCATCCAGCCATTTTACCGAGTCTCTGCTCCTGATGGCTTGTTGGAAACTAGTTAGCTCATCATCACGATGATGCAATCCTCTCTATCCCCATCTATGAGAAAACTGTAGTATCTCTCGGGCGGATGAGAATGCCTACTAGTCCTGCGGAGTGGCGCGGGGATGTCCGGTTCTTTCGAAACTTTTGGTTCCACCATGCTTTCGGTAATAGCTTGTGGTTCTGGAATTTCTTCCAGTTCTATTGCGCTCCCACTTATTTTTTTTCAAGAAATCGAGTTTCCAAAAAGTGGGCATGCCGAGAAACAAAGACCTTTTGTTCCTCCGCGTAATAGAAAAGATACCCCCTGGAGTTCTTTGGGTATCCCACAAACTTACACAATACTGAGCGTGCCTTGAGCTTGTCCGCGTGCTGCTTTTTTACAACAGCTGGATATCCCCATATCTTTAGATACTTAAGATAGGGTTTCTTCCCAGTCCACATCTGATATGGTGTGGTAGGCACTGACTTAGTAGGAACCTTGTTCAAAAGATATGCAGTTGATTCTATTGCATAACCCCAGAAAGATCGTGTTAACTCAACGTTACTCATTATGGAACGTACCATATCCAATAAGGTTCGGTTCCGCCTTTCCGATACACTGTTGTGTTGAGGTGTGTATGGAGGAGTAAGCTGAGAGAGAATTCCATTCTCTTTTAAGTAATCCAGGAACTCGGCACTTAAGTATTCACCACCTCGATCAAATCTAAGTGTCTTGATGCTTTTGCCGGTTTGTTTTTCCACTTCATTCTTGTATTCCTGGAATTTCTCAAAGGCCTCGGATTTATATTTCATCAAGAATACATGTCCATACCTTGAGAAGTCATCCGTAAAAGTAATGAAGTAGGAATAACAACTTCTTGCATGTGTAGACATTGGACCATACACGTCGTTGTGTATGAGTCCCAAGAGCTCGTTTGCTCTTACCCCGTGTCCAGTGAACGGGGTCTTTGTCATCTTTCCTTTGAGACATGATTGACAAGTTGCATAAGACTGATATTCAAACGGATCCAAATATCCCTCTTTATGTAACTTCGTTAACCATGTTTCATTAATGTGACCCAGTCTACAACGCCATAAGAAAGCCTGATTTAATTCCGGAGACTTTCTTTTAAGTGTGCTCTGGACATTGAAAACATGAGCTTGATTTAATACGTATATACCGTTATCTAGTGTACCTGACCCAATCAAATCTTGATTAGGTGGATGTGGACGATCTCGCTTACAAATGTAAAATCATAACCTTCTTTAGATAGTAAAGATACAAAGATGATATTACATGCCAAACTAGGTACACACAAACAGTTACGCAAAATCAAAATCCGCCCACTTGTCAATCCTAGGTGATATTCCCCTGCGGATACAGTATCCACGCTCATTCTGTTAGCAACCCTGAGAATTATATCACCTGCCTTGATAACTCTACAATTTCTCAGAGTCTGAAATGAATTACAGATATGAGATCCCGATCCGGTATCTAGTACCCAGGAAGTAGAGTTAATTGACAGACAAGTTTCAATCATGCTGAAGCCACAACGTGCTTCGAATTCTGGTTTCTGGCTTTCCATGCCCTGCAGTCCTTCTTCTAATGCCCTTTTCCATGACAATAGAAACATTTCTCCTTCCCTACTGTCAGCCCCGAAACTTTTGCCCTGCCCTTTCTCTCTATCTTACTGACACCGCCTTTCGGATTGATGGATGCCTTCTTCTTCTTCCCCTTGTCTTTCGTTTTGGATTTAAAAGAGGAAGATTTTCCAATAAGCAGAGAAGGTGTCTTCCTGGATTTCTGCAGGATGCCCTCAGCGCTCCTCAACATGTTGAGGAGTACTAGAAGTGAAATTTCCTTCTCTTGAATGTTGAAATTCCAGAAAACTGGGTATAGGTAGAAGGGAGGGACTGTAGAATCAAGTCGGTATCTAACTCGTTCTCCAACGTGGTCTCAAGGACCGCGAGCTCTTCAATATAGCTAATCATTTTAAGGACGTGGTCCCCTACAGATGACCCGACAGCCAACCTCGCCTGAAACAATTTCTTTGAGGTCTTATATCTTACGATACGGGATTGCTCTCCATATAAATCTTTGGTATGGAGGAAGATGGAAGCTAAGTCCATCTCCTCGTGCTGCCTCTGGTGTTCATTATCCATTGAGGCCAACACGAGGCACTTGGCTTTCGCACTATCTATTTTCCATATCTTACGGATTTCAACATCCGCGACGGTGGAATCTGGATTTGGGACGGCGGGGGCTTCGGTAGTAAGGAGGTAGCCCAGCTTGTCATAGCTAATGGCCATCTGGACATTCCTTAGCCAATCTTTATAATTTGGCCCAGTCAATTTATTATTATCTAGCAGTAATTTAAGCCCGGTCATTTTGGTCGCTGTTGTCAGGAGAGAGAGAAAAAACACTCAGCATGATACTCTTGCAAATTTAGATTGGTTATTAGTTTATCTAAACAGGATGGCTCCCACTGTTCCTCGAATTCTCCTTCAAACTATAAAAGAAGAATTATCAGGATTAATCTCACCCTACAATTCTTGCTTAACCTTTCGGCCATGCTAGTGTTGGTACTTTGAGAGAGGTTTTCCAACGCTTTAGCGAAATTCCTTAATTACATAACCTCTTTTCCCTAAAGGCGTAGCCCCGCTAACACCGTTCTAGGCACCTACTTGGTTTATAACATTGATTGTTTAGTGAAAAAATCTCCCAAAGAGTAGTGGACTCTCACAGTAGGATCGGGATCCAAATATCATCGTGTGACAACCTTGAAGGAATCCTACCAAAATCATCACACTCTAAATGGTATGCAACACTAGCAAGTTTCATTTTCCTTTGAAACTGCCGATATGGATTTTTGCCCCAGGCGCTTATGACCTTGACGAAGGCCAACATATCATAAGATGCAAGTCAAGTTTTACTTGTCATTATCCAGGTTAATTTGAACCCATCTGTATAAACCCTTGACGAAGGCCAAAATAGCTGTACGACTGTCCCAAATCAATGCATCTATCTATACTACAGATGAATACCCAGCAGCTACCAATCACTATACCTTGGCGAAGGTCAAAATACATAGCTTGAATACTACTGAATACCCATCTGAAATGACGGAGGGCTGCAGATGGTTTTGGCGAAACCGTGAACGTAATGAACTTGCTATAGTCAAAGGAACCATGATAGCTTTTAAAAAGAGTGGTTTAGACTTCGCATTTAAAAGTTGTTTTTCAAGAAAACCGAGTGGTTTTGAAATTGTTCCAACGATTTAAACTTTGGTTTGTTTTTCTTGCATTAATCAATATTAATGCGGTCCCATCATTTAACCCTATCATTGCAGAAAAGAAACGAAAATAGAACGTACGCTTATGCCATCCGCATTCGCTACGGGGCCCCGTCATGCACCATTAGGTTACTTAACTAACGGCAGGGCGGGGGCTGGACTAGCGCGGGTGCAAAACATAAGCAACGTTTATTATATATATATATATATATATATCCATTCGTCTCACGTAATAATAGGCATTCCAGATCACAGATGAATATATTGGATATACTAGGAATTCCGTGTTTCGTTTTAGCCTAGAACGAAAGACGAATTCCACGGTCATGATGAATAGCCAAACCCTACCCTAGACCCCTACGGGTGCGGCAAACTACCTGCCAACTTCCCAAAGTGAAGCAACCTCCCTCAATAAAATGAGTGGGTCACTCGGCACTTCAAGAACCCGGTAGTTTGTGCACACCATCTTGGGTCTATCCTAGGTGTAAGAAAAAGTAAATGAAATGATACAACGGTGGCTACAACCTCAATCCGGACGTGCCCCGCAAAAATAATATTACATCAATTTACAAATTTACATGAATGAAAGAAAAGAAAACACTCTTCTCACATCCCCCGACTATTCATCCACGACGATCCAATACTTCATATACACAAACCATCATCAAGATACTTATATGTGCAACCCCCACTAATCGGCATATAGCAATTAGCGGACGTTTAGCAACACATATACAAACCGAAACTTATAAACGATGTTAAAACTGCGACTTCGAAATACTCCGTATTTCCCCAACACAAAGATAACATAATATGAAATCTGGCCAAAAACAAACAACACCTAAAAACCTAAATCCAAGATTCCAGAACACCAACAAAAACCCAAGACCCAAACCGCTAGTACGGCCGGCGAGGCCGGGAAAAATGAGCATTTCGTCGGCCAAAATTTGGAGTATTTGTCTCGTTTTTCTGCGGTGTTCTAGTTACAAATAAAGGAGAACTCTGCAATTGTTTAAATAATTTTTAGTGGCTTTTTGAAATTCGACAGAAACTTGGATTTCGTTTCGACTGTTTCGGAGTTATTTTGGTTTCGTAATTTTAAATACCGTCTAACAAACTAGTTAAGGTCTGAGTAGGCTCTGATACCACTGTAAGTCAATGTCGCACACCCCCACGCACTTGTGGGGAGGCGGAATTTACAAAAAACAATTTTTCATACTGTGCAACACCGACTTTAACTCCAGGATTTTTACGGAAACCTTAAATAGCTATTCTACATGGAGGTTTTAACTACTATGTTAGAGTTTATACCTCCTTATTTACAAGTCCTTCAGGTCTTCTTCTTCTCCTCCTTTTCTTGAGCTCTTCGACGATCGGATTGCGCTTGAAACGTCGGCCTCCTCGTGTCGAAGACGATCCACCCGAGAGTATGTACTTCAAGCTCCAACCTCTAAACCGAGATAACTAAGATACCTAGTTTGCTAAGCTAGATAGCTTAAAAGATGTAGAGTGTCTAATAGAGTGTTTTATCTCATATAACCCTATAGCTCACAACACATGTGAAGGTTAGCGTTTTTGAGAAAGAAGGAGGAGAAAATGGAGAGAGAAAGGAAACGAGCAAATGAACTAGGTGTTGGCAAGTAAAGGATGGCTCACTCATTATCTCACATGAAACATGGATTATTTTCCAATTGAAAATAGCAACCATGCTTCAATAGGAATCACAAACCAAAAAACAAATGCAGTGAGCCATGTTTCACCCCATGCCTTGAATATCTCCAATTTCCACTGTAACAACCCTAAACTTTCTGTACAAATTTTTTCAAAAATATATAAAGGGGTATTTTTGTTTGAGCACAAGTTATAAGTTTGTTTTGCTTTTTAATAACAAGAAGGAGCTTGTAATTCATTGGTAAGACCTTACACTACTGATCCAAAGCACCAGAGTTCAAATCCCATCAGCCACATTATTTTTAATATTGTTTTATTTTAATCTTTTTAGAATTCCAAGAGTCTACACGTGCTAAACCAGTAAAACCAAAAGTCACATATAAAACAAACTGACCCAGGAGCTACACGAAATGACGTATGACGCGTGGCAGCAAGGGGGGCCGACTCGGCCTGACTCGACAGGCGGACCGGCCGACTCGTCCGCCGCCGTCGGCCGATTCTCCTTGGATCGCCGAGTTGTCTTCTTGGATTCTGTGTCTTTTGGCCTTCTTTAAACCCCTGTATACTTTAAAATATATGCACATTAACAGAGCTAATAAAAACCTATATTCACTCCATTTTTAATACAAAATTAAATATATTTTCTTCTCACTCTTTCACCTACCCTAACCCTAGTTTTACCCTATAAATACCATCCCTAAACACACACCCCTCACTCACAAATTCTGTCCAAACTCTCAAGAAAACTCTCTAGAAATTTTGTGTGCAAGTGGAGTTAGCGAAGGGCGAAACTCCGGCGAACTTCCGACGACGACCCTAGGAGCTCCCGGCGACGAAACGACGCACCGGAACCTACTTCCACTCCCCTTTCCTCTTTTCTAAGCTCTAATCCAGTAAGTCCCTCTTCCCCCTTCTCTTTTCTAATCCAAAAACTCGTATTTCCAAAACCCGACGGAAACGGAGTTAAACCGACTTCCAATTCAGTTTTCCTTAATAAGTTCCAATTTTCTTAAATACAACAATACCAATCTTGCACATCATGACTATTAATTATTAACAAAACATGTTGAACAAGTTCATAGCAAAAGAATTCATATTATAATTTTTATCGCACTTTTTCAGAAAAATACCATATAGTTTAGTTTTGATATTAAACATCATATATCTTGCTATACCTTTAGATAGATCATGAGTTAATGACCTACCTCTTAAAAACACATATGCAACATAGCACGATACCTTTTGGGAAATATAGATTCGGGAAAATACCGTTTTACACAAAACTACCTTTAACTTATAAAAACCATTTTCACGAGATTATGTATTTTAAACAAGTCTTAGCAAAGCGCCGCTATAACCCATTTGGGGAACCCATTCGGGATGGTGCGGATTATCGCACATTCTCGGACTTAGTAGTGCGAGATGCAGACCTTCGCAAGGAGCATTTGGTCTCGAAAGATTTAAAATACAAATATCTTGAGAAAATGAGATTTCTAAAAAATAATAAATTAAAATTATTTTATATAAATATATACATATATGTATCATCAAAATATCTAATTTTTGATATAGTATAAATATTCCAACTTTTCTAGATCAAAGGAATCATTTTACATGAAAATACCATGCAATTCCATACAAGTTCAATACTTTACAATTTAATACCATATATTATGAAATTAGGTT
Organism: Agapanthus africanus; assembly: GCA_030015575.1. Lineage (NCBI taxonomy): Eukaryota > Viridiplantae > Streptophyta > Magnoliopsida > Asparagales > Amaryllidaceae > Agapanthus > Agapanthus africanus. The sequence goes on along the minus strand of CM057344.1, from coordinate 10,394,329 downwards.
TTATTCACTAGAAATGTCATATATATCAAATCTACATCAATGAAAACTCTAAAGACGATAATAAAATACTTGAGGTGTATTTTGAAAATTATATAAATTATCTTTACATAAAACCCCCTCAAGTTTTATAAATTACAATAAGGACCCTAGTAAATATAGGTTTAAGCGGGACCAATCTCTTGAGCCTCACGGAGCCGAAGAAGTGGGTGCTTGCCTATTTAAGGTAGACAACTTAATAAACGGTGTTATCAACACGGTAATCGTCTTTGAAAAAGACACAAATCCTGCCACCCATGTGCAGCGGTTACCGATAACACCAAAACCTAATTCAGGATTCAATTTCCTTTCTAATTGTTCTGACTCAGACTGAGTCTCATTATAAAATAATCTGACTTGAATATGATTCAAGTACAAACTACAATTCAACATGAATTCATGAATCCATACAATCTATATAACTTGACCAAACCAAACCATGGATATATTCCATTTACATGACTATCCAGTACCTCCATTTTCATTTATACGATATCATGGTTTCGGCAAATCTTCCATTTACAATACAAGTCTTCCATTTACATTTACAAAATAGTACAAACAACACATTTACAATTCAAACAATACAAACAATACAATCAAGACATCGCGGGGTTTATAAGGGGTAGATTGGTAAGGAAGGTGTTAGAAGTGGCACGAGACTGCAACCATAAGACACCTAACCTGAATTCAATCGCCGTTGTTCCGGGCATTCTAACGGATCCTTGTACTCCACTTGCCTTTAGTCTCTGGCATATAGAGACTCCTCTCGTATACACTGGCCTCTTCTGTACCAAGCTACAAACAACAGCGTTAACACTAAATACAACAGTATACAATATAATACAACCTTAAAAGCTACTCTCTCTCTCTGTCTATAGCTGGCACATGGCCGCACCATTCTGACAAAATACCAGATAATCCGGTCTGATCGTATATAGGTGTATGTCTTCCTTGGGCTTCAGAGAAGGTACTCCCTCTTTCGACGAGTCGCAAAGCCGTTGAATCGGTTCCGAAGGAGCAGAGAGGACTCGATCGTTGAATACCATCCCGCCCGTATTGGCATAGGGATTAATCAACACACGAATAGCTCCGGACTGAGTCGGGTCAGGAGCAGAAGCGTCCACCAGCCTCATGAGTCGCGGAAAAGTGTAAGCGTCATAAAAGCTAGGTCTTTGGTGCGCAGCAAATGCCCCTAGCACGTGCATCTCAATCCAGGACGTAAAGTGATGAAGAGATAAATTTACCACATCCATGCCTGGGGTTGAGGTATTGGCCGCGGCGCTTATCCCATGATACAGATGCGCTAGCCCCATAATGCCCACAGCTAGTCGCGTCCTCTCGGCAATGCGATGGGCAGGGTAGATGACTGAGGCTCTCATAAAACGACGGTGCATAGGAATGGCGAACCAGCTGAGCCAAACACTGATGAAGCCCACGAAGAAAGTCTCCTTATCCATACCAGGAGCTGCGATTGACTCGAAAGATACGGCCGACAGGACAGGAATGTAGAACTGTGGCAAGTCCTCTTCTTTAGCCGGTCACTTATTTAAACCGAACCCAAAGGGGTCGTTGATATTTGCGAACTTCGGAGCCGTCTTTGATAGAACGTCTTCGCGAAGGAAGCAGGCGATAAAACTTTTAAAAGTGACGCCCTGCTCCTCTGACTCTGTGAATAGCTTCTCAAAAATGCTCAGAGTCTTGATTAAACTTGGGTGCTTATGGCGGACGGCATTTTCAGTCGACAGGCCGTCAAGCATAGCAGGCTCAGTTTCGAAGACATACTCATCGGGAGGCAGCAGTTCTTCATAGAGCGTCCCCCTGACAGGCAACCCTGAGATCTGGCGAAACTCTTCCAGAGAAATTGAAACTTCGCGGTCCCCTAAAAAGAAGGTGTTGGTGGAAAGATTCCATTAGTTTAAGAAAACCTTAACCCACCAGACATAGGGGGACTGATAGTGGAAGAGAGACGCGTATACCGCCTGATAGAGTCCAACCCTCTGTAGTCGCGCACGATGGGCGGACAGGATATAACGGGCCCAGAGAAGGTAGCCCGTGAGATGTCGAGGGGTAGGCCCTATTTTGTAAATCTGTCCCCCTGGCTGGGCTTCACCTTGGCAGATGCGACGCCCTAAGATGTCTATAGCTGGCACAGGGTGGTTCAGAATCCCAGTTGTAGACGACTCAAGCCGTCCCGTAGGGGTCCAATTCGACATCTCCACAGCAAAGGCGGTCCATGGACGATCCATCAGCAGAAATGGATAGGTAGGCTCTGTCGGTATCTCGCAAAGAAAGCTGCGGCGACCGCGGATGATATGGCCGTACCAGGTCCCCCATAAAATTAGATTGGTGCAATTCAGGTCATGAGCCCTGATCATCGCCATCACCTCTTCGTCCGACGGTGATTGAGGAAAAGCCGCCTCCGAGCGAGTAAAGGGAAAGTATGGGAGAGAAGCCATTACTCCTGAAACAAAGGAAAGGAAGCTGTTAGTGAAGCCCATGCATATATATGTATTTATAAATATATATGTATATATAAAAGACAGTGGAAGAAAACGATAAATAACTTATTTTATGGGACCATTGGTTACAAAACACAAGGACCCCACAAAATGAAGATGGCGGCTCACTAATGATGAGGCAGGGTAATTATTATGAGAACAAAAGGAAGATTCTCAGTAAATGAACAGTGGATTTCAAATGACTTTATACATTCCCCCAAAGGGAAACCCATCTTGGACTCTGCGAAAATCAAGTAGAATCTCTACTGAATTTTTTTTCTGTAAGAACAACTCAGGAGGAAAAATCCCAAGAAATCTTCTTTTAAAGAACTAAGTTCTTTAGAGAAATTAAATTCCTTTTGAGCAGAGGAATTAAATTCCCAGAAAACATTTTCAGAGTTAAAAGACTCTTTGTAATGGAATTAAATTCCATAAAAGAGACAAGTATCACCATCGATCCCTGAAGATTAGAGAAGCCCTAAGAGGTTTGTTATTTAAAGATTGGACATTATTTTAACTTGGAAAGATGGGTTCTTGTTAAAGGGAAAAACCCTTGGTGTGGATTTAAAATCCAAATTCCTACAAGAAGTTCTTCAGCTGTTCAAGATCATTACTTGAAAAAGGGAATCTTTGTTAGCAGAGTTAAACTCTGAAAAATTTTGAAACAGAGAACTAAGCTCTGAGAGAGAGAATTAAATTCTCAAGGCAAGAACAGGTAAGGAAGAAGATGGAAAGTGGAGGCGCTTCTGAAGGGACTCCTGCATTTATAGGATGTGATGGAAAACGGTTCATCTTCCCTGTTCCCTAGACAGATCCAACGGTCACAAAGGTGACAGCGTTGCACTCACGTGCAAACACATGAGAACAACGCTGTGGGGGCATTTGTTCCCTGATAAAATATCAGGAAATACCCCAATGGGGTATCACGTGCTCACACGTGACCAAGGGTCACGTGCTGACACATGATGGTTTCCTGGGACTCTGGTATAATAGAATTAAAATTCTAATCAAGCAAGCAATTAGTGGAGTCACGTGACCACACGTGATGGACCTTTAAAGAACCCACTGAAAGAATTAAAAGGCATAATAAAATGGCAAGGAAAGATCCCAATGAGGCATCACGTGTCTACACGTGACCAAGGGTTACGTGATGACATGTGATGATTTCTTAACTCTTTAAAACAGCATAATTAAATTCTGTTTAAAATGTTAATCAAGGGGGTCACGTGTTAACACGTGATGGGTTCCTAAGTTCCTTAATTAATAGAATTGAATTATACAGAAATGATCAAACAGTGGGATCACGTGCCAACATATGATAGGCTCTTAAGCCTTCTGAACTAATAAAATTAAATTCTATTTAAGGGAAATCAAAGACCCTAAATGGAAAAATATTTCTTTAAATCTTTCCAAACAAAAAAGAGATTGTGCTCTGTAAAGTGGAGCACCGTTGGATTAAAAATCCAATGGTGATTAAAAATCACCAATTTATAGAAAGATTCTATACAAGGAAAGATTTCCCTGAAAATTCACCAAGAATAACAAACAGAATATCATTTGGATTAAAAATCCAATGGTGAATAAAATTCATTGAGTGATCTAAAAGATCATGTTGGTTACAGAAACAACCAAAATCTTTCAATGAAAGATTGACTAAACAAATTGATTCTTTTCTTTCTCCTATAAGTAGGAGCCAAGAAGAGAAGAGAAGGATCTTTGGATTTTGAAAAGAAAAAAAAAACAACAACAGAGAGAAAAAAGAGAGGAGAATTTAATTCTCAAGAGAGAAAAGAAGTTTCTTTCAGAGAAAAGAAACCTTAGGTGAGAAAGGGGAAAGAGATCTAAGCTCCATAAAACAAAAAGAGAATTTAATTCTCAATTTAAGAGTTTAACTCTTCTGAATAAGAACTTAGTTCTTCCTTTGGTTGAAGATCTGCAGAAGCAGATCTCTCTACAAGTTGAGAATTTAATTCTCATCGGTGAGATTCTGCCATACAGATCCAAAAATTAGAAGGGAGAATTTGAGTTTAAGGAATTTAATTCCTCCAAATTCATAGGAATTTAATTCCTCCAAATAAAACTAGGGTTTAACCCTATATGAGAATTTAATTCTCCCAAATTCATAGGAATTTAATTCCTCCAAATGAAATTAGGGTTTAACCCTACACAAGAATTTAATTCTTCCACATACATAGGAATTTAATTTCTCTAAAACAGAATTAGGGTTTAACCCTACAGAGAATTTAATTCTTAAAACAAGAGACTTGAAACCCTCCATCCACGTAAAGAACTTGGTCACGTGGTAACATGTGACCCTTCTCTTCAATGAGTAAAAAAGAAAGAACAAGACTAGGTCACGTGTCCCCACGTGACCCCTAAAACAGATCCCTTAAAATGAGAAAGAAAAACTTGGAGGTAATGCCTCACGTGCTCCCACGTGACCCTCAAAATAAACGGAACAAAGCCAAAGGCAGAATCAATTCTGGGCGCCCTCACGTGTCCCCACGTGACCCGTTAATAAACACTTTAATAATCAATACATGGATACCCATCACGTGCCAACACGTGATGGCCTGAAGACTAAAAGTGTTTAACACTTATTTGAATATTCTGAGAACAAAATAAAGGAGGTTTGGCCCAATTCTCAGGCGCCTCGCGTGACCCCACGTGACCACCCCACTTTTAGTGTTTAACACTATTTTGAGCATTTTGTCCCCAGTGTTTAACACTGTTTTAAAGCGCATCACGTGGGAACATGTGATCGCCAAATATATGTTAGTGTTTAACACTATTCTCAAACCGGTCTTAGCCCAAATTGGCTAAGTCTTTCTGAGTCAAGACTCCCCTTTGATTAAACCCCGACTACATTCTTTCAAACTTGATCATTTCATATGACATTCAAAGAAAACTCCAGAGCCATGATGAATGGTCAATGCCCAATAAAAGACAAAATGTTGTCAGATCCCCCAAACCCCTGTTTAGCATTACTAAATAATGGGGGGGCTGAACCCAGACAAATGTTCAATAGTCCAACAAAGGGCCAACACTTCAAACTTAATTGGACATAGCCCAAATTGGCCATAAGTCCTCAATTCAGATTTAACTGAGCCAATGTGCTCATAATCTAATTGATTGATCTTAGTTCCAAATTGGACTACAGATCTCCAAATCAACTTTGGTTCAAGGATACATCTCTTCACTCCTTTGATATTTGCCGTTGTAATGCTTCAACGTCTTCAGAGAGGTGACAGGTCCCGATAACCAATCATTCCATGGACTGTGGGGTCCTTAAACTTATGGACTATGATGTCCTTAATCTCGGACTGTGGGGTCCCTTTAAACCCATGGACTATGATATCCTTAACCTTGGACCGAGATGTCCTTAAACTAACATTAGACCACCATGTCCTTAAACTGGTAATCGACCGCAATGTCTCTAAACTAAACAATAGAGCCCAAATGCTCTCTTGTTGGATCTAAATGATCCCGTTAAGTTGATCTTATTCTAAAATTAGACTAACGTATCCTTAACAAATGTTTGAGTTGATTTTAGTCTCAAACGAGACTAACGTATCCTTAAACCCAACCCCAAACCCAAATCTAAGAAAATATGGATTTGGACTAATCCACGCTCTACGGGCGACAACATAAATTAGTCTTTATATACAATCCACGGGCAACCAAAAAACAAAACAAGCACATACGACACGAAGTGACCATCTGGAGAAAGAGAAAGTGGTTACCGCGATGCGGTAACGTAATTAACTGCAGGGGCTTGCGCCTGCAGGGAAGAGCGTCCTCACAATCAAAAACCCCTCGAATGAGGGGGAATCTGACGAAGTCTACTACATCGGCTGCATCCGTTTAAACCTCCGATATACGATGTCATAAATCAACTTGGCATCTTCGGAGAGGTGGACGGATAGCACCAATTAGCATCTTCCCCAAAATTCAGGCAAGACGGACCTACACGGTCGCGTCTCCGTGTTTCGGCGGGGAACAGATTCTGGCACGATCGGTGGGACCTTTTCCTCTTTCCACTCCACACTTCGTGTGTCATGTTCACGAACGAATCATGGTTTGATATGGTTGCCCTTGGGTTCGAGGTACTAAGATTTGGTTTTGCTCTCGTGCAGAAAAAGAAATGGCCTCCAACTGCTCCAACTGCAACTGCAGCTCCCGTTCCGCGCCATCATTTGGAGGTGTAACCTACGGGCCCCAAGCGGCCTCACTGTTCAAGATGCCGGTGGAGCAAATAACTCAGGCTACTACTGGACTATTCTTCGGGACCATGCTCCCACCCATGAACTTCAATGCCCCGCTGCCAGGAGGCCCCAAAGAAGTCAGTCTTTGATCGACTTACCACTACTACGGCCCCTCTCAACGGGTTGTCCAGCTCCAATGCCTCAGTCTTTGACAGACTGGGTCAAAGCTCATTTGGGCCCATGAAGAAGCTCGCGATACCGGAAAAAGTTATCCCTAAGCGGATAGCCATTCCTGCTTATAAAGTCGTCAAAGCGGCTTCTCCTGCCAAAGGGTCGGTCTTCACAAGACTGACTATTCCGGTTCCCGCTCCATGCGAAGTCCTCAAACCTGCTTCCCCTGCCCAGAGGTCTGTCTTCGACAGATTGGACATCGCTTCTCGACGGGCATCGGTCTTTAAGAGGCTGACGCCCATGACAACCCTTCGCCAACATAGGGAGTATGAGGAAGTCACCCCTACAGCTGAGACAATCCCAATGGCTCGACAATCTCGACGTCGCCACTGGCATCGAGTAAGGAAGGCTGGGGGCTGCTCCCCGTCTGGACTAACTCCACCAGCTCCCATGGTGGAAATCAATGCTGCTGTTCCAACTGGGAACAGCTTTGAACCGCTTAGGAGGGTTCGCAAGAACTCTCCGACTGCCGTGCTGAAAAGATCTCCTCCACCTATGGAGATTGCCACAGAAAAGAAGCCGGAGCAGCCCCCTCAGCGGCTGTCCTCCAAAATTTACAAAGTCTGGCGACAGGTCCAGGAATCGGTGATTGACCAGGATTACTCTCGCTGATCAAAGAAGATTAAAGCTCGAGAAGAAAAGAGCCACCCCGTGGTACCCCAGAAGATGTCATCTGTTTGGGTGCCTACTGCAACGGCCCCCTCGACTTCAACCGCTCACAAGAGAAGGAGGTCGGAGAAAACCCCTGTGACCGCGGCGAACCGCAAAGACACTGAATCTAAACGCCCCAAGTCTGGGGGCATGGTAACACATACCGTTTATATGGCTTCCGGAAAAGAGGAAAGCTGTGCTTCCACGGGCCATCGACCGCTTACCCGATCGATAACGAAAGCTCAGGAACAACAGCAGCAGAAACTCCAGAAGATGATGACTGCAATGGCCGCACTCACTGGGCCAAAAGAAAATCCAGAGACCTCAGAGCAGCGTCGGGAACAAGAAACTGATACTGAATTCCTCCGAAGAATGCTCGAGAGGAAAGAAAAAAAGGCCGCGGAACAGGCATCCAACATCAAACGAATGGCTCTTTTGTTCTAAGACATGGCTGGAATGATGTTACAGCCAGAACCTCTGGCTGAAGACCCCCCGATTATCATTGAAGACGACAGAGGGGAGACATCGAACGCCCCTCCGGCTCTTTCAGCAGCCAAAGAAGAGACAATCTCTAAGGCCGCCTTGGACGACTACATCGCTCAGCAAATACGAGCTCACCAGGCGAATGAAGCGGCCGGCCAAATTGTTAAAACTGGGCGACCATATCCAGGATGGTATGACCAAATAAGGTACCCGCCGATATATACGATCCCTAAATTCCATGTATATAAAGGGACGGGAAATCCGCATCAGCATGTCGCCCAGTTCAGGGCTCTATGTGGCAACACTGGAGGTGATGATAAACTTCTGCTCCGCCAATTTGTTGGCATCTTGTCGGAGATGGCATTCGAGTGGTATTCTGAACTTCCAAATGACTCTATCAAGACATTTGCGGAGATGGAGCTACTATTCACCCAGTGATTCGCGAGTGCTAGTGAACGCACCCCAATAATGGCATTGATCAATGCCAGGGTGAAACCCGGCGAGACATGGGTTCAATACGCAATACGATGGCGAAATTTATGGTCAAAATGTGAGTAGTGCATCGAAGAAGCGCCGGCAGTGGGCATGTTCGTAGGCACTCTTGACCCTCAAACGACTATTTCCCAATTTATAATGTTCTTCAAGCCGACCACGTTCCAGGCCTTGATCGACAAACTGGCCCAAATGGACCAGATGGGTCATAGAGCGTCTCCTTCGAAGCCCGAGCCACGGAATGAAAATGGCAAAGGGAAAGCGACCTTCGTCGCAAATGCTCAACAGCAGCCCAGTGGCCCAAAGCTAACTGATCGCCTTGATGAGAGACGGCAATTCTATAATGAGAAAATAAAGCGCCCTTATTCGTTTCCCCGGAATAAAACGAGGAGATTGTTCGAACTATCGATGCGCAATAGGCTCATCAACCTGTCGAATCCAAAACGCCCATTGCAACCCGGTGAGGCTAATAATCCTAATTATTGCCCCTATCACCAAGTGATATGCCATCCAATTGAAGATCGCTTCGTCTTCAAGGGCTGGATTGAGGATCAGTATCAACAGGGCAAATTCGTACTGTCCGAGAAGTGGAAAGTAAGCCCGCCTCAACCGCTTGCTCTTAAAAGGGGGGACACACCGGGGGCATTATGCTCTTTTGTGGAAGAAGCTTTATGGGAAGTCGTTCTTTCAGCCAAGACTAAAAGAATGCTGAAGGATCTCTAAACATGCCCGACGATTAGGTAGAAAAATCCACTGGAACCCGAGATCATCGAGGGAATGCTGAAACCGCGCCCAAATCCAAAGATTGGTGGTGATAGCCAAAGCGCTCACATCCAATCGTTAAAGTCTTCGAAGAAGAAGAAGAAAGCCAAGAAGCCCGTGAAGCCTGGTGACAAGCGCACGGACCTGCAAAAATATATCGACGCGTTGGAAAAATATAATCAGAAGGCGCGGACTCCGGTCACACTCTAAGAATTTCTCAGCCACGTCCTTAAGGATGGAGATGATGACGATGGAGAAGACTCGTCGGATGAATCTAAAGATTATGTGGCAAGCTGCCATATGATCTCCCACTCATTAATAGACGATGCAGAAGCTCCTTACGCAGAGAAACTGGGGGCTGATCCTGAGCTGGAACTTCTAGGACCATCGGACGAAATGATCGATGCATTCCTAAACGAAGCTCTTTTGAAAAGTAAAGCTAACCGGGAGCGCGAAATGGCCATATTTGAAAAGGCCAAACGCCGACGACTGGACGAAAGGGTCAAAGCACTCCCAGCAGATCAAAGTACATCCGCCGCAAATAAAAGCAGGTTCAAGACAAGGAAGAGGTTCGCCCAAGCCATATCGATGGGAATGAAGCTGCACCTTCCGAAGGAAACAATCCTGATGAAGCGGATATACATCCTAGCTACTGCTTATATCATCGAAAGATTGCGCACCTCACCGAAGAGTGCACAGCCTTTAAAAACTGGTGGTAAGGATATGTCGCTCACAGGCAACACTTCAAAAGGATGAAGCGTGAAGCTTGTCGACAGCGGAAAAGCACGACAAATGAGCACAAAGGAACTGCCAACAATTGCCATATGGTTGACTATGGGGTATCGCAAGTCCTCACTTTCGGGATCGACTCTGACGAGGAAATGACTCTTGGCCCTCTTTTCAAAGAATCCACCTCGGGAAAAGAGGAAGAACCGAAGAGCTGCGAGAACATTCAGCTGCGCAATCGCACATTACCTGAAAAGAATCTCGGATCTGCAAGTAAGGGCTCAAACAAAAAGGATAAGGGGAAAGAAAAAGACCCTGAGGATATCGCCCTTGATGATCGAGTCGTCAAAGAGCTGGCAGCCAAGGACCCGCCCAAGAAAAATAAGGTGGATTACAACGTTCTTGCACACTTGAGAAAGATACCCTCGCAGCTCAGCATTCTCGACGTCCTTCTGCTATCCAAAGAGGCGAGAGATTCTCTGATCAGGGCGTTACAAGAACCCGAACAATTCCAAGCTTTCCTCGCCGAAGAAAAGATGAAGGACAAGTTAGAAGAAGTGCACACAGCCGATATCACTTTTGGCGATGAAGATCTCCTCCTCGGGACGTGCGAGCATAACCGCCCCCTTTATATCTCCGGATACTGTCATGATATCAAGATAGGCAAAATCCTGGTCGACAATGGGTCCTCCGTCAATCTCCTCAATGTGAGAGCGTTGAAGGAAATCTGCATGAGCGTTCAGCACCCCACTCGTGATAAAATCACCATCTCCAGGTTTGACTCCCAGTTATCACGGACGCTCGGGTCTGTAATATTGACACTATGATTTGGGCTGCTTGTTACGGACATCAAGTTTCATGTCATTGACGCCAAAACATGCTACAATGCTTTGCTCGGCAAGCCTTGGTTATACGAGTATAACATCGTCCCTTCTACACAACATCAGTGTATGAAGTATTTCAAGGATGGTCTCGAGTACACTGTGACAGGGGAGTTGAACCCATTCTCCGTCAATGAAGTCCGAAAGTACGAAGATGCAAAATACTTCTTACCCGATTTTGAGGACATGGAAAGATGTCACAAACCCAAGAACAAAGCTATCACCACTATTCCTGTCTTCGGGAGTGATACCGAGGAGGAAGAAGAAATAGTTCGTTCCGGGCCGCCCTAATGCAACAAGCCGGGACCGTCCATCTCTATGTTGATCTTCGGTAGCGACTCGGAAGATGAGATTAACACTGTATTTTCCGCTCGGCCATCAATGCAAGCCCTCGCTAGCGATGATCGGAGATTGCAAATTGCCATGGTTCCGCAAGAGCATTATAAAGAGCTCGACACACTTGATACCTATAATTTGCAGGAACTGCAGACGTTCTATGTCCCTCCCAGGCGAGGAGATGAAAAAGCGATCCTCTTTTATCAATCCACAGAAACTAAAGTGGAGAAAGAAATTTGGCATGGTGCCGATTCTACATTTGACAGGCTCCAGCCCAGCCGTCTGCCTAGATATTACACAGAAGGCTTAAAAAGGCTATTGAAGCGCCAAGGTGTACCCTTCAAACAGACTGCTCGACAAGCTCGGTTCTACAACAGGATCTGGGACGTCCCCGGAACTCAGCGAAAGTTGCCCAACGGGAGAATAGAAACGATCGGGCTTGGATATGTTCAATCCAAGAAACGGGAGCGAGTCCATGGCAGCTACGTCGTACATGACTTCGATGAAGAAGGAGACGTTCTGTTAAAAGACGTTGACTCTGAACCAAAACCAGGTCCTGCCATCAAAATGCCGAGCCCATCGTTTGAAGAATGGATGGACAAGCTAATAAGGGAAGCGGGTCAAAAGGTCCGGGATGACCATAACCGCGAAATGGCCATTTACGAGAAAACCAGGACGCAACGCCTCCTTCAACAGGCCGCTGAGAATAACAATGCTCCTCGTCGCCAACCCGTCATGCAAAAGACCCGGCGCAGAGGCAAAAATAAACCAAAGAACGGGAAAAACGTTCGACAGCAACATAACAGGTCTGAGAAGCCACGCGATCAAGAATCGAGTAGCCGGAATCCGTTTCTTATAAAGAAGATGGGTCGAGAATATTCTTTTCCTTAGGACAAGACAAAGAAGATATTCAATCTTGTCATGAAACATCGGATGATGACACTCCCGAAGTCCAAGCATCCTGAGCAAGCAGACGAGGTCTCTCACCCAGACTATTGCTCTTATCACCAGGCAATAGGGTATCCTCTCGAAGACTGCTTCACCTTCAAGAACTGGGTTGTAGACCAGTATCAACTCGGCAGGTTCGCTCTATCCTGCAGTTGGAGGGTAATCCCGCCGCAGAAGCATGAACCGAAAGCTACGTATGCAGCAAGAATGGAACCAGATCAATATCGGTCTTGAAAGCGATCTCGTACCTGCCACGTGATAACGCTGTCAGAAGAAGAGCCCGAGAATATGGATGACCTCCCCTGATGCTTTGAAAACGATGATGGCGAGGCGATCTCAGAGTTTCCACCGGCACCAAAAGAGCTGGAAGATGGAATACATACTACTGCAGATAACCTCAAGAAAATTGATTTTGGAACGGCATGTGACCCGCGACCGAGATTCGTCAGTGAGCCGTTGTTTGAAGAAAGGGTGGCTCCGCTAAAGGACGTGCTCATGCAGTATAAAAATTGCTTCGCATGGACCTATTCCGAGATGCCATGACTAGATCCAGAGATTGTTGTCCACAAATTGGCAATATCCCCGGACGTCAAGCCGATTAAACAAGCACCGAGAAGAATGCGGCTCGAGCTTGAGATGAGCATCAACGCCGAGGTCAAGAAGCTAATCGACTCCGGCTTCATCCAAGAGGTTCAGTACCTTGATTGGATCGCCAATATCGTCCCAGTGATGAAGAAAAATGGGACGGTGCGCATATGCGTAGATTTTCGGGATTTCAATAAGGCCTGCTCGAAGGACGACTTCCCAGTACCAGTCACTGAGCTGATGATAGATAATACGTCCACTCACGAAGTTTTCTCCTTCATGGACGGCTCATCAGGATACAATCGGATAAAGATGCATCCCGAAGACCAAAAGCATACCGCTTTCCGGACTCCTTTGGGCATATTTTGCTACAAGGTGATGCCCTTCGGTCTAAAGAACGTCGGTACCACCTATCAGAGAGCCATGACGAAGATTTTCGATGAACTCATACATGAAGTCGTCGAATGCTATATCGACGACCTCGTAGTTAAAAGCAAATCATATGAGGAATGTTTAGAGCATCTGAAGATCGTGTTTCAGCGCCTTCGGAAATACAGCTTGAAGATGAACCCTCTCAAATGCGCGTTCGGAGTTTCTTCGGGCAAGTTCCTGAGATTCGTCGTCCGACATCGAGGCATCGAAATAGACCCGTCGAAGATCAAGACGATCATGAAAATGCCTCCGCCAAAAACTTTCAAGCAACCACGGTCTTTCCAAGGGAAGCTCGCGTATATCCAGCGATTTATAGCCAATCTCTCCGGCAAATGCCGTCCTTACAGTCACCTAATGAAGTAGGGAACCCCTTTCGTCTGGGATCGCAAATGCCAAAGCGCACTCAACGAAATCAAACAATACCTACAGAATCCTCCGGTGCTAACCGCTCCAATCAAGGGAAAACCCCTCATTCTGTATACAACTGCCCTTGAAGGTTCATTAGGCTCATTATGGGCACAAGAGAACGACCAAGGGAAAGAAAGAGCTCTCTACTATCTGAATCGAGTTCTACTGGGGGCAGAAAGTAATTATTGTCCCATCGAAAACATTGCCTGGCGTTGATCTTCGTGATAACGAAGCTCAGACACTACGTGTTAGCACATGAGGTCCATCTCATATCGAAGGTGGATCCTTTCAAATATTTAATGTCAAAGGCTATATTAACAGGACGGCTCGCTAAATGGGCCCTGCTCTTGATGGAGTTCTCGATAACTTATAGTCCTCTCAAGATAGTGAAAGGCCAGGCCGTCGCCGAATTCCTCGCTGAACATCCTATACCTGCCGACTCACCCCTAAACTGCGAATTGCCAGACGAGCACGCGTTTGACACAATCGACAGTAAGAGAAGAGAGAATGATACCCGATGGAAACTTTACTTCGACGGAGTATCTTCCATGAAGAAGTGCAAACAAAGCACCCCCATAATCAAATCAGGGGTATGCCTCATCTTCGTGACTCCACAAGGAGGGATAATGCGCTTTGCCTTCTCCTTAACAGAGCCAAGAATGAACAATGAAGCCGAATACGAACCTTTGATAGCAGGACTTGAGATCGCCATCGACATGGGAATTGAGAACCTCCTCATATACGGAAACTCCCAACTGGTCGTTAGTCAAGTAAATGGCGACTATCAAACGTGCAAGCCAGAGTTGGTGAAATACAGCTAGAGAGTGCAGCAACTGCTAACTCAAATCCCTGCCTATGCCCTGGAGAGCATACCGCGCGTGGAAAATAGCAAGGCGAATGCATTAGCCAAGCTCGCTAAAGAACTGGCCGACGAAAACCTCGATGACGTGAAGATCGTTGTGCAAAGCCGTCGGGTTGTTGCACCGGCAAAAATATCTCCGGAGTCGTCCAAAAAAAAGGGAGCGACCGAGCAAACGGCCCTACAAATAAAAGACCAGGAAAAGGCTGAGGATTGGAGAGAAGTCTTTATAAACTACTTCAAATTTCGACACCTGAAGATGCATCATCAAGGCATCAGCTCATGAAACGAGCTCTATCCTTCACCTTTGTTAATGATACTCTGTATAAGAGATCATTTGATTCTCTATGGTTAAGATGCCTGGGGCCCGAAGAGGCAAAGAGAGTCGTCCAAGAAACTCACGACGGACTCTGCGGTTCTCACCAAGCCGGGCTGAAGATGAAACTAAAGATCAAAAGGATGGGCTACTACTGGCCCACGTGTTAGTTATATGTATGCCCTAGAGGCCATTACTGTACATTGGATGTACATTGTAGTGGATGCTTGGACATATATAGGGAGGACTTTCTTGCTCGACATGATAGTATGCTATCTGGTTACTCTTTACCTTAACGTGTATACTGATTGTCTCTCTGTTACATGTTGGTAAAGCCCTTAGGATGTGTACTTGACTACCTGGACTATGATGCGGATCATACTAGTGGGGACATGGTAGTCCATAAGTACATTCTTCAAGGTCCCTAGTCGTGGGTGTATCGAGACGGGGCATCGATATACCAGAGTAGACTAGCGCATACCTTCTCGACCCATACAGATGGGCGATGGATGATCCCATATCCATTGGTGTTTGACATCAGAGATGATATACGGGTGTTCAGTGGAGACTGGGTACACTGGACGGACTCGCCGAGAACTCCCAGATGGTATTATACCTCACGTCAGATGGCAGTTCTCTGGTGACACTGGTACAGAGTAGTCTGTTGACCCGAGATCGTCATAGAGTCTTGTGTGGTTCCCACTGTGCTTTGATTTCCACCTTACCACGTCCAAGAGGGTGTGCAAAACGGTGGTTTTTGGGTACAGTCCCGAATCATATGGAGGCAATGAGCGATAGGAGGGGATTCGTCTCTCCCGGTATAGGGGGTTGATGTTGCGCTGTGTTCGATTGGCTATAACCTGAAATCCCTGGCCAGGGTTGCTGAGATTTACTGGTAAGTGTTACTTGTAGTTTCTCGAACTGTTATAGACCTCATATCGACACGACTTATCGAGCTATTGGGGTCTGACGTTTACCACCCCTAGGCAAGATATGCGACATATCAGACGATCAGACCGGACTGTACGGTAAGTGTTACTAGTTGGATTCACTGGAGTGTGAGCGGGCTTGCTCGTCGATCTTCTGATCGCTCAATACCCGGGTGGCCGTTACGTTTAGCAGACCGCTTGCGGCTTGTGGGTGTTTGATATGATCATCATCTGCTGCCGGCGTATTGACGAGTCTTTAGAGTCCTACACAGAGGTTTCCTGGCTCAAGCGAAACGAAATAGGAGCGCATATGAGATATGTGCAAGACCGAGAATAATGTGTGTATGTGATACCGTATTCCATTCTCGCGATGAATGTATCGATTGGTTGTATGCGATATAACCTAGTTATCGATTCAAGGATTGATTCGATAAGCCGATACATGAGATACTAGTTGGTTATATGCGATATGCCCGGATCGTTAAATCAAGTGTTGATTTAATGATTAAATGTATAATTATATATTTGATATATTACTTTGCATTAACTAGTATTGGTTCATTTTAAAGGGATTTTCTCACTTGAAGTGCACAATGTATATGTGATATACTTTTGTACACAAGTTTGTGTCATGTTTGATGATACAAGCTAACTTGAGTTTGTGTAAAGTTTAAACCATGGTTGTGTAATGGTTAGGGTTTTCTTTTTCTTTATCATTTATTTATTTTGTTTATTTATTTTGCAAAATAAATGAATGGTGGCTTTCTTTGGATGCTAGTTGAAGCTTCATGAAGCTTTGACTAAGTGACCATATTTGTCTCATGCTTAACCCTAACCATTCCACTAAACCCTAGTTCATTCTCTACACTTGACCATGGTTGGATTATGATAAGTATTCATTTATTTTCTATTTTGAAAATAACTTATCATAATATATTCATCTTCTTCTTCTTCTTCTTCACAAGAAGAAGCTTGCCTCCATCAATGGAAACTTGAGAAAATGAGTGAGAAATCCAATTCTAATGTGAACCCACTTCCTATTTCTTCATCCTCTACCTCTTGCCAAGTAGTATAGGGTGTTTTCTTCACAAGTTTCATGACTTGGTGAAGTGGGAGCTTGATCTAGTGATGCCTCGACGTAGATCATCTTCGGCATCGACATCGTCGACCTAGCCCGCCCATTTTTCCGACGAAGCCGACGCAAGAGTCCGGGATCCGATTTGGACAGCGGAGGGACTTCATTGCGGAGCTATGGAGGTGGAGCACCGGATCTACAAAGGTTGTATTTCCGTTCTCTTTTAGTTAAGTTGTTAACTACTTATTGTTATCGCCTAAAATCTAGTTAACGATCCGTATTAGGGTTTCTCGGCACCCGTAAAATTTGAAATTGGCATGGTTGATGCCTTGTGAGACCTCATTTGCGTGCCTAGGAACCCTACACCACGATGATCCAGGACTGTCTCGAATACGCGAAGCAATGCCACTCATGCCAGATTCACGAAGATTTTATCCATCAGCATTCGAATCCACGACATCCAACGGTGGCTAGCTGGGTGTTCGAAATGTGGGAAACTGAGATAATCGGACCCATTGAGCCAGCATCGTCTAAAGGACATCGGTTCATATTGGCGACAACTGATTACTTCTCCAAATGGGCAGAAGCAGTATCGCTGAGGGAAGTGAAAACGGAGAATATCCTCCATTTCTTCAAGACACACGTCATTTATCGATTTGGCACTCCGCGACGGATTATCTCCGATAACGGGCCAGCCTATAGAAGCCACAAGATCAGCCGCTTCGCACAACAGCATAACATAGACTGGAGATATTCATCGGTCTATAATCCCCGAGCTAACGGTCTAGCTGAGGCTTTTAACAAGACCTTGACGAAGATCGTGAAAAATACGGTGTCTCGAAATAAGAGGGACTGGCACGAGAGACTGTATGAAGCTCTTTGGGTGTATCGAACTATGTTCAAAACAGCTACAAACACAACGCCGTACGCATTGGTATTCGGCACAGAAGCGGTACTCCCCCTTGAGATAGAGTTACCTTCTCTACGAGTGGCGGTTCACTACGAGCTAATAGACGAAGAAAATGCTCACCTTCGGCTTGAGGAACTTGATGCCCTCGACTAAACCAGGCTCATGGCGCAGCAAAATCTGGAGGCTTATAAAGCAAAGATGACACGCTCATATGAGAGATTTACTAGGCCGAGAACATTCCGCCAAGGCGAACTTGTGCTAGTGGTCAAAAGACCTATGATCCCCAATCGTGCCAAGCGGGGGAAATTCGAGCCGAACTATGAAGGCCCGTATATCATAGATAAAGTTTACCAGGATGGTGCCTACCTACTCATGGACATGCATGGTGAAAGACCTTTTAGGCCAATAAACGGTCGCTTCCTGAAAAAATACTACGCCTGACTTGTCACGGCCTAGGTTAACGATAGATGACAACGCCTATGTCCGCTCGCTATCTTCCTAATCCCAAACTCTATAAGTAGTAGCCGGCTTTCGGACCGAAACATCCTTAAACTAACGATGGACCACTATGTCCTCAAACTAGCTATTGACCGAGACGTCGATAAACTATTACGGACCGCAGCATCCCAAGGCTGACACAAAAAAAATAATAAGAAAAAAATAAAAAAAAAAGAAGAAGAAAAAGAAAAAGAAAAAAACGGGACGTCCATAAGCAAAATGGGCACGGATGAAAACCCGAAAGGGCTCCATGAGTAAAAACAGCAGGGCTACCGGCGAGTTTTGTGAAAACCCGAAAGGCGCAATCTCGTTAAAAGACACTTGTAAGGCCCTCTTGACCTTGTGAGGAGAAACACCTGTATGAGATCCTTGCGACTCATAAGGGAGCAACACACTTAGGGATCCCCACAATTCCTAAGGAGAAATTACACTTGCGAGATCCTCACGACTCGTAAGGAGAACCCTCTTATGAGACCCTCACAGCTCATAAGATTCAAAAGCCTTAAGCTACAGGGATCTGAACCTGTTCTTAAGCCATCGCAACCTCCAGCATTGCCCTACAAGCGTCTCGATATCGACCCTTGTATACAATCCACGGGCGCGAATAAACATTTCCCTAACAATGTCCTACCCGCGACTATGGATATGTTTACACAGTGAACAACCCTTATAAGTTCTCTCGACTTATAAGGAGAAAACACTCTTGTAAGATTTTTACGACTTATAAGAGAACACACACTTAGGAAGCCTCACGATTCCTAAGGAGAAAGTACACCTACAAGATCTTCATGACTCGTAGGGAGAAATACCTTTATGAGACCCTTACGGCTTGTAAAGTCAAAAAGCCTTAGTCGACAGGATCCTAACCCTGTTCACTAAGCCACCTTTGTTCGACATCGACAGAGGCAAATGATGATTCGCTCCTGCCAATATCCCAGTTGTAGCGATACTGATACCTAAATTAGTATCAAATCCCAAACTCATAGTGAAAATTCAGCGAGCCACAAATGCATATGAAATAGCCGAAATGATGGGGCAACTTGCAAATCAGCAAGTAAAAAAAATATATGAATGCAAAATAGCTGAAATGATTGGGTACCGTGAAAAAATAGCCGAAATGATTAGGCAATCGCGACTTTCGTGATATAAAAGCTGAAATGATAGAGCATCGCGGAAAAAAATATATAAAATAAATTTTTGCCCTACAGGTGAGATCACATCGATCCCTGTATACAATCCAGGGGCATAAACAAATAGGGAACCACACCTTCCCACCAGGCTCCATCCGAAAGAGAGCCAAGTCTCAACGGTTCACAAAGCAGCCTGGAGATCATCTCAGCATTCGTCTCATTTCAACAGACACAACATCAACAAATCGGAGCTGCGGCGAAGTTCACAGTTCCATGACTCGACGATGCACAAACAACCGAGAGTCAACCCCCGACTCCGTAAAATACGGATAAATTCAACCAATCTTGGTTACGTGGAACATGGCCTATGTCAATCCTGACCCGTGAGAAGCATCCAGAACGGATCCTGGTCTTTGCGGAACACGGCCTATGTCAATCCTGACCCCGTGGGAAGCATCCAGAGCAAATCCTGGTTGCGTGGAACACGGCCTATGTCAATCCTGACCCCATGGGAAGCGTCCAGAGCGGATCCTGGTCCTTACGGAACACGGCTATGTCCATCCTGACTCGTGGGAAGCATCTAGAGCAAATCCTGATCACGTAGAACACGGCCCATGTCAATCCTGACCCCGTGGGAAACGTCCAGAGCGGAACCTGGTCCTTGCGGAACACGGCTATGTCAATCCTGACCCCGTGGGAAGCATCCAGAGAAAATCCTGGTTATATGGAATACGGCCTATGTCAATCCTGACCCCGTGAGAAGCGTCCAGAGCGGATCTTGGTCCTTGCGGAACATGGCTATGTCAATCCTGACCCCGTGGGAAGCATCTAGAGCAAATCCTGGTTACGTGGAACACGGCCTATGTCAATCCTGACCACGTGAGAAGCATCCAGAGCGGATCCTGGTCCTTGCGAAACACGGCTATGTCAATCCTGACCCCGTGGGAAGCATCCAGAGCAAATCCTGGTTACGTGGAACATGGCCTATGTCAATCCTGACCCCGTGGGAAACGTCCAGAGCGGATCCTGGTCCTTGCGAAACACGGCTATGTCAATCCTGACCCCGTGGGAAGCATCCAGAGCAAATCCAGGTTACGTGGAACATGGTCTATATCAATCCTGACCCCGTGGGAAACGTCCAGAGCGGATCCTGGTCCTTGCGGAACACGGCTATATCAATCCTGACCCCGTGGGAAGCATCCCGAGCAAATCCTGCTTACGTGGAACACGGCCTATGTCAATCCTGACCCCATGGGAAACGTCCAGAGCGGATCCTGGTCCTTGCGGAACACGGCCTATGTCAATCCTGACCCGTGGGAAGCATCCAGAGAAAATCCTGGTTTCGTGGAACATGGCCTATGTCAATCCTGACCCCGTGAGAAGCGTTCAGAGCGGATCCTGGTCCTTGCGGAATACGACTATGTCAATCCTGACCCCGTGGGAAGCATCCAGAGAAAATCCTGGTCACGTGGAACACGGCCTATGTCAATCCTGACCCCATGAGAAGCGTCCAGAGCGGATCCTGGTTCTTGGGGAACACGGCTATGTCAATCCTGACCCTGTAGGAAGCATCCAGAGCAAATCCTGGTTACGTGGAACACGATCTATGTCAATCCTGACCCCGTGGGAAACGTCCAGAGCGGAACCTGGTCCTTGTGGAACACGGCTATGTCAATCCTGACCCCGTGGGAAGCATCCAGAGCAAATCCTGGTTTTATGGAACATGGCTTATGTCAATCCTGACCCCGTGGGAAGCGTCCAGAGCGGATCCTGGTCCTTGCAGAACACGGCTATGTCAATCCTGACCCCGTGGGAAGCATCCAGAGCAAATCCTGGTCCCATAGAACACGGCTAAAGTCAATCTTGACTCCATGGGAAATGGCCAGAGCAACCCCTGACTCCGTGAAATGCGGATAATGTCAACCTCATCCATCATTTACGGGTCCTCACGACTCGTAAGGGAGAAAACTCTTTTGTGAGATCCTTACGACTCTCAAGAGAAAACCCACTTAGGAATCCTCACAATTCTTAAGGAGAAATTACACCTACAGGATCCTCTCGACCTGTAGGGAAAAAATTCTTTATGAGACCCCCACGGCTCATAAAGTTGAAAAGTCTTAGGAGGCAGATCTTAACCCTGACTCCTAAGCCATCGCTGTCCTACAAGGAAATCAAAGTAGATTATCCACAAAATGCACTTACTAAAAGGGACACGCCATCATGAAGCAAAATATGTCTTTTATTCATGAATCAAAATGAATACAAAGTACAATTTATGAAAGAATAAAAAAAATACTCTCATTCAAGAGTATGTACACAAGAAGAATAAAAAATATATATACAATTCTTCAAGTCGGCAGACGATTCAATAGGTTTTCCAGTTCATCCTTTTTCTGCTGGACCTCGGCTTCATGATTTATTATCGTTAAGAGACGGGCCTCCGCTTGAGCCTGTTGAGCCTGGTATGAGGCAAGCCGACTTTCAAGCTCTTTTTCGGTAATTTTATGAGCTTCGACCATTTCGCAAGAGAAAATGATGGCTTTATCAATGGCTACCACCTCCTTGATAGCCTCTTGAAGCACCCGCCAAAGTTCATATGCCCGAGTGGTCTTGGCCGTAAGATTGGCTTAATGCTCCCTCAGCGCTTTGGAAGCCAGCTCTCTCTCCGAAAACTTTCGGCTGAGCCTCTTCTCGCATGATATCATGTTCGCAGTGCACCGCTCAATCAGCCCCCGTAAGCTCGCCTTCGCGGCCATAACCTCTGAAGGAAGGCGTGTACATTCAAGAATATACAAGCAAGCCTCCACCTGCCGATAGAACTCAACCCAGACTTGCACTAATGTTTCACTATGGTAAGTGGAAAGAAAGGGAAGAGAACCGGTGGCTTCAGCGGCAAACGCTTCGGCCGTGATCAGACTGTTGGCACGAAGGTCTTCAATCAGGGCTGACAGGGAGTGAAGGCTTAGTTTTGCCATCCGTTCCGAGGCACGTAGAGCATAGGGGCCGGGTGGCATGACGATGTGAGATTCTAGCGTGGTAAGAACCGGCAAAGCTGTTAAGATTTATAAACAATCAGCGAGACTTGTAAGCAAAGAGCAGATGGAACAACGTTGAGACTTTACTTATCCACAGTCATGCAAGAAGGGTCTGAAGGCTCCCCAGGCCTGTCAAGAATCTCAACCTCGTCATCGGCTTCCAGAACTGTAGAAGACATCAATGTCATTATATGAAATAATAATAATGCCGTGTGGAGAGAGCAAACGACACTAATCTTTCCCGGAAGAGAGGACGATAGGTTGAGGAGATATCGCCTACGGAGCGGCCATCTCTAGCAGGCGCTGAAAAGACTTCCTGGGAGACAGATCAGCAATAGACGACGCCAACCTGCGCAATTCTGAAAAGACAGAAAGGTTCAGATAATGGAGAGATTATCAAAATGAAATATAGAAGGATACCTT
Source organism: Agapanthus africanus (assembly GCA_030015575.1). Taxonomy (NCBI): domain Eukaryota; kingdom Viridiplantae; phylum Streptophyta; class Magnoliopsida; order Asparagales; family Amaryllidaceae; genus Agapanthus; species Agapanthus africanus. The sequence goes on along the minus strand of CM057344.1, from coordinate 10,371,477 downwards.
CAATACTTCTCCTGCTTTGGACTGGAGGGATAGCAGCTTCGGCGGCCTCCTTTATGCCTCCAGGCACATCATCGGGGACGTGGGCCGGTATAATAACTTCCGATCAAGGAGCAGTAGCCGCCACTGCTGGCTCCAGTGGAAGGACGATAGCCTCGACTACCTGTTCCCTAGTCTCCGGGCCGTCCCCAGAAAGATCCGTTGAATCGGCGGCCAACGAAAATGCCTCTTCCGGGGGACCAAGCACTTGGGGAGCGGGAATCACCGAGGGAAGCTCCATCGCAGGAGCAACAGTTGCATTGACCCCCTCCACACTGATTAGTGTCTCATTGGGGATATTTGTGGAGTCCACAGTCAAAGCGCGACTCGAACTCAGATCCTCCACCATTGCCAAAGTCCCTGCAATGTTTGCACGAGGATAAGGATATGTATATATATATAAGCAGTGCAAAATACTACAAAAGGATATATAAGTGTACCAATGCGCAAAGGAGCTTCTAGTATGGCTTGTTCAAGCCGACGCTCCTTCCTGAGGAGGTATGCTCGACGGGGTTCGAAGGTAGACTCGTGGCCGCCGGTCCACAACGAAAGCGCATCTTCAGCATCGGCCGAGATAGGCTGTTTAAGAGCTCTCTCGCCTCTCTCTTCTAAAGGACCTATAAATATCTGTCGTATTGATGGAGGGTCTTCGTAAAAGATGACGGTAGGATAAGGCCTCTTCGGGATCCTTACATTCTCGGATTCATCTTGTGAGTGTCTTATAGCCTCATCCAATTGTGCGGCTTCCTCGGCAGATGAACCCGGGAAAAGTAGACCACCATCCGATTCTTGCATGGCTAGTGGTTCATCTTGAAGAATAGGCTCGGATTCCACTAAGAAGTCGAGCAGATTGGTGACCGTCTTCCTCCGCCTCTTGGGACCAGAACTAACTGCAGAAGACGATTGCCTCTTTCCCCTCGGTGCTTTAGTGCGACGCTGACCCACTTCGCCTTCAATATCCTCACCGGGCAGTGCTACCGACGACGATACTGCCATTTCCGACGCTGCAGCTGATGATACTGCAACTGGCGCCCTATTGGCCCTTGATTGAGCTCTAGTTCGCGGAGGCATACCAGCTGTGGGAGTTAAATCCACTTCCGCCGCCTCCGGAATAAGCACGATGCGAGTATCTCTCAAGGGAAGGCGAACCGCAGCACGCGGTCACAGCGGAACTCCCATGGCCTGGATCGGAGTGGGAGCCTATATCCGAGGAGCATCCTCCTCTCTTCGGCAATAATGGGACTGACTCGGTGGAAGTACCAGCCCGTGAAGGACCCCACACATCGAGGAATATAATCAGCTTCAGGAATCATGAAGCGAGAGCCGGTATTCAGCCGCATGAAGTGATGAGCGGCGTCACGAACAACTTCTGACGACGGGCTAGGCTCCACTATAAATGCCTCAAAGGGGACACCCTGGTCATATCCGAGTTGCCGAGCAAAGCGGTGTGGGTTGTACCGCATAAAAAGGGCCGCACCATTCTGACGAAATACCAGATAAGCCGGTCTGATCGAATATAGGTGCATGGCTTCCTTGGGCTTCAGAGAAGGTACTCCCTCTTTCGACGAGTCGCAAAGCTGTTGAGTCGGTCCTGAAGGAGCAGAGAGGACTCGATCGTTGAATACCATCCCGCTCGTATTGGCATAGGGATTAATCAGCACACGAATAGCTCCGGACTGAGTCGGGTCAGGAGCAGAAGCATCCACCAGCCGCATGAGTCGCGGAAAAGTGTAAGCGTTATAAAAGCTGGGTCTTTGGTGCGCAGCAAGTGCCCCTAGCACGTACATCTCAATCCAGGACGTAAAGTAATGAAGGGAGAAATTTACCACATCCACGCCTGGGGTTGAGGTATTGGCCGCGGCACTTAGCCCATGATACAGATGCGCTAGCCCCGCAATGCCCACAACTAGCTGCGTCCCCTCGGCAATGCGATGGGCAGGGTAGATGACTGAGGCTCTTATAAAACGACGGTGCATAGGAATGGCGAACCAGCTGAGCCAAACACTGATGAAGCCCACAAAGAAAGTCTCCTCATCCATACCAGGAGCTGTGATCGACTCGAAAGATACAGCCGACAGGATAGGAATGTAGAACTGCGACAAGTCCTCTTCTTTAGCCGGTCGCTTATTTAAACCGAACCCAAAGGGGCCATTGATATTTACGAACTTCGGAGCCATCTTTGATAGAACGTCTTCGTGAAGGAAGCAGGCGATAAAACTTTTAAAGGTGACGCCCAGCTCCTCTGACTCTGTGAATAGCTTCTTAAAATGCTCAGAGTCTTGATTAAACTTGGGTGCTTGTGGCGGACAGCATTTTCAGTCGACAGGCCGTCAAGCATAGCAGGCTCAGTTTCGAAGACATACTCATCGGGAGGCAGCAGTTCTTCATAGAGCGTCCCCCTGACCGGCAACCCTGAGATCTCGCGAAACTCTTCCAGAGAAATTGAAACTTCACGGTCCCCTAGAAAGAAAGTGTTGGTGGGAAGATTCCATTGGTTTAAGAAGGCCTTAACCCACCAGACTGGGAGACTGATAGTGGAAGAGAGACGCGTATACTGCCTGATAGAGTCCGACCCTCTGCAGTCGCGCATGATGGGCGGACAGGATATAACGGGCCCAGAGAAGGTAGCCCGTGGGATGTCGAGGGGTAAGCCCTATTTTGTAAATCTGTCCCCATGGCTGAGCTTCACCTTGGCAGATGTGACGCCCTAAGATGTCTATAGCTGGCACAGGGTGGTTCAGAATCCCAGTTGTAGACGACTCAAGCCGTCCCGTAGGGGCCCAATTTCGACATCTCCACAGCAAAGGCGGTCCGTGGACGATCCATCGGAAAAAATGAATAAGTAGGCTCTGTCGGTATCTCGCAAAGAAAGCTGCGGCGACCGCGGATGATATGACCGTACCAGGTCCCCCATAAAAGTAGATTGATGCAATTCGGGTCATGAGCCCTGATCATCGCCATCACCTCTTCGTCCGACGGTGATTGAGGAAAAGCCGCCTCCGAGCGAGTAAAGGAAAAGTATGGGAGAGAAGCCATTACTCCTGAAACAAAGGAAAGGAAGCTGTTAGTGAAGCCCACGCGTATATATGTATGTGTATATATATATATAAAAGACAGTGGAAGAAAACGACAAATAACTTATTTTATGGGACCATTAGTTACAAAACACAAGGGCCCCACAAAATCAAGATGGCGGCTCACTAATGATGAGGCAGGGTAATCATTATGAGAACAAAAGGAAGATTCTCAATAAATGAACAGTGGATTTCAAATGACTCTATACATTCCCCCAAAGGGAAACCCATCTTGGACTCTACGAAAATCAAGTAGAATCTCTACTGAAATTTTTTTCTGTAAGAACAACTTAGGAGGAAAAATCCCAAGAAGTCTTCTTTTAAAGAACTAAGTTCTTTTGAGGAATTAAATTCCTTTTGAGCAGAGGAATTAAATTCTCAGAAAACATTTTCAGAGTTAAAAAGACTTTTTGGAATGGAATTAAATTCCATAAAAGAGACAAGTATCACCATCGATCCCTGAAGATCAGAGAAGCCCTAAGAGGTTTGTTATTTAAAGAATGGACATTATTTTAACTTGGAAAGATGGGTTCTTGTTAAAGGGAAAAACCCTTGGTGTGGATTTAAAATCCAAATTCCTACAAGAAGTTCTTCAGCTGTTCAAGATCATTACCTGAAAAAGAGAATCTTTGTTAGCAGAGTTAAACTCTGAAAAATTTCGAAACAAAGAACTAAGCTCTGAGAGAGAGAATTAAATTCTCAAGGCAAGAACAAGTAAGAAAGAAGATGGAAAGTGGAGGCGCTTTTAAAGGGACTCCTGCATTTATAGGATGTGATGGGAAACGGTTCATCTTCCCTGTTCCCTAGACAGATCCAACGGTCACAAAGGTGACAGCGTTGCACTCACGTGCAAACACGTGAGAACAACGCTGTGGGGGCATTTGTTCTCTGATAAAATATCAGGAAATACCCCAATGGGGTATCACGTGCTCACATGTGACCAAGGGTCACATGCTGACACGTGATGGTTTCCTGGGGCTCTGGTATAATAGAATTAAAATTCTAATCAAGTAAGTAATTGGTGGAGTCACGTGCCCACACGTGATGGACTTTTAAAGAACACACTGAAAGAATTAAAAGGCATAATAAAATGGCAAGGAAAGATCCCAATGAGGCATCACGACACATGATGATTCCTTAACTCTTTAAAACAGCAGAATTAAATTCTGTTTAAAATGTTAATCAAGGAGGTCACGTGTTAACACGTGATGGGTTTCTAAGTTCCTTAATTAATATAATTGAATTCTACAGAAATGATCAAACAGTGGGATCACGTGCCAACACGTGATAGGCTCTTAAGCCTTCTGAACTAATAGAATTAAATTCTAATTAAGGGAAATCAAAGACCCTAAATGGAAAAATATTTCTTTAAATCTTTCCAAACAAAAAAGAGATTGTACTTTGTAAAGTGGAGCACCGTTGGATTAAAAATCCAATGGTGATTAAAAATCACCAATTTATAGAATGATTCTATACAAGGAAAGATTTTCCTGAAAATTCACCAAGAATAACAAACAGAATATCTTTTGGATTAAAAATCCAATGGTGAAAAAAATTCATTGAGTGATCTAAAAGATAATGTTGGTTACAGAAACAACCAAAATCTTTCAATGAAAAATTGACTAAACAAATTGATTCTTTTCTTTCTCCTATAAATAGGAGCCAAGAAGAGAAGAGATGGATCTTTGGATGTTGAAAAGAAAAAAAATAACAACAGAGAGAAAAAAGAAAGGAGAATTTAATTCTCAAGAGAGAAAAGAAGTTCCTTTCAGAGAAAATAAACCCTAGATGAGAAAGGGGAAAGAGATCTAAGCTCCATAAAACAAAAAGAGAATTTAATTCTCAATTTAAAAGTTTAACTCTTCTGAATAAGAACTTAGTTCTTCCTTTGGTTGAAGATCTGCAGAAGCAGATCTCCCCATAAGTTGAGAATTTAATTCTCATCGGTGAAATTCTACCATGTAGATCCAAAACTTAGAAGGGAGAATTTGAGTTTAAGGAATTTAATTCCCCCAAATTCATAGGAATTTAATTCCTCCAAATAAAACTAGGGTTTAACCCTATATGAGAATTTAATTCTCCCAAATTCATAAGAATTTAATTTCTCCAAATGAAATTAAGGTTTAACCCTACACAAGAATTTAATTCTTCCACATACATAGGAATTTAATTTCTCTAAAACATAATTAGTGTTTAACCCTACAGAGAATTTAATTCTTAAAACAAGAGACTTGAAACCCTCCATGCACGTAAAGAACTTGGTCACGTGGTAATACGTGACCCTTCTCCTCAATGAGTAAAAAAGAAAGAACAAGACTAGGTCACGTGACCCCTAAAACAGATCCCTTAAAATGAGAAAGAAAAACTTGGAGGCAATGCCTCACGTGCTCCCACGTGACCTTCAAAATAAAGGGAACAAAGCCAAAGGCAGAATCAATTTTGGGCTCCCTCACGTGTCCCCACGTGACCCCTTAATAAACACTTTAATAATCAATATATGGATACCCATCACGTACCAACACGTGATGGCCTGAAGACTAAAAGTGTTTAACACTTATTTGAATATTCTGAGAACAAAATAAAGGAGGTTAGGCCCAATTCTCAGGCGCCTCACGTGACCCTACGTGACCACTCCACTTTTACTGTTTAACACTATTTTGAGCATTTTGTCCCCAATGTTTAACACTATTTTAAAGCGCATCACGTGGGAACACGTGATCGCCAAATATGTGTTAGTGTTTAACAATATTCTCAAACCGGTCTTAGCCAAAATTGGCTAAGCCTTTCTGAGTCAAGACTCCCCTTTGATCAAACCCCGACTACATTCTTTCAAACTTGATCATTTCATATGACATTCAAAGAAAACTCCAGAGCCATGATGAATGGTCAATGCCCAATAAAAGACAAAATGTTGTCAGAGCCCCCAAACCCCTGTTTAGCATTGCTAAATAATGGAGGGGCTGAACCCAGACAAATGTTCAATAGTCCAACAAAGGGCCAACACTTCAAACTTAATTGGACTTAGCCCAAATTGGACTATGATGTCCTTAAGCTTGGACCGAGATGTCCTTAAACTAACATTGGATCACTATGTTCTTAAACTGGTAATCGACCGCATTGTCCCTAAACTAAACAATAGAGCCAAAATGCTCTCTTGTTGAATCTAAATGATCCCGTTAAGTTGATCTTAGTCTAAAATTAGACTAACGTATTCTTAACAAACGTTTGAGTTGATCTTAGTCTCAAATGAGACTAACATATCCTTAAACCCAACCCCAAACCCAAATTTAAGAAAATACGGATTTGGACCAATCCATGTCCTACGGGCGACAACATAAATTAGTCTCCGTATACAATCCACGGGCAACCAAAAAACAAAACAAACACACACGACACGAAGTGACCATCTGGAGAAGGAGAAAGTGGTTACCGCGATGCGGTAGCGTAATTAACTGCAGGGGCTTGCGCCTGCAGGGAAGAGCGTCCCCACAATCAAAACCCCCTCAAATGAGGGGGAATCTGACGAAGTCTGTTACATCGTCCGCATTCGTTTAAACATCCGATATACGGTGTCATAAATCAACTTGGCATCTTCGGAGAGATGGACGGATAGCATCAATTAGCATCTGTCCCAAAATTCAGGCAAGACGGACCTACGCGGTCGCTTCTCCGTGTTTCGGCGGGGTATAAATACGTAGCGGCCAGTCGCGTCCTCTGCCCGTACACTGGGAAGCGGGGCGTGACAGGTTTTTTTGGTGGCCCATGCAGGTCAGAGCTGTATGGAACACTACCATGCGATTCTGTTCTGCGTGAACAACCTAAGCAATATAATACAAGAACCAACAACTGAAAACATTCTTTACAATCTATACTCCTTGAATCTTATCATTTCATATTCTTTGAATCATATACTTTGAATCTGTCCTAACCTAAATTTTTCATTCAAGGTTATGGATTCCCCGAACAACACCAGTACCAACTTCAACAACACTCCCCCACCACTATCACTCACACCTGCCGTCCCTGCTCCGATCAACGAACAGACGGTTCTACTTGAGGCGATCCGCAGCCTCCTAGAAGGACAGCAGCAGTAGACTACTTTTTTAATGAACCGTCCCGAGGTAGAAGCACCTGGGGTGAAGCAATTCAGGGTTTTGCACCCCAAACAGTTCTTAGGAAAAGAGAGCCTTCTAGAAGCTGAGGAATGAGCTCAGAGTATCGAGGACGACCTGGCAGCAGCGCAAGTGCCAGAGGTAGCTTGGGTCCGAGTTGCGAAGCTGCAATTTACGGACAATGCACGGGTCTGGTGGAAGGCGGAAGAAAGCCGTCTTGACCAGCCTATTGAATGGAAGAATTTTCGCGACATGTTAGATATAAATTACTTCCCTGAGACTTCCCGCTTTGATATGGAACAGCAGTTCATCAATCTGCAACAAAGTTCAATGTGGACCAAGTCAGTAGATGAATATGACGCTGAGTTCACCATACTCAATCGGTAAGATACCTCATGTTCGATTTTATATCACATACTACACAGCCAATACAAGACCGTAACAGGTTTGCGGCCCATCTTATACCGACTGCTGAGATCAGAGCTAGAAGATTTCAGCAAGGGTTGGACCCAGAAATCCAAGCTGCTCTAGCTACAGGGGATTTCCCAACCCATGATTTGGCTTTGAAGGCTGCCCGAAGATACGAAGCAGTGGTGAAGAGGAAGGGCAGACCTCAATCTTCCGGAGTTAAGCGCCCTGCCAATCAGATGGCAGGAGGAGCCTCTTCAAGACCAACTATTGAACCCAGGAGATCGGAAGAAATCAATAACCAGTCGAGTCTAGACTTTTGCTACTACTGCAGGAGAAAGGGACAATTGTGGAAGGACTGTAGGCGCGCAAAATGCCTGTGTCTAATTTGTGGCGCATCCAATCACGGAATTGGAGATTGTCCTTATAGAAGCAACCCAAATCACACACCCACCAACTACCCGCAGCGGCCAGCTATCCGGGCTCCTGCACCTCGTCTAGCACTCCCTGCTGCACCACCTGCACAGCCTACTCGCCAATCCAATAAGCAATGAGGGACATGCCTCGAGGGCAGAGAAACATGCCCCAAGGACAGAATGTGCCTCCAGCTAGGAAGAATGTACCACGGCGTCGGACTTTCACATTAGCATCCGTAGAATCCGAGGCTGTAGGTCAAGGTAACACTGGTAATTCTCTTTCACACTCTCAAATCCTTTGTTATTCTTCATACACTACTAAACTTTTCTTGAATCTGTTACACTTTCCTTTTTACAAATTTCGAGGACGAAATTTTTATAAGGAGGGTAGAATGTAACAACCCTAAACTTTCTGTACAACTTTCTATACAATTTTTTTCAAAAATACAGAAAGGGGTATTTTTGCCTGAGCATAAGTTACAAGTTTGTTTTGCTTTTTAATAACAAGAAGGAGCTTGTAGCTCATTGGTAAGACCTTACACTACTGATCCAAAGCACCAGAGTTCAAATCCCATCAGCCACATTATTTTTAATATTGTTTTATTTTAATCTCTTTAGAATTCCAAGAGTCTACACATGCTAAACCCGTAAAACCAAAAGTCACATTTAAAACAAACTGACCCAGAAGCTACACCAAACGACGTAGGACACGTGGCAGCAAGGGGGGCCGACTCGGCCTGACTCGGCCGGCGGACCGGCCGACTCGGCCGCCGCCGCCGGCCGATTCACCTTGGATCGCCGAGTTGTCTACTTGGATTCTGTGTCTTTTGTCCTTCTTTAAACTCCTGTATACTTTAAAATACCTGCACATTAACAGAGCTAATAAAAACCTATATTTACTCCATTTTTAATATAAAATTTAATACATTTTCTTCTCACCCTTTCACCTACCCTAACCCTAGTTTTACCCTATAAATACCACCCCTAAACACACACCCCTCACTCACAAATTCTGTCCAAACTCTTAAGAAAACTCTCTAGAAATTTTGTGTGCAAGTGGAGTTAGCGAAGGGCGAAACTCCGGCGAACTTCCGACGATGACCCTAGGAGCTCCCGGCGATGAAACAACGCACCGGAACCTACTTACACTCCCCCTTCCTCTTTTCTAAGCTCTAATCTAGTAAGTCCCTCTTCCCCCTTCTCTTTTCTAATCTAAAAACTCGTATTTCCAAAACCCGACGGAAACGGAGTTAAACCGACTTCCGATTCGGTTTTCCTTAATAAGTTCCAATTTTCTTAAATACAACAATACCAATCTTGCACATCATGACTATTAATCATTAACAAAACATGTTGAACAAGTTCATAGCAAAAGAATTCATATTGTAATTTTATCGCACTTTTTCAGAAAAATACCATGTAGTTTAGTTTTGACATTAAACATCATATATCTTCCTATACCTTTAGATAGATCACGAGGTAATGACCTACCTCTTCACAACACTCATATGAAATATAGCACAATACCTTTTGGGAAATATAGATTCGGGAAAATACCGTTTTACACAAAACTACCTTTAACTTATAAAAACCATTTTCACGAGATTATGTATTTTAAACAAGTCTTTGCAAAGCGCCGCTACAACCCATTTGGGGAACCCGTTCGGGATGGTGCGGATTATCGCACATCCTCGGGCTTAGTAGTGCGAGATGTAGACCTCCGCAAAGAGCATTCGGTCTCGAAAGATTTAAAATACAAATATCTTAAGAAAATGAGATTTCTAGAAAATAATAAATTAAAATTATTTTATATAAATATATACATATATGTATCATCAAAATATCTAATTTTTGATATAGTATAAATATTCCAACTTTTCTTGATCAAAGGAATCATTTTACATGAAAATACCATCCAATTCCATACAAATTCAATACTTTACAATTTAATACCATATATTATGAAATTAGGTTTTATTCACTAGAAATATCACATATATCAAATCTACATCAATGAAAACTCTAAAGACGATAATAAAATACTTGAGGTGTATTTTGAAAATTATACAAATTATCTTTACATAAAACCCCCTCAAGTTTTATAAATTAATATAAAGACCCTAGTAAATATAGGTTTAAGCAGGACCAATCTCTTGAGCCTCAGGGGGGCGGAGAAGTGGGTGCTTGCCTATTTAAGGTAGACAACTTAATAAATGGTGTTATCAACACGGTAATCGTCTTTGAAAAAGACACAAATCCTGCCGCCCATGTGTAGCGGTTACCGATAACACGAAAACCTAATTCAGAATTCAATTTCTTTTCTAATTGTTCTGACTCAAACTGAGTCTCATTGTAAAATAATCTGACTTGAATATGATTCAAGTACAAACTACAATTCAACATGAATTCATGAATCCATACAATCTATACAATCTATATAACTTGACTGAACCGAACCATGGATACATTCCATTTACATGATTATCCAGTACCTCCATTTCCATTTATACGATATCATGGTTGTTTCGCCCAATCAAAGCAAAGCTCTGTTGAAATTCAAAATTTAAAATTCAAAATTTTGAAGCAACGCTTCAAATCTCGGGCGTAGCGCGCCACATGTCAGGCGCTGATACGTCAGCGCAGCGCCCAAGAAGGCGCGCCCAATCAGAGCAAAGCTCTATTTTAAGCAAAATTAAAGGAAGCAACGCTTCAGTTGCGCAGGCACTGCGCTGCGCGACACGTGTCAGTGCAGATGCGCTAGCGCAGTTGCGCCGCGCTGTGCGCTGCGCGACACGTGTCACGCGCTGGGGCATTTGCGCCAAACAGAATTAAGATTTTAAAGAAATCTTTCTGTTCTTGTTAAAACAAGAAGATTTTTTTCTGTAAAACAGAAGCCCTTGGATCAAAGATCCAACGGTGGGGAAAATTCCCCAAATCACTCAGAGAAAGATCTCTTCAACAAAATTAACTAATTTATGGGCACTATAAAAGAGACCCCAGACCTCAATTCAAAGGCATCAACATTTTCTTCAAACAAAGAGAGAACTCTGAGAAAATTTCAAAGAAAAAGGTAAAAACCTTCACGAGAGAGAAGAAATCTCTTTTAATAAATCATTGATCTAAAAACCAGATCAATGTTCTTCACATAATAAACAGTGCTTTGCACTTCTTATGAACCACTGGTTCTTTAAAAACAAGAAAACAACAAAATAAAAAATAGTGCTTTGCACTTTTATGAACCTCTGGTTCTTGAAACAAAAAGAAAAACTTATTTTTCTTTGATCTAAATTAGATCAAGAAATCAAATAGTGCTTGGCACTTCTGTTCTTGAATCTAAAAGATTCTTAGTGCTTTGCACTTGCAAACTGCGCTGTTGCGCTCTTGGGAGAGCGCCACGTGTCAACTACAGAACAACTTGCGCTATGCGCTTTTGAAATAGAGCTTTGCTCTCTGTAATTGGCGCAACTCACCAGAGCGCGCCACGTGTCAGCATCGCAACAGCACAGCGCACTAGCGCCACTGCGCTGTTGCGCTTGCGCGACACGTGTCAACATTACAAGCACTTGCGCTCTCTGATTGGCGCAAAGTGCCTGATAAATGTAATGCATTTCCTAAAAGGGCCAGGCCCAAATCAAAAAGACCAAGCAGGCCAAAATAAATTGCAAAGCAATAAAAGGGCAGAGCCCAAATGAAATCGATGCTCTGCATCCTTTCTGGGCAAAGCCCAAATAAAAATAAAAAGAAATGCAACGCAAAAGCAAATAAAATGTTGAACATTTTCAACTGGACTTAGCCCAATTTTGGCCGTAAGTCCTTAAATTAAATTGACTGAGCAAGATTGCTCTCTTAAATCAATTTACCTCCGGTTCGAGGGTACATCTCCGAACTCCTCTGACACCCATCGTTGTAATCCTTCAACGACGTCAGAGAGGTGACGGGTCCCGACGACCATACATTAATATTGGACCGAAACGTCGTTAAACTAATATTGGACCGAAACGTCGTTAAACTAATATTGGACCAAAACGTCCTTAAACTAATGACGGACCGAAACGTCCCTAAACTAATGATGGACCACCACGTCTCTAAATTGGCGATGGACCACCACGTCCCTAAACTGGAACATGGACCACCACGTCCCTAAACTGGAACAATAGAGCCTCCAAATGCTCTTTTGCCGGATCTAAACGATCCCGTTTAAGTTGATCTTAGCCCCCAAACACGGCTAACGTATCCTTAAACATTCAAACGGACTATAAAACTCCAAATCAACCTTGGTTCAAGGGTACATCTCTGAACTCCTTTGACATCTGCCGTTGTAATCCTTCAACGATGTTAGAGAGGTGACGAGTCCCGATGACCAGATATTAAATGGATTATCACGTTAAGTTGATCTTAGTCTCAAACAGGACTATCGTATCCTTAACGAACGTTTAAGTTGATCTTAGCCGCAACGCGACTAATGCATCCTTAAACTAAAAACACCAAACCCAAATCTAAGTAAATACGGATTTGGACTAATCCACGTCCTACGGGCGACGGCATTATTCAGTCTCCGTATACAATCCACTGGCAACCACAAACAAAACAAACACACACGACACGAAGTGAAATTCTGGAGAAGGAGAAAGTTGTTACCGCGATGCGGGAGCGTAATTAACTGCAGGGGCTTGCGCTTGCAGGGAAGAGCGTCCCCACAATCAAAAAACCCTCAAGCGAGGGGGAATCTGACAAAGTCTGCTACATCGGCCCCATCCGTCTAAACCTCCGATACACGGTGTTATAAATCAACTTGGCATCTTCGGAGAGGTGGACGGATAAAACCAAATAGCATCTGCCCCGAATCTCAGCGTCAGGACACATCACGGTCTTGTGCGCCGTCCTTCGGAGGGGAATAGATTCTGGCATGCCCGGTGGGACCCTCTTCCTCTTTCCACTCCACACTTCGTATGCCGTCTTCGCGAACCAATCACGGTTTGTTAAATGGTTGCCTTCGGATTTCAAGTTACTAAGATTTGGTCTTGTGTTTGGCGCAGAACTCAAGACTCAATGGCCCATAACTGCACCAACTGCTCGAAGAGCCACTGCAATGGACGTTCCACCTCCCCCGGAGGTATAGCATATGGGCCCCAAGCGGCTTCCTTCCTCACTCTGCCAGTAGACCAGGTGACCCAAGCCACCACTGGCCTGTTCTTCGGGACCATGATCCCACCTACAAGCTTTCCTACGCCAATACCTGCACCGGAAGTGAACAAAAAGTCGGTCTTCAACCGGCTCACTGCTACGACGGCCCCTGTCAACGGGTCGCCCGCTACCAAACCGACAGCCTCTGTTTTCACCAGGCTAAATCTGAACTCTAAAATGGCTGTCCCAATGAGGGCAACGGTTGCTGCTTCAGAAGTCGTCAAGGCGGCTTCCCCTGTCAAAGAGTCAGTCTTTTCAAGGCTGACGATTCCTGCCCCTGCTCGAGGATCCGTCTTCGACGGGTTGAATATCACCCCTCAAAAGACAACCTCAGTCTTTAAGAGGTTAACACCGGCGGCGCCTCATTCAGACAGGGGGCAAAAAGAAGATGTCTCAATCTCCGAGCCAGTCCCAACGGCTCGTCATGCTCGACGTCGCCATTGGCAATGAGTGAGGAAGGCAGGGGGCAATTCCCCCTCAGGGCTAACTCTACCGGCTCCAGTGGTGAAAGTCAACGCTGCTGTTCCAACTGGGAACAGCTTTGAACTGCTGAGGAGGGTACGGAAGAATTCTCCAACCGCTACACTGAAAAGATCTCCTCCGCCTGCGGGGAGAGTCCCATAAACGAAGCAAGAACAACCCCCTCAACGGCTGTCCTTAAGAATTTATAAAGTTTGGAGGAGGGTTCAAGACTCCGTGATCGACACAGATCGCTCCCGTCAACGAAAGAAGATGAAGGTGCAAAAAGAAAAAGACCGTCCTATTAAACAGCAGGGGACAACAATCGCTAGGGTGCCCACTACAACGGCCCCTTCAACTTCAACGGCCCAAAAAAGAAAAAGGCCGGAGAAAACCCCCGCGCCCGCGGCAAATGCCAAAGGTGGTGAGTCTAAACGCCCTAAGTCCGGGGGCATGATAGTTCATACAGTTTATGTGGCATCGGGAAAGGAGGATAGCCGCATATCAACAGGTCATAGACTGCACACGAGGTCAGTGACCAAGGCTCAGGAGCAGCAACAAAAGCTCCAAGAAATGATGAACGCTATGGCCGCACTTACAGGGCCAAAAGAAAACCTTGAAACGTCCTCGGACGAACGTCAAGAGGAAGAAACCGACGCCGAATTCCTTCGTCGGATATTGGAGAAGAAGGACAAAGAGGTTGCTGAACAAGCAGCCAACATACAGCGTATGGGCCTCCCCTTCCAAGACATGATTGGGATGATGATACAACAAGATCCTCCGGCTGAAGAGCCCCCGATTGTCCTTGGAGATGATAGGGGAGAGACATCAAATCCTCCACCAGCCCTATCAACAGCTAAGGAGGATACAATCTCCAAAGCTGATTTGGATGAGTACATCGCCCAACAAATACGGGTTCATCATGCGACCGAAGCAGCCGGCCAGGTTGTAAAAACGGGACGGCCATATCCAAGTTGGTACGATCAAATCAAGTACCCACCCGATTACACAATTCCCAAGTTCCATGTCTACAAGGGGACGGGCAATCCTCATCAACATGTTGCCCAGTTCAGGGCACTCTGCGGCAACACCGGCGGTGATGACAAGCTGTTGCTTCGCCAGTTTGTTGGAAGCTTATCAGATACGGCGTTCGAATGGTACTCTGAGCTCCCGAACGACTCTATTAAAACCTTCGCGGAGATGGAGCTGCTGTTTACTCAGCGTTTTGCAAGCGCCAGTGAACGTACCCAGATGACGGCACTGATTAACGCCAGGATAAAACCCGGCGAGACGTGGGTTCAGTACGCTATACGATGGCGGAACTTATGGTCGAAGTGTGAGCAGCGCATTGAAGAAGCTCCCGCGGTGGGTATGTTTGTGGGAACCCTTGATCCGCAAGCAACCATATCACAATTCATGATGTTTTTCAAGCCAACTACCTTCCAGGCCTTGATTGACAAACTAGCGTAAATGGATCAAATGGGCCATAAACCCTCTCTTCCAAGGCCGGACTCCCGAAATGACAAAGGGAAGGGAAAAGCGATCGTCGTCGCTAATGCTCAACAACAACCGAGCGACTCGAAGCCGGTTGCTCGTCAAAATAATATGCGCCCGTACGTGCCCCTTGAGGATAGGATGGGACGTCCTTATTCCTTTCCCCGTGATAAAATGAGGATGTTATTCGAGCTGGCGTTGCGCAACAGACTTATAAATCTGCCGGATCCAAAACGTCCGTTGCAACCAAGTGACGTCAACGAGCCCAACTACTGTCCTTATCATCGAGTACTAGGCCATCCGATCGAAGATTGCTACGTTTTCAAGAATTGGCTTGTAAACCAGTACCGACAGGATAAGTTCGCGTTATCTGACAAATTGAAGGTGAATCCCCCGCAGCCCCACACCTCTAAGGGGACGAATACGCCGGGGGCAACATGCTCCGTCATTGAAGAAGCTCCTTGGGAGGTTGTAGTATCAGCCAAGACAAAGAGGATGCTAAACGATCTTCAGACATGTCCAGCGATCAAGTGGAAGAATCCGTTGGAACCGCAGGTCATTGAAGGGATGCTGAAGCCACGTCCAACTCCAAAGACCGATGGTGGTGGTTCAAGCACTTGCAACCAGCCTTCAAAATCTTCGAAAAAGAAGAAGAAGAAATCTAAGAAGCCCGTGAAACCTGGCGACAAGCGCACGGACCTGCAAAAACAAATTGACGTGCTGGAGGAATACAACCAAAAGGCACAGACTCCCATTACGCTCCAAGAGTTCCTCAATTACGTTTTTCAAGAAGAAGATGAGGAAGGAAGTTCATCGGATGAATCCGAGGAATATGTGGCGAGCTGTCATATGATTTCCCATTCGGTCACAAACGAGGAGGAGACTCCTTGCATTGAAAAGCTGGAGGCAGATCCTGAACCAAAAGTTCTGGGGCCATCAGATGAAGTAATTGACGCATTCCTTAATGAAGCTCGGTTGAAAAGTAAAGTTGATCGAGAACGTGAGACGGCTATATTTGAAAGGGCCAAGCGCCAGCGACTTAATGAAAGAGCTGAGACGATCCCGCTAGAGCTAAACACTTCCGCTACCGACAAAAGTCAATTCAAGATGAGGAAAAAGTTTGCTAAGGCCATATCAATGGGCATGAAGCTACCATCCTCTGAAGGAAACATCACTGGTGAAATGGAAACGCACCCCTCCTATTGCTTATATCATCAAAAGATTTCGCACCCCACTCAAGAGTGCAAAGCTTTCGATAGATGGTGGCAAGGATATGTTGCTCATCGACAACGCTTTAAGCGGGAAAAGCGTAAAACTCGTCGAGAGCAAAGAAATACGACCGAAGGGCTTAAAAAAGCTGCTGGCGATTGTTGCATGGTTAACACCGGTAGATCACAAGTGCCTACATTCGGAAGTGAGTCTGATGAAGAGCTGAACTTGCCCCTCTCTTTAAAGAGTCCGCTTTGAGAAAAGAAGAAGAACCGAAGGTTTGCGAAAATATCCGGCTACGTAATCGCACGCTGCCCGAAAAGAACCTCGGACCCTCGAACAAAAAAGATAAAGGGAAAGAAAAGGTCTCTGAAGATATCGTCTTAGATGACCAAGTGGTGGAAGAGCTAGCTGCCAAAGACCCGCCAAAGAAGAATAAGGTGGATTACAACGTCTTAGCACATCTGAGGAAGCTGCCCTCACAGCTCAGCATTCTTGACACCCTTTTGCTATCAAAAGAGGCGAGAGATTCGTTGATTAAGGCGCTCCAAGACCCAGAACAATTCCAAGCTTTCCTGGCCGAAGAAAGGATGAAGGATGAAATGGAGGAAGTGCACACGGCCGATGTCACTTTTGGCGACGAGGACCTACTCCTTGGGACGTGCGAACACAATCGCCCCCTCTATGTCTCAGGATATTGCCATGATATAAAGATAGGCAAAATCCTGATCGATAATGGATCCTCTGTTAATCTCCTCAACGTGCGGGTGTTAAAAGAAATCTGCATGAGCGTCCAGCACCTTGCTCGGGACAAGATCACCATCTCCGGGTTCGACTCCCAATCATCAAAGACTCTTAGATCTGTGATACTGACGCTACGCTTCGGGCTACTCGTCACGGACATTAACTTCCACGTCATAGACGCCAAGACATGCTACAACGCTTTGCTCGGCCGACCATGGTTACACGAGTACAACATCATCCCTTCTACACAACATCAGTGTATGAAGTATTTTAAGGATGGTTTCGAGTATACCGTGACGGGAGAACTGGACCCGTTCTCTGTGAACGAGGTCCGCAAATATGAAGACGCCAAATACTTCTTACCGGATTTCGAAGACACAGAGAAGTGTCACAAGCCGGAGAATAAAACTAACGCTACCATCCCTGTCTTCGGCAGTGATACTGAGGAGGAAGAGGAGATAGTTTATTCGGGTCCACCCCAACACAACAAGCCGGGACCATCGGCTCCTACATTGATCTTTGGCAGCGACTCGGAAGATGAAGTCCATGCTGTATTCTCTGCTCGACCTTCAATACAAGCTTCCGCTGACAAAGAGCAAAGTCTACAAGTCGCCATAGTGCCGCTTAAACACCATAAAGAACTGGATGCACTTAATATCTACAGTGTAGAAGAGTTGCGGTCATTCTATATCCCTCCCAGACGAGAAAGCGAGAAAGAAATTCTGTTTTACTGCTCTGAAGAAACCAAGGTAGAAAAAGAAATCTGGCATAGCGTGGATCCTACGCTCGACAGGCTTCAGCCTATCCGTCTCCCTAGATATGATACGGAAGGTTTGAAAAAGCTGCTGAAACGCCAGGGGATACCCTTCAAACAGACAGTTAGAAAGGCCAAATTCTATGACAGGGTCTGGAACATCCCCGGGACCCAACGCAAATTGCCTAACGGGAGAATGGAAACAAAAGGGCTTGGATACATCCGGTCAAAGAAACGAGAGTTACTACCCGGCTGCTACGTCGTGTATGACCTTGATGAAGAAGCGGATGCTCAATGGGAGGACGCTAATCCTAAGCCAGTAAAAGTTCCAGACGCAAAGAAGCCCAGTCCGTCGTTCGAAGAACAAATGGACAAACTTATAAGGAAAGCTGGTCAAAAAGTCCGAGATGATCACAACCGCGAGACGACCATCTACGAGAAAGCCAAGACGCAACGCCTTCTCCAACAGGCCATGAAGGATGAAAATGCCGCTCCTTGTCAACCTGTTATAAAGAAGGCTCGGCGCAAAAGCAGAAATAAGTCGAAAAGCCAAAAAGGCGCTCAACAACAACAAAGCATGGCTAAGAAGCCACGCAAACGGGAGTCGAGCGTTATTGATCTATCCCTTATGAAAAAAATGGGTCGAGCATACTCGTTTCCGCGAGACAAGACGAAGAAGATACTTGACCTCGCTCTAAAACATCAGATGCTTACACTGCCGGAGTCTAAACATCCCGAACAAGCGGGCGAAGTCTCACACCCGGACTACTACTTTTATCACCGAGTGATAGGACACCCTCTCGAAGATTGCTTCACCTTCAAAAATTGGGTTGAAGATCAGTACCGGCTCGGCAAGTTCGCTCTGTCTGACAACTGGAGGGTAGCGCCGCCACAGAAGCACGAACCCAAAGCCACGAGAACAGAGCCAACTCCACATTGGGATTGGAAGCGGATTCGCACTTGTCACATGATAACAATATTAAAAGAAGGGCCCGAGAACATGGACGACCTTCCCTGGTGCTTCGAAAACAGCAATGATGGGGTGATTTCAGAATTTCCGCCAGCTCCGAAAGAACTGGAGGATGGAATACATACCACCGCAGATAACCTCAAGAAAATTGAGTTGGGAACGCTAAATGACCCGCGACCGACATTCATCAGCGAGCTGCTATCTGAAGAGAGGGTGGCCACGTTAAAAGACGTGCTTCTACAACATAGAGATTGCTTTGCGTGGAACTATTCCGAAATGCCGGGACTAAATCCAGAAATCGCTGTGCATAGATTGGCGATATCCCCGGACATCAAGCCAGTCAAACAGGCGCCGAGAAGAATGCGACTCGAGCTTGAGATGAGCATCAATGCCGAGGTCAAAAAGTTAATCGACTCTGGCTTTATCCAGGAAGTTCAATACCCTGAATGGATCGCCAACATCGTCCTGGTAATGAAGAAAAATGGGACAGTGCGTATATTCGTGGATTTTCGAGATCTCAATAAAGCCTGCCCGAAGGACGATTTCCCAGTGCCAGTCACCAAACTAATGATAGACAATACGTCCACTCATGAGGTTTTCTCCTTCATGGATGGCTCATCAGGGTATAACCAGATAAAGATGCATCCAGAAGACCAGAAGCATACCGCCTTCAGGACTCCTCTGGGTATATTCTGTTACAAGGTGATGCCCTTTGGTCTAAAGAACGCCGGTGCCACTTACCAAAGGGCCATGACGAAGATCTTCGATGACCTTATACGCGAAATCGTCGAATGCTATATCGACGATCTCGTGGTTAAAAGCAAATCATACGAGGAACATCTCGAGCATTTGAAGACTGTATTTCAACGCCTTCGACAATACAACTTGAAAATGAACCCGCTCAAGTGTGCATTCGGAGTTTCCTCAGGCAAATTCCTGGGATTCATCGTTCAACACCGAGGTATTGAAATAGATCCGTCTAAGATCAAGGCGATCATGGAAATGCCTCCGCCAAGGAATCTCAAACAGCTGCGGTCTCTCCAAGGGAAGCTCGCGTATATACGGTGATTTATAGCCAACCTTTCAGGAAAGTGCCGTCCTTACAGCCACCTGATGAAGAAAGGAACCCCGTTCGTCTGGGACCAAAAATGCCAAAGCGCACTAGACGAGATCAAGCAATACCTGCAGAACCCGCCGGTGTTGGCTGCTCCGGTCAAGGGAAAACTCCTCATTCTTTATACAACCGCCCTCGAAGGTTCCTTAGGCGCATTATGGCCACAAGAGAACGATCAAGGGAAAGAAAGAGCACTCTACTACTTAAGTCGAGTTCTGCTGGGGGCAGAAAGCAACTACTCCCCTATTGAAAAACACTGCCTGGCGTTGATCTTCGCGATAACAAAGCTCAGACATTACGCATTAGCACATGAAGTCCGTCTCATTTCGAAGGTAGACCCTCTCAAATATCTAATGTCAAAGGCCATATTGACAGGTCGACTCGCTAAATGGGCCCTGCTCTTGATGGAGTTCTCGATAACGTATCAACCGATTTCCTCGCAGTGAAAGGTCAGGCCATCGCCGATTTCCTCGTTGAGCGCCCGATACCGGCCGACTCCCCTTTAAACTGCGATCTTCCAGACGAACATGCGTTTGATGCGGTCGACGATGATAATACTCGATGGGAGCTTTATTTCGATGGCGCATCTTCCATGAAGAAGCGCAAACAAAGCACCCCTATAATCAAATCGGGCGTAGGGCTCATCTTTGTAACTCCACAAGGAGGGATAATGCGCTTTGCTTTCTCCCTAACAGAGCCGAGGACAAACAATGAAGCCGAATACGAAGCTCTGATAGCAGGCCTCGAGATCGCCATCGACATGGGAATTGAAAACCTCCTCATATACGGAGACTCCCAGCTGGTCGTTAGTCAAGTAAACAGCGACTACCAAACGTGCAAACCGGAGTTGGTGAGGTACGGCGAAAAGGTGCAGCAATTGTTGACCCAAATTCCCTCTTATACTTTGGAGAACATACCGCACGCGGAAAACAGCAAAGCAGACGCATTGGCCAAACTTGCTAAAGAAATTGCTGACGAGAACCTCGATGACGTTAGAATCGTGGTACAAAGCCGTCGAGTGCTTGCCCCAGCAGAAATATCTCCGGAATCATCCGAAGAAAAGGAAACGACTGAGCGAATGGCTCTGCAAATAAAAGACTGGGGAAAGGCCGAGGATTGGAGGGAAGTCTTCATAGACTACTTTAAGTCCCACTGATTTCCTGAAGAAGCGTCCACAAGACATCAGCTCATGAAGCGGGCTCTATCTTTCGCCTTCGTCAACGATACTCTGTACAAGAGATCGTTTGATTCTCTGTGGTTGAGATGCCTGGGACCTGACGAAGCGAAAAGAGTCGTTCAGGAAGTTCACGACGGACTCTGCGGTTCTCACCAAGCGGGCCCAAAGATGAAGTTGAAGATAAAACGGATGGGCTACTACTGGCCCACGATAATTCAGGACTGCCTCGAATATGCGAAGCAATGCCACTCATGCCAAATCCATGGGGACTTCATCCACCAGCATCCAAATCCACTACATCCAACGGTGGCTAGCTGGCCGTTCGAAATGTGGGGGACTGATATAGTCGGCCCCATCGAACCGGCATCGTCTAGAGTACATCATTTCATCCTAGCAATGACTGACTACTTCTCTAAATGGGCAGAAGCGATACCGTTAAGAGAAGTGAAGACGGAAAATATCCTCCACTTCTTCAAGACGCACGTCATATATCGGTTTGGAACTCCGCGACGGATCATCTCCGATAACGGGCCAGCTTACAGAAGCCACAAGATCAGTCGCTTTGCGCAACAGCATAACATGGACTGGAGATATTCCTCGGTTTATAATCCGCGAGCCAACAGTCTCGCCGAGGCTTTCAACAAGACCTTGACGAAAATCATAAAGAAAACGGTGTCCCGAAATAAGAAAGACTGGCACGAGAGACTGCAAGAGGCTCTTTGGGCGTATCGAACTACGTTCAAGACGGCCACAAACACAACGCCGTACGCGTTGGTATTTGGGACGGAAGCATTACTCCCCCTCGAGATAGAGTTACTCTCTCTACGAGTGGCAGTCCACTACGAGCTGACGAACGAAGAAAATGCTCACCTTCGGCTTGAGGAGCTTGACGCCCTCGATGAAACCCGGCTCATAGCACAGCAAAATCTGGAAGCTTATAAAGCAAAGATGATGCGCTCATATGAAAGATTGACCCGACCGAGGACATTCCACCAAGGCGAACTCATGCTATTGGTCAAAAGACCCATGATCCCCAATCGCGCCAAGCGGGAAAAATTCGAACCAAACTATGAAGGCCCGTACATCATAGATAAGGTCTACCAGGGTGGGGCCTATCTGCTTATGGATATGCACGGTGAAAGGCCTTTCAGGCCGATAAACGGTCGCTTCCTAAAAAGATACTATGCTTAATAAGCCACAGCCTAAGTCAATAGTAGATGACGACGACTATGTCCGCTCGCTATCTTTCTAAGCTCAAACTCTATCAGCAGTAGCCAGCCTTCTCAAAGTCGGACCGAAATGTCCTTAAACTAATAGCAGACCGAAATGTCTTTAAACTAATACCGCAACATCCTTAGGCTGACGAGATAAAAAAAATATAATAAATATAAACGGTATGTCCATAAGCAAAAAGGGCACGGATGAGAACCCGAAAGGGCTCCGTGAGTAAAAACAGCAGGGCTACCGGCGAGTATTCGTGAAAACCCGAAAGGGTGCGACCTCGTTAAAAAAAAGAGAAAAAGAAAATAAAAAGAATAAAAAAAATGGTATGTCCATAAGCAAAATGGGCACGGATGAAAACCCGAAAGGGCTCCATGAGTAAAAACAGCAGGACTACCGGCGAGTGTTTATGAAAACCCGAAAGGGCGCAACCTCGTTAAAACACTTACAGGATCCTCTCGACCTTGTAAGGAGAAACCACCCGCGTGAGATCCTTACGACTCACAAGGGAGTAACACACTTAGAAATCCTCACGATTCCTAAGAAGAAAATACACTTGCGAGATCCTCACGACTCGTAAGGAGAACTCTTTTATGGGACCCTCACGGCTCATAAGATTTGGAAGTCTTAAGTTACAGAGACCTAAACCTGTGCTTAAGCAACCCCCACAACTTCCGATATTGCCATACAAGTGTCTCAATACTGACCCTTGTATACAATCCACGGGCGCGAATAAACATTTCTCTAACCAAGTCTCATCCGTGACTGGGGATATGTTCGTATGGTGAGCGACCCTTGCAAGTCCTCTCGATTTATAAGGAGAAAACCCTCCTGTAGGATCCTTACGACTTACAGAGGAACATGCACTTAGGAATCCTCACGATTCCTAAGGAGAAAATACGCCTACAAGATCCTCGCGACTTATAGGAAGAAATACCTTTGTGAGACCCTTACGGCTCATGAAGTTAAAAGCCTTAGTCGACAGCGCCTTAACCCTCTTCGCTAAGCCACCTTTGTTCGTCATCGACAGAGGCATATGATGATTCGCTCCTGGCAATATCCCAGTTGTAGCGGTGCTGATGCCGAAATCGGTGTTTAATTTCAGGTTTACGGCGAAAGCCAGTAGGCCGCTCGTGCATACGGAATAGCCGAAATGATTGGGCAACTTGCAATAAAAAGCAGCAAGTAAAAATGTATGCATGCAAAATAGCCGAAATGATTGGGCAACTCGCAATAAAAAGCAGCGAGTAAAAATAAAATAAATAGCCGAAATGATTGGGCACCGCGAAAAATAGCCGAAATGATTGGGCAATCGTGACCTTCACGATATAAAAGCTGAAATGATAGAGTATCGCGGAGACAAAACAAAAAAAATGATGATAAAACTTTGGTCCTACAGTTAAGATCACATCGATCCCTGTATACAATCCAAGGGCGTAAACAAAGAGGGAACCATACTTTCCCAACAGGATCCGCCAGAGAACGAAGCCAAATTCCGATAGTTCATCCTAACGCTAGGGAAACAAATAATCCCTAGCAAACTCCTCGTTTCACGGATACAAACACTCCTTGACGAGAGCCCCCTGATCCGCGTCGACTCGTAGAGCCACCAGTGCCTCCATGGGAAATCCTCGACTCGTTTCAAACCCCAAGGAAACAAATAATCCTTGGCGCTTGGGAAACAAATAATCCCTAGCAAACTCCTCGACTCACGGATACAAACACTCCTTGACGAGAACCCCCTGATCCGCGTCGACTCGCAGAGCCACCAGTGCCTCCGTGGGAAATCTTCGACTCGTTTCAAACCCCAAGGAAAAAAATAATCCTTGGCGTTTGGGAAACAAATAATCCCTAGCAAACTCCTCGACTCACGGATACAAACACTCCTTGACGAGGGCCTCCTGATCCGCGTCGACTCGCAGAGCCACCAGTGCCTCCGTGGGAAATCTTCGACTCGTTTCAAACCCCAAAGAAACAAATAATCCTTGGCGCTTGGGAAAAAAATAATCCCTAGCAAACTTCTCGACTCACGGATACAAACACTCCTTGACGAGAGCCTCCTGATCCGCGTCGACTCGCAGAGCCACCCGTGCCTCCGTGGGAAATCCTCGACTCGTTTCAAACCCCAAGGAAACAAATAATTCTTGGCGCTTGGGAAACAAATAATCCCTAGCAAACACCTCGACTCACGGATACAAACACTCCTTGACGAGAGCCTCCTGATCCGCGTCGACTCGCGGAGCCACCAGTGCCTCCGTGGGAAATTCTCGACTCGTTTCAAACCCCAAGGAAACAAATAATCCTTGGCGCTTGGGAGACAAATAATCCCTAGCAAATTCCTCGACTCACGGATACAAACACTCCTTGACGAGAGCCTCCTGATTCGCGTCGGCTCGCAGAGAAACTAGTGCCTCCGCGGGAAATTCCCGATTCGTCTCAACTTGCAAGATGAAGCCTCAGGCAGCAGGGACTGAAAAACTTGCTTCCTGAACAATGGGACCCTGCAAATCGACCTAGACGATCTCTTGCATACTATTCACGGGTCTCACTCTCCAAAGTCGAATCTCGACGAGGAGGGAAACAACCGCTTACGAGCCCTCTCGACTCGTAAGAGGGAAAAATTCTCTTATAGGATCCTTACGACTTATAAGAGAAAACCACACTTAGGAATCCTCACGATTCCTAAGGAGAAAAACCCACCTACGAGATCCTCTCGATCCGTAGGGAGAAAAATCTCTACGAGACCCTCACGGCTCATAGAGTTGAAAAGTCTTAGGCAGCAAACCTGAACCTGCGACCTAAGCCATCGCTATTTCTTAAGAAAGTCAAGATGCATGCTCTATTATCTGTTGACCATGTTTACTCATGTGGCGTGCTGATAATAAAAGAAAGAAAAGGCGGAGAAATGACACAAGACATTGCAGAAAATGTGTATCTTTTATTCATAAACTTAATTGGGTACAGAATACATTGTGTTAAAGTATAAAAAAAATATAATATATATATACACATTCTTTTATCTACAAGCACAAACGATACAAAGAAGGATAGCTACTGAGGAGGAAGTGTCTTTAGTAAATCCACAAGTTGCTCACGCACTTCCTTCAGCGCCTCCTCCTGAGTGGCTGCCGCAGCCACCTCCGCTTCCACCTGGGTCCGCTGCTGTAAAAAGGATGAAAGTTGCTCCTCCGCCGCCTTCTGGGCTGCTTCCTGGCTAGGTGCATCTCGCTCGACAATGTTAAGTTGTTGCCTCAATGATAACCCTTCGGAGAGACATTGCAAAAGGCCCTCAAAGACAACCCTCAGCTGTGCGGCATTGGCCTTCACCCGAGCGTGCAGTTGGGCAGACTTGCTTGAAGTCTCACCGCGCTCCTTACGCCTTGAAATGACTTCTTGTTCGAGGTGGCGGAAGTAAGAAGCGCTCTGCTCAATCCACGCTGTTCTTTGATTGCTGGCAGCCAAGGTCTCGGGAGTGGGACGCAGCGATTCCAACTGATACAGGCAGGCCTCGATCTCCCTGTAATGGTTAACCCAAGATGCGATGATGCCCTCATCATGAAAGTTCACGAGTATTGCCAGCATCAGGTTAACCACCGTAGCGAAGTCTGCGGCAGATGTAGGAGTTTCAACGTCGAGTTCCTCGACATAGTCACTCAACATGCGCAGACTATTCGCGGCGCCTTTTGAAGACGGACTTCTCAGATAAGGACCCGCCGGCATTGCAATACGAGGCTCGAAGGGCGCCGAGGCCGGAACGACAGCTGAAAAGAAACAGGATGCGATCAGATAACAGTACAGAAAATAAAGAGAGGGAAGTTATCAATGTGATGGTCGCTGTACCAGTTGAGACAGGTGGCAAAGTCGGAAGGGCCGGTGGCGCAGCTGATCTTTATTTTTTTTATTAAAGATCATTGATCTTGTTTTCAGATCTATGATTTGTTCATAAGAGAACTTTTTCTTTCTCTAAAGGTTTTTACCTTTTTTATTCTTGAAGAGTTTTTCAGAGTTCTCTTTCTCTCTTTTTTTTAAAAATGTTGATGCTTTTGAATTGAGGCCTAGGGTCCTTTTTATAGTGCCCATAAATTAGTTAAATTTGTTAAAGAGATCTTTCTCTGAGTGATTTGGGGAATTTCCCCCACCGTTGGATCTTTGATCCAAGGGCTTCTGTTTTACAGAAGAAAATCTTCTTGTTTTAACAAGAACATAAAGATTTCTTTTAGAATCTTAATTCTGTTTGGCGTAAATGCCCCAGCGCGTGACACGCAGCGCACAGCGCAGCGCAACCGCGCTAGCGCATCTCGCTGACACGTGTCGCGCAGCGCACAGCGCAGCGCAACCGCGCTAGCGCATCTGCGCTGACACGTGTCGCACAGCGCAGTGCTTGCGCAACTGAAGCGTTGCTTCCTTAAATTTTGCTTAAAATAGAGCTTTGCTCTGATTGGGCGCACTGCCTTGGGCGCTGCGCTGCCGTATCAGCTTTTGACACGTGGCGCGTTGTGCACAGCGCATGGGATTTTGAAGCGTTGCTTCATTTATTAAAACTTAGATTTTCGGAAAATCAGAAGCGTCGCCTCGGCCTGAGATATCTTTTCATCTCCTTTTTTCAAGTCAAACTTGTATTTCCAAAATTCTAATTTCCCGGGCCTTGGAAATAATTTCATTGTTTACAGAATTTTCTGTGCTTGGGTCTATATATATATAATTTAAGGCTGAGCATTTTCTTCATTTTCAGAGAACTTCTTCGATCATGGCTTGCAACCGCCCTCATGTTCGCCGACAACCATGGGAGGTGCCGATTCGGGACATCGTTCCCCGTTTTGCTACGCGCCTGGTGGACCCTTCTCTCTCGGACGAGCAATGTGACGCTGCAATGCACGAGCTTTTGACTCGTGTGGGGTCTCCTCTCCCTCCGCATTCCATTTGGCTTCGGATGATCCTTGCATCGGTGCTCCCCGACATTCCCCCTCCTCCAGCAGAGATGTCCTCAGCAATGCTGGATGCCGCCGAGGATAAGATTGAGTACTTTCTCAAAGCGCACTTGATCACCAAAGTCCTGAGGGACTGCTCTTTCCACTTGCTGAGCCAGATACGGGCTCGTCGGGTCATCATCGCCACTTTTTCCGAGGAGTGTGGCGTCGACCGTTGGATGGCTACCCCTCGGGAGGATCGCCGTTTCGACATGATGGAGAAGACAGAAAGGGAGCTGAATAATCTTCTTTTTCTTTTTGTGAACCCTTGTCTTTCTGATCCCGTATTCGGTGATCTTTTTTAAATGTAATAACAATAATAATGAATAAGTATTTTTCTTTTTAATCAAGTACTTCATTGTCTGTTAAGGGTTCTTTTATTTTAGTTCTCTGTTGTGCTTGTGCATCGTATGATTTTAATTTGTTATTATCAAGTGCATGTAATTTTGCATGGATAAATTGCCTTTGGCACTTAGCCCCTTTTTTTTTATGAAACGGTGCATCTGCGCTAGCGTATCTGCGCTGACACGTGTCGCGCAGCGCACAGCGCAACTGCGCTAGCGCATCTGCGCTGCCACGTGTCGCACAGCGCAGAGCGCAGCGCGGCGCTTCCTTTAACAGAGCTTTGCTCTAATTGGGCGCGCCTTCTTGGACGCTGCGCTAATGCATCTGCGCCAGACACGTGGCGCGTCGCGCGCAGTGCAAAGGATCTGAAGCGTTACTTCATTTATTAAAGTTTAAATTTTCAAAGCAAAGCTTTGTTTCTGATTGGGGGAAGATGAAGCGCTGTTTCATCTCCTGCCTCGGAATTTGAACAGAGCTTTGCTCTGATTGGGGTAAACAAATGCCCCCCCCCCCACCGTTGCACTTACGTGGCCCTAAACGTGAGCGCAACGATGGCGAAATTCCGACCGTTGTGGCAGTTTTGGAAGTTGAAAGAGCACTTGATGCCTATAAATAGGACCTTTGGTCCTACACAGATGATTGTCATCTTTAAAATCCTCATTTTCAGAAACTTCAGAGCTTTGCTCTTGTCTTCAAGAACTCTCAGAGTTAAAATTTCTTAAAACCTTTGAAGTACAAAATTTTAATTCAAATTGAATTAAATCAGGTTAATTTTTGTTAACAGAGCTTTGCTCTCAATAAATCCCTGATCTAAAGAAAACCCATTTAGGGTTTTACTTAGCAGAGCTTTGCTCTATAGATCTAAAAGGATCTAATGAGAACTAAAGGGGACCCTACTAGGGTTCCAATAATAGAGCTCTGCTCTCTAACAGAATCACCTGATATTTCCTTAGTTCCTTAATGGAGATTTGCTCCTTCCAAACCATATAGAAGAACTCTTAAGAGTTATTCATGGGTCTTGGAAGCTAAAGATGGCATTTTATATTACCATTATTATTATATCATCTTTTCAGAGCAAAGCTCTTAATGTTCTTAGGGGATTTTTTTTTCAAATTCTCCTCATGACCGATTTTGACAGGTATCACTCCTGTCTGCAGAGCATTGCTCCCGAGGAGTTTCAACTTTTTGTATCCCTCCTTTTTATTTATTTATTTGTATATGTATATTTTTTTTTGTCGCTAATCTTGCATTGATGTTTCCTTCAGGCATTATGGCTGTTCATTTATACAGTCTGCACAAATTCATCACCTACGAGGATATCCGTATGCAGGGCCGTCAACAAAACCAAGAGTTTACAGACGCCCAATGTGCGGAGGTCATGGGTCGCCTCAACGCGAGCGGTGGTTGGCTGCTTCCTCGTCGTTCGGCTCTCTTGAAGGTCGTGCTGGGAGCAATATGGAGAGCACTTCCGGGGTTTCACGAAGCCCTACCGCTCAATGTGCTGGATGATGCCGAAGACAAGGTGCATTCAGTGTACCTGACGGGGCTGATCTCGAAGAAACGGCGGGACAGCCTTATTGTCATCCTACATCAAATCTTCTAGCAGACGACGATAGTTGCTGCTTATCGAAGGCCGGGAGGGCTTGCCGAGGATCTTGACATACAGGAGCGCGAGAGGCTGCGCATAAGAATAATCAGAAAGGCCAGAAGAACTCTAGATGACCTTACTTTTGACTTTCTCAATCCGTGCCCTGGATCTGAAGTTATTCCATTGTAATAATATTTTCCGTTCATTGCTTTTTATGATTGTAAGAATTTTTGGAAATATGAATGGAAACTTTTTATTTCAGCTTGTTTTATCTTTTGTTCTGAATCTTTCGCATGAATGAATGTGTTTCGAACGCTTGATCAAATGTAGATCAGATGCTCTTTCCGTCGCTTTCTTCTTTCTTTTATTCTCGGCACGCCACCTTAGTAAACATGGTCAACAGATAATAGAGCACGCATCTTGACTTTCTTAAGAAATAGCGATGGCTTAGGCCGCAGGTTCAGATTTGCTGCCTAAGACTTTTCAACTCCATGAGCCGTGAGGGTCTCGTGGAGATTTTTCTCCCTACGGATCGAGAGGATCTCGTAGGTGGGTTTTTCTCCTTAGGAATCGTGAGAATTCCTAAGTGTGGTTTTCTCTTATAAGTCGTAAGGATCCTATAAGAGAATTTTTCCCTCTTACGAGTCGAGAGGACTCGTAAGCGGTTGTTTCCCTCCTCGTCGAAACTCGACTTTGGAGAGTGAGACCCGTGAATAGTATGCAAGAGACAATTTTAGATCGACTTGTAGGGTCCCATTGTTCAGGAAGCAAGCTTTTCAAGCCTTGCTGCCTGAGGCTTCATCTTGCAAGTTGAGACAAATCGGGAATTTTTCCGCAGAGACACTAGTTTCTTTGCGAGCCGACGCGAATCAGGAGGCTCTCGTCAAGGATTGTTTGTATCCGTGAGTCGAGGAATTTGCTAGGGATTATTTGTTTTCCCAGCGCCAAGGATTACTTGTTTCCTTGGGATTTGAAACGAGTCGAGGATTTCCCACGGAGGCACTGGTGGCTCTGCGAGTCGACACGGATCAGGAGGCTCTCATCAAGGAGTGTTTGTATCCGTGAGTCGAGGAATTTGCTAAGGATTATTTGTTTCCCCAGCGCCAAGGATTATTTGTTTCCTTGGGGTTTGAAACGAGTCGAGGATTTCCCACGGAGGCACTGGTGGCTCTGCGAGTCGACGCGGATCAGGAGGCTCTCGTCAAGGAGTGTTTATATCCGTAAGTCGAGGAGTTTGGTAAGGATTATTTGTCTCCCCAGCGCCAAGGATTATTCGTTTCCTTGGGGTTTGAAACGAGTCGAGGATTTCCCACGGAGGCACTGGTGGCTCTGCGAGTCGACACGGATCAGGAGCCTCTTGTCAAGGAGTGTTTGTATCCGTGAGTCGAGGAGTTTGCTAAGCATTATTTATTTCCCCAACGCCAAGGATTATTTGTTTCCTTGGGGTTTGAAACGAGTCGAGGATTTCCCACGGAGGCACTGGTGGCTCTGTGAGTCGACGAGGATCAGGAGGCTCTCGTCAAGGAGTGTTTGTATCCGTGAGTCGAGGAATTTGCTAAGGATTATTTGTTTCCCTAGCGCCAAGGATTATTTGTTTCCTTGGGGTTTGAAACGAGTCGAGGATTTCCTACGGAGGCACTGGTGGCTCTGCGAGTCGACGCGGATCAGGAGGCTCTCGTCAAGGAGTGTTTGTATTCGTGAGTCAAGGAGTTTGCTAAGGATTATTTGTTTCCCTAGCGTCAAGGATTATTTGTTTCCTTGGGGTTTGAAACGAGTCGAGGATTTCCCACGGAGGCACTGGTGGCTCTGCGAGTCGACGCGGATCAGGAGGCTCTCGTCAAGGAGTGTTTGTATCCGTGAGTCAAGGAATTTGTTAAGGATTATTTGTTTCCCTAGCGCCAAGGATTATTTATTTCCTTGGGGTTTGAAATGAGTCGATGATTTCCCACGGAGGCACTGGTGGCTCTGCGAGTCGACGCGGATCAGGAGGCTCTCGTCAAGGAGTGTTTGTATCCGTGAGTCGAGGAGTTTGCTAAGGATTATTTGTTTCCCCAGCGCCAAGGATTATTTGTTTCCTTTGGGTTTGAAACGAGTCGAGGATTTCCCATGGAAGCACTGGTGGCTCTGCGAGTCGACGCGGATCAGGAGGCTCTCGTCAAGGAGTGTTTGTATCCGTGAGTCGAGGAGCCTGCTGAAGACACTGATTTCTTCGGCGTTGGGACGAACTGTTGAGATTTGACTTCATTTTCTGGCGAAGCCTGCTGGGAAAGTATGGTTCCCTCTTCGTTTGCGCCCTTGGATTGTATACAAGGATCGATGTGATCTTAACTGTAGGGCCAAAGTTTTATCATCATTTTTTTTATTTCCGCGATGCTCTATCATTTCAGCTTTTATATCGCGAAGGTCGCGATTACCCAATCATTTCGGCTATTTTTCGCGGTGCCCAATCATTTCGGCTATTTATTTTATTTTTACTCGCTGCTTTTTATTGCGAGTTGCCCAATCATTTCGGCTATTTTCCATGCATACATTTTCTTTACTTGCTGTTTTTTATTGCAAGCTGCCCCATCCTTTCGACTATTTCGTATGCATGTGCGGCCTACTGGCTTTTCACCGTAAACCTGAAATTAGGCACCGATTTCGGCATCAGCACCGCTACAACTGGGATATTACCAGGAGCGAATCATCATCTGCCTCCGTCGATGTCGAACAGAGGTGGCTTAGCGAACAGGATTAAGGTCCTGTCGGCTAAGGCTTTCGACTTCATGAGCCGTAAGGGTCTCACGAAGGTATTTCTCCATACAAGTCGTGAGGATCTCGTAGGTGTATTTTCTCCTTAGAAATCGTGAGGATTCCTAAGTGTATATTCCTCTGTAAGTCGTAAGGATCCTACAAGAGGGTTTTCTCCTTGTAAGTCGAGAGGACTTATAAGGGTTGTTCATCATGCGAACATATCCCCAGTCTCAGATGAGACTTGATTAGGGAAATGTTTATTCGCGTCCGTAGATTGTATACAAGGGTCAGTATTGAGCCACTTGCAGGGCAGTATCGGAAATTGTGGGGGTTGCTTAAGCACAGGTTTAGGTCTCTGTAACTTAAAACTTTCAACTCTTATGAGCCGTGAGGGTCCCATAAGAGAGTTCTCCTTACGAGTCGTGAGGATCTTGCAAGTGTATTTTCTCCTTAAGAATCGTGGGGATCCCTAAGTGTGTTGCTTCCTTGTGAGTCGTAAGGCTCTCACGCGGGTGGTTTCTCCTTACAAGGTCGAGAGGACCCTGTAAGTGTCCTTTTAACGAGGTTGCGCCCTCTCAGGTTTTCACAAACACTCG
Organism: Agapanthus africanus; assembly: GCA_030015575.1. NCBI lineage: Eukaryota > Viridiplantae > Streptophyta > Magnoliopsida > Asparagales > Amaryllidaceae > Agapanthus > Agapanthus africanus. The sequence goes on along the minus strand of CM057344.1, from coordinate 10,338,876 downwards.
CCGGTAGTCCTGCTTTTTTTACTCACGGAGCCCTTTCGGGTTTTCATCCGTGCCCATTTTGCTTATGGACATACCGTTTTTTTTTCTTTTTCTCCTTTTTTTTACGAGGTCGCGCCCTTTCGGGTTTTCACGAACACTCGCCGGTAGCCCTGCTGTTTTTACTCACGGAGCCCTTTCGGGTTTTCACCCGTGCCCATTTTGCTTATGGACATACCTTTTTTTTTATTCTTTTTATTTATATATATATATATATATTTTGTTTTTTATATCTCGTCAGCCTAGAAGATGCTGCGGTAGTAGTTTAAAGACGTTTCGGTCTGCTATTAGTTTAAGGACATTTCGGTCCGTCATTAAGAAGGCCGGATATTGTTTATAAAGTTTAAGCTTAGAAAGATAGCGAGCGGACATAGTCGTCGTCATCTATCATTGACCTAGGCTGTGACTCATTAAGCATAGTATCTCTTTAGGAAGCGACCGTTTATCGGCCTGAAAGGCCTTTAACCGTGCATATCCATGAGTAGATAGGCCCCACCTTAGTAGACCTTATCTATGATGTACGGGCCTTCATAGTTTGGCTCGAATTTTCCCCGCTTGGCGCGATTGGGGATCATAGGCCTTTTGACCACTAGCATGAGTTCGCCTTGGCGGAATATTCTCGGTCGGGTCAATCTTTCATATGAGCGCGTCATCTTTGTTTTATAAACTTCCAGATTTTGTTGCGCTATGAGCCGTGTTTCTTCAAGGGCATCAAGCTTCTCAAGCCGAAGGTTAGCATTTTCTTCGTTCGTCAACTCGTAGTGGACTGCCACTCCCAGAGAGGGTAACTCTATCTCGAGAGGGAGTGCTGCTTCCGTCCCGAATACCAACGCATATGGCGTTGTGTTCGTGGCCGTCTTGAACGTAGTTCGATACGCCCAAAGAGCCTCTTACAGCCTCTCATGCCAGTCTTTCTTATTTCGGGAGACCGTCTTTTTCATGATTTTCGTCAGGGTCTTGTTGAAGGCCTCATCTAGACCGTTAGCTCGCGGATTATAAACCGAGGAATATCTCCAGTCTATATTGTGCTGCTGTGCAAAGCGACTGATCTTGTGGCTTCTGTAAGCTGGCCCGTTATCGGAGATGATCCGTCGCGGAGTTCCAAACCGATATATGACATGCGTCTTGAAGAAATGGAGGATATTCTCCATCTTAACTTCTCTTAACGGTACTGCTTCTGCCCATTTAGAGAAGTAGTCAGTCGTCGCCAGGATGAAACGATGTCCCCTAGACGATGCTGGTTCGATAAGGCCGACTATGTCAGTTCCCCACATCTCGAACGGCCAGCTAGCCACCGTTGGATGTAATGGATTTGGATGCTGATAGATGAAATCCCCATGAATTTGACATGAGTGACACTGCTTCGCATATTCGAGGCAGTCCTGAATCATCGTGGGCCAGTAGTAGCCCATCTGTTTAATCTTCAACTTCATCTTTGGGCCCGCTTGGTGAGAACCGCAGAGTCCGTCGTGAACTTCCTGGACGTCTCTTTTCGCTTCGTCAGGTCCTAAGCATCTCAGCCACAGAGAATCAAATGACCTCTTGTACAGAGTATCGTTAATAAAGGCGAAAGACAGAGCTCGTTTCATGAGCTGATGTCTTGTAGACGCTTCTTCAGGCATTTGGTGGGATTTGAAGTAATCTATGAAGACTTCTCTCCAATCCTCGGTATTTTCCCAATCTTTTACTTGCAGGGTCGTCTGCTCACTCGTTCCTTTTTCTTCAGATGATTCCGGAGATATTTCTGCTGGGGCAAGCACCCGACGGCTTTGCACCACGATTCTAACGTTACCGAGGTTCTCGTCAGCCAGTTCTTTAGCAAGCTTGGCCAACGCGTCTGCTTTGCTGTTTTCCGCACGCGGTATGTTCTCCAAAGTGTAGAAGGGGATTTGGGTCAACAGCTGTTGTACTTTTTCGCCATACTTCACCAATTCTGGTTTGCATGTCTGGTAGTCGCCGTTTATTTGACTAATGACCAGTTGAGAATCTCCGTATATGAGGAGATTTTCAATTCCCATATCGATGGCGATCTCGAAGCATGCTATCAGAGCTTCGTATTCGGCTTCATTGTTTGTCCTCGGCTCTGTTAAGGAGAAAGCGAAGCGCATTATCCCTCCTTGTGGAGTCACGAAGATGAGGCCTACCCCCGATTTGATTATAGGGGTACTTTGTTTGCGCTTTTTCATGGAAGATGCTCCATCGAAATAAAGTTCCCATTGGGTATCACCACCGTCGATCGCGTCAAACGTATGTTCGTCTGGCAAATCGCAATTCAGAGGAGAATCAGCCGGTATCGGATGCTCAGCGAGGAAATCGGCGATGGCCTGGCCTTTCACTGCCTTGAGAGGTTGATATGTTATCGAGAACTCCATCAAGAGCAGAGCCCATTTAGCGAGTCGATCTGTCAATATGGCCTTTGACATTAGATATTTGAGAGGGCCTACCTTCGAAATGAGACGGACTTCATGTGCTAATGCGTAATGTCTGAGTTTTGTTATCGCAAAGACTAACGCCAGGCAGTGCTTCTCAATGGGAGAGTAATTGCTTTTTGCCCCCAGCAGAACTCGACTTAAGTAGTAAAGTGCTCTTTCCTTCCCTTGGTCGTTCTCTTGGGCCTATAATGCGCCTAAAGAACCTTCGAGGGCGGTCGTGTAAAGGATGAGAGGCTTTCCCTTAACTAAAGCAGCCAACACTGGAGGGTTCTGCAGGTACTGCTTGATCTCGTCCAGTGCGCCTTGGCATTTGTGATCCCAGACAAATGGGGTTCCCTTCTTCATCAGGTGGCTATAGGGACGGCACTTGCCTGAAAGATTGGTTATAAATCGCCGTATGTATGCGAGCTTCCCTTGGAGAGATCACAACTGTTTGAGAGTTCTCGGTGGAGGCATTTCCATGATCGCTTTGATCTTTGACGGATCTATTTCAATACCCCAGTGTCGGACGATGAATCCCAGGAATTTGCCTGAGGAAACTCCGAATGGACACTTGAGCGGGTTCATCTTCAAGTTATATTGCCGAAGGCGTTGAAATACGGTCTTCAGATGCTCGAGATGCTCCTCATATGATTTGCTTTTAACAACGAGGTCGTCGATATAGCATTCGACGATTTCATGTATAAGGTCATCGAAGATCTTGGTCATGGCCCTCTGATAAGTGGCACCGACGTTCTTTAAACCGAAGGGCGTCACTTTATAACAAAATATCCTTAGAGGGGTCCTGAAGGCGGTGTGCTTCTGGTCTTCGGGATGCATCTTTATCTGATTATACCCTGATGAGCCATCCATGAAGGAGAAAACCTCGTGAGTGGATGTATTGTCTATCATCAGTTCGGTGACCGGCATCGGGAAATCATCCTTTGGGAAGGCTTTATTGAGATCCCGAAAATCCACGCATATGCGCACTGTCCCATTTTTCTTCATCACCGGGACGATGTTGGCGATCCACTCAGGGTATTGGACCTCCTGGATGAAGCCAGAGTCGATCAGCTTCTTGACCTCGGCGTTGATACTCATCTCGAGCTCGAGCCGCATTCTCCTCGGCGCCTGTTTGACTTGCTTGATGTCCGGGGATATCTCCAATTTGTGTACAGCAACTTCTGGATCTAGTCCCGGCATTTTGGAATAGTTCCATGCGAAGCAATCTCTATGCTGTACAAGGACGTCTTTTAATGCAGTCACCCTTTCTTCAGATAGCAGCTCACTGAAAAACGTCGGCCGTGAGTCATTCTCCGTCCCCAACTCAATTTTCTTGAGGTTATCTGCAGTGGTATGTATTCCATCCTCCAGTTCTTTCGGAGCTGGCGGAAATTCTGAGATCACCTCATCATTGCTGTTTTCGAAGCACCAGGGAAGGCTGTCCATGTTCTCGGGCTCTTCTTTTGATATCATTACCACGTGACAAGTACGAATTCGCTTCCAATCCCAATATGGAACTGGTTCTTCTTTCGTGGCCTTGGGCTCGTGCTTCTGTGGCGGCGCTACCCTCCAGCTGTCAGACAGAGCGAACTTGCTGAGCTGGTAGTGATCTTCAACCCAATTTTTGAAGGTGAAGCAATCTTCGAGAAGGTGTCCTATTACTCGGTGATAAAAGCAATAGTCCGGGTGTTAGACTTCGCCCGCTTGTTCGGGATGTTTAGACTCTGGCAGTGCAAGCATCTGATGTTTTAGAGCAAGGTCAAGTATCTTTTTCGTCTTATCTCGCGGAAACGAGTATGCCTGACCCATTTTCTTCATAAGGGATAGATCAATAACGCTCGACTCCCGTTTGCGTGGCTTCTTAGCCCTGCTTTGTTGTTGTTAAGCGCCTTTTTTGCTTTTCGGCTTATTTCTGCTTTTGCGCCGAGCCTTCTTTATAACAGGTTGACAAGGAGCGGCATTTTTATCCTTCACGGCCTGTTGGAGAAGGCGTTGCGTCTTGGCTTTCTCGTAGATGGCCGTCTCGCGGTCGTGATCATCTCGGACATTTTGACCATCTTTCCTTATAAGTTTGTCCATTTGTTCTTCGAACGATGGACTGGGCTCCTTTGCATCTGGAACTTTCACTGGTTTAGGATTAGCGTCCTCCCATTGAGCATCCGCTTCTTCATCAAGGTCATACACGACGTAGCAGCCGGGTAGTAACTCTTGTTTCTTTGACCGGATGTATCCAAGCCCTTTTGTTTCCATTCTCCCGTTAGGCAGTTTGCGTTGAGTCCCGGGGATGTTCCAGACCCTGTCATAGAACTTGGCTTTTCGAACGGTCTGCTTGAAGGATATCCCCTGGCGTTTCAGCAGCTTTTTCAAACCTTCCGTATAATATCTGGGGAGACGGATGGGTTGAAGCCTGTCGAGCGTAGGATCCGCGCCATGCCAAATTTCTTTTTCTACCTTGGTTTCTTCAGAGCGGTAGAATAGAATTACTTTTTTGCTTTCTCGCCTGGGAGAGATATAGAACGTTTGCAGCTCTTCTACCTTGTAATTATCAAATGCATCCAGTTCTTTATGGTGTTTAAGCGGCACCATGGTGACTTGCAGGCTTTGCTCTTCGTCAGCGGACGTTTGTATTGAAGGTCGAGCAGAGAATACAGCATGGACTTCATCTTCCGAGTCGCTGCCAAAGATCAATGTAGGAGCCGATGGTCCAGGCTTGTTGTGTTGGGGCGGACCCGAATAAACTATCTCCTCTTCCTCCTCAGTATCACTGCCGAAGACAGGGATGGTAGTGTTAGTTTTATTCTCCGGCTTGTGACACTTCTCTGTGTCTTCGAAATCTGGTAAGAAGTATTTGGCGTCTTCATATTTGCGGACCTCGTTCATAGAGAACGGGTTCAGTTCTCCCGTCACGGTATATTCGAAACCATCCTTAAAATACTTCATACACTGATGTTGTGTAGAAGGGATGATGTTGTACTCGTGTAACCATGGTCGGCCGAGCAAAGCGTTGTAGCATGTCTTGGCGTCTATGACGTGGAACTTAATGTCCGTGACGAGTAGCCCGAAGCGTAGCGTCAGTATCACAGATCCAAGAGTCTTTGATGATTGGGAATCGAACCCGGAGATGGTGATCTTGTCCCGAGCAAGGTGCTGGACGCTCATGCAGATTTCCTTCAACACCCGCACGTTGAGTAGGTTAACAGACGATCCATTATCGATCAGGATTTTGCCTATCCTTATATCATGGCAATATCCTGAGACGTAGAGGGGGCGATTGTGTTCGCACGTCCTAAGGAGAAGGTCCTCGTCGCCGAAAGTGACATCGGCCATGTGCACTTCCTCCAATTCATCCATCATCTTTTCCTCGGCCAGGAAAGCTTGGAATTGTTCCGGATCTTGTAGTGCCTTAATCAACGAATCTCTCGCCTCCTTTGATAGTAAAAGGGCGTCAAGAATGCTGAGCTATGAGGGTAGTTTTCTCAGATGCGCCAGAACGTTGTAATCCACCTTATTTTTCTTTGGCGGGTTCTTGGCGCTTAGCTCCTCCACCACTTGGTCATCTAAGATGATATCTTCAGAGACTTTTTCTTTCCCTTTATATTTTCTATTTAAGGGTCAGAGATTCTTTTCAGGCAGCGTCCGATTTCGCAGCCGGATATTTTCGCAGACCTTCAGCTCTTCTTCTTTTCCCGAAGTGGATTCTTTAAAGAGAGGGGTGATTGATGAGATTTTGATTTCCGATTGTGTAGTATGGTTTTTGGAAAATATGTAAAGAAATCACAACCAAAAATATTTGACCGCAATCAATAACGGTGTCGGATGTAGCGCGTTAGTAAGTGCGGATCGTCCACAGGGAAAGTGTAATCCGTTCAATTTCCGAATTAGATGAGTTGAAAATTTAGGGAAAAGAAAAGAAAATAATTCATGATTTGCATTTGAAGATCAAGAAATAAGAAAAATCTAGATCTAGAAAAGACATTAAAAGCAAGAATTGAGATGTGTGATAATTTCCAACCAACAATCAAGATTAGAAGTATGGCTCGTAGGAGTAGATCGGATCTATAGATGTGATGAGATCTAAAGATTACTAATTCTTATCCATTAATGAATTGATACTAGATCGATGCAAATTCATTGAGGTTTAAGGATCTTGCGAGGGAATTAGGGGTTTCGCAACTCTTCCTTTGTCCTTTCGATGGATCGCATTCAAATTCTAGCTTCTAGTTAATCAAATGGTCAATAGTTGTTCTTTAGTTGCGAGTGAACACAATCAAGAAAGCATCATCTCGAAACTAGGTTATTAATCATTTGATTCACTAGAATTTCCAAACATTATAGGATTTAAGAATTGTAAAAATATCTAAATCATCATCATCTAAAGATCGTCACAACACCTACACGAACGGAGATTACTCAAACATCATGATCACAAACACAATCACAAATTGAAATCTAATCATTATGCTTGAATTAAAAGATAAGTAAGAATATAGAAAATTCACCTTTATTTATCGACAAATTTCGTTACAACTCTCTTGAATTTACAAAAGGTAGGAACTAGATCGTCGATTTCGGCTTCGCTCGGCTCCTTGAGTCGCGGATCGGCGTGGATCTCTTGCTCCATTGGAATCCGGCGTCGCTTCTAAAGGTTGAAGGCACTCTTGCTTGAATTGCTCTCGGGATCTTGATCTTGATTTTGAATTGGGGTTGAATTTGAGGCACAATTTTTTGTCACTAAACTTGTGGGTTGAAGATGGTGGTGATTCTTGAACAATTTGCACCCTAGATCTAGGCTCCTTTTTATAGACCTCCAAATTCTAGATCTAGGATTGAAATTTGAAATTTCCCTCCACAAGTTTGTTAGCCAAAGATTCAAATTTCCCTCCAAAAGTTTGTTACAAGATCCTTCTAGAAATAGTTTGTTAAGCCGAGCCTTCTAGATGCGCCACGTGGAGCTTATGGGGTCTTCTGGAAGCTTTGGCCGTTATAAGAGACACATGTACAAAATTTGGTGCTGTGATCACACCAAAGCGCCGCAGTTCCGCGGCGCAAGCCAGCTCCCGCCGCGGAACCGCGGCGGTTTGGAAGCCTCTGGGCTTGATTCTTCTGGTGTGGTCTTGGGCTGAGTTTTGGGCCTGTTTCTGATATGTTAAATTTTATTTGGCCTTTTGTATAACTACCAGATCTTGTATCTTGGAGTTGGCGTATCTTTTATCAGCTCTTTTCCAAATTTTGGGCCTTGCTTCTTGAATTTCCTGCATTAGACCCCAAGACAAGAGTTGCGCAATACAAGGGTGATGCAATGCTATGAAAAACACACAATTTCCCTAAAAGTGCCGGTTTTAGTATACAGTACAAGTAATCCAGTATTTTACATGTGTTTTGCTAATATGTGCGATATGAATACCAGATACCTATACATGAATGCAAAAGGTAGGGAAATTGCAGTGTTAGAAATGCAGTATTTTCGACTGATCAAATTCCCCCAAACTTATTTTCGATCGTCTCGATTGAACTGTTTTATTAAAAAGAGAAGGAGAAAATAAAGAAAGAGAAAAGCACACTTTCGTAGGCAACACGATTGCACTGTGCACGTGCAACAAGCCTTTAAACCTCTAGGTGTCCCTAGTAGGAGGAGTGTTGTCTCCTGAGGGTTTTCAGCGGATTGCACCCACAAAATCCAATAATAAAAGAAAGATCATGAATATTACATTTAAAGACAAGAATTGTAAAAGAAAAGCCTTGAAAATTAGGGTTTCCAACTAAGCTAGCTTTTCGGTTGTCATGAGCCCTATCTTAATGGTCATGAAAAGATGTCAGAAATCACGTCCTCCCTCAATAAAACATCGTCTTATTCTTCATTCCTATCTTTCTTCCAAACATCGATCATATCACCCTGCATGTGTGTGAAGGACATCCCTACACCCGGAGAATTCAATTCAAGCTATCATACTCTTGCCCATCAGCCTCAATACTTTTTAATTAATGAATATTTAGACGAATTTGCTTACACACTTTCATGCGACCGTTAATACTTCTTGAGGTACTAACCGACCGATTACTCATGTGTTTGCTTATTTGGTGTATTTTCCTCGTCTTGCACCACCTAAGGCATAGCAGCGACTCCCAGACCAGTTGGCCTTAGGGCACTAGGTGAAGAGGCACCCTTGCTATATATTTTTTTATTGCCCTCGGTGATAACAAAACCAGTGTCCATTTTTCTCAGCACTTTATATTTCTTTTTTTTTATTCAACTTTTTTTTTATTTCCTTCATACATCGGCTTTAAGACAAGAGCATTTCAAGGTATCCTCTACTATCCCGGGCTTCAAGACGTGTGTAAGTGCGAATAGCAGGGTATCAACGTTCAAAATGTTTGGCTTCCAGAATAGAAACTATTTTTCAGACTTATTTTTATCCTCAGATTAGTGACGTGTTTCATCTTACTAACCCTTGGGACAACGGCTCATAACTACTTATTACTAGTTCGTATAAGAAAACTTCTAATTTTCTTGGTTTTTTTAAATTTTTCTAATCTCATGGATGTAATTGTTCACTATCTAATCTTTTATTATCATAAATATTAAATATTTTTATATTTTGAAAATTTTTATGAGTTTTGAAATTTTTCGAATTTTTATGGATTTTGAAAATTTTTAAATTTTTATAGGTTTTTATAGGTTTTGAAAAATTATTTACAAAAAATGGTGAACCAAAAGAAAAATATTTACACAAAATTTTTATGGGTTTTGAAAATTTTTAAATTTTTATGGTTTTTAAAGAAATGTTTTGTGCTTATGCAAATGATATGCACATGATGCAAAACTAAGCACAAATCTCCCCCAAACTTGTTTTCAACAGTGTCCTCACTGTTGCCATCCGCTATATCTACAAAACCTGTAAGCCTGGGAGGAATTTATTAGTGGGAGCAAAATATATAAGTGAAGACCCTCCCCCAAACTTATTCTTGGCTCAAAATTTTTGTAAAAATTTTCTTTCCAAGAGCCAGAAAAATTGTCCCCCCCAAACTTGAGTTATGCAATGCTAAGCTTTGAAAATCACATGAGGGGGTCAAGAATCATTGGTCGATGCCAAGCTTTGCAAAGACTGAAGATCAACACCAACCATTCGAAGATTTTATCAATGCAGTGCTCGGATTGGTGGAAGAAGAAGTGGGGAAAGGGTAGGTGGTGGAACAGAATGTGTGTGCGTCTCATTTTGGAGAGACGATGCAGTGAATGTGATGGATTACTCGCTTTCTTTTTACAGTTTAGAAGAGGGGGTGGAGGTTCAATTTCAATGATTGGGACATGATTCATCTCAACACCCGTGTCATTCAAAAATGCGAGTTCATCAGCGAAGATCTCCTCAAATGTTTTATCAATACCCCGAAGAATAATGTCATCACAAAGTGCGGGGTGATCTTCAGACTCTAAAAGCAGTTCATAATCGGTGTTAGTTGTTGACCCGGACATCTCGGTGGAAGAGTCCGTATGTGTATGATACATAGTTGGGTCAAGCAACAACGTATGAAAAGAGTCAAGATCGGTATCAGGAGGATCATCAAATTCGCTGCTGTCGACATCCATTAAGTCGATAGAACAGACCTGAGCAGTAGGTTCGGAGGGTACACTTCCCAACTTGTAAATGTTCAGCTCTATTGACCTATTCCCGAAGGATAGGGTCATAGAACCATTACGACAGTTGATGATAGCGTTGGAAGTGGCCAAAAAGAGGCGACCTAAAATCACCGGAATTTGATTCCGTGGGTTTGCTACAGGCTGTGTATTAAGTACAATAAAATCCACAGGGAATACGAATTCCCCGATTTTTATTAACACATCCTCCAGTTCACCCCTAGCTTTGGTGATTGATCGGTCTGCCATCTGGAAAGTGCAATGGGCTGGTTTCAACTCTCCGATCCCTAGTTGCTCATAGACTGAGAAAGGAAGAAGGTTAACACTAGCACCAAGGTCTAAAAGAGCACGATTGATGTGTTTATCCCCAATATAAATTGATATCGTAGGACATCCTGGGTCCTTACGTTTCTTTGGTAGCGGAGGGATAAAAGCAGTGCTAATGCTATTGGACATGAAGACCTTCTTTGGCACTTGAGTCTTCCTCTTCCTAGTGCACAAGTCCTTAAGAATTTTTGCATAAGCGAGGACTTGTTGAATCGCATCTAGGAGAGGGATGTTGATGTTAACTTGCTTAAACATGTCCATAATCTTCTCCATATGTGGACTCGATGTGTTAGCCCTTAACCGATTAGGATAAGGTGCTTTAGCAATAAGCGCTGGGTCCATCATAGGAGAAGGAAGTATCTTGGAGTTGGCGTATCTTTTATCAGCTCTTTTCCAAATTTTGGGCCTTGCTTCTTGAATTTCCTGCATTAGACCCCAAGACAAGAGTTGCGCAATACAAGGGTGATGCAATGCTATGAAAAACACACAATTTCCCTAAAAGTGCCGGTTTTAGTATACAGTACAAGTAATCCAGAATTTTACATGTGTTTTGCTAATATGTGCGATATGAATACCGGATACCTATACATGAATGCAAAAGGTAGGGAAATTGCAGTGTTAGAAATGCAGTATTTTCGACTAATCAAGGGGCAAGTTCCAGCTCCTCATCGGAATCGCTCCCGAATGTAGGCACTTGTGACCCGCCGGTGTTAACCACGTGACAATCGCCGGTAGTTCTTTTAAGCTCTCCGGTCGTATTTCTTTGCTCTCGACTAGTTTTACGCTTTTCCCGCTTAAAGCGTTGTCGATGAGCAACGTATCTTTGCCACCATCTATCGAAAGCTTTGCACTCTTGTGTGGGGTGCGAAATCTTCTGATGATATAAGCAATTGGAGGGGTGCGTTTCCACTTCCCCGGTGATGTTTCCTTCAGAGGATGGTAGCTTCATGCCCATTGATATGTCCTTAGCAAACTTTTTCCTCATCTTGAATTGGCTTTTGTCGGCAGCGGGGGTGTTTTGCTCCAGCGGGATCATCTCAGCTCTTTCATCAAGTCGCTGGCGCTTGGCCCTTTCAAATATGGTCGTCTCGCATACTCGATCAGCTTTACTTTTCAACCGAGTCTTATTAAGGAATGCGTCAATTATCTCATCTGATGGCACCGGAATTTTTGATTCGGTATCGGCCCCCAGCGTTTCAGTACAAGAAACTTCTTCACCGTTCGTGAACGAATGGGAAATCACATGACAGCGCGCCACGCATTCTTCAGATTCATTAGATGAACTTCCTCCCTCGTCTTCTTCTTGAAAGACGTGATTGAGGAACTCTTGGAATGTAATGGGAGTCCGTGCCTTCTGGTTGTATTCCTCCAGCGCGTCAATTTTCTTTTTCAAGTCCGAGCGCTTGTCGCCAGGCTTTACGGGCTTCCTTGACTTCTCCTTCTTCTTCTTCGAGGATTTTGACGGCTGGTTGCGAGTGCTTGAGCCACCACCATCGGTCTTTGGAGTTGGACGTGGCTTCAACATCCCTTCAATGACCTGCGGTTCCAACGGGTTCTTCCACTTGATCGCTGGACATGTCTGAAGATCGTATAGCATTCTCTTTGTCTTGGCTGATAATACAACTTCCCAAGGAGCTTCTTCAACGACGGAACATGTTGCCCCGGGTGTATTCGTCCCTTTAGAGGTGTGGGGCTGCGGGGGATTCACCTTCCATTTGTCAGATAACGCGAATTTACCCTGTCGGTACTGGTTTTCAAGCCAATTCTTGAAAACATAGCAATCTTCGATCGGATGGCCTAGTACTTGATGATAAGGACAGTAGTTGGGCTCGTTGACGTCACTTGGTTGCAACGGACGTTTCGGATCCGGCAGATTTATGAGTCTGTTGCGTAATGCCAGCTCGAATAACCTTCTTGTTTTATCGCGGGGAAACGAGTAAGGACGCCCTAGTCTCTCCTCAAGGTCTACGTACAGGCGTATATTATTTTGACGCATAACCGACTTCGAGTTGCTCGGTTGTTGTTGAGCATTAGCGACAACGATCGCTTTTCTCTTTTCTTTGTCATTTCGGGAGTCCGGCTTTGGAAGAGGGGGTTTATGGCCCATCTGATCCATCTGCGCTAGCTTGTCAATCAAAGCCTGGAAGGTAGTCGGCTTGAAAAACATCATAAATTGCGAGATGGTTGCTTGTGGATCAAGGGTTCCTACAAACATACCCACCGCGGGAGCTTCTTCAATGCGCCGCTCGCACTTCGACCATAAGTTCCGCCATCGTATAGCGTACTGAACCCACGTCTCGTCTGGCTTTACCCTGGCGTTAATCAGTGCTGTCATCGGGGTACGTTCACTGGCGCTTGCAAAACGCTGAGTAAACAACAGCTCCATTTCCGCGAAGGTTTTGATAGAGTCGTTCTGGAGCTCAGAGTACCACTCGAACGCCGTATCCGATAAACTTCCAACAAAATGGCGAAGTAAAAGCTTGTCGTCACCGCCGGTGTTGCCGCAGAGTGCCCTGAACTGGGCGACATGTTGGTGAGAAATGGATCTTAGGAATTGTGTAACCGGGTGGGTACTTGATTTGATCGTACCAACTCGGATATGGCCGTCCCGTTTTTACGACCTGGCCGGCTGCTTCGGTCGCATGATGAACCCGTATTTGTTGGGCGATGTATTCATCCAAATCAGCTTTGGAGATTGTATCCTCTTTAGCCGTCGACAGAGCTGGTGGAGGATTTGATGTCTCTCCCCTATCGTCTCCAAGGACGATTGGGGGCTCTTCGGCTGGAGGATCTTGTTGTATCATCATCCCTATCATGTCTTGGAAGAGGAGGCCCATACGCTGTATGTTGGCTGCTTGTTCAGCAGCCTCTTTTTCCTTCTTCTCCAATATCCGACGAAGGAATTCGGCGTCGGTTTCTTCCTCTTGGTGTTCATCCGAGGACGCTTCAAGGTTTTCTTTTGGCCCTGTAAGTGCGGCCATAGCATTCATCATTTCTTGGAGCTTTTGCTGTTGCTCCTGCGCCTTGGTCACTGATCGGGTGAGCGGTCGATGACCCGTAGATATGCGGCTGTCTTCTTTACCAGATACTACGTAGACGGTATGAACTACAATGCCCCCTGACCTAGGGCATTTGGGTGCGCCACCTCTGATATTTGTCGTTGGCGCGGGGGTTTTCTCCGGCTTTCTTCTTTTGTGGGCCGTTGAAGTTGAAGGGGCCGTTGTAGTGGGCACCCTAGCGATTGTTGTCCCCTGCTGTTTAATAGGACGGTCTTTTTCTTTTTGCACTTTCGCCTTCTTTTGTTGACGAGAGTGATCTAGGTCGATCACGGAGTCTTGAACCCTTCGCCAAACCTTGTATATTTTTTAGGACAGCCGTTGAGGGGTCTGTTCTTGCTTTGTTTCTGGAGCTCTCTCCGCAGGTGGAGGAGATCTCTTCAGTGTAGCGGTTAGAGAGTTCTTCCGTACCCTTCTCAGCAGTTCAAAGCTGTTCCCAGTTGGAACAGCAGCATTGACTTCCACTACTGGAGCCGGTGGAGTTAGCTCTGAGGGGGAGGGTCCCCCTGCCTTCCCCACTCGTTGCCAATGGCGACGTCGAGCATGACGAGCCGTTGGGACTGGCTCGGAGATTGAGACATCTTCTTTTTGCCCCCTGCCCGAATGAGGCGCCGCCGGTGTTAACCTCTTAAAGACTGAGGTTGTCTTTTGAGGGGTGATATTCAACCTGTCGAAGACGGATCCTCGAGCAGGGACAGGAATCGTCAGTCTTGAAAAGACTGACTCTTTGACAGGGGAAGCCGCCTTGACGACTTCTGGAGCAGCAGTTATTGCCTTTCTTGGGACAGCCAATTTAGAGTTTTGATTTAGCCTGGTGAAAACAGAGGCTGTCGGTTTGGTAGTAGGCGACCCGTTGACAGGGGTCGTCGTAGCAGTGAGCCGGTCGAAGACCGACTTCTTATTCACTTCCGGTGCAGGTATTGGTATAGGGAAGCTTGTAGGCGGGATCATGGTCCCGAAAAACAGGCCGGTGGTGGCCTGGGTCACCTGTTCTACCGACAGAGCAAGGAAGGAAGCCGCTTGGGGCCCATATGCTACACCTCCAGGGGAGGTGGAGCGTCTATTGCAGTGGCACTTCGAGCAGTTGGTGCAGTTAGAGGCCATTGAATCTTGAGTTCTGCACCAGGCAAAAGACCAAATCTTAGTAACTTGAAATCCGAAGGCAACCATTTAACAAACCGCGATTGGTTCGCGAAGACGACACACGAAGTGTGGAGTGGAAAGAGAAAGAGGTCCCACCGGGCGTTCCAGAATCTGTTCCCCTTCGAATGGCGGCGCACAAGACTGCGATGTCCTGACGCTGAGATTCGAGGCAGATGCTATTTGGTTTTATCCGTCCACCTCTCCGAAGATGCCAAGTTGATTTATGGCACCGTGTATCGGAGGTTTAGACGGATGCGGCCGATGTAGCAGACTTCGTCAGATTCCCCCTCGCTTGAGGGGTTTTTGATTGTGGGGACGCTCTTCCCTGCAGGTGCAAGCCCCTGAAGTTAATTACGCTACCGCATCGCGGTAACAACTTTCTCCTTCTCTAGAATTTCACTTCGTGTCGTGTGTGTTTGTTTTGTTTGTGGTTGCCCGTGGATTGTATACGAAGACTGAGTAATGTCGTCGCCCGTAGGACGTGGATTAGTCCAAATCCGTATTTACTTAGATTTGGGTTTGGTGTTTTTAGTTTAAGGATACATTAGTCGCGTTGCGGCTAAGATCAACTTAAACGTTCGTTAAGGATACGATAGTCCTGTTTGAGACTAAGATCAACTTAACGTGATAATCCATTTAATATCTGGCCATCGGGACTCGTCACCTCTCTAACGTCGTTGAAGGATTACAACGGCAGATGTCAGAGGAGTTCAGAGATGTACCCTTGAACCATGGTTGATTTGGAGTTTTATCGTTCATTTAAATGTTTAAGGATACGTTAGCCGTATTTGGGGCTAAGATCAACTTAAACGGGACCGTTTAGATCCAGCAAAAGAGCGTTTGGAGGCTCTATTATTCCAGTTTAAAGACGTGGTAGTCCGTATCCCAGTTTAGGGACGTGGTGGTCCGTGTTCCAGTTTAGGGACGTAGTGGTCCGTATTCCAGTTTAGGGACATGGTGGTCCGTGTTCCAGTTTAGGGACGTAGTGGTCCGTATTTCAGTTTAGGGACGTGGTGGTCTATGTTCCAGTTTAGGGACGTAGTGGTCCGACATTAGTTTAAGAACGTTTCGGTCCAATATTAGTTTACGGACGTTTCGGTCCAATGTTAGTTTAAGGACGTTTCGGTCCACGAGTTTAAGGATCCCGCAGTCCGTATTCATGTGTGGTCGTTGGGACCCGTCGCCTCTCTGACGTCGTTGAAGGATTACAACGATGTGTGTCAGAGGAGTTCGGAGATGTACCCTCGAACCAGTCGTAAATTGATTTAAGAGAGCAATCTTGCTCAATCAATTTAATTTGAGGACTTACGGCCAAAATTGAGATAAGTCCGGTTGAAAATGTTCAACATTTTATTTGCTTGGGCCTATACTAGGGCTTGGCCCATTGCATTATTTTCTATTTTTGTTTGAACTGGGCTCTGCCCTTTTATAAATGATGCAGAGCATCCATTTTGTTTGGGCTCTGCCCTTTTTTATTGCTTTGCAATTTATTTTGGCCTGTTGGTCTTTTTGATTTGGGCCCGGCCCTTTAGAAAATGCATTGCATTTTCAGGCGCTTTGCGCCAATCAGAGAGCGCAAGCGCTTGTAGTGTTGACACGTGTCGCGCAAGCGCAGTGCGCTGGGCTTGTGCGCTGTGCTAGTGCGTTGCGCTTGCGCTGCTGACACGTGGCGCACTCTGGCGAGTTGCGCCAATCACAGAGAGCAAAGCTCTATCTTAAAGCGCATGACGCAAGTGGTTCAGATGCAGACACGTGGCGCTCTCCCAAGAGCGCAACAGCGCAGTTTGCAAGTGCAAAGCACTAAGAATCATTTAGATTCAAGAACAGAAGTGCAAAACACTATTTGATTTCTTGATCTAATTTAGATCAAAGAAAAATAAGTTTTTCTTGTTTTTCTTATCTCAGAGAACCAAAGGTTCATAAAAAGTGCAAAGCACTATTTTATTTTATTTTTTTTATTAAAGATCATTGATCTTGTTTTTAGATCTATGATCTGTTCATAAGAGAACTTTCTCTTTTTCTAAAGGTTTTTATCTTTTTTGTTCTTGAGGAGTTCTTCAGAGTTCTCTTTCTCTCTTTTTTTTTTAAATGTTGATGCCTTTGAATTGAGGCCTAGGGTCCTTTTTATAGTGCCCATAAATTAGTTAAATTTGTTAAAGAGATCTTTCTCTGAGTGATTTGGGGAATTTCCCCCACTGTTGGATTTTTGATCCAAGGGCTTCTGTTTCACAGAAGAAAATCTTCTTGTTTTAACAAGAATAGAAAGATTTCTTTTAGAATCTTAATTCTGTTTGGCGCAAATGCCCCAGCGCGTGACACGTGTCGCGCAGCGCACAGCGCAGCGCCACCGCGCTAGCGCATCTGCGCTGACACATGTAGCGCACAGCGCAGCGCAACCACGCTAGCGCATCTGCGCTGACACGTGTCGCGCAGCGCAGTGCTTGCGCAACTGAAGCGTTGCTTCCTTAAATTTTTCTTAAAATAGAGCTTTGCTCTGATTGGGCGCACTGCCTTGGGCGCTGCGCTGCCGTATCAGCTTTTGACACGTGGCGCGTTGTACGCAGCGCATGGGATTTTAAAGCGTTGCTTCATTTATTAAAACTTAGATTTTGGGAAAATCAGAAGCGTCGCCTCGGCCTGAGATACTTTTCATCTCCTTTTTTCAAGTCAAACTTGTATTTCCAAAATTCTGATTTCTCGGGCCTTGGAAATGATTTCATTATGCACAGAATTTTCTGTGCTTGGGTATATATATATAT
This sequence comes from Agapanthus africanus, assembly GCA_030015575.1. NCBI lineage: Eukaryota > Viridiplantae > Streptophyta > Magnoliopsida > Asparagales > Amaryllidaceae > Agapanthus > Agapanthus africanus. Next base: position 10,321,508 of record CM057344.1, on the reverse strand, counting down.
AATTCAAGGCTGAGCCTTTTCTTCATTTTCAGAGAACTTCTTTGATCATGGCTTGCAACCGCCCTCATGCTCGCCGACAACCATGGGAGGTGCCGATTCGGGACATCGTTCCCCGTTTTGCTGCGCGCCTGGTGGACCCTTCTCTCTCGGACGAGCAATGTGACGCTGCAATGCACGAGCTTTTGACTCGTGTGGGGTCTCCTCTCCCTCCGCATTCCATTTGGCTTCGGATGATTCTTGCCTCGGTGCTCGCTGACATTCCCCCTCCTCCAGCAGAGATGTCCTCAGCAATGCTGGATGCCGCCGAGGATAAGATTGAGTGCTTTCTCGAAGCGCACTTGATCACCGAAGTCCTGAGGGACTGCTCTTTCCACTTGCTGAGCCAGATACGGGCTCGTCGGGTCGTCATCGCCACTTTTTCCGAGGAGTGTGGCGTCGACCGTTGGATGGCTACCCCTCGGGAGGATCGCCGTTTCGACATGATGGAGAAGACGGAGAGGGAGCTGAATAATCTTCTTTTTCTTTTTGTGAACCCTTGTCTTTCTGATCCCGTATTCGGTGATCTTTTTTAAATGTAATAACAATAATAATGAATAAGTATTTTTCTTTTTAATCAAGTACTTCATTGTTTGTTAAGGGTTCTTTTATTTTAGTTCTCTGTTGTGCTTGTGCATCGTATGATTTTAATTTGTTATTATCAAGTGCATGTAATTTTGCATGGATAAATTGCCTTTGGCACTTAGCCCCTTCTTTTTTTTATGAAACGGTGCATCTGCGCTAGCACATCTGCGCTGACATGTGTCGCGCAGCGCACAGCGCAGCGCAACTGCGCTAGCGCATCTGTGCTGCCACGTGTCGCACAGCGCAGAGCGCAGCGAGGCGCTTCCTTTAACAGAGCTTTGCTCTAATTGTGCGCGCCTTCTTGGACGCTGCGCTAATGCATCTGCGCCAGACACGTGGCGCGTCGCGCGTAGTGCAAAGGATCTGAAGCGTTGCTTCATTTATTAAAGTTTAAATTTTCAAAGCAAAGCTTTGTTTCTGATTGGGGGAAGATGAAGCGTTGTTTCATCTCCAGCCTCGGAATTTGAACAGAGCTTTGCTCTGATTGGGGTAAACATACCCGTATTCATATTCCGAAAAATACGAATACAATGAGATAATAATAATCCAATAATATAATACTAGGATCCGGCTTAAACCAAAACCCACTAGTATTATCCGTCCGAACATCATCCGTGTAGCCAATATACGTATATGATCGGAACCCTGCCGTAAAACCATACGGCCTCTACATCGTCTCACCCGAAGTAGGGAAACCCTCTGTGTGGGACTCTAAAGACTCGACAGTACGCTGGCAGTGGGTTTAACCACAAGTCCGTCAGTGGTACTAGCTGCACGTAACGGCTATCCAGATATCTGTCGATAAGAAGGCCGATGAGCAAACCATCCGAACTCCTACTAAGCCTATCTGTGACAATCTCCGTACAGTCCGGTCTGTTCGTCTAAGATACTCGCATATCGGGCCTAAGGGGATGGTAACTGTCAGACCCCTAATAGAGCAATAAGTCATGCCGGGGTAGAGCCCAATACACTCTGAGAAACTACTGGAGTACCTACCGGTAAATCTCGCTTGCCCTGGCCAGGGACTTTGTGTAATGGCTTTACGAATACAGCGCGATATCAATACCCAATACCGGGGGCTACTACTTCCTATCTAACTGCTACTACTTCCAAGTGCTTCGGGACTGCATCCAACTACTACATGTTTGCACGAATTCTTTGAGCCGTGGTAGGGTAGTAATCTAAGTATAGTGGGAACACACTCGAGACGAATAGTGATGTCAAGTCAACGGACTAACCTGTACTCATGCCACCGGGGAACTGCTACTTGACGATAGGTATAATACCAACCAACAGTTCCCAACAAGTCCGTCCAGTGTAACTCATAACCCAATGAGCACCTGTATACTATTTCCGGTACGACATACCAATGGTTGTGGGACAAACCATCTCCCATGCTGGGATGAGAAGCGTATACAGTAGTCTACTCTGGAGTATCGATACCCCGTCTTAATAATCCTACGACTAGGGACCTTTATAAGGATGTGCTTATAGACTACCCAGCCCCCACTAGTGTGACTGCCATCACAACTCTGGTAGTCAAGCAAAAATCCTAAGGGCTCTACCAATATATATTAGCGATATGCTAAAAGAATCATATACATATATTGAGGTAGAAACAAACTAAGTAGCATACTATCATTTTGAGCAAGAATGTTATTATATCTGTGTATATCTCTAGCTTCCAAAATATAATATACAAACCATTACTATATAATAATGGACTCTAGGGCATATATCACTAACACTTACCTCTTGACGACCGGCGATGAGAGCTTAGACGGCGGCTCGACTACGAAGGCGACAAACTTCTGCGACGGCGAAGACCTTCAGCGGCTCCAGTGGCGACGAGATCGAGCTCGAACGGCGGTGACGAAGGTGACGCGGTGGCCACGGAGGTGTGGCGATGGCTAGAAGGCGATGAGAGTAGGCTGGCGACGAGAGGAGGCCGGCGATGAGAGAGGAGGCAATAATGAAGGGATCAGGGGGGAAAGAAAAAAAATGGGAGGGGGAAAGGTTTTGGTCGAGTGAAATTTTAGGGAGGGAGATTTTTATCTCGTGGGGAAAGTGGGCCATGTCTATTTTGGAATTGGTAACGGTTTATACCGTTACCAAAACCATTAAAACCGTACATTTTGGTAACGGTTTAAACCGTTGCCATTTTTCATTATTTTTTTCCACTTTTGTAGTAGTTGGTGCCGACGAAGAGGATGAGGCTCAGGTTAGGGATTTTAGAGATGACCGAGAGTCTGAGAAGCGAGGGTTTTTAGAGATGATGCGCTGGCTTTTGGATCGAGACAAGGTGTCACGTCCCGCTTCCCAGTATACGGAGAAGTAGACATGACGGGCCTCGACGTATTTACTCAGAAGTAAATACGTTAAGCGTAAATAGGCAATATAAATGAATACATAAGAATAACAAGAGATGTAATAATAAACAAGAACTTTTATTAACATTCTTTCTTTACATTACAACTGATTTGAAAAAGAAATGTACAATGATAAAAGCAATGCCTAAACAGTGGCATACAAATGAAAAGGTAAGTACAAGTATAAGCTAGAAGTTTGGCTCCTCTGTGAACTGATCCAAGTTGTCCTGGCTAGGCTCGGTCTTCTGAGAGCCGGGTCCTCCCGACGAACATTCCAAAGAAAGAAAGAAACAGAAATGTTGTCAGCGAACTAGCGCTCGGTAAGTCCCAAAAGAGAGATAAGAATAGTTCAAGTAAAGGGAACAGAATTAGTAATTGGTACAAGTATAGGTTTGTTATGCTAACGTAGTTGTTTGTAACTTGGTACAGAAAATATTAGTGTATACGAGAGGAGTCCAACTTTCCCCGTGGACTATGGTAACCCGTAGTATAAGGCCACGTCAAAACCCATGGGACAACAGCAATGGATGTTAATCTACGTCTTTTAGTGTCTATCATCGTGCCACTTTTAATACTTTCCGTACCAATCTACCCCGTTAAAATCCCGTAATGTATATTGTATAGATTGTAGTTATCAGACTTGCCGAAACAATGGATATAAGTTGTTCATGTAAACGGTTTTAGGATTGTATCAAGTATTCATGTAGTCAACTCAAGTCATAGCCATGGTTCGGTCAAGTCAAGTCATATTTGCATGTTGATCTTGTTCTAATATTCAGGTTCAGGTTCAGGTATACATGTTAGTATATTGGATTCGTATGGAATTGGATTCATGTTTGTATTGGATTCATGTTTGGATTGGATTCCGGTTGGATTCAGATTGAGTTAGACTCAGACTTGAGTCAGACATTTTAAACAGATTTGGATCCTGAATTAAGTTCAGGAGTAATCGGTAACTGCTGCATATGGACGGCAGGATTTATGTTTTTTTCAAGACAATTACCATTGATAACACCATTAAGTTTTTCTACCTTAAATAGGCAAGCACTCATTTTCTCCGGCTCCCTGAGGCTCAAGAGAATTGATCCCGCTTAAACCCACATTTACTAAAGTCCTTAAATGTAATTTATATAACTCGAGGGGGTTTTATGAAAAATATTTTATATACTTTCAAAATAAACCTCGAGTATTTATTTATCATATTTAGGGTTTCATGGATGTAACCTTTAAGATTTGAGGTATTTTAGTGAATATTAACTTAGCTTGAATAGTTCAAGCTATTTAAGTGAAATACTTGTCCTGTATTGATACTTGATGGTATTTTGGTGAAACTTGTCATTCTTTTATCTTTTTAGAAAACATAGAATTTTATTATATCTTGAAAATATGTGGTTTTGATAATATTTATAAAAATTAATTTTATTATTAAATAGAAAATGTCGTTTTTCTTAAAAATCGTATTAAAATTTTTTCGAGACCGAATGCTCCATGAGGAGGTCTGCATCTCGCTCTACTAGCCCAAGAATGTGCGATAATCCTCACCATTCAATAGCGGGTCCTTTAAAAAGGGTTGTAGAGATATAATCGCAAAGAATTATGATAATACAATTCGAAGAAAACCAGGTTTTTATAATTTATGGTAGTTTGATGAAAAGTTATAATCGCCACAAAAATAGGTTTCCAAGAGTATCGTGCTATATCAATATGTGTGTATGTGAGAGGTATGTCATTATCACGTGAAGTTTTCTAGAGGTAATAGTAAGCAAAACAAATAAATATGGTCGATACAAAGTTCATGGTATTTAAAGGTAAAACTCAATTTAAAGTTGTTTAGCATGATGATTTAGGGTGAAAGTTGTTTTAAACTTTAGTTTTATGATTAACAAGCAATGTATAGGAATATGAATGAGCAATTATTAATAAAAAATATAGTTTCAAAGATTTTAGAATCAAATGTCGGTATAACCCCACTTATCGACATGTTGTATAAAAAGAGACTTTTTATGTAGAAAGAGAAGAAGGAGGGTGGGACTTACTACTTAGAAGAGTGAAGATAAAGTAGAAGAAGATTGTGTAGTCGCCGTGTGTAACAACTCCAATTTCAGTGTACATAAATTTCATTTAAAGTTAATGTACAATTGGGGTATTTACAATTTCTGTGAGTACTATAAGTATTTGATTCAATTTTGAACAGCAAGCAAGAGCTTGTAGCTCACTGGTAAAGGCATTGCACTATTAAGACATAGCACCAGAGTTCAAATCCCATCAGCCACATTATTTTTATTCTGTATTCTTTTAATTTTTTTAGAAGCCTAAAAGACTACACGTGCACAACACGTAAACTGAAGAGACACAAGATAATCAAACACGTACACTGTAGAATACCAAACGACCCCGGCCCAATACCCCAACACCAACACAGACCGTCGGCATTGGGCCGGCGACAAGCTTAGAAAATTCGGCGAGGTCGGGTCAAACCGTCCCAAATGCTTCCAAACTTCATCCCCCTGCACCTCTTCAGCTACCCCACTAACCCCACATTGTTTGTTTACTCTGAATATTTCCAGAGAGCAATAAAATGTCATTTAATCCCAATTTTAATGAATATTTCAATGCATTCTTTAAACACCCTAAATCCTAATTTTCCCTATAAATACCACCCTCATTTCACCCCACCTCACTCACAATTCCCTGCCAAAACTCTCAAGAAATTTCCAAGTTCCCATAGTGTGCAAGTGGAGTTAACAAAGGGCGAAGCTCCGACGAAGTTCCGACGATGATACAAGGAGTTTCCGACGACGAAACGACGCACCGGCGCTTCCCTACTCTTCCTCTCTCTCCCCTCTATCTTTGTAACCTGTAAGTCCCCCTTCTCTCTCTCTTTTGCTATTCCCAAACACTTCATTCTTAAATTGCTATTCCCAAACACTTCATTCTTAAAACGTGTTGGAAGCGGAGTTATCCGGCTTCCGATTCTCTTTTCTTTTAAAAATACAACTTTTTCTTAATAACAAGCCTAAAACTTTTGATATATTGTTTAGTAATCATTAACTAAGACATTGGAATAAGTTTGACTTCAAAATAATAACCGTAACAAATTTTATTCCACTTTTACATTAAAATACCTTTATGTTTCAATCCGACATGCTTATACATTTTAACCGTATTACCTTAGAACAACTCACGAGATAATGACCTATCTCATCACAACACACATATCTATCATAGCACGATGAATCTTTGGATAATAGAATACGGGAAATACGACTTTGCAATTAAATACCCTTAACTTGTTTCTTTAAAAGATGTTTTAAAATATTTCCATGCAATTGAGCCTCTACAACCATTTTTGGGGACCCTGTTTAGGATGGTGCGGATTATTGCACATCCTCGGGCTTAATAGAGCGAGATGCAGATCTCCGCAAGGAGCATTCGATCTCGATAGAATTTTTATACATTTCTATTTAGAAAATGAGATTTTTACAAGAAAATAAATAAATTTATTTTTCATGAAATATGTATATATAAATATTACGAAAATACTTATTTTAAATATATATATTATTCCATGTTTCCAAAACTCAAGAAAAGAATTCCAATATTACATGAAACTACCATGATAATTCAAACAATATTCATATTACAAATAAATACCATATATTATGAAATTAGGTTTTATTCACTAAAAATATCATATTTATAAAATATACATCAATGAAAACCCTGAAGACGATAATTAAATGCTTGAGGTGTATTTTGAAATTAGACCAAAACTACTTTTACAGAAAACCCTTTCAAGTTATATTAAATTACAATAAGGACTCTAATAAACATAGGTTTAAGCGGGACCAGTCTCTTGAGCCTCAGGAAGCCGGAGATATGGGTGCATGCCTAATTAAGGTAGACAACTTAACAAATGTGTTATCAACACGGTAATTGTCTTTGAAAAAGGCACAAATCCTGCCGTCCATGTGCAGCAGTTACCGATAACACCAAAACAATCAGGATTTCAAGTTCTTTAAAAGAATCTGACTCGGACTGAGTCTCAACCTAATCAATCTAACTTGAATGTGATTCAAGTACAAACTACAATACAACATGATTCAATATGAATCCATCTATTAAATCTATATCAATCTGTATTGACTGAACCGAACCATGGATATATTCCATTTACATGTTCATCCATTATATCCGTTCCATTACTGATATCATGGTTTCGGCAAGTTATCCATCTATACAATTTACAAGACAAGACAATACAATCAATACAATCAAGACATCGCGGGGTTTATAAGGGGTAGATTGGTAAGGAAGGTGTTAGAAGTGGCACGAGACTGCAACCATAAGACACCTAACCTGAATCTCCATTGCCGTTGTACCATGGCTGAACGGTTCCTTGTACTCCGTATACCTTAGTCTCCGGGATAGTGAGACTCCTCTCGTATACACTGGCCTCTTCTGTACCAAGCTACAAACAACAGCGTTAACACTTAATAACAATATTATACAGATATACTCTATATTCTATCTATTCTATTCTTGTCTATTTACGGGACTTACCGAACGATTTGTTCGCTGACGACATTCTCTTTCTTCTTCTTTGGAATGTCGTCAGGTGATTCGGACTCACTAGAGATCGAGCCCAGCAGTGAGGACTTGGACTAGTTTGCTGAAGATCCAGAGCTTTAGTTTCACTTGTACATTTCCTTTACATTTTTGTTATGCCACTGTTTAGGCATTGCTTTCATTTCATGTATTTATATTTCCAGATGTATTGTAAAAAGAATGTTAATAAATAAAGTTGTTGTTCAATTATATCCATTGTCACTGTCTCTTTTGCATTTTACTTATATTGCTTAGATACGCTTAGCGTGTTTACTTCAGAGTAAATACGTAGCGGCCTCGTCGCGGCCTCTGCCCGTATACTGGGAAGCGGGGCGTGACAGGTTTTGTTGGTAGCCCATGCAGGTCAGTTTTGTGTGGACATGCAGGTCAGCTCTGTATGGATATACAGGTCAGCTCTGCGTGGACAACCTAAGCAATATAACACAAGAACCAGCAACTGAAAACATTCCTTACAATACATATTCCTTGAATCTTATCATTTCATATATTTTGAATCTGTCCTAACCTAAATTTTTCTTTCAAGGTTATGGATTCCCCAAACAACAGCAGCACGAATGTCAACAACACTCCCCCACCACTTCCACTCACACATGCGGTCGCTGCTCCGATGAACGAGCAGACGGTTCTGCTTGAGGCAATCCGCAGCCTCCTGGACGGACAGCAGCAACAGACTGCTATCTTGATGAACCGTCCCGAGGCAGAAGCATCTGGGGTGAAGCAATTCAGGGCCTTGCACCCCAAGTAGTTCGCAGGAAAAGAGAGCCCTCTAGAAGCTGAGGAATGGGCTCAAAGCATTGAAGATGACCTGGCAGCAGGATAAGTGCCAGAGATAGCTTGGGTTCGAGTTGCGAAGTTGCAGCTCACGGTGAATGCACGGGTTTGGTGGAAGGCGGAAGAAAGCCGTCTCACCCAGCCGATTCCGAGGAAGAGATCTTCGTCGCCGAAAGTGATATCAGCTGTGTGCACTTCTTCCAACTCGTCCTTCATCTTTTCTTCGGTAAGGAAAGCTTGAAACTGCTTGGGCTCTTGTAGTGCCCTGATTAGAGAATCTCGTGCCTCTTTAGACGACAGAAGGGCATCCAAGACGCTTAGCTGTGAAGGCATCTTCCTCAGATGCGCTAGGACATTGTAATCCACTTTGTTTTTCTTGGGCTTGTCCTTGGCTGTCAGCTCTTCGATGACTCAATCATCAAGGACGATATCCTCAGGGACTTTTTCCTTCCCTTTATCTTTTTTGTTCGACCCCTTGTTTGTGGGTCCAAGATTCTTTTCAAGCAACGTACGACTACGCAGCTAAATGTTTTCATAGTTCTTTATCTCCTCCTCTTTTCCTAAGGTGGATTCTTTGAAGAGAGGGCCGAGGGATATTTCTTCATCAGAATTGCTTCCGAAGGTGAGAACTTGCGATCCCCTGGTATTAACCATGTGACAGTTGTCGGTAGTTTTTTTGTGCTCATCTGTCATGCTTCTCTGCTCCCGACGAGTTCCGCGCTTCATCCGCTTGAAATGTTGTCGGTGGGCAACATATCCCTGCCACCACTTTTTAAAGGCCATGCATTAGTGTGCAATCCTTTGATGGTATAAGCAGTAGTTAGGACGTGCATCCGCTTCGTCAAGATGTATACTGCCAAGAGTATTTCTTTTGAAAGATGGCAGCTTCATTCCCATTGACAGGGCTTTAGTGAACCATTTCCTTATCTTAAGCCTGTTTTTGTCTGCCGCAGGCGTGCTTCGATCTGGTTGGAGTGCTTTGCGACTCATCCCTACCATGACTTCTTCAGCTTGATGCCGACGCCTGGCCCTTTCGAATATGGCCATTTCACGCTCTTGATCAGCTTTGCTCTTCTGACGGTCTTCGTTCAACAGCATGTCAATCATCTTGTCTGACGGTTCAAAGGATCCCGGCACTGATCCTGCCCCCAGCTTCTCTATGTTATCTTCTAACGTCGAGTGAGCTTCTTCGTTATTTAGCGACGAATGAGAGATCATGTGGCAACTTGCCACATAATCTTCGGGTTCTTCTGACAAGTCGTCTCCCTCATCATTGTCGTTATCTTCACTTTCAAGGATATGGTTGAGAAACTCTTAGAGAGTGACTGGGGTTCGCGCCTTCTGATTATATTCCTCCAGTGCATCAATATGTATTTGCAAATCTGTGCGTTTATCATCAGACTGTGCGGGCTTTTTAGTTTTCTTTTTCTTCTTCAAAGACTTCGACGACTGGGCCTGGGCGTTTTGCCTTTCACTACCAACTCCCGATGTTGGGCGTGGTTTTAGCATCCCCTTAATGATCTCTGCCTCTTGCGGGCTTTTCCACCTGATCACCGGACATGCTTGAAGATCTTTCAGCATTCTTTTAGTTTTTGCCGAAAGAACAACTTCCCATGGAGCTTCCTCTATAAATGAGCATGATACCCCCGGCGTGTCCATCTTTTTCGGAGCGTGCGGTTGTGGCGGGTTTACCCTCCAGTTTTTAGACAGCGCAAATTTGCCTTGCTGGTACTGGTCCTTAATCCAGTTTTTGAAGACGATTGGATGGCCCAATATTCGGTGGTAGGGGCAATAGTCGGGACTGTTGACGTCACCGGGCTGCAGTGGGCGTTTCTGATCCGGCAGGGTGATGAGCCCGTTGCGCACCGCTAGTTCGAACAGTCTTCTCGTTTTATCCCGGGGAAACGAGTAAGAACGTCTCAACTTCTCGTCGAGAAATCGCGGTTTGTTGCCTTGGCGAGCAGCTGGTTTCGGATCACTCGGCCGTTGCTGAGTGTTGGCGATGAAGGTCGCTTTTCCTCTACCATTTTCATTTCGAAGCTCCGTTTTCGAAGGGGGCGGCCTATGGCCCATCTGGTCCATTTAGGCCAGCTTGTCGATCAAGGCTTGGAAAGTGGTCGGCTTGAAAAACATCATAAACTGGGATATAGTCCCTTGTGGGTCAAGGGTCCCTACGAACATGCCCACAGCAGAAGCTTCTTCTATGCGTTGTTCGCATCTCTACTATAAGTTCCGCCACCAAATTGCATACTGGACCTAAGTCTCTCCTGGCTTCACCCTGGCATTGATCAATGATGTGATCGGGGTGCGTTCGTTGGCGCTTGCAAAACGCTGGGTGAACAGTAGCTCCATTTCTGTGAATGTTTTGATGGAGTCATTCGGAAGCTCCGAGTACCATTCAAAAGATGTCTCCGCTAAGCTGCCGACGAATTGGCGAAGCAGCAGTTTGTCGTCGCCTCCAGTATTGCCGCATAGAGCCCTGAACTGAGCGACGTGTTGATGGGGGTTGCCTGTCCCCTTATACACGTGAAATTTCGGGATCGTGTATCCTGGCGGGTACTTAATTTGATCGTACCAGCCTAGATAGGGTCACCCAGTTTTGACGACTTGGCCGGTTTCTTCATTTGCCTGATGAGCTCGTATTTGTTGAGCTATGTAGTCATCAAGCGCAGCTTTCGAGATCGTCTCCTCCCTAGCTGCTGATAAAGTCGGAAGAGGGTTTGATGTCTCAACTCTGTCGTCTTCAAGGATTATTGGGGGATCTTCGGCTGGAGGGTCCGGCTGGATCATCATCTCCACCATATCTTGAAACATGAGCGCCATTTGTTTTATATTAGCCACTTGTTCCGCGGCCTCTTTATCTTTTTTTCTCGAGCATCCTTCGTAGGAGCTCGGCGTCGGTTTCTTGTTCCTAGTGTTGGTCCGACGATACCTCTGGGCTTTCCTTCTGCCCTGTGAGTGTGGCCATCTTTGTCAGCATTTCCTGAAGTTTTTATTGTTGCTCCTGAGTTTTCCTCACAGACCGTGTGAGTGGTCGATGACCCGTAGAAGTATGACTTTCCTTTTTTCCGGAAGCCATGTAGATGGTGTGCATTACCATGCTCCCAGACTTGGGGCGTTTGGATTCAGTGCCTTTGAGATTTGTTGTAGACACGGGGATCTTCTCCGACCTTCTCCTTTTATGGACGTTCGAGGTCGAGGGAGCCGTTGCAATAGGCATCCATGATACCTTCTGCGGTATGGCTGCAGGATGGTCCTCCTCTTGCCGAACCTTTATTTCTTCTGTCGGCGGGAGTAGTCTTTGTCGATTACAGAGTCTTAGACTCTTCGCCAAACCCTGTGGATTTTGGAAGACAGCCGCTGAGGAAGCTGTTCCGGCTTCGCCTTAGTAACATTTTCAGCGGGTGGAGGAGACTTTTTCAACACGGCGGTTGGAGAGTTCTTGCGCACCCTCCTGAGCGGCTCAAAACTATTCCCAGTTGGAACAGCAGCGTCAATTTCCACCATCGGAGCTGGTGGAGTCAGTCCAGAGGGAGAGCTGCCCCCAGTTTTCCCCACTCGGCGCCAGTGGCGACGTCGAGCATGTCTTGCAGATGGTACTGGCTCAGTTACAGGGGTGGCTTCATCATGCCCCCTGTTCTGGTGAAGGGCTGCTGTTGGTGCCGGCCTATCGAAGACTAACGTCCAACCTGTTGAAGACTAACTTTTGGGTAAGGAAAGAACTTGTAACGGCCTCACCCGCAGTAAGAATCGGGAGGACTATCCTTTTTGGGATAGCCTTCTCTGGTATCGCGAGCCTCTTTGCCGGCCCACTGGAGCTTTGGCTCAACCGGTTGAAGACTGAGATGTTGAACTTGGACAGCCCGTTGAGAGGGGCCGTGGTAGTTGCAAGCCGATCGAAGACAGACTTCTTTGGAGCTTCCTATGACGGCACTGGTGCGTTGAAGCTCATTGGCGGGATCATGGTCCCGAAGAACAACCCAGTGGTGTCCTGTGTCACCTGGTCCACCGGCATTGCGAAGATGGAGGCCACTTGGGGCCCATAAGTCACTCTTCTAGCAGGGACAGAGTGGGAGTTGCTGTTGCACTTAGCGCAGTTGGAAGCCATTGATCTTCTTTCCTCTGCACGGGAGCAAGACACCAAATCTTAGTACCTCGAATCCATAGGAAACCATATTAAATCGTGATTCGTTCGCGAACATGACACACGAAGTGTGGAGTGGAAAGAGAAAAAGGTCCCACCGGACGTGCCAGAATCTATTTACCGCCGAAAACAGAGACAAAACCGTGTAGGTCGTCTTACCTGAATTTGGGGGCAGATGCTATTTGGTTTTATTTGTCCACCTCTCCGAAGATACCAAGTTGATTTATGGCACCGTGTATCGGAGGTTTGGACAGATGCGACCGTTGTAGCAGACTTCGTAAGATTCCACCTCATTGTGAGGGTTTTTTGATTGTGGGGACGCTTATCCCTGCAGGCGCAAGCCCCTGCAATTAATTACGTTACCACGTAGCGATAACCACTTTCTCCTGCTCCAGATGCTCACTTCGCGTCGTGTGTATTTGTTTTATATTTGGTTGCCCGTGGATTGTATACGGAGACTAATTTATGTTGTCGCCCGTAGGGCTGGGATTAGTCCAACTCCGTATTTTCTTAGATTTGGGTTTGGGTTGGTTTAATGATCGTTAATCTCGTTTGAGATTAAGGTCAACTTAAATGTTTGTTAAGGATACGTTAGTTTAATTTTAGACTAAGATCTACTCAATAGGGTTTTAGGATCATTTAGATCCGATGACAGAACATTTGGGCTCTATCGTCTTAGTTTAAGGACGTTGCGGTCCATTGGGTGTAAGGACGTCATAGTCCATAGAGTTTAAGAACATCATAGTCCATAGAGTTTAGTTTAGGGATGTTGCGGTTCATTGGGTTTAAGGACATCATAGTCCATGAGTTTAAAGACATCATAGTCTATATTTAAAGACATCATAGTCTATATTTAAAGACATCATAGTCTATGGGGTTTAAAGACATCATAGTCTGTAGGGTTTAAAGACATCATAGTCTGTGTTTAAAGACATCATAGTCTGTAGGGTTTAAAGACATCATAGTCTGTGTTTAAAGACATCATAGTCTGTAGGGTTTTAAGACATTATAGTCTGTAGGGTTTAAAGACATCATAGTCTGTGTTTAAAGACATCATAGTCTGTAGGATTTAAAGACATCATAATCTGTGTTTAAAGACATCTCTATAAGGTTTAAAGACATCATAGTCTGTAGGGTTTAAAGACATCATAGTCTGTGGGGTTTTAGTTTAACAATTTGGGGATGCGCCAAAAGTTATTGGTTATTGGGACCCTCCATCTCTCTGAAGACGTTGAAGAATTACAACGACATGTATCAGAGGTGTGGAGAGATGTACCCTTGAACCAATGTCCCAATTGAGGGGGAATGGGATGAACATCATTTTAGATGCCATCAGTTAGGAGATCATTAGTTATCTTTGGGAATGAGATCAGTTTTGAGGACCCTGAGCATGAGGGGCTCAATTGATTGTCCTCGGGAGATTTAGTCCGAGTCTGGTTAATATTGGCCTTTCATAGTGTTAAACACTAGTATATGCTCAGCGCTTCATGTGCTCCCACGTGAAGCGCTTGAAGTAGTGTTAAACACTAAAAATTTGAGGCGCTCACGCGGGGTCACGTGAGGCGCATGAAGTAGTGTTAAACACTAAGAATTTGAGGCGCTCACGTGGGGTCACGTGAGGTGCTTGAAGTAGTGTTAAACACTAAAAATTTGAGGCGCTCACGTGGGGTCATATGAGGCGCTTAGCATTGGACGCTGTCTCTTTGATTCTCTTATTCTTTTACAAGTGCTAAACACTGTTAGGGGGTCACGTGGGATCATGTGAGGCGCCTCAAAAATAGGCTTTATTCCCTTTTCTCTTTTATAAGTGCTAAGCACTTCTCGGGGGTCACGTGAGGCGCCCCAAAAATGGAAATTGCCTTTGATTTATTTTCTTTTTGCTTTATAAGTGCTAAGCACTATTGGGTCACGTGGGATCACGTGAGCCAGTCTCAGTTGTCCTCTTTTGTTCATCAAGGGTGCTCACGTGGGAACACGTGATCGGCCGTTATCATGTTGGGTGCTAATCTTTTTACATGCATGGAGATCTTGAGTTTTGAGACTTTTCAAGCCCACTGTTTTGTAAGAATTAAATTCTTATATAGGGTTAAACCCTAGTTTTACTAGAGGAATTAAATTCCTATATCTTCTTGTAAGAATTAAATTCTTTGAACTTAATTCTTTCCCCTAAATTTGAATCTACATAACAGAATCTCCCCGATGAGAATTAAATTCTCAACTTGTGGTGAGATCTGCTTCTGCAGATCTCAACCAGAGGAAGAACTAAGTTCTTTTTAGGAGAGTTAAACTCTTGTGGAGGCGAAGAAGAGATAAGACGCTCTCTATTTTTTTCTTCTTTTCTCTTACCTAGGGTTTCTCTTTCTGTTTTCTCTCTTGAACTTGAAGTTTATGGGGGGTTCTTCTCTTTAAGACTTGAAGTTTTGAGTCCTTTATATAGGGGAGGCTGATTTGTTGATTCAGTTAAGGAAATCTCTCATTGAGAGATTTCTTAATTAATTTGAGGAATTTATCCACCGTTGGATCTTTGATCTAAGGACTTCTGTTTTACAGAAGGCATTTCTCTTGTTTTTAACAAGATTGGAAAAATATTTTTCCATACAGAACTTATTCTGTATCTTGGTGATTCTTAATCACCATTGGATTTTTGATCCAACGGTGTTCTGATTTACAGAGCACAATCTTTCTTGTTTAGAAAGATTGGGGAAATATTTCCAAAATAGGGTTCCGATCCCTTTTATTTAGAATTTAATTCTATCGGCTCAGAAGGCATTAGAAGCCCTTACGTGTAGCATGTGACCCAATGGCATTAGGATGGTTTGCCTATGTGCAGCTGTCCCAGAGGAGAGCATCACGTGTTGGCACGTGATGCGCCTTCTGGCCTGCCATTTGCTTTATGAGGGCACCTATATATTTTGTATATAGGTGCTCACGTGTAGCACGTGAGGCCCGCCCTTAGTGCTTTTTGTTAAGTGCTTATAATTTTGGCTCCAAGGCGCATCATGTGCGGGCACGTGATGCTCCCTTTGGGGAATTTTCCCATTACTTTTTTATTTATTATTTATTTTTCCAAAGGGAACACAAGCATGTGAGGATCAAGTACCATTTCATCCGTGACTTAGTAAAAGATGGTAAGGTTGAAATTTGTTTTTGCAGCACAAGAGATCAAGCTGATAATATTTTTACCAAGGCGCTTAAGGTGGGCGATTTCAACAAGATGAAAGAAAAACATGGTGTTGTGCAAATCTAGCTTAAGAGAGGCCGTTGAAAGTTTAACCTAATTTGCACATTCATCCACCTTTTGGTGCACATATGTTCATTCACCAATGGATGTTATGTCTTTTCGCGAATGGTTGTGCACATTTGTCCTTTGTTAAATCATTGTGTATTTTGGTCAATAGGTGCATGAACCTAGGCTATATTTTGTTATTTTCGGAATTCTTTTTTGGTCTATAAACATGGCCTTGTATTTTCATATTTTATATAATAATTGTGTGAAATATTAAGTCTTTTTCATATACATACATATTAGCCTCTATTTTCTAAGTTGTTGGGGTCAAAATTTATACCCCGGTTGACCAAGTCAAAATCAAAGTCAACCCCAAGCCAAGTGGGCCCATGCCCAGGTCAGAACCGAGTATGGAAGGGACTGGCCCCATGACAAAAGGAATGAAGCCATAAATTAGTTTTAAGGTAATTCTTTTTTTAGAAATAAATGTATGTAAATGGGCAGAAAGCCGAAATTTTGTAAAACTCATGGCTTATGTGCAAAAAGAAACAAGCATATAAGGCATAGGGTGGCACAAACGCTATTTGGCAAAGCCCAAGGGGCTATATATAAAGTGTGTAGCCTATAAAGGCAAACATAATGAAAATATCTATGACAACTTTTTCCATTCTAAAAAATTCTAGGGTTTGTGCCTCCTTCTCCTTTCTTAAGGTTCTAAAACCTTCCCCCTTTTTAAATTAAATCAAGAGTTTAACTCCTCCCTTTTCAAAAAAAAATAGTTTTTCACCACAAAACCCTTGAAGGGGAGCTCAGATCTTCTATCAGATCTCGAAAAGGGGAGACTTTTAAGTCTCACCCCCTTTTCTCCAAGATCCAGCCGATCAAGAGGAGAAAGAAGGAGACCATCTCCAAAAATCCAACTTTGGACAGATCCAAGACTCAAAATAAGCTTCAGGGCTAAAGAGAGAAGAGAAGGGTCCCCTTTGATCACCTCTGAAGATCTTTGGGGAGTTCAACTCCAAGACCCAAATCCTCAAAGGAGTTTAACTTCTATTCCAGATCATTTAGGAGTTTAACTCCAAATCTAAATCTTTTGGAGTTTAACTCCACTCAAAATCCCTTGGGAGTTCAACTCCTAGCCTAGAGGCTAAGCCCCCTTTTACGCTCGTGTTTCTGGCGATCGCGTGCCGCGCACATGACCCGCTGGCACCCGCGTGCCGCGCACATGACCCGCGGGCGCCCAGCGCCTACGCGCTAGGCACATGATCCGCGGGCGCCTACGTGCTAGGCACGTGACCCGCGGGCGCCAAGCGCAGGCACGTGACCCGTAAGCGCGCAGTGCCCACGTACCATGCACGCGTCTTTAAGACGCTCCTCACCCTTCATTTTTCATACACTCTACACTCAAAACACATCCTCTGCTAGGAAAATTTTTCTAGCGGGGCGCTGCCCCACACCCCGTAAGGGGGCTGCTAGCCTCCTTGACCCCCAGTCCGCTATCCGAATAGCGGGACCCCCGTAAACTCTGCGAGGCCCCCGATATATCCAAAACCCTTCCAAAACACAACACACGCACACAGCATATTGAGTTCGCATGGTCAGTTTGACCCGTCAATCGGAGGTTCCCTCGCTCCAAAAGCGAGGGGTAATTAACGGCAGCTTAGTCCGCGGCCGCCGGAGATTCGGATACCCACAATCAATAAACCCCCGCCTACCCTAGGCAGAGGGAATCTGTAGTACGCCTGACAAGCGCGTGCATATTCCCATCTCAATGGGGTGACGAAAAACACCCTACAGATTCTGGCACGCCCGGTGGGACATTTCTCTCCTCCCATATCTCGGGTTAAGCGTTCATGCGAACTCATTTAACATATATACCGACGTTTGTACTGAAGTAGTTTTCTTTTCGTGCAGCAATCAACTTTCAACGACGATGTCTTCTAAGATGAATTCAGCTTCCGACGCGACCCCGATCTCGTACGTGGTTAAGATCAATGCCCGCGTGGTTCTCCCTACCAGTCTCAGCCGGCAATAGGAGGAGCCACCCCGCCAATTTGGTTCCGTCATCATCTACCCTGCTGGAAGCGCTCATCTGACGTAGGTCCCGACAAACCAAGCGGCCAAACCGACTTCAAGGGGCAGGAGGCCGAACGTCGTGGTCGCCAGAGCTTCCCACCCCAAACACAAATCCGTATTCGAACGGCTCTCCACTGTTCCAACTGAGGGCAAGGCTGTTAACACCAATGGGGCCACAAAGCAGCTCTAGCAAGCTCAGACGTTGCCCTTGACGATCGAGCAAGCAGGCATATTTTCTGGATTCTCTGTCAGTTGGCTTACGGTGGCTTCCCGAAAATCCATAACCAACCAAGTGCTCAAAACAGAAAGGCTGAGACAGAAGTGGCTCAGGTATCGAACCAACAAGAGGGCCAGGACTCTGGCCAAGTGGAACCTTGTGGGATTCCAAGAGCCGAGTCATCGTGCGACGACGGCTGAGTCGACCGTAAAAGTCAGCAATTCTTTCGAACCTCTGAAGTGGGTTCGGAAAAATGCCATGACCGCCAGAATCAAGAAGACAGCGGTCCGAACAATGCCACAAAGGGACGTGTCCTAGCCCCAAAAGAGAAAGCATGACACCATCTCCTCAAGGGTCTATCAGGCGCTCTGCACCGCGCGAAAATAGTGGGGCAAATCCAGAAAAGAAACGCCAGCACTATTCAAAATCCCGGTCAGGCCAGCCGCTTTCAGTCGATTGCCCGTTACCGAAACAGGAGGGCCACGACAGCGATCCGTGAAATCAGCTGCCGGTAATAAAAAATACATTGGGATATGTTATCCATACGGTCTATATGGCGGGTGTGCGTCCCAGCGACAACTTGCGCAGCAAAAGAAAGGATGGGGCTGTAGGGTGTTTTTCGTCACCCCATTGAGATGGGAATACGCGCGCTTGTCAGGCGTACTACAGATTCCCCCTGCCTAGGGTAGGCTGGGGTTTAATGATTGTGGGGATCCGAATCTCCGGCAGCCGCGGACTAAGCTGCCGTTAATTACCCCTCGCCTTTGGGGCGAGGGAACCTCCGATTAATGGGTTAAACTGGTCATGCGAACTCAATGTGCAGTGTGCGTGTGTGTTGTTTTAGAGGGGGGTTTGAATATATCGGGAGCCACGCAGAGTTTTTACGGGGGTCCCGCTACCCGGATAGCAGGCTGGGGGTCAAGGGGGCTAGCAACCCCCTTGCGGGGTGCGGGACAGCGCCCCGTTAGAAATTTTTTTCTAACAGGGACAGTGTCGTGGAGTATGTGTATGTGTACATTTGCATACATATGTATATATATACATGTATATATAAGTAAAGGGGAAAAATACATCCAAAGGATGCGTGGGGCAGAACCTTGGGCGCTGTGCGCTCGGGTGCTGTGCGCTCAGGCGCAAGTGCGCCACGTGTCGGCACGTGGGCGCTTTGCGCAAGAGCGCTGCGCGCAGGTGCGCAAGCGCGCGCGCCGCGTGTCGGCACGTAGGCGCTTTGCGCATGAACGCTGCGCGCTGGTGCGTAAGCGCGCGCGCCGTGTGTCGGCGCGTGGGCGCTTTGCGCATGAACGCTGCGCGCTGGAGCGGAAGCGCGCGCGCCACGTGTCGGCACGTGGGCGCTTTGCGCATGCGTGCTGCGCGCTGGAGCGCAAGCGTGCAGGTGCGCAAGTGCGCGCGCCACGTGTCGGCACGTGGGCGCTTTACGCATCGCGTTGATGCGCAAACGCGCGCGCCACGTGTCGGCACGTGGGCGCTTTGCGCATCGCGTTGATGCGCAAACGCGCAGGAGAGCAAGCGCGCGCGCCACGTGTCGGCACGTGGGCGCTTTGCGCTCGCGCGCAGTGCGCTGGAGTGCAAACGCGCCACGTGTCGGCACGTGGGTGCTTTGCGCTCGAGCGTTAGCGCGCCGGCGAGGAAAGGAGGGCTTTTAGCCCCAGAAACCCTCGAAAGAGAAATTAATGGAGTTAAACTCCTGAAAAAAGGGGAAAATGTTTTGGTTGGGGAAATGGGTTCTTCTTCTTCCTCCTCTGTTGGCTGGCTCAAGAGATGTGAGATCTAAAAATCTCTTCTTTTTGAGATCTAATGATAGATCCAAGTTCCCCTTTGTGGGTTTTGTTGTGAAAAACTAATTTGTTTTGAAAAAGGAAGAGTAAAACTCTTGATTTAATTCAAAATAAAGAAGAAGGTTTTGGAACCTTGAAGAAGGAAGAAAGATCTCAGATCTGGAAAGTTTTTTTTGGAGAGAGAAAAAGTTGTTGGGATATTTCATTATCCTTGCCTTTATAGGCCATACATTTTACACATAGCCCCTTGGGCTTCACAAAATGGCATTTTGCCTATCCCATGGCTCATGTGCCATTTCTTTTTGCACATAAGCCATGGGCTTTACAAAAATTTGGCTTTATGCCTATTTTTTCTTACATTTATCCAAAAATAAAATAAAAGAAATACAACAAAATTGTTTATTACAAAATTTTTATCTTGGCGCGGTGGGAGGCCGGCCGCTTCATGTTCGGGCTCGACCCGGGCGTGTGCCCACTGGATCTGGGCTTGGGCCCACTTGGCTTGGGGTTGACTTTGATTTTGACTTGGTCAACCGGGGTGTAAATTTTTACCCCAACAAATTGCCCCCCATCAATAAATGCACACCATATATGTGGGTCGTGTGCATGAAATTGATGGATCTTCTTTCACGTGGAGGCGACTTGATTCGGTTCCCACCTTTCGGGAAACTGGCACTGCCCTTTTTACGACATGGACGGTCGTGCGGCCCTTTTTGCGACTTGGATGGTCGATGCTGCCCTTTTTGCGACTTGGACGGTCAATGCTGCCCTTTTAGCGACGTGGACGGTCGGTTCTGCCTTTTTTGCGACTTGGACGGTCGGTTCTGCCCTTTTTGCGACGTGGACGGTCGATACTGCCCTTTTTGCGACTTGGACGGTCGATGCTGCCCTTTTTGCGACTTGGACGGTCGATGCTGCCCTTTTAGCGACTTGGACGGTCGGTGCTGCCCTTTTAGCGACGTGGACGGTCGGTTCTGCCCTTTTTGCGACTTGGACGGTCGATGCTGCCCTTTTTGCGACTTGGACGGTCGATGCTGCCCTTTTAGCGACTTGGACGGTCGGTGCTGCCCTTTTAGAGACGTGGACGGTCGGTTCTGCCCTTTTTGCGACTTGGACGGTCGATACTTGATTTGACTTGCTCTGCTTCTTGCAGTGTCAGGGGTAGACTTGACTTGCTCCGCTTCTTGCGGTGTCGAGATTGGATTCTGACTTGCTCCGCTTTTTGCGGTGTCGGAGTGAAAGTTGACTTGTTGATTTTGATTTAGGTTGACATCAGCATCGCTATACTGGAATATGGTACCAGGAGCGAATCATCATCTGTCATTTAGAGGATTTTAGGATTTTTTTTTGGGACTTTGAATGTGGTCTCACCGGTAGGACTTGGGAGAGGTTGGGATTGTTTTACGCCCGTGGATTGTATACGGTTTTGCAGGATGTATGATCCAGATCGTAGGGCCGGAAAAATTTCAGGGCTTTGTTGGCGTCTGCATCGCTGGACTGGAATGTGGTACCAGGAGCGACTCATCATTCGCCGTTGGGGTATAGGATTTGGAATTTGGTTGGCGTCTGCATCGCTACACTGGAATAATGCCAGGAGCGACTCATCATTCGCCACTTTGGGGTTGGGGACTTGGAATTTGGATCTTATTTGGCATCAGCATTGCTGCACTGGAATAATGCCAGGAGCAACTCATCATTTGCCTTGGGAGGACTTAGGATTTGGGTTTTTGGTCGGCATCAGCACCGCTAACACTGAAGCGAAATGCCAGGAGCGACTCATCATTTGCCGTTGCCCGTTGGGGAACGATGGCTTAGGAGATAGGTTTGGGTCCCTATCACCTAAGGCTTTTCAATTTTATGGGCCGTGAGGGTCCCATAAAGTATTTTCTCCCTACGAGTCGTAAGGATCCCGCGGGTGTATTTTCTCCTTAGGAATCGTGAGGATTCCTAAGTGTGTTGCTCCTTTGTGAGTCGTAAGGATCTCACGCAGGGGTTTTCTCCTCACAAGGTCGAGAGGACTTTGCGAGTGTATTTCATCTCTTTTCACGAGTTTGCGCCCTTTCGGGTTTTCGTAGACTCGCCGGTAGTCATGCTGTTTTTACTCACGGAGCCCTTTCGGGTTTTCATCCGTGCCCGTTTTGCTTGTGGACATACCGTTTATTTTTTTATTTCTTTTATTTTTTTTTCTTTCTTCTTCCTTTTTTTTTTACCGCTGGTGGGACTTTAAAAGTAGTCTCACCGGCAGGATTTGGGAGAGATAGGGATCATTTACGCCCGTGGATTGTATACGGTTTTGCAGGATGTATGATCCAGACCGTAGGGCTGATGTGCTCAATTCGCCTGCGACTTGGAGCATTCACGTGTAGTATTTCTTGAGATATCGGCCGTTGATGGGTGGCATGGGCCTTTCTCCCTCGGCACTTATTAGTTGATAGGATCCTCCGTCGAACACTTTCTCGATGACGTATGGTCCTTCCCAGTTTGGCTCGAATTTTCCCTTGGCATGTCGATTGAGGATGATCGGTCTTTTGAGGACCAACACCAATTCACCTTTCTTGAAAGCGCGGAGATGGGTTATCTTGTCATAGGCCCGTGACATTTGGGCTCGATATAGCTCCAGATTTTGCTGCACCGCGAGCCTCTTTTCTTCGAGGGCATCGAGCTCTTGAAGTCGAAGGAGCACGTTTTCCTCCTCCGTCAACTCATGCTGAATGGCCATTCTTAAGCTTGGAACTTCGACTTCGAGGGGGAGGACCGCCTCCACTCCGAAGAGCAATGAGTATGGAGTGGACTGAGTTGGAGTACGGTGTGTGGTACGATATGCCCACAACGCCTCGTGAAGTTTGAGATTCCAGTCTCTCTTGTTGGATGAAGCATTTTTCCTCAGGAGCTTGCATAGAGTCTTATTGAAGGCTTCTGCTAGCCCATTGGCTCTTGGATTATAGATGGAGGAATATCTCCAGTCTATCTTGTGCTGGGTCGCGAACCTTGAGACATTGAAGCTCTTGAAAGAAGGCCCATTGTCGGAAATGATTCTTCTTGGTGTACCGAAGCGGTATAGAATATTATGCTAGAAGAATGTCAAAATATCTTTTGTTTTGACTTCTTTTAGCGGGACAGCTTCAGCCCATCTAGAGAAGTAGTCTGTCGCAGCCAATATGAACCGGTGGCCTTTGGATGACGGAGGATCAATTAGGCCAACAATGTCGGTGCCCCAGACTTCGAAGGGCCACGACGCCACCGTAGGATGCAATGGATTGGGATTCTTGTGAATGAAATCACCATGGATTTGGCAGATCTGACATTTCTTTGCATGTTCTCCGCAATCCCGTATCATGGTGGGCCAGTAATACCCAAGCCGTTTAATTTGCAGTCGCATCTTAGGGCCAGATTGGTGAGCACCGCAAACGCCCGAGTGAACATCTTTCATGACCTTTTGGGCTTCGGCCAATGACAGACACCTGAGCCATAGTTGGTCATATGACCTGCGGTATAGCGTATCATTTACAAACACGTATCGGAGAGCTCTTTTCTTCAGCTGAATCCTCGCAGATTTTTCTTCGGGCAGCTTGTCGTATCGGAGGTACTCTATGAAGAGTTCTCTCCAATCGGGCTCGTCTTGGATGATCGAAGTTTCTTCGGCAGGACTACTCTTCTGTTCCGCGCTTTCCTCTTCTCGTAGAGAGACTGGGGATAGAATTTGTCGGCTCCTGATTGTGATCAGAATTTCGTCCATGTCAGGATCAGCCAGCTCCTTGGCCAAGCGAGCGAGTACATCAGCCTTTCCGTTCAACGCTCTAGGGACTCTCGTTAGTTCAATATGAGTGAACCGTTTCATGAGTTCCACCACTCGACGTCTGTACCGAGCTAACTCGGGTTTGTATATCTTATAGTCGCCGCTTACTTGGTTGACGACAAGCTGGGAGTCACCGTAAACCCGTAGCTGAAGGATTTCCATTTCTATGGCGAGCTCCAAACCAGCTATCAGAGCTTCATACTCAGCTTCGTTGTTCGTTCGAGGATCGGTGAGAGCGAAAGAACGCCGTAGGGTTCCCATTGATGGCGTGATGAATACCAATCCTATCCCCGCTTTTACCTCTGGGACGCTTGATCTGCCGGAGCTCCTTATTGATGAGGCTCCATCGAAGTAGAGCTCCCAACATGGCCCATCATCCTCGAGGTGCAGCACTTGTTCGTCGGGTAACTCACAATTTAGCGCGACCCTTCTGGCATGGGATGAGCAGCGAGAAAGTCTGCTAGAGCTTGCCCTTTTACTGCTTTCTGAGGAGTATAAACTATGTCAAACTCGAGTAGCATAACAGCCCATCTTGCCATTCTGCCGGCTAGGCTCGCTCTGGTAATCAAGTGCTTGAGCGGGTCGACCTTGGAGATCAGCATAACCCGATGAGCAAGCAGATAGTGCCTCAGCTTCTTCACAGCAAATATCAGAGCCAGGCATTGCTTCTCGATTGGGGAATAGTTGTGTTCCGCCCCGAATAGAGTTCGACTGAGGTAGTAGAGGGCGTTTTCCTTTCCCTCCTCATTATTCTGGGCAAGGAGCGCACCGAGTGACTCATCTAGCGCGGCAGTGTAGAGAATCAGCGGTTTATTGGGAATGGGAGCGGCCAGCACTGGAGGGTGCAACAAGTATTGTTTGATGCTTTCGAACGCTGCTTGACATTCGTCATCCCAGATAAAAGGAGCTCCTTTCTTCATGAGCTTTGAGAAGGGCCTACATTTCCCCGATAAATTTGCGATAAACCTCCTTATATAAGCAAGTTTTCCTTGAAAAGATCTTAGCTGCGTCAGACTTTTCGGAGGGGGCATCTCTATGATGGCCTTTATCTTTGATGGGTCAACTTCGATCCCTCGATGCCGGACTATAAAACCCAGGAATTTTTCCGATGACACTCCAAAAGCACATTTCAGAGGATTCATCTTCAGATCGTATTCCCTCAGTCTGGTGAGAACGGTCCTGAGATCTTGGATATGATCGGCCTTGGCTTTAGTCTTGACGACCAGATCATCAACATAGCATTCGACGACTTTATGGATTAGGTCATCATCAAAGATATTAGTCATTGCCCTTTGATATGTAGCACCTGCGTTCTTCAGTCCGAATGGCATTACCTTGTAGCAATATATTCCGATCGGGGTCCGAAATGCTGTGTGCTTCTCATCCTCAGGCGACATCTTGATCTGATTATATCCAGACGAGCCGTCCATAAAGGTGAACAGTTCGTAATTTGAGGTGTCATCGACCATCATTTCCATGACCGGCAGCGGAAAGTCGTCTTTACGACATGCCTTGTTGAGATCCCTGAAATCGACACAAACTCGGATCTGCCCATTTTTCTTCTTCACTGGGACTATGCATGCGATCCAGTCTGCATATTTCTCTTCCCTGATGAAGCCGGCATCGATGAGTTTCTTGGTTTCCTCGATGACCTTTTCTTCCAACTCCCTTCTCATTCTTCGAGGAGCTTGTTTGACTGGCTTAGCATCAGGAGATATAGCCAACTTATGTACGGCCACTTCAGGGGAAAGGCCAGGCATTTCTTTGTATGTCCACGCGAAGCAGTCGACGAACTCATGCAGCAGGGCAATTATCTGCGCTTTCAGTTCCTCTGACAAGAGCGAGCTGATGTAGGTCGGCCTTGGATTATCGGGCGTTCCTAAGTCAATCTCGGTTAGCTCGTCAAAGGTTGCTTGTCCGCCATCTTCGAGCTCTTGAGGAGCTTCTTCTGGCTCGGCTATCTCGTCGTCATCACTTGATCTTTCGCTGGCCTCACCAACATGGATCATGTAGCACGCTTTGGAATCAGGTTGAATGTAGCCTATGCCCCGTCTATCTGGAATTCGTCCATCGATGAGTGCTCGGACCTGGGGCGGATGCCATAGCCCTTCGTAAAACTTTGCTTCGGACTCCGTTTGATATAACCGGCATCCACACTTCTTAAAGTATTCCCGCATCTCGGGCGCATAGTATCTGGGATTGAGGACGACTCTTATGCCTCTCTCATATGGAAGGCACGCGACAGACAAATCGTCCGGGTGCGCAACAGGGTTTGACCCATAAAACAAGATGCCCTTCTGTCCACTTTTCCTCCCGGGAACGTAGAAAGTTTTCAGCTGGTCCACGGTGGGGATTGATAATGCATCGAGCACTTTGCACATTTGCTCTGGTACCCTTGTAACGGCTAGGGACCCTTCTGCAACTTCGAAGGTCTCTCGTAGTTTCGCTTGTTGCGTGGGGGTCCAATCTGCACCGCTGTTGCACGACAGGTCCTCCTCCTCTGACTCTTCAGTGTCACTGCCAAGATGAGGGCGGACTTTACTGCTAGATGGGGCTTCAGTGACGGATTCATCCGTATCGCTGCCGAAACGAGGGCAAGTTTTATGGAAGGACGGGCTTCCAGCGTCGGACTCATCAGTGTCGCTACCGAAATGCGGGCGCACTTGGGAATTTTTGCTTTTGAAAGTGACAGCCGGCGTAGATTTGGTTTTGAGTCTTGGGGCCGCTTTATCTTCAGTCAGTTGTGGCTTAGCATTTTGGTGGTTCATAAAGTACCGAGAATCTTCATATCGGACTTCATGCACACCGAATGGCTGGATGTCTCCGTCAATGCGTCTTTCTTCGCCATTTTTAGTATACTTCATGCATTGATGGAGAGTTGACGGAATGATGCCGTAATCGTGGAGCCACGGCCGCCCCAAGAGAATCTTATAAGACGTGTCAGCGTCGATCACGTATATCTTAGCTTCAGTTTGCAGATCCCCGAATTTGATTGGCAGAGCTATGGACCCCAGAACTTGCTGGCAATTTTGGTTGAAGCCTTGAATGACAATCCTTTCCCTTGACAGGTGTCGGACGTCCATTGATAAACTCTTCAGAGTTCGCAAGTTCATGATGTTCACTGAGGACCCCGGATCAATCAATATGCGATTAATTCGATCTCCGTCGCTGTACCCGGTCACGTAAAGCGGCCGATTATGCTCAGCCATTCCCAGTAGCAAGTCTTCATCCTTAAATGTGACTGCGGCGGCATGCAAAGCATGCTGGGCTTCTTTCATATTAATTTCCGCAAAGTGAGCCTGATACCGCTCGGGGTTTTGTAGAGCGTGAATGAGAACATCTCTAAGCTCCTTAGATAGGACCAAGGCGTCGTAGATGCTCAGGAGAGACGGAAGCTTCCGGAGATGTGCCAAGACATTATAGTCCACCGAGGAAGGACTTATGTTTTCATCAGCCGGTTCTCTGCCATCTTCTTCATTAGCGACTTGTTTTTCCTTCCCTTTTGGGGCGTTGCCCTGATTTTGCGGTAGAGCCCTGCCGCTTCTAAGCTGGATTTGATTGGCCTTTGTGGTGAGCTCCTCGTCCTCTTCGGGAAAACAGAGCTCATCCTCGGAGTCGCTGCCAAGATGGATGGCATAGCAGGTCACTACTGGGATCTCTTCATTGGAGTCTTCTTCTAACTCCTCCAGAATTTCAGCCGCTTGTACAGGGAAGAACTCCTTCAATTGAATCAATGTTCTTTCCTTTTGTTCATATTCTTCGAGGGAATCGATATATTTTTGAATGGTCGATCTCCCTGCAGACTCTTTTTCGCGCCGAGCTACACTTTTCTTCTTCTTCAGCTTCTTGGATTTTGAGCCTGATGGAGCTGCATTGGCAGTTGGACTGGTAGGCTTCTTCTGCCCTTCCCATTCCGACCTGGGTTCTTTCTGAAGTAGCTTCATCATCTTCTTCGTCTTATTAGATATGTGCGTACTCCACGGAGGCCGCGATGAGTCAGTTTCGTTTGTCAGGGCAGTAGGTTCAGCTGTCTGCTCCCAGAAGGCTTCAACTTCTGTCTGTATAAAGTTGGTGGTTGCAACTTGATTGTTCACCAACACACTTTTGGACAGTTCGATCTCTCCAGCCTTGTACTGCTTCTCGACCCAATCTTTGAAGATATAGCAATCCTCAATCGCATGGCTCACTACTCGGTGGTATGGGCAATACAGAGGATTGTCGGTCATTTTTGCTTCTTGGGGTCTTTTCGACTCCGGCAATTGTAGGCCGTTGTTCAAGGCATCTTTAAATATCTTACGGACCTTGTCCCTTCTGAAAGAGTAAACCTTGTTCTTCTTCTCCTCTAGGGAAGGCCCATCTCCTCCCAGCAATGGCTTTCGAGACCGATTAATTTTGGATTCGGCCGCCCTTCGCTTTTCTTCATTGTCGGACGCATTGAAGACACTGGTACTGCTGGAACTCCCGCTTCTACGGTTGTCGTCCCGCTTGCTTTTCCAAGTTTTATCTCTCTGAGAGTCCGGCGGGGACTCTTGCTTCGAGCGTTCCAGCATTTGGACTTTCTTGGTTAGCTCCTGAAATGTCTTGAGGCCTGCTGTACACAAGAATGGGACCATCCAATTGCTGAGGTTCCCAACGAGAAGGCTGACGGACTGGTCCTGCTCCAGCGGCGGTTCGCACTTGACCGTGAGATTACGCCATCGGGCAATAAAGTCGGTGTTGCTTTCATTCTTCCCCGGCTTGGTCCTCACAAGGTCGGCAATGGAGATTTTATCACTAACACTCATGAACCTTTGTCGAAACAGGGACTCCATTTGGGCAAAGGTAATGACGGACCCGTCCGGTATACTCGCATACCAGTCGAAGGCGACGCCGGTCAGGCTATTGACAAACTGACGAAGAAGGAGCGCGTCATTGCCCCCTGTATTTCCGCACGATGCTTTGAAGTGGGCGACGTGCTGATTTGCATTTCCCGTTCCATCAAATCTTCCGAACTTAGGAATAACGTAGCCGTTTGGGAACTCAATCAGATCGTACTGCGCGGGATATGGCCGCCCGCTACTGCCGATTTCTTTCTGAGCTTCAGCTTCGGCCACCAATGTTTTAACCTTGCTGGTGACCAAATCCATTATCCGATCCTGTGTTAGCGGGATAATATTATCTGGGGCCAAGGCGTCCCCAGAAGCAGAGTGTGGACGGCTCTCATGTGGCTCGACCAGTCTTGGACCCGAAGGAACAGGCATTGGCTGCCTCGGATTGTCATCACCCGGCTGATTAGTAGCGGCTTGTGCTTGATTGGGAGGCGCTCGAGCAATTTGAGCCGTAAGCTGCATCACCACGTTCGTTAAGTCGTCAATCTTCGAATAGAGCTTGGCCATCTCTTTATCTTTGCTCCTGAGCTGTTTTCGAAGCTCTTGAAGCAGCTCTTGCTCCGCAGTCCTGGGGCGGAAAGTCGGCTCTTCCTCGCTGTCCGAGCTTGACTCTGTGTGGACCGAGGGGTCTTTCTGCCTATCATCCTCATCGAGAGGGTTTTCTTCATCCAGCGGGGGCGGCTGTTCTTGAGCGGCGGCGACCACATTCAGGCTAGATTGGGCTTGGGATGTGGTGGCCCCATCCTTGCTTTTGCTGCGAAGGTTGTCGCTGGGGCGTCCGCCCGCCATATAGACCGTATGGATGATATATCCGGCCGTCTTTCTATCATTGGCAGCTGATTTCATGGATTGCTGTCTTGACCCCCTTGTTTCGGTAGCTGGTAGTCGATTAAAGGCGGCTGGCCTAACCAGTTTCTTGAATGGTGATGGCGCTTCTTTTCTGGGTCTGGCACGCTGCTTTCGTGCGGCACATAGTGCTTGATAGACTCTTGAAGAGACAGTGTCATACTTTTTCTGTTGGGGCCGGGACACGTCTCTTTGTAGAATCGTTCGGACCGCTGTCTTCTTGATTCTGGCAGTCATGGCGTTTTTCTGAACCCACTTCAGAGGCTCGAAGGAATTGCTGATTCTTACGTCCGACTCAGTCATCGTAGCGGGGCGATCCTGCACTTGGAACTTCACACGATTCCATTTGGCTGAAGCCCTAGCCCTCTTGTTGGCTCGATACCTGAGTCGCTTCTGCCTTAACCTTTCTATTCTAAGCACTTGGCAGACTTCGGCTCTTTGGGAAGACGCCGCAGACCGGGTGATGGAGGGACTTGGAGATACGCTCGATTGTGTATTTGTTGGAGTCCTCGCCTGAGCTCATCCGCAACATTTGATGTTTCCCTTTGTACCGAAGTTCTTTCCCCCCGCTGGAGCACCAGAGAATCGTTCAGATACCGTCTTAAGTTTCGGTTGTGGTGCCTTGGCGATCACGACATTCGGCCTCTTACCCCTTGAGACCGGCTTGGCCACCTGTTCCGCAGGGATCTCCGCCAGATGAGCGCTACCGGCAGGGTAGATAATGACGGAGCCAAACTGGCGGGGCGGTTCCTCCCACTGTTGACTGAGGCTTGCAGGGAGAACCACACGAGCGTTGATCTTGACCACGTACGGAATCGGGGTCACGTTGGAAGCTGAATTCATCTGGGGAGACATTGTCGTCTAAGGTTGATTGCTGCATGGAAAAAAGAACATAATTTCAGTATAGGCAATCGATATGTATATTGATTGAGTTCGTATGAACGTTTAACCCGAAATATGGGAGGAGAGATTGGTCCCACCGGGCGTGCCAGAATCTGTAGGGTGTTTTTCGTCACCCCATTGAGATGGGAATACGCACGCGCTTGTCAGGCGTACTACAGATTCCCCCCGCCTAGGGTAGGCTGGGGTTTAATGATTGTGGGGATCCGAATCTCCGGCAGCCGCGAACTAAGCTGCCGTTAATTACCCCTCGCCTTTGGGGCGAGGGAACCTCCGATTAACGGGTTAAACTGGTCATGCGAACTCAATGTGCAGTGTGCGTGTGTGTTGTTTTAGAGGGGGGGTTTGAATATATCGGGAGCCACGCAGAGTTTTTACGGGGGTCCCGCTACCTGGATAGCGGGCTGGAGGTCAAGGGGGCTAGCAGCCCCCTTGCGGGATGCGGGGCAGCGCCCCGTTAGAAATTTTTTTCTAACAGGGACAGTGTCGTGGAGTATGTGTATGTGTACATTTGCATACATATGTATATATATACATGTATATATAAGTAAAGGGGAAAAATACATCCAAAGGATGCGTGGGGCAGCACCTTGGGCGCTGTGCGCTCGGGTGCTGTGCGCTCAGGCGCAAGTGCGCCACGTGTCGGCACGTGGGCGCTTTGCGCATGAACGCTGCGCGCAGGAGCGTAAGCGCGCGCGCCACGTGTCGGCAGGTGGGCGCTTTGCGCAAGAGCGCTGCGCGCTGGTGCGCAAGCGCGCGCGCCACGTGTCGGCGCGTGGGCGCTTTGCGCATGAACGCTGCGCGCTGGTGCGCAAGCGCGCGCGCCACGTGTCGGCACGTGGGCGCTTTGCGTATGAACGCTGCGCGCTGGAGCGTAAGCGCGCGCGCGCCACGTGTCGGCACGTGGGCGCTTTGCGCATGAGCGCTGCGCGCTAGAGCGCAAGCGCGCAGGTGCACAAGTGCGCGCGCCACGTGTCGGCACGTGGGCGCTTTGCGCATCACGTTGGTGCGCAAGCGCGCGCGCCACGTGTCGGCACGTGGGCGCTTTGCGCACAAGCGCTGGGCGCTGGAGCGCAAGCGCGCGCGAGAGCAAGCGCGCGCGCCACGTGTCGGCACGTGGGCGCTTTGCACTCGCGCGCAGTGCGCTGGAGCGCAAACGCGCCACGTGTCGGCACGTGGGCGCTTTGCGCTCGAGCGCTAGCGCGCCGGCGAGGAAAGGAGGGCTTTTAGCCCCAGAAACCCTCGAAAGAGAAATTAATGGAGTTAAACTCCTGAAAAAGGGGAAAATGTTTTGGTTGGGGAAATGGGTTCTTCTTCTTCCTCCTCTGTTGGCTGGCTCAAGAGATGTGAGATCTAAAAATCTCTTCTTTTTGAGATCTAATGATAGATCCAAGTTCCCCTTTGTGGGTTTTGTGGTGAAAAACTAATTTGTTTTGAAAAAGGAAGAGTAAAACTCTTGATTTAATTCAAAATAAAGAAGAAGGTTTTGGAACCTTGAAGAAGGAAGAAAGATCTCAGATCTGGAAAGTTTTTTTTAGAGAGAGAAAAAGTTGTTGGGATATTTCATTATTCTTGCCCTTATAGGCCATACATTTTACACATAGCCCCTTGGGCTTCACAAAATGGCATGTTGCCTATCCCATGGCTCATGTGCCATTTCTTTTTGCACATAAGCCATGGGCTTTACAAAAATTTGGCTTTATGCCTATTTTTTCTTACATTTATCCAAAAATAAAATAAAAGAAATACAACAAAATTGTTTATTACAAAATTTTTATCTTGGCGCGGTGGGAGGCCGGCCGCTTCATGTTCGGGCTCGACCCGGGCGTGTGCCCACTGGATCTGGGCTTGGGCCCACATGGCTTGGGGTTGACTTTGATTTTGACTTGGTCAACCGAGGTGTAAATTTTTACCCCAACAGGGGCCACCACATTCCAAGCCCAATCTGGCTTTAATGTGGTTGCCGCTTCCCAAGATCAGCCGCCTCCATTGGATGAGGAAAACCCTCTCGATGAGGCCGATAGGCAGATAGACCCCTCAGTCCATATAGAGTCAAGCTCGGACAGCCAAGAAGAGCCGACTTTCCGCCCCAGGACCGCAAAGCAAGAGCTGCTTCAAGAGTTTCGAAAATAGCTCAGTAGCAAATATAAAGAAATGGCCCAGCTTTACTCCAAAATCGACGACCTGACGAATGTTGTGATGCAGCTCATGGCTCAAATTGCTCGAGCGCCTTCCAATTAGGCACATGTCTCTACTCATGAGCCGGGCGATGGCAACCCGAAGCAATCGATGCATGTCCCCTTGGGTCCAAGATCGGGTGAACCGCATGAAAGCCAGCCACATTCCGCTTCTAGGGACACCTTGGCCCCAGATAGCGCTATCCCGCTAACACAAGATCGGATAATGGATTTGGTCACTAGCAAGGTTAGAACATTGGTAGCCGAAGCCGAAGCTCAGAAAGAATTCGGCAGTAGTGGATGGCCGTATCTCGCACAGTATGATCTGATCGAGTTCCCAAGCGGCTACGTCATTCCTAAGTTCGGAAGATTTGATGGGACGGGAAACACAAATCAGCATATCGCCCACTTTAAAGCATCATGCGGAAATACAGAGGGCAATGACGCGCTCCTTTTTCATCAGTTTGTCAACAACCTGACCGGTGTCGCTTTCGACTGGTACGCGAGTATACCAGACGGGTCCGTCATTACCTTTGCCCAAATGGAGTCTCTGTTTCGGCAAAGGTTCATGAGTGTCAGTGATAAAATCTCTATTGCTGACCTTGTGAGGACCAAGCCGGGGAAGAATGAAAGCAACACCGACTTTATCACCCGATGGCGTAATCTCACGGTTAAGTGCAAACCACCGCTGGAGCAGGACCAGTCCTTCATCCTTCTCATTGGGAACCTCAGCAATTGGATGGTCCCATTCTTGTGTACAGCAGGCCTCAAGACGTTTCAGGAGCTAACCAAGAAAGTCCAAATGCTGCAACGCTCGAAGCAAGAGTCTACCCCAGACTCTCCGAGAGACAAGACTTGGAAAAACAAGATGGACGACAGCCGTAGAAGCGGGAATTCCAGCAGCACCAATGTCTTCAATGCATCCGACAATGAAGACAAGCGAAAGGCAGGCGATTCCAAAAGCAACCGGTCTCGAAAGCCATTGCCGGGATAAGAAGGGCCTTCCCTAGAGGAGAAAAAGAACAAGGTTTACTCTTTCAGAAAGGACAAGATCCGCAAAATATTCAAAGATGCCTTGAACAATGGTCTACAATTGCCGGAGTCGAAGAGACCCCACGAAGCAAAAATGACCGACAATCCCTTGTTTGTCCGTACCACAGAGTAGTGAGCCATGCGATCAAGGATTGCTATATCTTCAAAGAGTGGGTCGAGAAGCAGTACAAGACTGGAGAGATCGAGTTGTCCAAGAGTGTGTTGGTGAACAATCAAGTTGCAACCACCAATTTTATACAAACAGAAGCTGAAGCCTTCTGGGAGCAGACAGCCGAACCCGCTGCCTTGAGAAATGAAACTGACTCACCGCAGTCTCCGTGGAGTACGCACATATCTAATAAGACGAAGAAGATGCTAAAGTTACTTCGGAAAGAGCCCAGAACAGAAGGGGAAGGGAAGAAGAAGCCCACCATTCCAGCTGCCAATTCGGCTCAATCAGGTTCAAAATCCAAAAGGCTCAAGAAGAAGAAAGTGCAGCTTGACAAGAAAAAGAGTCTGCAGGGAGATCGACCATTCAAAAATATATCGATTCCCTCAAAGACTATGAACAAAAGGAAATAACTCTAATTCAACTGAAGGAGTTCTTTCCTGTAGAAGCAGCTGAGATTCTGGAGGAGCTAGATGAAGACTCCAATGAAGAGATCCCTATAGTGACCTGCTATGCCATCCATCTGGGTAGCGACTCTGAGGAGGAGCTCTGCTTTCCCGAAGAGGACGAGGAGCTCGCCACCAAGGCCAACCAAATCCAGCTCAGGAGTGGCAGGGTTCTACCGCCGAATCAGGACAACGCCCCAAAAGGGAAGGAAAAACAAGTCTCTAATGAAGAAGATGGCGGAGAGCCGGCTCATGAAAATTCGAGTCCTTCCTCGGTGAACTATAATGTCTTGGCTCATCTTCGAAAGCTTCCGTCTCTCCTGAGCATCTACGATGCCTTGGTTCTATCTAAAGAGCTTAGAGATGTTCTCATTCACGCTTTGCAAAACCTCGAGCGGTACCAGGCTCGCTTTGCGGAAATTAATATGAAGGAAGCCCAGTACACCCTGCATACTGCCGCGATCACCCTTAAGGATGAAGACCTGCTACTGGGAACAGCTGAGCATAACCGGCAGCTTTACGTGACAGGGTACAATGACGGAGATCGGATTAATCGGATATTGATTGATCTAGGATCCTCGGTGAACATCATGAACTTGCGAACTCTGAAAAGTCTGTCAATGGACGTTCGACACCTGTCAAGAGAAAGGATTGTCATTCAAGGCTTCAACCAAAATTGCCAGCAAATTCTGGGATCCATAGCTCTGCCAATCAAATTTGGGGATCTACAAACCGAAGCTAAGATATACGTGATCGACGCTGACACGTCTTATAAAATTCTCTTGGGACGGCCGTGGTTCCACGATTACGGTATCGTTCCGTCAACTCTCCATCAATGCATGAAGTATACTAAAAATGGCGAAGAAAGACGCATTGACGGAGACATCCAGCCGTTCGGTATGCACAAAGTCCAATATAAGGATTCTCGGTACTTTATGAAGCCCCAAAATACTGAGCCACAGCTGACCAAAGACAGAACGGTCCCGAAACTCAAAGGCAAATCTGAGCCGGCTGTCACTTTCAAAAGCAAGAACCCCCAAGTGCGTCCGCGTTTCAGTAGTGACACTGATAAGTCCGACGCTGGAAGTCCGTCCTTCCGTAAAACTCGCCCTCATTTCGGTAGCGATATGGACGAATCTGATACCGAAGGCCCATCCGGCAGCAAAATTCACCCTCGTATAGACAGTGACACTGAAGAATCAGAATAAGAGGATCCGTCTTGCAACAGCTGTGCAAATCGGGCCCCCACGCAACAAGCAAAGCTACGAGAGACCTTCGAAATTACAGAAGGATCCCTAGCCGTCACAAGGGTGCCGGAGCAGATGTGCAAAGAGATCGATGCATTGTCAGTCTCCACCGTGGACCAGCTAAAAACTTTCTACGTTCCCAGAAGGAAAAGTGGACAGAAGGGCATCCTGTTTTATGGGTCAAATCTTGTCGCGCAACCGGACGATTTGTCTGTCTCGTGCCTTCCCTATGAGAGAGGCATAAGAGCCGTCCTCAATCCCAGATACTATGCGCCCGAGATGTGGGAATATTTCAAAAGGTGTGGATGCCGGTTATACCAAACGGAGTCCAAAGCAAAGTTTTATGAAGGGCTATGGAATCCGCCTCAGGTCCGAGCACTCATCGATGGACGAATTCCAGATGGACGGGGCATAGGTTTCGTCCAGCCTGATTCCAAAGCATGCTACATGATCCATATTGGGGAAGCCAGCGAAGAGTCAAATGATGAAGACGAGCTAGCCGAGCCAGAAGAAGCCCCTCAAGAGCTCGAAGATGGCGGACAAACAACCTTCGATGAGTTAACCGAGATCGATTTGGGAACGCATGATAATCCAAGGCCGACCTACATCAGCTCACTCTTGTCAGAGAAAATGAAAGAGCAGATAATTGCCCTGCTGCATGAGTTCGCCGACTGCTTCGCGTGGACGTATAAAGAAATGCCTGGCCTATCCCCTGAAGTGGTCATGCATAAGCTGGCTATATCTCCTGATGCCAAGACTGTCAAACTAGCTCCTCGAAGAATGAGAAGGGAGCTGGAAGAAAAGGTCATCGAGGAAACTAAGAAACTTATCAATGCTGGCTTCATCAGGGAAGAGAAGTACGTAGATTGGGTCGCATGCATTATCCCAGTAAAGAAGAAAAATGGACAGATCTAGGTTTGTGTCGATTTCAGGGACTTTAACAAGGCATGCCCTAAAGATGATTTCCCACTTCCGGTCATGGAAATGATGGTCGATGATACCTCAAATTACGAGCTGTTCACCTTCATGGATGGTTCGTCTGGGTACAATCAGATAAAAATGTCGCCTAAGGATGAGAGGCATACAACATTTCGAACCCCGATCGGTATATACAGTTACAAAGTGATGCCGTTCGGACTGAAGAACGCAGGTGCTACATATCAAAGGGAAATGACC
Source organism: Agapanthus africanus (assembly GCA_030015575.1). Taxonomy (NCBI): domain Eukaryota; kingdom Viridiplantae; phylum Streptophyta; class Magnoliopsida; order Asparagales; family Amaryllidaceae; genus Agapanthus; species Agapanthus africanus. The sequence continues at coordinate 10,285,002 of CM057344.1, read as the reverse complement.
AATATCTTTGATGACCTAATCCATAAAGTCGTCGAATATTATGTTGATGATCTGGTTGTCAAGACTAAAGCCAATGCCGATCACATCCAAGATCTTAGGACCGTTCTCACTAGACTGAGGGAATACGATCTGAAGATGAATCCTCTGAAGTGCGCTTTTGGCGTGTCATCGGGAAAATTCCTGGGCTTCATAGTCCGACATCGAGGGATCGAAGTTAACCCATCTAAGATAAAGGCTATCATGAAGATGCCCCCTCCAAAGAGTCTGACGCAGCTAAAATCTTTTCAAGGCAAGCTTGCTTATATACGAAGGTTTATCTCAAATTTATCGGGGAGATGTAGGCCCTTCTCAAAGTTCATGAAGAAAGGAGCTTCTTTTGTCTGGGATGCCGAATGTCAAGAAGCGTTCGAAAGCATCAAACAGTACTTGTTGCACCCTCCAATGCTGGCCGCTCCCATTACAAATAAACCGCTGATTCTCTACACTGCCGCGCTAGATGAATCACTCGGTGCGCTCCTTGCCCAAAACAACGAGGAGGGAAAAGAAAATGCCTTCTACTATCTCGGTCGAACTCTAGTCGGGGCGAAACAACTACTCCTCGATCGAAAAGCAATGCCTGGCTCTAATATTCGCTGTGAAGAAGCTGAGGCACTATCTGCTCACTCATCGGGTTATGTTGATCTCTAAGGTCGACCCGCTCAAACACTTGATGACCAAAGCAAGCCTAGCAGGTAGAATGGCGAGATGGGCTGTTATGCTACTTGAATTTGACATAATCTATACTCCCCAGAAAGCAGTAAAAGGACAAGCTCTCGCTGACTTCCTTGCTGCTCATCCCATACCAGAAGGGTCACCGCTCAATTGCGAGTTACCCGACGAACAAGTGCTGCACCTCGAGGATGATGAGCCATGTTGGGAGTGTTGGGGTAAAAATTTATACCCCGGTTGACCAAGTCAAAATCAAAGTCAACCCCAAGCCAAGTGGGCCCAAGCCCAAATCCAGTAGGCTCATGCCCGGGTCGAGCCCGAACATGAAGCGGGCGGCCTTCCCCCACGCCAAGATAAAAATTTTGTAATAAACAATTTTGTTGTATTTCTTTTATTTTATTTTATGGATAAATGTAAGAAAAATAGGCATAAAGCCAAATTTTTGTAAAGCCCATGGCTTATGTGCAAAAAGAAATGGCACATGAGCCATGGGGTGGGCAAAATGCCATTTTGTGAAGCCCAAGGGGCTATGTGTAAAGTGTATGGCCTATAAAGGCAAAGATAGTGAAATATCTCAACAACTTTTTCTCTCTCCAAAAATTTTCTAGATCTGAGATCTCTTCCTCCTTCCTCAAGGTTCTAAAACCTTCTTTTTTCTTTTGAATTAAATCAAGAGTTTAACTCTTCCTTTTCTCAAAATAAATAGATTTCCGCCACAAAACCTACGAAGGGGAGCTTGGATCTCCAACCAGATCTCGAAAAGGGGAGGCTTTTAAGGCTCATCCCCTTTTCTCCAAGATCTCGCTGGTCAAGAGCAAGAAGAAGGAGACCCATCTCCAAAAATCTAACTTTGGACAGACCTAAGGCTCAAAAGAAGAGCAATAAATCCCCCAGGAGTTTAACTCCTTTCTAAAGTTGCTGGAGTTTAACTCCATAATTTAATTTCTGTTGGAGTTTAACTCCATAAATTTGTTTCTGTTGGAGTTTAACTCCATAAATTCCCTTGGGAGTTCAACTCCCCAGCCTAGGGGCTAGGCCTCCCTTTCCGCGGGTTCTTCCCGCGGTCACGTGTGCCCACGTGACCCCGAGGCACCAAGGCGCCCATCGGTCACGTGTGCCCACGTGACCCCCGGGGCGCCAAGGCACCCATCGGTCACGTGTGCGCACGTGACCCCGGGGCGCCAAGGCGCCCATCGGTCACGTGTGCCCACGTGACCCCGGGGGGTGCCAAAGCGCCCATCGGTCACGTGTGCGCACGTGACCCCGGGGCGTCATAGTGCCCTTCGGTCATGTGTGCCCACGTGACCCTGGGGGGCGCCAAAGTGCCCACTGGTCACGTGCGCGCACGTGACCCTGGGCATTAAGGCGCCCACCTGCTGTGCGAGCGTCCTTTAGACGCCATTTTGTTTTCTTTTCCCCCTCGTTTTACGTGCACTCCCCAACAAAATCCCTTCTGGAGTTTAAACCCTTAAATATATATATATATATATACATTCTTTGGAGTTTAACTCCACAATAAAGTTCTATTTTAGGAGTTTAACTCCGCATAAAATTCTTTTAGGAGTTTAACTCCATTTAAAATTCTTTGGAGTTTAACTCCACAATAAAATTCCTTTTGAAATTAAACTCCAGTTTTAAAAAAAAACGGGGGGGAAGGAAAACATACGCAGACTCCACGACACTGTCTTCCGTTAGAAAAAATTTCTAACGGGGCGCTGTCCCGCACCCCGCAAGGGGGCTGCTAGCCCCCTTGACCCCCAGCCCGCTATCCGGGTAGCAGGACCCCCGTAAAAACTCTGCGGGGCCCCGATATTTCCAAAACCCCTTCAAACACGAACTGCACATTGAGTTCGCATGACCAGTTTAACCCGTTAATCGGAGGTTCCTTCGCTCCAAATGCGAGGGGTAATTAACGGCAGCTTTGTCCGCGGTTGCCGGAGATTCGGATCCCCACAATCAATAAACCCCGGCCTACCCTAGGCAGGGGGAATCTGTAATGCGCCTGACAAGCGTGCGCGTATTCCCATCTCAATGGGGTGACGAAAAACAACCTACAGATTCTGGCACGCCCGGTGGGACCATCTCTCCTCCCATATTTCGGGTTAAATGTTCATGCGAACTCATTTAACATATACGCCGATGTTTGTACTGAAATAATTTCTTTCTTTCGTGCAGCAATCAACCTTCGACGACAATGTCTCCCTAGACGAATTCAGCTTCCAACGTGACCCCGATTCCGTACGTGGTCAAGATCAACACTCGTGTGGTTCTCCTTGCAAGCCTTAGTCGACAGTGGGAGGAACCGCCCCGCCAGTTTGGTTCCGTCATCATCTACCCTGCCGGAAGCGCTCATCTGGCGGAAATCCCCGCAAAACAGGTGGCCAAGCCGGTCCCAAGGGGCAAGAGGCCGAATGTCGTGATCGCCAAGGCACCACAACCGAAACTCAAGACTGTATCTGAACGATTCTCTGGTGCTCCAGCGAGGGGCAAGAACTTCGGTACAAAGGGCAACAACAAATGTTGCGGACGAGCTCAGGCGATGACTCCAACAAATGCACAATCGAGCGTATCTCCAAGGCCCTCCATCGACCGGTCTACGGCGTCTTCCCAAAGAGCCGAAGTCTGCCAGGTGCTTAGAACAGAAAAGTTAAGGCAGAAGCGTCTCAGGTATCGAGCCAACAAGAGGGCCAAGGCTTCGGCCAAATGGAATCGTGTGAAGTTCCAAGTGCAGGGTTGCCCCGCGATGACGGCTGAGCCGGACGTAAGAATCAGCAATTCCTTCGAGCCTCTGAAGTGGGTTCAGAAAAATGCCATGACCGCCAGAATCAAGAAGACGGCGGTCCGAACAGTGCCACAAAGAGACATGTCCCGGCCCCAACAGAAAAAGTATAACACTGTCTCTTCAAGAGTCTATCAGGCGCTCTGTGCCGCACGAAAGCAACGGGGCAAATCCAGAAAAGAAGCGCCAGCACCATTCAAGGAGCTGGTTAGGCCAGCCGCCTTCAATCGACTACCAGCTACCGAAGCAAGGGGGTCAAGACAGCGATCCATGAAATCAGCCGCCAATGATCAAAAGACGGTCGGATATATCATCCATACGGTCTATATGGCGGGCGGGCGCCCCAGCGACAACATTCGCAGCAAAAGCAAGGATGGGGCCACCACATCCCAAGCCCAATCTAGCCTGAATGTGGTTGCCGCCGTCCAAGAACAGCCGCCCCCGCTGGATGAAGAAAACCCTCTCGATGAGGATGATAGGCAGAAAGACCCCTCGGTCCATGCAGAGTCAAGCTCGGACAGCGAGGAAGAGCCTACTTTCCGCTCCAGGACTGCGGAGCAAGAGCTGCTTCAAGAGCTTCGAAAACAGCTCAGGAGAAAAGATAAAGAGATGGCCAAGCTCTATTCGAAGATTGACGACTTAACGAACGTGGTGATGCATCTTACGGCTCAAATTGCTCGAGCGCCTCCCAATCAAGCACAAGCCGCTACTAATCAGCCGGGAGATGACAATCCGAGGAAGCCAATGCCTGTTCCTTTGGGACCAAGACTGGTCGAGCCGCATGAAAGCCGGCCACACTCCGCTTCTGGGGACGCCTTGGCCCCAGATAGCACTATCCCGCTAACACAGGATCGGATAATGGATTTGGTCACCAGCAAGGTTAAAACATTGGTGGCCGAAGCTGAAGCTCAGAAAGAAATCGGCAGTAGTGGGCGGCCATATCCCGCGCAGTACGATCTGATTGAGTTCCCAAGCGGCTACGTCATTCCTAAGTTCGGAAGATTTGATGGAACGGAGAATGCAAATCAGCACGTCGCCCACTTCAAAGCGTCGTGCGGAAATACAGGGGGCAATGACGCGCTCCTTCTTCGTCAGTTTGTCAACAGCCTGACCGGCGTCGCCTTCGACTGGTATGCGAGTATACCGGACGGGTCCGTCATTACCTTTGCCTAAATGGAGTCCCTGTTTCGGCAAAGGTTCATGAGTGTCGGTGATAAAATCTCCATTGCCGATCTTGTGAGGACCAAACCGGGGAAGAATGAAAGCAACACCGACTTTATCGCTCGATGGCGTAATCTCACAGTCAAGTGCGAACCGCCGCTGGAGCAGGACCAGTCCGTCAGCCTTCTCATTGGGAACCTCAGCAATTGGATGGTCCCATTCTTGTGTACGGCAGGCCTCAAGACATTTCAGGAGCTAACCAAGAAAGTCCAAATGCTGGAACGCTCGAAGCAGGAGTCCCCGCCGGATTCTCAGAGAGACAAAACCTGGAAAAGCAAGCGGGACGACAACCGTAGAAGCGGGAATTCCAGCAATACCAATGTCTTTAATGCCTCCGACAGTGAAGAAAAGCGAAGGGCGGGCGAATCCAAAACCAACCGGTCTCGAAAACCATTGCTGGGAGGAGATGGGCCTTCCCTAGAGGAGAAAAAGAACAAGGTTTACTCTTTCAGAAGGGACAAGGTTCGCAAGATATTTAAAGATGCCTTGAACAACGGCCTACAATTGCCAGAGTCGAAAAGACCCCAAGAAGCAAAAATGACCGACAATCCTCTGTATTGCCCGTACCACCGAGTAGTGAGCCATGCGATCGAGGATTGCTATATCTTCAAAGATTGGGTCGAGAAGCAGTACAAGGCTGGAGAGATTGAGCTATCCAAAAGTGTGTTGGTGAACAATCAAGTTGCAACCACCAACTTTATACAGACAGAAGTCGAAGCCTTCTGGGAGCAGACAGCTGAACCTGCTGCCCTGACAAACGAAACTGACTCATCGCGGCCTCCGTGGAGTACGCACATATCTAATAAGACGAAGAAGATGATAAAGCTACTTCGGAAAGAACCCAGGACGGAATGGGAAGGGCAAAAGAAGCCTACCAGTCCAGCTGCCAATGCAGCTCCGTCAGGCTCAAAATCCAAGAAGCTCAAGAAGAAGAAAAGTGCGGCTCGGCGCGAAAAGGAGTCTGCAGGGAGATCGGCCATTCAAAAATATATCGATTCTCTCGAAGAATATGAACAGAAGGAAAGAACTTTGGTTCAATTAAAAGAGTTCCTCCCTGTACAAGCGGCTGAAATTCTTGAGGAGTTAGAAGAAGACTCCAATGAAAAGATCCCAGTAGTGACCTGCTACGCCATCCATCTTGGCAGCGACTCGGAAGAGGAGCTCTGTTTTCCCGAAGAGGACGAAGAGCTCGCCACAACGGCCAATCAAATCCAGCTCAGAAACGGCAGGGCTCTACCGCCAAATCAAGGCAACGCCCCAAAAGGGAAAGAAAAACAAGTCGCTAATGAAGAAGATGGCAGAGAACTGGCTGATGAAAACATAGGTCCTTCCTCGGTGGACTATAATGTCTTAGCACATCTCCGGAAGCTTCCGTCTCTCCTGAGCATCTACGACGTCTTGGTCCTATCTAAGGAGCTTAGAGATGTTCTTATTCACGCTCTACAAAACCCCGAGCGGTATCAGGCTCACTTCGCGGAAATTAATATGAAAGAAGCTCAGCACGCTTTGCATGCCGCCGCAGTCACATTTAAGGATGAAGACTTGCTACTGGGAACAGCTGAGCACAATCGGCCGCTTTACGTGACCGGGTACAGCGACGGAGATCGAATTAATCGCATATTGATTGATCCGGGGTCCTCAGTGAATATCATGAACTTGCGAACTCTGAAGAGTTTGTCAATGGACGTCCGATACCTGTCAAAAGAAAGGATTGTCATTCAAGGCTTCAACCAAAATTGCCAGCAAGTTCTGGGGTCTATAGCTTTGCCAATCAAATTCGGAGATCTGCAAACTGAAGCTAAGATATACGTGATCGACGCAGACACGTCTTATAAGATTCTCTTGGGACGGCCGTGGCTCCACGATTACGGCATCATTCCGTCAACTCTCCATCAATGTATGAAGTATACTAAAAATGGCGAAGAAAGACGCATTGACGGAGACATCCAGCCGTTCGGTGTGCATGAAGTCCGCTATGAAGATTCTCGGTATTTTATGAACCACCAAAATGCTAAGCTACAACTGACTGAGGATAGACCGGCCCCAAGACTCAAAAGCAAATCTGCGCCGGCTGTCACTTTCAAAAGCAAAAACGCCCAAGTGCGCCCGCATTTCGGCAGCGACACTGATGAGTCCGACGCTGGAAGCCCGTCCTTCCGTAAAACTCGCCCTCGTTTCGGCAGCGATACGGACGAATCTGTTACTGAAGGCCCATCTAGCAGCAAAGTCCGCCATCATCTCGGCAGTGACACTGAAGAGTCAGAAGAAGAGGACCTGCCGTGCAACAGCTGTGCAGATTGGACCCCCATGCAGCAAGCGAAACTACGAGAGACCTTTGAAGTCGCAGAAGGGTCCCTGGCCATCACAAGGGTGCCCGCACGGATGTGCAAAGAGCTCGATGCATTGTCAGTCTCTACCGTGGACCAGCTGAAAACTTTCTACGTGCCCGGGAGGAAAAATGGACAGAAGGGCATCCTGTTTTACAGGTCAAACCCCGTTGTGCACCCGGACGATCTTTCTGTCACGTGCCTTCCCTATGAGAGAGGCATAAGAGCCGTCCTCAATCCCAGATACTATGTGCCCGAGATGCGGGAATACTTTAAGAAGTGCGAATGCCGGTTGTACCAAACGGAGTCCGAAGCAAAGTTTTACGAAGTCTATGGTATCCGCCCCAGGTCCGAGCACTCATCGATGGACGAATTCCAGATAGACGGGGCATAGGCTACATTCAACCTGATTCCAAGGCGTGCTACATGATCCATGTTGGTAAGGCCAGCGAAAGATTAAATGATGATGACGAGATAGCCGAGCCAGAAGAAGCTCCTCAAGAGCTCGAAGATGGCGGACAAGCAACCTTTGACGAGCTAACCGAGATTGACTTAGGAACGCCCGATAATCCAAGGCCGACCTACATCAGCTCGCTCTTGTCAGAGGAAATGAAAGCGCAGATAATCGTCCTGCTGCATGAGTTTGTTGACTGCTTCGCGTGGACATACAAAGAAATGCCTGGCCTTTCCCCTGAAGTGACCGTACATAAGTTGGCTATATCTCCTGATGCTAAGCCAGTCAAACAAGCTCCTCGAAGAATGAGAAGGGAACTAGAAGAAAAGGTCATCGAGGAAACTAAGAAGCTCATCGATGCCGGCTTCATCAGGGAAGAGAAATATGCGGATTGGATCGCATGCATAGTCCCCGTAAAGAAGAAAAATGGGCAGATCCGGGTTTGTGTCGATTTCAGGGACCTCAACAAGGCATGTCCTAAAGACGACTTTCCGCTACCGGTCATGGAAATGATGGTCGATGACACATCAAATTACGAGCTGTTCACCTTTATGGATGGCTCGTCTGGATACAATCAGATCAAGATGTCGCCTGAGGATGAGAAGCACACAGCATTTCGAACCCCGATCGGAATATACTGCTACAAAGTGATGCCGTTCGGGCTGAAGAACGCGGGCGCTACATATCAAAGGGCAATGACTAATATCTTTGATGACCTAATCCATAAAGCCGTCGAATGCTATGTTGATGATCTGGTCGTCAAAACTGAAGCCAAGGCCGACCACATCCATGATCTTAGGACCGTTCTCACCAGACTGAGGGAATACGATCTGAAGATGAATCCTCTGAAGTGCGCTTTTGGCGTGTCATCGGGAAAATTCCTGGGCTTTATAGTCCGGCATCGAGGGATCGAAATTGATCCATCAAAGATAAAGGCCATCATGGAGATGCCCCCTCCAAAGAGTCTGACGCAGCTGAGATCTTTCCAAGGCAAGCTCGCTTATATACGGAGGTTTATCTCAAATTTTTCGGGGAGATGTAGGCCCTTCTCAAAGCTCATGAAGAAAGGAGCTCCTTTTATCTGGGATGCCGAATGTCAAGCAGCGTTCGAAAGTATCAAACAATACTTGTTGCACCCTCCAGTGTTGGCCGCTCCCATTCCAAATAAACCGCTGATTCTCTACACTGCCATGCTGGACGAGTCACTCGGTGCGCTCCTTGCCCAAAATAACGAGGAGGGAAAAGAAAATGCCCTCTACTACCTCAGTCGAACTCTAGTCGGGGCGGAACACAACTATTCTCCAATCGAAAAGCAATGCCTGGCTCTAATATTTACTGTGAAGAAGCTGAGGCACTATTTGCTCGCTCATCGGGTTATGCTGATCTCCAAGGTCGACCCGCTCAAACACTTGATGACCAAAGCGAGCCTAGCCGACAGAATGGCAAGATGGGCTGTTATGCTACTTGAGTTTGACATAGTTTATACTTCTCAGAAAGCAGTAAAAGGGCAAGCTCTTGCAGACTTTCTCGCTGCTCATCCCATACCAGAAGGATCGCCGCTAAATTGTGAGTTACCCGACGAACAAGTGCTGCACCTCGAGGAAGACGAGCCATATTGGGAGCTCTACTTCGATGGGGCCTCATCAATAAGGAGCTCCGGCAGATCAAACGTCCCGGAGATAAAAGCAGGGATAGGATTGGTGTTTATCACACCATCAATGGGAACCTTACGACGTTCTTTCGCTCTCACCGAGCCTCGGACAAACAATGAAGCTGAGTATGAAGCTCTGATAGCTGGTTTGGAGCTCGCCATAGAAATGGAAATCCTTCGGCTACGGGTTTGCGATGACTCCCAGCTTGTCGTCAACCAAGTAAGTGGCACCTATAGGATATACAAACCCGAGTTAGCTCGGTACAGAAGCCGGGTGGTGGAACTCATGAAACGGTTCACTCACATTGAACTAACAAGAGTCCCTAGAGCATTGAACGGAAAAGCCGACATACTCGCTCGCCTAGCCAAGGAGCTGGCTGATCCTGACTTGGACGAAATTCTGATCACAGTCAGGAGCCGACAAATTCTACCCCCAGTCTCTCTACGAGAAGAGGAAAGCGCGGAACAGGAGAGCAGTCCTGCCGAAGAAGCTTCGATCATCCAAGACGAGCCCGATTGGAGAGAACCCTTCATAGAGTACCTCCGATACGACAAGCTGCCCGAAGAAAAATCTACGAGGATTCAGCTGAAGAAAAGAGCTCTCCGATACGTGTTTGTAAATGACACGTTATACCGCAGGTCATATGACCAACTCTGGCTTAGGTGCCTATCATCGGCCGAAGCCCAAAAGGTCATGAAAGATGTTCACTCGGGCGTTTGCGGTGCTCACCAATCTGGCCCCAAGATGCGACTTCAAATCAAACGGCTTGGGTATTACTGGCCCACCATGATACGGGATTGCGGAGAGCATGCAAAGAAATGTCAGATCTGCCAAATCTATGGTGATTTCATTCACAAGCATCCCAATCCGTTGCATCCTACGGTGGCGTCGTGGCCCTTCGAAGTCTGGGGCACCGACATTGTTGGCCCAATTGATCCTCCGTCATCCAAAGGCCACCGGTTCATACTGGCTGCGACAGACTACTTCTCCAGATGGGCTGAAGCTGTCCCGCTAAAAGAAGTCAAGACAAAAGATATTCTGACATTCTTCCAGCATAATATTCTATACCGCTTCGGTACACTAAGAAAAATCATTTCTGACAACGGGCCTTCTTTCAAGAGCTTCAATGTCTCAAGGTTCGCTACTCAGCACAAGATAGACTGGAGATATTCCTCCATCTATAATCCAAGAGCCAATGGGCTCGCCGAAGCCTTCAATAAGACTCTATGCAAGCTCCTGAGGAAAAATGCTTCAGCCAACAAGAGGGACTGGAATCTCAAGCTTCACGAGGCGCTTTGGGCATATCGTACCACGCACCGTACTCCAACCCAGTCCACTCCATACTCATTGCTCTTCGGAGTGGAGGCGGTCCTCCCCCTCGAAGTCGAAGTTCCAAGCTTAAGAATGGCCGTTCAGCATGAGTTGACGGAGGAGGAAAACGTGCTCCTCCGACTGGATGAACTCGATTCCCTCGAAGAAAAGAGGCTCGCGGTGCAGCAAAGTCTGGAGCTATACCGAGCCCAAATATCACGGGCCTATGACAAGATAACCCGTCTCCGCGCTTTCAAGAAAGGTGAATTGGTGTTGGTCCTCAAAAGACCGATCATCCCCAATCGACATGCCAAGGGAAAATTCGAGCCAAACTGGGAAGGACCATACGTCATCGAGAAAGTGTTTGACGGAGGAGCCTACCAACTAATAAGCGCCGAGGGAGAAAGGCCCATGCCACCCATCAATGGCCGATATCTCAAGAAATACTACATGTGAATGCTCCAAGTCGCAGGCGAATTGAGCACATCAGCCCTACGGTCTGGATCATACATCCTGCAAAACCGTATACAATCCACGGGCGTAAATGACCCCTATCTCTCCCAAATCCTTCCGGTGTGACTACTTTTAAAGTCCCACCAGCGGCAAAAAAAAAACGGTATGTCCACAAGCAAAACGGGCACGGATGAAAACCCGAAAGGGCTCCGTGAGTAAAAACAGCAGGACTACCGGCGGGTCTGTGAAAACCCGAAAGGGCGCAAACTCGTGAAAAGAGATGAAATACACTCGCAAAGTCCCCTCGACCTTGTGAGGAGAAAACCCTGCGTGAGATCCTTACGACTCACAAAGGAGCAAAACACTTAGGAATCCTCACGATTCTTAAGGAGAAAATACACCTGCGGGATCCTTACGACTCGTAGGGAGAAAATGCTTTTATGGGACCCTCACGGCCCATAAAATTGAAAAGCCTTAGGTGACAGGAACCCAAACCTGTCTCCTAAGCCATCCTTCCCCGACGGGCAACGGCAAATGATGAGTCGCTCCTGGCATTTCGCTTCAGTGTTAGCGGTGTGATGCCGACCAAAAACCCAAATCCCAAGTCCTCCCAAGGCAAGTGATGAGTTGCTCCTGGCATTATTCCAGTGCAGCAATGCTGATGCCAAACAAGACCCAAATTCAAAGTCCTCTCAATGGCGAATGATGAGTCGCTCCTGGTAGCATATTCCAGTGCAGCGATGCAGACGCCAACCAAATTCCAAATCCCATACCCCAACGGCGAATGATGAGTCGCTCTTGGTACCATATTCCAGTGTAGCGATGCAGACGCCGACAAAGTCCCGAAATTTTTCCGGCCCTACGGTCTGGATCATACATCCTGCAAAACCATATACAATCTACGGGCGTAAAACAATCCCAACCTCTCCCAAGTCCTACCGGTGAGACCACATTCAAAGTCCAAAAAAAATATCCTCCCGCGGCAAGTGATGAGTTGCTCCTGGTATTATTCCGGTGCAGCAATGCAGATGCCAAACAAAAAAAAACCAAAATCCCAAAATCCTCTCAATGACAAATGATGATTCGCTCCTGGTACCATATTCCAGTATAGTGATGCTGATGTCAACCCAAATCAAAATCAACAAGTCAACTTCCACTCCAACACCGCAGAAAGCGGAGTAAGTCAGAATCCGATCTCGACACTGCGAGAAGCGGAGCAAGTCAAGTCTACCCCTGACACTGCAAGAAGCAGAGCAAGTCAAATCATGAACCGACCGTCCAAGTCGCAAAAAGGGCAGAACCGACCGTCCAAGTCGCAAAAAGGGCAGCATCGACCGTCCACGTCGCTAAAATGGCAGCACCGACCGTCCAAGTCGCAAAAAGGGCAAAACCGACCGTCCAAGTCGCAAAAAGGGCAGAACCGACCGTCCACGTCGCTAAAAGGGCAGCACCGACCGTCCAAGTCGCAAAAACGGCAGAACCGACCGTCCAAGTCGCAAAAAGGGCAGCATCGACCGTCCACGTCGCTAAAATGGCAGCACCGACCGTCCAAGTCGCAAAAAGGGCAGAACCGACCGTCCAAGTCGCAAAAAGGGCAGAACCGACCGTCCATGTCGCAAAAAGGGCAGAACCGACCGTCCACGTCGCAAAAAGGGCAGCGCCGACCGTCCAAGTAGCAAAAAGGGCGGCACCGACCGTCCAAGTCGCAAAAAGGGCAGCACCGACCGTCCATGTCGCAAAAAGGGCAGAACCGACCGTCCATGTCGCAAAAAGGGCAGAATCGACCGTCCAAGTCGCAAAAAGGGCAGCACCGACCGTCCATGTCGCAAAAAGGGCAGAACCGACCGTCCAAGTCGCAAAAAGGGCAGCACCGACCGTCCATGTCGCAAAAAGGGCAGCACCGACCGTCCACGTCGCTAAAATGGTAGCACCGACCGTCCAAGTCGCAAAAAGGGCAGAACCGACCGTCCAAGTCGCTAAAAGGGCAGCATCGACCGTCCAAGTCGCAAAAAGGGCAGCATCGACCGTCCAAGTCGCAAAAAGGGCAGCACCGACCGTCCAAGTCTCTAAAAGGGCAGCACCGACCTTCCATGTCGTGAAAAGGGCAGTGCCAGCTTCCCAAAAGGTGGGAACCGAATCAAGTCGCCTCCGCGTGAAAGAAGATCCATCAATTTCATGCACACGACCCACATATGTGGTGTGCATTTATTGATGGGGGGCAATTTGTTGGGGTAAAAATTTATACCCCGGTTGACCAAGTCAAAATCAAAGTCAACCCCAAGCCAAGTGGGCCCAAGCCCAAATCCAGTAGGCTCATGCCCGGGTCGAGCCCGAACATGAAGCGGGCGGCCTTCCCCCACGCCAAGATAAAAATTTTATAATAAACAATTTTGTTGTATTTCTTTTATTTTATTTTATGGATAAATGTAAGAAAAATAGGCATAAAGCCAAATTTTTGTAAAGCCCATGGCTTATGTGCAAAAAGAAATGGCACATGAGCCATGGGGTGGGCAAAATGCCATTTTGTGAAGCCCAAGGGGCTATGTGTAAAGTGTATGGCCTATAAAGGCAAAGATAGTGAAATATCTCAACAACTTTTTCTCTCTCCAAAAATTTTCTAGATCTGAGATCTCTTCCTCCTTCCTCAAGGTTCTAAAACCTTCTTTTTCCTTTTGAATTAAATCAAGAGTTTAACTCTTCCTTTTCTCAAAATAAATAGATTTCCGCCACAAAACCTACGAAGGGGAGCTTGGATCTCCAACCAGATCTCGAAAAGGGGAGGCTTTTAAGGCTCATCCCCTTTTCTCCAAGATCCCGCCGGTCAAGAGCAAGAAGAAGGAGGCCCATCTCCAAAAATCTAACTTTGGACAGACCCAAGGCTCAAAAGAAGAGCAATAAATCCCCCAGGAGTTTAACTCCTTTCTAAAGTTGCTGGAGTTTAACTCCATAATTTAATTTCTGTTGGAGTTTAACTCCATAAATTTGTTTCTGTTGGAGTTTAACTCCATAAATTCCCTTGGGAGTTCAACTCCCCAGCCTAGGGGCTAGGCCTCCCTTTCCGCGGGTTCTTCCCGCGGTCACGTGTGCCCACGTGACCATCAGTCACGTGTGCCCACGTGACCCCGGGGCACCAAGGCGCCCATCGGTCACGTGTGCGCACGTGACCCCGGGGCGCCAAGGCGCCCATCGGTCACGTGTGCCCACGTGACCCCGGGGGGTGCCAAAGCGCCCATCGGTCACGTGTGCGCACGTGACCCCGGGGCGTCATAGTGCCCTTCGGTCACGTGTGCCCACGTGACCCTGGGGGGCGCCAAAGTGCCCACTGGTCACGTGCGCGCACGTGACCCTGGGCATTAAGGCGCCCACCTGCTGTGCGAGCGTCCTTTAGACGCCATTTTGTTTTCTTTTCCCCCTCGTTTTACGTGCACTCCCCAACAAAATCCCTTCTGGAGTTTAAACCCTTAAAAAAAAAAATATATATATATATATATATATATATATATATATATATACATTCTTTGGAGTTTAACTCCACAATAAAGTTCTATTTTAGGAGTTTAACTCCGCATAAAATTCTTTTAGGAGTTTAACTCCATTTAAAATTCTTTAGAGTTTAACTCCACAATAAAATTCCTTTTGAAATTAAACTCCACTTTTAAAAAAAAAGGAGGGGGAAGGAAAACATACGCAGACTCCACGACACTGTCTTCCGTTAGAAAAAATTTCTAACGGGGCGCTGCCCCGCACCCCGCAAGGGGGCTGCTAGCCCTCTTGACCCCCAGCCCGCTATCCGGGTAGCGGGACCCCCGTAAAAACTCTGCGGGGCCCCGATATTTCCAAAACCCCATCAAACACGATACTGCACATTGAGTTCGCATGACCAGTTTAACCCGTTAATCGGAGGTTCCTTCGCTCCAAATGCGAGGGGTAATTAACGGCAGCTTAGTCGGCGGTTCCCGGAGATTCGGATCCCCACAATCAATAAACCCCGGCCTACCCTAAGCAGGGGGAATCTGTAATGCGTCTGACAAGCGCGCGCGTATTCCCATCTCAATGGGGTGACGAAAAACACCCTGCAGGGAGCTCTACTTCGATGGAGCCTATTCAATGAGGAGCTCCGGCAAATCAAGCATCCCGCAGATAAAAGCAGGGATAGGATTGATGTTCATCATGCCATCAATGGGAACCCTACGACGTTCTTTCGCCCTCACCGAGCCTCGCACAAACAATGAGGCTGAGTACGAAGCTTTGATAGCTGGTCTGGAGCTTGCCAGAGAAATGGAAATCCTACGGCTACGAGTTTACGGTGATTCCCAGCTTGTCGTTAACCAAGTAAGCGGCGACTATAAGATATACAAACCCGAGTTAGCTCGGTACAGAAGCCGGGTGGTGGAACTCTTGAAACAGTTCACCCACATTGAACTAATGAGAGTTCCTAGGGTGTTGAATGGAAAAGGTGACGTACTCGCTCGCTTAGCCAAGGAGCTGATTGATCCTGACATGGACGAAATTTTGATCACAGACAGAAGCCGCAAAATTCTACCCCCAGTCTCTTTACGAGAAGAGGAAAGCACAGAACAAAAGAGCAGACCTGTCGAAGAAGTTCTGATCATTCAAGAGGAGCCCGATTGGAGAGATCCCTTCATAGAGTACGTCCAAAACGACAAGCTGCCTAAAGAAAAATCTGCGAGGGTTCAGCTGAAGAAGAGAGCTCTCCGATACGTGTTTGTAAATAATAAGCTATATCGCAGATCATATGACCAATTCTGGCTCAGATGTCTGTCATCGGCCGAAGCCCAAAAAGTCATGAGAGAAGTTCACTCAGGCGTTTTCGGAGCTCACCAATCCGGCCCTAAAATGCAGCTTCAAATCAAATGGCTTGGATATTACCGGCCTACCATGATAAGGGATTGCGAAGAGAAAGCAAAAAAGTGCCATCTCTGCCAAATTCATGGTGACTTCATTCACAAGCATCCCAATCCGTTGCATCCTACGGTGGCGTCATGACCCTTCGAGGTTTGGGGCACCGACATAGTTGGCCCAGTCGACCCTTCGTCATCCAAAAGACACCAGTTCATATTGGCCGCAAATGATTACTTCTCCAGATGGGCTAAAGCTGTCCCATTAAAAGAAGTCAAGACAGATAATATTCTAACATTCTTCCGGCATAATATCCTATACCGCTTCTGTACACCAAGAAGAATCATATCTGACAACGGGCCTTCTTTCAAGAGCTTCAAAGTCTCAAGATTCGCTAATCAACACAAGATAGACTGGAGATATTTCTCCATCTATAATCCAAGAGCCAATGGGCTGGCTGAAGCCTTCAATAAAACTCTATGCAACCTCCTGAGGAAAAATGCCTCAGCCAATAAACGAGACTGGGATCTGAAGCTCCACGATGCGTTGTGGGCATATAGTACCATGCACCGCACTCCAACTCAGTCCACTCCATACTCATTACCCTTCGGAGTGGAGGCGATCCCCCCTCGAAATCGAAGTTCCAAGCTTAAGAATGGCCATCCAGCAAGAGTTGACGGAAAAGGAAAACATGCTTCTTCGGCTCGAAGAGCTTGACGCCCTCGAAGAAAAGAGGTTCGCGGTGCAGCAAAATCTGGAGCTATACCGAGCCCAAATGTCACGGACCCGTCTCCGCGCTTTCAAGCAAGGCGAATTGGTGTTGGTCCTCAAAAGGCCGATCATCCCCAATCGACATGCCAAAGAAAAATTCGAGCCAAACTGGGAAGGACAATACGTCATCGAGAAAGTGTTCGACGGAGGATCCTACCAACTAATAAGTGTCGAGGGAGAAAGGGCCATGCCACCCATCAATGGCCGATATCTCAAGAAATACTATGCGTGAATGCTCCAAGTCGCAGACGAATTGAGCACACCGGCCCTATGGATTGGATCATACATCCTGTAAAACCGTATACAATCTACGGGCGTAAACGACCTCTATCTCTCCAAGTCTTACCGGCGAGACTACTTTTAAAGTCCCACCGGCGATGAAGCAAAAAAAACGGTATGTCCACAAGCAAAACGGGCACGGATGAAAACCCGAAAGGGCCCCGTGAGTAAAAACAGCAGGACTGCCGGCGAGTTTGTGAAAACCCGAAAGGGCGCAAACTCATGAAAAGAGATAAAATACACTTGCAAAGTTCTCTCGACCTTGTGAGGAGAAAATCCCTGCGTGAGATCCTTACGACTCACAAAGGAGAAACACACTTAGGAATCCTCACGATTCCTAAGGAGAACATACACCTGCAAGATCTTCTCGACTCGTAGGGAGAAAATGCTTTTATGAGACCCTTACGGCTCATAAAATTGAAAAGCCTTAGGTGATAGGGATCTGAACCTGTCTCCTAAGCCATCGCTCCCCAACGCGAAATGGCAAATGATGAGTCGCTCCTGGTGTTACGCTTCAGTGTTAGCGGTGCTGATGCCGACCCAAAACCCAAATCCTAAGTCTTCCTAAACGGCGAATGATGAGTCGCTCCTGGTACCATATTCCAGTGCAGCGATGTAGACGCCAACCAAAATCCAAATCTCCCAAATTCTCCCAGCCCTATGGCCAGTCCCTAAATTGACTACCGTATACAATTCACGGGCTCAAATAATTCTCATCACACCCAGGCCCCACGGCAATCATAAGCCTCGCGGTCGGTCTCTGCCATCGGAATTATGCTCCATTTGGGAAGACCCACTCATGTGTCCTCACGATACATGGGGAGAATAAAACTTACGAGATCCTCTCGACTCGTAAGAAAACACCTTCGTGGGATCCTTACGACTCACAAAGGAAAAACACACTTGGGGGGGCCTCACGACTCCTAAGGAGAAAATACACCTATGGGATTCTTTCGACTCGTAGGAAGAAAATTCTTTTATGGGACCCTTACGGCTCGTAAAATTGAAAAAGTCTTAGGTGATAGGGACCTAAACCTGTCTCTTAAGCCATCGTTCCCCCAGCAAGTAAAGGCAAATGATGAATTGCTCATGGCACCTGTGCTTCAGTGTTAGCAACGCTGATGCTAACCCCAATCCCAAAATTCCAAACTTTCGACCCAATAGACCCCTACGTCGTTAAATTAGGAACAGATGACCTCTAAGTCGTTAAACTGGGAACAAACGACCCCTAAGTCGTTAAACTAGGAACAAGGGAAATTCCCTCATGGCAAATGATGATTCGTTCCTAATACCATATACCGGTGTAGTGGTGCTGATGTCAACCCAAATCACATCAAGTCAGCAGGACAACCAACGACCCCCTGGCGGAATCAAACTCCACCTCGGAAACAAGTCGAATCCCGACACCGCAGAAAGCGGAGTAAGTCAACTTCAACCTCGACACCGCAGAAAGCAGAGCAAGTCAAATCCAAACCCGACACCGCAAGAAGCGGAGCAAGTCAAATCAAGTCATCGACCGTCCAAGTCGCAAAAAGGGCAGCACCGACCGTCCACGTCGCTAAAAGGGCAGCACCGACCGTCCAAGTCGCAAAAAGGGAAGTATCGACCGTCCAAGCCGCAAAAAGGGCAGCACCGACCATCCAAGTCACAAAAAGGGCAGAACCGACCGTCCAAGTTGCTAAAATGGCAGCACCGACCATCCACGTCGCAAAAATGGCAGCACCGACCATCCACGTCGCAAAAGTGGCAGCACCGACCGTCCACGTAGCTAAAATGGCAGAACCGACAGTCCACGTCGCAAAAATGGCAGAACCGACCATCCACGTCACAAAAATGGCAGCATCGACCTCCACGTCGTCAAAACGGGAACCGGATCAAATCAACCTCCACGCAAAAGAAGATCCATCAATTTCATGCACACATCCCACATATGCGGTGTGCATTTATTGATGGGGGCAATTTGTTGGGATCAAAATTTATACCCCGGTTGACCAAGTCAAAATCAAAGTCAACCCCAAGCCAAGTGGGCCCATGCCCAGGTCAGAACCGAGCATGGAAGGGACTGGCCCTATGACAAAAGGAATGAAGTCATAAATTAGTTTTAAGGTAATTCTTTTTTAGAAATAAATATATGTAAATGGAAGAAAGTCAAAATTTTGTAAAACACGTGGTTTATGTGCAAAAAGAAACAAGCATATAAGGCATGGGGTGGCACAAGCGCCATTTAGGAAGGCCCAAGGGGCTATATGTAAAGTGTGTAGCCTATAAAGGCAAACATGATGAAAATATATATAACAACTTTTTCCATTCTCAAAAATTCTAGGGTTTGTGACTCCTTCTCCTTTCTCAAGGTTCTAAAACCTTCCCCCTTTTTAAATTAAATAAAGAGTTTAACTCTTCACTTTTCCAAAAAGAAATAGTTTTGCACCACAAAACCCTTGAAGGGGAGCTCATATCTTCAATCAGATCTCGAAAAGGGGAGACTTTTAAGTCTCACCCCCTTTTCTCTAAGATCCAGCCAATCAAGAGGAGGAAGAAGGAGACCCATCTCCAAACATCCAACTTTGAACAGATCCAAGGCTCAAAAGAATCTCCAGGGCTAAAGAGAGAAGAGAGGGGTCCCTTTTGATCACCTCTGAAGATCTTTGGGGAGTTCAACTCCAAGACCTAAATCCTCAAAGGAGTTTAACTCCTATTCCAGATCATTTAGGAGTTTAACTCCAAATCTAAATCTTTTGAAGTTTAACTCTACTAAAAATCCCTTGGGAGTTCAACTCCTAACCCAGGGGCTAAGCCCCTTTTACGCTGGCGTTTCCAGCGGTCGCGTGCCGCGCACGTGACCTGCTGGCTCCCAGCACCCGCGTGCTGTGCACGTGACCCGCGGACGCCCAGCGTCCGTGCGTGCCGCGCACGTGACCCGCGGGCGCCCACGCGCTAGGCACGTGACCCGCGGGCGCCAAGCTCCCACGTGCAAGGCACGTGACCCGTAGGCGCGCAGTGCCCACGTGCCATGCATGCGTCTTTAAGACGCTCCTCACCCCTCATTTTTCATACACTCTACACTCAAAACATATCCCATGCTAGGAAAATTTTTCTAACGGGGCGCTGCCCCGCATCCTGCAAGGGGCTGCTAGCTCCCTTGACCCCCAGCCCGCTATCCGGGTAGCGGGACCCCCGTAAACTCTGCGAAGCCCCCGATATATCCAAAACCTTTCCAAAACACAACACACGCACATGGCACATTGAGTTCGCATGATCAGTTTGACCCGTCAATCGGAGGTTCTCTCGCTCCAAAAGCGAAGGGTAATTAACGACAGCTTAGTCCGCGGCCGCCGGAGATTCGGATACCCACAATCAATAAACCCCCGTCTACCCTAGGTAGGGGGGATCTGTAGTACGCCTGGCAAGCGCGTGCGTATTCCCATCTTAACGGGGCGACGAAAAACACCCTACATAAGTGTTGGGTATCAAGAGAACAATTTTCTTCTCTTGAAATTGCGTTGTGATTTCTCCACATCTTAAAGTTATTTCCATCACATTTATCTATCTATCTATCTATCTATCTATTGAAACCTTTACTAATTTCATGCTCTTTTTGGCCCTTTAGCTAATTTCAAGCATTTTTTTCCTCTAGCGGGAAAATTGTCCTCAGCCATCCCGAATCCAAGGTAATTCGCATTTGGCCCTTTCAACTTAGAGTACACATGGAAAAATCCCCTGGAAATCCCTGCCCTCCTGCTATTTTATTATTCAAAAAAGAAAATGAAGATTTACTAATATATAGTCTAAAAACCAACTGTAATTTTCATTGTAGAAAATAACCACTTTTTTTTATTGCCTAATCAGATTAAGGGTGGTTTGCCGTGTTGAGCTTATGTATCGAAATATCAATATATACCGGTATCTGTCTTAATTACAGGTTCTGTAAGAACCTATAATCGAAATGCTGGATGGTCTGTTGATTTGGATACACGTGCTGCCTTTTAATTGATTTACTTTTTATTAGGAAATAGTACTACTTTTTGTCAAATGATTGAGTCGGGATTGATAATGGAAAGATGCGGAAATCCAGTTCCTTGTTACTTTCGATAGAAAGAAAGATAAGGTGGCGATACTTGATTGGCTGTGTTGATATTATTTTTTAATTCTTGAATGCCAAAAAGCAGCCAATCCCTTTACTGATCAACTAATATGTCAGTGAAAACAAACGGTTAAAACATGAAGTTGCGATAAAAATCTTAACCAACTGTAACTTTGTCGGATGAATTTCTCACTTCTCTTCCCTTTACTTTCCTCTTTTCATCTATAAAAAGCTACCTATACACATTTTTTTTATGTCCATTAACTCGGAAATTAAGGTTAAAAACCCTACAATTATTACAAAGAGTTTTTCAACCATGATCAAGACATATAGGGCTGTGAACATAAATGGGGTACATCCAAATTTACTCAAGGCTCCGATGTCAGTTAGTGCTCAACCTAGTTTTGATACCGTATTAATTTTTAATACACGATCGAGGGAGGCCGTATATATATTTATTTATATATATGAGGGCACACATGGTCTTTGAACATAAATCGGGTCCCTCCAAATAGACTTAAGCTACTTTATGAGGGCCCATTTATTTCGTATACGCATATACCTTTCATAGTTTTTCGAATGTTGGACTATTTCCAAACATATCTCAACATTATCCCTCACATGCAACGTGGTTGACACGTGGAATGCACAGCACATGTAGAGGCTAATCTCTTAGAGGCATGTAGACGACTCTCTCAAAGGTACACAACACATGTAGATGTTAATCTCTCAAACGCACGTAGACGGCTCTCTTAAAAGCGTACGCCACATTTAGAGATTAATCTCTCAAAGGCATATAGAGGCTCTCAGAGATGTTATTAAGTACTCAAATCCATTAGTGCTCAACCTGTCTAAACTTGCTTTGATACCATGTTAATTTTTAATATATGAGAGCTGAGAAAATTCGGTTTTCGATTTTCGGTTTTTATAAAAAATATTTTTAGATTTTTAGATTTTTATAAACAAACTTAGTGTGTGAAGCAAAATATTTAGATTTTTAGATTTTTATAAAAAAAAATTAGATTTTTATAAAAATATCGGTTTTCGATTATTATATATTGAAAAATCGAAGAAACTAAAAATATTTTAGATTTTTAAAAATTTCACGATTTTCGTGTGTGAAGCAAAATATTAAAAAACCGGAGAAATAGTAAAATTTGAGATTTTTGAAAATTTTTAGATTTTAAAGAACTTTGTGATTTTCGCGTGTAATAACATGCAAAATATTGAAAATATAAAAGAAACTGAATATTTTCAAATTTTTGAAGTTATCACGATTTTCATGTGCTAACCAGCAAAATATAAACAAGACCAAGAGTTCCAAAAACTCACGATCTTTTAAATTTTTGCGATTTATTTTTGGTTACAGCATGCAAAATATTGAAAATTGGAAGAAAACTTAAAATATTTGAGATTTTTGAAAATTTTTATGATTTTCGAATGCTATAACAAGTAAAATATTGAAAAATCAGAGAAAACAGTAAATTTTGAGATTTTTTAAAATTACGCAATTTTTCTATAGTAGCGTGCAAAATACTTTAAATTTTAACAAAATGGATACGTTTTGGGTTTTTGTGAACTTCACAATTGTCATGTTTTCTAGCGTGCAAAATATTAAAAATCCAAAGAAAACAGAAAAAATTGATATTTTTAAAAACTTCAAAATTGTCATGTGCTCTAGCGTGCAAAATATTAAAAATCTGAAGAAAATAGAAAAATTGATATTTTTAAAAACTTCACAATTGTGAAAAATGAAGAAAACGGAAAATCTTGAGATTTTCTGAGACCATATTATAGAAAATATTGAAAAACCGAACATAACGAAAAATATTTTATTTTTTTAAATTGAATGATTTTTCTGAGTTGAATCAAGCAAAATATTTGAAAACCGAAAAAACAAAAATTTTAAGATTTTTAAAAGTTTTGTGATTTTGGTATGCTATATTATGTGAAATATTAAAAATCTAAAATAAACAGAAAGTTTTTGAATATTTCAAAAAATCATGATTTTCGTGTGCATGCAAAATATTCAAATTTGAAAAAAAATTAGAAAATTCTGAAATTTTTGAAGACATCGCAATTTTTTGTCTGCTATAAACCAAAAAAATATTGAAAAACCAAAGAGCACAATTTTTTTGAGATTTTTAAGAATTTCATGAATTTCGTGTGAGCATGCTATATATTGAAAAGGTGAAGAAAACTGAAAAATGTTTGAGAATTTTGGAAAAAAACCTGATTTTCGTGTGCAATAGCATACAAAATATTAAAAATTTGAAAGAAACTAAAAATTTTGGAACTTTTGAAGATATAGCGATTTTCGTGTGCTATAAACAGTAGAATATTGAAAAAACGAAAAGCATAAAAAAGTTTTAGATTTTTAAAAATTTCGTGATTTTCATGTTTTATGATATACAAAATATTGAAAAATCGAAGAAACCGAAAATATTTGAGATTTTTGAAAATTACGCGAATTTTCTTTGGTAGAGTGCAAAATATTGTAAATTTGAAGAAAACAAAATATTTTAGCATTTTATAAACTTCGCAATTGTCATGTGCTATATAGGATGAAAAATATTTTAAAACCGAAGAAAACAAAAAAAATTGAGATTTTTGAAAATTTAATGATTTTCATATGCTAAATATTATTGCGAAAAAAGGAAGAAAATAGAAAAATTGACATTTTCGTGGACCATATCATAGAAAATATTGAAAAACTGGATAAAAATATTTTATTTGTGAAAATTTCATGACTTTTTGTGTTGTATCAAGCAAAATATTGATAGCCGAAGGATTTTCACCATTTTCATGTGCTATAGTGTGCAAAATGTTAAAAATATGAAGAAAACATAAACTTTACAATTTTTGTACATCCCGTGATTCTTATGTACTATGACAAATAAAATATTGAAAAACTGTAAAATAAAAAAGAAATTTATGACATTTTTAAAATTTTCGCCTTTGGTGTGCATATAATAAGAAAAATATTGAAAAGATAAGAAAAATGCAAAAATATTTGCAAATTAATCCTTCATATATTTTATATATAAAGTTCATAAATATGAAGATGTTACAATTTTCAAATCATATTACAATAAACTTTTGGGTATTTTTTTTAATTTTGCACCCCAAACTTTGATATTTCTAAAAAAAACTCTAAAGTTAATATTTCGGGGGGAAAACACACCTGAATCTCTCCGTCGTTACCTAAAAATCACCACCGGTTAGGCATCTGTTAGTTAGTAGGTATGGTTAATGTAATTTGGGTTAGATCTTAAATGTAAATACCGTCACTATCCCTCGCTTACTTACCCTATCACAAGCTCAACTCAGATTTTGAAGCTCGTTGATATAATTGAATTAGGTTTTTTTTATTTTGCCCCCTCGAAAAATGACTATTTTCGAATACCCCGTCCACATATGGCTATTTGTCTGGAGCCCACTCAAAATTTCTCCATCAACTAGATATCCTACTCGTGTAGGTTTTTGTTAAGTTAACCCCTAACCATGACTAGTTAGAAAGATAAAAGACCAAAATACCCTCACCCCTATCTCTTCTCTCATTCTTCTTCTTCCTCCCTTCTCTCTCATCGTCATCACCGATGACGCCCATGCCCTGACCCCGGTATCCCCACCTCGCCCCCTTCCTTCCACCCGCCGCCTTTGTTGCCCCTCACCATCACCCTCCGACCCCTCACCCTGGCCATCACCGCCACCCCTTCTTCATCATCATCATCTTCCCCCTATTATCATCATCATCATCCTTCATTCTCCACCTTCTCATCATCTCCGGCGATGCTCTCTTTGTCATCGACTTTCTGAACCCCCGAAGGAATTTTTATCCCCAAAATCTCAATAAATTTGAGGAATCTCTCTCAAAATTCTACATTAAAAAAACTATAGCTCATAGGCCAGTTGGTTGTAGCATGGATGTGTGAGGTGGGAGGTCCCATGTTCGAACCCCCCCTCCCCCACACAGTGTATTTCCCCTTCCCCTTTTCTTTCTTTAATTAAATGTGCATGCCCAGGTTCGATCCTGGGCATGTGTGGGTGTGTCATGGGATCCCCTAGACTAGCCAGGGATGCTCGGTTGTCAAAAATTCTACATTAAAAAAAGATGAAGAGGAACATGGACACATGTTTCTCAGGCCCCAACAAAGTTAGATCCAATGGCAACAGCAGCAGCAGCAACAGAAACCCCTTTCAATCTCATCATCAACACTCCTCACCTTCTTATCATCAACACTCACCACCACCATGCTTCGGGATGGGCCTCACATCTCTCTCTCCCCCTCTCTTCTAACTCATCACCACCGCCACCATCTCCCCATCAAGTTCGTCATCATCAAGGCCCTCCTCTTCACATCCTTCGTGATGGGTCTTACCACCGACTGTACACCTCGTCAGAGTTGATGGGTGGTGGTTGTGCTGGAGGAGGCACTTAACGCAGTCGTAGTGGAGGGATCGGCGTAGTGGAGGAGTCAGGGAAGGAAGGAAGGTGGCGGTGTAGTGGAGGAGGTGTTTGACGCGATCGAGGGGGGAGAAGAATCGGAACTCAGCAATTAGACAGCGGAGGCGGTGGCGAAGGTCTCCGGAGGTGTTTGTGGTGGTGGTGAACGGAGATGTGACGGTGACGAAGCACGAGAGATGAGATGTTGGGTTGTTGGTATTGCTGGAGATTTAGAAACATTTAATCGTGTGTTTGGGAAGAAGAGATGGTTCGATCAAGGATTTCTAGGATGAGATTTGTGGAAGGGGATCCTGAAGATGAGCATTTAATGGTGATCGAGGGTGGTGCTAATGAGTGGTGGGTGATGATTGTGCTAGGTGTTGATGGTGGTGGTAGGTTAAGGTGATAATGATGGTAGAGAAAAGGATGGAGATGAGGGCGGAGAAGAGGATGGAGGTAGGAGAGGAGGCTGAGGCAGTAGCGGTCGATGAGGATGCAAGAAGGGCATCGGTGAGAAGGAAGATGGGGATGCTGAGGGAGAAGAGGAAGCTGGTGGAGAAGATGAAGGTATTTCAGTCATTTTACACTCTCTAAAGGTAATTTTAGACGGTCAAAAAACGTTGACCAACTCAAAATGAACTAGAGTAAGTTTTTTAGTTTGGTAAAAAATTTCGAATGGGCTACAAACAAATAGCAATATGTGGATGTGGTATTCAAAAATAGTCAATTTTCAAGGGGACAAAATAAAAAAAAAACAATTGAATTTCTTGATGCGGTTCATACAAGCAAAGATGATAGAAACAAAAGTACATATGAATTTCATTTAATCATATACTATCAATTGAATCGAATAAAATTTCTACGAAGTAATTTAATCATATGCTATCAATTGAATCGAATAAAATTTCTACAAAATAACAACATTTCTTTACACTTCAGATTATTGACAATTAAATTGAAGACTGGGGTCAAGGGAAAATTTTGATAGAAAAAAATGCAAAACTCATAAAGACGGCAGCAAATGAGATACTAATGCACTGATTGTACAAAAGCAAAAATCTTTGATCAAAATTTGAAGATGAATGGGAAAAATGAAACTTCAACAAAACAAGAAAAGCATTTAATCTTCCCTTTTTCCCTAATTATATTTCTCTCTCTTGAATTTTTCATTTTCCCCCCTCTCTACTCCTTGTCCCCATCATAATCTTTCTTTTTTCTTCTTCTTCATCTCCACCTTCTATTATTATTATTTTTCCCCTTTTTCATCATAAGAAATTTTAATGTCTTCCTTCAACTCAATAACATAAATCATTTTTCCCCCTTCCACCTGATTATCCGCTCTCTCTTTTTGCCGTATTTAATCCCCTCCTTTTGGGATGAAATTCTAAAAGATTATGCAAATATATAATTTGAAAAATAAAAAATAAAGGACCCCTAGAGCAAAGCAGAGAAAAAGTTCAGGCCATTTTTATACCTCAACGAAAAGATAGAAGAAAATAAAACAAAAATAATCATCGTCTCCTTTAATAAAATAAGGATCAACAGAATCTTACCATATACAAACAGTTGGTCAGCTCCATATATCGTCACTTGAGGCCTGAATATCAGCTAGAAATACTCGAAAGGTCACTACTGGTATTATACAGACTACTGATAATACCGAGTAATAGAGGATGAAATAAAAGTAAAACATAAAAATATTTATAAAAATTAAACCATACATCGTATAGAAGAGAGCACAGACCCTAGCTGGGTGACTAACAGTTATATTAACTCCTCATTTGTTTCCTAATAAACATGGGAAGACAAATATGTTTGTATTAAGGATAGTTCTTAGAACACACGAAAAAACTGCGATTTTTTTCCTGGAATAATTGCTAATATTAAAGATAAGAAACTTCTCCCTGGCCGACAAAAGAGATGCACTTTACATGAAGCAAAAGTCCATAGCTCCATTGTGCATTGATGCTTCACCAAAAGAATAATGATACCTGCACGAAATAAAGATTAGTTGGTTATGGTTTGTTTAGCAAAAGGAAAGAAAGCAGTGTGCAATACATAATTTATAGGCAGTGAGACTCAGAGGGGGGGGGGGGGGGGGATGTACATTAGTTTTGTTTATATATATACCATGCACTGTTTAGTTGGCTTTTGAAATTAAAAAGTGCCTTTTCTTTTCTAAAAAGTAATACGCAACTCAAAATAAGAAACCCCAAAACATGAAAAAGGTTTTGACATTTATTCTAGAATTGTGAAAAATGACCACTCAACGCCATCTAAAAGCTGAATTGTCAGATAAATATTGTTTGTGGCAAGTTAAGCCTGAGGCTAAGGGTAATGTTGACTAACTGAAATTTATTATTTAATAATTCAGTTATTATAGTTCTAGTTTTATGCAAAACTAGGATGATGCTTTACCTTGTTTAGATGCTTGATCTAAAATGTTTTGTCCAGTAGTTCGCACACATTCTTGTTTGACGCCTTCGTCATTGTTCATATGGAAAGGGAGGGGGGATGACTTGTTGTTTAAAGTAGAATTTTGACTGTTTTTTAAGGTTTATATCGATGAACACAAGGGATGTATGTGGCCATGTGTAACAGTCCACACAAGCCACTCTGGAAAAAAAATTGCACATAGAAATGACAGCTACAAACAACGAGCTCAACAACGGTACATTTTTTTCCCACTAATTTGCAAATTCTACGCATATTTGTGTGTTCACAAATAAGGGTGGATGCAGGAATTTTGGTTAGCAAGAGCACAACAAAGCGAACAAGATTCTGTTGATAAGTCCAACAAAATAATAAATATAAATAATTATACAATATAAAAAGTAGACAACAAGCTTTAAAATAATTTAAGTACCGACAATGGATATTTTCAACTTTTATGAAGTCTGATTAAAACTCAAACTTACAAGTAGTGGGAATTGAACCCATCTCTAGGGAACACGCTAACCTATCATCCAGGCTAGACTCCATTATTTGATATTTTATAGCATATATATGTATAACATATATTCCAAAATGCAACACTTAATTGCAGCAGATATTAGTCTTCTAACTTTTTGGGAAAAATCAGTGGGAGCACTTGACCCCGCTGGATCCTTGCTGGATCCGCCCCTGCCTACAAGCTCATACACATGCACCCACTAATATACCAGTAACGCCCCCCTCCACCAGCAACCCTCACCCCCACAAAATAAAGTAAAATATGATAAAAAAAATAATGTAAATATATAAAATAAATAAAAATGAAAACACCTGCCAACCCCTAAAGAAATAACAGGTTGAGGTGCAGAAATATTACACACAAAGAAAGCATGATCTCAACCATGCAAGGTAAGTTATCCAGGTAACTCTTACTTCAACTGTGGCATCATTTTGGTTAATGGCTTAACGATAACAATGATTAACCTTTTCTTGACTAAGTTTTTGTTATGTTGAAGTTGATGATATGGATGTTTTTATCTTTAGTTTTCATGTTTCTTATTCTTTAGGATCATATTACAGAGTGCATATCATATTTTTATGTTTCGGTAGATTTAGGCATCATTATTTAGTGATTATGGCTCACAAAATTACAAATACCTAAAGGACTTCTTGTCAGCGATAAAGCAGTAAAGGCCATACAATTCGGAAGCAAACAACTGTGTGTAGATCAACCTAAATCCACCTTTTAGGTTCACATTCTACAATAGTAAAATATAAATATAATTGCTAAAGTACAAACTATGATCTTTTATGCGAGCATACACATGTGTGTATATACCCAAAAAAAACAGGCAGATACAAAGAAACAAGTGTGTGTGTGTAGGGGAGTGATCCATTGCAAACCGGTCCGCATTTTTAAAAACGGGAACTCCCGATCTACAACATATTTTAACGATCCGATCCGTTCAAATTGATCACCCTACCCTCAAATATATGTGCACAAAAATTCAAAGGATTTGAAGACCTCTAGCCATGCATCGGCTGAACTTTATGTTGCATTATCGAAAGACGTTCATTTTTACACCCATCGATCCATAGGTTTGAGGGCTTCAAATCCTTTGATTTTTCATACACATATATTTGAGGGTAGGGTGATCAACTCAAACGGATCGGATTGTTAAAAATTGTTGTAAATTGGGAGTTCCCGTTTTTTAAAAACGCGGACCGGTTTGCATTAGATCAATCCCATATATATATATATATATATATATATATATATATATATATATATATATATATATATATATATATAATTCAAATGGAAAATGCTGAAACATAACTGATAGTGAAAGCACAACCTACCTCACAGTACGAGCTAATGTTCATTGCCATCCTCAATCATTAATGCATCAGGCGAATCCAAGGGACGGCATTGAGAGTTAAATACAGGAGATTTAGGCAGCGAAATAAGAGAACAATCTGAGGCCTCGATCTCATGATTAGGTTCTACCTCAGAAATAACACTGCAAGATAATTTTTCTGCGGCAGATGAAGATGACTCAGATGTCACTATATTAAGTGGGATACCAGCGATTTGAGCTATCTTAGGAGACGAACCCGAAGAAATTTCTTGTTCACCGCAGTCACCACTATTGTTTTTGGAGACTGTGAGCCACTTGAACTGTAAACTGTGACCATTCCAATATTTACTGGTCTGATAAGCCTTCTCAGCTGAATGACGGGTGGAAAAAGTTATACAGGCTGAACACTTTTCGCAAGGGTTCAGGCTTTCATTCTCGATATGTCCTGGGTCTTCGAGCATAACAGATGAGATAACACCATGACGTGAAAAATGGTCCTTGATAACAGCAACCTGTGAAGGACAAAAAGAAATTATAAAGGGAAAAGAACTGGTTATTGTTCCACTTGCACAGGCAAACAAGGTGCAGGAACTTTCTATTGCTGCTGGTGTCGGTTTAATTTTATTTTATCATATATTAATTTTGGTGTACACAAACGCAAAAAATATTTGAATGCTGAAAAACTCTTCTGCACTAATGAAACTAGACCGAGCAGTCCTGATGACATGGCTGCTTTAAAAGAAGAAAAGGAAGATAAACAACAGGGGTGTGCACACAAACACACAAACAGAGGTAATATATCACATATTAAATGGTCCTGGCTAACATGCTTCAATATCAATCTAAAACAGCATAGCGATTCATCCTAGAAGCGACAATTAGCATCCATAGATATGGGTGCACAGAAGTTCTGAATTGGTTAGAAAGCATGGTTCAAAGAACAGCAGCTCCATACTCGATCTTGATGTTCTACTGGGACCAGCAAATTATGTGATTCAGTGATTCATAACTGAAGCTAGCACATGTTTGCAAAGTTGATATAAA
The DNA here is from genome assembly GCA_030015575.1 of Agapanthus africanus. NCBI lineage: Eukaryota > Viridiplantae > Streptophyta > Magnoliopsida > Asparagales > Amaryllidaceae > Agapanthus > Agapanthus africanus. Next base: position 10,254,320 of record CM057344.1, on the reverse strand, counting down.
ATCTAAAACCAAAACCTGTGGTTAAGATGAATAAAATGAACCAAGCTCGCAAGCTAATTACCAACATGCTATGATACTGGTAGTACAAGTTTCCACGCATCTGGGAATGATCCATTTGCTCTTTTGGTCTTTTTTGTTCCCCAGGGATGAAAGTGGCTCACTATATAACTTGCAGACTCTTTCTTTGTCTATGGGAGTCTAAAGAATTGTTCCTTCATTGCATGAGAAGGCAGGTATGGATACCTGGCAACCATCAAGCTTTATGCATGAACCACTTTCAGACATATTTAAGTCGGAAAGGATATGGCACCGACTTATAGAGGACTAAAAGAAGGTCATCTGGCATAACTCTGTCAATTACTCAATTCTTTGCCTGAGCTTTCTGGTCTTTGAATCGAGCTATGAAGACAATCTCATTTTGAATGCACAGTGGAGGTTCAAGGGATACATATGGCAACCTATGGAGCATGGACACTTGGGCATCATATATGATACAACACATCTTTGTTTCTCAAATGAACTAAGAACTGTTTCAAAGTTTATTGTGTGTCGGTGCTTCTTTGGAGAGAACAAGTAAACATAGTTATGAAAGTTCATGTCAGCCCTTATCTTATAATTCCAAACCAAAATTGTAAATTTATAGAGAATATTCTACTGAAGCCTCGGAACATTTAAACCCTTTACCCACTAACATGGCCTCAAAATATTCCGTGCACATTATCACACAGGCCTGAAGTGTTGAGGGACTATGCTTTCCTTGAAGTCATCATCAAGGTTTGCTTTTCCAATGGAAATAAATGAAAATATCTGATTCAATTAACCCCGACATAGAGAGAAGAACCTTGTTACATTCATACATTTTACTCTTTTTCTTTCTTCTTTTTTTTTGGATGCGACCCCTTTGGAAATCAAACTAGCAACCTCCTGATGGGATTCCTATCGAGGTTTGGAGATACTTAGGAGAAATAGACGTTAAATGGCTGACAGAATAATAAGATTTGGTAGACAAAAAAGATGCCAAATGAATGGAGGAAAAGTATCCGTGTACCTATCTATAAGAACAAGGGTGACATTCAAAATTGCTCAAACAACCGTGGAATAAAACTTATGTGTCACACCATGCAACTTTAGAAGAAAATGATTGAACACAGGCTAAAGAAGGATATTAAGATAACAGAGAACCAGTTTGGGTTCATGCCTAGACGATCGACGACAGAGGCTATTCATTTGCTTCGTCAACTTGTCGAGCGTTTTCGAGAGAGGAGAAGAGATTTGCATATGATATTTATTGATTTAGAGAAAGCGTACGACAAGGTACCTAGAGAGGTATTACGGGGGACAATGATGAAGAAGGGGGTCCCCGTCAAGTATATTGACATAATCAATAATATGTACGATAGAGTAGTGGCAAATGTCAGAACCTGCGGCGGCATAACGAGTGATTTTCCGATTACAATTGGTTTACATTAAGGATCTGCATTAAGTCCATTCCTGTTTACCATCGTGATGGATGAGCTTACTAGAACTATCCAAGATGAGATATCTTGGTGTATGCTATTCGCTGATGATATTGTTCTGGTAAATGAGACGAAAGCAGGAGTTAATACCAAATTGGAATTATGGAGGCAAATATTGGAATCTCGGAGGTTCAGATTGAACAGGTCCAAGACAGCATATATGCATTGCAAATTTAGTAAACAGAGAAGTCAAAACCATATTGGTATAACATTGGAAGGGCAAGAGATATCACCGAGCGATCAGTTTAGATATCTAGGTTCCATCATCCAAAAGGATAGGGAGATCAATAGTGATGTTAATCAAAAGATCCAAGCTGGTTGGTTGAAATGGAGGAGTGCAACAGGGATTTTGTGTGATCGTAACTTTCCGTTAAAATTGAAAGGGAAGTTTTATCGGAGCGTTATTCGGCCTTCCTTATTATATAGTAAAAAATGATGGGCTCCTAAGAAGCATCACACACAGAAGATGCACGTAGCGGAGATGCGCATGCTTCGTTGGATGTACGGTAATACTAGAAAAGATAATGTGCGAAATGAGAATATTCGTGCAAAAGTTGATGTAGCACCTGTGGAGGAGAAGATGCGGGAAAATCAGCTAAGATGGTTTGGTCATGTACGAAGCAGACCTATGGAAGCACCGGTTCAACGAATAGATACTCTCGATATGGGCAATGGCAAAAGGACAAAAGGGTGACCGAAGAAAACATGGATGGAGGTGATACGAAACGATATGGTTGCCAAAGGCCTCAATGAAAATATATTGTTCGATAGGAGTGAGTGGAGGCGGAAGATTCATGTGCTGGACCCGGCGTGATTCTCATGTTGGTTCATGTAGCCTACCCCATATGCTTGGGATAAAAGGCTCAGTTGTTGTTGCTGTTGTAACCTCATTTTGGTATGGAAAGTTTTACCCCTTGAACTATTTCTAGTTGGGTCCATTACGTACTTGGTGATTCAGAAATTATATGGAAAAAAAATTATTGGCTGTATTAGTTGTTCCCATGCATCGTTCTTACATCAAAGATGCAGCAAGTACATATATTTGAAAAATATGTGAGCTACACCTACCGTTATAAATTGTGAACTTATCACAAGAACGATACAACCTTTACATTTGTTTTCCAAATCTGTTTTGCCTCTGCTTCAGCAAGATAACATGAGTATAGCTTCACACACACACACACACACACACAGAGAATAATGGAGGAAGGTGCCATAGGAGGGGCCGCCTATGGCGTCGAAAAAATACACTCTACGATTTTTTTTCGACAATTGGCACCCATGATCTTCATCTTTATCATCTAAGATGTGGATACTCCAAATTTTATATGATTCTACCATTTTTCACCATTGATTTAGTGAGTGCAAAATTAACAGTTTACCGCCAATACAACTTTTTACATTACTAATTCAACGGTAAAAAAGTGGTAGAAGCACATGAAATTTGATGTATCCACATCTTAGATGATAAAGATGATTATGATGGAAGCCAATCGTCGAATAAAATATTGGATGACATACCTTTTCGACGCCATAGGAGGAAATGCCCTCCTATGGCCTCTTTCCTGCATTATTCTCATATATATATATATATATATATATATGGGTAAGGCTAATTTACTCCCAGGGCATAATCAGCTTAGTTATGCCCTGTGAATAATTACGTCATTTGTCCTTCATGCATGCATAAAGTAAAGGTAGTTTTGAGCATGTGAAGGATCTTGTAAAAAATCCTATTAGATTTTCTCTCCTTGAATTAATCAATTGCCTCATTAATTACAAGTTTCTCTACTTTCTCACTTTTTAAATGACCAAAATCATCCTTATTTTATGCATGCATGAAGAACAAGTTTCCACAAGGCATAACTAAGCTGGTTATGCCTGAGAGTAAATTAGCCTTACCCTATATATATATAAACAATGATCTGCATTACTTTGTAGAATACAATGCCATGATGTCACATAGTTCTTCATTGCATTCTAAGCTGTGACTATTTGTCCTCGTTTTTTTTCTATTCTTGGAAAATGCAATTTGACAGCACTGATAATAACTAATGGCATGAATGTTGCTACCACCTCTGAACACTACCAATATTTTGATTTTTCATGATGCGGTTTAACTCTCTTTCTCATCTCACATCCAAAATGACCACAAGACCAACCACTTGCTCGCAGTAAAGAAAGAGCAAGAAAATAATTTAGCGGACCCCTTTAACTGACAAAGTAAACTCTATATGGCAGGTAAGAATTGCAATAGACATATTAAGAGTGATGTATGCTATATCTATTAGCATGCCTGTGAAAGAGATCAATTGAATGAAATGGAAGGAGAAGGCTAACTCACACTTGCAAAACCCGCTGGCAGAGGATGAAGAATTCGAAATGAAGTAGATCGATTATCCAGCTTATATCTGTTCACTATTGTTGTTGGGAGTGGACTTGTTTGATACATGTTCTTTGATGATTGTTGAAGAACATTAAAATTTGCTTTTGAACCATTTGGAATAAGCACCCCTTCAGAGATCTTCTCTAATATCTTCTCAGCTACTTGGCCTAGGTTGCTGGGAGTAGCAGTTTTTTCAGATGCACCACCTGCATCAACTTTATGCCTTTTAACTGTCTGCTCGGGTCCCATATCCCCCTTCTTAATTGGAATAGCCTGCAGTAAGCATGTCAACTATTATAGATAAATAAAGGATAATGAAACTTAAACTAAAGAGTTGTACAAGGGATATATCATATATGTGAACTCCTGCAAGTAGGATTTAAAACTTTCTATTTTCTAAAATGAATTCAATAGCTTCTTCTCTTATGATGTGACAGGAGAGAGTGGGGAACTAAATAATAGTGGGGTTCATTACTTATAAATCACAACTGATGGTGTGAAAGGGTTAAACATAAATCTACTCTAAGCTATAACAAGAGTCTATACATTCATTTAGCATTTTCCTTGGTATGTTTTTTAATTCAAAATAATCAGCATAACCGTAAAAGAAAATAAGAAATATTTAGCAGAAATAAACTCTACCAGACTAAACATCATTCTGAATCTTTAATAAAACTCAAGATGACAGCATCTTTACAATTCAGAACAACTATGCTACAAACCATTCTCACGTTATCAAATTTTAATTACAAGTTATATAGATTTGGGCCGATTTCGCTTGATGTTATGAAAACAAAAGGTACTTCTGTCAATGGTTCCATAGTTACCTTTGCAACGAAAATACTATCTAAATAAAATTCAAAATCGCTTTACGAATAACACGAGCTTTCAGATAGCAGACATCAGCAGACTGAGCAAATGGTTTATACAATGACTTGTGCTATTTAACTCAACTATCTGTTGCAAGTTGGTTTTATTGGCTTCTATCGATTCATCAATTAAAACTGAAAATAACGAGAGGGCGAGATTGGCTATCCTACAATTGTCCATCCTATAAAAACCGATGACATAAATTAAAAAAGTACTACGAGTATTACTTGTTTCTCAATTTTTTCTAACTGGCGCCTGAATTCCTCACGTTTCTTAGCCAGACTCTCTTGTTTCCTGCGAATCTCTTCCAAAAGCTCTGCACTCTGGAACTTCTTTTGTGCAGGAGGTGCTGCTTTGGGGGCATTACTCATCAGACCTTTTACAGGAGCAATCGGTGCTTCAACAGGAGGTATACTACTACTCTTTTGAGCTGAGATTGGGACAGTTCCTTTTCCTCCATTAGCTGCAGATTGCTTAAATGGAACAGAAGCAGGTGCTAGACTATTGGACTGTGCAATCGCATTGTGCCCACTACTTTGCCCATCATCAGGAATTCTATCACGATTAGCCCAAGATAGTTTTATGAAACGGTTACCCATTACAGCATCAGGAGAGTTAAGGGCAGCTTCTGCCTCTTCCCTTTTCGAGAACTGCACGAAAGCTTTTTCGCTATTCAGAGGAATATAAATATCGATAACTTCGCCGAACTTTTTAAAATGCGAAATGAGTGCATCCCTCCTATTGCTTTTTTGAGGAATTGCATTTACATAGAGGGTACGTAAAGCTTTAGGAAATGCTCTTCCATTTATATGTGCAGGATCTGCATGTGATCTAGCAAAAGGTTGAGTGGTTGTTGCTTTTGAATCAATCTCCATGTTAGCAGACCCTTTGCTCTGATTGAAAGCACGGGTATTCTTTATAGCTTCTTCATGATTTTCCTTCAACACATTTCCAACATTACGAATTTTGCCGCCTGGATCTGACTTGTTTCCAGAACTAATTCGGCCCCAAACAGATGAACTGGTATTCATTGAACCAATATTACCAGTGACTTTTCTACTTGGAATTTCACTTCCAATGCGAACAGAGGAGTCTCCATTCAATGAACTTCCATCTTCAATATTTGGAGAAGGAAGCCTCTCATTATTCCATAGAGGTTGATCGGGATCATATACATCTGCATCACCGGCGCCAGAAGTAGATGGAATATCGCTGATATTTAATGCATCAACCATCACTCCAGATTTGCTACGTTTACTGGATATGGATTTAGTGTTTGCCAATTGGCCTGAGGTGACAGGACCTAGAGGTAAAGCTGCTGAAACAGCTTGAATTGGTATAGAAACAGGAAGATTGAATTGAGATAGGCTCTGCAATGAAAGCAGTAATTAGTTCAGAAGGTTATAAAATATGGGAAAAGAAACATGAATGATTTGTGCAAGTTATATCTGTTCAGAGAGAAATCAAACTGAAAAGGCTAAGTGAAATTTTAGTATGTTAATGATTTATAGTTCTAATTTTAAATACATCAGCATTAAAACAGCTTCCAAGTTAACAAGTATACAGTCCAGATAGAAATTCAGAACAGTATCATGCAAGAGAGTTGCTCGTGCTGACCTACACTTTCAAGGCCGAAGTTTATTGTCCCTTTATGATTTACATAAAAGCATTATTTATTCAACAAACATATATTCCAAGTATAACGCTACAACAACAAGCCTTCATCCCCAATTTTTGGGTCGGCTATATTCCAAGTATAACACTAATGATATCAAACGCATCAATACTGCTTCCTTATCAAGGATTTAATTGTACAATGAACTAAAAGAAGACAAGTATAATTCAAGTAGCAAACAATACAGAAGGCCAAAGCTCATTTGAGCAGTAAAGTGATAACTGCCAAGACAAACTGAACTTTAAAGAATAACAGATGTATTAATCAATATAATAAATACCTGAATAAATTCACATGAAAGAATGGAAAAAATTTAAGAAGATAAACAATGTCAACACAGGAATCCATCATTTAACAGTAAAAATTACTAATGCCATCAAATGAGCTTTTCAATATGTGATGCAATAAAATAAAAAAATAAGTACCTGAACATCTTCCACAACTATGCGATTCAAGCCATGTTCCATCGGGCACATATCCCCTCTCAGGCAAAATCCCCGCTCCTCAAAATCTCTGCATCGCTGACGTGGCATGCCAAGATTCAAAGGAGGGCTAATCGTTGGTCGTAGGGCCCCTTGCAAGACAAGTGGGTTAAGTGGATCCATAATCCCATTGGGCATCCCAGGGATGAAACCAAATCCACTAGCAGCATTTGGTAGGCCTGTTCCAACAAAGAGATTAGGATGTGTAGGCCCTTGTGAAGCCATCTGTGAAGCAAAATCAAGGGTATCATGCAGGTTAAATCTTGAATCATGTTGACTCCAGGGGACGGTACTCCTTCCTCTTCCTCTACCAATAGGACGGTTGAGAGATGAAGATAAATCAAAGCGCTGAGCTAGATCATTGCGAAGTGTTTGATTGAATCTAGCGTGTGGGCCTAAATCTAAAGGAGGCCGTATAGGTGTAAACTCAGAATGACAGTTGTTGAACTTTGACGAGGTGTGCCTCTCCTCTTGCCCATTATCATAAGGCTTGTTCCGCTTCCTGTTAGGTCTCCTTATAAATTGCTCTTGGATATCAGATTCAAGAGAATTTGTTTGGGCCTCCCTCTTACGATGTTTATGGTTGCGGTCGTCGTCGTCGTTGTCACTAACTTCTTTATCATCAGTATCACTGGACGATTCTGAAGATGTCGAAAGATTGCCCTCTTTTGGTGATGAATTCTTGAAGGGATGAATTCCCTCCGTAATGGGAGCCTGAGATGGTTCTGATTTCTCAATAGCATCCAAGGTCATGTCTAGTTTTACGATTGAACCATCTTCAAGTGCCTGAAACAACTTTGCAGTAAATGATGGTGCTCCTACAAATAAAACAAAAAATAGAATCATGAAGTACCAAAGAAAGCCATATGTATAATGTGAACAAGATATACTATCACCTACTCTTTGAATGAAATTGGAAGGGACTTATTTATAATAATTAGAACTGTTATTATCCTTGAACAAACTATGAATATGAATATTTCACAATAGAGGACGATGTTGAGCTCATCTCATAAAGAAAACCAACAGCGAACATCCAAGAAGAGACATAGAGGACCATTCTATTGTTTGTAAACACTAGTCAAAATCCCCCAGTTGAGCTAAAAAAAATTAGTGTTTTTACTTTTGTCACAATCCAAGTTCCTTTTTCAGCCAACCTCAAAAACCTTTGACTATGTTACTGTAATAATATAACTATTAATATGAAAAGTTCACTCTAGAGGACGATGTTGAGTTCATCTCATAAAGAAAACCAACAGTGAACATCCAAGAAGTGACATAGATGCCCGTTTGTTTTGAGTAGAGACAAGCTAAACACTGGTCAAAGTCCCCCTCCTCGGTTGGCCTAAAAATAATAATGCCCTTTACTTTCGGCCAACCTCAAGAACCTTCAACTATATTACAATAAGAATACAACTATTTACAATCATTACAGTCATTGGCACCTCACTTCATGTTCCAAGTTTAAACCCTCTGGAACAAATATAAATTGCTTTATCCTTGATGATTGATGGTACAACTAAAGTATAGACAAATAATTTGTCTGAATTATATGTTTTCATGTTGTTGATTTATTTAAACATCGTGTTTTAATTACGGAATCTTTTACTGTTATTAAGAAAAAAGTTGTATTAAGAAAAAAGTTGTCAAATCATGATATTTCACTGGACTAGTTTACTAAGTAGATTAGTAAATTGATGTAGGTTTATGTTCATAGCAATTTCATAACCTGAAAGTTAAATAAAATTGAGGATATATATGGAACTTTGATAATATGATCAATTATATATAAAAAAAATTAAATATTGTCATGTTAATAAAACTTATTGGTAAGATATAAGTAACATAAAATATGAGGGACTGCATTTAAATGACATGTATTAGAAAGATGCATCGTCATATTTAAAAGAAAACTAAACTCATAAAATATAACATAGTTAGTTTGTTCATGCCTTCTATGCTTAAATTCGTTTTTCCATCATTTCTTCTCCCTTTTTCCTTTTTGTGCTTTTTTGTGATATAAAAATAGTTGCCAAACATCCCTTATTTATATTTTTTTCCCTTTGCCATTGTATGTGGTTATGTGTCTATCTCTAATGGCATGCATAATCTTGATAACAAGTGTCTCACTCTCTCTCCTAATTTGACAAGTGCATAACAAATGTCTGTCTTCTTAAATTGGCACTGCTAACAAATGTTACTTCTAATGTCACTTTCTAAATTTTGTAAAGTTCAACCATGTGGTGTTCACATCTAATAATTATCTTATCAAAAGTGGCATTCGAGTCGTGTTTGATCCGGAAATTTTGTTCAGCAAGGGCACAACAAGTAGGAATGTTCCATTAAAGATTCAAAATGCATAATATATAAAAGTAGCTTTTAATGGAAATATATAACATGATTTTATATTGATTCAATTTTTTGCAAGACTTTATATCTTGAACTATATCAAATAAATCATGGTAAAAATAAGACAATAAATTTATTGCACATGTGGTGAATGTGTATATATACTATTGCAAAGAGCAATTTATATTAGAGGGCGAGAGAGAGAATACCAATGTTGCTGATGTGAAGCACTTGAATCTATAAAAAAATTCTCAAAATTTTTATTAATACTTGAAAAGGAGAAGACACGTTAATTCATTCGGTTTTGGTTATAATAATAGAGACGATCTTATCAAAAGTGTATAGCCTATATAAGGCTATCATGATGAGAAATCAACAACAATTTTTTTGATTCCCCAAATGTTCTGGGGTTTTGAGCCGTTATTTCTCTCTAAATCTCTCATGTTCTCATTTTTTTGAAGAAAATTCTTTTAGAGATATAGAGAAATCTCTTGATCTCTCCCCTCCCTATCCAAAAAAAAAATCCAAAAGGCAAAAAAGAAAAGAGACAGTAGGACGCATCCCAATTCCATACAAATGAGGAGAAAACCCTCTTGGAGCAAGATCCAAAATCCATAAAAGAAAACAAAGACATTACTTTTCTTTGTTATTATTTAAGATCCAAGTCTTGAAGATTTGGGATATTTATTTTATTTTGGGATCCAAATCGGAAACGGAGGAGGGTGACCCTATCGAAGGGAAAGCCTTCGGGCTTTTCCTTTGGGGAAACCCTTGGGAATGCGGACTTCGGTCCGTATTTCCCTTTGGAATACGGATTTCAGTCTGTATTTCCTTTTTGGTGGGTGCAAAGTTTTCCTTATTTCACCTTTTCACATGACAAATCGACAAATCGAGTGGTCATGCCGCCGAAATTTCGTCGGAATTCATGTTTGGCCCCGTTTATAAAGTTAAACGAAATATAATAAAAATAATAATAATAATAAAAGATATCAATTAAAAAAATATTTAAAAATATAAAAATAAAAAAGAAGTCACAAGGGGCCCAAGTCTTGGGAGCTCCTCCCCACTTGGGGAGGCCCCCGCCGCCTCGGGAGCTCCTCCCCAATTGGGGAGGCCCCCGAGGGCTTGGAGGCCTTCCCCTTTAGGGAAGCCACAAACCCTTAGGATCTTTCCCTCAACTTTCCTTTGGGGAAAGTTCCCATATAAAAATATTTATATATAATAAAAATAATAATAATATATATATACACAAATAACAATGAAAATAAGAAGGAAATGAAGTCAAAACAAAAATGAAATGCACCCGCCTTTGCATTTATTTTCAAACACCCAGTTTACACATTAAGTTCGTATGATTCGCACGACCCGTTAATCGGAAATTCCCTCATTTCGGGGCGAGGGTAATTAACGGCAGTTTTGCCCGCGGTTACCGGAGATTAAAACCCCCACAAGGCGGGAGAATCTGTACAAGTCTAACAAGCGAGCGTATTCCTATTTCAATAGGCTGGCGAAAAACACTCTACAGATTTTGGCACGCTCGGTGAGACACATCTCTCCTCCCATCTCTTGAGTCAAGCGAACTCAGCAAAGGCATACGTTGTTGTCTGTACGGAGCCATGCTCCTTTATCCAGATCATCAGCTTTCAACAATAAACAACTCTCAACAATAATCAACAAGGATGGCATTTCGAATGCTTGTTAGTCGCAAGTAATGGATGACGACCAGGGTTCGCTCGCCGTTCATCCCTTCTACCTTGTGCTTGAATACCAACAAAGAACCACTTAACATACCTGATCCATAAGTTCACACCCGAAATGACATTAAACTAAAATTTCTCAAGCTTTTAAGTAATGTCTGAAATGATATTAAACTAAAATTTCTCAAGTTTTCATGTTACGTCCGAAATGACTTCAAGCTAATATATGTTAAATTTCCGGGAAAACAAGTTCAGATTCCAACGCGACCACTGTTACATGCATAATCAAAACCACCGGCAAAAAGAATTATCCACCAAATCACATGCAGTACGGGGCAGGACATCCAATCCAATTCGGGCTCAGCATATTCTCTTCGGTCTCCGTCAGCGCCCTGTCGCAGAGACTCCAACAAGCCAAATCAACAGACCGGCCTAAAAAAAAGGCCGACATCATAACCGTAAGGGTGTCCAAACCAAAACACAAATCGGTATTTGAGCCCCCAAAAAACCAAACTCTGCCTTACGTAAAGTTGCGACTTTCTATCTCTCCATTTGGGGACAAAACCGTCAACTCACGGGAGGCAACAAGGCGTCCTAAATCAGCCCAAGCGAGGCCCATGACGACCGCAAATGCAAGTGTCTTCTCTGAACTATCTATCGATCAGCCCAAAACGGCCGCCAAAGAAGCAAATGCCTGCCAAGCCCTTAAAGCTGAAGAGTTGAAGCGGAAACGGCTCAGATATAGCGCCAATAAAAGGGCTAAGGTTCCCGCTAGATTAGAGTTCGTCGGGTCCCAAGAACATGGCTACCCCGCGACAAAAGCCAAATCTGCCATAAAAATCAACAATTCTTTCGAACCCCTGAGATCAGCGCAGATGTATGCTATGACTGCACGGATCAAGAAGACAGTGATTCAAAGAGTTCTGCAAAGAGGCGCGTCTAAACCCCAGAATTAAAAGCATAGCATGGTCTCATCAAGGACATGTCAAGCTCCACTTGCCGAGCAAAATCAAAAGAAAGAACTCAAACAAAGGGTACCAGTTATATCCAAAATACCGGTCAGACCGACTGCTCTCAGCACCTGTCCTTCCCTGAAAGGAACGGACTACAACAATGGTCTAAAAGCACAGCAAATATCTCTATCAATGATGTGGCAATGGACGGATATACAATCCACACTATCTATATAGTGGGACCCGAAAGAACAAGTCCTACGCTTTACAACCATGATAAAGATATGGTTGATGCTGCCCAATCCCGGATTGGTTCAGAAGACCCTACTCGAGCATATGGACAAAAAGAACCCACAATTCCTGCGGTGATAGCCCGGTCTTCGTCCACAAAAATACGGGACGAGCAATGTTCCTAGATCTTCAGAAGCAGCTTCATGACAAAGACAAGGCGTCGATAAGGCCAATAAAGAATAAGTGCAGCGTCGACCCCTAAGTCGTTAAACTGGAAAATAAAAAAAGAAAAGAAAAGAAAAAAGGGATTAGTCCACAAGCAAAAAGCGTTTTTCGTGCGTAAAAACAGCAGGACTATTCGTGAGCTTGTGAAAACCCGTAAGGACGCAAACACGAAAAAAAATCCCTTCGAAGGCGAATGATGAGTCGCTTCTGATGCCATTCCAATGCAGCGATACTGATGCCAAACAACAATCCAAATACTCGTCCTCCAATGGCAAATGATGAATTGCTTCTGGCACATGTGCTCCAGTGCTAGCAACGCTCATGCCAGCCCCTAATCCAAAATTCCAACTCGACTGACAAAAAAAAAAGATCCAAGTCCCACTCGAAGAGTGCTTTCAAGCCCAGAAGGTCCTGCCAAACAAGGCAGAGATCGGAAAAATCAAATTAAAGTCCCGCCCAGCAGTGCTTCCAAGCTTAAAGGTCCCGCCAGACAGATTGGGACCTTCTAAATCACATCAAGTCAAATCAAATTGGGCATCGGACGAGTTACCTCTGGAGCTCAATTCCAGTGGTAAAAATGTTGGCTCCACTCTCAAAACAAATCAAATTAACCAAGCTGCAACGACCTCCGCCTCGGTAGCACGTCAACAGCGACTCTCCGTACCGGTGATACGTCAAACAGCGACTCTCCGTCCCCGTAGCACATCAACAACGGCTCTGCCTCGGTGATATGTTAACTCTCCGCCTCCATAGCACGTCAACTAACGACTCTCCGTCTCGGTGACACGTCGACGACCTCCACACTGGAAGCACATCAACCAGCGACCTCCATGTCGCAAAAATGGAGCATGTCAACCTCTTCACGAAACAAGATCCATCAATTTTATGCACACGACCAATACATATGGTATGCATTTATTAATGAGGACACTTTGTTGGAATCAAAAATTACTCTATCAACAAAATTAAGTCAGTCAAAGTCAAAAAATCAAAGTCAACGCCCAAGTGAATCTGGGTCCAACTAACCCGAGTCTGACCCTAAGCAACTGGGCCCACGCCCAGACCATCTCAAGCCCAAGTGAAGCCGACCATCGATGAAGAGAAGAAAAGATTATGTAATAAATAAATTTAATATATTTTTTATGAATAAATGTAAAAAATAGGCAAAAACCCAATATTGTCAAGCTCAAAGGCCCAAATGAAAAGTGTAGAGCCTATATAAGGCTATCATGATAAGAAATCAACAATAATTTTTTTGATTCCCAAAAAATTCTAAGGTTTTGAGTCGTTATTTCTCTCTAAATCTCTCTCATGTTCTCTTTTTTTCTTTTTTGAAGAAAATTCTTTTAGAGGTATAATGAAATCTCTTGATCTCTCCCCTCCCCATCGAAAAAAAAGATCCAAAAGGCAAAAAAGAAAGGAACCAGAGGAGATGCGCCCCAAATCCATACTAAAGAGAAGAAAACCCTCTATTGTAGCAAGATCCGAAATCCTTAAAAGAGAACAAAGACGTTACTTTTCATTGTTATTATTTAAGATCCAAGTCTTGAAGATTTGAGAAATTTATTTTATTTTGGGATTCAAATCAGAAATGGAGGGCGGCCCCATCAAAAGGATAGCCTTTGGGCTTTTCCCTTGGGGAAACCCTCGGAAATGCGGACTTCGATCCTTGTTTCCCTTTGGAATGCGGATTTTGGTCCGTATTTCCTTTTTGGTATGTGCGGAGTTTTCCGTATTTCTTTTTACACGACAAATCGACGAATCAAATGATCATGCCGTCGAAATTTCGTTGGAATTCATGTGTTCGACCCCGTTTATAAAGTTAAACGAAATAAAATAATAATAATAAAAGATATCAATTAAAAAATTAAAAAAGAAGAAGCCGCAAGGGGCCCGAGTCTCGAGAGCTCCTCCCTAATTGGGAAGGCCTCGCAGCCCCGGGAGACCCTCCCCAATTTAGAAGGCTCTCGAGGGCTCGGGAGCCTTCCCTTTTGGGGAGGCCCCAAGCCTTTAGGAACTTTCCCCTAAGTGAAAGTTCCCATATAATATATATGTATATAATAAATAATAAAAGAAAAAATAAAATAAAATATATATATAAACAAACAATGAAAATAAGAAGGAAATGAAGTAAAGACAAATAAAATGGAACACACCCGCCTTTGCATTTATTTTCCAACACCCAGTTTACACACTGATTTCGCATGATGCGCACGACCCGTTAATCAGAGGTTCCCTCGTTTTGGAGTGACGGATAATTAACGGCAGTTTTGTTCGCGGCTACCGGAGATTAGGATCCTCACAATCAATAAACCCAAGCCTACCCTAGGAGGGGGAATCTGTACACGCCGGACAAGCAAGCGCATTCCTATCTCAATAGGGTGGCGAAAAACAATCTATAATGTTAAATATTTATTCTTTATAATTGATAAAAAAACAAATTTAGGTTTATTGACAAAATACAAACTTGCTGCATCTTTTCTGATTGACCTTTTTTATGAAGATTAAACGTGTTCTGTCACGCCCCACTTCCCAAAAAAATGAAGAGATAACGTGACAGGTCCGCAACCTAACTGTATTAAAGGTGGTCTATTTCAATACAGTTAAGTTAAACATATGATTATCTATAATATGCAGGATATGTACCCAAAAGGAATAATAAAAGCGGAAGACATTTATTTCCATTAACAAAAATTTATTACATCCCAGAGGAAATGAGTAAAAATTAACTAGATAGTTTGATTATATCAAAGGAAAGAAGCAAAGCCATAAACATGTGGGCAACAAACGAAAAAATAGCTACCTAATCTTTCGTCGTCAACTCCGCATAATCTTCATTGATAGGCTCCACAGCTTGATCATCATCATAATACTCATTCTCATCTAACGGACATTCCAGAGATGAGAAAATAAAAGTCCGTCAGCGAGTTGCACTCGGATAGGATTGCCTCATAAAGAAGTAAAGGTACAGAAGAAACAAACAAGTGTATATAGATATGATATGTGTATATAGGTATGATGTGTGTATAAAGGTATGATGTATGTGTGTACGAGGGTATGAGGTATGTGTACATAAGGGCATGTTGTATGAGGTATCTATTAGATAAATGTTCGCATTAGTTTGTTAAATAAGGGGTCGGATACCCGCGATTATTCCATTGTGGCCACGGAACAACTAGGAAAATGAAATGTACAGTTTCACTTCCCGGGATCATGATCGAGTAATAGGAGAATCCGAGTTCCGCATATCTTTGCATAATCAAACTAATCTCCGTTGTTCAGTGTAAAGATTTTGACGTATTAGAGTTAGTGCGTATATCATTTAGGAATGGAATTTCCACATTGTATATCATCCACATATTGAATTATTTGCTCTTAATGTAGGGTTAGTAATCGCCCAAATATAGGGTTGGCATTCGCCCGAATATCGGGTTAGCATTCGCTTGAATATCGGGTTAGTAGTAGTATTCACCCGATTATCGGGTTAGTATTCGACCAAATATCGGGTTAGTATTTGTCTACATATTGGACTATTCACCATTCCTGCAGGGATCTTCGTTTATAAAGTATTTCATAACTAGGTTCGCGTATTCTAACCCTAACCGTATCATGTGTCATGTATATCGTAAGTCTGTATTCAAATAGTTGATCTCATTTAATATGGCCTTCCACAACCACTCATTTTATTTTATTACCTTTTAAAGTTTGTAAGGTGGGTCATAGTATTTTATAGAAATCTTAGTTGATAAAGATCATGGTATTTAATAGTAGTTATTGTTTATAAGAAAACCATGATATTTTAAAGTAATATAATTTGGGAAACCCATGGTATTTTAATGAAAACATCTTTTAATGAAAAATTATGATATTTATTTGAAGTTATCTTTTAATAAAGATTTAGGTATTCTTTTGGAAACATCTTTTATAAAAAGTTATGGGTTTTATTGAAAATAGCCTTTTAGTAAAGGTCAAGCTATTTAAACAAAATTATATCCTTTTAGGATGGATTAAGATATTTTATTCTAAATAATAATTTATAAAATTATGGTGTTTATTTGGAGGTAACATTTTAGAAATATGTCCGTATTGGTAACTGCTGCACATGGGCGGCAGAATTTGTGTTCTTTTAAGGGACGATTGCCTATCAACCACGAGGTATTTACGTAAAATATTACCCTATTTAAATTAAGGTATTTTATTAAAGGTAATATTCTATAAAAGCAACTCTGCGTTAACAACCGCTGCATATGGACGGCAGGATTTATATCCTTTTCAGAGACAATTTCCTAGTAACCACGGGGTGTTTCATGTAAAATATTACCCTATTAGGATATTTTATTAATCCTTAGTGGTTATAGGCTAAAAGATTAATATAAAAATATTCCCTTTAAATAAAAGGGTGTTGATGTAAAAACCATATTATAATTATCTTATGTAACTTAGAAAAATATGGTATTTATGCGAACATAGGTTGTTTTGGAATATATAATATTAGGGTATATCTAACGAATATTATGACTTTTCAATGATTGGGGTATTTTATTGAAACTAGAAAATATTTTATAATATCAATAAAAATATTATTGTTAAACCCCTGAAGTATTTTATTTAAATACTTACCTAATTAGCGTATGATTTTGAACATAAACTTTTCTGAACATGAGGGTATGTTATGGAAGTAATAACTTTTGATATTATAAGGTAGGTGTGATATGCTATCATAGCAAACCAATAAAAAACATCATGAATTTTATGGTTGTGGGTATATGTATGTGTGTGCATGAGGGATAAGTCGTTATCTCGTGATATCAACACCAAATCTATGGTTTTATATAAATATGATGGCACTGCAATCTAAGCATGCAATATTTATTTTTAACATCAATTTAAGGTGTGGAGAGATTAGAATTCAGAGTTAGAAATTAAAGAAGTGACAGATACAAGATGGTGGGAGACGGATCCTACAGTTGTTGATTGTCGCAAAGTCGATGAAGTCTTCCTTTTCGTGCTTTTTCTCCTTCCTCTGATTTTTCCAGAACGTGTGATCTGCACCGTTGCGTAACTCTTCGAATTCTGGTCACACGGCAGTTTTTTGTGAATTTTTCGGAATAGAATTTTTGTAGAAAAGCTCAAGGGATTGGGTCTCTATTTATAGGGTTTTTTCCCAACAATAAATCCCCAACACCCGGATCCAAATCACACCCGACCCGCGTCAAAATCCACGAAAATCAGCACCTAAAACCTCTGGAATCCATGCCCAATGATTTGAAAATTATCGCGTGATGACTGAAGCCGCCGCCAGCTTCTTTCAACCATTGGATTTTGATCCAACGACTGAGACGCCGCCTAGAGCTCGGCCACGCTGCAGCATGTGGGGGTTCACGCGTTTTGCGTGGTCCCCACCTCGTGGGCGCTGCCGCAGATCCTGGGCCATTGAATCTAAATCCAACGAGCTAAGTTAAACCCCCAATTATATATATATATATATATATATATCTTTTATTATTTAAACTAATTTAAAACGGTTTTTGTAAAACCGAATTTGTTTTGAAACTTTTGTTTAAAATATTATAAAATACGGGAAAAATTTGAGAAAAATTCAGAAAATATAATTTGTTATTTTCAGTTTAAAAATGATTTTGGGCTAAAACTAAATAATATTCCCATATCTAAAATATTTGTTAGTTAGTATAATTATTTAAAAATCTAGTTTATCCTTGAAATTCATTTTAGTTACGAAATAATTATTTTAATTGATAATAAAAGTGTGTAAACTAATTTTAAGACATTATAAATTATTTGAATATTTTTTGGCTTGAGTAAATATGATAACCTTATAAAAATTTATATTCCTAGGTTTTAAAAAGTTTCGAAAAAATTCTAAAATAAGCTTTTAAAAAAATATAAACATTTCTCCAAAGGTATTTTACATAAATAAACACTCGAAAGAAAAAAAACACTCGATACTAGAAAAATTTATCGAACGACCTTTTATTAAGATAAGGAAAAATTTACAGTTATTACATGTTCTCAAGCAAGGATTTGATGTTTTACAAACTTGAAATAGAATTTCGGAAGTGATTGTAATCTTGAGCTCGAATGGCAAAAGAAAACGGTGCATGACGAAAGTTTGTACGTGTTTATAAAGACAAATTAGTGTTAAAACCCGCAACCATAATTGAACCTAAAAGACTTTCTAAATGGGTTTAAAATCTATTTAGAATTTGATTCAGCACATCATTGATGGCTTATATTTTTGTTGGTTTTGATGATGTGCTTCAAAACATGAATAGTCGTTTAGTGTCATTTCTTTTATCTTGCCTTCTTTATCGACACTAAACTTATATGCACCTGTTTATTAGTTTGTATATCATATAACGTGTATATGTCGAATAGTATTTCAATATCTCATACTTTATCTTGTTATACACTTGGATATTAAAATACTATTCCTTTTCATTGTTTTGATATTCAAATTGTGAATGGTTATTTATAATGTCGTATTATATGATCTTACCTACTTGTTTGACATCATAAATGTGTATATGTATATATGTGTTCCATATATTGCTTTTCATATAACGTGTATACATATATGGTATATCAATATCTCATACTTTGCACTTGATCGATATGTTGATATTGATATACTATTCATAGTTTTATGAAACCGAGACAATGAATTTTCATATATCATGTTTATTTTATAACATTGTATATGATATGCTTGGTCGTTTTGAGATTGCTTTTCAGGATATTCAGGATATCTCACGGCGTAAGCATATAAAGGAGGACGGAGAAAATCGAGCTTAAACATCATATCTAATAGAGGTTAAAGGATTCGGACGAGTGCTTCTCAATTGGTCAAATTCAAGCTAAGAAGAAGTTAGAAGCCAAAGTCTGAGTTTGAAGCGTCAAAATTCGAAGTCGAAGCGAAGTTCATTTGAAAATCAACTATCGATTTCAAGACGCACGTGAGTTGAGTGGCGAAGATCAATGGAAATCAAGTTGAAGATCAAGCGATTCGCCAAAGTTCAAGAATTCATGTCGAAGATTTAAGTTTTCGAAGAAATGCAATACCGACATAAGCTTCTATGTAAGTACTCTATGAACTGTGGATGTATCATTTAGTAGCTCTTGAAAACTCACAAACGCAAGCACAAACATTTTACATTGCATAAACTTTGGATTTTATGGTTTCAAAGTTCACTTTTCAAAAAACCCAAATATCTGTTTTTTGTGCTTGTCAGACGTCTGCCTCATTGAAGTTCAGACGTCTGTGCACTGTTTTTTCTGATATTTGGAAATATCAGGAACCCAGAGAGAAAGCAGGCGTCTGAAGATCAATTTGATAGACGTCTAAAGAAGGTTTTGAAAAAGGATATTTTATACTTTCAAACGTTTGTCATTTGTACTTCAAACGTCTATACTAAAGTCTCGGGTTGGAAATTGTTTTATGCTTCAGACGACGCTCAAAATGTACTACAGACGTCTGTCGACAAGAACTTCAGACGTCTGTAGATATATTTGACTGACGTCTGGTTTAGAAAAGTTTTCAAAATATAGTTGTTATATAGTCGTTGGGGTCTTTTGTCTTTAGCGACATATGTCTGCCCAAACCTTCTTTAGACGTCTGTCGATACTGTTGAATGTTGATTTTGACTAGAAACGGCTAGTTTTTGTTTGGGGCTATAAATAGAGTTTGCCTTTGATTTTTCAGCCTCAATCACTTACCGATTTTATATTGCTATCTTCTTAAGTGATTGAAAAGAAAAATCTAATCTCTTTTGAGAATTGAAAGAGTTTTTCATTTGATTGTCCAAATCATTCTCACACGCATTCAAGAGCTCAATTTGTATATCCATACTTTGTAAAGTATTGGAAGTGAGCATGAGAGAAACTCTATCAAGTGTATTTGTGCTTCATTGTATCATTCTCTTTTCTTTGTGTTTGGGCTCTTGAGTACAAGAGTGCCATTGTAACAGAGAGAAGCTTGTATCGAGATAAGAGCGTGAAAAGCCTTGTAGAGATGAGCGTTGTTCGTAGTGGCAAACGTGGGGTCTTTTGAGGAGACGTGTTTGGTTTAGCCTCCACAGGAAGCAGAGTTGCGGGTTGCGGGTGCACACCGTGTCTCCGAAAAAGACTGTGATTAAGTGGAACGAGCTCGTGTGCCTAAAGAAAGTAAATTAGGGGATCTTCCGAACCACGATAAATCTCTTGTGTTTGAGTTTGCATTCTCCATCTTTTGCTTTAGCTTGCTCATTACTTTCATAGATAGAATTGCATGCTTGTGTTCACTTGCTTTATATGCTGATTATTTACTTGATTGCTATATCTCTTACTATATGTTTATCTGTTCACAATTGTAGAATTGCATAGCCACCTATCTATATTGGTATATCTTTTGCTTAAACTTTACAATTGTGGTTTTGCTTAGCAAGTGTATTGGTTAGTATTTTTAATTTGGGCATATCAATAGCATAGTCCTATTCACCCCCTCTCTTGGACTATTTTCGGTTAGGCTTCCGCACATTTACAATCATAAGATATTGAGAATAGTTAATTACAGAAGGCATCGTAAGAAAGGAACATGTAAACTGTCTAGTAAGATACAATGACCCCACTGATGCATGATAATCACACACACACACACACACACACACACACACATCGATTTCCCTTATATCATATCAAATGTAAATAAGAGCATGTATTGGATATTGACGACAATGAGAATAGTTAATTACAGAAGGCATCGTACGCTAGGAACATGTAAACTGTCTAGTAAGATACAATGACCCAACCGATGCATGATAATCTCACACACACACACACACACACAAATCGATTTCCCTTAACCATATCAAATGTAAATAAGAGCATACGTTGGATATTAACGACATTGGATAAGCAGCACAAACTGAAGATGGGTTGGTAAGAAATCCGATCCTAAAGATCACGAGGCCTCTTGAGGTTTTCCACAGAGGCATCCTTCATGATCATTTCACTCGTGTTGAAATTCAAAACAAGGCCCTAATCAGTATCATCCAGAATAGTTAATTACAGAGGGCATCATAAGCTAGGAACATGTAAACTGTCTACTAAGATATTGAGAATAGTTAATTCCAGAAGGCATCATAAGATAGGAACATGTAAACTGTCTAGTAAGATACAATGACCCCACCGATGCATGATAATCACACACACACACACACACACACACACACACACATCGATTTCCCTTATATCATATCAAATGTAAATAAGAGCATATGTTGGATATTAACGACATTGGATAAGCAGCACCAAACTGAAGATGGGTTTAAAACCAATCCTAAAGAACATGAGGCCTCTTGAGGTTTTCACATAGGCATCCTTCACGATCGTTTCACTCGTGTTGAAATTCAAAACAAGGCCCCAATCAGTATCATCCATTGGGCGTTGATTGGCCCAATCCAGGCTGAAGTCATCGGTTCAGTTTAGGCATTTTTAACATCTAAAATTAATTAGATTCTTTTTATCATCCTATTTGCAAGTCAATATGGTGAAAGCGAGACCGAAGAAAATATGGATGGAGACGATGCGAAAAGATATGGATGCCAAAGACCTTAGTGAAAATTATTGTTCGATAGGAGTGAGTGGAGGCGGAGGATCTATGTGCTCGACCCGGCGTGATTCTCATGTTGGTTCATGTAGCCTACCCAATATGCATGGGATAAAGGCTCGGTAGTAGTTGTTGTTGTTGTTGTATGCATTCAGCGATTAGCATTAAATTTGTCAAAGAACAAAAGAAGGCAAGCAGGAGAACTGCAATCTTATTAATATTTCCTTTGTCATCATTATTTATTGGTAAGCTATCTTAGATATGACAAAATTATTGCTGGAAAGACATAATTCAGCATCAATTTTGGATGTTAGTCATTATAAGTTGAATTTGTTTAACAAGAAAGAGAAGCAACTAGTCAACAAACAATAAGGGCATAATTGGTTGTGTGTAGTTAAAAGTTACATTTGTTTGGTAAGGTTGAATTTTTAACTACACCAATTAATTGTTAAACCGTGTTAATATTTATTTACTTAATTATTTAGAGATGAATTTGTAAAACTATGTTATTAAGTGAGAATTTGGTGGCATGGCAACTACTTTGGCACAAATTCCAACATGTACTTCGAGTTGCACCAATTCGGATGTTCCGTCAACTCACATTCAACTCTTTTTGCTTTGGAAACTACATGGGGAGCTGCAAAACCATGCAACCATACCATTTTTTTAGCACAGTGTATACACAACCAAACACCCCATACTACTTAATGTTCAAACAAATTTGAGAGGGAAGCCACTAAGAATTTAAAAAAATTGTGGAAAATGAGTTGGTAAAGACGTCATGCACCAAGGTCAATTCATATTTCCAACAATAAGAATGAAACCATGTAAGACTGGGGGCATTTTCATGTTGCCGTCAATTAGACTGAAACCATATAATTCCAATCAACTGAACTAATATTAAGCTAGTATTAACACTAAAGACACCACAAACAGCCGGAACAAGAGAAATAGTTGTAGTTATTCTTACCATTGCCCAAAAATTCAACCAAGTTGTCTGTGCACAGCTTTTGGAGTTCCTTCAAAGGTCTTTCTTTCTTCAGCAATGCCACCACATACTTGGCAAGATACACAGGATTAGCCTCAGTCCTATTACCACAAAGGAGAATAAAATACATAAATATTTCTACAAACGCCCAGGCTAGGTTTTAAATATTGTAATATATCGGATATCGGAAACGTATCGGAGAGAAGCTTCATATAGCATGTATCGTCGACATGTCAGGAGATATCGTTATAACGGTCGATATATCGGGCGGGCGGTATATCGGCCGATATTACCGATATTTGATTCCCTACGCCCAGGTCTCTCAAACAAGTTTGTAATTATTCTATGAACATACAAATTGAAAAATACTTCTTAAAACATAAAAGAACAAATCTTCCACATACTCTTATTGTGTGACATCATCTAAATCTTTCCGGTATTACATAGGTATGTTTATTTACCAAGTGGCCCGCTTGCTTTAACCAATACCTATACTGAATTTCGGTAAAGAGGTGCCCAAGTAGATTAATAATCATAGAATAAGATCAATAAAATATAATATGTAAGGTGTAAGGAAGATTATTACGTTTAGCATTGCAATCTCAGACAGACATGAATAAAGATGTTCAATAAGCATACTGTTCCAAAGGGAAGAAAATACGAGGCTTAAGAGACTTCAGGGTTTTCTCTTGCTTTAACAATGCCATCAATTGCTTAGCATCAACAAAAGGTAGGTCGAGCGAGAAGATAAATGATTTATATTTTTAACAAAAAAGGTCAAAATAATCAAAAGTAATATATATTTAATGAAGCAATAACTTCTATTCTGCAAACAAGTTAATTATCCAATCCTTGAAAGAAAAATCTGACCTTCTATACCAAACATTAGTATGTGCAAAGAAAAAGAAAGGCTGGCCGCTGGCCTTACTAGTTATGTGAGTCCCACACATGCTATAACCAGATTAATTTGATTTATTCTTTTCGTTTTACTGTCTATGCTGCTATTACTACTTCCCAATCCAATCTTTCAATCAACAAACAGTTTGCACCTACAAACAACTAGACTATTAAAATACCATGTAGGCCAATATAATTTAGGCATCATTGTTGAAGTCCAAAAATAAACTTCATTTTTAAAGAAAAGCCCGAAGTCAAGGCCCAAACCATAGGCCGGCCGGCACAAGCCAAGCCCATTAAGAGACAGAGAAAATGTAATGGATAAATGTAATATGTAAGAAATTAGGAAATAAATGTAAAATGGGCAAAAAGCAAATTCTGTAAAGCCCAAAGGCTAATATGCAAAAATGTAAGGGTATTTCAAGGTTCGAGAACTCGGTTTCGGTTTCGGTCTCTCATAATTTTATTGGTTTCGCTGGGTTTCGGCTAGTTTTGCTAATCTCGGTTCGAGTTGGTTTCGACGGTAATACAACATACATAAGTGTAGATATATTAAATACTTAAATTTATACTTCTATATTACAAGACAATGATCCTAGTATTTAAAATTCCAGCCATTATGCAAAATATATTGAAAAGTGTACTTAGATAAGTATTAATATAAAGTTTGGGTTCCTTTTTTGCGGTTTTCTAACGAAGACCTACAATGATCACAATGACAGTAATAATGGTATAAGAAATAAGTTTTTAAAGATTTTGGCCGAAACGATATTGTATGGTTGGTTTCGTATCGGTCTCGGTTGGTTTCGTATCGGTCTCCACCAAAACCAATATGAAACCACCACGTATCGGTGGTTTTGGCCAAAATCTTGAACCTTGGTTTAAACCCATCCCAAAGAAGAAATGATAACAACTTTCATTCTCTCCAAATATTTCTAGGATTTGTGCCTCCATTCTCTTGAGATGAGATCCTCTCTTCTTTCTCAAGAGAGACCCAAAGAAAAAGAAAAGCAGCCTCTATCTACTTCTTCCCCAAAACAAACCATCAAAAGAGAACACATTTCCTAAAAAAAATTCATCTCAAAAGCTCAAGATCTAAAACCAAAAACCAAATAAAAGACCAATCTTTGCTCATAAAACCTTGAAGAGCTCTTGGGGTGAAAGCCCATGATAAAAAACCAATCTTTGCTCATAAAACCTTGAACTCACGGGGTGAAAGCCAGGCTTTCACCCCGAGCAAGCATTACCGATCAAGGAACCACAATAAACACCCGCGCCGCATATCGACGGATGGGGATATCCGCCCTCGGATCTCCCCTTCATAGGAAAATATCCACCTTTGTTACCTCGCAAAGGAGTCTCTGCCTCAGTTACCCCCGTAAGAAGAGTCTCTGCTCTCCATGAAGGATCCCGCAAGTGGGAACCCGCATGTGGGAAACCTCCCTTAGGAGATTCCTGCTGCGGGAATCCCCCCATGGGATACTCTCTCGTGCGAGCCATCCAACACACTTAAAACACTCCCCTTTGGAAAAAAATTCCTTTTCGAGAAGCTGCCCAGAGCCCCGCAAGGGACCCTCAGCCCGCTAACTGGGCAGCGGGACCCCGTGTGAGGCCCACGTAATGTTCAAAGCGGGCGTGCGACCCATCAACCTACACGTAATGTAAAAAGCGTTTTCAAACACAAATCCACGCACAATGCACATTTTTCAGAATGGGTTTGCATGATACGCATAACCTGTTAATCGGAGGTGCTCTCGTGTCAAAACGAGACATAATTAACAGCAGCTTTGTTTGCGGCCGCTGTTGATTAGAATCCTCACGATCGATAAACCCCTGCATGTAATGGGAAAGGGAAATCCGTACATGCTTGATGCATACACGCATCCAACTCCATGGGATGAAGAAAAACACTTTACAATCATCTCATAAATCACATCTTTAGCGATATAAAACACTTTATGATTACCAATAGTGTTTATCAGTGTTAAAAAAAGGAATAATCGGCCGAATATTCGGATTCGTTGGCAAAAAAACAAACATTGCAATATTCGGTCAAATATGTGGTCAAACCGAATATTCGCTATACAAACCATAAATTCAGATGAATAACTCGAATATTCGGCCGAATTGGTCTATTACTGTCGCACCCCGCTTCCCAAAATACGGAAATACGGAGAGCAACGAAGGCCAGCCGTGCTACCTACGGTAAAGAAAGATCCTTCCATAGTCATATAAAGGCTGTCTAGCTAAACCTGTCAAAATAATGTCCAAAACAGAATAGATAACACCGATAATCATACTGCCACGAAACCTCAAAGAATACCAGCAATAGGTTCATAAGATAAAAAAAAGATGCAAAGAATAAGGTTATGATACAATAGGTTCGAAATAATACAAAATCCGAAAAGACATAAATCCTAATGTACCGCAAGGGCGCACATGCTAAATGCTAAAAGAAAAGAAATAAACCTACGGACTACCGATCTTCTGCAAACTCTTGGAAATCGCTCTGATCCTATTCGGCCTGAAAATCCGTCTCTAAACCTGAGATGGCAAATCTCGAAGATGTCAGAACATCCCAACAAGTACTCAACGTAAAGGGGTGTGTATATGGTGTGATAACATGAGTATGTGAATGTAGTGAAGTCCGTGTGCGCATGTTTATAAATACATATGGATATAGTAATAATATGAAACAAACATATAAACAGGTCAAGTCGGTAAAGTCATAACCTAACTGGTAACTAAAAGGCAATCTATCCTATCGTGGGTTCGAGTGTGTACATCAACCTCTGTAGGAGTATTCCTAACCAAGGGTAGGGCTCCAGGGGTTAGGAAACACGGGCCCAAATATGGAATGAACAAGCGACCGATACAGCCCAGTATGAGCTGTAGCAACAAGCGACCGATATAGCCCGGTACGAGCTGTAATAACATGCGACCGATATATCCCGGTAGGAGCTATAATAACATGCAACCGATATAGCTCGATACGAGCTGCCGGCATGAGACTCCTAAGATCCTGTTGTACGAACGCACACTCAAACTAGCCCAACATCCCGTGTATTCGTATCTAATATGGAAATAACCAGATCACTAATTAAGAATGTTGAAAGGACTGGAACTTGTAATATCGTGTTAATTGTATAGAAATAAAACTTGTAAACAGTAGGTTGTGTCATGGTACGTAGTTCAGCATTCTAATTAGAGATCTCGTTTTTAAATAAGTGGACTGAAGTAATAAATGATCATGACATGTCAAATATGGTTGTTATCAAGTAATAGTAATCGCATGTAAGTAATGTATAAGCTTGTGAATAGTACAAGTCTCAAATGTTATCTATACCATTATATTAACCATAATATAGATATACTAATTATATTTTCTTAATCACAGACTAGCTAGTAATTCATATGCATATATCAAAAAACTTTCAAGCTTTATTAGTATTTAATTATATCTATCACCACCAACTTTACAGCATTATTCTGAATTATAACGATATTAAAAGTTATGAATTTACACAATTTTATTCGAACAATGCAGGTTAAAGATATATTCGAGAATCGTCGATGTTGCATCGACCAAAAAAATAAAGAGCAAGAATACTTGCCTTGGAGGCGGGCAAAATACAATGATACCAGGCAAAAAAATCCAAGCTTGATGCTAGGAAAACGACTAGGGGTCTCGATGGGCTTGGGATCTGCTCAGGTCAACTCAGTTGAATCGGCGGCGAGGATCTCGTCTGAGGTTGGGCTCTGTTGATGGTCCTGTCAACGAGGGAGATGGCGATCATGGTTGGGTCTCTGTGGGTGATGGTGTCAATTATGGAGTCGGGCTAAGGAAGAAGAAGAGGTCAGAAGTGAAGAGGAGGCACAGGTGTTGGCTTGGAGTCAAACAGGGCTGCGGACAACGGTGAGGTGAGCTGAAGTGGTGCAAGGGAAAGATGGAGGCGCTGTCGAGGTCGAGGGTTGCAGGCGAGGTGATGGGTTTGGGTTCCAACGACGGTGAGGGGCTAAAAGGTGCACCGGTGGTGGACGTGGTGATGGATAGGTGATGGAGATGAAGACGACGGTGTTGGGTTGCTGCTGCGATGGGGAGGTGGCGACGGAGATGGTGGTGCGAGGTCGGTGAGGAGATGAGTGCCGGCGATGGGTCGTGGAGGATGCAGTGACTACGAGGGTGGAGGAGAGGGCTGCGGTGATGGTCAGAGGTGAGGGAGAAGAAGGATAGAGGTTGAGGGAGGTGGAGGCGGTGTTTGAGAGTGCAGGTTGGGGTCTCAGGGAGAAGAGATAAGAAATAGAGGAGGGGGAGAGATAGATGCGTATATATATGAGGAAAAATATATATTGAGTTGGAGAGAGATTTTATTTGTATTTGGTTAATTTTATATATGTGTGTATGTGTTTGTTTAGAGATTTCACACGGATTTTACTTTTTCTCATACCAACAGCAAATAATGTTAGGCAATATATATATGTGTGTGCGCGCGCGCTCGCACAAACCAAATAAAATACTAATAGAATAGTTTAAAGATTTTATTATATTAAAAAGATATAATTGTTCATAAGATAGGAAAATTATATATTGTTTTGTTGCCACTAACGAATTAACATATATTACCTAAAACTGAAGATTTTCATATCAAAATTGTATACACCAAAAGATAATATAAATATATTAGGAACCAACCATAAAGTAAATTCTAAAATTATAGGAATAGTTTTATTAATGAAAATAATAATATTTCGGTAAATCTAGAAATACTGTATCCAAACTAGGGTATTACAATTACGCCCAAAACAAAAAAAACCCACAACTAAAAATTTAAGTACGGGATCCACAACTTGATCAAAAAACAAGTGGGTCCCACACTTATTATATCACGAACACTCTCTCCTCGTTTTTCTTTCTCAACTGAGACTCGAACCTACAATCTTTCGATTTTGTTCGGACGCCTTATCATTAGGCCATGAGTTTATTAATTTTCTATATCTTTATATTTTTTCTGAATTTTTTATATGTAATATTTATATAAAAATATTGATGGCCGCATAATATAAATAAACCAAATATTCACCGAATAAACCGGATATTCTTTATTCGCCGGACAGCTGAACAAACTCTGAATCCGTTCTTTACAACATTAGTGTTTATTAATTTTCTATTCTATTTGGTAGTTCAAGTGCCTGCTTCAAATCACAATTATCATGCAATCAAATAAAAAGTTAAACTCAAGCTTTTAAGGATAAAGATTCATGTACTTGGTATATAAAAGATAAAAAGTACAACCAATAAATTTACAATTCCCTTGTTTTTCCTTGTCACATCTAATTTTATTTTGCTGAAGAGCCCTAAATGTAGGAATAGGATCAATGAAATCCAAACATTGGAAGGGCTGCAAATTTTTTCAAGAAGTAAATGTAAGCAGAGCACTCATCACATTTCATTGTTGCATAGTCACAAGATGAGAGATTTTTGTGGTGAGGGGTTTCACTTTTATCTAATATATAAGCTGAAGAAGAGAGATTATCGATCTACTAACAGAATTATTTATGATGGCATCAATAAATGAGATTTAGAAATAGTATGACATGGCATGATCGACAATGATGTAAAAAATTTGTTAGTATAATTCAAGAAACTTATCTCTTTCGGAATAATCAGCTTAAACTAGAAAAAATTATATTTCGTTTACACAATTGTAGTCACAACATGACATAATATTGTCCCTATTTGAAAATTGAGTTTTTTAAGAAAAATATAAAAGACCCAGTCAATTGTAGGCATATAAATTTGTTATTGCCCTTCGCATTTCAACATCAAAATTATACAAGTCTGTAAGGAAGTTGAATTTGAAGCAACTACCATATTGCAGGGATTGTGGAAAAATGCTATGATTCACTTTTGTCTTTATAAATGCTTCAGAGTTCAAACATAGTTCCCCAAAAAAAAAAATTGGTTTTTCCCACTTTCCTATACTTATCCAGCTCTAGGAAATTTTGGAAGACGCCAACCAGTCATTTAGTATTATCGTGAGCCCTTCTGTTGTACGTAATTTGCTCATACCAAACATTTACCACTAACTAAGAGGGGCTGATGTCATATAGTAAAACTATAAAATCTCTCAAGGAGGTATTGCTTCATAGTCTGATCCCAATTTGATGGGGAAAAGCTCAAATGATGGTGAGGAAGAGAAGGATGATGATAAGCATATTATATGGGACTAAAACCTACACATGCCCCATATATACTATATACTTGAATAAATTTCTTGTCGCGGAAAGCTTATAGAGATGCACTAATTAAATTTAAGCATTTGGCCCTTAAATGTGTAGGCAATAGGCCAACCTATAAGGGATTTGTATGAATCGCCGAATCAGTTTCCTGTTTCCCAATTTGCAATTATGCCGGAGCTTCAAAACTTGCACGGGTCCAAGAATAAAGAGCCTAGACATGATTGTTACTCCAAACCCCCCTTTAATGATAATATTCAATGGTGATTAGAATGGCAATCATCTATATTGCATTGAAAACAGCTAGTGAGTAATGCTATGCCTAGCAATAAAGGATATAAATCCATTTTAAACCACTTTTAGAGCTCATATTGTTCTAGGATAAAAGAGATAGTGTCAATTAACTCAATATCATAATATGGTTCAGCATATCAAAGCGTCCTTGTTTTTGAAGTTACTCAGCATGAAATCGAAAAATTAGGGGGGAAGTACCTCTTTACGACATACAGATCCAGAGGCACAAAAAAGTCATCGGCACACGACTGAAATATAACTAACCTTTTAACTTTAAAAAACGCTTGCATATAGAAATAGCATCATTAGAAACCATATCCATCGATACCACCATCAAAAGAAAAACAACAAAGATATTACCTACTATCCTAAAATTGTTGTAAATAAAGAATTCTCCTTTGTGAGGCAATATCCAATCCCACTCGAATAGGCATCAACATTATAATTGTTTGACATGTCCATAAAGACTGAAATTAATTTTCCCATTTATTCATGAAACTAGTTGTTCAAGGTTATCATATCAGTTTCAGGGTGTAGAGTTCTAATCGCAGTCTGGTTCTGAACTAACTATACCTATTCCGACATCAAATCACAAAGACAAACTAAAAACAATCAGAATTAGACTTATGTCTATCTTCATTAATCAGATCAGCTTATGCTTAATTGTTAAATAAGTTTGTAAATTCTAAAATCTATCTTTCAAAGTTTCTATCTTATCAAACATTCACAAACAAAATTTCCATATCCTCCATCCCTAATTGTGAAATTAAGAATTTTTTCAGAAAAAATAAAAATTGCCAATCTCAAACTATCCTTTCCAGCATTTTAAGTAGGCCTGGCAAATAAGGCGAGTCAACTCGCCTCGCCTCGTTGCTGACGTGGGCGAGTCGACTCGCCTCCTCTAGCCGAGTTGAACGAAGCAGGCCGGTTCCCAATTTTTTTGCCTCGCCTAACTCGCCCCCCGCCTTGCCTCGCCGACTCCCTCCAGTTCGCCTCGTCTCGCGCCTCAACTCATCTTAACTCGCCTCGAGATTCCAATCCAACGGTCGGCAACGGTGGAATTCCAAACGAATTGCCTCGCCTTGTCTCGAAACCCACATCCAACGGTCAAAATTTGCCTCGTCTTGCCTCGAAATCCAAATCCTACAGTCGGATTCGTTGATTCGCCTCACCTCGCCTCGTAAAATTTGAAATTCCTATAAATACAACCACCACCACCCCATTTCATCTCAAACCAAATCTATTTCCTCGAATTTTTTATAAAAAAAAACGTCTCTCAAGTTTCTACTCTCAACTTTCAAGTGTTCAAGAATTGAAGCTTCGACTCCGAGTTTTCGACGGTCCGACCGACTTATTCTACTCTCCTACTCTTCTGCTCAATTGCTCTACTATAGCGTTTTAGTTATTCTTGCTTTTATTTTATTACCACTCTTCTTGCGGTTAAATTGGTATTGATAATATTTAGCATTTAATTTTTTTAATTAGTTAAAAAAATTATATTAAGGGTTCATCTGATGCACATCACACCCAAGTTCATAATCCTGATTTAGAAATGCATGCGGAAGGAGGAGAACCCACACAGACATCTAGAGAAGCTAAAAAACGTGCACTTAATAGTAATGTTTGGGAACACTTTATAATTGAACATAGGAACGGGGTTAGATACGCAATATGCAAATATTGTGCCGCTCTGTATAAAGATAAGGTGCTGGCACAAGTGCTTTACATAAACATTTTTAAAAAACACTTAGCAAGCACGATCGATTTCTCCTCCACACAATCACAAATTAATTTCTCTGATGATCTTCTTCAATATAATTATGATCTAAATGTTGAAGAAATGATAAGATTTGTTATGGCGGATGAACACGTTCTCGGATTCGGAGAAAGCCAAGCTTTTGAGCGGTACGTTTAAAAGGCATTACATCCAAAATACAAAAAGGTTCCGAGGAGTACGCTTAAAAGTCGTCGTTTTGGGCTCTACAACGAAGGTAAATAACTATTAATTGCTACTCTTGCTTCTTTAGATACTGGTATTTCATTAACTTCTGATATTTAGACTGATAAAGGGAACTTCCCTGGATTTATGTTACTGTACATTGGATAGATTTTGACTGGTATTTGCAAAAAAGAATTATTGCTTTTAGACAGTTTTAATTCTCGCATGTTACTTTTAATATATCTTCTGAAATTAGATATGTTTTAGAAGAATATCAATGTGTAAATAAAAAGTTTTTCGATTTCTTTCGACAAGGCTATCAATAATAATTCTGTTGTTACTGAACTTGTTAGGCTATTAAAACCAATTTGCAATGGTCGCTTTTTTCATATTCGATGTGCCTGTCATATATTTAATCTTGTTGTACAGGATGCATATCAAGTATGTTCTTCAAATATTCAAACAATTAAAGATGAATGTAGATTTATTAAAAGTTCCGAAAAAAAATCTGAATATAAAGCTAGATGCCAAGCTGCAGGATTAAGGTCGTCTCTTAGAAAAGATGCTTCCATTATGTGGAATAGTACATATGACATACTTCGTACTGCATCAAAGTCTAGCGGAATTATTGGTAACATGTGGAATGAGCAAATCCACGTAGAAAATCACTTAACAGATTATCATTGGATGGTTATAGAACTTTTCAAATATTTTCTTATGACTTTTAAAATAACAACCAAACGTTTTTCTGCTACTTATAACCCCACTTTTCATATTATTGTCTTTGAATTTTATATTATAGCTCAATGTTTTTCTAATCATTGTACTAATGAGATACTTCATCCCGTGATACTTACTATGTTAACTAAGATTTCTAAATGTTACTATGAATTTCCAATTGTTTACAGTTTGTGTTCGATAATGGACCCTAGAATTAAATTAGAAGGTATGGAGGCTCTTTTAAAGGGATTCCATGGATGCATGGAGTATACTTTAGATATTGATGCTTATATTAATACCGTTAACATAATTTAAATGATGTATTTGACTTATATGTTGTACGATCTTCTACTGATAGAAGTACTAGAATACCGGCCGCAACCAGTTCGCGTGCTTCGACTTCAGCCTTTGCACTTATTCAACAGTCGAAAAGGGCACAAATCCTCAGGATCTCATCATCGTCAACTTTAAATGAATTAACAATATATTTACAGACTGAGTTAGACATAGATTACATTGTAAATGAGATTGATGTTTTAGCATGGTGGAAAAGCCACGGACATTTGTATCCGGTGCTTTCTACTATGGCTCATGATTTGCTACCCATTCTAGTGTCCACAGTAGCGTCAGAAAGTGCTTTTAGTACAGGTGGGGGGATATTAAGCGAAAAAAGATGCAGTTTGGCATACGACACTTGGAATGCATGATTTGCTCACAAGATTAAGAAGCGGCAGCTGTTAGGAAACAAAATCAAATCACTTTGTAATCGGATTATCTACCTGAAGAGCTTACAGGATCGAGAAAGTCCAATACCGAAAGAGAAACCACAACCGGCGACGAGGAGTAGTGATTAGGAACTACTGAACTAGTAATAGTAGGAAAAAACTACGTAGATCGGATTCTCTCTCATTGAGCTTAATATTTGGGAGGGATACATGGGCAACCGGAGTGGGTTCGGTATCTAATGTTAAAAAAAAACAAATTGTATTATTTAACTGCAATTTGATTTATATTAATAAAAAAATTAGTTTGTTTTTCATTTATTTTAACTCTATTCACTTTTTATAAATTTTTTGGGATTTTTTTATTTTAAAAAAACAGAGTTAGGCGAGTCGACTCGCACGAGTCGCCTCACCTCGCTATTCGCCTAGGCGAGGTGGCAAGGCAACCAGGATCAGCGACGGGTGCTGTTGAACTCGCCTCATCTCACCTCGCCGGCTAAGTGAGGCGAGTTCAACTCGCCTTGTTAATGAAGCGAGTCGGGCAATTCGCAAAGCGAGTCGGGCAATTCGCAAAGCGAGTCGGCCTGGCTCGCTTCATTTGCCAGGCCTAATTTTAAGCTCCTTCAAAATTGTTTGGCAGTCATAGCAGTAAGAGGTCTTTATTAGGGTTTTACAAAGGAACCCCAACCAAATTAAGCCTCTAATTACAATCGCAGGGCTGTTATTATCTACTAATTTATCATCAATATCAGAAGTTAAGGTTCCAAATGATTCAAACAGATTAAGGTTTCCTAAATCAGCAAAAACCAAAAATTAGGGTTTTTAAACGAATCATTACAATGACTCGAGATTCTTCACGAGGTACCCGGTGAGTGAGCTCTCCTCAAATTTCATGCCTTCGACAATCAGCCGACCTCATCGGAGAGGGAGAAACCCGGCCGCCATCGGAAGCGGCGGAGATTGGCGATGAAGCCGAAGATGGCAAGATGGTAATAATCGATGAAGGGGAGGTGTTTATCTGAATCGAGGCTCTCGGCGTTTGGAGATGAGAATGGGGAGCTCGAAGGAGGAAGATGGAATTTTTAGAAAAGAAAATGGCGACGGCATCAACATAGAAAATATGCAAATATTTTTTTTCTTATTTTCTGTGGATAAGTTTTACAGAAACGACCTCCGTTTATTAAGAAATAATTGCAAATAATTTTTGGTGGACTTTATCGGTGTACATGTTGCACCAAACTTGGATGGGTTGCAAATTGAAGCATAAATGTTGACTGTTGTTCATATTTGCTTCTTCCCATCAGCAGCACAAGAAGAGTGTCACACAAGCATGTCCAGGATTCGGATCTGCGGCTCCGGTTCTCCATGCTCTGCCCCTGTTCTGCAGATCCGAAGTTGAAATCAGTAGAAAACAGACGAGCTCATGCCGAATTAGAGTTAAAAAAGTTAACAAAGCGAAAAAGTTCAACGTTTTAAATTCTTTTTCTAAAGGAAAACAATAATTTTATTGTATAGGTTTTGTGAATTCGGATCTTTAACAAAAATTAGGCCTGCCATCT
This sequence comes from Agapanthus africanus, assembly GCA_030015575.1. Classification (NCBI taxonomy): domain Eukaryota; kingdom Viridiplantae; phylum Streptophyta; class Magnoliopsida; order Asparagales; family Amaryllidaceae; genus Agapanthus; species Agapanthus africanus. Next base: position 10,218,975 of record CM057344.1, on the reverse strand, counting down.
TATTCAAATATTTAATAAAATATAGGCTTGTAAATTGTAATGCTAGTGTTTTTCTTGATTTGATCGTGCTCCTGCAACATTTTATGAATTAAACTGGGATTTTCTTTGCTTGTATACATAGATATGAAGGAAGCAAATGATATCGAGTGATGTTCAGATAAACTTTCGACATTAATCAGGTCTTATTTGTAACTCAAAAAATAAAGAAGGCTCCTTAGAAAAAATGCTATGGTGAACATATGCAACTATATATCATGACACTGAAAATTCAATATAGTTTATAGTATATATTGTGACCCTTTAAACATGCATGCCTCATATTTTTTTAAAAATTTTGGAAGAAATGATGTATTACAGTAACCTTATTTCTTAAATAAGGAAGAGATGGATTTTACATATAGATCACAGCTTATAAATCAAAGAAAAGAGAAGAAAAAAATAGGACAATGAGGAATCAAAATTTTCAATTCATTGACTTGCATAGTCACTTGGATCTTTATCATATTGTTGCACTGAAATTTGGGCGCAAAAATGGCCAAAATGTATTTAATATTTTGGCTAGTAATATTGCTGAAAAGTAAGATTAAAAGCCAAAATTACATTTCGGCTGAGATAGATTAGTCGTAGCCGCATGTTATCGGCTCTGACAAGTAAAACGGTTCGAACGTGCAGTGGTTGACACTATGTAGCCACGTTCAAAGAATATAGGGAGTTATAACGTTTTTCAAGGGTATAACCTGTTGAAATTATGGAGAAAATTCAGATGTCTGGACGTGCATACAAATCATATCGGATTTTACGAAAACCATAGTTTTTTAATTAAGGTGTGTCTTATGGCAGTTTATTAATTATAGCAGTTTCTTAACTAAGGATGTCTTATGCAGTTTCTTAATTATGCTAGTTTTTTAATTAAGGTATTGGTCTGTGTATAAATAGGGACCTTTTATATATTTTATGTACAGCCAAATAGAAAAGAGATCATTGTATGAGAGGGTGGCGGGTTTGATCTGGAGATGATTGAAAGAAATCTTCCAAGCTTTGCTCATGGTGTACTTGATTCAAGATTATCGTATACATTGCAGATGCTACTCTGCCGGGACTAGCCATACGGTGAGTGAATATCGTTAACAAATCCCTCACTTGTTTGGTTTGTGATTCTTACTTACTTATTCTCGCATCGTTATTAATTTGTCTTTTCGTTGTTAATTGCATAATTGGTTTGTCGTGAGTATTGTTCTATGCATCAGCTTCTCCATCCCAAACAACTAGTATCAGAGCCTAGAGCTTGACTCTTGATACCAGCAACTAGCATTAAAGTGTGGTTAAGGAACTTAGGGTTCTTTAATTCCACGATCTAGATTAACAGTGGGTAACAGCAACTATATCCTCTTCTCGCTTTCTTAGATAGTTGTTTTGAAAGCGGTGGTTCAGATTAAAAGAGAAGTTTTATTTTGCTGCGACATTAGACAAAAAGATGGCGGAGGATACAATAAGGATCGAAAAATTCAATTGTCACAGTTATGATCAGTAGCGCATGCAGATGGAGGACTATCTATACCTAAAGGACATGTATCTTCCGTTGCTAGGAGAAAAGCCCGAGAAGATGACCAATGCAACGTGAAACCTTTTGGATAGGAAAGCCCTAGTGACGATCAGCTTGTCGTTAACTCCACAGGTGACCTTTAATATCTCAAAAGAGAAGACAATCATGGAGCTAATGACGATATTAGCGAAGTTGTATGAAAAGCCTTCGACATCAAACAAGATATTTTTTATGAAGAAGCTTTTCAACATGAAAATGGTTGAGAGCGGTTCGGTGATGGAGCACCTGAATGAGTTCAACAGCGTGACGAGTCAGTTAGAGTCCATATTGATTGTGTTTGAAGACGACATTCGGTCCCTGTTATTCCTCTATTAGTTGTCGGAGAGTTGAGAGAACTTAGCTATGGCGGTTAGCAACTCTATCTCAGGGACTCTCACGTTTAATAATTTGGTGAGTTGCATATTAAATAATGAGATGCATAAAAAGGCCGTGAGTGGGAGTTCGGGAACTTCTGCACTTTCGGTGGAGAATCGCGGTAGAGCGATGGAAAGAGGAAAGGGCAAGAAGAGCAAGTCTAAAAGCCAAGGAAAATCTCAAAGAAAAATCCAAGGTGCGTGTTGGAATTGTCGAGAAGGGCACAGGAAAAGTGACTGCAAATCTCTAAAGAAATGCTCGGATGGGAAGGTAGATGAAAAGAAAGCCAATATGGTGTTTACACATAAACAAAGGGAACATGAGCTTTGTATATCGGTGAACGACGGTACAAAGGCGGATGCTTGGTTCCTAAATTCTGGGACATCCTTTCATTGCACTTTAGGACGGCATCACTTCAGTGAGTATGTTCGAGGCAATTTTGGACATGTGACGGTAGGAAACGGTCAGCCGTGTAAGATCATAGGCAAAGGGACAATCATCTTGCAGCCGTCAAGAGGAGGTCAAATAAAACTAAAGAACGCGAGACACATTCCAGATCTGAAGAAAAACTTAATTTCTATAAGTCAGCCGGATAACAAAAATTATATGACGGTATTTAGGATTTTTCAATGGAATATTTTGAAAAGATCGTTGGTGGTTGCAAGGGGCTAGTTGAGTGATTCGTTGTATTTCTTCACTGGGAGTAGTGGAGCTTCGGTTGCATTAGCGACGGGTTCGAAGATAGATTCGGAGACTTCGTTGTAGCACAAACGATTGGGGCACCTCAATAAGAAGAACATGAAAATTCTTCAGGATAGGGGGCTTCTTTCAAGGCTGAAGAAGATGGAGTTGGGGCTTTGCGAGAGCTGCATTCGTAGGAAGCAAACTGCGCTCAGATTTCAGATTTTAGGCATATATAACAAGACTAAGAAGCTGAAGATGGTGCATACGAACGTATGGGTTCCGGCCTCGGTGGAATCTTATGGTGGGAATCGGTATTTCGTGATGTTCATCGACAATATAAGACGGAAGACATGAGTGTATATGATAATGAAGTCTGATGTGTTTGATATCTTCAAATACTGGATTGCACAGGTTGAGAACCAAACAGGGGCTAAGGTAAAATACTTTAAGTCCGATAATAGAGGGGAATACTGCACACATGAGTTCGAGGCATTTTGCTCGCAGAAAGATATTCGTTGGCTGAAAACGGTACCGGGAATGCCACAACAGAATGACATCGCTGAAAGGATGAACATGACGATCCTGGAGTGACTGCAGAACATGACCTTAGATGCGGATGTGCCAAAGTTCCTATAGGCAGCGACGGTCGATGCTATTGTGTACTTGATCAAAAAAAGCCCGGCAAGTGCTGTCACGTCCCGCTTTCCAGTGTACAGAAGTGGTGACGTGGTAAACCCGCAACGTATTTACTAAGAAATAGATACGTTAAGCATAATTAAGAAATATATGTATAAAATGCACAAGAATTGACAAGAGATATAAAATAAACAATAACTTTTATTAGCATTCATCTTTACAATACAACTGCTTTGAAAAGGTAAGTACAATGATATAAAGCAATGCCTAAACAGTGGCATACCAAATGAAAAGTAAGTACAAGAAGCTAGAAGTCCTGCTGGGAAGTGAGCTGGTCCATGTCCTCTTGGATAGGCTCTATCTCGAGAGAGTCATGCCCTCCTGACGAATATTTCAAAGAAAGAAATAGATAGGAATGTTGTCAGCGAACTAGCGCTCGGTAAGTTCCAAAAGAAAGAAATGAATATAGTAAGTAATGAGAATTGAACCGGTAAGATATGCAGGTATAAGATTGCTATTCTAACATAGTTGTTTGTAGCTTGGTACAGAAAGTATTTGTGTATACGAGAGAAGTCCATCTTACCCCGTAGACTATGGTAACATGCAATACAAGGCCCCATCAAAATCCACAGGACAACGGTACGAGAGTACGTGTAGGTGTCTTTTAATAATCATCTCATGCCACGCTATACATTCCATACCAATCTACCCCGTTAACCCCGTAATGTATTGAATAAATTATAATTACAAGTCTTGTTGAAACCATGGATACAAGTTGTTCAAGTAGTTATGTCACGCCCCGCTTCCCAGAGTGCGCTAAGATAGGCACGCGACAGAGCCAACCATGCTACCTGTGGATAGGAAAAATCCCTCCACAGTCACATTACGGCTGTAGAGATATCAAGAACAGGAAAGTAAACTAAACTATCTAGTACATGTCCATGAGCCAGAATAAATGAGTCAAGAAATAATATAATATGCGGAAGCAAAAGATCCAATAAATAAAACACCTGAAAAGTAAAAATGGATACCAACAGGATCATCACCGCTCGGTCTAACAGCGGCAGTACTCCTGATCGGTCTGCAACAAAGGTAGAGAATCTGGGCCATGCAAAACCCAGACGTCAGTGCGTCATAATATCAAGCAATAAAATAAACAGGGATAGCAAGACATACAGGTATGTGTATGAACATTAAAACAGGTATAACAGTAATATAAATGAGGACAGTGAGGGTAATGTGTAGTGAGTAATCTAGACCGGTCTATTGGGTTAACTACTCTCAAGTCTTTGAAATCAATTTGATGAATCATCCATGTAACTCAATAGTATCCCGTGCATGCCCGGGACCACGGTCTAAGACTCTCAGGCTGAATCCGAGATGTGCCGCAAGGCAGTAAAAGGTAGTAGGTAATGACGAGTGATGTCAGCAGCATCACCCCGGGGCTGGCCTAGCCCGTAAGACTGATTAGTAAAGATGTCGAACTGTCGAGTTACAAGTCAGGTTTCATCATTGATTTCCCCATACCCCCAAGTTATAAATGTCAAGTCAGGTATTAATAAATCTGGAGTTAATGCCAATACAGGATCAAGCAAGTACAGGTTTGTCTGGATAGACAACAGGAAATGTCCATAGGGACAACATGTCAAGGTTGTTGGCATTGGTAACAAGATCAGGTAATAGGTCAAGCTATGGTACATCAGGTCAAGTCAGGTAGTGTGTATAAATCAACCATGTCAAGAAGTGCACGGTATCAAGTCGTGTCAAGTAATAGTAGTGTATCAAGTCATGTCAGGGGTGCATAAAATGTCACGTGGGTGCTCATAATCAAACTATAATAAGTATGGGTACACAAAAACAAGTATGGGGTATCAATGTAACAATAAAATGGAATAGTGTGATGTGGTATGCAAACAAGTATAAATTCAAACACATGGATGCACGGTTATCGTTTAGGGTTAAGATTATAATTCCAATATTAATTAGGATGTACTTTATTAAACATGGGGTGTCGATATTACAATGTTATATATTCAAGTGATCTATGGATGCAATAATATGTATATTAGACGAGATGGATGCAAATAAGTATCCGAACGGTTATAAACTATTAAAATGGTACAATGGGCTATACAACTAAGCAATATGTGATATAAATATGGATATGGGTACAGTGTATTGTAATCTAATATGCAACATGATATGTTTTCATGCTCTAGATCTAAAATGATATAAACGGAACATCGAAATGTTAAAATGAAATATAGGGCACTAGATTCAAACAACAGGTTTAATATGTATTTAAATAAGTATGTAATAATTTAAATAGCATGTAGCAAGTTTTACTTGTCTCGATCGGATCACGATACGGGATGCGCACGCAGCGTCCAATGTCGGCAAATGTTGCAACATCCACACGCGCACACGGGACAGGTCCAGGCAAAGCAAGAAGGTAACCAAGCAAGTAAGGGACGTCTACAGGGTTGCTCGGATCGTCGGCAGCGGTACGGCTCCGGCGGGTGATCACCGGAAAAGAACAAGATCAAGAAAAGAAAAAGAAAGAAGAAGAAGAAGAAGAAAGGGGGAGAAGAAGAGGTCTGTGTGTTAGGTGCTCTGGGTTCAGAGGAGGTGGCAAGGGACACGACGGCGGCTGCCGTCGACGACGAAGCTTTCCGGCGAAGAGAGATGCAGGTGAGGGTTCTAGGGTTTGCAGTATGCAGGGAAGGCTAGGGTTCTTGCAGAGAAGAGGAGATGGTGAGGAAAAGATGATGTGGTAGAGGCGATGGGGATGAGGGGAGGTCGACAAGGTGGTCAGCTCCGGCGACGGGGCAGAAAGGGTGGCCGCAATGGGTTCTTGGGTTGGCTAGGCTTGGGGTTGTCGGGGTTCACAGAGGAGGAAGGGTCGTGATGTTGTGAGGAGAGGGGATGGTGTCGACGAGATGATTGTAGGGTGTTTTTCGTCACCCCATTGAGATGGGAATACGCGCGCGCTTGTCAGGCGCACTACAGATTCCCCCGGTCTAGGGTAGGCGGGGGTTTATTGATTGTGGGGATCCGAATCTCCGGCAGCCGCGGACTAAGCTGCCGTTAATTACCCCTCGCCTTTGGGGCGAGGGAACCTCCGATTAACGGGTTAAACTGGTCATGCGAACTCAATGTGCAGTGTACGTGTGTTGTGTTTTGAAATGGGGGTTTTGGATATATCGGGAGCCACGCAGAGTTTTTACGGGGGTCCCGCTACCCGGATAGCGGGCTGGGGGTCAAGGGGGCTAGCAGCCCCCTTGCGGGGCAGCGCCCCGTTAGAAATTTTTTTCTAACAGGGACAGTGTCGCGGAGTATGTGTATGTGTACATTTATATACATATGTATATATATACATGTAAATATAAGTAAAGGGGAAAAAGACATCCAAAGGATGCGTGGGGCCAGCGTCTAGAGCGCTGTGCGCTAAGGTGCTGTGCGCTCAGGCGCACGCGCGCCACGTGTCGACACGTGGGCAACTTGCGCATGAGCGCTGCGTGCAGGTGCGCAAGCGCACGCGCCACGTGTCGGCATGCGGGCGTTTTGCGCAAGAGCGCTGCGCGCAGGTGCGCAAGCGAGCGCGCGCCACGTGTCGGCACGCGGGCGCTTTGCGCACTTGCGAGCGCGCGCCACGTGTCGTCACGCGGGCGCTTTACGCACTTGCGCAAGCGCGCAGGTGCGCAAGCGCGCGCGCGCCACGTATCGGCACGCGGGCGCTTTGCGCACTTGCGCAAGCGCGCCACGTGTCGTCACGCGGGCGCTTTGCGCACTTGCGCAAGCGCGCAGGTGCGCAAGTGCGCGCGCCACGTGTCGGCACGCGGGCGCTTTGCGCACTTGCGCAAGCACGCAGGTGCGCAAGCGCGCGCCACGTGTCGGCACGCGGGCGCTTTGCGCACTTGCGCTGCGCGCCGGAGAGGACAAGAGGCTTTTAGCCTAAAAAGATTTCTCTGAAGAGAGATCAAAGAGGAGTTGGACTCCTGAGTGTTTTTTTCTTCTTTCTTGGGGGTTTAGTGAAAAATGTTCTTCTTCTTCCTCCTCTGTTGGCTGGATCTTGATGATCAAGAGATGTGAGATCTAAAAATCTCTCCTTTCTGAGATCTAATGATAGATCCAAGTTCCCCTTTGTGGGTTTTGTGGTGAAAGACTTCTTAGTTTTTGAAAAGAAAGAGGAAAACTCTTGATTTAATTCAAAAGAAATTAGAAGGTTTAGAACCTTGGAGAAGGAGCAGGAGGCACAAAGAACCCTAATTTTTGGGAGAATGAAAAGTTGTCTTTTTTTATTCATCATCATGTTGCCTTTTATAGGCTTACACATTTACATATAGCCCCTTGGGCTTTTCAAAATGTCTTTTTGCCTATCACATGGCTTATGTGTCATTTGTTTTTGCACATAAGCCATGAGCTTACAAAAATTTGGCTTTATGCCCATTTTGCATACAAAAATCATGCACAAAAATTACATAAAAATTATTTGTTACATGATTTTTGTTGTTGGCATGGAGGAGGCTGGCCGCGGCCTTAACTTGGGCATGGGCCCGCTTGCCCTGGGCTTGGGCCCACCTAGCTTGGGGGTTGACCTTGACTTTGACTCGGTCAACCGAGGTGTAAATTTTTACCCCAACAAATTGCCCCCCATCAATAAATGCACACAGCATATGTAGGTCGTGTGCATGAAATTGATGGATCTTCTTTCGCGTGGAGGCGACTTGCTTTGGTTCCCACTTTTTGGGATGCACTGCCCTTTTTACGACATGGACGGTCGGTGCTCTGATCCGAAGCGATTTAGTAGACGTGTCCCCGATGCAGAATGTCGCTGGTTGACGTTTCCCTGATGCGGAGTGTCGCTGGTTGACGTTTCCCTGATGCGGAGTGTCTGTGTTGGACGTTTCCCCGAGACGAAGTGTCTGCTGTAGGACGTTTCCCCGATACGGAGTGCCTGTTGTAGGACGTATCCCCGAGACGGAGTGCCTGTTGTAGGACGTTTCCCCGAGACGGAGTGCCTGTTGTAGGACGTATCCCCGAGACGGAGTGCCTGTGGTAGGACGTTTCCCCGAGACGGAGTGCCTGTTGTAGGACGTATCCCCGAGACGGAGTGCCTGTGGTAGGACGTATCCCCGAGACGGAGTGCCTATGGTAGGACGTTTCCCCGAGACGGAGTGCCTGTGGTAGGACGTTTCCCCGAGACGGAGTGCCTGTGGTAGGACGTATCCCCGAGACGGAGTGCCTGTGGTAGGACGTATCCCCGAGACGGAGTGCCTGTGGTAGGACGTATCCCCGAGACGGAGTGCCTGTGGTAGGACGTTTCCCCGAGACGGAGTGCCTGTGGTAGGACGTATCCCCGAGACGGAGTGCCTGTGGTAGGACGTATCCCCGAGACGGAGTGCCTGTGGTAGGACGTTTCCCCGAGACGGAGTGCCTGTGATAGGACGTATCCCCGAGACGGAGTGCCTGTGGTAGGACGTTTCCCCGAGACGGAGTGCCTGTGATAGGACGTATCCCCGAGACGGAGTGCCTGTGGTAGGACGTATCCCCGAAACGGAGTGCCTGTAGATTTGACGCAGAGGTCGATGTTGGAATTTGTTGGTTTGATTTGAGTTGACATCAGCATCGCTATACTGGAATATGGTACTAAGAGCGAATCATCATCTGTTTTTGAGAGGATTTGGGAATCGGTTTTTTTTTTGTCGGCATCTGCATTGCTGCACTGGAATAATGCCAGGAGCAACTCATCATGTGCCCCAGAAGGATTTGGATTTGTTTGTTTTTTTTTTTGTTTGGCATCTGCATTGCTGCACTGGAATAATGCCAGGAGCAACTCATCATGTGCCCCGAGAGAATTTGGATTTGTTTTTTTGTTTGGCATCTGCATTGCTGCACTAGAATAATGCCAGGAGCAACTCATTATTTGCCCCGGAAGGATTTGGATTTGTTTACGCCCGTGGATTGTATACGGTTTTGCAGGATGTATGATCCAGACCGTAGGGCCAAAAGCATTTTGGGTCTTTGTTGGCGTCTGCATCGCTGCACTGGAATATGGTACCAGGAGCAACTCATCATTCGCCGTTGGGGGTATGGGATTTGGAATTTGGTTGGCGTCTGCATCGCTGCACTGGAATATGGTACCAGGAGCGACTCATCATTCGCCGTTTTGGAATTTGAGTTTGGAATTTGGTTGGCGTCTGCATCGCTGCACTGGAATATGGTACCAGGAGCGACTCATCATTCGCCGTTTTGGAATTTGAGTTTGGAATTTGGTTGGCGTCTGCATCGCTGCACTGGAATATGGTACCAGGAGCGACTCATCATTCGCCACTTAGGGTATTGGGATTTGGAATTTGGTTGGCGTCTGCATCGCTGCACTGGAATATGGTACCAGGAGCGACTCATCATTCGCCGTTTGGGGTATGGGGAGCGATGGCTTAGGAGACAGGTTTGGATCCCTATCACCTAAGACTTTTCAATTTTATGGGCCGTAAGGGTCCCATAAAAGCATTTTCTCCCTACGAGTCGTAAGGATCCCGCAGGTGTATTTTCTCCTTAAGAGTCGTGAGGACTCCTAAGTGTGTTTTTTCTTGGTGAGTCGTAAGGATCTCACGAAGGTTTGTTCTCCTCATGCATCGTGAGGACACATGAGTGGGTCTTTCCAATGAAGCATAATTGCAAAGGCGGAGACCAGCCGCGTAACTGGTGGTTGCGGTGGGGCATGGGTATGCTGAGAATTATTTGAGCCCGTGGATTGTATACGGTAGTCAATTTGGGGACTGGCCGTAGGGCTGGGAGAATTTTGGAAATTTGAATTTTTGTTTGGCGTCTGCATTGCTGCACTGGTATAATACCAGGAGCAACTCATCATCCGCCCTTGTTTTTTTTTTGTTTTATTTTTATTTTATTTTTTTTTACCGCGATTGCTCTATCATTTCAGCTTTTCTTATCGCGAAGGTCGCGATTGCCCCATCATTTCGGCTTTTATTCGCGGTTGCCCCATCATTTCGGCTTTTCTTTATTTTCATTTTTACTCGCTGATTTTTATTGCGAGTTGCCCCATCATTTCGGCTTTTCTTTATTTTTCTTTTATTTACACATTTTTTTTTTTTTTACATTTTTTTTTTACATTCCCAGTTTAACGACTTAGAGGTCGATTGTTTCCCAGTTTAATGACATGGTGGTCGATTATTCCCAGTTTAAAGACTTGGTGGTCTGTTGTTTCCAGAGAAAGGCGGGTGTTTGAGAGAATCAGGCCCCTGAAGGACTTCGGTCCCCGTTTGTATGAAATTGACGGTCGCAGCTCGATTGTTTGTTAACACGCCAGGGGACAATGATATTTCTCCTGCCTTGTATTGTTTCTCGACCCAATCCTTGAAGATGCAACAGTCTTCAATAGTGTGCCCCAACACTTGGTGGTATGGGCAAAAGTTGGGATGATCAGTCTTGTTTGCTTCACTTAGCCTTTTCGGTTCTGGTAGCCGCAGGCTATTCTTCAGAGCATCTTTAAAAATTTTGTGGACCTTGTCCCTTCGGAATGAGTAGACCTTATTTCTTCTTTCCTCCAAAGTTGGCCCTCGAGACTGGTCAGTTTTTGCTCCGCCCATTCTCTGCTTATTTGGAGAATCGGTGATGTTAGAACTTCCGCCTTTTCGGTTGTCGTCCCTCCAAGGTTTCGGTCTGTTTGTGAACTGAAGATCCTGAGCGGACTCGGGCTTTGAGCGTTCCAACGTTTGGACCTTTTTGGTCAGCTCTTGGAATGTTTTGAGACCCGCGGTACATAGAAACGGGGCCATCCAGTTGTTGAGATTTCCGACGAGGAGACTGACAGATTGGTCCTGCTCTATCGGCGGTTCGCATTTGACGGAGAGATTGCGCCATCGGGTTATAAAATCCGTGCTGCTTTCGTCGCTCTTGGGCTTGGTCCTCACGAGCTCGGCAATGGTAATCTTATCGCTGACGCTCATGAACCTCTGCCGAAACAGAGACTCCATTTGGACAAAAGTTGTGACGGAGCCATCCGGTATGCTCGCGTACCAGTCGAAAGCAACATCGGTCAAGCTATTAACGAACTGGCGGAGGAGAAGCGCATCATTGCCCCCAGTATTCCCGCATGAGGCTTTGAAGTGGGCGATGTGCTGATTCGCATTTCCCGTCCCATCGAATCTTCCGAATTTGGGGATGACATAGCCGCTAGGAAATTCTACCAGATCATACTGAGCAGGATATGGTCTCCCACTACTGCTGATATCTTTTTGCGCTTCGGCTTCGGCTACCAAGGTTTTGACTTTGTTGGCAACCAAATCTATGATTTGATCTTGAGTTAGCGGGCTACTTTCATCGGTAGCCAAGACATTTGCCGAGATAGGATGCGACTGACTTTCGTGCGGTCCGCCCACCCTTGGATTTGAGGGAATAGGCACCGGCTGTCTCGGGTCAACGTTTCCCGGTTCATGAGCAGAGCCCCGTGCTTGATTGGGCGGCTGAGAGGCAAGTTGGGCCGTAAGCCGTAAGACGACATTTGTCAAGTCGTCGATCTTTGTGTAGAGCTTGGCCATCTCCTTGTCTTTGCTTCTGAGCTGCTTTCGGAGCTCTTGAAGCAGCTCTTGCTCCGCAGTCCTGGGGCGGAAAGTCGGCTTTTCTTCGCTTTCCGAGCCTGACTCCTCATGGACCGAAGGGTCTTTCTGCCTATCATCCTCATCGAGAGGGTCTTCACCATCCAGCAGAGGCGGCTGTTCTTGGGAAGCGGCCACCACATTCAAGCCAGATTGGATTTGAGATGTAGCGGCCCCGTTCTTGCTCTTGCTGCGCGTGCCCACCATGTAGACAGTGTGGACCACATATCCAGCCATTTCTTTCTCATTGGCGGGGAGCTTAGAGAAAGCACCTGATCGAGCAGTTGTTGAGGGTACCGCTGGAGCTTGTTTGAAACGCCTTGCAGCTTTGTTGGTGTCGATGGCCTTGCCCCCAGTTGGGGTCAAAGAAAGTCGTTCAGACACCGACTTGCGCTTGGGCTGGGGTGCCCTCATGACCACCACATTTGGCCTCCTACCTTTCGAGACCGGTTTGTTTACCACCGGGGCTTGAGGAGCTAGGATGGCGCCAACTGGTATGAACATGATAGAGCCGAATGGTAGCAGCGGCTCCTCCCATTGTCGCCCAAGACTGGCCGGAAGGACCGTCCTGGAGTCTATCTTCATCGTGTATGAGATGGGAGCCGTGTTGAGAGCTGAGTAGGTTTTTGGAGACATCGTTGAGAAGTGATTGCTTGAGAACCTGCATGAAAGAGCATTATTTTAGTATAAATACAGACATGTATATTGATTGAGTTCGCATGAGCGTTTAACCCGAAATATGGGAGGAGAGATTGGTCCCACCGGGCGTGCCAGAATCTGTAGGGTGTTTTTCGTCACCCCATTGAGATGGGAATACGCGCGCGCTTGTCAGGCGCACTACAGATTCCCCCGGCCTAGGGTAGGCCGGGGTTTATTGATTGTGGGGATCCGAATCTCCGGCAGCCGCGGACTAAGCTGCCGTTAATTACCCCTCGCCTTTGGGGCGAGGGAACCTCCGATTAACGGGTTAAACTGGTCATGCGAACTCAATGTGCAGTGTACGTGTGTTGTGTTTTGAAATGGGGGTTTTGGATATATCGGGAGCCACGCAGAGTTTTTACGGGGGTCCCGCTACCCGGATAGCGGGCTGGGGGTCAAGGGGGCTAGCAGCCCCCTTGCGGGGTGCGGGGCAGCGTCCCGTTAGAAATTTTTTTCTAACAGGGATAGTGTCGCGGAGTATGTGTATGTGTACATTTATATACATATGTATATATATACATGTAAATATAAGTAAAAGGGAAAAAGACATCCAAAGGATGCGTGGGGCCAGCGTCTAGAGCGCTGTGCGCTAAGGTGCTGTGCGCTCAGGCGCGCGCGCGCCACGTGTCGACACGTGGGCAACTTGCGCATGAGCGCTGCGCGCAGGTGCGCAAGCGCACGCGCCACGTGTCGGCATGCGGGCGTTTTGCGCAAGAGCGCTGCGCGCAGGTGCGCAAGCGAGCGCGCGCCACGTGTCGGCACGCGGGCGCTTTGCGCACTTGCGAGCGCGCGCCACGTGTCGTCACGCGGGCGCTTTGCGCACTTGCGCAAGCGCGCAGGTGCGCAAGCGCGCGCGCGCCACGTGTCGGCACGCGGGCGCTTTGCGCACTTGCGCAAGCGCGCCACGTGTCGTCACGCGGGCGCTTTGCGCACTTGCGCAAGCGCGCAGGTGCGCAAGTGCGCGCGCCACGTGTCGGCACGCGGGCGCTTTGCGCACTTGCGCAAGCACGCAGGTGCGCAAGCGCGCGCCACGTGTCGGCACGCGGGCGCTTTGCGCACTTGCGCTGCGCGCCGGAGAGGACAAGAGGCTTTTAGCCTAAAAAGATTTCTCTGAAGAGAGATCAAAGAGGAGTTGGACTCCTGAGTGTTTTTTTCTTCTTTCTTGGGGGTTTAGTGAAAGATGTTCTTCTTCTTCCTCCTCTGTTGGCTGGATCTTGATGATCAAGAGATGTGAGATCTAAAAATCTCTCCTTTCTAAGATCTAATGGTAGATCCAAGTTCCCCTTTGTGGGTTTTGTGGTGAAAGACTTCTTAGTTTTTGAAAAGAAAGAGGAAAACTCTTGATTTAATTCAAAAGAAATTAGAAGGTTTAGAACCTTGGAGAAGGAGCAGGAGGCACAAAGAACCCTAATTTTTGGGGGAATGAAAAGTTGTCTTTTTTTATTCATCATCATGTTGCCTTTTATAGGCTTACACATTTACATATAGCCCCTTGGGCTTTTCAAAATGTCTTTTTGCCTATCACATGGCTTATGTGTCATTTGTTTTTGCACATAAGCCATGAGCTTACAAAAATTTGGCTTTATGCCCATTTTGCATACAAAAATCATGCACAAAAATTACATAAAAATTATTTGTTACATGATTTTTGTTGTTGGCATGGAGGAGGCTGGCCGCGGCCTTGACTTGGGCATGGGCCCGCTTGCCCTGGGCTTGGGCCCATCTAGCTTGGGGGTTGACCTTGACTTTGACTCGGTCAACCGGGGTGTAAATTTTTACCCCAACAATGATGGGTAAGTAGTCTTCGATGATCGGAGCTCCGGCGAGGAGGGTTAGGGTTCTAGGTTGATGGGTCATGTGATGGGTTGCAGGTGTAACAAGATTTGCAGAGGAGGTGAAGCGGAGGGGAGAGGTAAGAGGTGATGTCGTCAGAGATGAGGGAATGTTGACGACGACGAGGGTGGAAGCGGCACGGCGACGAGGGTTCGTGGTTCTTGAGTTCGTCGCGTCTCGTCATCGGGGAGGCAGCGAGGAGAGGCGAGCGAGATGAGGTTGAGGTCGAGAAGATGAGCGGGGAGAGGCAACGAGGTGGAGGCTCCGGCGACGAGGCAGAGGAGGAGGCTGGCTTGGATTCTCACGAGGCGGGAAGAAGAAAAAAAATAATGAAGGAGATGAGTAGTGAGGGAGAGAGAGGAAGAGAGATGTATAGTTTAAAATATTAAAAGGATTATTTTATAAATCAGCGAGGAGAGAGAGAGACTGGGAGAGAAGGAGAGAGAGAGAGATCGAGATGAGAGAGAGAGGGAGAGAGAAAGAGGTAGAGAGAGATCGAGATGAGAGAGAGAGAGGAATGAACAGTAGGGAGAAAGAAAATTGTTTGGTAGCGGTGGAGAGAAAAAGAGAAGAAAGAAAAGAGAAAGAAAGGGAGAGGGAGAGAGAGAAAGGTGGGGACGGGTTGTTAAGGAGTTAGGAAAAAGATTTAGAAAAATTTAAAAAGATTTTATATTTAACATTTAAAAGGATTCGTTTGTTAACGAGATTTTAAAGGAAAATTAAAATAAAATCAAATAAATTTGAATTTAGGCGGGTTACAAAAATATTTCAAAATACGCCCGGGTCGGGTCTAAAAATTCAGATTTAAAAATATGAAAAATATAAGCGACTTCCAAATTTTAAAATGAATGCTTAGTTAAGAAAATGCATACCCCCAAGAACGGATGCGCGTACATGCGCGTAACCATCCAAACATGTCCGTTTCACTAAACGGGACGATAACAAGATGCGCGGATGCTACCACGGAGTTAGGGGTATCATGCAGGCTATGAAATGCAATTTTAATTTATTTTACATGACCTAAAATGTTATATGATAAAATGTGCGATACTAGATGAAATGCCAATATGCAGTATACATGAGATGCACGTGTCTATGGAACAAGTCAAGGTAATGTATAAATAAGAATCAAACAAATTCAAGAAAGCGGGTCGGGTCGAATATAATGTAAAATGTAAAATACCATTCGCACCCAAACACGATAAATCAATAAAATACTACAGATAAATAAATACGGGAATTGGGATTGGTATAAGTGAACTAGGTTGTTACAAGTCAGGCTGAGAATGTAAGCTTGTAGTCATGTCAAGTTATAGCCATGGTTCGGTCAATTCAAGTCTTGTATTCAGGTTCATGTTCAAGTATACATATTAGAGTTTGGATTCATGTTTGAATTGGATTCTGGTTTGAGTTTGGATTCGAGTAGATTTTGACTCGGACTTGAGTCGGACACTTATAACTGATTTAGATCCTGAATTACGTTCGGGAGTTATCGGTAACTGCTGCACATGGACGGCAGGATTTATGTCTTTTTCTAAGGTAATTACCATTGATAGCACCGTTAAGTTTTTGAAAGTGTATCCTAGCACCACCACTGGGTTAAAACCGGCATCAAGCATGCAATTTTCAAATTTTCATGGTGCTAAGCTACACTATCCAAAGATCTAACTAGATTATTAGGGTTAATGTTGATGATATCACAAAACTATACTAAGTGAAAGAAAATACAATCTTTGAAGATCGTGTCCTTCACTTCTAAATCTCCGGGTAGTAGTCCCTACGACTCCTCGTAGCTCCACTTGAGATTGGATCGAGCTTCCTTCGTGACCTTTGTGC
This sequence comes from Agapanthus africanus, assembly GCA_030015575.1. Classification (NCBI taxonomy): domain Eukaryota; kingdom Viridiplantae; phylum Streptophyta; class Magnoliopsida; order Asparagales; family Amaryllidaceae; genus Agapanthus; species Agapanthus africanus. The sequence goes on along the minus strand of CM057344.1, from coordinate 10,202,712 downwards.
CGAAGATGATCCACCCGAAATTTCACTAATACAAGCTACCTCTTCACTAATCTTTCTTTAGTGAAGGAAACACCCTAAACTCAAGTGCTAATCAAGTGTAGGATGGTGAAGTAGGGGTTCTAAGCTCACTTAGGATTTATCCAAAGCCCTTTGGTTCACATTAAATGTGAGGGTTAGGGCTTGGAGGAGAAAGAAGAAGAAGATGGAGAGAGCTAGCTAATGAGCTAAAGAACAATGAACAAGTCTAGAATCTGGCTTAACAAATACCTCACTTATTGAAGCGTGGAATAAACACCAATAAATAAATTGAAGCATGCTTCAATAGTGCAAGCAAATGAATAAAATAAATGATAAAGCCATGCTTCCCCATTCCACAAATATCTCCTCTATTCCACCTCATTTCTATTTTCACAAAATAGAAAAACAATATATATATATATATATATATATATATATAACACATATATATATAAATATATATAATGAGAATAATAATTAGTGAGCAATAATATTAGTTAATATATAATTATATCAAATATAAATATATATCATATTATTAAATCAACATTAGATTCAATAATCCGGTTATATCATATATAACCGACTAATATCATTTATCTGTATATCACATTATCAAATCAACACTTGATTCAATAATCCGGTTATATCACATATAACCTGACCGATAACAAATGTCGCCAGATTAGAACACGGTATCACATACACGTATTTAATCAGGCCCCCGCACATATTAGCATATGTGCCCTACTTCGTTTCGCTTGAACTATGAAACCTCTGTGTGGGACTCTAAAGACTCGTCAATACTCCAGCAGTAGATAATGATCACATCAGTCACCCACAAGCTGTCAGTGGTACTAGCTGGACGTAACGGCTATCCAGGTATTAAGCAAATAGAAGATCAACAAGCAAGCTTTTCCAAACTCTCATGAAGCCTATAAGTAACACTTACCGTATAGTCCAGTCTCTTCGTCTGATATGTCGCATATCAAGTCTAGGGATGGAATCTTCAGACCCCAGTAACTTGATAAGTCATGCCGATATATGGCTCATAACAGTTCGAGAAACTATTGATAACACTTACCAGTAAATCTCATCAGCCCTGGCCAGAGACTTACTGTTATAGCCAATCGAGCATAGTGCAACATCAACTCCTAATACCGGGAGAGACGAAACCCCTTCTATCGCTCACTGCCTCCATGTGACTCGGGACTGTATCCAAAATCCACCTGTTTGCACGACTCTTTTGAGCCGTGGTAGGGAGGAAATCAAAGCACAGTGGGAACCACACAAGACACTATGACGATCTCAGGTCTACAGACTAACCTGTACCGGTGTCACCAGAGAACTGCTATCTGACGATAAGTATGGTACCATCTAGGAGTTCTCGGCGAGTCCTGTTCAGTGTACCCATTCTCTAATGAGCACCTGTGTACAATCTTTGATGTCAAACACCAATGGTTATGGGATCAACCATCGCCCCCTACAGGGTCAAGAAACATACACACTAGTCTACTCTGGAATATCAATTCCCTGTCTTGATATCCTCTCGACTAGGAACAATTAAAGAATGTGCTTGTGGACTACACAAGTCCCAGTAGTATGATCTGCATCATAGTCCCGGTAGTCAAGCAAACATCCTAAAGGCTTTATCAACATGTATCAGAAAGACAGTATAATAATACAAATATACATGTTAAGATAAAGAGCAACCAGATAGCATACTATCATGTCGAGCAAGAAAGTCCTCTATATATATGTCCAAGCATCCACTATAGCATACAATAATGACCTCTAGGGCATACATATTCCTAACAATCTCCCACTTGCACTAAGACCAGTTGTTGTAGTATCTCATACCCAACATCCCAAAAAGTCTCTCAAACTATGTCTGGAGGAGGGGCTTCGTGAGTGGATTTGCTGCGTTGTCCTTCGTGTCAACTCTCCTGATCTCGATCTCCCGTCGATCTACTATCTCCCGAATTAAGTGATACCGTCTAAGAATATGTCTGGATCTCTGATGGGACCGGGGTTCTTTGGCTAAACTCACAGCTCCATTGTTATCACAATACACAGGTATTGGATGCTCAATGGATGGAACCACACCAAGTTCAGTAATGAACTTCTTCATCCAGACGGCTTCTTTGGCAACATCGTTGGCAGCGATGTATTCAGCCTTCATCGTCGAGACTGCTGTGGTATCTTGCTTGGAACTCTTCCAGTATACCGCCCCTCCATTGAGGGTGAAGAGAAAACCCTAGACCGACTTACTGTCGTCCTTATCACTCTGGAAGCTCAAATCGGTAAAGGACTCCACCTGGAGTTCTCCATTACCATACACCAAGAACATTTCTTTAGTCCTTCTCAAGTACTTAAGAATGTTCTTCACAGCTGTCCAGTGTTTCTCCCCAGAATCTGATTGATACATGCTCACTACACCTAGTGAGTAAGCTACATCCGGTCTGGTACATAACATCGCATACATGATAGACCCGACTGATGAAGCATAAGGTATCCCTTGCATGCAAACCCTCTCCAAATCAGTCTTGGGAGATATTTCTTTGGATAGAGTGATTCCCGAACAAGCAGGTAAATTACCACGCTTAGAATCTTCCATACTAAATCTCTTTAGTATGGTGTCAATGTACCTAGATTGGGACAATCCCAACATCCTTTTAGATGTATCTCTATAGATCTTAATCCCCAGGATATAAGAGACATCACCCAGATCTTTCATGAAGAATTTGTGTGATAAGAAGAGCTTGACCAAGTGTAGCATAGGAACATCGTTTCCTATCAAGAGTATGCCATCAACGTACAATACGAGGAAGACAACCTTACTCTCTACAACTTTCTTGTATGTACATGGTTCATCTATATTTTTGATGAAGTCAAACTCTTTGATAGCTTCATCAAAACAGATGTTCCAACTCCGCGATGCCTGCTTTAATCCGTAAATGGATTTAAGCAACTTGCACACGCTTCTGCTTCTCCCACTGTCTACGAAGCCCTCTGGCTGTGTCAGTATACACTCTCATCTAACTCACCATTTAGAAAAGCGGTCTTGACGTCCATCTGCTAGATTTCATAGTCATGGTATGCAGCAATGGCAAGTAAGATCCTGATGGACTTAAGTATAGCCACAAGAGAAAATGTTTCATCATAATTGACACCTGGTCGTTGACGAAAACCTTTTGCTACAAGTCTTGCTTTGAAAGTCTCAACTTTTCCATCTACACCAATTTTTTTCTTAAAAATCCACTTGAAAGTCTCAACTTTTCCATCTACACCAATTTTTTTCTTAAAAATCCACTTGCTCCTGATTTTTTTTACCCCTTCAGGAGCAACTTCCAAAGTCCATACTTTATTGGTGTACATGGATTCCATCTCAGATCGTATAGCATATAACCATTTCACAGATTCCCCGCTTGTGATGGCATGCTCAAAACTAGTTGGGTCATCATCTTCCATGATGTAATCCTCGCTCCCACCATGTATGAGAAAACCGTAGTATCTCTCGGGTGGATGAGAAACCCTACTAGATCTGCGGAGTGGCTGAGGTTCGTCGGAGACTATCGAATCCTTCGGTTCTACCAAATCGTCAGCTATTGTTTGTGTTGCTGGAACTTCTTCCAGTTCTACCTCATTACCACTAATTTCTTTCACAAGAAATTCCTTTTCTAAAAAGGTGGCATGTTGAGAAACAAACACCTTTCGTTCCTCAGTGTGGTAGAAAATATATCCATATGAATCCTTTGGATATCCTACAAACTTGCAAAAAACAGACCTTGCCTCGAGGTTGTCCAGATTTTGCTTTTTAACATAGGCCGGACAACCCTATATCTTAACTCGTTTAAGAGATTGTCTCTTCACATTCCATATCTCATATGGAGTGGCAAGCACGGATTTGGTCGGAACCCTATTCAATAGGTATGCAGTTGTCTCAAGTGCATAACCCCAAAAGGAAATAGGTAACTTAGGAACACTCATCATAGAGCGCACCATGTCTAATAGAGTGCGATTTCTCCGCTCCGATACTCCATTGTGCTGTGGTGTATACAGAAGAGTAAGCTGAGAGAGAATCATATTCTCTTTTAAGTAGTCTCGGAATTCCATGCTCAAGTATTCCCCTCCCCGATCAGACCGTAGGATTTTAATATTTTTACCTGTTTGGTTTTCTACTTCGTACTTATATTCCTTGAATTTCTTAAAAGCTTTAGATTTGTATTTCATTAAGAACACATATCCGAATCTTGAGAGATCATTGGTGAATGTAATAAGGTATGATGAACCATTCCTGGCATGTGTAGACATAGAACCGCATATATCAGTATGTATCAGTCCCAAGAGTTCAGTAGCTCTTTCTCCGTGTCCAGTAAACGGAGTTTTGGTCATCTTGCCTTTGAGACATGACTCGCATGTTTCATAAGATGTAAATTCGAACGGATTCAAATATTCATATTTATGTAACTTAGCTAGTCTTGTCGCATTGATATGACCCAGTCTACAATACCACAAGAAAGTTTCGTTCATTTCTGAACTTTTCCTCTTGTGTGTGTTCTGTATGCTTAGAACTGTCATTTGATTTAGAACGTATATACCGTTACATAACGTATCGAACTCAATCAACATTTGATTTAGGAAAATGTTCATAATATTATCCTCCAATACAAAGTTATATCCTTCTTTATGCAACAAAGAAACTGATATAATATTGCACATCATATTTGGTACGTAATAACAGTCGTTCAGAATCATTGTATTACCATTTGTTAATACTAGGTGATATTCGCCAACTGTTTTGGCTGCAACAATTGCTCCATTCCCAAATTTTAGAGACATATCACCCTTTCCCGGTTCTCTACCTCTTCTTAGCCCATGTGACAAATTACAAACGAGAGATGTATCCAATACCCAGGACGTAAAGCAAACTGAGAAACAATTCTTGATAACGAACACACCCGAAAAAGATACATCAGCATGCTCCTTTTTCGTTCGGGTGGTGTGGGAATCTTGATATTCCCCTATTCCTTGCTCAGACTTATGACAATCATAAGAAAAAGTGGAACCAACGTTTTCCAGCTCAGTATAATAAGTGGGTTCGGTCAATAAATCCATATTATTATCTTGATTAAGGCGTGTCATGGTCGCTACCTGGAGAGAGAGAGAAGAAAACACTTTAGCGTGCACTCTTTGCAAGATTAGATTGGTTATTATCTTATCTAATCAGGATGACTCCCACTGTTTTTATCAAATCTTCATTCAAACCATAAAAGGTAAGATTATCCGGGATTAATTACACTCTACAAGTTCGCCAATCGGTCAGCCAGGCAGGTATTGGTACTCCGAGGGAGTCTCCCCATGCTTTCGTATGGAACTAATTAAATAATCTCGTTTCCGCAGGGGCATAACCCCGTTAACATCTTTCTTAGACACCCACTGAATCAGCTAATTGCAAAGTGGAAAACTCTTCCCAGGAGTAACACTTACTCGCAATGGGTGTCACGCCCCGTTTCCCGGTGTACGATAAGGAGACGTGACTAGGCCCGCGACGTATTTACTCAGAAGTAAACACGTTAAGCATGAATAAGCAATATAATATAAATGTACACAAGAAAGATATGAGATGTAAATGAACGGAAACTTTTTTTTATTTATTAAACATTCTTTACAATACAACTGAAAAGTAAATACAATGTGGAAAGCAATGCCTAAACAATGGCATGAACTGAAAGTAAAAGTTTATACAAGTGACTAGAGCTCCAGATCCTCGATGAACTGCTCCAAGTCTTCTGAGCTGGGCTTGATCTCCAGAGAGTCAAGTCCTCATGACAACATTCCAAAGAAAGAATAGAAAAGGAATGTCGTCAGCGAACAATCGCTCAGTAAGCTCCAAAGAGAGATAGAAATAGAATATACCAGTATAATGTATGATTGTTATATTAACGCGGTTGTTTGTAACTTGGTACAGAATATGCCGGTGTATACGAAAGGAGTCCAACTATTCCGTGGACTATGGTATACGGAGCACAAGGAACCGTTAAGCCACGGGACAACAACAACGGATATTGGTGTATTAAAGTGACCTTATCGTGCCACTTCAAATTTTGTACCAATCTACCCTTTTAAAAAACCCTATAATGTTTATTGTATTGATTATAGCTGAAAGACTTGCCGAAACCATGATATCAACTGTTCACGTAAACGGATAAGGATGTAAACGGATAGTCATGTAATCAAGTCAATGTATATCCATGGTTCGGTCAGTTCAAGTCATGTTGATATTGATAGTATTTAATATATATGGATTCATGATGTATTGGAGTTATATTTGAAGTGTTTGTAGATTGGAATTGTATTCAGATTAGACTGAGACTTTGTCTGAGTCAAACACTTAAACAGAATTTGATTCCTGAATTAGGTTTGGAGTTATCGGTAACTGCTGTACATGGACGGCAGGATTTGTGACTTTTTCCAAGCCAATTACCATTGATAACCCCGTTTTAGTTTTCTATCTTAAATAGGCAAGCACTCACTTTCTCCAGCTCCTTGAGGCTCAAGAGAATTGGTTCCACTTAAACCTATTTTTACTAAGGTCCTTATTGTAAATTAATAAACTTGAGAGTGTTTTATGAAAAATAGTTTTAGTATACTTTCAAAATATTCCTCAAGTATTTATTTATCGTATTTAGGGTTTTCATGGATATAATTTTTAAAAATGAAGTATTCTAATGATTATAAACCTAGATTGAATAGTATATGGTATTTTAGTGTAAATTGGAATTGTATGGATTTGTGATGGTATATTCATGAAATTTGTGATTCCTTTGTTTAGAAAACATAGAATTTATTATATATATTTAAAATAGATATTTTGATAATATATATATATAATTATTAAAAATAGAATTTATTTATTAAATAGAAAATCACATTATTCTTAAAAATTGTATTAAAAATTCCATCGAGATCGGATGCTCCGTGAGGAAGTCCGCATCTCTCTCTACTGGTCCCAAGGATGTGCGATAACCCGCACCATCCAAATTGGGTTCCCCAAAATGGGTTGTAGAGGCTTAATTGTAAAGAATTTAATTAAAATAATTTTAAAGAATACAGTTTTATTAGTTTAAGGTATTTTATTGTAAAATTGTATTTATCCCACAAAATATTATTCCAAAACCCATCGTGCTATGTCATGATGAGTGTTGTGATGAAGTAGGTCATTACCTCATGAGTTTTCTAAAGGTAATATGAGCAAATATGATGAAATGATACCGTAAGTAAACTTTGTGGTATTTAACCATAAAATTGAAATAAAAGTTGTATAACATTGTATTTTGAATTAAAACTTATTCTAAATGTTTGTTTTAAGATTACTAAACAAGACGTAACAATATGAATATTTGCTTATTAAGAAAAATTGTGTTTTTAACAAAATTAGAATCGGAAGTCGGAATAACTCCGCTTCCGAGGAGTTTTGAGAAGAGAATTCTTTTAATAGGGAAGAGTGGAGAGGAGAGGGGACTTACTGGATTAGATGAGAGAGGGGAGGTAGAGGAAGGGTTAGAGTGCTTCGTGGAGTCACGGTGTCGCCGGATTTGTCCCGAGTCATCGCCGGAAGATGACTTTGGGTTAACTCCACTTGTACAACTAATTTGACTTAGAAAAATTTAAGAGTTTTGATGATAGATTTCGGAATGGAGAGAGATAGGGTGTGATGTTGTATTTATAAGAGAAATTAGGGTTTTAAGAATTGAAGAATGGAATTAAAATGCATTTAAACATTGGATTAATGGGTGATTTTAATCCTCTGTTTAATTTCAGGAAAAACAAACAGTACTGGGATTAGGGGGAGGCCAAAAAACTAGGGTAAAACTTTTTGGAGCATTTGGTATGGGCAAGCCCGGCGGCGCCGGTCATACACCCGATCTCGTCGGTCGTTTCAAGGGGGTTGGGACTTGGATTGGTGCCACGTATCCCTATCTGTTCATATAACAATTTCCACATGTTTGATTTTAGTGATTTTTCATTTTTACGTGTATTACACGTGTAAACTTTTGAGCTTCCAAAAAGTTTAAAAGAAAAATCATTAAAAATAATCTGTGGCTGAGGGGATTTGAACACAGGGCTATGTCACAGCAGTGCAAGGCTTTACCAATGAGCTATAAGTGCTTTCTTGCTGTTCTAAAATAAATTAAATATTTATAGCATACTCAGGGTTGCAAATACTTCATTTAGTACTTTAACTTTAAACAAATTTCTGTACATTAAAAACAGAGTCGTTACAGTGGATATCAGGATCCAACTATCTCATAGAAAGTATGCAATCTCATTGCAAATTTCAACACTTGAAATTCCCAATATCTGTTTTTACCCCTAGCAACTTATGACCTTAACAAAGTCAACAAACCATAAGCGCTAGTCAAGTTTAACCCATCATTTCGTGATTGAATTAAACCCACCCGTACGACCCTTAACAAGGTCAACAAAACCGTACGACTACCCTAATCTAATCGCATCACATGCTGCAGATAAGCACTAATCAGCTACCGCACACTACGCCTTGACAAGGTCAATATACGCAGCGCGAATACTAAATAGCACTTATCTGAAATGATGGAGGACTACGACTGGTTTTGATGAAAACTTTTAACGTAATGAACCTGATATCATTGTAGAATCTTGTGATTTGAAAAGGAGTGTTTTTTGTAGCTTTTGCTAGTTTCGCTAAAGAGTTCACTCCCGGTGAAGAGATCTTGGCTCTTTTCTAATCGAATGGGGTACTGGATATTCATCAAGAAATACCACTATGTAAAGCAAGAACTAGAGAAGCTATCAAAACAAAACCGAGTGGGTTGTAGCATTTGCTAGTTTTGCTAAAGAAGTCACTCCTGGTGAAGGGATCTTAACTCTTTCCTCATCGAATGAGGTGCTGGATATTCATCAAGAAATACCACTATACAAAGCAATAACTAGAGCTACCTTTTTAAAAATCTTGATTCTACAACATCTTTAGGTATTTTTTCTATTTTTTCTTTCTATTAATCTCATTAACGAAGTCTCATCATTTATGTTTCCCTAAACATCACATAAAAGAAACGAAAATAGAACGTACGCTTATGCCATCCGCATTCGCCATGGAGCCCCGTCAAGCACCATTAGGTTACTTAACTAACGGCGGAACAGGGGATAGACTAGTGCGGGTGCAAAACATAAGCAACGTTTATTATATATATAGCATTCGTCTCACGCAGTTATATGATCATATCACAGAACTCAAGCAGCAGAAGTCAACATATGAAATATTGGATATATCAGAAGGTCCGTGTTTTAAATTTAACCAGTAATGAAAAACACAGATTCTACGGTTGAACACAGGAGCTAGGTCATAGCAGTGCTGTTGGCTATAGTTCCCTTAAGTCAATTATTGAATCACAGACGTGCGATTGTGATTATTGAGGGAGGACCTATACGGGTAGAACAGTCTTACTCGAGATGATAATATACTATCTGGTTTGTCTTTATCATCATGTATATACTTTAGGTGGCATTACAAATCACTATTACATGTTGATAGAGCCCATAAGATTCTTTCTTGACTACCAGTATTATGATGGCGATCATATACGTGGGGGCTAGGTGGTCTATAAGCGCATCCTTAAATGTTCCTAGTCGAGGGAGTATCGAGACTGGGTATCGATACTCCGGAGTAGACTAGTATATACTTATCGAGACCCCGACGAGGGGCGGTGGCCGGTCTCACAAGCCATTGGTGTCAGTAGTCACCTAAGATAGTATACAGGTGCTCATTGGGTTATGAGTACACTGGACGGATTCGCCGGGAATATGCTAGTTGGTGTTATACCTATTGTCAGATAGCAGTTCCCAGGTGACATGAGTACAGGTTAGTCTGTCGACCTGAGATTGTCATTTATCTCGTGTGAGTTCTCACTGTGCTTTGATTACTACCCTACCACGGCTCAAAGGAGTCGTGCAAACAGGTTTTAGTTGGGTACAGTCCTGAGCCACATGAAGGCAGTGAGCGAATCGTCGGGGATTCGTCTCTCCCGGTATTGGGGATTGATGTCGCACGGTGCACGGGTGGCCATCACCAGAAATCCTTAGCTAAGCTGGATGAGAATTACTGATTTGGATCAGTAGTTTCTCTGTGGGTGATGGGCTTCATACCGATACGAAATGTCGCGTTATTAGGGGTCTGACTTTATCCACCCCCTAAACATGATATGTGATACTCTTAGACGAACAGACCGGACTGTATGGAGATTGTCACGGACAGGCTCGGTAGGGGTTCAGATGAATTTGCTCATCGGCCTTCCTTTCGCTCAATACCTGGGTAGCCGTTACGTACAGCTAGTGTCGCTGACGTGCTTATGGTTAAACCCACTGCCAGCGTATTGACGAGTTTTTAGAGTCCTACATAGAGGGTTTTCCTGGTTCAGGCGAAATAATGTAGTAGCCGTATTGGATACGTGCAGGGTTCCGATCGATTGATTGTACTATGTACCCCGACTTTCGATCAGACAGTTGATAATACTAGCGGCTCGGGTTTGAGCCGGATTATTAAATCAGGTATTGATTTAATAATTTACATATATATATTTCGATATTTATATTCCAGTATTATGTTCTTTGTGTTATTCTATCTCTTCGGGTATTCGTATTTCGGTACGAGCACAGGTATGTATATAAAGTAGAATGTAATCCGTATTTTTCCGGAAAACATTCTAGAAGATGGACAACTCATTTTAGGGTTTGTCCATTTATTATAAATGGATAAATGAGGTGGCATTGACTTGATGGGAGTATGGTGAGGAACATGCTTGCATAGTGTGCACAAATGAATTATTAATTCATTTGTGCATACTATTCAAGTATGGGTTGCATATTTTATTGGAAAATCGGTTTTGATAAAACCATTCTATTCTTGAGTTTTTTTCCTCACTTGCATTTTTGCTCACTTAGAGAAAAAGAGAGATGGTTCATTTTGTGTGAGCCTTCTCATCTCCTCACCATTGGCTTCACTTCCATCTTGAGTTTCTTGAGTTCCCTCCACCTTCATCTTCCACCTCCTCTCAACCCTCTCATGTGTTGAAAATCATGAGAGGATGTGAGATGAGATAGACCAACACTTAGAACACTCACTACATCCTAGATTTTCTAGAATAGCAACCTAGAATCCCTAGTTGCTTCACTTGTTTTCGATGTGGATCTAGAGCCATGAGCTACATCCCTCGGGTGGATCATCTTCGACGGAGGAAGACCGGCGGCCAAGTTTGTTCGAGCATGCCTCAAAGAGCTAAGGAAGTTGATGGAAGACCGAAAGACTTGGTTCATTCGGTATAATCGTTCTAACCTAGTAGTTTAGCTCTTTATCGTTTTCTAGTATAGCTTTATGGTTTCGATCTTGGGGCGGGTTTTGTTTGCGCCAAAATTTTAAAACGCCAGCTTTTGTTCCGCATCGGCCACGGTAGATGGCCGAGCGCTGGCAAAACCCACAGCAGTGCAAGGCTTTACCAGTAAGCTACAAGTTGTTTCTTACTGTTCTTAAACAAAAATTAACTTATAAATTGTACTCGGGCTTGTAAACCCCTTTCTGTACATTAAACTGAAGAATTTTGTACAGTAAATTCAGAGTCATTACATTCCACCCTCCTTATAAAAATCTTGTTCTCAAAATTTACAATTACATAAGGACTAATTTACAAATAAGTGAGGATATCTTGCACGTAGGTCATCTTCTCGTTCTTACGTTGATTCTCCAGGCGAATCTTTTCTCCACATCACTCGGACCAAGTTTACTTCCTTGTTCCGTAATGTCTTTACTTTTCTGTTCAGGATCTCAACGGGTTGTTGCTCGCAAGTCAGGTCAGTCTGGACTGTGAGCTCGGATGATCAAGGATGTGGCTGGGGTCGCTCATATATCTTCGGAGCTAGGATATGTGGAACACGTTGTGCACTCCTTCCAATGAGGGTGGTAGTGTCAAACGGTATGCCACTTCTCCGACTCGTTCGAGAATGTCGAACGGTCCTATGAATCTGGGACTGAGCTTACCCCTCTTGCCAAAGCGGATCACTCCTCTGTTTGGAGAGATCTTCAGAAAAACATGGTCTCCAGATTGGAACTCCAGATGTCGGCGCTTTGCATCAGCCCAACGTTTCTATCGGTCTTGGGCTATGCGCATTTGTTCACTGATCGTGCGAACTACGTCCACAGTTGCCACAATCATCTCTGGTTCTAGGAGTTCACGATCTCCAACGTCATCCCAACTTAGTGGTGATCGACACTTCCTTCCATGAAGTACCACAAATGGTGTCATTCCAATACTCGCCTGATAGCTGTTGTTGTATGAAAACTCCACAAGGTGTAGGTGATCTTCCCACGAACCTCCGAAGCCTAACATACAAGCTCTTAGCAAGTCCTCCAGAATCTGAATTGTTCGCTCAGACTGTCCGTCTGTTTGTGGATGGTAAGCCATGCTGAAGTTCAGACTCGTTCCCAGGCTAGCTTGCAGACTCTGCCAAAATTGTGATCGGAATCTTGTATCACGATCGGAGACGATGAAACCGGTTCTCTGTGTAATCTTATGATCTCCTGCATGAGTTCATGGGTATCAAAAATAGTACATCTTGAGGTTAAATCTTACTTTAGATTCATGCTTACCTCTATGTACTTCTTTGCTAACATCTCGGTAGATTGGCCAACTCTAAATGGGATGAAATGTGCCGTCTTGGTGAGTTGGTCCATAATAACCCATACTGCGTCGTTACCCTTCATGCTGCGAGGAAGGGCAGTCATGAAGTCCATGGTAATGTACTGCTATTTCCATTCTAGGATTGGTAACGACTGAAGTAGACCAGCAGTTCTGTGATGTTCAACATTCACTTGCTGACACACCAAACACTTGGCTACGCTTCTGGCCACTTCGAACTTCATTCCATGCCACCAGTAGTGTTGCCGTAGATCCTTATACATTTTTGTACCACCGGGGTGTACAGAATAAGGAGAGTTGTGAGTTTCTTTCATCAACTCTTCTCGAACTGGTCCATGTAGTACACACAATCTACTTCCATATCTTAAGGATCCATCTTCGTGGATGATGAAGTCGGTTCGAAGTCCACCCTTTACTTGTTCTCGAATCTTTTATAGCTTGGTATCATTTGCTTGAGCTACCTTGATTTGATTGACAATAGTAGACCGGGCTTGTAAGTTCATCAAACACAAAGCGTTACCTGGCATAACAATTTTGATCTCCATTCCGTGCAATTCCTGTTGTAGCTTCTATTGAGCGGTGAGATTCATTGCTAATGGCTGACGGCTAAGTGCATCAGGAACTACATTCACCTTCCCTGGATGATACTGTAGGTTGATGTCGAAGTCCACCATAAGTTCTAGCCATCTTCTCTGCCACATGTTCAATTCCTTCTGAGTAAATACATACTTCAGACTCTTGTGGTCAGTGTATATATCCACTCGTTCTCTCAGAAGATAGTTGTCACGCCCTGCTTCCCAGTATACGGTGAAGGGGACGCGACTGGTCCGCTACATATTTACTGTGAAGTAAATACGCTAAGCGTATCTAAGCAATATAAAAATAAGCATAAGAGACAAGATATAATAAAAACAGCAACTTTATTTATTCACATTCTTTCTGTACAATGCATGGAAAGTAAATACAACTGAAATAAAGCAATGTCTAAACAATGGCATAACAGAAATGAAAAGTACTGAATGGAAAGTGTACAATGACTAGAGCTCGGAGAATTCACTAAACTGGTCCAAGTTTTCAGCGGTGGGCTTAATCTCTGAAGTGTCCAGATCACCTGACGACATTCAAAGAAAAAAGAAAGAGAATGCCATCAGCGAACAGGTCGCTCGGTAAGTCCCAAAGATAAGAGGAGAAAATAGAATAGACAGAGAGTAAGAGAGCGAGAGAGAGTAGCTTTTACAGTTGTATTATATTGTTATATAGTTGTATTTAGTGTTAACGTTGTTGTTTGTAGCTTGGTACAGAAGAATGCCAGTGTATACGTGAGGAGTCTCACTTGCCCCGGAGACTAAGGTATCAGGAACTCAAGGAACCGTTATGCCACGGTACAACAACAACGAAATATAGGTTAGGTGTCTTATGGTTGCAGTCTCGTGCCACTTCTAACACCTTCCGTACCAATCTATCCCTTAAACCCTGCAATATCTTGATTGTATTGTTTGTGTTGTATTGCAACTTGTATTGTCTTGTATTATAGATTGTATAGTTGGATGACTGACCAAAACCATGATATCAGTAAACGGATGTAACTATATAATCATGTAAATGGAATATCTGGAGAATCATGTAAATGGATGTATATGCATGGTTCGGTTCGGTCAATATATATTGAATGTATTGAATAGATTGAATATAGGGATTCATGTTGAATCAGAATATTATAGATTGTAAATTGTAGATTATAAATTGTAAATTGTAGATTGTACTTGAATCATATTCAAGTCAGATTATAATGAAACTCAAAGTAAATTGAAGTCCTGATTGTTTTGATATTATCGTTAACCGCTGCACATGGGCGGCAGGATTTATGTCTTTTTCAAAGACGATTACCTTTTTGATAACGCCATTGTTAAGTTGTTTATCTTAGATAGGCAAGCACCCACTTCTCCGGCTCCCTGAGGCTCAAGAGATTGGTCCCGCTTAAACCTATGTTTACTAGGGTCCTTATTGTAATTTATAGAACTTGAGAGGGGTTTATGTAGAAATATTTTTATATACTTTTCAAAATACACTACAAGTATTTATTATTCGTCTTTAGAGTTACAATGAATGTGAATTTTATATTGTGATATTTCTAATGAAAATATCCTAATTTCATAATAAATGGTATTTATTGGTAATATTGGTTTTGTATGGAATTCATGGTATTTTAGTATAAAATTGATTCTTGTGATTTTTAGAAAAAGATGGAATATTTATATCATAACAAAATAGGTATTTTAATGATAATTATACATATATTTATACAAAAATAATTTTAATATATATTTTATATTCTAAAAAATCTCATTTTCTCAAGATGTCGTATTTTAAATGTTTCGAGACCGAATGCTCCTTACGAAGGTCTGAATCTCGCACTACTAAACCCGAGGATGTGCGATAATCCGCACAATCCCGAACGGGTTCCCTAAATGGGTTGTAGCGGCACTTTGCAAAGATTTGTATAAATACTACTCATTTAGAAAACGGTTTTATTAAGTAAATGGTATTTATTTGTAAAGATGTCGATTTCCCGTATTCTATGTTCTAGGGTCTCCTAAGTCAACTAGACTGCTCCTAACTGGTCCAAAGCGACAAGTTGTGAGATATCCCTCAAATCGCCTCTTCACCGCCAATTGTGGCCAGGTAAGTACAAGTGAAGAAAGGAGGGATCCGCTCACGAGTCACCGTGAGACGAGTCTTTTAAAGTTACCTTTCTCACTTGTCTAGCTTAGGCATCACAAAGTCAGGTTTAGATAAACGACTGAATGCCCATAACCTTCCTCTATCCTAATGAGTGCGACAGTCCTTAATTGGCTAAGTCTGGATGTTTTTATTATTTTTAGCTCAAAGGTTATTTATTTGTAAAGATGTATCAATACTAAATCTTTTAGAAATGGTTTTATTAAGTAAAGGATATTTAAATGAAAATGTTTGTTTTCCCGTATTCTAAGTTCTCGAGGGTATCATGTTATGTTGCATATGAGTGTGTGAGGAGGTAGGTCATTACCTCGTGGTCTACTTAAAGGTATAACAAGTTTAATGAAGTTAAATGTATAATTGAAAGAATGTGGTATTTAAATGAAAAATACAATAAAGTGAAATAGCCATCATTTTATGAAATGAAACTTGATCAATTTGGTTGATTAGTGTTTAATAGTCAATATGAGAGAGTTTAAGCATAATTGTATTAACGAGAAGTGAAGTTTTATAAGAAAACCGGATCGGAAATCGGATTTGTTCCGATTCCGTCGGGTTTTGTAAATCCGTATTTTAGAAAAGAAAATAGAGGTAGAATTTGGGGACTTACGGGTTTAGGACAAACACGAGAGTGAGATGGAACGGGAGGAGTCACCGGTGCGTCATTTCGTCGCCGGGGGCTCCTAGGATCGTTGCCGAAAAGTCCGTCAGAGATTTCGCCAGAGTTTCGCCTTTCGCTCACTTCGATTGCACACAAGGTTTTCTTGAGAATTCTAGAGAGTTGGCTCAGAGTTTGGGGTGAGAGGATAAAGGGTAGGGGTGGTATTTATAGGGTTAGGCTAGGGTTAGGGTAGGTGAAAGGTTAAAATG
Organism: Agapanthus africanus; assembly: GCA_030015575.1. Classification (NCBI taxonomy): domain Eukaryota; kingdom Viridiplantae; phylum Streptophyta; class Magnoliopsida; order Asparagales; family Amaryllidaceae; genus Agapanthus; species Agapanthus africanus. The sequence goes on along the minus strand of CM057344.1, from coordinate 10,186,357 downwards.
AAAAATATGATAAAATGTATTAAAAATGGAGTAATTGGGGTTTTAAAAGAGTTCTGGAAATGGTCTAAAGCTAAAATTTTGCAGGTGTGTAGAGAATGTGAAAAAACACAATTTTCATGTTGGGGTCGTCGCCGGAATCGGCCGACTCGGCCGTGACTCGGTCTGAGAACTGAGTCGAGGCCGATTTGGCCGATTCCCGGCCAAGTCAGGCGGTCGGGATCCCCCCCTCGACGGTTCATCTAACCTCTGACAATGTTATATTTTTGGGTGTAGTGGGGTTTTTGTGAGATATGCACGTGTAAACCCTTGGTCTTCTGAAGGTTTTATAAAAAATCAATATTAAAAATAATGTGGGATATGAGATTTGAACTCTAGTGGCTTGGTTCAGCAGTGCAAGGTATTACCAATGAGCTACAAGCTCCTTCTTGTAATTATGGAGCTAATTAATTACTTAAAATAATAACAGTAAATGTAAATACCCCAAGTATATATTAATTTTAAAGCAAATTTTTGCACACTAAAAATGGAGTTGTTACATTCTTTTAACTTGTAATTAAAAAGCAAAATAATTACTTATATCTTGTGCTCAGACTAAAATACTCTTTTATGGATTTTAAAAAAATTTGTAAAGAAAGTTGTATAGGAAAATTAGGGTTGTTACATTCTACCCTCCTTATAAAAATTTCGTCATCGAAATTTGTAAAAGGAAAGTGTAACAGATTTAAGAAAGTTTGGTGACTGGAGTGGTGATAGTGTATGAAAAATAACAATGTGATGCAAGGGTTTAAAAAATGTGGAGGAGACTTACTAGTGTTACCCTGGTCAACTGTCTTGGCTTCTATGGCTGCTAAGGTGGAGGTTTGGCGTCTCGGCACATTTTTCTGTGTATGCCGGTACATCGATGCCTGACTAGGTAGAGGTGGTCCATGTGGAGGTGGTGCTGGGAGTGTAGGATGAGTTGCAGGAGTCTGGATAGTTGGCCGCTGCGGGTAGTTGGTGGGTGTGTGAGCTGAGTTGCGTCTATAGGGACAATCTCCAATTCTATGATCGGATGCACCACAAACTAGGCACATGCCTTTTGCGCACCTACAGTCCTTCCACAAGAGTCCATCCCTATGGCAGTAGTAACAAAAACCTGGACTTGACTGGTTAATTGTTTCTTTCTGTCTCTTGGGTTCAGAAGGTTGTGTAGTGTAGGTTCCTCTTGCCATCTGGGTGGCAGAGCGTTTCCCGACGGTTGCTTCTGCTTTTGGTCGGTTCAATAATATAGCAGTCTGCTGCTGCAGTCCAACCAGGAGGCTTCGGATTTCCTCAAGCAGAACCGTTTGCTCGTTGAGCGGAGCAGGGAAGGCAGGTGTGATTTGTAGTGGTGGTGGAGTGTTGTTGAAGTTGGTGCTGGTGTTGTTTGGGGAATTCATAACCTTGAATGATAAATTTAGGTTAGGACAGATTCAAATTATATGATTCAATGAATATAAAATTGATAAAATTCAAGGAACATGGATTGTAAAGAATGTTTTAGTTGCTGGTTCTTGTGCTATATTGCTTAGGTTGTTCACACAGAACAGAACTGCTTAGTATAGTTTTATACAGCTCTGACCTGCATGGGCCACCAACAAAACCTGTCACGCCCCGCTTCCCAGTATACGACGAAGGGGACACGACTGGTCCGCTACATATTTACTGTGAAGTAAATACGCTAAGCGTATCTAAGCAATACGAAAATAAGCACAAGAGACAAAATATAATAAAAACAACAACTTTATTTATTCACATTCTTTCTGTACAATGCATGGAAAGTAAATACAACTGAAATAAAGCAATGCCTAAACAATGGCATAACAAAAATGAAAAGTACTAAATGGAAAGTGTACAATGACTAGAGCTCGGGGTCTTCACTGAACCGGTCCAAGTCTTCAGCAGTGGGCTCGATCTCTGAAGTGTCCAGATCACCTGACGACATTCAAAGAAGAAAGAAAGAGAATGTCGTCGGTAAACAGGTCGCTCGGTAAGTCCCAAAGATAAGAGGAGAAAATAAGATAGACAGAGAGTAAGAGAAAGAGAGAGTAGCTTTTACAGTTGTATTATATTGTTATATTGTTGTATTTAGTGTTAACGTTGTTGTTTGTAGCTTGGTACAGAAGGATGCCAGTGTATACGAGAGGAGTCTCACTTGCCCCGGAGACTAAGGTATCAGGAACTCAAAGAACCGTTATGCTATGGTACAACAGCAACGGAATATAGGTTAGGTGTCTTATGGTTGCAGTCTCGTGCCACTTCTAACACCTTCCGTACCAATCTACCCCTTAAACCCCGCGATGTCTTAATTGTATTGTTTGTGTTGTATTGCAACTTGTATTGTCTAGTATTATAGATTGTATAGTTGGATGACTGGCCAAAACCATGATATCAGTAAACGGATGTAACTGTATAATCATGTAAATGGAATATCTGGAGAATCATGTTAATGGATGTATATGCATGGTTCGGTTCAGTCAATATATATTGAATGTATTGAATAGATTGAATATAGGGATTCATGTTGAATCAGAATATTGTACATTGTAAATTGTAGATTATAGATTGTAGATTATAGATTATACTTGAATCATATTCAAGTCAGATTATAATGAAACTCAATGTAAATTGATGTCCTGATTGTTTTGATATTATCGGTAACCGCTGCACATGGGCAGCAGGATTTATGTCTTTTTCAAAGACGATTACCTTTTTGATAACACTATTGTTAAGTTGTCTACCTTAGATAGGCAAGCACCCACTTCTCCGGCTCCGTGAGGCTCAAGAGATTGGTCCCGCTTAAACCTATGTTTACCAGGGTCCTTATTGTAATTTATAGAATTTGAGGGGGGTTTATGTAGAAATACTTTTATAAACTTTTCAAAATACACCCCAAGTATTTATTATTCGTCTTTAGAGTTATAATGAATGTGAATTTTATATTGTGATATTTCTAATGAAAATATCCTAATTTCATAATAAATGGTATTTATTGGTAATATTGGTTTTGTATGGAATTCATGGTACTTTAGTGTAAAATTGATTCTTGTGATTTTTAGAAAAAGGTGGAATATTTATATCATAATAAAATAGGTATTTTAATGATAATTATACATATATTTATACAAAAATAATTTTAATATATATTTTATATTCTAAAAAATCTCATTTTCTCAAGATGTCGTATTTTAAATGTTTCGAGACCGAATGCTCCTTGCGAAGGTCTGAATCTCACACTACTAAACTCGAGAATGTGCGATAATCCGCACCATCCCGAACGGGTTCCCCAAATGGGTTGTAGCGGCGCTTTGGAAAGATTTGTATAAATACTAATCATTTAGAAAACGGTTTTATTAAGTAAATGGTATTTATTTGTGAAGATGTCGATTTCCCGTATTCTATGTTCTAGGGTCTCCTAAGTCAATTAGACTGCTCCTAACTGGTCCAAAGCGACAAGTTGTGAGATATCCCTCAAATCGCCTCTTCACCGCCAATTGTGGCTAGGTAAGTACAAGTGAAGAAAGGAGTGATCCGCTCACGAATCACCGTGAGACGGGCCTTTTAAAGTTACCTTCCTCACTTGTCTAGCCTAGACACCACAAAGTCAGGTTTAAATAAACGACTGAATGCCTACAACCTTCCTCTGTCCTAATGAGTGCGACAGTCCTTAATTGGCTGAGTCTAGATGTTTTTATTATTTTTATCTCAAAAGTTATTTATTTGTAAAGATGTATGAATACTAAATCTTTTAGAAATGGTTTTATTAAGTAAAGGGTATTTAAATGAAATTGTTTGTTTTCCCGTATTCTAAGTTCTCGAGGGTATCGTGTTATGTTGCATATGAGTGTATGAGGAGGTAGGTCTAACCTCGTGGTCTACTTAAAGGTATAGCAAGTTTAATGAAATTAAATGTATAATTGAAACAATGTGGTATTTAAATGAAAAATACGATAAAGTGAAATAGCCATCATTTTATGAAATGAAACTTGATCAATTTGGTTGATTAGTGTTTAATAGTCAACATGAGAGAGTTTAAGTATAATTGTATTAACGAGAAGTGAAGTTTTATAAGAAAACCGGATCGGAAATCGGATTTGTTCCGATTTCGTCGGGTTTTGTAAATCCGTATTTTAGAAAAGAAAATAGAGGTAGAATTTGGGGACTTACGGGTTTAGGACAAACACGAGAGTGAGATGGAACGGGAGGAGTTGCCGGTGCATCGTTTCGTCGCCGGGGGCTCCTAGGATCGTTGCCGGAAAGTCCGCCGGAGATTTCGCCGGAGCTTCGCCTTTCGCTCACTTCGATTGCACACAAGGCTTTCTTGAGAATTCTAGAGAGTTGGCTCAGAGTTTGGGTTGAGAGGGCAGAGAGTAGGTGTGGTATTTATAGGGTTATGCTAGGGTTAGGGTAGGTGAAAGGTTAAAATCAAAAATGTATTAAAAGTGGAGTAATTGGGATTTTAAAAGAGTTCCGGAAATGGTCTGAGGCTAAAATTTTGCAGGTGTGTAGGGAATGTGAAAAGACACAATTTTCATGTTGGGTCGTCGCCGGAATCGGCCGACTCGGCCGTGACTCGGTTTGAGGACTGTGTCGAGGCCGATTTAGCAGATTCCCGGCCGAGTCAGGCGGCCGGGATCCTCCTGACGGTTCATCTAACCTCTGACAATGTTACATTTTTGGGTGTAGTGGGGTTTTTGTGAGATATGCACGTGTAAACCCTTGGTCTTCTAAAGGTTTTAAAAAAATCAATATTAAAAATAATGTGGGGTATGGGATTTGAACTCTGTTGGCTTGGTTCAGCAGTGCAAGCTATTACCAATGAGCTACAAGCTCCTTCTTGTAATTATGGAGCTAATTAATTACTTAAAATAATAACAGTAAATGTAAATACTCCAAGTATACATTAATTTTAAAGCAAATTTTTGTACACAAAAAATGGAGTTGTTACATTCTTTTAACTTGTAATTAAAAAGCATAATAATTACTTATATCTTGTGCTCAGGCTAAAATACCCTTTATGGTTTTTTTAAAAAATTGTAAAGAAAGTTGTATAGGAAAATTAGGGTTGTTACAATAGTGGCGCCAAATCTTAAGTGCAAAGATAACGGCTGTCAACTCCAGATCATGTGTTGGATAGTTGCGCTCGTGAATTTTTAGCTGTCTTGATGCAAACGCTACAACTTTTCCATGCTGGTGTAGAACACATCCTAATCTCTTATCGGACGCATCACAATGCACAACAAATCCTCCAGATTGATCCGGTATTACAAGGATAGGAGCTGAAGTTAACCTTGACTTGAGTTCTACAAAAGCGTTTTCATATACTTCTGATCACATGAATGCTTCATCTTTACGTGTGAGCTTAGTCAGGGGTGCTGCAATTTTCGAAAAACCTTCAATGAATCTTTGGTAGTATCCTACTAAACCCAAGAAACTTCGAATATCCTTCACTGTTTTTGGTGCCGGTCATTCGCTGACAGCTGGCACCTTAACTGGATTTACTGAGATTCCTTCGCCTGAAACTACATGTCCGAGAAATTCGACTTGATATAACCAAAATTCACACTTGTTGTACTTGGCATAGATTTAATGCTGTCGCAATGTCTCCAGGACAATCCGTAAATGCTCGGCTGCTCTTTCCGATTCTTTGAATACACCAGGATGTCGTCAATGAAAATAACAACGAACCTGTCTAAGTACTCTTGGAAAACATGGTTTATCAGGTTCATAAATATAGCAGGTGCATTGGTCACTCCAAATGGCATCATGAAATATTCGTAATGACCATAGCGAGTCCTGAACGCTGTCTTCAGAATATCAGACTCTTTGACCTTCACCTGATGCTAACCCGAATGAAGATCTAACTTCGAAAATACAAAAGACCCACTTAGCTGATCGAAAAGGTCATCGATACGCGGTAGTGGATACTTGTTCTTAATCGTCACTTCATTCAGAGCTCGGTAGTCTACACACATCCTGTATGAACCTTCTTTCTTCTTCACAAGCAAAACTGGAGATCCCCAACTTGAAGTACTGGGACGAATCCAACCTTTCTTCAGAAGTTCGTCCAACTGAGTACAGATCTCCTTCAATCCCTCAGGACTTAACCGGTATAGAGTTTTGATTACCGGCTGCACACCAGGTATTAAGTCAATGATGAATTCAAGAGCTCGATCGGGAGGCAAACCTGTTATATCTTCAAGGAACACATCCTCGAACTCTCGAACTACCTCTGGCTTTTCTTCTTCCGCCGGTAGAGTAAATACTTCTGCATTCTTTGGTTTAGCACGGTATCTTCCTGGATCCAAAGTTCTATCTCCATTCTTGAAGTAGAAGACTGGGTGATCTGGTATCTCAAATACTACCCTCTTTTGACGGCAGTCAATCGTAGCATAGAAAACTCCCAGCCAGTCCATTCCCAACACAACATTGAAGTTTGGGATGTCCAGTACTTTGAAATTCGCGTAGAATTCTCGTCCGCAAACTACAACTAGACACCGATCCAATCCCACAGTTGCCTTCAATACTCCATTCCCAGAACTGACATTCCAGCTTGAAATGAGTGGCTTCATGGGAATCGCATGCGTTCTCACAAATCTTTGCGACATGAAGCAGTGTGACGCTCCAGTGTCAAACAGTGCTAGTGCAGGAAGGGTGGCTACTAGTATAGTACCTAAGTTGTATGAGGTTGGTTTAGATACAGGGAAAAATATAGAGATATACAAGGATTGAAAAGTTGAAAGGATGGGGAATTACCAGTAATAACTTGGCCAGTAGCTTCGGCTTCCTCAACCGTCATTGTGAAAGCCTGATATCTGGGTACATTCCTCCTTGCTGGAGGCACATTCCTTTGTCCTTGGGGCATGTTTCTCTGCCCTTGAGGCATGCTCCTCTGTGCCTGATGGAACTGATGAGGAGGCTGTGCAGGAGGTCCACGTGGAGGTGGAGCAGAGAGAGCAAGACGAGGTGCAGGAACCTGAATAGCTGGCCACTGCGGAACTGTGATCACGAGTCTTGGTGCTGGAGCTGGGCTGAGACGATATGGACAAGCTCCAATGACGTGAGTGGATGCACCACAAACCAAACACAGGTGATTGATCGTGCGAAAAAGTGTGTTTGTAAATACCGCAATCAAGATAGTGTCGCTAGTAGCTAGCCGCGATGAGTACGGGTCATCCGCAGGGAAACGTGAACTCTTTTCTTGCTTTAAACGAGTTGATCAAAGAAGGGTGATTGTGTGTCGTTACGGATATAAGATTTATAAAGAAAAGGCTTGTAGGGTTCGTAGGACTTAGTAGTAATGGATGAATAATTAAAAATGACTCCTTTTATTTTTTAATAGTTTAAAACTAGATCGATAGTAATGAATGTAGATTAGGGTTCTTTTGAAGAAACTAGGGTTTCCCCACTACTAACCCTTGTCCTTGCATTGATCTTTATTCATGTCTAGCCCTTAACATAATAAGTGTTAAACTAATCTCAAATCGTGGTCGTGACTAGCAATAAATTGGTAGCGCGCCCGATAAGGATGTTAACATTTATTTTTGCTAAAGTTTATAGACTTTAAAATATATAAAAGAGATTAAGAGATTTTATCATCCATTGTTCTACCCTATCCTACGAAGCCTAACAAGTTAGGAATTACTCACTCATGGTTAAAGATTTAGAAGAAAGGTTGAAGAAGAATGAAAACATAGTTAACGTGCAGAAAGTAAGTGCGGAAATTAATTGCAAAAAAGAACAATGAAAACACTACCTTTATTAATCAACTATTGCATGTACAAATCATTTGAAAGTAGATTATAAGAACCCTAGTTGCTCTAAATCTCTTTCTTGTTGGAAGTAGATGACTAGCTGATGATCACTCGGATGCATGAATCGCTTGGACCTCTTGATCTTTTCGATGATGATCTTTAATGTGTAGCTCTCGGTCCTATATACAGTCCCAGAAACTAGAAACCCTATATTCCATATAAGAATATATGCAGTTAAAATCCAAACCACCAAATCTCATATCCTACGGCCATCAATGGGCCGCGGTTCCGCCGCATATCCCACACTTTAGCCGCAGATCCGCCGCAGTTTAATAGGATCAGGCTTTGGGATTTTTTCTGGTGTTTTGTATTGCCATGCAATGATCCTCTAGATGTCAATATTCTGAGAATAATGCTCTGAGTCTCTACCATTGCTAGATTTTATGATTTGCTTCAATATTTTGGCAGATTTGATTCCGACATCCCGATTTAACTCGGATCTCTTGGATTTCAGACCTGAGCTAATATCTGCACAATATCTTAAGTCATAATGTTAGTAATATTTGGTATTTTTGAGATATTATACTAACCATTTTATATGATATTAAATTTTAAGAATATTGATTAGAAATATTTGATATAATATGCATATTTTAATTACAAAGATTTCATTTAAATATTATATGCATATATTTTCCCTAATTATGTTTATTAAAATGTAGAAACATATAATAATAAACTTTTCACAAATAAACCCTCATATGTTCTATATTTGCAATAAACACCTTTTAGTACTTAACAATAGCAGGGAAAATATTCATTCAAATGTGCAATATTAGACCAATCAAATACCCACAAACTTAACTTTGATCGTCCCAAGCAAACTAGCTATTAAAAAGAAAAAAGAAAAGAAAAACCTAGTACACTTTCATAGGCAACACGATTGCACTGAGCACGTGCAACAAGTCTTTAAATCTCTAGGTGTCCCTAATAGGAGGAGTGTTGTCTTCTGAGGATTTTCAGCGGATTACACCCACAAAATCCCATAATAAAATAAAGATGACGAAAGTTACATTCAAAAATAAAGAACATAGAAAAGAAAAAACTTGAAATAAGAGTTTCAAACTACCTTGGCATTTTAGTAGCCATGAGCCCTATCTTAATAGTCATGAAAAGATGTAAGAAATCACATTATCCCTCAATAAAACATCGCTTTTAGTCTTCCTTCCTACCTTTCTTCCAAACATCGATCATATACCTCTACGTGTGTGTAAAAGATATCCCTACACTTAGAGAATTCAATTCAAGCTATCATACTCTTGTCCATCTTTCTTAGTACTTTTTAGTCAGTGAATGTTTCAGATGGAATTGCTCACACATTCTTCATGCGACCGTTAATACTTTTTGAGGTACTAATCAACCAATTACCAAATGTGCTCACTCTTTTAGGCGTAATTAGCAATATCCTAGTCTTGAAACACCTAAGGCTTAGCAGTGGCTCCAAAACCAGTCGGTCTAAGGCACTAGGTGATAAGGCACCCACGGTATATTTTTTTTATGCTGCCTTAAGTAATTACAAAACCAGTGTTCATTTTTCTTCACCATTTTTTAAAAATATTTTTATTTATATATTTTTTTCATACTAAGGGTTTTAAACAAGAGCATTTCAAGGTATCATCTACTATCCAAAGTTTCAAGATGTGAGCAAGTGCATATAGTAGGGAATCAACGTTCAGAAGTTTGGACTCAAGAATATGGACTATTTTTCAGACTTATTTCTATTCTCAGATTAGTGATTTCCTTCATCTGACTAACCCTTGGGACAACAGCTCATGAGCATTTATTACTAGCTTCGTTATAAAACATCTAATTTTCTTGATTTTCTTAAATCTCTTCCTATCTTTCATATGTATTTTTCACTTCCTAACTTTTATTATCAATTTTTTTTGTGCTTTTATTTAGTATAATGCAAAATGATGCGTGAATAAGCACAAACTTCCCCCAAACCTATTTGCAGCAGTGTCCTCACTGATATCATCTGTTAAGCTTAAAACATACAGACTTTGGAGGAAAAGTTAATAAAGGGGACAAGAATTAGCGACGGTGAAATCCTCTCCCAAACTTATTTTTGGCTCAAAATTTTAAAATTTTTGTTTTACTTTCAAGAGAAAAAATATTTTTCTCCCCCTCCCCAAACTTAAGTAAAACAGTATTAAGCATTTAAAATTATAAGAGGGGGGTAAAGTTATTGGTCTATGCAAAACTTTACAAAGATCAAAACTTAACACCAACCATTCGAATATTTTATCGATATAACAATATAGTTGGTAGAAGATTATAGATGTGAAGAAGTGGAGAGATAAGAGGCGTAATCGATCGGGTTTACGTCTTGGTTGGTAGAGACAAAACAGTAATGGTGCACTACTCGCATTCTCGTTCTTGATAAGAAAAAGGGGTGACGGTTCAACTTCTTTGGATGGGGGTTAATTCATCACAACTCCCATGTTTTCTAGAAATGCGAGTTCTTCGGCAAAAATGTCTTCAAAATTTTCATCGATATTCCAAATGATAATTTTATCGGAGAGAAAGTTATGAAACTCGGATAGCTCGACTAAATCATTCGACAAGTCAAAGGGTTCGGACTTAGGTGTGGACTTGTCGACAGAAGTGTCTTCACGTGTATAATAAATAGTAGGATCAAACAATAACTCACAAGTGGCGTCGAAATCAGTATCTTGAAGCTCCTCAAATTCGCAACTGTCGGAATCTATCTTTTCGACAGAACATACATCAACTATCTGAGCATAGGGTTCTGAGGGTTGACTTCCTAGCTGGTAGATGTTAAGCTTAATTGTCATCTTTCCAAAAGACAGGTTCATTGAACCGTTACGACAATTGATTATCGCGCTGGAAGTTACTAGAAAAGGTCGACCTAGTATCACCGGAATTTGGTTCCGTGGGTTTGCCACAGGCCGTGTATCTATAACTATAAAGTCCACAGGGAAAATAAATTCCCCGACTTTGATTAACACGTCCTCTAGCTCACCCCGAGATTGGGTGATAGATTGATCGGCCATCTGGAGAGTGCAATGTGTAGGTTTCAACTCTCCTATACCTAATTACTCATAAACAGAATACGAAAGTAAGTTAACACTAGAATCTAAATCGAGTAGAGCATGATTGATATTTTTACCCTCAAAAGTTATAGATATTGTAGGACAACCGGGGTCCTTACGTTTTGTGGGCACCAATTGGGTAAGAGAATTGCTTATATTACTCGCTAAGAAAACTATTTTAAGCACTTGAATTTTTCTTTTCTTAGTTCACAAGTTCTTTAAAATTTTCGCATAAGAAGGAACTTGTTTGATAGTATCTAAGAGAGGAATATTTATGTTAACTTATTTAAAAATTTCCACAATCTTCTCCATTTGGGGACTTGGTTTGTTGGCCCTCAAACTGTGTGGAAAAGGAGATTTATCAATAAGGGTTGAGTCCAACTTTTAAGGAGAAGTTTGTGGGGGATGGAATGGATCCCAAATTGGATTTGGGATGGTCGTAGCTGGTAATTCTTTCAAGGAAGTGGGCTGAGGGTTCGAGCCTAGCGGAAAACGGAGAATAGACACGGAAGAAGATGTTGGATTAGACGAAGTAGGAGTAGAAGTAGTAGCTGGGGTTTCATCTGATTCATCATCATCAACTTATTTCCCAACATTGTTATTCAGCACTCTTTCCGATCTCAACATAGTTACGGCGCTTACATTATGATTTTGAAGGATGGGATTCGCGCTTTGTGAGTGGTCGGGATTTAGTAGAGATTGAGATGGAAGTCTCCATTTCTCTCTCTCACTCATTGCGGCATTTAATTGTGTAAGTTGTGCTTCTATCGATTTTATCTTGGCTATAGTGCCCTCAAGTCAATTATAGCTAAGGAAGATGATGGAAGACCGAAGGACTTGGTTCGTTCGGTATAACATTTTTTTCCTTAGCTCCTTGAGGCGTGCTCGATTGAACTTGGCCACCGGAAGATGATCCACCCGAGGGATGTAGCTCATGGCTCTAGCTCTACATCAAAAGCAAGTGAAGCAACTAGGGATTCTAGGTTGCTAATCTAGAATGCCTAGGATGTAGTGAGCATTCTAAGTGTTTATCCATCTCACCTCCTCTCTTCATTCTCAACTCATGAGATTGTAGAGAAGAGATTGAGCATGAAGGTGGAAGAACTCAAGAAACTCAAGAGAGAAGAGTGAAGCATGATGGTGAGAAGAAAACTCATCTCTCAAAAATAATGATTCATCCATGGAGAGAGAAAATCTCATATCATGGTTTTGTAAAACATTTCTTTTCAATTTAAAATCAAGCCCATACTTGAATAGTTTGCACAGATGAATTAAAAATTCATTTGTGCACACTATGCAAGCATGGTTCTCACCATACTCCCCTCTCTCAATAATCCACCTCATTATCCATTTAAAATAAATGGTCAAATCAAAAATGAGGTGTCCACCTTCTAGAATATTATCCGTATAAATACAGATTATATTCTACTATATATACATACCTGTATTCGTATCGAAATACGAATACCCGAAGAGATAGAATAACACAAAGAACACAATACTAGAATATACATATCGAAATATATATACGTAAATTATTAAATCAATACCTGATTTAATAATCCGGCTCAAACCCGAACCAGCTAGTATTATCAACTGTCCGATCGAAAGTCCCGGTACATAGTACAATCAATCGATCGGAACCCTGCACATATGCAATACGGCTACTACATCGTTTCGTCAGAACCAGGGAAACCCTCTGTGTAGGACTCTAAAGACTCATCAATACGCTGGCAGTGGGTTTAACCACAAGCACGTCAGCGGCACTAGCTGTACGTAACGGCTACCCAGGTATTGAGCGAAAGGAAGACCGACGAGCAACTCATCCGAACCCTTACCGAGCCTTTCCGTGACAATTTCCATACAGTCCGGTTTATTCGTTTAAGAGTATCGCATGTCGAGTCTAGGGGGTGGATAAAGTTAGATCCCTAATAACACGATATTCATGTCGGTATGAAGCCCATTATCTACTGAGAAATTACTGATCCAAATCAGTAATTCTCGTCTATCTTGGCCAAGGATTTCTGGTGATGGCCACCCGTGCACCGCGCGATATCAACCCCCAATACCAGGAGAGACGAATCCCCGACGATCCGCTCACTGCCTCCATGTGGCTCAGGGCTGTACCCAACTAATACCTATTTGCACGACTCCTTTGAGTCGTGGTAAGGTAGTAATCAAAGAACAATGGGAACTCACACGAGACAAATGACGATCTCAAGTCGATAGACTAACCTGTACACATGTCACTTGGGAACTGCTATCTGACAAAAGGTATAATACCAACTAGCATGTTCCCGACGAGTCCGTCCAGTGTACTCATAACCCAATGGGCACATGTATACTATCTTAGGTGAATAACTGACACCAATGGCTTGTGAGACCGGCCACCGCCTCTCGTCGAGGTCTCGATAAGTATATACTAGTCTACTCCGGAGTATCAACGCCCAGTCTCGATATTCTCTCAACTAGGGACATTTAAGGATGTGTTTAATGCTGGTAGTCAAGCAAGAATCTTATGGGCTCTATCAACATGTAATAGTGATCTGTAATACCACATAATGCATGTACATGATGATAAAGGCAAACCAAACAATATACTATCATTTTGAGTAAGACTGTTCTACCCGTATAGGTCCTCCCTCAATCATCACAATCGCATGCCTGCGATTACAATAATTGACTTAAGGGCACTATAGCCAACAATCTCCCACTTGCACTTAAAGCTAATTATTGCGGTGCCGCATACTCACAGCCCGTGTGATACCGAACACCCAACTTTTCTATTAATCAGCCTCGCTGTTCAGTTGATAAAACTGCACATTTGTTATTACATTTTTCCTACTAATTCCATATTAAAAAAGGTCTTTATTATAATATATCATACATATGAGGGTTTATGCGTAAAAATACTATTTTCCATGTGTTGATATATTATAATTAGCATTTGGTAGGAAAATGTATATAATATTATTGACCTAATCCTAGTAGAACTAAGTCTACTAAATATTATTTAAGTTGTTGTGCAGAATTTTCAGGTCTTAAATCAAGGAAATCAAGTTGTTAAAGCTAACCTGCCTAATTAAGAAATCAAAATTAAGAAATCAATTCTGGCAGAAGGAAAGAAAAGATTTCCAAATTCTGAAGGTTCCAAGGATCGCCACATGCCATAAGGAGCAACCCCCAGAAAATTGATCAACGGAGGAGATCATCAGGCCGCGGATCCACGGCCCGAGCCCCTTGATGCCGCGGATCCGCCGCGTAGAAGTGGAGTTGAGGGTTGCAACTTTTCTGGTGGGATTGTAACTACCATTCCCCAATTTAGGCATCTAACTTTCTGGTTTTGGGACTATAAATAAAGACCGAGAGCCTCTTGAAAAATTTATCAATTCGACGCGATCACGAAGTCCAAGACGGCTCACGCATCCAGACTGATCATCAACTGTTCGTCTACCTCCTTGGAAGAGATCGAGAAGCAAACTAGTCTTTGTAATCATTTTCTAAGGAATCAAAGTGTAATGAATATTGTTTATTAATAAAGGTAGCTTTCTTTTTCTTTTTCTATTTCTTCGTAGTTTAATTATGCAATTTCTTTCCATCTCTTTTTCTCCCAACATGTGCGAGTAATTCTCCGCTTGTTAGGGTTCGTAGGATTAGGGTAGGCTAATGGATGATGAACATCCCTAAACCCTTTTTAAGTCCTATAAAGTTTATGAACTTTATCAAAAGAATCATTAACATCCTAATCGGGCGCTCTAACAATTCTTTGTTAGTTCCAACCGCGATTAGAGATTAGATTAATGATTGTTTTGGTAAAGGCTAGATATGAACGGAGTTCCGTGTCGAGATAAGGATTAAGAGTGGGATTCCTTTTCCCTCCAGAAACCCTAATCTACCCGCATCACCGCCGTTCTAGTTTTAAATCTATTAAAGGATAAAAAGGGTAAATTTTAATTAATCGTCCATAACTACTAAATCCTAATGAACCCTACAAGTCCCTTATTATATTAGCTACATCCATAAATAATCTAGATCTATATTTTTGCATTAGTGCTTAACGTAGATCTAGAAACCTTTCTACAACAATTCTTTATCCCTCCTCTCTTTTTCAACACATCTAAAGTAAGAATAAAAGGTTCCACGTTTCCCAGAGGACGACCCGTACTCATCTCGGTCTAGCTACACGTGACACCGTTATTGATTGCGGTTAACTACTACAAACACACTTTTTACACACCAATCAAATGGCGCCATTGCCGGGGATACGTGCGTAATTTTTTATTCTTATTATTTGTGTTGAATTCTTAGACGATTCATATCATTATTAAAACAAAACTGCAAATTGCATATTTAACGATTTGTGCGTGAATTTTTGCAAGGAGATCTGGAGTCACAGAATTAAGGAAAACAGGAAACAAAGACATTTTTAGAGATCCAGAGGAGCACAGAAGGCTATACAAAAAAATTTCATCAAGTGATCCCTCTGCCATGCGGCGGATTCGCGGCAAAAACACCCTTGTGGCGGCGGAAACGCGGCACAACAGAGGAGTTAGGGTTTCAGTCTTCTCTGGTATCTATCTCAACTCCTTCTCTCTCTTTTCAAGTTCAATAAAATCTATTTTCTGCAGGATTCTTTGCAAAATAGCGCCGCTCAAAAATCTTTTTGTAAAAGTTTTGTGATTGGTTTTGTTTTGCATATTTTAATACGGACTTTAAGGGGCAAAGACCAAATCAAGATTATGTGGGGATTTCATCACCCTTCTTAAGCCCCACAAATCACAAACCGAGCATCTGCATCAACCCTACATTAATTTAAAAAATATCTAGACCAGACTCTAAGGACTGTCGCGCTCAATAAGGACAGAGGAAGGTCGTGGATAATCTATCGTTTATCCGCATTACTTTTGTAGTGCCTAGGCAAGTGTGACAAAGGCCAGTGGTTTTTAATTAGGCCCACTACTGTGGTTCTTTCCCACTTACCTGGCACTTATCTGGCTACAAGGGTAGTACGGAGGCGGTAAAGGATTGATCCTGCGGCTTGTCCTTTGGAAGTCTAGGAGCGGTCTAGAGACTGGACCTAGGTGACCTTAGTTCTAGGGTTGCTTGTGCATCTTAGGGTGATTTATCTTGAGTCCCACTTTTTCAAAAACAAACCAATTTTAAATCACACACATGCTGCCACTTGCACTAAACCCGCTTAGTGCATGCTCGGCTGAACACGGGATTCTAGTGCTCGTCTTGTCCGCGTTCCTGCTATCGACGCCGAAATCGGTACTTCTTCATCTTCTTTTCCCCCACCACACACCACGACCGAGATGGACGGCACTCCATCAGAATATAACACCACGCTGCCACCGCCCGTAGGTGCGCAGAATCCACCGCGCATCTCTCTCTAAAAGAGATGCTATCCTATCCGTGGTCCTCTTCCCACTTGTCTATCTCTTCTACCACCTAACGGGGATAATTTCGAAATTAAACTCCACTACATCAATCTGCTGCCCAAATTTCACGGGCTTGAATCGAAAGACGCATACGTTTTCATTACCAAATTCGAAAACGTATGCGCAATAATGGGTACTTCATAATTGACTTTAGATGCTATGCGCTTACGTCTTCTCCCATTCACACTGTGCGACTTGGCAGAAAAATGGCTTTACAATATTGCCGCACACTCTATCACTAATTGGGATGAATTCGTCATAGCATTTCTTAAGAAGTTTTACCCAAACCATAAGACTGCCCGTGTTAGAAGCGAGATCAACCAATTCACCCAGCTTCCCAATGAACCATTTTGGAAGTGCTTTGAACATTTCAAAGATCTGCTTGTCCAATGTCCTCATCATGGAATCAATAGATGGGATTTATATCGAATTATATATGAGGGCATTAATCCAGCGATAAAGCAGATGCTTGAAACAATGTGTCAATGCAATTTCATGTCTAAAGATGACGGTGAAGCTTGGAAGTATCTGGAAGACCTCGCTGAACACACTTTGCAGTGGGAAAGCGTAAGACCACCTTCATCTAGGGGAGGTATTCACCGGCTCGATGTTTCTATCGCAGTAAAAGCCGAAATGGCAGCGATACAGAAGAAACTCGACGCTATTGAGAACAAATTTTCATCATTCTCCCTAAATCAGGTCACGCTTCCTAAGACCGTCTGTGGTTGCTGTTCGGATCCTTCTCACTTAACGGAAGAATGTCCTATGAATGCATCGTTTCAAGCTAATGCTGCTTTTCAGCAGCGACCTAGAAACGACCCTTATTCTTCCATGTTTAATCAAGGATGGAGGAATCAACCAAAATTTGCTTGGAACCAAAACCAACAAAGCAATTATCAAAGACCTCCTCCACAGCAACCACAACCACAGAATCAGCCCCCCTTTCAGTCACAGAATTTCCAAAATCCGGCCAACATTTCTACACCACAAGTGGCCGGTACTGACAACTCACTTGCACAAACTTTGGATATGTTCATGAAACAATCTATGCAATTGTCGGCTGAGATGAAGTCTTCTATTGATACCATAATGAAAAACTCCACCTCCCATGGTGAGAGTATTAAATCATTAGAAAACCAAATCGTACAGTTAAACGCCGCAATGAGTGCGAGAGAGAAAGGGAAACCCCCATCTCAACCCCTACCGAATCCCGACCATTCACAAAATCATAATGTGAACGCCGTTACTACGTTGAGATTAGGGAGAGTGCTGAATAACCGAGTGGGTGAGCAATTTGATGTTAGTGACACATTTGATACCCCAGCTTCTTCTTCTTCCTCCCCTAATTCTTCTAGTCTCCCACCTTCATCTGAGCCTATTCTCCGTTTTCCCCAAGGCTCGAACATTTCACCAAATCTATCTAAGACGATTCCCACTCCAATTTTGGGATCGAATCCGTCCCCATAGTCTTCTCCACAAACGTTGGACCCAAAACTTATTGATCGAGCTCCATTTCCAAACAGATTAAGGGCCAACAGACCTAACCCGCAAATGGAGAAGATTGTGGAAATGTTTAAGCAAGTTAGCGTGAATATTCCTCTCCTAGATGCTATTCAACAAGTCCCATCTTATGCAAGAATCCTTAAAGACTTGTGCACTAGGAAGAGAAAAACACAAGTGCCTAAGAAGGTTTTCATGACGAGTAATGTTAGCACGACTTTTACCCAACAAATACCAAAGAAACATAAGGACCCTGGATGTCCTATAATCTCTATTTCTATTGGGGGTAAAAATATTAATCGTGCTTTACTCGATCTAGGCGCTTGCGTTAACTTGCTTCCTTATTCAGTATACGAGCAGTTAGGAATTGGAGAGTTAAAACCCGCCCATTGTACTCTCCAGATGGCAGACCGATCGATCACCAAACCTCGGGGCGAACTAGAGGATGTGTTAATTAAAGTCGGGGAATTCATATTTCCCGTGGACTTTATTGTTTTAGATACACAACCTGTGGCAAACCCACGCAATCAAATCCCGGTGATACTTGGTCGACCCTTCCTAGCAACTTCTAACGCTGTAATAAATTATCGTAACGGTTCTATGAACTTATCCTTCGGGAAAATGACAATTGAGCTTAATATTTACAAGCTAGGAAGTCAGCCATCAGAACCTTCTGCTCATTTGCTGGATGTTTGTTCCATCCACGAGATAGCTTCCGAAAGCTGCATGGATGAGGAACTTTGCTTTGATGTTCTCGAAAACACTAATGAGACATCGTTTAATCTTGCACCACTTCATAGTGAGGATATGTTCAATGAGTCCGACCTTGAGATTGAGCCCGTTGACTCGTTGCAAAAGTCAGCAGCAATTTCCGAGTCAATATCTTATGCAAGTTTTGAACCTCTTGGGGAGTCCGAATATCATTCCCTTACCCCACCTTCTATTGTCTCTCCACCAATTCTTGATCTCAAATCGCTACCTTCTCATCTTAAATATGCATATTTAGGAGAGAATGAGATTTTGCCAGTGATTATATCCGCTTCTCTTGCCTTAGAGCAAGAGAATGCACTTTTGGCTGTGTTGAGATCGAATCGGCAAGCATTTGGTTGGACAATGGCTGACATCAAAGGGATTAGTCCCTTAATTGTTGAACATAACATACATCTGATGGATGAAGCCAAACCAACCCGAGACTCACAAAGACGGTTAAATCCCGTTATGAAGGAGGCGGTAAAGAAAGAAATCGTCAAGTGCCTTGATAGTGGGATAATTTACCCTATATCTGATAGCCAATGGGTAAGTCCAATTCATGTGGTCCCTAAAAAGTCTGGCATCACGGTCATCACTAATGAGGCTAATGAGTTTATCCAAACACGCACCCAAACTGGGTGGCGCGTATGTATTGATTACAGGAAACTCAATGCCGCGACGAGGAAAGATCACTTCCCTCTACCTTTCATTGACCAGATGTTAGAACGATTAGCGGGACACGAATACTACTGTTTCTTGGACGGATACTCTGGCTATAACCAGGTCCCCATCGCCTAAAAGGATCAAGATAAAACCATTTTTACTTGTCCTTTCGGAACTTTTGCTTATAGACGCATGCCCTTTGGGTTATGCAACGCTCCCGCTACATTTCAGCGGTGCATGATGGGGATATTTTCAGATATGGTGGAAAATTTTCTAGAAATTTTTATGGACGATTTCTCCATTTTTGGGGACTCCTTTGAGGACTGCCTTCGTAATCTTGACGCAGTTCTTACCCGTTGTAAGGATAAGAACTTGACTTTGAATTGGGAAAAATGCCAGTTTATGGTCCAAGAAGGTATTGTACTTGGACATATAATTTCACGGAAATGCATTGAGGTTGGCAGAGCTAAAATAGATTTCATTCAAAACCTCCCTCGTCCCAACTGCGTCAAAGATATACGATCCTTCCTTGGCCATGCAGGATTTTATAGGAGATTTATTAAGGACTTTAGCAAAATTGCTAGACCCTTAACCCTTCTATTGGCCAAGAACACTACTTTTCACTTCGATTCAGATTGTGAGGCTGCTTTTGAATCGCTTAAAGAATCACTCACTACAGCCCCCGTTCTATCATCTCCGGATTGGAACCACCCGTTCGAGCTTATGCGTGACGCATCAGATTTTGCTATTGGTGCTGTCTTAGGACAACATATTGATAAGATGCCACATGTAATTTACTATGCAAGTAGGACCTTGAATGATGCACAAATAAATTACACAACTACCGAGAAAGAACTCTTGGCAGTTGTATTTGCATTAGAGAAATTCAGGCCCTACTTGATTGGCTCGCCTATTGTGGTTTACACAGATCACTCCGCCCTACGACATCTTTTATCGAAGAAGGATGCAAAGGCCAGGCTAATACGTTGGATCCTTTTGTTACAAGAATTTGATCTTGTCATCCGAGACAAGAGTGGATGTGAAAACGTTGTAGCCGACCATCTTTCACGCATCACTTCTTCACCAACTTTGACCGTGCCGATAAATGACTCATTTCCTGACGAACAGCTCTTGACTGTATCCTACGAACCTTGGTTCGTGGATATCGTGAACTATCTTGCAACGGGACTTATTCCTAGTGATTGGTCGAAACAAGACAAACTTCGATTTCTATCCCAAGTAAAATATTTTTACTGGAATGAACCTTATCTATTCAAGTATTGTTCCGATCAAATCATTCGCAGGTGTGTCCCTAACGATGAATTCAAGAGCGTGTTATCATTTTGTCATGATCAGGCATGCGGCGGTCATTTTGGACCTCGAAAAACGGCGGAGAAAGTTTTGCAATATGGTTTTTATTAGCCAACATTATTTAAAGATGCATATGAACATTGCAAAACTTGTCCGCGATGTCAGCATTTGGGTCGGATTTCACGAAGGAACGAGATGCCTATCCAACCTATATTGGTTGTGGAAATATTTGATGTTTGGGGTATTGATTTTATGGGCCCTTTTCCCAACTCCTTTGGGAATCTTTATATCTTGTTAGCGGTTGATTATGTCTCGAAATGGGTGGAAGCTATACCGTGTCGCACTAATGACAACAAGGTTGTCATTAAGTTCCTTAAAGAAAATATCTTTTCGCGATTCGGACACCCTCGCGCTATAATTAGCGACAACGGGACACATTTTTGCAATCGGTCTTTCGAGGCCTTGATGCGGAAATATTCAATCACTCACAAGCTTTCTACGCCCTATCATCCCTAAACAAGCGGGCAGGCTGAGATCTCAAATAGGCAGATCAAACAGATATTGGAGAAGACGGTTTCGAAAAACCGTAAAGATTGGTCAACCAAATTGACGGATGCTCTTTGGGCATTCCGCACCGCTTATAAGACCGATCTTGGTATGTCTCCATACCACCTTATGTTTGGGAAGGCATGCCATCTTCCTGTCGAGATCGAACATAAAGCAATGTGGGCTATTAAAGAGCTTAATTTTGATCTTGATCATGCAGGCAGCTATCGGAAGCTGCAGTTGAATGAGCTAAGCGAACTCCGCGATGAAACTTACGATAATGCGGTGATAGTAAAGAATAGGACTAAAGTGTTCCACGATAAAAATCTTTTTAGAAAAACCTTCACATCGGGGCAACAAGTCCTTCTTTATGACTCCCGTCTCCATCTTCATTCGGGTAAGCTTAAATCTCGTTGGAAAGGACCTTTTGTGGTGCGGTATGTACATCCGCACGGGGCAGTTGAAGTTGAAAATTTGAAAAACGGTTCGATTTTTAAAATGAATGGGCATAGATTAAAACCGTATTTTTCTGCTGACCCCGCGGAGGAGCTCCTGTTTTTACAGGAGCCGCTTTATCAAAACTAAAATTCCTCCGCCTCACCTCCATGTTTTTGTAACATTTTCTCATTTTAAGAATGGAGGTGAGTAAAAATGGATTTGATTGAATATCTGTGCGTGTTAAAGATCAAGTTTGGGGGTAGTTTTCATGTAACTATTATTTTACCCCTTGTATCTCTCTCCTAGTATGCAGGTCCTTGTTCTCAAAAGGCTACATCAGTGAGGACACTGCTGAAAACAGGTTTGGGGGGGGGAGGTTTGTATTCACTGAATTATCTTTGACACTGGGCATTAATTATTTTTTTTTTATAACAAAAGAGTAGAAAGTGAAAAATTACATCCAAAAGATAGGAATAGTTTAAGAAAACCAAGAAAATTAGAAGTTTTCTTAAACGAACTAGTAATAAGTAGTTATGAGCTGTTGTCCCAAGGGTAAGTAAGATGAAGGAAGTCGCTAATCTGAGGATAAAAATAAGTCTGAAAAATAGTTTCTATTCTGGAAGCCAAACATTTGAATGTTGATACCCTACTATATGTACTTACACACGTCTTGAAACTCGGGATAGCAGATGATACCTTGAAATGCTCTTGTCTAAAATCCAAAGTATGGAGGAAATGAAAAAAAATGAAAAAATATAAAAATGGTGAAAAGAAAAAAATGAACACTGGTTTTGTTATCGCCAAGGCAGTAATAAAAAAATATAGCGAGGGTGCCTCTTCACCTAGTGCTCTAAGGCCAACTGGTCTGGGAGTCACTGCTAAGCCTTAGGTGGTGCAAGACGAGGAAAATATTATCACCGAATCAGCAAGCACATGAGTAATCGGTCGGTTAGTACCTCAAGAAGTATTAACGGTCGCATGAAAATGTGTGAGCAAATCCATAAATATTCATCAAGTTAAAAAGTACTGAGGTAGATGGACAAGAGTATGATAGCTTGAATTGAATTCTCCGAGTGTAGGGATGTTCTATTCACACACGTAGGGGTATATGATCGATGTTTGGATGAAAGGTAGGAATGAAGAATAAAGACGATGTTTTATTGAGAGATAATGTGATTTCTAACATCTTTTCATGACTATTAAGATATGGCTCATAGCAACTGAAAAGCTAGTGTAGTTGGAAACTCTTATTTTCAAAGTCTTTCTTTTATGGTTCTTATCTTTATATGTAAATTTCACCATCTCTCTTTTGTTATAGGATTTTGTGGGTGTAATCCGCTGAAAACCCTCAGGAGACAACACTCCTCCTACTAGGGACACTTAGAGGTTTAACGGCTTGTTGCACGTGCTCAGTGCAATCGTGTTTGCCTACGAAAGTGTGCTTAGTTTTCTCCTTTCTTTTTTCTCCTTCTCTTGAATAAACTAGTTTGCTCGGGACGATCAAAGATAAGTTCGGGGGTATTTGTTCAGTTGATAAAACTGCACATTTGTTATTACATTTTTCCTACTAATTCCATATTAAAAAAGGTCTTTATTATAATATATCATACATATGAGGGTTTATGTGTAAAAATACTATTTTCCATGTGTTGATATATTATAATTAGCATTTGGTAGGAAAATGTATATAATATTATTGACCTAATCCTAGTAGAACTAAGTCTACTAAATATTATTTAAGTTGTTGTGCAGAATTTTCAGGTCTTAAATCAAGGAAATCAAGTTGTTAAAGCTAACCTGCCCAATTAAGAAATCAAAATTAAGAAATCAATTCTGGCAGAAGAAAAGAAAAGATTTCCAAATTCTGAAGGTTCCAAGGATCGCCACATGCCATAAGGAGCGACCCCCAGAAAATTGATCAACGGAGGAGATCAGGCCGCGGATCCGCGGCCCGAGCCCCTTGATGCCGCGGATCCGCCGCGTAGAAGTGGAGTTGAGGGTTGCAACTTTTCTGGTGGGATTGTAACTACCATTCCCCAATTTAGGCATCTAACTTTCTGGTTTTGGGACTATAAATAAAGACCGAGAGCCTCTTGAAAAATTTATCAAGTCGACGCGATCACGAAGTCCAAGACGGCTCACGCATCCAGACTGATCATCAACTGTTCGTTTACCTCCTTGGAAGAGATCGAGAAGCAAACTAGTCTTTGTAATCATTTTCTAAGGAATCAAAGTGTAATGAATATTGTTTATTAATAAAGGTAGCTTTCTTTTTCTTATTCTATTTCTTCATAGTTTAATTATGCAATTTCTTTCCATCTCTTTTTCTCCCAACATGCGCGAGTAATTCTCCGCTTGTTAGGGTTCGTAGGATTAGGGTAGGCTAATGGATGATGAACATCCCTAAACCCTTTTTAAGTCCTATAAAGTTTATGAACTTTATCAAAAGAATCATTAACATCCTAATCGGGCGCGCTAACAATTCTTTGTTAGTTCCGACCGCGATTAGAGATTAGATTAATGATTGTTTTGGTAAAGGCTAGATATGAACGGAGTTCCGTGTCGAGATAAGGGTTAAGAGTGGGATTCCTTTTCCCTCCAGAAACCCTAATCTACGCGCATCACCGTCGTTCTAGTTTTAAATCTATTAAAGGATAAAAAGGGTAACTTTTAATTAATCGTCCATAACTACTAAATCCTAACGAACCCTACAAGCCCCTTATTATATTAGCTACATCCATAAATAAACTAGATCTATATTTTTGCATTAGTGCTTAACGTAGATCTAGAAACCTTTCTACAACAATTCTTTATCCCTCCTCTCTTTTTCAACACATCTAAAGTAAGAATAAAAGGTTCCACGTTTCCCAGAGGACGACCCGTACTCATCTCGGTTTAGCTACACCCGACACCGTTATTGATTGCGGTTAACTACTACAAACACACTTTTTACACACCAATCACTCGTAAAGCCCGTTTGCGAAACTATTGCGTTCGAGAAATAGCCTCAGTAAGTGGATCTGCTCCAATATTTCTATTTTTATCTCTCTATATCTCAATTTCGCGGAGAAAGAATATCTCCCGAAATGAGCGATACCTGTCTTGAATTTGTCTGGATATCTGATGGGACCCAGTTCACAAATAAACTTTAAATCCAACAAACTTCTTAGACCGTATCATCCACTGAATTTAATCAGTATCCTGCGCTATGCCTTTCTCAGTATCCGTTTGGACCACCTGCCCAATATACCACCCCTCAAAAGAGGGAAAACGATAACTCTGACAGCCACTCTGTCATCCAGGTCATCTTGGAAGCTTAAAATGATAACCGTCTCCTGAAGGAGGCTGCCGTTAACATATACCAAGAACATCTACTTATGTTCATAACTACTTCCCAACATTTCTCTAGAATTGGATTAATATATGTTTATTGCAGCCAATGCAAAAACAATATCCGGTGTGGTACTTGACATCTCATGATTGACTCAATTGCCTAAGCAAGTGACATGCCAATCATGCAAATCCCTCTCCTAATCAGTCTAGAAGACATCTCTTCAGAAAAGTTGACTCCTTCACCTGCGGGTACACCACCACATTAGGAGCCGTCCATTCTAAAATACTTTAGAATAGTGTCAAATATCCAAATTGGGACACTTCCCAAATATAGATCTAAAACTATAGATCTAGTTACCAGAATCCCTGATATTTTATCCAGATCCTATATGGAGAAAACATCTTGTGATAACCACAGTATAACCGATCGTAGTATAGAAATATCACTTCCTATAAAGAGCATGTCATCCAAAAACCAGGACATCACTCCCTACCATCTTCTTATTAGGTCCATATGTTATTCTGATGAAGTCAAACTATGACTGTCACATCAAAACTAGACGATCTATCTCCGCTATATCTGCTTTAGTCTATAAATAGACATAAGCTACTTGCCCATTAAGCTTCCGCTGCTCCCACTGACTACAACAACCTTCTGGCAGAGTCATATACATGTGCACTTCTAAAGCTAATTTAGAATGACGTTATACTCATCCTCCTGCCAGATCTCATAGTCTAGAACAGCAGCAGTGACAAGTTTGGGTAATCAAAAACCTCCCTGTCACCGTCTTTGAAGAGACCGAAGTGCCTCTCGGGTGCCTGAGGTTACCAACCAAATCTGCGGAGTGGTTAATGGATTGTCGAATCCAATTGAATTTTTAGGTTCTACTAAATTTTCTAGTAATCGTTTGTGGTTCTGGAATCACTTCCAGTTTTACCATACTCCCACTAATGTTTTCTGAAAAGAATCCATTTTACTAAAACTGTGTCGAGTCAAGAACAATATAACTATTGATGTTCCAAATGGTAGAATTTTAACCTTCATCAAAGCCCGGGATAACCCACAAACTGCCATTACTGAAACGTGCCTAGAGTTTATCCGGATTCTGGTTTTAAGTATAAGCCGGACAACTCCATATACCTTAATATCGTTAAGATATGAATCCATTCTATATATCCAATATAGAAACAAAGGCACTAATTTAATTTGAACCAAATAAAAAAAACATGCAGTCGTTTCCAGTGCATATCAACTAGATGGAAGGAGGCCAAGCAGCATTACTCGTCAAGGAGCGCACCCATATATGAATAACCTGAGAGAGAAGCAAGTTGTCAAAACTATCACTTACAACGGAATACCAAACACAAGTATCTACATCTTCGATCACCTTGAAGAATCCTGATACTTGTAATATATGGTTCTCTACTTTATTCTTATAGCTATATCTTCTCAAAATTTGGACCTTGTATTTCAACGAAATACTTGTCTAAAACTAGAGAAGTCATGAGTAAACAGAATATAGTATGAGTACCAACCCCTTTGTCCCAACGGACACCAGACTACATACAATACTCTGTATAAGTCCACTGAGTTTAATAACTCAAACTCTGTGCGTCGTAGGTTAAAAACTGTGCTATGGTTAAGAAGAATTACACCGTTGTTGAATGCTCCTTACCTAACCATCAACTGATATGGGTAAATGTCATAGACATAATTTCAAAAAGTTATATCTCACTTTATTAAATAAACGTACCGGTTTAAAATTGGTGCATAACAACGGATATTCAAAACCAAATATTTGCCGTCAGGCAAAACCCAGGTGATTTCCTCAAATATCACCAATTACAAAGAATTTCGATATATAGAGGATCTAATCACCCAATTTCCAATATCTTACTCCCACTCAGCATCCGTAACGTCATACAGACATGAGAATCAAATCTGGTAAATACATACCCTGAAGTCAGAATCTAATTGGGAAAATAGTTTTCACTTAACACCGCACAGAAAAACTGAAACATGAAAATGTTTCGAAAGGGTGGCCGGGTATTCCTAGTAATGCCTCTTCCACTATCCAGATTCATGACAGCAACTGTATACTTTCTTGCCCTCACTCCAATCTCTTTATATATCTTTACTTATTACCTTCTATACACCACACTTAGGCTAATTGGTTTTCTTCCTTTCCTACCTTTCGGCACCTGCCTATGATTTGGAAGAAGACTATTCAATAAGCGCAATAGGTGTACTCTTCTAATACTAGGAGCCCTCGCAACCTGAGAGAAGGTAAAGAGAAAAGACAACCGAATAATCCTTTTCAATTTCCCCAGAACCAGAATCTATCCTCGATCTGGAACAAGTTCCTTCGAGTTCGTATGTAACTATACGATGGAATATCCAAGAAATGTGGATCTTCGTAGTGATACAAAGTGTTCTGGATTCTTGAATATTGGCTTTTAGGTATTGTTTGTTTTTGCCCAGATTACATATTATGTTATCTTTGGTATTGGGGCAATACAGAGTATTTCGAAGTCGCTGTTTTAACACCGTTTATTAGTTTCAGTGCATACATTACTATATGCGACTGTGAATGTCATTAGAGCGGTACAACCCGACTAGTTGCTATATGTTCTATTAGACGGGTTTGCGAACATGACATTCACGAAGATAATGGAAGACCGAAGGACTTGGTTCGTTCGGTATAACATTTTTATCTCAGTAGTTTAGCTCTTTGTAGTTTGCTAGTATAGGTTTATGGTTCGATTCTAGCAGGTTTCGTTAGCGCCAAGTTTTTAAATGCCAGTTTTTGTTCCGCACCAGCCACGACTGATGGACAGGACGCTATTGTAACCCAACATCTTATGGGTTCACCGTGGGAAGCGGTGTGTTGCACTAATATTTAGATAAACGGCGTTAAATTAGCCGTCGTTTGTGTTGATTGTTTAATAAACGTTTCCAAGTTCCGTTCGAGTGCAGAGGTTTTATCGGTACTGGCCGTTGAAATATTATTATAAAGAGCAAAGTTGTTGGCCACATTTTGAAGAGATTGCGGTTGAAAGGGTTGCTGAATTTGGTATGGTGGCTGTTGCTGTGGAGGAAGCCTTTGATAGTTATTTTGGCTTGGGAAATGATTTTTGTTTCCCCCAATCAGAGCAAGGCTCTACTGAATTTTGAAAATTCAAAATTTGAAGCAACGCTTCGGTTTCCGTGCGCAGCGCGCAATTTGCCACGTGGCAGAAGGTGATTCGGCGGCGTAACGCCCGAGACAGTGCGTCCCATCAGAGCAAGGCTCTTCAAAAAACAAAATTAAGGCTTAAACTGCGCAAATGCATGGCAGCGCGACACGTGGCTGCGCAAGCGCACAGATGCGTGACACGTGTCTGCGCAGTTGCGCAATCGCAACTGCGCAAGCGCACAGATGCGTGACACGTGTCTGCGCAAGCGCACAGATGCGTGACACGTGTCTGCGCAGTTGCGCAATCGCGACTGCGCAAGCGCACAGATGCGTGACACGTGTCTGCGCAAGCGTACAGATGCGTGACACGTGTCTGCGCAGTTGCGCAATCGCCACTGCGCAAGCGCACAGATACATGACACGTGTCTGCGCAAGCGCACAGATGCGTGACACGTGTCTGCGCAGTTGCGCAATCGCAACTGCGCAAGCGCACCGATGCGTGACACGTGTCTGCGCAGTTGCGCAATCTCAACTGCGCAAGCGCTCGGATGCACGACACGTGTCTGCGCAGTTGCGCAACCGCAACTGCGCAAGCGCACCGATGCGTGACACGTGTCTGCGCAGTTGCGCAATCTCAACTGCGCAAGCGCTCGGATGCACGACACGTGTCTGCGCAGTTGCGCAACCGCAACTGCGCAAGCGCACAGATGCGTGACACGTGTCACGCACTGGTGAGTTGCGCAGCAACTGAATGAAAATTTAAGTGGATCTTTTCTGTTCTCCTGTAAAACAGGGACCCTTGGATCTCTGATCCAATGGTGGGAAAATTCCCAAAATAATTCAGGAAAGATTTTATTAACAAATCCAACAACTTTGCGGACACTATAAATAAGACCCCTGACCTCATTAAAAAGGCATCAACTTCTGAGAAAAAAGAGAGCTGGTGAAGATTAAGAACAGAGAAGAAGAAACAAAGAAAAGAGGTAGAATTTCTGAAAAGAGAAAAGAAATAAGAAAAATAAAAAAAACAATAAATAGTGCCTTGCACTTGATATGAACCCCTGGTTCTAAAAAAAAATAATAATAAAATAATAAGAGAATAAAAAAAATAATAGTGCCTTGCACTTGATATGAACCCTTGGTTCTGTATGATCAGGAAAAAACAAGAACTTGTTTTTCTTAGATCCAAATTCAAATCAAAAGTGCCATGCACTTGTGTTCTTAAACCTAAAGGTTTCTAGGGTTTCTGCAACCCCTTGTTTTGGGCCTGGCCCAAATTAAATTGCAGAATAAATAAAAGGGCAAGGCCCTGTTGGGAAAATTCCTGAGTTTCTGCAAACTCATTAAAAGGGCCTGGCCCAAATTAAATTACAGAACATCTCTTGAGTTCCTGCAACTCATCATTTAAAAGGGCCTGGCCCAACTCAAGAAAATTATTGAGTTTCTGAAACTCATTATTTAAAAGGGCCTAGCCCAATTGCAGAATAAATAAAAGGGCAAGGCCCTGTGTGGAGAATTCCTGAGTTTTTTTTGTAACTCATTATTCAAAAGGGCCTGGCCCAAAATCAGACTTGCAAAATAATAAAAGGGGGCAGAGCCTTGTTTAGATTGATTCTTCTAATCGGGCAGAGCCTAAAATAAAAAGTGGACTTAACCCAATCCTGGCTGTAAGTCCTTAAATTAAATGCCTCTCATAAACCAGGTCACGACCGGTTCGAGGGTACATCTCGGAACTCCTCAGACGTATGTCGTTGTAATTCCTCAGCGACGTCAGAGAGGTAACGAGTCCCAACGACCACTCATCTAATATCGGACCGAAACGTCCCTAAACTAATATCGGACCGAAACGTCCCTAAACTAAAATCGGACCGAAACGTCCCTAAACTAATAATGGACCACCACGTCCCTAAATTGGAATATGGACCGCTACATCCCTAAACTGACATAATGGGGCCCAAACGCTCTTTTTTCGGATCTAAACGGTCCCGCCTAAGTTGATCTTAACCCCAAATACGGTTAACGTGTCCTTAGACATCTAAATAAACAATGAAATCCCAAACCAACTTTGGTTCAAGGGTACATCTCGGAACTCCTCAGACGTATGTCGTTGTAATCCCTCAATGACGTCAGAGAGGTGACGAGTCCCGACGGCCGGATAATTAAATCAATCACTACGTCAGGTCGATCTTAGTCCAAAACAGGACTAGCGTATCCTCGATGAACGTTTAAGTTGATCTTAGTCGCAACGCGACCAATGCATCCTTAAACTAAAAACACCAAACTCAAATCTAAGCAAACACGGATTTGGACTAATCCACGTCCTACGGGCGACGACATCACTAAGTCTCCGTATACAATCCACGGGCAACCACAAATAAAATAAACATACACGACACGAAGTGAAATTCTGGAGAAGGAGAAAGTTGTTATCGCAACGCGATAGCGTAATTAACTGCAGGGGCTTGCGCCTGCAGGGAAGAGCGTCCCCACAATCAAAAACCCCTCACCCTGAGGGGGAATCTGACAAAGTCTGCTACATCGGCCGCATCCGTCTAAACCTTCGATACACGGTGCCATAAATCAACTTGGCATCTTCGGAGAGGTGGACGGATAAAAACCAAATAGCATCTGCCCCGAACCCCAGGTTACGTGACGTCCCAACGTCGCAGGCCGCCGTTCGGAGGGGAACAGATTCTGGCACGCCCGGTGGGACCTTTTCCTCTTTCCACTCCACACTTCGTGTGTCGTCTTCGCGAATCAATCGCGGTTTGTTAAATGGTTGTCCTCGGATTTCAAGTTGCTAAGATTTGGTCTTTTATCTGGCGCAGAATTCGAGATTCAATGGCCTCCAATTGCACCAGCTGCTCGAGATGCCACTGCAACAAACGCTCCACTTCACTAGGAGGGGTGACGTATGGGCCCCAAGCGGCGTCTTTCCTTACTCTGCCGGTAGGCCAGGTGACCCAGGCCACCACCGGCCTGTTTTTCGGGACCATGGTCCCCCCTGCAAGCTTCTCTATGCCGATATCCGCACCAGAAGCGAACAAGAAGTCGGTATTCGACCGGCTCACTGCTACCACGACCCCTGTCAAAGGGTCGCCCGCTACTAAGCTGACAGCCTCTGTTTTCACCAGGCTAGGTCAGGATCATAAAGTGGCTGTCCCAAAGAGGGCAACGGCCACAGCTTCGGAAGTCGTTGAAGCGGCTTCTCCTATCAGAAAGTCAGTCTTCACAAGATTGACGGTTCCTACTCCTCCTTCAGCTGGTCAAAAAGCATCAGTCTTTGATAGGCTGACACCGGCAGTTACCCCACACCCAAACAAGGGGCAACAAGAAACTATCCCGATTTCCGAGCCAGTCCCAATGGCTCGTCGTGCGCGACGTCGTCATTGGCAACGAATAAGGAAAGCAGGAGGTAACTCCCCTTCAGGGCTAACCCCGCCTGCTCCGATGGCGGAGGTCAACGCTGCTGTTCCAACTGGGAACAGCTTTGAATTACTGAGAAAAGTGAGAAAGAACTCCCCAATCGCCGTGTTGAAAAGATCTCCTCCACCCGTGGAGAAAGCTCCGGAGGCAAAACAAGAACAGCCCTCTCAACGGCTGTCGTCCAGAATTTATAAAGTATGGCGCAGGGTTCGAAACTCTGTGATCGATCCGGACCACTTGCGTCACCAGAAAAAGGCGAAGGTGGAGAATAACAAAAACCACCCCATTAAACGGCAGGGGGCAACAAATGCTAGGATGCCCACTTCAGCGGCTCCTTCAACCTCAAAGGTCCATAAAAGGAAAAGACCAGAGAAAGCTCCCGCGACGATGACAAAATCTAAAAGCGGCGAACCGAAACGCCCCAAGTCAGGGGGCATAACAGTTCATACGGTCTATATGGCTTCAGGAAAAGAAGAAAGTCGTACTTCTACGGGTCACCGACCGCTTACCCGGTCAGTGACCAGGTCTCAGGAGCAGCAACAAAAGCTCCAGGAGATGATGACTACAATGGCTGCACTCACAGGGCCAAAAGAGAATCCTGAGACGTCCTTAGATGAACGCCAAGAGGAGGAGACCGACGCTGAGTTCTTCCGCCGAATACTGGAAAAGAGAGACAAAGAGGCTGCGGAACAGGCGGCCAACATAAAGAAAATGGCCCTCCTGTTCCAGGATGTGGTGGGTATGATGATTCAACCAGATCCACCTGCTGGAGATTCCCCGATCATTCTTGAAGATGATAGGGGAGAGACATCGAATCCTCCACCGGCTCTATCCGCAGCTAAAGAGGATACCATATCAAAAGCTGATTTGGATGAATATATTGCTCAACAAATACGGGCGCATCAGGCGGTTGAAGCAGCCGGTCAGATCGTGAAAACGGGGCGGCCATATCCGAGCTGGTATGATCAAATTAAGTTCCCGCCAGGTTACACAATTCCTAAGTTTCATGTCTACAAGGGGACCGGCAACCCCCATCAACACGTTGCCCAGTTCAGGGCGCTGTGTGGTAACACTGGAGGCGACGACAAACTCTTGCTGCGCCAATTCGTTGGAAGCTTATCAGACACGGCTTTCGAATGGTATTCCGAGCTCCCCAACGACTCTATTAAAACCTTTGCGGAGATAGAGCTGCTCTTCACCCAACGTTTTGCAAGTGCCAGCGAGCGTACCCCGATGACGGCACTGATCAATGCCAGGGTAAAACCCGGCGAGACGTGGGTTCAGTACGCTATACGGTGGCGTAATCTATGGTCTAAATGTGAACAGCGCATAGAAGAAGCCCCTGCAGTGGGAATGTTTGTTGGAACCCTTGATCCACAAGCAACTATTTCACAATTTATGATGTTCTTCAAGCCGACTTCCTTCCAGGCTTTGATCGACAAATTGGCGCAGATGGACCAGATGGGCCATAAACCCCCTCTCCCGAAGCCGGATTCCCGAAACGATAAAGGAAAGGGAAAAGCGATCATCGTCGCCAATGCCCAACAACAACCGAGCGACTCGAAGCCGGCTGCTCGTCCAAACAATACACGCCCATATGTACCCCTTGAGGACAGGATGGGACGTGCTTACTCCTTCCCCCGTGATAAAACAAGGAGGCTATTCGAGCTGGCGTTGCGCAACAGGCTCATAAATCTGCCAGATCCAAAACGTCCGTCACAACCGAATGACGTCAACGATCCTAATTACTGCCCTTATCACAGAGTGTTGGGACATCCAATCGAAGACTGTTACGTTTTCAAAAATTGGCTTGAGAATCAATACCGTCAGGGCAAATTTGCGCTGTCTGACAAATGGAAGGTGAACCCTCCGCAGCCCCACACCTATAAGGGGACGAATACGCCGGGGGCAACATGCTCCGTTATTGAAGAGGCTCCCTGGGAGGTTGTATTATCGGCCAAAACGAGGAGAATGCTAAATGATCTTCAAACCTGCCCAGCGGTCAAGTGGAAGAACCCCTTGGAACCGCAGGTTATTGAGGGGATGTTGAAGCCACGACCGACTCCGAAGACCGATGGTGGTAGTTCAAGCGTTCATAGCCAGCCGTCAAAATCTTCGAAAAAGAAGAAGAAGAAATCTAAGAAGCCCGTGAAGCCTGATGACAAGCGCACGGACTTACAAAAGCGAATCGACGCGCTGGATGAATATAACCAAAAGGCGCGAACTCCCATTACGCTCCAAGATTTCCTTGATCACGTCTTCCAAAAAGAAGATGAAGGAGAAAGTTCATCGGATGAGTCTGACGAATATGTGGCAAGCTGTCATATGATCTCCCATTCGACCACGAACGATGAAGGAACTTCTGGCACTGAAACGCTGGGGGCAAATGCCGAATCAAAAACCCCAGGGTTACCAGTTGAAATGATTAGCGCGTTTCTTAATGAAGCTCGGTTGAAAAGTAAGGCTGATCGAGAACGCGAGACGGCTATATTCGAAAGGGCCAAGCGTCAGCGACTTGAGGAAGGAGCTGAAATGATCCCGTTGGAGCAAAATGCCTCCACCACTGACAAAAGCCAATTCAAGATAAAAAAGAAATTTGCTAAGGCCATATCGATGGGCATGAAGCTACCACCCTCTGAAGAAGAAGTTACTGGCGCGGTAGAAATGCACCCTTCTTATTGCTTATACCATCAGGAGGTCTCGCATTCCACCCAAGATTGCAAAGCTTTCAATGGATGGTGGCAAGGATACGTCGCTAATCGACAACGATTTAAACGGGAAAAACGTAAAATTCGCCGAGAGCGAAGAAATACGACTAAAGAACTTGAAAGAACTGCCGGCAATTGTCACATGGTTAACACTACCGGGTCACAAGTGCCTACGTTTGGGAGCGACTCCGATGAAGAGCTAGAGCTTGGTCCCCTCTTCGAAGAATCCATTTCGGGAAAAGAAAAAGAACCAAAGGCCTGCGAGAATATACAGCTGCGCAATCGAACATTACCCGAAAAGAACCTCGGACCCTTGAATAAGAAAAACAAAGGGAAAGAGAAGGTCTCTGAAGACATCGCTTTGGATGACCAAGTTGCGGAAGAGTTAACCGCCAAGAATCCCCCAAAAAGGAATAAAGTAGATTACAATGTCTTGGCGCATCTGAGAAAGCTACCCTCACAACTCAGCATTCTCGAGGCCCTATTGCTCTCAAAAGAGGCGAGGGATTCTTTGGTTAAGGCCCTACAAGATCCGGACCAGTTCCAAGCTTTCCTAGCCGAACAAAAGATGAGGGATGAATTGGAAGAGGTGCACACAGCCGACGTTGCTTTTGGTGATGAAGACCTTCTCCTCGGAACGTGTGAACACAATCGCCCACTTTATGTCTCAGGATACTGCCATGACATAAAGATAGGAAAAATCTTGGTCGATAACGGATCGTCTGTCAATTTACTCAATGTGCGAGTGTTAAAAGAGATTTGCATGAGTGTCCAACACCTCGCCCGGGACAAAATCACCATCTCCGGTTTCGACTCTCAATCCTCAAAGACTCTTGGATCTGTGATATTGACGCTACGCTTCGGGGTGCTCGTCACAGACATCAAATTCCATGTTATAGACGCCAAGACGTGCTACAATGCTCTGCTCGGCCGACCATGGCTACACGAATACAATATCATCCCTTCTACACAGCATCAGTGCATGAAGTATTCTAGGGACGGCCTCGAGTACACAGTGGCAGGAGAGTTGAATCCATTTTCCGTGAACGAAGTTCGCAAGTATGAAGATGCCAAATACTTCCTACCGAGTTTCGAAGACACGGAAAGATGTCACAAACCGGAGAACAAAACTAACGCAACCATCCCTGTCTTCGGCAGTGACACCGAGGAGGAGGAGGATATAATTTATTCAGGTCCGTCCCAGTCCACCAGGCCAGGACCATCTGTTCCTTCATTGATCTTCGGTAGTGACTCAGAGGATGAAGTTCATGCTGTATTCCCCGCTCGGCCCTCAATACAGATTTCCACTGATGAAGAGCGAAGTCTGCAGATAACCATGGTGCCGCTTGAACATTACAAAGAACTGGATGCACTCGACACCAACAGCGTAGAAGAATTGCAGACATTCTATATCCCTCCCGGAAGAAAAGGCGAGAAGGCAATCCTATTCTACCGTTCTGAAGAAAACAAGGTGGAAAAAGAAATTTGGCAGGGCGCGGATCCCACGCTCAACAAGCTTCAGCCTATCCGTCTTCCCAGATATTATACCGAAGGTTTGAAGAAACTGCTGAAACGCCAAGGGATGTCCTTCACACAGACCATCAGAAAAGCCAAATTCTATGACAAGGTCTGGAACGTTCCCGGAACTCAATGCAAACTGCCTAACGGGAGAACGGAAACAAAAGGGCTCGGGTACATCCGGCCAAAGAAACGGGAGTTAATAAACAGCTGTTATGCCATGTATGACTTTGATGAAGAAGCGGACGCTCAATGGGAGGACGCTAATCCCGAATCAGCAAAAGTTCCTGACACAAAGCCGCCCAGTCCATCGTCTAAAGACCCAGTGAACAAATTTATAAAGGATGCGAGTCAAAAAACCCGAGATGATCACGATCGTGAAATGGCAATCTATGAGAAAGCCAAGACACAGCGTCTCCTTCGACAGGCAGTAAAGAACGAAGATGTTACCCCACGTCAGCCTGCTACAAAAAGGGTTCGACGCGAAAGCAAAAACAAGTCGAGGGGCCGAAAAGGTGCTCGACAACCACAAGACAGAGCTAAGAAGCCACGCATACGAGAGGCGAGCGTTATTGACCTAGCCCTTATGAAGAAAATGGGTCGAGCATACTCGTTTCCTCGGAACAAAACAAGGAAAATACTTGATCTTGCTCTAAAACATCAAATGCTTACTCTGCCAGAGTCTAAACACCCTGAGCAAGCAGGCGAAGTCTCCAACCTAAATTATTGCTCTTACCATCGAGTAGTAGGGCATCCGCTTGAAGATTGTTTCACCTTTAAGAATTGGGTTGAGGACCAATATCAGTTAGGCAAATTCGCGCTTTCTGACAACTGGAGGGTAGCACCACTACAGAAGCACGAACCCGAGGCTGCAAAAGAAAAACCAACTCCGCATTGGGATTGGCAGAAAATTCGCACTTGCCACGTGGTAACAATATTAAAAGAAGAATCCGAGGACATGAACGACTTCCCTTGGTGCTTTGAAAACAGCAGCGATGAGGTAATCTCAGAATTTCCCCCAGCTCCGAAAGAACTGGAGGATGGAATCCACACCACTGCAGATAATCTCAAGAAAATTGAGTTGGGGACGGAAAATGACCCGCGACCAACATTCATCAGCGAGCTGTTATCTGAAAAAAGGGTGACTGCGTTGAAGGATGTGCTTCTACAACACAAAGATTGCTTCGCGTGGAACTATTCCGAAATGCCGGGACTAGATCCAGAAATTGCTGTACATAAATTGGCGATATCTCCGGACATCAAGCCCGTCAAACAAGCGCCGAGGAGAATGCGACTCGAGCTTGAGATGAGCATCAACGCCGAAGTCAAAAAGCTTATAGACTCTGGCTTCATCCAGGAAGTTCAATACCCTGAATGGATCGCTAACATCGTCCCAGTGATGAAGAAAAATGGGACAGTGCGCATATGCGTAGACTTTCGGGATCTTAATAAAGCCTGCCCAAAAGATGATTTCCCAGTGCCAGTTACTGAACTTATGATAGACAATACATCCACTCATGAGGTTTTCTCCTTCATGGACGGCTCGTCGGGGTATAACCAGATAAAAATGCATCCCGAAGACCAGAAGCACACAGCCTTCAGGACTCCTCTTGGTATATTTTGTTATAAAGTGATGCCCTTTGGTTTGAAGAACGCTGGTGCTACTTATCAGAGGGCCATGACAAAGATCTTCGACGACCTTATACACGAAATCGTTGAATGCTATATCGACGATCTCGTGGTTAAAAGCAAATCATACGAGGAACATCTCGAGCATCTGAAGACTGTATTTCGACGCCTTCGGCAGTACAACTTGAAGATGAATCCTCTTAAATGTGCGTTCGGGGTTTCCTCGGGCAAATTCCTGGGATTCGTTGTTCGACACCGAGGTATTGAAATAGATCCGTCAAAGATTAAAGCAATCATGGAAATGCCTCCGCCGAGAACTCTCAAACAGCTGCGGTCTCTCCAAGGGAAACTCGCATACATACGGCGATTTATAGCCAACCTCTCAGGAAAATGCCGGCCATATAGTCACCTGATGAAGAAAGGAACCCCATTCGTTTGGGATCAAAAATGCCAAGGCGCACTAGACGAGATCAAGCAGTACCTGCAGAACCCGCCGGTGTTGGCTGCCCCGGTTAAGGGGAAGCCTCTCATTCTTTATACAACCGCCCTCGAAGGTTCCTTAGGCGCATTATGGGCACAAGAGAACGATCAAGGGAAAGAAAGGGCGCTCTACTACTTAAGTCGAGTGCTGCTGGGGGCAGAAAGCAACTATTCTCCCATTGAAAAACACTGCCTGGCATTAATCTTCGCAATAACAAAGCTTAGGCACTATGCGTTGGCGCACGAGGTTCGTCTGATTTCAAAAGTGGACCCTCTCAAATATTTAATGTCAAAAGCCATATTGACAGGACGACTCGCTAAATGGGCCCTGCTCTTGATGGAATTTTCCATAACATATCAACCTCTCAAGGCAGTAAAAGGCCAGGCCATCGCTGACTTCCTTGCTGAGCATCCCATACCTGCCGACTCTCCTTTAAACTGCGATTTTCCAGACAGACATACATTTGACGCAATCGACAGTGGTGATACCCGTTGGGAGCTTTACTTCGATGGAGCGTCTTCTATGAAAAAAGCACAAACAAAGTATGCCAACGATCAAATCGGGGGTGGGACTCATCTTTGTGACCCCCCAAGGAGGAATAATGCGCTTCGCCTTCTCCTTAACGGAGCCGAGGACGAATAATGAAGCTGAATATGAAGCTCTGATAGCAGGCCTTGAGATCGCCATTGATATGGGAATTGAGAGCCTCCTCATATACGGGGACTCCCAACTGGTCGTCAGTCAAGTAAACGGCGATTACCAAACGTGCAAACAGGAATTGGTAAAATACGGTGAAAAAGTGCAGCAACTGCTAACCCAAATTCCCTCCTACACTTTGGAGAGCATACCGCGAGCGGAAAACAGCAAAGCGGACGCACTAGCCAAACTTGCTAAAGAACTGGCTGACGAGAACCTCGACGACGTTAGAATCGTGGTACAAAGCCGACGAGTGCTTGCCCCAGCAGAAGTATCTCCAGAATCGTCTGAAGAAAAAGGAGCGAACGAGGAGACGACCCTACAAATAAAAGACCATGGGAAGACCGAAGACTGGAGAGAAGTTTTCATAGATTACTTCAAGTTCCACCGAATACCTGAAGAAGTGTCCACAAGACACCAGCTCACGAAACGAGCTCTGTCTTTCGCCTTCGTCAATAATACTTTGTACAAGAGGTCATTCGATTCTCTGTGGTTGAGATGCTTAGGACCTGATGAAGCGAGAAGGGTCATCCAAGAAGTTCACGACGGACTCTGCGGTTCCCACCAAGCAGGCCCTAAGATGAAGTTGAAGATAAAGCGGTTGGGCTATTACTGGCCCACGATGATGCAGGATTGCCTCGAATATGCGAGGCAATGTCATTCATGTCAAATTCATGGGGACTTTATCCATCAGCATCCCAATCCACTGCATCCAACAGTGGCTAGTTGGCCATTTGAAATGTGGGGAACTGACATAGTCGGTCCCATCGAACCAGCATCGTCAAAGGGACATCGTTTCATCTTGGCGACGACTGATTACTTCTCCAAATGGGCAGAAGCGGTACCGTTGAGGGAAGTAAAAACGGAGAACATCCTCCATTTCTTCAAAACGCATGTCATATACCGGTTTGGAACCCCAAGAAGGATTATCTCTGACAATGGACCAGCCTACCGAAGTCATAAGATTAGTCGCTTCGCACAGCAGCACAATATAGACTGGAGATATTCCTCAGTTTATAACCCCCGAGCTAACGGTCTAGCTGAGGCCTTCAACAAGACCTTGACGAAGATCATGAAGAAAACGGTGTCACGAAATAAGAGAGATTGGCACGAAAGATTGCAAGAGGCGCTTTGGGCGTATCGAACTACATTTAAAACGGCCACAAACACAACGCCGTACGCGTTGGTATTTGGGACGGAAGCAGTACTCCCCCTCGAGATAGAATTACCCTCTCTACGAGTGGCAGTCCATTACGAGTTGACGGACGAAGAAAATGCTCACCTTCGGTTTGAAGAGCTTGACGCCCTTGATGAAATCCGGCTTCTAGCACAGCAAAATTTGGAAGCTTATAAAGCAAAGATGACGCGCTCATATGAAAGATTGAGCCGCCCGAGGACATTCCACCAAGGCGAACTCGTGCTAGTCGTCAAAAGGCCCATGGTCCCCAATCGCGCCAAGCGGGGAAAATTTGAGCCAAATTATGAAGGACCGTACATCATCGATAAGGTCTACCAGGGCGGAGCCTATCTACTCATGGACATGCACGGTGAAAGGCCTTTCAGGCCAATAAACGGTCGCTTCCTAAAGAAATACTACGCTTAACGAGCCTTAGTTTAGGTCAATGATAGATGACGACGACTATGTCCGCTCGCTATCTTCCTAAGCTCAGGCTTTATAAACAGTAGCCAGCCCTCTCAACGGCAGACCGAAATGTCCTTAAACTAATAGCAGACCGAGACGTCTTGAAACCACTAGCGCAGCACCTCTAGGCTGACGAGACGTAAAAAAAAAAATATATAAAAAAAATAAAATAAAATAAAACGGTATGTCCATAAGCAAAAAGGGCACGGATGAAAACCCGAAAGAGCTCCGTGAG
The DNA here is from genome assembly GCA_030015575.1 of Agapanthus africanus. Taxonomy (NCBI): domain Eukaryota; kingdom Viridiplantae; phylum Streptophyta; class Magnoliopsida; order Asparagales; family Amaryllidaceae; genus Agapanthus; species Agapanthus africanus. The sequence goes on along the minus strand of CM057344.1, from coordinate 10,145,976 downwards.
TAAAAACAGCAGGGCTACCGGCGAGTGTTCGTGAAAACCCGAAAGGGCGAGACCTCGTTAAAAAAAAAAAAAAAAAAAAAAACGGTATGTCCATAAGCAAAATAGGTACGGATGAAAACCCGAAAGGGCTCCGTGAGTAAAAACAGCAGGGCTACCGGCGAGTGTTTGTGAAAACCCGAAAGGGCGCAACCTCGTTAAAAGACACTTATAGGGTCCTCTCGACCCTGTAAGGAGAAACTACCCGCGTGAGATCCTTACGACTCACAAGGGAGCAACACACTTAGGGATCCCCATGATTCCTAAGGAGAAAATACGCTTGCGAGATCCTCACGACTCGTAGGGAGAACTCTCTTATGGGACCCTCACGGCTCATGAGATTTGAAAGTCTTAAGTTACAGAAACCTAAACCTGTGCTTAAGCAAGCCCCCACAAACTTCCAATATTGCCCTACAAGTGGCTCAATATTGACCCTTGTATACAATCCACGGGCGCGAATAAACATTTCCCTAATCAAGTCTCATCCGAGACTGGGGATATGTTCGCATGATGAACAACCCTTATAAGTCCTCTTGACTTACAAGGAGAAAACCCTCCTGTAGGATCCTTACGACTTACAGAGGAAACGAACACTTAGGAATCCTCACGAGTCCTAAGAAGAAAATACACCTACAAGATCCTCACGACTTGTAGGGAGAAATAACTTCGTGAAACCCTTACGGCTCATGAAGTCAAAAGCCTTAGCCGACAGGACCCTAACCCTGGTCGCTAAGCCTCCTTTGCTCGACAACGACAGAGGCAAATGATGATTCGCTCCTGGCAATATTCCAGTTGCAGCGGTGCTGATGCCGAAGTCGGTGCCCAATTTCAGGTTTATGGCGAAAGCCAGTAGGCCGCTCATGCATACAAAATAGCCGAAATGATAAGGCAACTTGCAATAAAAAGCAGCAAGTAAAATGTATGCATGCAAAATAGCCGAAATGATCGGGCAACTCGTAATAAAAAGCAACGAGTAAAGATAAAATAAAAAAGCCGAAATGATTGGGCACCGCGAAAAATAGCCGAAATGATTGGGCAATCGCGACCTTCGCGATATAAAAGCTGAAATGATAGAGCATCGCGGAAATAAAAGAAAACAAAAATAAGAAATGATGAAACTTCGGCCCTACAGTTAAGATCACATCGATCCCTGTATACAATCCAAGGACGCAAACAAAGAGGAAACCATACTTCCCCAACGGATTCCGTCGAATGACGAAGCCAAACCTCAACGGTTCATTTCAACCGAAGAAGCCAGCAAATTCCTCGACTCACGGATACAAACACTCCTTGACGAGAGCTTCCTGATCCGCGTCGACCCGCAGAGCCACCAGTGCCTCCGTAGGAACCATCGACTCGTTTCAAACCCCAGGGACACAAATAATCCTTGGCGCTTGGGAAACAAATAATCCCTCGCAAAACTTCTCAACTCACGGATACAAACACTCCTTGACGAGAGCTTCCTGATCCGCGTCGACCCGCGGAGCCACCAGCGCCTCCGTGGGAACCATAGACTCGTTTCAAACCCCAGGGACACAAATAATCCTTGGCGCTTGGGAAACAAATAATCCCTCGCAAAACTTCTCAACTCACGGATACAAACACTCCTTGACGAGAGCCTTCTGATCCACGGCGACTCGCAGAGCCACCAGCGCCTCCGTGGGAACCATAGACTCGTTTCAAACCCCAGGGACACAAATAATCCTTGGCGCTTGGGAAACAAATAATCCCTCGCAAAACTTCTCAACTCACGGATACAAACACTCCTTGACGAGAGCCTTCTGATCCACGTCGACTCGCAGAGCCACCAGCGCCTCCGTGGGAACCATCGACTCGTTTCAAACCCCAAGGACACAAATAATCCTTGGCGCTTGGGAAACAAATAATCCCTCGCAAAACTTCTCAACTCACGGATACAAACACTCCGTGACGAGAGCTTTTCTGACTCACATCTCGGGCAGTAAGGATTCAAAAACTTGCTTCCTGAACAATGGGACCCTACAAGTCAATCCTAAATGGTCTCTTGCATACTATTCACGGGTCTCACTCTCTGAAGTCGATTCTCGACAAAGAGGGAAACAACCGCTTACGAGCCCTCTCGACTCGTAAGAGGGAGAAATTCTCTCATAAGATCCTTTCGACCTATGAGAGAAAACCACACTTAGGAATCCTCACGATTCCTAAGGAGAAAATCCACCTATGAGATCCTCTCGATCCGTAGGGAGAAAAACCTCTATGAAACCCTCACGGCTCATAGAATTGAAAAGTCTTAGGCGGCAGATCTGAACCTGTGGCCTAAGCCATCGTTATATCTTGAAGAAACCAAAATGCTTACTCTGTTACCTGTCAAACATGTTTATCAAGACAGCATGCTGATAATAAGAGAAGGGAGAAAGCAAAGAAATAATACAAGACATTGCAAAAAATGTGTATCTTTATTTATTAACTCAATCAAGTACATGGCGAATCGTATAAAAGAATAAAGAATGTATACATCTTATTTAAAAAAGAAAATTACAAGTATATTGATACAATGGCAGTTATTGGGAAGGAGGCGTCTTGCATAGGTGCAGCAATCGCTCGCAGACGTCCTTCCATGCCTTCTCTTGATCGGCTACCACCGCCAGCTCTGCCTCCACTTGGGCTCGTTGCCGCAAGACCACTGCAAGCTGCTCCCTCACGCCCTGATAAGCGGCCTCCCGACTGGGGACATTGCGCTCAGCCACGTCAAGCTTCCGCTTTAAGTTTAGCCCGTGGGAGATGCGCCCCAGGAGACCCTCAAAGATAGTCTTCACTTGGGCAGCATTTGCCTCAACCTCAGCGCGCAGATGGGCCGTTTCGTTTGAGGTCTTTTGGCATTCCCTTAGTCTCCGAGCTGCTTCTTGCTCCAAGTGGCGGGAGTGCGAAGTGCTTTGCTCGAGCCAAGTTGTGCGTTGGGCGCTCAGAGCTAAAACTTCGGGAGCAGGACGCGTCAACTCCAGCCGATACAAGCAGGCCTCGATCTCCCTGCAGTGGTTAACCCAAGATTCAACGACGCCCTCGTCATGAAAAGTTACGAGCGCCGCTAACATTGGGTTAACATCCGCAGCGAAATCGACAGCAGAAGGGAGAGCGTCCATGCTGAGCTTTTCAATATACCCGCTCAGCATGCCTAGACTCATCACCGCACCCTTTGAAGACGGACGTCTCAGAAAGGGGCCTGCCGGTAAAAGGACGCGAGCCTCGAAGGGGACCGGAACCGGAACAATAGCTGCAAAACAAACAGGGTTAAGCGATGGTTCAAAAGATGTTAAAGGATTACCAAAAAGGAGATCTACTATACCAGCAGCAACGGACGGCAGAGCCGGAAGGGCCGGTAGCGCGACGGGGCTTACATCCCCTCCTTCGATTTGTGGAACTACAATAAAGAAAAGGAAAAGTCAGAAATCATCCCATTGCTAGAAAAAAGAAGTAAATAAAGATATTACCGGCGCCACTAGAAGGAGAAGCGAGTTCGGACGGGAAAGAAAAGTGCGGGAGCAACACTTGATACAAGTGATCAAAAAGCACTCCTGCAAAGGCACAATGGTGTAACGTTAGTACAAAAGCTGCATTTTTGAAAGATTAATGCATGAGTCGTAAATCCATACCTCCCAACATCCGTGACGGCACAAGGGAAGACGGAGAGGTGACTACTGCCAAAGCAGTAGTTGACGGTGCCCCCTCGAGCAGTGGAGCATCGGTACTGGCCGCACCTGCAAGAACAAATTCGTTAGAAGAGATCACAAGATATATACAAAAAAAAATGGGGGGAATGCTGGTGATAAAATTTTTTACCTGACGAGCTGCCAGCAGAAACTGAGGCGGTCCCCTCCTCCACTGACGGAAGACCACCGCCTGTAGCTTCATCACCTGACTCAAGGGGAACCGTTGTTATGCTCTCAAGCTCTGCAGGCGGTGGGGAACCATAGACAGGGAGGGCCAAGATAGGAACATTGCCAGATTCCTGAGAAGGAGCGCCTAGCTCGTCCTCAGGAATCATGGCCGCCTCACCTGCTGCTCCCTCAGGATCAGCGATTACAGCTGCCCCGTCCACCGGCACCACGAGGTCCCCAGCCTCAAGTACCTCGCCCTCTACCGCCTGCGGCTCGGTCGAGACAATCATATCATCTGCCACCGCTTCGGGTACGGCATCAATGATTTTCTCCGCGGTAGGTTCCTTAATCTCGGCTCCAGTCCCCACGGCCCCGATAAAGTTGTCCACTGTCGGTTCGGGTTCGGCGAGTACCGCTTCTTCCGCTCCCTTGGGTTCGACGGTCGTCTCCGCCTCCCCCTCAGTTGGACTTGACCCTGCAAGATGAGATATGTATAAGCCAATAGTTTTACAAGTCATACAACAAGGCTCTGAAAGGAGTACTACTTGAAGCGGATTTATCATTGGCGTTCCGAACCGCGCGCGCAACTTGCCGACGAGCGGTAGACAGGGCCACAGGGGGCTCTTCAGAAGGAGTACTAGCGCGAGGAACAGTGCTGGGGCCCGCCCCTGCGGCCAGAGCAGCTCTGCGCGCCTTAGCCTCGCGTCTGGACCGCTTCCGTTCCTCTTGAGCCGATGAGACAGATGCCATCAGAGCTTCCTTGAGCGAAGCCTCCTCATCCGTGTAGATGGATGCCTCCAGATTTTTCAGAGCATCCCTCGTTGTTGCATCAAGCCGAGGCTCTTGCGGCAGCTTCGACGGAGCTGGGACTTCGATGACGGGCTTGGGAAGGGTCCTTGCGCCGATTAATACCACCCCTGTAAAGAAACAAGAGAAGATCAGGTCGACTATCGTAAAAAGACAACAAACTTTCCTTATAAAAGAGAAAGGGATAAAACATACCGACGCTTGCCAGGGCTCGTTTCTTCTCCTCCTCTTGGAAGGTCTTCAAGGATGCAGCGATAGCATCTTCAGTGGAGATACCTGTTAAGGAAGGGAGCAAAAGTTAGTTAAATGTAACAATATAGAGTGCAATGAGATAACAAATAAGGCGTCTGATGATTACCGGACTCAGCGAGTTTACTCAGCATCGCTTCGAGCCTCGCCGATCGCTCTGATTCTGCAATGGCGGCGGCTAGGTTGGTGTCCGCAGGATCCACCACGAAACCCTCGTTGCTGCCGTATTCACATATCGTCTCGGCAGAATGAGCCGCGGGCTCTAAATTAAGAATCGCGTCGAGGGATAAGGTGGACTTCTTCTTCTTTTGTTCACCAGCCTTGGATCCACCCGGAGCAGTTTTGCGCTTGCCAGTTTTGGCAGTCACTTTCGGGCGGCGAGTCCCGATGTCCGCTCCTGCACCCGACTCCGGCGATGCCGCTTTAACCGTCTCTGTCGGAGCACGGGGCGCCGTTGGGGCATCCATCGTAGTAGGCAGTGGCAATCCACGCGGAGGGGCCAACACGCGTGGTCGATCAGCTCCGGCCTCTTTCGTCGGAGGGATAACCTGAACCCTGGGCTGCAATGGAGCCTTGCGATTGCCGCCGGGAGGCGCAGCCCTACGATCGACCAGTAGACGTTTCTCCATCAAGATAATTGGGCCCATCGCGTGCGCGTACCAAGCCACATACGAATTGAGTATCTTGGGGGTACAGCTGGGCTCACTGATGAAAAAGTAGGAGCCTGTATTGAGCCGGATGAAGTGATGCATCGCATTCCGTACTCCCTCTGGACCGACTGCAGGTGTTCCCAAGAAGGCTTCCAACGGGACTCCTTGGTTATAACTCGATTGCCGGGCAAATCGATGCGGGTTATACCTCATGAAGAGGGCCGTTTCATTCTGCCTAAATACCAAGTAACCCGGCCGAATGGAATAAAGGTGGAGGATTTCCCGAGCCTTCAACACGGAGACACCGCCCTTGAAGTCATCACGCAGCGACACCACCGACTTAGTGGTCTCGGAACCCATGGTGATGACCTTATCCACAAAAGAGGTCTTCGCCCCGACTAGATGCGAACGCAGAAGCAGTCCCCTAGACTCCCGCGGAGGTGCAAACACGATGGAAGCCCCGATCAATCGTATGATTCTTGGAAATATGAATCTCTCAAAGAATGGAGGAGTTTTGTGGGCGCCAAACACTCCTCGAACATGCAGCTCCATCCAAGATGTGAAGTAATGCATCGGGAAGTTAGCAGGCTGCACCCCAGGTTCATTAGCGTCCGCCGCTACGCTAAGTCCATTGTAGAGGTGAGCCAACCCGGCGATCCCCACTGATAACTGTAGACCGGCCACCATTTGATGCGCCGGGTAAAAGACAGAAGACCTCATGAGGCGTGGGTGCATGGGAAGCGCGAAGCTGCACAGCCACAGACCTAAGAACCCGATGAAGAAGGTCTCCTCATCCATGCCAGGAACGACGATCTCTGAGAAAGGAACGCTAGCAGTACCGGGAAGGTAAAAACTTCGCTGATCAATTTCCGATGAAGGTCGGCGGTCCAGGCCGAAACCAAAAGGATCAGCAAGTTGGGCGAACTTCTCACCTTGCTCTGATAAAAATTCCGGGCGAATAAAACGAGCAATGAAGTCCGCAAAACTAACTCCTCGGTCGCCCAATTCCAAATGAAGCTCCTCGTAAATCTCCAACACCCTCACCAGGCCCGGATGCTGATGCTGGATGGCATTTTCCGGAGTCAAGTCGAGTACCACTTGCTTGGTGGCAAAGACGTACTCATCAGGAGGAAGCAACTCTTCGTAGTGCTCCCCCCTCGCCGGTAAACCAGAAAGCTCAACGAATTCCTCTAGAGAAATTGAAACTTCCCTATCCGCTGCCAGGAAAGTATGCGTGGGGATATTCCATTGTTCGATGAAGGCCTTTGTCCACCACGTTGGAGGAGTAGGATACTCGAAAAGCGAGACGTAGACGGCGGAATATAAACCTATCTTCGTCAGGTGAGCTCTTTTCGCCGCTAAAATGTACCGGGCCCATGGCAGGTATCCAGCAAGCGGTCGCGGATTCAATCCAATGTTGTAAGCCTGTCCCCAAGGGCGTGCTTCACCCTGACAGATTCGCCTTCCCAAGATATCTATGGCCGGCGGCGGCTGTACCGGAATAGCGCCGATTGCAGGCTGGAGAAGGTCGTCTGAATTCCAATTTTTAACCTCCACGGCATACTCCACCGGGGGTTTGTCCGCATAGGGGATCGTAACTATGGGTTCGGAAGGCGAGGCGGAACTAAAACTGCGGCGGCCTTGGATAATCTGGCTGTACCACCTTCCCCATAGGTGAAGTCTCTTGCACTCAGGATCGTGATCTTTAATCAAGGCGAACACTACCCGGTCCACTGGTGCATGTGGGAACCCTCCTTCTGAGCGAACGAAGGGAAAAGACAAGTCGTCAGACATCTTTCCTGCATAAAATATATATATATCATTAGTGGCCTGACGTTTAAACCTTAAAAAAAAAATAATGATAAAAAAAATAAATAATAATAATAAATAAAAATCTTGCTCCACACTGTGATGCAGCGGGTAGGGGACCAAAGGGGGACCCACAAAATCAAGATGACGGCGCATCATTTAATGAGACAATCCCACCATTGGATGAGACTATCAGTCAATAAAAAAGACCCCCAAGAGAATATCCTCATTGGAGGGGACCCCTAGAGACAAGGAGAAGATCTCCTCTTTTCAGAGCAAAGCTCTGCCACAGAGTGACATTTGTCAAACTCCTGTTTCAAAGGAATAAAACTTCTTAAAAAAGAGCCTAGCTCTGCAGTAGTAATAAAAATTTATAACTCCTAAGAATTAAAATTTTGGGATCTTAAAGATCCATGGAAACTTTTAAAAAATAATAAAAAAAGAGTTTTCTAGTTGATTTATGAAGCAGGGCTCTGTTCATGGGTTAAAACCTAAGAACAGAATCTCTGCAAATTTTTGAGAGCAAGGCTCTGTGAATAAAAACCCCAAAGGGGTTTCCTTTAGATCAAAGATCTATAAGAGCAAGGTTCTGTTGAAGAAACCCCAAAGGGGTTTCCTTTAGATCAAAGATCTATAAGAGCAAGGCTCTGTTAATTAAGTTTAATTTAAATTAAATTAAATTAATTTTACCTATAATGGTTCTGAAGTTAGAACTTGGAAGTTCTTAAGGAAATCACAAGAGCAAGGCTCTGGAAGTTCTCAAGTAAGAGCAAGGCTCTGAAATTCAATTTCTTGAGAATGGTAAAAAATTACCAAGGACCAAGGGTCCTATTTATAGGCGCCTGCGCCTGTTCACTTGACCCCTCGATCCGATGGTCAGGATCTTGCCACCGCTGCACTCACGTGCGCGCCACGTGAGCGCAACGGTGGGGGGGGCATCTGTTTCCCCCAATCAGAGCAAGGCTCTACTGAATTTTGAAAATTCAAAATTTGAAGCAACGCTTCGGTTTCCGTGCGCAGCGCGCAATTTGCCACGTGGCAGAAGGTGATTCGGCGGCGTAACGCCCGAGACAGTGCGTCCCATCAGAGCAAGGCTCTTCAGAAAACAAAATTAAGGCTTAAACTGCGCAAATGCATGGCAGCGCGACACGTGGCTGCGCAAGCGCACAGATGCGTGACACGTGTCTGCGCAGTTGCGCAATCGCGACTGCGCAAGCGCACAGATGCGTGACACGTGTCTGCGCAAGCGCACAGATGCGTGACACGTGTCTGCGCAGTTGCGCAATCGCGACTGCGCAAGCGCACAGATGCGTGACACGTGTCTGCGCAAGCGCACAGATGCGTGACACGTGTCTGCGCAGTTGCGCAATCGCCACTGCGCAAGCGCACAGATACATGACACGTGTCTGCGCAAGCGCACAGATGCGTGACACGTGTCTGCGCAGTTGCGCAATCGCAACTGCGCAAGCGCACCGATGCGTGACACGTGTCTGCGCAGTTGCGCAATCTCAACTGCGCAAGCGCTCGGATGCACGACACGTGTCTGCGCAGTTGCGCAACCGCAACTGCGCAAGCGCACCGATGCGTGACACGTGTCTGCGCAGTTGCGCAATCTCAACTGCGCAAGCGCTCGGATGCACGACACGTGTCTGCGCAGTTGCGCAACCGCAACTGCGCAAGCGCACAGATGCGTGACACGTGTCACGCACTGGTGAGTTGCGCAGCAACTGAATGAAAATTTAAGTGGATCTTTTCTGTTCTCCTGTAAAACAGGGACCCTTGGATCTCTGATCCAATGGTGGGAAAATTCCCAAAATAATTCAGGAAAGATTTTATTAACAAATCCAACAACTTTGCGGACACTATAAATAAGACCCCTGACCTCATTAAAAAGGCATCAACTTCTGAGAAAAAAGAGAGCTGGTGAAGATTAAGAACAGAGAAGAAGAAACAAAGAAAAGAGGTAGAATTTCTGAAAAGAGAAAAGAAATAAGAAAAATAAAAAAAACAATAAATAGTGCCTTGCACTTGATATGAACCCCTGGTTCTAAAAAAAAAAAATAATAAAATAATAAGAGAATAAAAAAAATAATAGTGCCTTGCACTTGATATGAACCCTTGGTTCTGTATGATCAGGAAAAAACAAGAACTTGTTTTTCTTAGATCCAAATTCAAATCAAAAGTGCCATGCACTTGTGTTCTTAAACCTAAAGGTTTCTAGGGTTTCTGCAACCCCTTGTTTTGGGCCTGGCCCAAATTAAATTGCAGAATAAATAAAAGGGCAAGGCCCTGTTGGGAAAATTCCTGAGTTTCTGCAAACTCATTAAAAGGGCCTGGCCCAAATTAAATTACAGAACATCTCTTGAGTTCCTGTAACTCATCATTTAAAAGGGCCTGGCCCAACTCAAGAAAATTATTGAGTTTCTGAAACTCATTATTTAAAAGGGCCTAGCCCAATTGCAGAATAAATAAAAGGGCAAGGCCCTGTGTGGAGAATTCCTGAGTTTTTTTTGTAACTCATTATTCAAAAGGGCCTGGCCCAAAATCAGACTTGCAAAATAATAAAAGGGGGCAGAGCCTTGTTTAGATTGATTCTTCTAATCGGGCAGAGCCTAAAATAAAAAGTGGACTTAACCCAATCCTGGCTGTAAGTCCTTAAATTAAATGCCTCTCATAAACCAGGTCACGACCGGTTCGAGGGTACATCTCGGAACTCCTCAGACGTATGTCGTTGTAATTCCTCAGCGACGTCAGAGAGGTAACGAGTCCCAACGACCACTCATCTAATATCGGACCGAAACGTCCCTAAACTAATATCGGACCGAAACGTCCCTAAACTAATATCGGACCGAAACGTCCCTAAACTAAAATCGGACCGAAACGTCCCTAAACTAATAATGGACCACCACGTCCCTAAATTGGAATATGGACCGCTACATCCCTAAACTGACATAATGGGGCCCAAACGCTCTTTTGTCGGATCTAAACGGTCCCGCCTAAGTTGATCTTAACCCCAAATACGGTTAACGTGTCCTTAGACATCTAAATAAACAATGAAATCCCAAACCAACTTTGGTTCAAGGGTACATCTCGGAACTCCTCAGACGTATGTCGTTGTAATCCCTCAATGACGTCAGAGAGGTGACGAGTCCCGACGGCCGGATAATTAAATCAATCACTACGTCAGGTCGATCTTAGTCCAAAACAGGACTAGCGTATCCTCGATGAACGTTTAAGTTGATCTTAGTCGCAACGCGACCAATGCATCCTTAAACTAAAAACACCAAACTCAAATCTAAGCAAACACGGATTTGGACTAATCCACGTCCTACGGGCGACGACATCACTAAGTCTCCGTATACAATCCACGGGCAACCACAAATAAAATAAACATACACGACACGAAGTGAAATTCTGGAGAAGGAGAAAGTTGTTATCGCAACGCGATAGCGTAATTAACTGCAGGGGCTTGCGCCTGCAGGGAAGAGCGTCCCCACAATCAAAAACCCCTCACCCTGAGGGGGAATCTGACAAAGTCTGCTACATCGGCCGCATCCGTCTAAACCTTCGATACACGGTGCCATAAATCAACTTGGCATCTTCGGAGAGGTGGACGGATAAAAACCAAATAGCATCTGCCCCGAACCCCAGGTTACGTGACGTCCCAACGTCGCAGGCCGCCGTTCGGAGGGGAACAATTTTGATTTTGAGATTGGTTTTGGTTCCAAGCAAAATTATGATGATTTCTCCATCCCTGATTATATGTGGATGAATGAGGGTCATTTCTAGGTTGTTGCTGAAAATCAGCATCGGTTTGTTCATGACCTTGAGACAGAGGATTCAACATTCTTCCGTTAAATGTGATGGGTCAAAACAGCAATCACACACGGTTTTGGGTAGCGTAACTTGGTTTAGGGAGGTTGATGAGACATTGTTTTCGATAGCTTCGAATTTCTTTTGCATCGCGGCCATTTTGGCTTTCACTGCGATGGAAACGTCGAGCTGATGGATACCTACCCTATATGAAGACGATATTGGTCTAGTGCTCTCCTATTGTGAGGTTTGTTCGGCGAGATCCTCCAAAAATTGCCAAACTTCGTAATCGTCTTTTGATATGAAATGGCATTGACAAATGGTTTCAAGCATTTGTTTCATGGCAGGATTAACACTCTCATATATAATTCGACAAAGTTGTCATTTATCAATTCCGTGATGGGGGCATTGTACAAGAAGATCCTTAAACCATTCAAAGCATTTCCAGAATGGTTCGTTGGGAAGTTGGGTAAACTGATTAATCTCACTTCGAACACGGACGGTTTTGTGATTAGGATAAAATTTCTTAAGGAATGCTATAACAAATTCGTCCCATTTATCGCTAGAATGTGCGGCAGTGCTATAAAGCTATTTTTTTGTTAGATCGCACAAGGTAAAAAGGAGAAGACGTAATCGCATAGCATCTACTGAAAGTTGGGTTGTGCTCATCATTACACATACGTTCTCGAATTTGGTTATAAAAACGTATGCGTCTTCAGATTCAAGCCCATGGAATTTGGACAACAGGTTGATGAAGTGGGGTTTAATTTCAAAATTGTCCCCATTGGCTGGTGGAAGAGACAGACAAGTAGGAAGGGATCCACGTATGGGGTAGCATCTTTCTTGGAGAGAGATGCGCGGTGGATTCTGCGCACCTACGGATGGTGGCTGGGTGGTATTGTTAAATCCCGATGGAGATCCGTCCCGTCCATTACGGGAGATGCGGTGGGTAGAGGGAAAATAGAAGATGAAGAAGTACCGACTTCGGAGTCGATAGAAAAAAAACGCGGACAAGACGGGCACTAGAATCCCGTGTTCAGCCGATCATGCACTAAGCAGGTTTAGTGCACGTAGCAGCGTGTGATATGTGAGAACTCTTTTAGAAGGTTTGTTTTGAAAAAGTGTTGGACATGAGGCTTGACTCAACAAATCACAAAATGTACAATCAAACCCTAGAACTAGGGTCACCTAGGTCAAGTCACTAGACCACTCCTAGACTTCCAAAGGACAAGTCGCAGGATCAATTCTCTACTACCTCTTTATCACTCTTGTGGCCAGGTAAGTGCCAGGTAAGTGGGAGGTATCCGCTACGAATCACCGAAATAGCGGGCCTAATTAAGTAACTACTTTCCTTAGTCACGCTTGCCTAGACACTACAAGAGAAATTCGGATAAGTGATAGATTATCCACGACCTTCCTCTGTCCTAATTGAGCGCAACGGTCTTTAGAGGCTTAGTCTAGATATTTTTTTTATTAATGTAGGGTGAAAGTATGCTCGTTTTGTGATTTTTGGGGACTAGGAAGGGTGATGATATCCCCACTTAATCTGGATTTAGGTTATTGCCTCTGAATGTCCGGTTTAGATATGCATAAACAAACCGATATTAAATCAAGCAAAAAGATTTTTGAGCGGCGCTTTTTGCAAAAAATCCTGCAGGAAAAATCAGATTATTGGAGCTTAGAGGAGAGAGAAAGATATTAGAAAAATACCTGAGGATTTTGGGGGCCCAACTCCACCAAGCTGCCGCGGTTCCGCCGCCAAATCCCTATTTCCACCACGGTTCCGCCGCAAGTTGAGGAGTTCTTCCCTTCAAAATTCTTCAGAGAGCTCCAATGTTCCTCTAGTTTAAGTTTAAATCTTCCGAATCTTTATTTCCTTGCTGCAGTTATTCCAGATTCCCTTGTAAAACTCGCACAATAATCGTTAAATACACAAGATGCGGTTTTGGTTCTCGATTATAAATTTTTGCTGGATTTTATAAGAAATCAACCCGAATAACAAGAAAAAAATTACGACCGTTTCCCCAGCAACGGCGCCATTTGATTGATCATGCGAAAAAGTGTGTTTGTAAATACCGCATTCAAGATGATATCGTTAGTAGCTAGTCGCGATGAGTACAGGTCGTCCGTAGGGAAACGTGAACTCTTTCCTTACTTTAGACGAGTTGATCAAAGAAGGGTGTGTAGGATTCCGCAGCATCGCCACTGGGTTTCGGGAGGCATCGACCATGCCGTTTTCAAAAATTTGGGGCGCTAAAGAACCCTAACCTGGATTCTTAACTAGAGATTTAGACGAAACTAGCATGTAAATATCTTTACATCTAAGTGAACAAGGAATACAATCTTTGTAGACCGGTCCTTCACTTCAATAGCTCCATGTAGTAGTCCTTTCGCTCCAAGTAGTGAACTTCCGGACTCTAGAAAGGCTCCACAAGATGAAAGGAACAAATTTGCTTAAAGTCTTCGAGGCCGAAGATGATCTACGTCAAGGAGACACCAACTCAAGCTACCTCTTCACTAATTGTGAAGCAAACAACCTAAACTAAATGGCTGATCTAGTGTAGGTTGATGAAGTAGGAATTTTGCTCACTTTAGAAATATTTTTCTCACTCATTTTCTTCACCTCCCAAAAAGTTAGAGAGCTTGAGGAAGGAGATGAAGAAAAGCAACAATGGAAAAAAGGCAAGTGTAGAATGGCAACCATGAGTGAGTTAATATCATATACTAACTCATGTAGAGATTAAATCATGGCTAATCATAATGGTTGGGTTAATAAATATCTTAAGTAAAACAAAATTCGTGGACTTAGTCAATAGTTCCACAAGCTTCTACAAGCTTAAACCATGTGACTAATTTCCAACTAATTTGATTTACTTTAAATAAATAAAAACCTTACATTATTATAAGCACGGTGTGAGTCTCATACACCCATGTAGCATGTAGCAACTAGCATGACACAATTATATATATCACATATATATAAAGTACACACAAGTGAGAAAAAGAAATGCTTAAGTGAGCTTATATTAGTTAATGTAAATCAATATATCAAATATATAATTATACATTAAATTATTAAATCAACACTTGATTTAATAATCCGTCTATATCACATATAACAGACTAATATCATATGTTTCAACTTATCGAATCAACACTTGATTTGATAACCCGGCTATATCACATATAACCGACCGATATCACATATCGTGAGAATAGAATACAGTATCACATACTCGTATTATTCTCGGTCCCGCTGATGGAGGCTTGGATCCCCTTCAGATGTTATCTTCCGTTGATCTATTCGCATAATGGCAGACGGCTGAGAATTGAACTGGGGGTTGATTCCTTTATCGTGTGGATCTCAATGGGCTTGGATTTGAGGTTGAGACGAGCTACCTGCAAGGAAGTCCCGGGATGGTTGTACCACCGAGGACCCTCTGACGATCAAGTTAGTGGTGCAAATCAGGCAGAGTAGCGGCTTAGTGGAAAGAATTGTGTACCTTGATCGTCTGAGGGAGGGGTTTATATAGCGGCAGCAATAGGCAGGCAGGCGCGACAATCACGCCGGCCGTTACGCCCCTGGCGTCACGCCCGCGTGATAGGCGGGATCCCGCATTAATGACGAGATATGCTCGTTAATGGGGGATCGTAGTGGCATGGAACATGGGGTCGTGGGCGGCGGATATCTTGCGCATGGCAAGATTCGCGGTGCCGTGGTGGAGGCGCCAGTTATCAGTGCCGCGGGTCGGTCTGGTTAAGACCGAAGAAGATGAGCTCGGCGGGAAGCTCGGGCACGAGCGGGAGGCCGAGGTTTCTTGGTTCTGTGATTGCTCGGAGGTGAGCCGAAGGGTGGTCTGGGAGGCCACCGGAGGTCGGGAGAATCCTCAGGCGGGAGGCTCGGGGTGTGATCCCAACCATGGTTACTGGTCCTCTCTCGTTGGTTCTAGGACACGTCATTTGCAACATGTCAGCATATGGAGCGTCACCGATATCGAGCCTCATCATTAGCCCCCTACTCTCGTCTTGACCCGCTCCTGGGTCGAGTCGAGAGTGGTCTGACCGATCATTCGAGGTGAGCTCTCGTTCGAGATATCGTCGGCACGCATTCCCGGGCAGAGAGCAGTATTTTCATGATGTCGTCAGCGGATAAGGGGGGAGATCTCGCATCAAAGGGAAGCGCCAGATCGTGCATACATTCGTCGAAGCGACAGTCCACGTGTCTGGCGTTGGTTGGCTGGAGAGACGCACCGCAGGAGTTCTCGCGCCTGATGGGATGCGCCCAACGCGAGTGCGACGGGTGGAACGCCGTCAGCCATTGGTTGCGAAACGTTGTTTTGGCGGGAGGCGATCGGAGCTGTAGGATGCGTACGCCGGCAGCTATAAATAGAAGTGGGATCCCCATCAGGGCTCATACCTCATAATTTCGTCATCCCTAGTCGTGTTAGCTCGGCTCTCTTCTCTACAGGTCGGATTCCTCGTGTTTGATTTCCCGAGGACACCCCCTTTGATCAGGTTAGATGTCTTCTTCTGAAGAGTCTGTAGATGTAGTCCGGGTAGAGTCTAGGGAGTCTTCTGGAGCTTCCTCTTCTACTTCTTCCGCTTCTTCCTCCGAGTCAGAGTCCCCCCGGGGAGTTAGGGTTAGTAATACTCCCCGGGGTCGTGCGACGGGAGGGGGTCCCAGAGCACAGGTCACGGGTGTCCTTGGCGTGCGGTCCTCGCTGAGGCGTGCGGAGGAGCTAGCCAACATCAAGACTCGTATCCTCATTCCTCCCGGCTATTCGCTTCGTCTGGCCGAGGAGGGGGAGAGGGCAGACCAGGTACGGGGCAATGAGATTGCTAGTACCTAGAAGCCTTTTGGGCCGGAATGCGTCTGCCTTTCTCCCCAGAGGTGAGTGCGACGTTGAATTGTTTCGGGTTAGCCCCGGGCCAGTTAGTGCTGAACTCTTGGAGGATCTTCCTCGGGTTCCTGGTCCGGTTGAAACTGAGTCTGATCCCCTTCAACCCGAGCCTTCTCATTTCTTCTCTTTGCTACAAAAACCATCCCGGCGCTCGTAGGGGCGAGCTGAGCTGGGTGTACTTCTCCTTTAAGAAGCACAGAGGGAGTGCTACCGGGGTGGGGGTTGTCGTAGTACCTTCTTCCATTTATGACTGGAAGAAGAAGTTTTTGTTTGTTGAGCCGTCCGAGGGTGAGGATTGGCCGGTGCCTACCCAGTAGCAAGGGGCCAGCTGCCCGCGGGTGAGTCGGTCGATAGATCCCGACGCGTTGGCGGTGTCAGAGTGGGAGCCCCTCCCCCGGGCCGATGTGTTGCTGTCTGAGCGGGCCCTCAGTTGGGCCAGGCTCAGCCCCGCCCAGTTCGCGGGTAAGTTAGGAATTTTCGGTCGGCTTGTTTTGGACTTGAGCACTCTTTTACTTTTCTGACGTTGCCGACTCTTCTGTATTTTGTCTTTTGCAGAACCCATGGATCTAAACAAGTTCTGGGTGGCAGTGGTTAATGTGAAGAAGGGGAAGAAGGCCGGAGGCGCCGGTCCTTCTCGCCCGACGTCGGCTTCGGCCCCGCCGGTTTCGTCCCCGCCGCCGGCGGCCCCATCTAGGCACCCAAACGCACCTCAGGCCCCCGAGTCCAGCTGCGCGCCAGTCCGTAAGCGTGCTCGGGAGCAGGAGCCCCGGGCTCCCGAGGTGGGAGCCGAGACTGGTTCCCCCGCGTTGCTTCTTAAGAGGTTCCACAGGACGGAGCCCCGCTCCCCGGCTACCCCCATCCTCGTGGACGATGTGGAGCTCCGCTTCGAGGTGCCCTCGGGGCTTTCCATCGCTGACAGCCTGCTCTCTGAGATGGAGAGATCGGCCAGGGGCAGAATCCCTCGAGGAACCCTCCGGGCCCAAATGGCGGCCATAGCTCAAGAGGCCATGCAGGTTAGTGTTTGCACTCTACCTAGTTCCTTATTCAGCATTTCTATTCGCATGATTGGGTGCCTCCTTTTCCTTTTTAACCCTCTTCCTGTTCTTCAGGTCCTCCAGCACGTCGCTCTCATCGTTAACATAGAGGATGAGGAGATAGCCCCGGCGATGCAGGTCGCAGGCCATGAGGAGAGCTCGAGGCAGGAGCTGGAGGCGGCGATGGAGAGGATCGCTGCCCTTGAAGACCGGGAGGCGGCCGGGAGTCGTGAGGCCGCCCGGTGCCGCGAGGCCGCCCGAGCCGCCGAGGCAAAATGGGAAGACTCCCAGGTGCTCATCGCCACCTTGAAGAAGATGGCGAACTCCCTCCGTAGAGAGAATGAGGCGGCGAAGGACAAGACGAGGCGTGCCGAGCTTCGGGCGTCGGAGGCTGAGCTTCGGGCGTCGAAGGCGGTGGAGAGCTATAAGAAGTCGGACCAGTTTTATACCGACCTTGCTGAAGCTGCCGGCGTTATTTGGCACGACGCCCTCGACGCTGTGAAGGCCCAGATGCCAAAGTTTCCTGACGGCGAGCTCCGGGCTGTGTACCCCCACGGGGAAGAGGTGCAGGGGGACGATCCCGGCGATGCTGCAAGGGAAGAGGCCCCTGGTGGGCCCGACGGGAATCAGTCGGTCGGCTCGTCTACCAGCACCGGGGTCCCCGCCGTGGGCATCGACCCCGAAGATGCCGCCTCGGTGGTCGTAGTGGACGCGCGGCTCATCGGGGTTCGCCCCGGCCTCGAGGCCTGAACTTCCTTGCCTCTTTATTTTGCGCAAAATTTTGTAAGCCTCCGGGCATTTTTGTAAGGCTGGGGAGCCCATAATACCTTCGTAAATACTTCTGATTTTTGTGAATAGAGAATCCATTTTGCAGTTTCTTTGCGTGCGTGTTTTCCTTTTATTTGTGATAAACATTTGAACTTGCACAGTACTGCTTTCATCTTTAGGTCGGTATTTCGTCTTGCAATTGCACGTCAAGTTGAATTCAATCACTTTTCAAGTGTGCTAAGACCGGTGAAAGGACGGTATCTCCATGGCCCCGAAGTCGAGATGGAGATCGCTTAGACGTGGATGGACCGAGGAGGCTCTCTACCCGATGCCTCTTGGCGAGGGCTTTGATCCCTGGCATCGTGGGGTAGAAAACTACCAGCCAGGGATGACCGAGCAGGGTAGTTGCTCAGTCGCCTCTTTGGGAGGGCTTTGATCCTTAGCGCTGGAAGGGCCGTAAGAGGCCTGCTAAGGATGGACCGAGCAGTGAAGCTGCTCAGTTGCCTCTTGGCGAGGGCTTAGATTCTTTGCGCCGGAGGGGCCATAAGAGGCCTGCTAAGGATGGACCGAGCAAAGAAGCTGCTCAGTTACCTCTTGGCGAGGGCTTAGATCCCTAGCGTCGTGGGGTAGGGAACTACCTGCCAGAGATAACCGAGCAGGGGCGGGCTCGGTTGCCTCTTGGCGAGGGCTTAGATCCTTAAGGACGGGCCGAGCAGGGTTGCTGCTCGGTGCCTCTTGGAGAGGGCTTTGATCCTTAGTGCGGGAGGGGCTGTAAGAGGCCTGCTAAGGACGGGCCGAGCAGGGTTGCTGCCCGGTGCCTCTTGGCAAGGACTTTGATCCTTAGCACGGGAGGGGCCGTAAGAGGCCTGCTAAGGATGGACCGAGCAGGGGTGCTGCCCGGTTGCCTCTTGGCGAGGGCTTAGATCCCTGGCGTCGTCGTGGGGTAGGGAACTACCAGCCAGGGATAACCGAGCAGGGGTGCTTCCCGGTTGCCTCTTAGCAAGGGCTTAGATCCCTGGCGTCGTGGGGTAGGGAACTACCAGCCAGGGATAACCGAGCAGAGGCGGGCCCGATTGCCTCTTGGCGAGAGCTTAGATCCTTAAGGACGGGCCGAGCAGGGTTGCTGCCCGGTGCCTCTTGGCGAGGGTTTTGATCCTTAGCGCGGGAGGGGCCGTAAGAGGCCTGCTAAGGACGGGCCGAGCAGGGTTGTTTCCTGGCGCCTCTTGGCGAGGGCTTGGATCCTTAAAGACGGGCCGAGCAGGGTTGCTGCCCGGTGCCTCTTGGCGAGGGCTTTGATCCTTAGCGCGGGAGGGGCTGTAAGTGGCCTGCTAAGGATGGGCCGAGCAGGGGTGCTGCCCGGTGCCTCTTGGGGAGCGCTTAGATCCCTAGCGTCATGGAGGTAGGGGACTACTAGCCAGGGATAACCGAGCATGGTAGCTGCCCGGTTGCCTCTTGGCGAGGGCTTCGATCCTTAGCGCGGGAGGGGCCAGAAGTGGCCTGCTAAGGATGGGCTGAGTAGGGTTACTGCCCGGTGCCTCTTGGCAAAGGCTTAGATCCCTGGCGTCATAGAGGTAGGGGACTACCAGCTAGGGATAACCGAGCAGGGTAGCTGCCCGGTTGCCTCTTGGCAAGGGCTTCGATCCTTAGCGCGGGAAGGGCCGGAAGTGGCCTGCTAAGGATGGGCCGAGTAGGGTTGCTGTCCGGTGCCTCTTGGTGAGGGCTTAGATCCCTGGCATTATAGAGGTAGGGGACTACCAGCCAGGGATAACCGAGCAGGGTAGCATCCCGGTTGCCTCTTGGCGAGGGCTTCGATCCTTAGCGCGGGAAGGGCCGGAAGTGCCTGCTAAGGATGGACCGAGCAGGGTTGCTGCCCGGTGCCTCTTGGCGAGGGCTTAGATCCCTGGCGTCATAGAGGAAGGGGACTACCAGCCAGGGATAACCGAGCAGGGTAGCTGCCTGGTTGCCTCTTGGCGAGGGCTTCGATCCTTAGCGCGGGAAGGGCCGGAAGTGGCCTGCTAAGGATGGAGCAGTGAAGCTGCTCTGTTGTGTCGTGAGGTTCTGTCCGATCTTCCACGGCGTTCGAACATCGGGAAGAGTGACCGTCGTGGTCGATACGTGTCATTAACGAATAGGGGATGCGGAGCATAAGAGCCGCGTCGTTCCGATTTCGCCGAGAAAGGCGGGATGCCCGCCGCGTAGCAGAATAATTGTGGAAGGCACGAGCAACTGTTAGACTCTTGAGGGCGCAGTGGGGCTATAAAGTGGAGGACTTGTTGAGCACTCCTTTATCCATCTCCAAAATGTAATAATGGAGACTTTCCCTTTCACCATCCCCGATATCATAACTTTCCTGGACGTGTACTTGTACGTCCAGAACTGCACCGAGGATACGGTACTCCTAGTTATAGGCCGCATCGAGGATCACTCTGGCCGACTGCTTCCCTGGCGCTCACCCCTCCTCCAGTTGTTGATGTACTCAATCTGGAGGGCATCGCCAGGGATGCATAACCCCCTGTCCGAGCAGCTGAAGGACGAGGCGGTCGGTAAGCTGAGGTCTTTGTGCCGCTTCGGCCTAATCTCGGCGGGTCGGCGGGATCGCTTGGTGGCACTCGTCCTCGAGTGCTACCAACTGAGGCACCGCGCAGACGTTCGCGGGCAGCATTAGAGGCAAAATTCCGAGGCGGCGAGGGCTTGGCGGGCGGAAATATGCTCGGAGTACCACGAGCAATGTTTCCTGCACTCCCTTCCCCCGCTATTGTAATTTTCTTTTATTTCAATGTACGGCTGAGGAGCCCATAGTACCCTTTGGAATAAATAAAACTCTTCTTTTTTGCAATGTCTTATTGTTCCCTTCTTATTATATGAATAGAAAGAGCTTGAGAAAAGTTTACATTGCTTTAGTAAAAGAAGTGCACGCTAGTAGATGCTCTTTTTATTGGTATAACTTGAGTTTCTCAGCGTTGTAGGGCTGTGGAAACTTGCGTCCTTCCGCGTCTTGTAAACGGTAGACTCCGCCGGACAGTACCTCGGAGACGAGGAAGGGACCGTCCCATTTTGGGGAAAACTTATGCAGCCTGCCTTGGTCGGCGAACTCGTTCCGCCTTAGGACTAAATCTCCGGCCTTGAAGAGTCGACGCTTGACTCTGTAAGTCGATGTACTACACCCCAGAACTTGTGGGGAGGCGGAATTTTCAAAAACGAACTTGTTAAGTGAACGAACATCGACTAACCGCTTGAATCGAAGCTAAACGATAACTAACCAAACATATAGTTATTCTAAACTACTATGCTTAGGGATTATACCTATCGAAACTAGTCCTTCGTCTTTACGATCTCCTTGTTCTCCTCGGCCTTCTCTAGGTAGTAGACGATCCACCCGAGAGCAAAACTCCAAGCTTAGCCTCTAAACTTGAGGCAACTAACCTTCTTGGATTGCTAATCAAAGAAGCTAGATGAAATAGAGTGATGGTTATGGATTGATTAGTCTAACTAATCCTAGATCTCAACACATGAGGGTGAGGATTAGTCTTTTGAAGAGAGAGAGCTTGAGGAGAGAGAATGTGAATAATATTATGAGAATAAGTTATGAGTATCATATCATATATGAAGCATTTTCTAATAATAAGAAAAGAATAAAGAGTGATGAATAATCATGCTTCATAAAATATCTAGTGATGATTCATTAGCATGAGTCATTAAGCAATAAATGTGCATTAATGAAATGAATGAATCACCACCATGACTCATATAACTCATTCAATGAATATGACACATAACCCTCCTTAGTCACCATCTTCTAGAAGCTTCTCGAGTAATTACGAGAACGCCCCTCCGATCCGTAAAAATACGGAAAAACTTTAGACTGTATAAATCCAATAACCGGATACCAGTAACTGGCTTAAACCAAAGCCGACTGGTAAAAACTGTCCGAAAGTCGTACGCGCGTAAACGCACGTATGCGTCCGAACCCTTTGTCGCAAAACCATGCAACCTCTATATCGTTTCGCCTGGAGTAGGAAACTCTCTGTGTGGGACTCTAGAGACTCGACTACTACGCTGGCAGTGGGTTTAACCACAGACCGCAAGCGGCACTAGCTGTACGTAACGGTCCCCAGGTAGTTGTCGATAAGAAGGCCGATGAGGAAACCCATCCGAACTCCTACTGAGTCTGATGTGACAATCTCCATACAGTCCGGTCCGTTCGTCCAAGACTATCGCATATCGGGCCTAGGGGGCGGCAAGCATCAGTCCCCTAATAGCGGTATAAGTCGTGTCGGAGGGAAGCCCATTACACCCTGAGAAACTACTGGAACCTACCATCAAATCTCGCTTGCCCTGGCCAGGGACTTTGCGTAATGGCTCTCTGACACAGCACGATATCTACTCCCAATACCGGGAGGGACGAATCCTGTCTAACCGCCACTGCCTCCAAGTGCTCGGGACTGCACCCAACTGCTACCTGTTTGCACGACTCCTTTGAGCCGTGGTAGGATAGCAATCTAAGAACAGTGGGACACACTCGAGGCGAAGTAGCAGTGTCAAGTCTGCGGACTAAGCTGTACTCATGTCACCTGGGAACTGCTCACTGACGACTGGTATCAAACCAACCAACAGTTCCCTGTGAGTCCTGTCCGGTGTACCCGTAACCTAACGAGCACCTGCATACTATCTCTAGTACGACGTACTGACGGCTGTGGGACAGACCATCTCCCCAACTGGGATGAGAAGCGTACACACCAGTCTACTCCGGAGTATCGATGCTCTGTCTCGATAATCCAACGACCAGGGACCTGAATAAGGATGTGCTTGTAGACTACCCAGCCCCCACTAGTGTGACTGCCATCACAACGCTGGTAGACAAGCAAGATCCTAAGAGCTCTATCAATACGTACACTCACATATTAGGATAGAAAAACCAAGTAGCATACTACCATGTTTAGCAAGACTGTTATATACATGTGAATATCCCAAGCTTCCATTAAGTAATATACAAACTAGTATGATACAGTAATGGCCTTCTAGGGCATAAACACTAACAATCTCCCACTTGCACTGGGGCCATGTACTGGCATATCGTAGACCAATGATCTCGAGTAGCCTCTCGAACTGAATATGAGGAAGGGCCTTCGTGAATGGATCAGCAATGTTCTCTTCAGAAGCAACTCTCCGAACCTCGATCTCCTGACGATCAATGATCTCCCTGATCAGGTGATACCGCCTTAAGATGTGTCTGGACTTCTGATGGGACCTTGGTTCCTTCGCTAAAGCTATAGCTCCATTGTTGTCGCAATACAGAGGTATTGGATCAACTATGGTAGGAACCACCTGAAGTTCTGTTAGGAACTTCTTCATCCAGACTGCTTCTTTTGCGGCATCGCAAGCAGCTATATACTCCGCTTCCATCGTCGAGTCAGCAACGGTGTCCTGCTTGGAGCTCTTCCAGCACACCGCCCCTCCATTGAGGGTAAAGACATAACCCGACATGGACTTGGAATCGTCCTTATCACTCTGGAAGCCGGAATCAGCAAAGGCCTCCAACCTGAGGTCTTTTCCGCCGTAAACCAAGAACATCTCCTTAGTCCTCCTCAGGTACTTGAGAATGTTCTTTACTGCTATCCAGTGTTTCTCCCCTGGGTCTGACTGATACCGGCTTACCACGCTCAGTACGTAAGCAACATCTGGTCTGGTACACAACATCGCATACATTATAGAGCCCACCGCAGAAGCGTAGGGTATAATAGACATGCGTTCCCTTTCCAAATCAGTCTTGGGAGACATCTCTTTGGAGAGGGTGATTCCGTGACAAGCCGGTAGATTACCGCGCTTAGAATCTTCCATACTGAATCTTTTCAGTACAGTGTCGATATACCTTGACTGCGAAAGTCCCAACATCCTCTTGGATCTATCACGATAGATCCGGATCCCCAGAATGTAAGAGGCATCACCCAGGTCTTTCATGGAGAACCTGTGTGACAAGAATCCTTTGACAGATTGTAGCATAGGAATGTCATTTCCTATCAATAGAATGTCATCCACGTACAAGACGAGGAATACGACACTTCTGGCCACAACTTTACTATATATGCACGGTTCATCTGGATTTTTGATAAAGTCATATTCTTTGACCGTCTCATCAAAACAGATGTTCCAACTCCGCGATGCCTGCTTTAGTCCATAAATAGACTTAAGCAGCTTGCATACTTTCCCGCTGCTCTCACTCTGATTGAAACCCTCTGGCTGATCCATATAGACGCTCTCTTCTAAATTTCCATTCAGAAAAGCCGTCTTTACGTCCATCTGCCAGATTTCATAATCATGGAAGGCAGCAATAGTAAGAAGGACCCGAATGGATTTGAGCATAGCCACTGGAGAAAAGGTTTCGTCATAGTCCAAACCAGGTCTTTGACGAAAACCCTTTGCAACAAGTCTAGCCTTATAGGTTTCCACCTGTCCATCTACACCAATCTTTTTCTTGAAGATCCATTTGCATCCTATGGGTTTTACCCCATCTGGAGCAAAGTCCAAAGTCCATACTTTGTTGGTGTACATGGACTCCATTTCGGTCCGCATTGCATCTAGCCATCGTACCGAGTCGCCGCTCTGGATGGCCTGCTGGAAGTCAGTAGGTTCATCATCATCTATGATGCAATCCTCTCTATCCCCATCTATGAGAAAACCATAGTATCTCTCAGGCGGATGAGACGGCCTGCTACTCCTGCGGAGGGGTGCGGGAATGTCCTGTTCTTCTTGAACTCCTGGTTCTACCAAACTTTCAGTAGCAGTTTGTGGTTCTGGAATTTCTTCCAGTTCTATTTCGCTCCCACTTATTTCCTTTTCTAAAAACTGATTTTCCAGAAAATGGGCATTACGAGAAACAAAAACCTTTTGTTCCTCTGCGTAATAGAAATAATATCCCTTGGAGTTCTTTGGATATCCCACAAACATACATTTTACTAATCGTGCCTCGAGCTTGTCCACATGCTGCTTTTTAACAAAAGCTGGACATCCCCAAATCTTTATATGTTGAAGATGGGGTTTCTTCCCAGTCCACATCTGATATGGAGTGGTAGGCACAGTCTTGGTAGGAGCCCTGTTCAAAAGATATGCCGCTGATTCTAGCGCATAACCCCAGAAAGATCGCGGTAACTCAGCATTACTCATCATGGATCGTACCATATCCAATAGGGTTCGATTCCGTCTCTCCGATACACCGTTATGCTGTGGAGTGTATGGAGGAGTAAGCTGAGAGAGAATTCCTTTCTCTTTTAGGTAACCAAGGAACTCGGCACTCAAGTATTCACCACCTCGATCAGATCTTAGTGTCTTAATACTTTTGCCGGTTTGGTTTTCTACTTCATTCTTATACTCTTGGAATTTCTCAAAAGCCTCGGATTTATGTTTCATCAGATAAATGAATCCGTATCTTGAGTAATCATCCGTGAAAGTAATGAAATAGGAAAAACCACCTCTTGCATGTGTAGACATTGGACCGCATACATCACTGTGTATGAGTCCTAAGAGCTCGCTCGCTCTTACTCCTTGTCCAGTAAATGGAGTCTTTGTCATCTTTCCTTTGAGACAAGATTGACAAGTGTCATAGGATTGATATTCGAACGTGTCCAAATATCTTTCTCTATGCAACTTAGTCAACCTTCTCTCATTGATGTGACCCAGTCTACAATGCCATAAGAAAGCTTTATTTAAATCTGGTGACTTTCTTTTTAGTGTGTTCTGGACATTGAAAATTTGGAGTTGGTTTAACACATATATGCCGTTATTTAGAGTACCGGACCCAATCAAACCATGATTAAGGTGGATGTTAACAACATCTCTTACAAACGTGAAATCATAACCTTTATTTGATAACAAGGAAACTGATATGATATTACACGTTAAACTTGGTACAAAATAACAGTTATGTAAAACCAAAATTTGTCCACTTGTCAATCCTAGGTGATAATCCCCGACGGACGCAGCTCCCACGCTAGCTCCGTTAGCAACCCTGAGGATCATATCACCTTCCTTCAGCACTCTACGGTTTCTCAGTGCCTGCAATGAATTGCAAATATGAGATCCTGATCCGGTATCCAATACCCAGGAAGTAGAGTTGATCGACAGACAATTCTCAATTACAAACACACCTGAAGTCGAAGCCACAGCTTGCTTCGGTTCCTGGTTCTTGGCGTTCCACGCCTTGCAATCCTTCTTCCAGTGCCCTTTCCTGTGACAATGGAAGCACTCATCCGGGCCAACTATCGGTACTGCTATCTTTTTCTTTCCCTTCTTTCCCACCTTACTAACACCTCCTCTAGGTTTGGGTGCGGCCTTCTTCTTCCTTCCTTTGGCCCTAGCCTTGGACCCGGAAGAAGATGCACCGCCAACAAACATAGCGGGTGTTTCCCTTGCTTTCTTCAAGGTGCCCTCTGCACTCCTTAACATGTTCAGGAGTTCCGCAAGTTCAACTTCTTTTCCTTGAAGATTGAAGTTGAGGATAAACTGGGCGTAGGTGGGAGGAAGGGACTGGAGAATAAGGTCTGTATACAGCTCATTATCCAAAGTCGTCCCAAGGTCTGCGAGCTCTTCAATATAGCCGATCATCTGTAGGACATGTTCACCTACCGATGACCCGACAGCCAACCTCGCTCGAAACAAGTTCTTAGAGGTCTCGTATCTTGCTATACGAGATTGCTCTCCATAAAGTTCCTTTGTATGGAGAAATATGCCATCCAGGGACATATCCTCGTGCCTCCTCTGATGTTCATTGTCCATAGAGGTAAGCACGACGCACTTGGCTCTCGCGCAATCTAAATCCCAGGTTTTGCGGATTTCCTTATCCGCATTGCTGGATTTGGGACCAGGGACAGCAGGTGCCGTAGCGGTGAGGACGTACCCCAGTTTGTCATAGGTCAAAGCCATTTTGACATTCCGCAGCCAATCTTTATAGTTTGGCCCCGTCAGTATATTTTTTTCTAAAAGTAACTTAAGTCCAGTCATTTTCAGGGTCGTTGCAATTAGGAGAGAGAGAAGAAAACTCTTTAGCATGATGCTCTTGCAAGTTTAGAGTGGTTTTTAATTTATCTAAACTGGATGGCTCCCACTGTTTCTCGAATCCTTCCTCAAACCATAAAAGAAGAATTAGCCAGGACTATTCTCACCGTACAATACTTGCTTAACCGTTCAGCCAGGCCAGTGTCGATACTTCGAGGGAGGTTTTCCAACGCTTTCGCGAAGTTCCTTAATTAAATAACCTCTTTTCTCTGGGGGCGTAACCCCGCTGACACCTTTCTGGACACCTACTAGGTTTATAGCATTGATCGTTAAGTGACGAATATCCTGATAAGTAGCATATACTCACAGTAGGATCGGGATCCAAATATCATCGTATGATAATGTTGAAGGAATCCTACCAACATTCATCAAACTCCAAATGGTATGCATCTCTTTGCAAATTTCAGTTTCTTTAGAAATTCCCGATATAAGTTTTTGCTCCATGTTCTTATGACCTTGGCTTTGGTCAAAATGTCATAAGTCACATGTCAAGTTCTACCCGTCATTATCTTGTCAATTTGAACCCATCCGTATATACCCCTGACTTTGGTCAAATGGTAATACGACTGTCCCAAACCAACTCATCTATCTTATGCAACAAATGAAAACCCAGCAGCTACCAAACACTATGCCTTGACTTTGGCCAAAATGCATAGCTTGAATACTACTGAATACCCAAATGAAATGACGGAGGGCTACGAATGGTTTTGGCGAAACCGTGAACGTAGTGAACTTGATATAACCGAAGGAACCTGATAGCTTTTAAAAGGAGTGGTTAAAGCTCCGCATTTAAAAATATCTGTTTTAAAAATAACCGAGTGGTTTCTTTTAAATTGTTCCAACGATTTAAACTTTGGTTTGTTTTCTTTGCATTACAGATAATGCGTCCCATCATTAACCTATCATTGCAGAAAACAACGAAAATACAACGTCCTCTTATGCCATCCGCATTCGCCACGGGGTCCCGTCATCACTCGTTAGGTTACTTAACTAACGACAGAGCGGGGGCTGGGCTAGCGCGGGTGTAAAACATAAGTGACGTCTAAATATCTATCATATATATAGATATTTTACATTCATCTGACGCAATGATATACATTCCAGAACACAGATAAACAATATTGGATTTGCAAGCAATCTGTATTTCTTTTGAGCCTGCAAGAAAAGACAGATTACACAGTTGTGATGAATAGCCGTTACCCCACCCTCGACCCCTACGGGTACGGCAAACTACCCGCCCGGCAGTTTGTGTACCCCACCATGGGTCAGTCCTAGGAGCAAAAACAGTAAAATGAAATAATACAACGGTGGCTACAACCGCAACCTGGATGTGCCCCGCAAAAATAATATTACAACAAATTACATTTACAACAAATGAATTAAACAATAACCAATTGCATAACCCCGGCTATACACCACAACAGTCCAATACAGTTTATATGCACAAACAGATTTAACCATTACAGAAATGTGCAAACCCCTGCCAACCGACATACTAGCAGTTAGGGGAGGTTTACGAACACATTTATCAATCACAGATATAATCCAACATGCAAATACTGTACAATTTCGATCGATTAAACATCTTTAATATTGCTCCAAAAACTGCTCTGTAAACTGGAAACCTGAGCAAAATTAAAATATTCCAGAAAACCCCAAAAACCACAGAGAACCACCACAACAAAAATGGATCCCTGAATCGTCAAAACGGCGGCGGATCCGCGGCGTCAACAGTGCTATGCGCCGCGGATCCGCGGCTCCGTAGACGATTCATGGCCCCAAATTTTGTGTGTGTTCTTCTGTGTTCATTTCAAGCTTTCTGCACTTACCTGAAAAATTTTTGGACATCATTTTAAATTCGACAGAAACTTGCATTTTTTTAGGGTTTTGCGGCTTCGTTTTTCCGTTCGAAATTCGTACAAATTTGCAATTAAGTTATTTATTGTTTAGCGAGGCTCTGATACCACTGTAAGTCGATGTACTACACCCCAGAACTTGTGGGGAGGCGGAATTTTCAAAAACGAACTTGTTAAGTGAACGAACATCGACTAACCGCTTGAATCGAAGCTAAACGATAACTAACCAAACATATAGTTATTCTAAACTACTATGCTTAGGGATTATACCTATCGAAACTAGTCCTTCGTCTTTACGATCTCCTTGTTCTCCTCGGCCTTCTCTAGGTAGTAGACGATCCACCCGAGAGCAAAACTCCAAGCTTAGCCTCTAAACTTGAGGCAACTAACCTTCTTGGATTGCTAATCAAAGAAGCTAGATGAAATAGAGTGATGGTTATGGATTGATTAGTCTAACTAATCCTAGATCTCAACACATGAGGGTGAGGATTAGTCTTTTGAAGAGAGAGAGCTTGAGGAGAGAGAATGTGAATAATATTATGAGAATAAGTTATGAGTATCATATCATATATGAAGCATTTTCTAATAATAAGAAAAGAATAAAGAGTGATGAATAATCATGCTTCATAAAATATCTAGTGATGATTCATTAGCATGAGTCATTAAGCAATAAATGTGCATTAATGAAATGAATGAATCACCACCATGACTCATATAACTCATTCAATGAATATGACACATAACCCTCCTTAGTCACCATCTTCTAGAAGCTTCTCGAGTAATTACGAGAACGCCCCTCCGATCCGTAAAAATACGGAAAAACTTTAGACTGTATAAATCCAATAACCGGATACCAGTAACTGGCTTAAACCAAAGCCGACTGGTAAAAACTGTCCGAAAGTCGTACGCGCGTAAACGCACGTATGCGTCCGAACCCTTTGTCGCAAAACCATGCAACCTCTATATCGTTTCGCCTGGAGTAGGAAACTCTCTGTGTGGGACTCTAGAGACTCGACTACTACGCTGGCAGTGGGTTTAACCACAGACCACAAGCGGCACTAGCTGTACGTAACGGTCCCCAGGTAGTTGTCGATAAGAAGGCCGATGAGGAAACCCATCCGAACTCCTACTGAGTCTGATGTGACAATCTCCATACAGTCCGGTCCGTTCGTCCAAGACTATCGCATATCGGGCCTAGGGGGCGGCAAGCGTCAGTCCCCTAATAGCGGTATAAGTCGTGTCGGAGGGAAGCCCATTACACCCTGAGAAACTACTGGAACCTACCAGCAAATCTCGCTTGCCCTGGCCAGGGACTTTGCGTAATGGCTCTCTGACACAGCACGATATCTACTCCCAATACCGGGAGGGACGAATCCTGTCTAACCGCCACTGCCTCCAAGTGCTCGGGACTGCACCCAACTGCTACCTGTTTGCACGACTCCTTTGAGCCGTGGTAGGGTAGCAATCTAAGAACAGTGGGACACACTCGAGGCGAAGTAGCAGTGTCAAGTCTGCGGACTAAGCTGTACTCATGTCACCTGGGAACTGCTCACTGACGACTGGTATCAAACCAACCAACAGTTCCCTGTGAGTCCTGTCCGGTGTACCCGTAA
Organism: Agapanthus africanus; assembly: GCA_030015575.1. NCBI lineage: Eukaryota > Viridiplantae > Streptophyta > Magnoliopsida > Asparagales > Amaryllidaceae > Agapanthus > Agapanthus africanus. The sequence goes on along the minus strand of CM057344.1, from coordinate 10,115,538 downwards.
CCTAACGAGCACCTGTATACTATCTCTAGTACGACGTACTGACGGCTGTGGGACAGACCATCTCCCCAACTGGGATGAGAAGCGTACACACCAGTCTACTCCGGAGTATCGATGCTCTGTCTCGATAATCCAACGACCAGGGACCTGAATAAGGATGTGCTTGTAGACTACCCAGCCCCCACTAGTGTGACTGCCATCACAACGCTGGTAGACAAGCAAGATCCTAAGAGCTCTATCAATACGTACACTCACATATTAAGATAGAAAAACCAAGTAGCATACTACCATGTTTAGCAAGACTGTTATATACATGTGAATATCCCAAGCTTCCATTAAGTAATATACAAACTAGTATGATACAGTAATGGCCTTCTAGGGCATAAACACTAACAGACTCGCGCATTGTAGTTGCTGGCGGTCTGTTGTTGATAGGTGACAGCTCCCACCTCCACTTCTCCAAGCGGCCAGAAGACTCGGGTGAGGTGAGGATAGCCCCCAAGGGACGCTCGGTAAGAACAAGGATGGTGTGCGCCTGAAAATAGTGCCGCAGTTTCCTTGAGGCCACGATGAGTGCCAAGACGATTCTCTCTATTACTGGGTACCTCATTTCTGCGTCTTTGAAGACATGGCTCACATAGTATACCGGCCTCTGGACTCCGTCGACCTCACGGACGAGCACTGCGCCCGCTGCTTGGTCGGATACTGCCAGATACAGCGATAGCTCGTCCCCTTCCAGTGGTCGGGTGAGCAGGGGTGGAGTTGCGAGGTGCCTCTTCAATTGGTCAAAGGCGGTCTGGCACTCCACCGACCACTCGAACCTCGAAATTTTCCTTAGAGCTTTGAAGAATGGGAGGCACTTCTCGTTAGACCTCGACATGAAACGTGACAGAGCAGCTACTAGTCCTGTCAGCCGCATGATCTCAACGTTAGTCTTAGGCGCGGCCATATTGAGGATGGCGTTGATTTTCTCCGGGTTAGCTTCGATCCCGCAGTGAGTGACCATGAAACCGAGGAACTTTCCCCCGGTGACCCCGAATGTGCACTTGGCGGGGTTCAGTTTCATCTTGAACTTGCAGAGTCCTTCGAAGGCCTCGCCCAGGTCCTTGGTGTGGTCGGCTGACAAGACCGATTTGATGAGCATATTGTGGACGTAAACTTCCATGTTCCTGCCGATCTGCGGCTTGAACATGCGATTGAACAAGCGTTGGTACACAGCTCCGGCGTTTTTGAGGTCGAAAGGCATTACCTTGTAGCAGTATACCCCCCGGTCCGTTGTGAATGCGGTGAGATCTTCATCTGCCGGATTCATACAGATCTGATTGTAGCCGGAGAAGGTGTCCATGAAGCTAAGTAGCTCGTGGCCTGCCGAGCTGTCGATGAGATGGTCTCTATAGGCCCGACCTATCCCGCCTTGGTCAAGCGGGAATTTTATAGACAAGTTGAAGGTTGATATCTGAGCTCTGAGAGAGTTCAGCGTTGGGCGGCAGAGGAGGATGTTGTAGGCCGATGGGATTCTCGCTATGATGAATTCCACAGGCACTGTTCGCGTACGGCCAGCTTTTCCGACGTTAAACTGCAGAGTGATTACCCCTTCTGCCGGGATGGAGTGGTTGGTGAATCCTGACAGGACGTGGGAGGTCAGCCTTAGGTCTGCCGGGGTGAGCCCCATGCGCAGAAAGCAGTCATAAAAGAGTATATCCGCCGAGCTTCCCGAGTCAACCAGTATCCTCTGCACTTCGTATTGGTGGACACGAGCCGTAATCACCAGAAGGTCATTATGGGGCAGGGATATACCGTGGAGGTCCTCGTCATTGAAAACGATCGGCTCGGACTCTCTGGCCTTCTTCCTCGGACGGCCGTTAGCCTCCAAGGTCAGCGTGTGGTGCTGACCCTCATAGGTACCCGACGTACCCCCTGCTGACATGACCATGATTTGGCCGATTGTCAACTCACCAGGAGGGGGACGTTGCTCCTGCTCACGGTCCGTCTGCTGCCTGTCTCGCAATTATGTCGCCAGGTGCCCCGAACGGATGAGCTCCTCGATGTAGTCTCGAAGCTTCTTACAGTTCTCCGTGGAGTGGCCTTGCGACCTGTGGAAGCCGCAGTAGTGTCCCCGGCTGCACTTTACCGCCAAGCTCGAGACCGGGGGAAGTTTGAAGAACCTCTCGCCCTTAACCTCCTCTAACAGCACCGTCTGGGAGACGTTGAGCGGGGTGTACTCCTGAAACTTCGGGGAGTAGGGCTTTGGCCGCTCAAGCCTCTTTTTCTCTTCCCTCGCCCTTTTCCTCTGATCAGTTTGCTCTGCCCGGGGAAGATTTGCGTATACCTCGGACTCGAGCTGGATCTCTCGCTCGGTCCAGGCCTTTACCTCGGCCATGGTCTTAGGTTGCGCTAATGCAAAAGAGCGTAACCACTCCTTATGCTTAAGACCTGACCCGAGGGCCGTAATGACCGTCTCGTCCCGGTGTTCTGGGACCTCGAGGAGGGCATTGTAGAAGCGGGTTACAAACCCTTTGAAGGTTTCCTTGTCCCATCCTTTTATCGTGAATAGGTGGTCAACGGTCCGCTTCTGCCTCTTGTTCCCGACAAAGTGGCTGAGGAATTGGGTGGCCAGCTCATTGCAGGTTGAGATCGAGCGTGGCGTGAGTCCTCGGAACCAGTCTCGCCCGGAGTGGATGAGAGTGGTAGGGAAAGCACGGCATTGGGCGGCGTCAGAACAGTCTTGGAAACTCATCCCGGCCGTGAATGCGTCCAAATGGTCCTTTGGGTCGGACTTACCGTCGAAGAGCGAGACCTTCAGGAGTTTGTTTCGGGAAGAGACGTGAACGGCGGGAAGAGACTTGAACGGCGGGAAGGGCTTTGTGAGCGAGTCGGCGGCGTATTTAGCCCCGTCGCTCGAATGGCGACCTTCCGGATCCATGGTCTCGATTTTCTTTTCGAGGGCGTCGAGTCGGCCATGGTATCCCGATGACTCGGCACATTCTGATCTTTGGCCTCTGCTGTCGGAGACCTGTGTCGGGCCGCGGCCGCGGTTTCTTTCGATGAGGTTCCTTAGGTCCCTCGGCGAGGTAGTCTTTGAGCTGCCCTGACGAGTCCCGTCGGTGTGACCCGATCGAGGGAGAGGGTGTCGGTCATGCCTGGACGCAGGAGAGCTGACCGACACCTCCTCGGGAGGGACAGGGGCATGATGGGGCTCGGGGCGAGGCGCTTTGGCAACGGACCTCGGTGTTGAACTGTGGGGGGCCCAGCAGGTCATAGAATATGTTGGCCCGTGGGATCTGCGGCCGCCGGAGGTAGCGAGACGGTGGTCGGTAGTGCCAACATGAGCAGAATCTTCTCTCCCTCTGTAGGGGTCCCGGTCCCGATGTGGGGAAGCGGCGACCTGGGGAGCTTGCCCCGCCGTTTGGACACGGACGAGCACATCCAAACGTAAGTCGATCTATCCAAGCGGCTAGGGCATTAATGGCGTTCAGGGGAGGAGATTCGTCTGCGCCTCCGTTGTGGGGAAGGTGGCGGCTAGCGCTTGGATCATCGTGGTGATCGCTCGCCATGGAGTTGGGATCGGAAAATGAACTTTCGTTGAGTGGAATAAGAAGTTTCCCACAGACGGCGCCAACTGATGGAGGCCTGGATCTCCTTCAGATGTTATCTTCCATTGATCTCTTCGCGTAATGGCGGACGACTGAGAATTGATTTGGGGGTTGATTCCTTTATCGTGTGGATCTCAATGGGCTTGGATTTGAGGTTAAGCTGAGCTCCCTGCAAGGAAGTCTCGGGATGGTTGTACCACCGAGGACCCTCCGACGATCAAGTTAGTGGTGCAAATCGGGCAGAGTAGCGGCATAGTGGAAAGAACTGCGTACCTTGATCGTCTGAGGGAGGGGTTTATATAGCGACAGCAATGAACAGGCAGGCACGAGAATCACGCCGGCCGTTACACCCCTGGAGTCACGCCCGCATGATAGGCGGGGTCCCGCATTAATGACGAGACAAGCTCGTTAATGGGGGATCATGGTGGCATGGAACGCGGGGTCGTGGGCGGAGGATATCTCGCGCATGGCGAGATTCGCGGTGCCGTGGTGGAGGCTCCAGTTATCAGTGCCGCGGGTCGGTCTGGTTGAGATCGAGGAAAATGAGCTCGACGAGAGGCTCGGGCATGAGCGGGAGGCCGAGATTTCTTTGTTCTGTGATAGCTCAGAGGCGAGCCGAAGGGTGGTCTGGGAGGCCACCAGAGATCGGGAGAATCCTCAGGCCGGAGGCCCGGGGTGCGATCCCAACCGTGGTTACGGGTCCTCTCTCGTTAGTTCTGGGACACATCATCTGCAACGTGTCAGCATCTGGAGAGTCACCAATATTGAGTCTCATCACCCGCACATATCACACCTACTTCGTTTCGCCTGAGCCAGGAAACCTCTGTGTAGGACTCTAAAGACTCGTTAATACGCCGGCAGCAGGTGATGATCATATCAGTCACCCACAAGCCGTCAGCGGTACTAGCTGAACGTAACGGTTACCCGGGTATTGAGCGATCAAAAGATCAACAAGCAAGCCTGCTCATACTCCAGCGAATCCAATAAATAACACTACTATACAGTCCGGTCTCTTCGTCAGATATGTCGCATATCTCATCCTGGGGGTAGTAAATGTCAGACCCCAATAGCCTAATAAGTCATGCCGATGTGAGTCCCATAGTGGTTCGAGAAACTACTGATAACACTTACCAGTAAATCTCAGCAACCCTGGCTAGGGATTTCCTGTTATGGCCAATCGAGCATAGTGCAACATCAACCCCCAATACCGGGAGAGACGAAATCCCCTCCTATCGCTCATTGCCTCCATGTGACTCGGGACTGTACCCAAAAACCACTGTTTTGCACGTTCTCTTGAACGTGGTAAGGTGGAAATCAAAGCACAGTGGGAATCACACAAGATTCTATGGCGATCTCGGGTCTACAGACTAACCTGTACCAGTGTCACCAGAGAACTGCTATCTGACGATAGGTATAATACCATCTAGGTGTTCTCAGCGAGTCCGTCTAGTGTACCCGGTCTCCATTGAGCACCCGTATACCATCTCTGATGTCAAACACCAATGGATATGGGATCATCCATCGCCCATCATATGGGTCGAGAAGCGTATACAGTAGTCTACTCTGGAATATTGATGCCCGTCTCGATACTCCCACGACTAGGAACATTTGAAGGATATACTTACCGACTACCTCTTCCCCACTAGTATGATCTGCATCATAATCCTGGTGGTCAAGTACTCATCCTAAAGGCTTTATCAACATGTAATAAAGAGACAACAACTGTACATGTTAAGATAAAGAGCAACCAGATAGCATACTATCATGTCGAGCAAGAAAGTCCTCACTATATATGTCTAAGCATCCACTATAATATACATCACATGTATAATAATGGCCTCTAGGGCATACATATAACTAACATGGTGATTGTTTGTCGTTACGGATATAAGATTTATAAAGAAAATGCTTGTAGGGTTTATAAGACTTAATAGTAATGGATGAATACTTAAAAATGACTTCTTTTATCTTTTAATAGTTTAAAACTAGATCGATAGTGATGAATGTAGATTAGGGTTCTTTGGAAGAAACTAGGGTTTCCCCATTACTAACCTTGTCCTTGCATTGATATCTATTTATGTCTAGCCCTTAACAAAACAAGTGTTAAACCAATCTCAAATTGTAGTCATGACTAGCAATAAATTGGTAGCGCGCCCGATAAGGATTGTTTCCCCTAATCAGAGCAAAGCTCTATTCAAATTCCAAGGCGGGAAATGAAGCAACGCTTTCGTTTCCCCCAATCAGAGCAAGGCTCTGTTTTAAAATTTAAACTTTAAAAAATAAAGGAAGCAACGCTTCAGATCACTTGCGCTCTGCGCTGCGCGACACGTGTCAGCACGGTTGCGCTAGCGCAGTTGCGCTGCGCTCGGCGCTGCGCGACACGTGTCAGCGCAGGTGCGCTGCGCTCCGCGCTGCGCGACACGTGTCAGCGCAGGTGCGCTGCGCTCCGCGCTGCGCGACACGTGTCAAGCGCAGGTACGCTTGCGCCAACCGTGCCAGTACTAAATCAGAATTAAAATTCTAGAAAGATCTTTCCAATCTTGTTGAAAACAAGAAGACTGCCTTCTGTAAAACAGAAGCCTTAGGATCAAAGATCCAACGGTGGGAAATATCCCCAAATCAATCAGAGAAAGATCTCTCTAACCAATTCAACAAATCATTTGGCCCTATATAAAGGCCTCTAGACTTCAAGTCTAAAACACACATAGAGAGATACAGAGATAGAGATACAGAACTCCTCTAAAAACTTTGAGAAGAAACTCGAAGAGAATCAAAGATAAACCTCTGATAAAAAGAAGAATTTCTTCTAAAAAAGATCAAAGATCTAAGAACAAGATCAAGATCTTCAATAAAAAATAATAATAAAGAAGAATCTACTTCATGATTAGATCTTTTGATCTAGATAAAGGCATTGCCTTTTGATAAGAATTAGAATCATTGGTTCTTGAAATCTTTGGAACAAGAAAAACTTGTTTTCTTTGATCTAAATTTAATCAAGATGCGCTCTGCGCTATGGAACAGTGTCTTGCACTTCTGAAATGAGCCTCTGCGCTCTTGGGTTGGCGCAAGTCACCAGAACACGCCACGTGTTAACCCCAGAATAATCTGCGCTTTGCGCTTTAAAAAATGAGCACTGCGCTCTTGGATTGGCGCAAGTCATCAGAACACGCCACATGTCAGCAGCGCACTAGTGCAGCGCACTGGCGCAGCGCACTGCGCTAACAGACTTACGCTCACCAGAGCATGACACGTGTCACCTCCATATGCGCTGGCGCCTTGCGCTCTTTAACTGGCGCAGAGCGCCTAACAGGCCACGTGGCGCACTGTCAAACCATTAAATGCTCTGCATTATTAAAAAGGGGCAGAGCCCAATTAAAAGGTCTAACAGACCAAAACAAATTCTATGCATTACTAAAAAGGGCAGAGCCCAATTAAAAGGCCTAATCTAAATGCTGTGCATTTAATTAAAAATCCTAATACTGTGCATTATTTTAAAAAAGGGCAGAGCCCAAGCAAAGGCTTAAACAGGCCAATCATGAACAAAATGTTAAATATTTTCAAATGGACTTAACCCAATTCTGACCGTAAGTCCTCAAATTAAATTGAACTGAGCACAACTGCTCTCCTAAATCAATTTACACTTGGTTCAAGGGTACATCTCTGAACTCCTCTGACATTTGTCGTTGTAATCCTTCAACGTCGTCAGAGAGGTGACGGGTCCCGACAACCATATATTGCTACAGACTGTGGGGTCCTTAAACTCATGGACTATGACGTCCTTAAACCAATATTCGTCCCCAAAATGGGAATGTTGGACCACCATGTCCCTAAACTGGCGATGGACCACTATGTCCCTAAACTAGAACAATAGAGCCCAAATGCTCTCTTGTTGGATCTAAACGATCCTGTTAAGCTGATCTTAGCCTCAAATTGGACTAACGTATTCTTAACAAACGTTTAAGTTGATCTTAGCCTCAAATATGGCTAACGTATCCTTAAACCAAAAACCTTCAAATTGACTTTAGTCGGGAATGTTGGACCACCATGTCCCTAAACTGGCGATGGACCACTATGTCCCTAAACTAGAACAATAGAGCCCAAATGCTCTTTTGTCGGATCTAAACGATCCTGTTAAGCTGATCTTAGTCTCAAATTGGACTAACGTATCCTTAACAAACGTTTAAGTTGATCTTAGCCTCAAATATGGCTAACGTATCCTTAAACCAAAACCCCAAATCCAAATCTAATAAAATACGGATTTGGACTAATCCACGTCCTACGGGCGACAACATAAATTAGTCTCCGTATACAATCCATGGGCAACCACAAACAAAACAAACACCCACGACACGAAGTGACCATCTGGAGAAGGAGAAAGTTGTTACCGCGATGCGGTAGCGTAATTAACTGCAGGGGCTTGCGCCTGCAGGGAAGAGCGTCCCCACAATCAAAACCCCCTCAGACGAGGGGGAATCTGACGAAGTCTGCTACATCGGCCGCATCCGTCTAAACCTCCGATACACGGTGCCATAAATCAACTTGGCATCTTTGGAGAGGTGGATGGATAAAACAAAATAGCATCTGCCCCGAATCTCAGGCCAGACGTCTCTCGTCGCGCCGTCATTCGGAGGGGAACAGATTCTGGCACGCCCGGTGGGATCTCTTCCTGTAACGTTTTAAATATAATTAAATAAATAATTAAATGAATAAAATTGTTTAAGTGAATTTTATGATTTTCGGCAAAGTAAAATGTATTTTTCGTAAAACCTAACCGTGATTGTTTTTCATTATAATTTCAAAAATATCTATTTTAATTATGTAATTACTAGTAAATGGTGTTTATTTAGCCACTTATAAATTTTTAGTTTAATTAAATATTTTTCCTAAACTAATTATTTTAAATATTAACATAAGCTTTATTTTTAAACTAAATTAGTGTAAATTACAAATTTGAATGGTTTTAATTTGTAAAAGTGAGCCATGACATATTATAATTTAGTGAGTATCATGTAAAATTCATTTGCAAATTTTTCCAAATTTCTAGAGTTTTCTTGAGTTGCTATAGTAAAGAATTAAAAGAAAATTTAATAAAAGCATGAAAAGACATAATGATATGATATTTTGGTGGAACTTTCTACATCTTTCTTCACTTTTCTCATTCTCCACCCCCTTCTCCTAATTGTGGCCGGCCTCAACAACCCCATGGCAGCCCCCCCATTTCCCACTTCATTTTTATTCAAAATTCATCAAAAATACTTCAAAAATTCAATTAAAATTCCACAAAATCATATTTATTTCATACCCTTTATTCCTTGCTCATTTTTACATGGATTTTGGAGATGGAAAGCATGCATTTTTTAGGCTCATTTTCATGTTTGGACTTGAGGTTGTGAAGGTATAAATCTATCTCTTTTGTTTTATTTCCATTAGATGTTTCTTTTAAAGCATAAATAGTTTTATTAGATTAATTCTATGTTCAATTTTTAAAATTTAAGTTAGGGTTTGTAAATTCAAGTTATGATTTTTATTAATTAATTAGGGTTATAATAACTAGTCTACCATTTTTAGAAGTGGAAAAATCTTGCATGGTTATTATATAATAATTTGTGTATTCAAATTGATTTAATAATGTTATTTAGCTAACTGGTTTTTTATTTTCATGTATTTGTGGATAAAATAAAATTCCAATTAAGGCTGTTATCATTAGATTGTAGTTTTAGTGAGAATCTTAGCATGTTAATGGAAAGAAAAACTTAGTTTGATCACTAGTTTCTTGTGATAATTAGAAAAATACTAATAAAAGGCTATTTTTGTAAACTAGATTTTGGGAAATTCCTAAATAAATGAGATTAAAAATATAATTATGGTTTCATCATATCATTATCATCATGACTTATAGTTTAGTACATTAATTCATGCAACATCATGTTTTGTGGTGGAATTGTGGTATTTTGCTTGAAAAATGTTGAAAATTGTTAAAGGTTGCAAATTAGAAATTTCAAATTAATACAAATTTGTGTAATAAAAATGTAGTAATGGTTTGTATAGTCTAGTTATGCTATTTAATGAGTTTTATAACCATTGGTTTCATCTAAATGTCAAGTTTTGATGAAAAACGGTAAATTGGCATTTTCGGTTTTTACGAAATTGGACGGTTTGATGGATTTTAGGGTTTCGATGGATTTAATCATGTTTTATAATATAAGTAATGTGTTTTAAAACTACGAGTTATTTGTTGATGTTTATCTCGATCCATCGGAGTTTGTACGCCGATATCGAGCGAAATTTGGTTCTTTTGCGTGGACGGGACATAGGTTTTAACCTATGCTTGTTCCTTGCGTCGTTTTGACTTTTGTATGTGATTCAGTTTACGATGCTATTTATATGTTTGCGTTTAGGTACCCCTCACGTGGACTGCGGGCGATGAAGAGGAGGATGGCGACACCGTCTTCGGCAGACATGGACCAGGTGAGTAGATGTATATCTACGGGGGGAAGTCGGGTGGATGGCGTTTAGCACCCTCGCAACGTAGAATAGGAATAGTACTTATTGACATTAGGAAACCAGATGTGACCCTAGATTCTTAATGAGTAGGACCCTATTATTGACCCTAGGCTGGACTAGACTGATTTAGGAAAACCATACCAGAAGATGAATACCTTGGAAGAGGTTCGTAGGTTTCAGGTAGAAACACACACGCACACACACTGAAACTCGACATGGTGTATACGTGCATGTGTATATATATATATAGGACGAGGTATAGGTATATATATATATACAACACGTATATGGGATACATTGATGTGATATGATATCCGAGGTATGATGAAACAGTGTAACTGGGCTTGATGCCGTGATTCTTGGCTATACAGTCGTATTAAGTGTTAGCGGATCATTAGAGAATGAGATAATGAACATGTATACTTAAATTATAATGGGTGGTGATGATATTGAGGTACATGGGACTCTAAAATAGTACCCGGACTGTAACTTGTGATTAATCACGATATGGGATATGTATGACTTGATTACGACATCATATAGGTGTGACCTGATGCCGATATCATAGAGGTGTGACTTGAGGACGATATGATACATATGACATGATATTTCTGAGGATAAACTAATGATGCTTATTATGATGGCAATGATATATGATTGATGTATGCGATCACAGTTTAGCACCTTGATCATGAGATGTGTTGATGATGGCATTATACTAATGATGAGACACCTAGGAGATACTTAACCCGTACCCTGATATTGGGATGCCGTACGATGGATTTTACCGTACGAGGCATAAATATGATGATTGATCCGCACTCTTGATTCGAGGAAGCCGTACTACGTACGTGACGCTATTGAGGCCGGATCGCCGACTATTAGAGATATTGATTCAGACCTTAGGTAGACTCTTGTTTCTTATTGACTAGTTTCTTAGGTTTTATTCCTTAGGAGGTTAGATGGACACTAGGTTAGGTTCGAGTCATATAGTGGTAGTGGTAATGGTATATTAAATGAGTAGATAACACACATCCGTCTTTACTTTCACACTGGAATCATAATGACGCATGTTCTTACATATGTTGCTATAATCAGTATAAACCTTACCTGTTAGGACACTAGCACCATTACCGATGATGCGCATATTCCACGCACACTTATTTGCCGGCTCACACACATCATCATCGGTAATTGCTATGTCACGTACACTTTAGATTATATTATCTTTTATTGATAGAATCAGTTAACAACTTGACCGATATAATATTGTGATTACTCTCTGATGTTAGTATAGACATGATAATTATTACTTAGACATTCATGCATTCATGTTTTCATGTTATCATGCAGTATAATGGGCATATGCCGACACTAATCATATACTTACTCATGATTTTGAGATTTGGGTTTCTATGAGATTTCTGGATTTTTGGGGAAAACCGCAAGAATATATAAAAAAAACTTCTCTCTCTCTCCTCCTCTCTTTCTAAAATAAGATGCGGTTTTCTCGTGATGTATGTGTCGTCCACCATGAGATTTCATGTTTTCTGTTGGATTTCGAGACCCGATTCGAGGAGTGGATGAACCGTCTCGGGTACATGGTGGGCCCGGTATGGTACCCCGGGGCAAGAAGATCGAGTTGTAGACGATGAGCCTGGCAGGGAAAGGCTACCTACCGGTGATGTATGGCGCGGCGGATATCCGGAGGATACCGACCGTTGTCGTGAGATTTAGTGATATGGGCCGATCCGGACTGACGGAGCCCGAGGTATTGAGACTATGAGACTTGAGATTTAGATGTTTGTGTCGATGCTTGACACGGATTTCCATGGATTTCATTATTGAGATTTCAGATTCCTATACACATTTTACTATGATAACAGTTAAAGATTTCTTATACAGATATATCTAGATTTCAGGATTGATTGTTTTATATTCATGGTGCATGCATATCCATTCATATGACATAGTACTATATGAGGCACTGACACGAGCACGGAGTATCGGCACTTACACGTAGTATTACCCTGCTATTACTAGATGATTGGGACTTAGTAGTGTATTATTATGACCTAGGATAGCGTCGTGCATTTGATTTCTTTTTGTAGATGTCTTCTACTCACGAGTTGGCAACTCGCCCCCGTTGTGCCAAATTTTATTACAGGTTCGATGTACAGGTTTCCCTGGCAGCTTGCTGGCACATCTATTCTTTCAGGGTGATTTGCACGGTAGGTTGGTTCACTTGTATCCGAACCACCATTGTACTTTTATTCTTTCATTTGTATCTAGTAAACTCCATCAACCATACTTGTATTACTTGATAAGTTTATTGGACCAGTCATTTATTTTGACCTTAGAGTCGCGCATGTATTATTCTGATTTGGTGGTTTTGTTTTCTTTGAGTTTTGAGCCTCGCCCTTTGGCGTTGTATATTATTGTGCTTGTTGTGGTTGTTTCCGCCTGTTGGCGTTGATGCTAGCTCCCGTTTGGGGATGCTTTTTATTGTTTATGTATATTATACTGGTTGTACCCATTTGGGGGCCAGTTTTTATAGAGGAGACTCTGCCGAAATTTTTGAGAAAATTTGCTGATGCTTTTAAACTTGTTTTCTTTTTCTTCTTCTTCTTCTTTTATGGTTTAGATTTCTGGGCTTCGGCTTACTTAGGTTACGTGGCGCCTCTTGACGCTTCGTAATCTAAGTGCCGGTCACGTTCCGTACTTTCGGGTCGTGACACTTCCTCTTTCCTTTCCACACTTCATGTGTCGTGTTCGCGAACGAATCGCGGTTTACTGTGGTTACATATGGATTCGAAGTACTTAGATTTGGTGTCTTGCTCCGTGCAGAAAACAGAAGATCAATGGCTTCAAACTGCACAAACTGCAACTGCAACTCTCACTCCATCCTGGCTGGAGGAGTGACTTACGGGCCCCAAGCGGCCTCCCTTTTCAAGATGCCAGTGGAGCAGGTAACCCAAGCCACCACTGGACTATTCTTCGGGACCATGCTCCCACCAATGAGCTTCAATGCCCCAATGACGTTGTAAGAAACCCTAAAGAAGTCAGTCTTTGATCGACTCACCACTGCTGCGGCCCCTCTCAACGGGTCGCCCAACTTCAATACCTCAGTTTTCAACAGAATGGGCCAGAACGTCTACAAGCCCACGATACCCGAAACTGCCATCCCAAAGCGGATAGCCATCCCGGCTCAAGCGGACGAAATCATTGGAAAGGCTTCTCCTTCCAAGAAGTCAGTTTTTACAAGGCTTGCCATTCCGGTTTCTGCTCCAGGCGAGGTCCTCAAAGCTGCTTCCCCTGCCCAGAGGTCTGTCTTTGACAGATTAGACATTGCTTCTCAACGGGTGTCAGTCTTCGACAGGCTAGCACCAATAACAGTCTCTCTTCAAAGCAGGGGGCATGATGAAGTCACCCTTATAGCTGGAACAACTCCATCCGCACGACACGCTCGACGTTGCCATTGGCGCCGAGTGAGGAAGGCTGGGGGCAACTCCCCCTCTGGGATAACTCCGCTAGCTCCGATGGTGGGGATCGATGCTGCTGTTCCAACCGAGAACAACTTTGAACTGCTCAAGAAGGTGCGCAGAAACTCTTTTACTGCAGTGCTGAAGAGAACTCCTTCACCTGTGGAGAATACTCCAGAGAAGAAACTGGAGCAGCCCCCTCAACGGTTGTCCTATGAAATTTACAAGGTCTGGCGTCAAGTCCTAGACTCCGTGATGAATCAAGACTATTTCCGCAGACAGAAAAAGATGAAGGTTCGGCAGGAGAAGGACTGCTCCGTCAAGCCAGAAAAAGCAACAGCTGGCTGGGTGCCCACTGCAACGGCTCCCTCAACGTCAATCACTCAAAAGAAAAGGAAGCCGCAAAAAGCCCCTGTGAACATGGCGAACCGTAAAAGCGTTAAGCACAAACGCTCCAAGTCTGGGGGCATAGTGGTGCATACTGTTCATATGGCATCCGGGAAAGAGGATAGCCGCGCTTCGATGGGTCACCGACCGCTCACCCGATCCGTGACAAAAGCCCAGGAGCAACAGCAGAAGCTTCAGGAAATGCTGACGCAAATGGCTGCACTCACCGGGCCAAAAGAAAGCTTGGAGGCATCACCAGAGCAGCGTCATGAACAAGAAACCGATGCTGACTTCTTACGCAGAGTCCTCGAAAAGAAGGACAAAGAAGCCGCAAAGCAAGTGGCTAACATAAAACAAATGGCACTCTTCTTCCAAGATATGGTAGGGATGATGTTACAGCCGGACCCTCTAGCTGAAGACCCTCCAATCATTGTTGGAGACGACAAAGAGGAGACATCTAATCCTCTGCCGGCTCTTTCAGCAGCTAAGGAGGAAACCATTTCCAAAGCTGCACTAGACGACTATATAGCTCAGCAGATACGAGTACATCAGGTGAATGAAGCGGCTGGGCAAATTATTAGAACCGGACGACCCTATCCGGGCTGGTATGACCAAATCAGTTACTCGCCGGGATATACGATCCTTAAGTTCCACGTATATAAAGGAACGGGGAATCCCCATCAGCATGTCGCTCAATTCAGAACCTTATGCGGCAACACTGGAGGCGACGACATACTGCTGCTTCGCCAATTCGTCGGCAGCTTAGCAGAAACGGCCTTTGAATGGTATTCGGAGCTACCTAACGACTCTGTCAAAACATTTGCAGAGATGGAGCTACTGTTTACACAAAGATTCGTGAGTGTTAGTGAACGCACCCCGGTAACTGCATTGATCAACGCCAGGATAAGGCCAGGTGAAACATGGGTTCAATACTTAACACGATGGCAGAATCTGTGGTCGAAATGCGAACAGCGGATCGAAGAAGCACCTGCGGTAGGCATGTTCGTGGGCACTCTTGATCCACAAGCGACCATCTCATAGTTCATGGTGTTTATTAAACCGACCACGTTTCAGGCTTTAATTGATAAGCTAGCCTAGATGGATCAAATGGGTCACAGACCATCTCCTCCGAAGCCGGAATCCCGAAACGACAAGGGTAAAGGGAAGGCAACCTTCGTTGCGAACACCCAATAGCAGCCCAGTGCCCCAAAGCTAGCGGATCAACTGGAAGAGAGACGGCGGTATTATAATGAGAAAATGAAGCGCCCTTACTCATTCCCGCGGGATAAAACGAAGAGGTTGTTCGAGCTGGCGATGCGCAATAGGCTTATCTATCTCCCGAATCCAAGGAGACCACCACAACCCAGCGAGGTGAATAATCCTAATTATTGCCCTTACCACCAAACGGTAAGTCACCCGATCGAGGATTGCTTCGTCTTTAAGGGATGGATCGAGGATCAGTACCTACAAGGCAAGTTTGCGCTGTCTGAAAAGTGGAAAGTAAACCCACCACAGCCGCACACTCCAAAGAAGACGAGCACGCCGGGGGAAACTTGTTCTTTTGTTGAAGAAGCTCCATGGGAGGTCGTGCTTTCCGCCAAAACCAAAAAGATGCTGAATGATCTCCAGACATGCCCGGCGATCGGATGGAAAAATTCACTGGAACCCGAGGTCGTAGAAGGGATGCTAAAGCCGCGCCCAACTCCAAAGATCAGTGGTGATAGCCAAAGCTCGCACACCCAGCCGTCAGAGTCTTCAAAAAAGAAGAACAAGACCAAAAAGCCCGTGAAGCCTGGTGACAAGCGTACGAGCCTGCAAAAACAAATCGATGCGCTGGAGGAATATAATCAGAAGGCGCGGACTCCCATCACACTCCAAGAGTTCCTCAGCCACGTCTTTTAGGAAGAAGATGGTGGAGAAAACTCATCCGAATGAGTCTGAAGGTTACGTAGCAAGTTGTCATATGATCTCCCACTCGTTTACAGACAATGAGAAAACTTCTTGCACAGAGAAACTGGGGGCAGGGCCCGAACCAGAACTTCTAGGACCATCAGACGAAATGATTGATGCATTCCTAAACGAAGCCCGTCAGGAAAGCAAAGCCAATCGAGAGCGTGAACTGGCTATATTTGAAAAGGCCAAACGCCAACGACTGGAGGAAAAGGTCGAGACACCCCGAATGGAGCAAAGCATCCCTATCGCCAACAAAATCAAGTTTAAAGTAAGGAAACGATTCGCTAGGGCCCTGGCAATAGGAATGAAGTTGCCCTCTCTCAAAGGAAATTCCCCTGGCAATATACGTCTTGATTAAGCGGACATACATCCTAACTTCTGTTTATACCATCAGAGGATTGCACACCCTACCGAGGAGTGCGTAGCCTTTAAAAACTGGTGGCAGGGATATGTTGCCCATCGACGACACGTTCAACGAGTGGAGCGCAAGGCTCGTCGGGAAGGGAAAAGCACGACAGATGAGCGCGAAAGAGCTGTTGGCAACTGTCACATAGCCGACACCAAGGGATCGCAAGTTATCACGTTTGGAAGCGACGCTGACGAAGAAGTCGCCCTCAGCCCTCTCTTTAAGGAATCTACCTCCGGCACAAAACATGTGAAGATTTGCGGCAAAATTTAGCTGCGTAATCATACGTTGACCTATGACCGAAACGTCTTTAAACTACCGCCGCAGCATTCTCAGGCTGACGTGGTGTTTAAAAAAAAACGCTATGTCCATAAGCAAAACGGGCACGGATGAAAACCCGAAAGGGCTCTGTGAGTAAAAACAGCAGGGCTACCGGCGAGTCTTGTGAAAACCTGAAAGGGCGCAACCTCGTTAGAAAAAAGAATAAAAAGAATAAAAAAAAAGAGAAAACGGTATGTCCATAAGCAAAATGGGCACGGATGAAAACCCGAAAGGGCTCCGTGAGTAAAAACAGCAGGGCTACCGGCGAGTGTTTGTGAAAACCCGAAAGGGCGCAGCCTCGTTAAAAAAAAACACTTACAGGGTCCTCTCGACCTTGTAAGGAGAAACCACCCGCGTGAGATCCTTACGACTCACAAGGGAGCAACACACTTAGGGATCCTCACGATTCCTAAGGAGAAATTACACTTGCGAGATCCTCACGGCTCGTAAGGAGAACTCTCTTATGGGACCCTCACGGCTCATAAGATTTGAAAGTCTTAAGTTACAGAGACCTGAACCTATTCTTAAGCAACCCCCACAACCTCCAATACTGCCCAACAAGAGGCTCGATACTGACCCTTGTATACAATCCACAGGCGCGAATAAACATTTCCCTAACCAAGTCCCATCCGTGACTGGGGATATGTTCGCACGGTGAACAACCCTTGTAAATCCTCTCGACTTATAAAGAGAAAGCACTCTTGTAGGATCCTTACGACTTATAAGAGAAAATACACTTAGGAATCCCCACGATTCCTAAGGAGAAAACACACCTACGAGATCCTCACGCCTTGTAGGGAGAAATACCTTTGTGAGACCCTTACGGCTCATGAGATCAAAAACCTTAGTCGACAGGATCCTAACCCTGTTTACTAAGCCACCTTTGTTCAACATCGACAGAGGCAAATGATGATTTGCTCCTGGAAACATCCAGTTGTAGCGGTGCTGATGCCGAAATCGGTGTCTAATTCCAAGCTTGCGGCAGAAAAGACAGCAAGCCACACATGCATACGAAATAGCCGAAATGATGGGGCAACTTGCAACGAAATCAGCAAGTAAAAATGTATGCATACAAAAACAGCCAAAATGATTGGGCAACTCACAATAAAAAGCAGCGAGTAAAAATAAAAAAATAGCCGAAATGATTAGGTAACTCGCAATAAAAAGCAGCGAGTAAAAAGAAAAATAGCCGAAATGATTGGGCACCGCGAAAAATAGCCGAAATGATTGGGCAATCGCGATTTTCGCGATATAAAAAGCTGAAATGATAGAGCATCACGGAAATAAAATAATAATATAAAAAATGAATGAAACTTTTGCCCTACAGGTAAGATCGCATCGATCCTTGTATACAATCCAGGGGCACAAAAAAAAGGGGGCGAATCACATCTTCCCTCCCCAGGCTTCATTAGAAAGCAAAGCCAAATCTCGACGGTTCATAGACAACCTAGAGACAACCTCGACATTTGTCGCAATATTGCAGATACAATGTCAACAGACGAAGCAAAAAGAGATCCCTAGCTTCAGGGTCTCGACGTCGATATCGACAACTTAGAGATCACCAACGGCGTTTCTCCTTACTCCAACCGGATGCAAACATGACGTCAACAACCGACCTCAGAGTCGTAATGAAACGGAGCCACGACATAGTCCCTAGTTCCAAATCTTAACGGCAATATCTACAGCCTAAGAATCAGCAACGGCGTTCCTTCGCAATCCAGCAGGATGCAGATGCAACGTCAACGAAAGACCTCACGGTCAAAACAAAGCGGAGTGACGGCGAAATCCCAACTCTACCTCAGCATTCGTCTCGTTACAGCAGACGCAATGTGAACAACGGCGTTCCTTCGTAATCTAGCAGGATGCAGATGCAACGTCAACGAAAGACCTCACGGCCAAAACAAAGCGGAGTGACGGCAAAATCCCAACTCCACCTCAGCATTCGTCTCGTTACAGCAGACGCAATATCAACAACGGCATTCCTTCGCAGTCCAGCAGGATGTAGATGCAACGTCAGCAAAAGACCCCATGCTCGAAACAATGCGGAGTGACAGCAAAATCCCAGCTCCACCTCAGCGTTCGTCTAGATACAGCAGACGCAACGCTAAAAGCAAACGAAGTGAAGGCCAAATTCCTAGCTTCAGGGTCTTAACGGAAACTCATATAAAGCCTGAAAGACAACTGGAGATCATCTCGCACCAGTGCGGAGTGGTCATCACCTCGACGTTCGTCTCGACACAGCAGACGCAACATCACCAAAAGAAGCGACGGCAAAATCCCAGCTTCACCGCGACATTCGTCTCAATACAGCAGACGCAATGCCAGCAAACGAAGCGAAGGCTAAATTCCTAGCTTCAGGGTCTTAACGGCAAGTCATATAAAGCCTGAAAGACAATCGGAGATCATCTCGCACCAGCGCGGAGTGGTCACCACCTCGACGATCGTCTTAATACAGCAGATGAGATGTCACCCCAGCGTTCTTCCCCCAGCAGGATTCGGACATGACAAAGCAAACGAAGCGAAGGCCAAATTCCTAGCTTCAGGGTCTTGACGGCAACTCATATAAAGCCTGAAAGACAATCGGATATCATCTCGCACCAGTGCGGAGTGGTCACCACCTCGACGTTCATCTCGACACAGCAGACGTAACATCACCAAAAGGAGCCACGGCAAAATCCCTAGTTCCAAACCTCGACGGTTCACCAGCAACCTATAGACAGCCGCGACATTCGTCTCAATACAGCAGATGCAATTCCAGCAAATGAAGCGAAGGCCAAATTCTTAGCTTCAGGGTCTTAACGGCAGGTCATATAAAGCCTGAAAGACAATCAGAGATCTTCTCATACCAGTGCGGAGTGGTCACCACCTCGACGTTCGTCTCGACACAGCAGACGCAACATCACCAAAAGGAGCCACGGCAAAATCCTTAGTTCCAAACCTAGACGATTCACCAGCAACCTAGAGACAACCGCGACATTCGTCTCAATACAGCAGACTTAATGCCAGTAAACGAAGCGAAGGCCAAATTCCTAGCTTCAGGGTCTTAACGGCAAGTTATATAAAGCCTGAAAGATAATCGGAGATTATCTCGCACCAGTACGGAGTGGTCACCACCTCGACGTTCGTCTCGACACAGCAGACGCAACATCACCAAAAGGAGCTACGGCAAAATCCCTAGTTCCAAAGCTCGACGGTTCACCAGCAACCTAGAGACAACCGCGACATTCGTCTCGATACAACAGACGCAATGCCAGCAAAGGAAGCAAAGGCCAAATTCCTAACTTCAGGGTCTTAACGGCAAGTCATATAAAGCCTGAAAGACTATCGGAGATCATCCCACACCAGCGCGGAGTGGTTATAACTCATTGGGGCTCTCTAAAATGAGCCTAACCTCAAGTAAAAAGCGACATGGCAAAATTCCTAACGCTTGCTCTTCCGACGGTCAAACTGCCTAGGAGGATTACTTGAAGACGTCTTGTCCAGCCCCCGAAGGGATCAGAGACACGACAGTCGCAAGGCTACTCGAACAGCAAGACTGCCTATCGAGGAATATATCAGCCAATGCGACGGTACAACGGACAAAACCCTAGTACCACAGACCCTAACGGACCTCTGTCATAAAGAGCAGAGGTTAACTGTGATGTTAGGATATTCTTGCGAGAACTGCTCGATCCGTCTCGACTCGTGAGGAAATTAGTGTCTTTGCGAGAACTTCTCGATTCGTCTCGACTCGTGAGGAAAAGCCTTAGGCAGCGGGGATTAAAAAACCTGTTTCCTAAGCACTGGGGTCCTACAAGTCGGTCCAAAACGGACTCTTGCATACTATTCACGGACCACACTCTCCAAAGTCGAATCTCGACAAGGAGGGAAACAATCGCTTACGAGTACTCTCGACTCATAAGAGGGAAAATTCTCTAGTGAGATCCTTACGACTCTCAAGAGAAAACACACTTAGGAGTCCTCACGACCCCTAAAGGAGAAAATACACCTACGAGATCCTCTCGACTCGTAGGGAGAAAAGTCTTTATGAGACCCTCACGGCTCATAAAGTTGAAAAGTCTTAGGAGACAGACCTTAACCCTGTTTTCTAAGCCATCGCCACTCTGCAGAAAGCATAAGATTGACAGTTATATACCATCTATGGATTGCACTTGCTAAAATCACATGGCAAACAACACAGCAAAGGGAAGAAAGCGACAGAAAGAACATCTGATTTGCATTTGATTAAGCGTTCGAAACATACCCATGCATGCATGTGCAAAAGATTCAGAACGAGAAATAAAACACGCTGAAACGAGAAATTTGCCATTCATATTGCAAAAAGGTTCTTACAATTACGAAAGCGATAAATGAAGATGCTACTAAAGCTATTACAATGGCAAAACCTCAAATCCAGGACATGAATTAAGGAACTCAAAAGTGACCTTGTCCAAGACTTTCCAAGCCTGGCGAACCATCCTAGTGTGCTTTCTTTCGCGAGCACGGGCGTCGGGATCCCCACTGATGTCCTCCGCTCTCCGATAGGCAGCAAGAATGGCAGACTGTTGAAAGGCCTGGTGCAAGAGATCGACAAGATTGTCTCGCCGTCTCTTTGAGATTAAGTTCATCAGATACACCGAGTGCACCTTATCCTCAGCGGCATCCAATGCTCCAAGTGGCACGCCGGTACAGAATAAAGGGAGCGCTTCCCAGATCGCTCCCACGATAAGCTTCAGGAGAGAGGAACGCCGAGGAAGCAGTTGACCATTGTATGCATCGAAGCGACTCATGATTTCAGCGCACTCGGCGTTGGTGAACTATCGATTCTGAGAATGGCCGAGTCGGCGGATGTCCCCGTAAGAGATAATTTCATCGAGATCGTACATGTGGGCGTCCATTACTCCTGTAAAAGAAAATCAACAAAATTATCAGATAGACTGATTAAGCAAGATGATATAATTCATCAAAACATAAAATGCCATATTTAACCTCCAAGATCCATGAAAAACTCTTAAGAGTTCTTCTATATGGTTTGGAAGGAGCAAAGCTCCATTAATGAATTAAGAAAAAGCAAGAAAAATCCTTTTAGGGAGCAAAGCTCTATTAATGGAACCCTAATAGGGTTCTCTTTAATTCTCTTTAGATCCCTAGAGCAAAGTGAAATCCTAAATGGATTTTCTTTAGATCAGGGATCTATTAAGAGTAAGGCTCTTAAAATTAATTTAATTTAATCTAATTAAATTCTTACCTAAAAATTCTCTAGAGTTCTAACTCTTAAAAGTTCTTGAAAACAAGAGCAAAGCTCTGGATAAAATTCTCAAGGAGGAGATGAAAATCATCTAAGGGACCAAAGGTCCTATTTATAGGCATTGAGAGCCGTTTCAACTTTCAAAAGTTGGCGCAACGGTTGGAATTCTACCACCGCTGCGCTCACGTCTGGGGCAACGTAAGCGCAACGGTGGGAGGGCATTTGTTTCCCCTAATCAGAGCAAAGCTCTGTTCAAATTCCAAGGTGGGAAATGAAGCAACGTTTCCGTTTCCCCCAATCAGAGCAAGGCTCTATTTTAAAATTTAAACTTTAAAAAATAAAGAAAGAAACGCTTCAGATCACTTGCGCTCTGCGCTGCGTGACATGTGTCAGCGCGGTTGCGCCAGCGCAGTTGCGCTGGGCTCCGCGCTGTGCGACACGTGTCAGCGCGGTTGCGCCAGCGCAGTTGCGCTGGGCTCCGCGCTGCGCGACACGTGTCAGCGCGGTTGCGCTACGCTCCGCGCTGCGCGATATGTGTCAAGCGCAGGTACGCTTGCGCCAATTGTGACAGCACTACATCAGAATTAAAATTCTAGAAAGATCTTTCCAATCTTGTTGAAAACAAAAAGATTGCCTTCTGTAAAACAGAAGTCTTAGGATCAAAGATCCAACGGTGGAAAATATCCCCAAATCAATCAGAGAAAGATCTCTCTAACCAATTCAACAAATCATTTGGCCCTATATAAAGGCCCCTAGACTTCAAGTCTAAAACACACATAGAGAGATACAGAGATAGAGATACAGAACTCCTCTAAAAACTTTGAGAAGAAACTCGAAGAGAATCAAAGGTAAACCTCTGATAAAAAGAAGAATTTCTTCTAAAAAAGATCAAAGATCTAAGAACAAGATCAAGATCTTCAATAAAAAATAATAATAAAGAAGTAATCTACTTCATGATTAGATCTTTTGATCTAGATAAAGGCATTGCCTTTTGATAAGAATCAGAACCATTGGTTCTTGAAATTTTTGGAACAAGAAAAACCTGTTTTCTTTGATCTAAATTTAATCAAGATGCGCTCTGCGCTATGGAACAGTGCCTTGCACTTCTGAAATGAGCCTCTGCGCTCTTGGGTTGGCGCAAGTCACCAGAATACGCCACGGGTCAACCCCAGAATAATCTGCGCTTTGCGCTTTAAAAAATGAGCATTGCGCTCTTGGATTGGCGCAAGTCATCAGAGCGCGCAACATGTCAGTAGCGCACTAGCGCAGCGCACTGGCACAGCGCACTGCGCTAACAGACTTGCGCTCACCAGAGCATGACACGTGTCACCTCCACATGCACTGGCGCCTTGCGCTCTTTAACTGGCGCAGAGCGCCTGACAGGCCACATGGCGCACTGTCAGACCGTTAAATGCTCTGCATTATTAAAAAGGGGCAGAGCCCAATTAAAAGGTCTAACAGACCAAAACAAATGCTATGCATTACTAAAAAGGGCAGAGCCCAATTAAAAGGCCTAACAGGCCTAATCTAAATGTTGTGCATTTAATTAAAAAGCCTAATGCTGTGCATTATTTTAAAAAAGGGCAGAGCCCAAGCAAAGGCTTAAACAGGCCAATCATGAACAAAATGTTAAACATTTTCAAATGGACTTAACCCAATTCTGGCCGTAAGTCCTCAAATTAAATTCAACTGAGCACAACTGCTCTCCCAAATCAATTTACACCTGGTTCAAGGGTACATTTCTGAACTCCTCTGACATTTGTCGTTGTAATTCTTCAACGTCGTCAGAGAGGTGACGGGTCCCGACAACCATATATTGCTACAGACTGTGGGGTCCTTAAACTTATGGACTATGACGTCCTTAAACCAATATTCGTCCCCAAAATGGGAATGTTGGACCACCATGTCCCTAAACTGGCGATGGACCACTATATCCCTAAACTAGAACAATAGAGCCCAAATGCTCTTTTGTCGGATCTAAGCGATCCTGTTAAGCTGATCTTAGTCTCAAATTGGACTAACGTATCCTTAACAAACGTTTAAGTTGATCTTAGCCTCAAATATGGCTAACGTATCCTTAAACCAAAACCCCAAATCCAAATCTAAGAAAATACGGATTTGGACTAATACACGTCCTACGGACGACAACATAAATTAGTCTCCGTATACAATCCACGGACAACCACAAACAAAACAAACACCCACGACACGAAGTGACCATCTGGAGAAGGAGAAAGTTGTTACCGTGATGCGGTAGCGTAATTAACTGCAGGGGCTTGCGCCTGCAGGGAAGAGCGTCCCCACAATTAAAAACCCCTCAGACGAGGGGGAATCTGACGAAGTCTGCTATATCGGCCGCATCCGTCTAAACCTCCGATACACGGTGCCATAAATCAATTTGACATCTTTGGAGAGGTGGACGGATAAAACCAAATAGCATATGCCCCGAATCTCAGGCCAGACGTCTCTCGTCGCGCCGTCATTCGGAGGGGAACAAAGATGTTAACATTTATTTTTGTTAAGGGCTAGACATGAATAGAGATCAATGCAAAGACAAGGGTTAGTAGTGGGGAAACCCTAGTTTCTTCCAAGAACCCTAATCTACATTCATCACTATCGATCTATTTTTAAACTATTAAAAGATAAAATGGGTCATTTTTAATTATTCATCCATTACTACTAAGTCCTATGAACTCTACAAGCCCTTTCTTTATAAATCTTATATCCGTAACGACAAACAATCACCCTTCTTCAATCGACTCGTCTAAAGTAAGAAAAGAGTTCACGTTTCCCTGCGGACGACCCGTACTCATCGCGGCTAGCTACTAGCGACACCGTCTTGATTGCGGTTACTTTACAAACACATTTTTTTAGCATATCAATCAAATGGCGCCGTTGCCGGGGATCAACCATTTGCACGCCTGCAGTCTTTCGCCAGGTGTCCGTTCCTCTTGCAGTAGAAGCAAAATTCTGGACTGGGCCGGTTAAATGTTACTCCCGGTCTCCTAGGTGCAAAAATTGGCTTGGAAGAGGCTCCTCTTGCCATCTGAGTGGCAGGGCATTTCACACCGGCAGTCTGAGGTCTGCCCTTCTTCTTCACAACTACCTTATAACGTCGGGCAGCCTTCAGAGCAAGATCATGGGTTGGAAAATCCCCTATAGCGAGTGCAGCTTGGATTTTCGGGTCCAACTCCTGCTGAAATCTTCGTTCCCCGATTTCAGCAGTCGAGATTAGGCGTGCCGCGAACATGTTACGGTCTTGTGTTAGTAGTGTAATATGTGATATCAGGAAATTGAATTTTGAGACAATATTTTACTTGCTAAGCATGGTAAATGTTTAACGCCGAAACACGCGACCGGGAAGTTAGGACGTCTAGCCTGAATTTTGGGGGCAGATTGTAACACCCGAGTCCATTTATACCAATTCCAGTTCTCGTATTTTTTTATTCGTGATATTTCTTGATTTAACGTATTTTTGGGCACGAATGGTATTTTATATTTTACATTGCATTCGACCCGACCCGCTTGCTCGAACCTGTTTGATTCTTATTTATGAATCACCCTGACTTGTTATGTAGACTTGTGCATTTTCAACTTTATCGCATACTGGCATTTTATCTGGCATGTCATCTTTTACCATATAGTTTTAAGTCACGGAAAATATTTTTAAAATTGCATTTCATAGCCTGCTTGTTACCACAAATCCTGTGGTAGCATCCGCGCATCTTGTTCTCGTCCCGTTCGGTGAAACAGACGTGTTTGGATGACTACGCGCACGTACGCGCATCCGTTCTTGGGGGTATGCATTTTCCTTGACTGAGCATTCATTTTGAAATTTGGAAGTCACATATATTTTTTATATTTTAATCTGAATTTTTAGACCCGACCCAGGCGTGTTTTGGGATAGGTTTGTATTTGCCAAATCTCAAAACGGACTAATATTATAATATTATATTCCTTAATTCATTTAAAGATTTCCTTTAACTAAATAATATTTTTTCATAACTAAGTTTATTAAAAATCAATTCTCACGTCTCACTCTCTCTGTAAATATATTCATCATATTTTCCAAATCTTTTAGCAAACAAATCTCTCTCTCTCACATTAATTTACTATGCATTCTATTTGCATGTGAACTCTCTCTCTCTCTCTCTCGTTCTTCTCCTTCTTTAAAAACTTTACCCGCCTCGCGAACCCTATCCGAGCCTCCGGCTCTGCCAACGCCGCCACCCGCACCCCCATCTTTCCCTCGTCGTCTCTCCTCTGCCAAGCCCCATCTTGAGCACCTCTGCCTTCGATCTCCGATGCCTCCTCCCACAAGCGCCGCAGCCACCACCTTCGAACCCATCTTCTCATCGCCGCTACCCTCGCATCCACATCTGTTGCCACCTCACAGCCGCCGTCACCTTCCTCAATCGCCACCACCGACTCCAAACCCATCGCCGGCGTTGTTCCCATCGTCTCCATCGCATCACCATCTCCTCCAAGCACCCGGCATCAGCCCCACGATCCTTCTCTCTGACGTGTATCAGCGGCCCGATATGATCACGCCGACGCCTGGCATGGCCCCTGAGGTCCTAGCCTCCGCTCAGAACACGGATCCTTGCGAGATCCAGCAGCACTTCGAGGATTTCTATGAAGATCTGTTTGAGGAGCTCAGCAAGTATGGTGAAATTGAAAGCTTGAACATCTGTGACAATTTGGTTGATCACATGGACGTCCGATCATTGTTGATTTTTCCCCAGTTACTGATTTCCGTGAAGCTACATGCAGACAATATGAAGAAGACACCTGCAATCGTGGCAGTTACTGCAACTTTATGCATTTAAAGAAGATTAGCAAAGAGCTAAGACGAAAGTTATTTGGAAGATCTAGAAGAGAGCGTAGTAGGAGCCCAAGAGGCAAAAGGAACAGAAGTCCTGTTAGAGAACAGGGAAAGTCTGCCAACATTACTAGTGGTAATCCTGACAGGAACGGCTATGGCCAGAATAGTGGTACTTTCTGATGCTTATGGCTTTCGGCGATCGCCGGAATACGGTTGTGCCGCCGCCGACCCAGCGAGGACATCTGACCCGTGTGATTCCATCGTGCGTTGTTTGGACTCTTTCCGTGTACCGTGCGCGTGTCGCGACTTTTCCCGCCGACGCGAAACATTCCGTACATCGTTTCTTGAATCCGTCAAGGCAAGTGAAACTTGCTACATGCTATTTATACTATTCCTATATTAATTTATCTATTTTCCTATTAAATCTATAGATAGAATCTAAAGTATTGAATTCCAAGTTAACAGCACAATGTTCCGTTTACATATTTCAGATCTAGAACTTGAAACCTAATTATTGCATCTAGTTGACTATACCTAGTAATCACATTTATATGTTAGATCTCATGATCACAATTGTTTTATAGCCACATTACCCTTTTGTAGTTTTTACCCTATCGGACGACCGGTTGCATACATTTAGCCTTATTCACATTCAATTGCATCTCTAGATTGTTTTAATACATATTAATATGATTTTATCATCCATATTTGTTATACTGCATTCCTGAAATGTTAAAACTAATCCCTTAAACCTAAACTGATAACCGTGCATCCAAGTAGTTTAATCCGTACCTATTTACATATCATATTACATGTGCCAGTTTCTTGTTCTGATAATAACTATGCTTGTTTATTTGTAACCATGATTTTGCTAGTTGATTATGAGCATCCACATGATATCTTGTACACCCTGACGTGACTTGCTACACATATTACTTGACCTGACATGGTACCGTACACTCTTGACATGACATGACGTCTAAATACACTACTCAACTTGACCTGATGTACCATGGCTTTACCTGTTACCTGATCTTAGGTCTAATGCCAACAAACCTGACATGTAGTCCTTACGGACCGTTCCTGTTGTCCATCCAGACAAACCTGTACCTGCCTGATCCTGTGTTGGCATTAACTCTAGATTATTTAATACATGACTTAACCACATATAACTTGGGGGTATGGGGAAATCGATGATGAAACCTGACTTGTAACTCGACAGTTGCTTGCTTTTACTGATCAGTTTTAGAGGCTAGGCCCGCCTCGGGATGATGCTGCTGACATCGTTCGTCTTTCCTTTTTTTCCTTTTAGTGCCTAGCGGCACGTCTCGGTATCAGCCCGAGAGTCTTAGACCGTGGTCCCGGGCATGCACGGGATACCATTGAGTTACATCGACGATTCATCAAATTGATTTCAAAGACTTGAGAATAGATAACCAACAGACCAGTTTAGTTTACTCACTGCACGCTACCTTTCACTGCCCTGATTTAGATTGCTTTACACCTGCTTTACTATTTATGATTATACTTGCATGTCTTGCTACCCTGTTTACATATTGTTGCTTGATATTATGACGCGCTGACGTCTGGGTTTTGCATGGCCCAGATCCTTCTACCTTTATTGCAGACTGATCAGGAGTATTGCCGCTGTTAGACCGAGCGGTGAAGTTCCTGTCGGTATGTAGCCTTACTTTCCAGGTGTTTCATTTATTGTATCTTTTGCTTCCGCATATCATTATTTCTTGACTCATTCATTCTGGCTCATGGACATGTACTAGATAGTTTAGTTTACTTTCCTGTTCTTGATATCTCTACAGCCGTAATGTGACTGTGGAAGGATAATTCCTATCTACAGGCAGCATGGTTGGCTATGTCACGTGCCTACCTTAGCGTACTCTGAGAAGCGGGGCGTGACATGGTTCTTTTGGTATCAGAGCCATGGGATATAGGTTAATCGAGTTTGATTCTTTTTGTAGTTGGGTATTGGACCCAATACACGAATCAGAATACTCGTGATTAGGAACATGTCCTGCCACCTTGTTATCGTAATTCTTGAATCATATCTTTCTTTTATCCTTCGCCTTAACGATATGCAAACCACTTTGCATCTCGACTTGAAACCCTTTTGGTTCTCTATTGTTCCTCCCTGTTTCTTGATTCTGATACTGGGATCTGGGCGACTTGAGTGGAGTTATGTAATTGTACCCATGAACTGCAGCATGGTTACAATGCGGTACTCTATTTAAGTAACTTGGAATTCTAGTTTTGATTCATTTCTTTATTTTATGATCGTTATATTACCTTGCTTCTTTCGGTTTCATTGCTTACCAGTTCTTGTTTTATCGCCAGCTTGAATCATGTTTACCGTACTTAATCCTCTTCAGTATCTTGACTTCGGATGAAGTCATCTCAGTATCTTACTTGTTCATGTTTCCCCGCATTAGAATTATTCAATTCTGGTGCATTACTTTGTTTGAAGTTGTCTTGGGAATGGATTTTTCTCGGCACTTTCCACGCTCATATTGATTGTAAGGAAAGTAAACTGATTCTCCAGATTCCCGGACATCCGGAGCTTGTTTTGCTGGAGGAAGCAGTTCTGTCGGGCCAGTCGAGTTTAGGGCTAGGCCGACAAACAATGTTCTTTCGTCGATGGAAGTTGATAAGAAGGAAGCGCCAGCTGATGTTCGAGATTTCATGGACGTGTTGGAAGACATATCAGGTTTACCGCCGAAGCGAGACGAGGAGTTCGTGATTGACCTTGTTTCTGGTGCAGCGCCAATCTCAAAGGCGTATTATCCATTGGCACCAGTAGAGTTGGAGGAAGTCAGGAAGCAGGTTGCTGAATTACTTGAGAAGGGTTGGATTTGCAGAAGTAACTCACTTGGGAGAGCTCCAGTTCTTCTAGTAAAGAAGAAAGATGGTCACAAAGAGGATGTGCATCAATTATCGAGAATTAAACCGGGTGACTATTAAGAACAAGCATCCGATCCCTCGCATTGGCGAATTGTTCGAGCCGCTTAGTGGCGCGAGGGTATTCTCGAAGCTGGATTTGCGATTCGGATATCATCGGGTCCGAGTTAAAACAGGAGATATTTGCAAGACGGCGTTCCGAACTCGGTATGGACATTACGAGTATTAGTGATGCCCTTCGGAGTAACGAATGCACCGGCGATATTTATGGACTTGATGAACCGAATCTCTCCACCATTCTTGGACCAGTTTAAAGTGGTGTTCGTTGATGATATTCTGGTTTACTCGAGGAGCAAGGAAGAGCATATGGAACACTTGAAGATCGTACTGCCAACATTGAGGCAAGAAAGATGGTATGCAAGATGAGCAAGTGCGGGTTTGGCTTGAAGAAGTGAAGATTTGGGGCATGTTGTATCCGGAGATGGAATCGCCATTGATCCTGAGAAGATTGCAGCAGTTCAAGATTGGCCGATTCCGAAGAACGTTGTAGAGATCAGAAGTTTTCTTGGACTTGCAAGATACTATAGAAGGTTGGTGGAGAATTTTGCTCGTTTGGCTGAGCCTTGACCAAGCTTACGCGCAAGGAAGTACCATTGGTATGGACGGATAAGTGCGCGTCAGTTTTAAGGCGTTGAAGCAGAGATTGATAACCGCACCTGTTTTAACCGTGCTAGACAGTTCCGGAGAATTGGTGGTTTACAACAACGCATCTGGGAAAGGATTGGGATGTGGTTGATGCAGCGTGGGAAGGTTGTAGCTTACGCGTCGAGACAGTTGAAGACCCAAGAGAAGAATTACCCAACTCATGACTTGGAGCTAGCAGCTGTGGTGTTCACTTTGAAGATTGGAGACACTACTTATTGGGCGAAAGGGTCGAAGTTTTCACTGATCACAAAAGCCTCAAGTACGTGTTCACACAGAAGGAGCTTAGTATGAGACAGCGTAGATGGTTGGAGCTAATAGCTGACTATGATCTGGATCTCAACTACCATCCGGGGAAAGTTAGTGTAGTGCCGGATGTGCTTAGTCGGTTGCCAGCAATTCAGATGTTGACTACACAGAAGGAGATTATGGAAGACTTTCGGAGATTCGAATTGGAGATCGTGCTACCGCATTCTTCAGGGCAGTTGATGCAGCTGCAAGTACAGTCGTCATTGATCGAGAGTATTAAAGCAGCGCAGTCGAAGGACCCATGATTGCAAAAGTTTCGAGAACAGGTTGAAACACGTGAGGCGCCCCAAATATGGGCACTACCTTTTAGGTTTTATTCCCCCTTTTATATAAGTGCTAAGCGCTTGGTTAGGGCTCTCGTGAAAAACATGTGACTACCTTACGAAGTACCTCTTATTTTTCTTGTAAGCACTCGCGTGGGAAACACTTAAGGCAATCTGGGCCGTTCTTGTTGTTCATTAGAGGCATTCACGTAGAAAACACATGATGTCTCATTATAGTGTTAAACACTAACGAATCCCCAGGCTTTCCTTCTGTTTTCTTAGAGATCTTGATCTCTTATTAATGACATTTCTAGTCATTAGGATTTGGGTTTGGAAGGTCTCAGCTTACTATAATCGTCTGGACCGAGGAATCAAGTTCTCCTCTCATTTTTACAAGAATCAAATTCTTTATATAGGGTTAAACCCTAGTTTTCAGAGGAATTAAATTCCCATATGTTTTTCTAAGAATTAAATTCTTTGAACTCAGTTCTTTCCCCTGGGTTTTAATCTGCAGGACAGAATCTCCCCGATGAGAATTAAATTCCCAACTTATGGGGAGATATACTTCTGCAAATCTCAACCAGAGGAAGAACTGGATTCATATATGAAGGGTTAAACCCATAAAGAGGCAAGAAGAGATAGAACAATCTCTGTGTTTTTTTCTTTTTACCTAGTGTGTTATGACGAAATAAGTCTTCACCGAGAATTAAATTCTTTTTTCCGCCCCTCTTTATGTCTCGTCCCTTTTTCTCCTCTCTTCCGCGTTCTCACTCTCCGTGAGACTTAAAGTCTCGGGTTCTTTATATAGTGGAGAGAAGTTTGTTTAATTCTGAGGAAATCTTTCATTGAAAGATCCCAATTGATTTAATTAGACTCAGAATTGATTTGGGGAATTTTACCCACAGTTGGATTTTTGATCTAAGGACTTCTGTTTTTACAGAAGATATTGTTCTTGTTTTTAACAAGATTGGGGATATTCTCCCATATATATAATAAAATTCTATCGAGCGGTGACATTTTAATCACCATTGGATTTTTAATCCAAGGGTTCTCAGTTTAACAGAGCATAATCTTTCTCTGTTTGGAAAGATACAGAAAATATTTTGGATTTTTGATCCACTAGCTCTCTGTTTAACAGAAAATATTCTTCCCAATAGAATTTATGTTTAATCACCGTTGGATCCTTGATCCAATGGTTCATTAAGTAGAATTTAATTCTATGTAAGGAGGTGCCGTCACGTGTTTAGCATGTTGGACTTAGTTCGGCCCCTTAGCTGTTTGGTTGTAGCGCCTATATGGTTTGCATACATGCGCTCACGTGTTAGCACGTGAGGCTTTGTTTAACCTATCTGTCGTTTGATTGTAGCACCTATATGCTTTGCATAGAGGCGCTCACGTGTTTAACACGTGAGGCTTTGTTTAGCCTATATGTTGTTTGATTGCAGTGCCTATATGCTTTGCATATAGGCGCTCACGTATTTAACACGTGAGGCTTTGTTTAGCCTATTTGTTGTTTGATTGCAGCGTCTATATGCTTTGCATATAGGCGCTCACGTGTTTAACACGTGAGGAATATTTAGCCTATCAGTATTTTAGTTGTAGCGCCTATATGCTTTGCATATAGGCGCTCACACATGAGGCTTGTTTAGCCTATCAGCTGCTTAAATGCAGCGCCTATATACTTTGCATATAGGCGCTCACGTGTTTTGTTAGTGTATATGCCCTAGGGGCCATTATTGTATCATACTAGCTTGTATATTACTTAATGGAAGCTTGGGATATTCACAGTTACATATCAGTCTTGCTAAAAATGGTAGTATGCTACTTGGTATGTTTCTGCTTTAATATATGCATATGTTTCTTGTAACGTATCATTTATACATATTAGTAGAGCCCATATGATCTTTGCTTGATTACCAGCGTTGTGATGGCAGTCACACTAGTGGGGGCTGGGTAGTCTATAAGCAACATCCTATACAGGTCCCTGGTCGTTGGATTATCGAGACAGGGTATCGATATTCCGGAGTAGACTAGTGTGTACGCTTCTCATCCCAGTTGGGGAGATGGTATGTCCCATAGCCATCAGTACGTCGTACTAGAGATAGTATACAGGTGCTCATTGGGTTACGGGTACACCGGACATGACTCGTAGGGGAACTGTTGGTTGGTATTATACCCGTCGTCAGTTAACAGTTCCCAGGTGACATGAGTACAGCATAGTCCGCAGACTTGACACTGCTACTTCGCCTCGAGTGTGTCCCACTGTTCTTAGATTGCTACCCTACCACGGCTCAAAGGAGTCGTGCAGACAGGTAGCAGTTAGGTGCAGTCCCGAGCACTTGGAGACAGTGGCGGTTAGACAGGATTCGTCTCTCTCGGTATTGGGAGTTGGTATCGCGCTGTGTCAGAGAGCCATTACGCAAAGTCCCTGGCCAGGGCAAGCGAGATTTACTGGTAAGTTCCAGTAGTTTCTCAGGATGTAATGGGCTACGCTCCGACATGACTTATACCGCTATTAGGGGACTGACGCTTGCCGCCCCCTAGGCTCGATATGCGATAGTCTTAGACGAACAGACCAGACTGTACGGAGATTGTCACATCAGGCTCAGTAGGAGTTCGGATGGGTTTCCTCATCGACCTTCTTATCGACATCTACCTGGGGACCGTTACGTACAGCTAGTGCCGCTTGCGGTCTGTGGTTAAACCCACTGCCAGCGTAGTGTCGAGTCTTTAGAGTCCCACACAGAGAGTTTCCCTGCTCCAGGCGAAATGATATAGAGGTCGTATGGTTTTACGACAAGGGTTCGGACGCATACGTGTGTTTACGCACGTACGACGTTCGGACAGTTTTTACTAGTCGGCTTTAGTTTAAGCCAGATTCTAGTATCGGGTTATTGGATTTATACAGTCTAAAGTTTTTCCGTGTTTTCACGGATAGGAGGGGCGTTCTCGTAATTTTTCGGGAAGCTTCTAGAAGCATGGTGACTTGGGGGTTAAGGTGGCATAAGCATTTATTGCTTAATGACTCATTTGTGTGATTCATCCATGGAATTAAATGATGCATTAATTAGCTAATGAGTCATATGATGAATCACACAAGGTGAATGCATCAACCATGATGATTAATCATTTGAATTATTTATTTGATAAATTGTTATGGTTGTTATATTCAAATGAGCTCATTATTCAATCTCATTCTCATGCTCACCTTCTCTCTCCTCAAGTTCATTCTCTCTTGAAACCCTAATCCTCCCTTCTCATGTGTTGAGATCAAGGATTAGATAGACTAATACATCTATAACCTCACTCTATATCCCCTAGGTAGCTTAGATTAGCACTTTGAGCAACCTAGTTATCTCAAGTTAGAGATCAAGCTTGGAGTAGGAGCTCTCGGGTGGATCGTCTTTGACTCGAGGAGGCCGTTGAGGTGCCGATGTTCCAAGGAGCCTACGAGGAGTGGAGGACAGCGATGAAGACCCGAAGGACAAGTAACCTGAGGTATAACTTCGAATCCGAGTAGTTAAACCTCTCGTAGTTAGTTAGTAACGGTTTAGAAACGATTCATGCGCTCAAGTCCGTGTTACGAAGCTTTGATAATCGTTTTTCATATATTCCGCCTCCCCGCAAGTTCGTAGGGTGCGTGACATGGACTTACATGTTTAACATGTGAGACTCGAGTAGTGGAGAGTTTCCCTCTTTCTTACTCTTCCCTCTTTTTATGAGGGAATAAATGCCCCCCAGCGTTGCTCTTACGTGGCTTGCACGTGAGTGCAACTCTGCCCACTCTTATAGCCGTTGGAATTGCCTAGGGGAACGGGATGATGAACCACTCCCCATCATGTCTTACAAATGCGGGGGATTGGCCCTTGAGATGGCTACCGTTCTTTCATATCCTTCCTTGGTTATTTTCTTTGAGAATTTAATTCTCCTTTCAGAGCTTGGTTCTATGCCCGCTCGATTTTTAGAGTTAAACTTTGTCAAAAAGAACTCTTTTGGGTAAAGATCTTAAACAACATTTGTCTCTTAGGGACAAAAAACCCTTTTCTCTAATTTTCTCTGGATTTTAAATCGATCGCAAGAGCTTTTCTCTTTTCTGGAACTGATCTCTTAAGGATCCCACAAGACATAATTCTTTTATGCAGTAAACCCTGATGTCTTCGAAGATTGGGCGTTTCTCTTCTGATCTTTTAGGATCTTTGAAATTTAATTCCATTTCTTCGTTTCCCCATCATGGGGGTTTCTGGAAATTAATTCCATCGTTTAAAGGACTTTGATTCCTCATTAAAGAGCTTAGCTCTAAAAGTATCGGAGGCTTTTTAGGAAATTTATTCCGTGGTGTTCTTGAGCATATCTTCTTTTTAGGGTTTTAACCCCATTTTCACAGATTTGAATTTGTTGGGTATTTTAACAGAACTTTTTTTTAGAGTGCTAAGAGTTGTTTAAACTCTTGTGTCTATTTAATGAGAATCCTTTTTGATTCTCGCAATGATTATCTTACCTCATCATTGATGAGCCGCCATATTAATTTTGCGGGGTCTATTAGTTTTGCAGCCAGTGGTCCCATCAGATTTTTTTAATGGGTTTTCCTTTCCCCTCTTATTTCAGGAACAATGGACTCACTTCCTTACTTCCCTTACACTCGCTCAAAAGTCGCTTTTCCGCAATCGCCATCGGACGAGGAAGTCATGGCGATGATTATGGCACATGACAAGGACCATACGAGCCTTCTCTTGTGGGGGGTTTGGTACGGTCACATCATCAGAGGCCGCCGTAGCTTTACTTGTGAAGTGCTAACAGAACCCATCCGCTCAATATCATTAATGGAGCGCCCACGGACTGCTTATGTGGTGGAGGCGACCAATTGGACCCCCACAGGCCGTATTGAACCGTCATAGACCGGGATACCCAATCAACCCCTGATGACCATTGATATTTTGGGATGCCGGATATGTCAGGGTGAAGCTCGATCCTGGGGGCAAGTGTATAAGGTAGGCATTACCCCGCTCCATCTAGTGGGCTACCTTCCTTAGGCCCGATACATTCTCTCCTCCCAACACGCACGGCTGCAGAAGGTTGGGTTATACCAAGCAGTATATGCGTCACTATTCTACTATCACGCTCCCCATGTCTGGTGGGTCAAGGCCTTCTTAAATCAATGGAATCTTCCCACGAACACGTTCTTGCTAGGGGATCGTGAAGTCTCGATCTCACTGGAGGAGTTTCGTGAAATTTCAGGGTTGCCGATCAGGGGAGAGTATTACAAAGAATTACTGCCTCCTGATGAGTACATATTTGCCACAGTGCCAGCTATGCTTGACGGCTTGATGGCCGAGAATGTTGTTCGGCACAAGCATTCAAGTCTGATCAAAGCCTTAGGCATCTTTGAGAAACTATTCGTTGCATCAGAAGGGCAAGGTGTCACTTTTGACGCTTACATTGCTTGCTTTCTTCGTGAAGATGTCTTATCCAAGAAAGCTCCGAAATTCACGATGGTCGAAGATCCTTTCGGATTTGGCTTGAAGAAATTGCTGGCCAAAGAAGAGGACCTGCCGCAGTTTTATATTCCGAACTCGCCAGCCGTAGGTTTTGACACGATCGCTGCTCCTGGGATGGATGAAGAAACCTTCTTTGTTGGTTTTATCAGTCTTTAGCTTAGCTGGTTTGCCATACCGATGCATCACCGCTTCATGAGAGCCTCCGTCTTTTACCCTGCTCATTGCATAGCTGAAGGAGCGAGATTGGCTGTTGGTGTTGCGGGATTATCACACCTATACTATGGGTTAAGCACTGCCGCCAACACTTCGAACCCAGGTACGGATACCGTGAATTTCTCCCTCCACTACTTCAAGTCATGGATCAAGATGCATGTGTTAGAGGCATTTACCGCGCGTACCGGAGGCCTGCTTTCTATGAGTCATATACATTCCCATATATTATGAGACTGGTTGATGCTTCTCCTCCTGACCTGACCCAGCTAGGGGCTTTGCGAGTATTACTTAATCCGTATTCAAACGAAGGCGGGATGGTTTTTAACAATCCAATCCTTTCTGCTCCTGCGGGACCCGTTCAACAATTGTTTGATTTATTAAAGAATGGGGTTCCAGCTTTAAAGCCAAAAGTGATCATGCACTTATACTCAATCAGGCCAGGGTATTTGGTGTTCCCTCTTAACGACGCTACCCTCTTTATGCGGTATAATCCGCATCGTTTTTCCCAGCAGTTAGGCTACAACTAGGGCGTCCCCCTCGAAGCCTTTTTAGTTGAGCCTACTCCTTCTCTGAAGGTAGCCCGCGATGTTATCCATCATTTCATGCAGTTGAACACTGGTTCTCCTTTCATGATTCAGGAGCCTGACTATCTTCCAAGGCCCGCGGGGTCCTTCAAAGGCCGGTATCGTCACCGGGTCGGTCCCATCATCACAGAGGAAAGACGGGTGCTCTTTGAGTGTAAAGCTCCTGTTCCAGATCAAGCTGTCAGTACCCCATTGCGGTCACGGTCGTTTGTTTGCCTTCCTCTAAGAGACAGCGGCTCAATGATCATTCCCAAAGCCGCACAAGCTGAATCAACCCCCCGTACTGCTGGTATGCCGGTGCGTACGAGAACCCAGACAGCGACTCTTGATAAAGTACCAGCTATGGCGTCCATAAATGCAGATATCAAAGGCGATGTTGGGAAGCGCCGTGCAAAAGCACAAAAGGGAAGGAAGCGCCCCTCCGCTGGTGTTAGCTCAGGCTCCAAAAGGAGAAAGAAATCAATCACCGGCCTATTCGGCGCGTTGCTTGAATCCGAGCCCCTTATCCAAGATGAGCCGATATCTATGCAGGAGCCGGACGACGGTCTTCTCTTCCCCGGTTCCTCTGCCGAGGAGGCTGCTCAGTTGGCCGAGGCTTTAAAGTGCTCACAAGACAAGGCTGAAAACGTCCCCTCCAGGAAAGGAAAACTTCCCTCTGTTGTATTTCATCATGATGTCGATCCGGCTCCAGCCATGTTACGGACGACTCCTTTGATGCTGGAGGAGGAACATGCTTTGAAATAGCTGGTGTCAGACGTCTCCGAAGATGAAGCTGCTTTGAAAGCGGGTAGGGCTCCATTTTCGATTGAGGCCCGACGAGCGTATCTGAACAGAAAAGCGCAGCAGCTCGAACAGAACATACTTCAAGCCCCCTGGTGTATTGGTATGCATATATATATATATATATATATATATATATCATCCCTTTTGGTAATTAATTGGTACTATATCATCCCTTTTGGTAAGTAATTGGTACTACTTTTACCTTATCTCATCTTCACAAAAATTTCGTAGGGCCTTCTGCAGCGGGCGTAGCCTTGAGCCCAGATCACGCCATGGATGTAGATTCTACAAATATCACCTGTGACGCACCTGAGGGTGTAGAGGAGATTACTGAAACTGTTACCCCCACCGTGGAGCTCCCTGTGACGTCTTCCATTCCTTCAACATCTGTTCTTCCAGCAGAGGTGGCCTCACCGGCTGTAGATCCAATTGACATCTCTAGTGATGCACCGGAAGGAGTAGAGGAGATCGTCGAAGACGCCATCCCTGCCTTGGAGCCTTCAACGGTGGATTTTGTCCCCCTATTGGAGACTGCCACGCCGGCTGTAGATTTCACGAATATCTCCAATGACGTACCTGAGGGTGTAGAGGAGGCTGCCGAAGCTGCCATCCCTCCAGTTCAGGGCGGGCAAAGTATCGAAGGTAATCTTATAGACATATACATTTTGTTTAATGACCCCTCCATTATCTGAACCTTTCTCTCCCTCAGAATTGCGAGAGTTAGCGTCTTCTATTGTGGATCTTTATCCGAGCAAAACCTTCCAGCATTTGCTTGATATGGCGGCCCCACAAGCGATACCCCCACAAAGCATGGTCCTTTCTTCTGGCCAAGGTCGGTATTCTTGTGCCCTTTTTGTTTTATATTTTTATAATGATACTGATATGCCCTTCATTTTAAACTACAGTTCTGAAAGCCGACAACGAAGTCGAGATTCTTGATGGACCTGGAGATCTCTCAAACCTGCCTTGCATGACTGTGGGTAAGTGACGCTTTATCCATGGCATCGTTCTACTATTCTATATTTAAAAAGGCAACTAAACGCATATATGTCTTCACAGCTTTCCCAGCCCTGACTCCATTAGAGTCCTGGATTTCCATGTCGCCAAGCCCTTATGCCCGACGCGTGTCTGAGAGGATGGCAAAACAGAGCATTTATTCCCTGGTGGCTCTCATTAAAGACCTTCACGCTGGTACTTCTGGCACTGCCGAAGAATTCGCTGCTGAAGCCAATGCTTCCCTATTTGTTCTTACCACTTATCATGATGAGACATTGGTGCGTACTTGGGTTGAGTACTGCTGTCGAGTCGAGTCCTGCCTACATGGGATTGAATGCATATGCCTTCCCTCGGACATCTTATCTGTAAAGACGAGCCTGCGTAGATGGATCGAACGATGTGCAGCCAATCTCCAGTCGTGCAAGAAAATGCTCAACCAGAAGTTTTCGATAAGGGAGTTGGCTTCAAAAGCTTTAGGGGAATTCAAGCACAACTCACTGCCAAGACCATTCGTGCATACGAAATTTGGCGAGTGCTTCAAGAAGCCATTACAGAGGTGGTGGCTCTTGATAAAGCCGTTATTTTTACACGTGAGATGG
This sequence comes from Agapanthus africanus, assembly GCA_030015575.1. Classification (NCBI taxonomy): domain Eukaryota; kingdom Viridiplantae; phylum Streptophyta; class Magnoliopsida; order Asparagales; family Amaryllidaceae; genus Agapanthus; species Agapanthus africanus. Next base: position 10,075,989 of record CM057344.1, on the reverse strand, counting down.
TTGAAACCCATAAGGTTGATGAGAAAGAGCTTGAGAGCCAATTTGCTTCATACCAGAATCAACAGATACAGGCAGGGACTCGTCTTGCGGCACTGATGGAGCTTGAAGCAGATGTCCAGCGGAAAAATGACGAACTTGCTGGCTTATTGAACCGTCTACCAACTTAGATATTTTTGTTGAAGTATATTCTCCGCTTTTTGTATTCATTTTGATCCCTGAATAAAAGTATCTTGTATTTACTTAAATTCATGAATAAAAAACATATTTCATTTCATATTAGCGCTTCTCTTTCTTTTGATATCTTGACTTGGCGTAAAGTAGTTTATGTACTCATTTCGGAGTTTATAGTTTATTTACTCATTTTGGAGTCTCTAGTTTATGAATTCATTTCGGAGCTTATAGTTTATTTACTCATTTCGAAGTCTCTAGTTTATGAACTAATTTCGGAGCTTGTACTTTATTCACTCATTTCGGAGTCTCTAATTTATGAACTCATTTCGGAGCTTATAGTTTATTCACTCATTTCGGAGTCTCTAGTTTATGGACACATTTCGGAGTTTGTTTAGTTTACCTCCTTTGGGTTTACAGGCAAACTTATCCTAACGTTATATATAGATTACCCCTGCTCTTTGCGACAGAGGTCTGTTAGGTTTTGTGGTACTGTTGGATATAGTGCCCTCAGAGTCAATTATTGGATCACAGGCACGTGATTGCAATGATTGAGGGAGGACCTATGCCGGTAGGACAGTCTTACTCAAGATGATAGTGTGCTATCTGGTTTATCTTTATCATCGTGTACAGTTTCAGGTGACATTACAGGTCACTATTACACATTGATAGAGCCCTTAGGATTCTTGCTTGACTACCAGCAGTATAATGGCGATCATATACGTGGGAGCTGGGGTCTATAAGCACATCCTTAAAAGGTCCCTAGTCATGGGAGTTTCGAGACTGGGCATCGATACTCCATTAGTAGACTAGTGTATACAATCAAGACCCCGACGAGGGGCGGTGGTCGGTCTCACAAGCCATTGGTGTCAGTTGGTTCACCTAAGATGTATACAGGTGCTCATTGGGTTATGAGTACACCGGACTGGACTCGCCGGGAACATGCTAGTTGGTATTATACCTGACGTCAGATAGCAGTTCCCTGGTGACATGTGTACAGGTTAGTTCATCGACCTGAGATCGTCATTTGTCTCGTGTGAGTTCCCACTATGCTTTGATTACTACCCTACCACGGCTCAAAGAAGTCGTGCAAACAGGTTTTAGTTGGGTACAGTCCCGAGCCACATGAAGGCAGTGAGCGGATCGGCAGGGGTTTCGTCTCTCCCGGTATTGGGGGTGAGATCGCGCTGTGTCTAGGAGAGCCATTACACGAAGTCCTTGGCCAAGGCAGGAGATTTACTGGTAGGTATTACAGTAGTATCTTAGGATGTTCTGGGCTACACTCCGACACAACTTGTACCGCTGTTGGGGGTCTGACTTTTACCAACCCCTAGGCCCGACATGCGATGCTCATAGACGAACGGACCGGACTGTACGGATATTGTCATTGACAGGCTCGGTAGGGTGTCAGGATGAGTTCACTCATCGACCTCCCTTTTGGTCAATACCTGATAGCCCGTTACGTACGGCTAGTACCTCTGACGTGCTAGTGGTTAAATCCACAGCCAAACTATTGATGAGTCTTTAGAGTCCCCCACAGACAGTTTTCAAGTTTCGGGCGAAACGTTGTAGAAGCCGTATGATATATGGTAGGGTTCGATCATATACGTGCAGTAGTGCATAGATTATGATCGGGCGGATCATACTAGTGGGCTTTGGTTTAAGCCGGATCCTACTATTAGATTTGTTGGATTACTTTCGTCTCCTCGCATTCGCATTCAGTCGGAATGCGGGTGCAGGTATGTATATACAGGTGAAGGGTATCCTTGTGATCCGTCACGACTTTACTTTAGATGTTGCCGTATCTTTTTATTGTTGTAAACATTTGGGTTAATGTTTACAAATGGAAATTATGAGCTAGAAATCATCATGAGGTGCATTTATTGTGACACATACAACCTAGTGACTCATGGACTCTTTTATTGTGCATATGTCACATTTTGTGATGGATTTGAGTGATGAAATGAGAGGAAGAGAGAGAAGGGCAGCCATATCCCTTTGGGTTTGCTCTTGTATTATTGATTCTTGCTCTCATTCTTATCATCTCAATACAAAAGGAAAAAAACTTCTTCTTCTTCTTCTTCTTATTCCTTTAGCTCACAACCTCCATTGATGACTTCATCTTCAACCTCCATCCATGCAATGGATGCAAGAGACAAAGTTGTCACACACATTCTCTACTTCGCCTTGGACATGTCGGCTAGCGAACTTCGTGCCCGAGTTTCTTCGGATGAAGCGGGAGCCCGTAAAAAAACTTGAAGATGTGGTGCCCTTTCCGACGAGGAGATCGAGACCGGAGATGCCGCGAGGAGCTTAGGATGGCGGCCAAAGACCGAAGGACACGGATCGGTCGGTATAGCTTTTCCAACCCTTTCTCTAGTTGCTAGTTATAGGTTAATGGTTCGATCCAGATTTAAAGTATACGATAGCGTCGGTTTCAAGTTTTGAAAAAGTTTTCGTTTCCGCATTTTGGCCTCGGACAAACGGCCGGGGCTCTACCGTAGACTTACATGGTATCAGAGCCACGCCATTAACCTTTACTAGTTTACTCTAACGTGTTTAGAACTTCGATCGGATGAAATTTCCAAAAACCGCATTTCCAATTGTGTAGTTTCTGTCGAAATTTTTTTGTCATCTAAAAATTATTTTGAGTACGTCAGAAAATCATGCAGGCTTTTCTAAGACCACTGCAGAAAATTGGTAGCCTAAGCCCACTGTAGAGCCGCGGAACCGTGGCATGACCCTTGTTTTGGCCGCGGTTCCGCCGCAATACTGTAGCATTAGGACGCCAAAATTTCTACAGTGGTCTCTGAGTTGGAATTAGGGTTTCTGGTATTTTTTGTTTGGGCCCATATTTGTTTGAGTACTGGGAATTGTGCTTGGGGCCCACTTCGGGAAATTTTGTCGATCGAAAATTTTAAATATGTTAGTTCACAGTATTTACATTATATCTGCGATCGTGAATGTTATTTGATCGGTAAATCTTGTCTAATTGCTATAGTTCTTATAGACGGATTTGTGAACGTGACATTCACGTTGATGTTCTGTGTTGTGCTGTGATGTTGCGGATTTGTCGTGGTGGATAGCCTGGATGCAATGGTAGTACAGTTTGGTTGTATTTATACATTTGATATTGCGGGGCGAGCGTCCGACATGTGGACTGCCGTCACTGCCTGTTTGTATATTATTCTTTTGGGGCACGACCAGGCTGAGGTCGATGTACCTGTTGTATATATATTTTTACTTTTTGTACTAGGATTACCCCGTGGTGGGGTGCACGGATAGCCGGGTTCTAGAGGGCAACGGGTCCGCATCTCATGACTTTGAGACGGAGGGGGCTTCACTCTAGAATTAGCGGGCTATTCGCCGCACTCGTAGGGGGTACAGGTTGACCCAAGGAGGGGTGCTCAAATTACCGGATTCCGTGAAGTGCTGGGTGGTCCATTCACGTTGTTGAAGGGGGTTGCCTCGCTTCAGGTTTTGGCGGGTAACTTGCCGCGCCCGTAGGGGTCTAGGATTTCATTGCACAGGCTATCCACACGACCAGGGGAACGTCGGGTTTCAGTAGCGGCTCTATGAAACCCGGGGATCCCAGATTATCTGTATTGTTCTGTGATACTTATTACATTTCTGTGATGTTGCATTTTATCACGCCATGAGCGAATATTATATATTGATATATATACTAGTAGATGTTGTATATGTTTTACACCCGCGCTAGTCCAGTCCCCGCTCTATCGTTAGTTAAGTAACCTAACGGGTGATGACGGGACCCAGTGGCGAATGCGGATGGCATATACGTACATCATATTTTCGTTCTTTTGTGGTGTGATTAATTGATGGGACTGCGTTGATTCGGATCAATGCAAGCTAAACAAACCTGTTTGATGTTGTTGGAACAATTTTCAAAAAGCTGTTATTGCAAAAACGTTCTCTTTTGTTTTGCATAGTGGTATTCGGTTATGAATATCCAGCACCTCAGTCGACGAGGCAAGGGCCGAGATCCCTTCACCGGGAGTGACCCCTTGGACAGAAGTTTGCATCAGGGTAATAACTTCACTATAGTCGATTACTTTTTGCTTTGCATCGTGGTATTCAGTTGAAATATCCTGCACCTCATTCTACGGGGAAAGAGCCGAGATCCCTTCACCGGGAGTGACCTCTTTAGCAGAGGTTTTCGCCACTATATTTTTATAAAAAGCTATTCGGTTCCTTCAACGATATCAAGTTCATTACGTTAAGGGTTTTTCGCCAAAAACCATTCGTAGCCCTTCGTCATTTCCTACAAGTGGTACTTAGTATTCGTGCTGCGTTTGTTGACTCCGTCAAGGCGTAGTGTACGGTAGCTAAGTGGTGCTTGTTTGTAGCATGGATATGCGATTGGTTAGGACAGTCGTGCGGCCTTGTTGACTCCGTCAAGGGCACGTATGGGTGGGTTTAATGCAATCAAGATAATGATGGGTTGAACTTGACTAGGACTCTTTGATTTGTTGACTCCGTCAAGTTCACTTGGGTCCTAGGGGTAAAAACACACATCGGGAGTTTCTAAAGAAACTGAAACTTGCCAGGCATGCGCATACCTTCTGGAGTGTGGTGACTTGAGTGGATTCCATCAAGTTATCATGCGATGATAGTTGGATCCTAATTCCCACTGATGAGTTGGTTTACTCCTTGGCTGATCCCGACTAATTCTTCTTTCAGATTTGGAGGAGAATTTGACGATACAGTGGGAGGTTTCCTGATTAGATAAAGTGATAACCATTCTGATCTAGGTTAAAGTGCATGCAGAGTGTTTCTTTTCTCTCTCTCTTTGGCAGCGACCATGACCCGACCCTTGACTATGACTCAGTGACCAAATTAACCGAACCTTCTTAAAACACTGGCTTTTGGATTGTTAGAATTGCATACCTCATTGCCACTCCTACTTTTACCCTTTTCTCCAGAACACCTCGTATTACTACGAACATCCACTTCCATTGGATAAAACCATCGTATGGTTATATACGAACTCGAAGGAACTTGTTCCAAATTCGAGGATGGTTTCCGGTTCTGGAGAAAATGAATAGGACTATTCAGTTGTCTTTTCCTTTTACCTTCTCTCAGGTTGTGAGTGCTCCTTGGATTAGGACGGTACACTTGTTACGCTAATTGGATAGTCTTTATCCAAACCATAGGCAGGTGCCGAACGGTAGGGATTGAAGAAAACCATTTAGCCTAAAAGGTGTACATAAGGTATTAAGTAAAGACAAATAAAGGGATTAGTAAGATAGCAAAGTAAATTGCGACTGCTATTCACGGCCAAACCAAGTATTTCATCGCCACTCCTACTTCACCTTTGTATTTCTCCAGGACACTCCGTATCACTACGAAGATCCACAGTTATTTGGATACTCCATCGTATGGTTATATACGAACTCGAAGGAACTTGTTCCAGTTCGGGGATGGATTCTGGTTCAGGAGAAATAGGAATGAGGTTTTATTCAGTTGTCTTTTATATTTACCTTCTCTCGCGTTGCGAGTGCTCCTAGGATTAGGAGAGTACACCCATATGCTTATTGGATAGTCTTCTTCCAAATCATAGGCTGGTACCGAACGGTAGGGAAGGAAGAAAACCATTTGGCCTAATGGGGTGTACAGAAGGTAATGACTAAAGACATATAAAGGGATTTGGAGAGATGGCAAAGAAATATACGGTTACAGTTGTGAATCTGATAATGGAAGAGGCATTACTAGGAATACCTGGATACCCCTCCGAAACATTTACATGTTTCAGTTTCACTATATATTGTTAAAAGAAAACTGATTTCCCAATTAGTCCTTGCTCCAGGGTATGTATTTACCATGTTTGATTCTCACATCTGTATGGTTTTACAGATGATGAGTGGGAGTAAGTTATTGGGAATTGGGTGATCATCCTCATTATATCGGGATTCGTTATAATTGGTGATATTTGAGGAAATCGCCTGGGTTGTTTGCCGGATGGCGAATATTTGGTTTTGAACATCCGTTGTTATGTACCAATTTCAAATTGATATATCTGTACGTTTATTTTTATAAAGTGAGATATAACTTTTTGAAATTATGTCTATGACATTTACCTATATCAGTGGATGGTTAGGTAAGGAGCATTAAACAGCGGTGTAATTCTTCTTAACCATAAGTACAGTTTTCAACCTACGACACACAGGGAATGAGTTATTAGACTCAGGGGACTTATACAGAGTATTGTATGTTGTCCAGTGTCCATTAGGACAGAGGGGTTGGTACTTGTACTATATTCTATTTACTTGTGACTTCTCTAGTTCTTAGACATGTGTTTCATAGAAATGCAAGGTCTAAGTTATGAGAAGTTATATGTATAAGAGTAAAGTAGAGAACCAAGTGTTGCAAGTATCAGGATTTTTCAAGATGATCGAAGATGTAGATACTTGTGTATGGTATTCAGTTGATAGTAATGATTAACAGAATTTGATTCTCTTTCAGGTTACTCATAATTGGATGTACTCCTAAGTTGAGTAATGCTGATCGGCCTCTCTCCATTTAGTTGACATGCACTGGAGACAGCTGCATGATTTGAATCTGGTTCCAATTAAATCAGTGCCTCTGTTTCTATATTGGATATAGAATAGTTCATATCTTAACATTGTTAAGGTACGGGGAGTTTTCCGGCTTATGCTTAAAACCAGACTCTGGATAACTCAAGACACGTTTCAGTAATGGCAGTTTGTGGGTTGACCCGGGCTATGACGAGGGTTGACTTTCTACTATCTGGAAGATCAATAGTGATATTGTTCTTGACTCACCACAGTTTTAATAAAAATGGATATTTTCATAAAACAGTAGTGGGAGTATGGTAGAACTGGAAGTGATTCCAGAACCGCAAACGATTACTGAAAATTTGATAAGACCCTAAAGATTCAATCTAGTTTGACATTCTATCGGCCACTCCGCAGATATGGTGGGTAACCTCAGGAACCCGAGAGGTACGTTGGTAGCCTCAAGGATAGTGACAGGAAGGTTCTTGTTTACCCAGACTTGCCATTGCTGTTGTTCCAGACTGTGAGACCCGGCAGGAGGATGAGTATAGCGTCGTTCTAAACTAGATTTAGAAGTGTACGTGTATATGACTCTGCCAGAGGGTTGTCATAGTCAGTAGGAGCAGCGGAAGCATAGTGGACAAGTAGCTTATGTCTATTTATGGACTAAAGCGGATATAGCGGAGATAGATCATCCTATTTCTGATGTAATAGTCATGGGTTTGACTTCATCAGAATAGGGGATGGATCTGTTAAGAAGGTAGTAGGGTATGATATCCTGATATTTGGATGACATACACAAAGTAGGAAGTGAAATTCCTATACTACGATCGGTTATACTTTGGTTGTCACACAGTAGTTTCTCCACAAAGGACATGGATATTATATCAGATATTCTGGTTACTAGATCTATGGTTTTAGATCTAGATTTGGGTAGTTTCCTAATCAGGGTACTTAGACAGCATTCTAAAGGTATTTAGAATGGATGACTCCTGGTATGGTGGCGTACCTACAGGTGATGGAGTCACCCTCTCTAAAGGTGTCTTACAGAATAAAGGGGAGAGAGATGTGCATGATTGGCAGATCACTTGCTTAGGCAATTGAGTCAATCATGAGATGTCAAGTACCACACCAGATATTGTTTTTGCACGTGATGCAGTAAGTAGATATTAATCCAATCCTGGAGAAACATTAGGAAGCAGTTTTAGAACATAAGTGGATGTTCTAGGGATATGATAACAAACAGCCTCTTTCGGGAGACGGTTATCATTCCAGGCTTCCAAGGTGACCTGGATAACAGAGTGACTGTCAGAGTTATAGTTTTTTCCTCTGACGAGGGGCAGTATTTTGGACAGGTGGTGTTCCCCTCCGAACGACGGCCAAGACGGGTGGTCGTCTCGCCTGAAATTCGGGACAGATGCTAATTGGTGCTATCCGTTGTTAGTGTATATGCCCTAGAGGCCATTACTGTATCATACTAATTTGTATATTACTTGATGGAAGCTTGGGATATTCACAGTTGTATATACAATCTTGCTCGAAATGGTAGTATGCTACTTGGTTTGTCTCTGCTTTAATATGTGCATGTGTTTCTTTTAGTATATCGCTGATATACATATTAGTAGAGCCCTTAGGATCTTTGCTTGATTACCAGCGTTGTGATGGCGCTCACACTCGTGGGAGCTGGGTGATCTATAAGCACATCCTTATACAGGTCCCTAGTCGTTGGACTATCAAGACAGGGCATCGATACTCCGGAGTAGACTAGCGTATGCGCTTCTCATCCCAGCGTGGGAGACGGTCTGTCCTACAGCCGTCAGTACGTCGTACTTGAGATAGTATGCGGGTGCTCGTTAGGTTACGAGTACACTGGACAGGACTCGTCGGGGACTGTTGGTTGGTATTATACCTATCGTCAGTTATCAGTTCCCAGGTGACATGAGTACAGCTTAGTCCGCTGACTTGACACTGTCACTTCGCCTCGAGTGTGTTCCCACTGCACTTTGATTACTACCCTACCACGGCTCAAAGGAGTCGTGCAAACAGGTAGTTTTTGGGTGCAGTCCCGAAGCACTTGGAGGCAGTGACGGTTAGACAGGATTCGTCTCTCCCGGTATTGGGGGTTGACATCGCGCTGTGTCCAGGAGAGCCATTACACGAGTAGTCCCTGGCCAGAGCAAGCGAGATATACTGGTAGGTTTCCAGTGTTATCTCAGGGTGTTCTGGGCTACACTCCGACACGACTTGTACCGCTATTAGGGGACTGACGTTCACCGCCCCCTAGGCCAGCCATGCGATGTATCAGACGAACAGACCGGACTGTACGGAGATTGTCACATACAGGCTCAGTAGGAGTTCAGATGGGGTTCACCTCGTCAGTCTTCTTATCGACATCTACCTGGGGACCGTTACGTACAGCTAGGGCCGCTTGCGGTCTGTGGTTAAACCCACTGCCAGCGTAGTGTCGAGTCTTTAGAGTCCCACACAGAGAGCTATTCGCCTTTAGGCAAAATGACTAGAGGTCGCATGGTTTTGCGACAGGGTTCGTTCACATCCGCGCACTTGTGCACGTTTGCTGTCCGGACAGCTTATACTAGCGGGCTTTGGTTTAAGCCGGATCCTAGTATATGATTTGGGATTAGCTTTTTCTCATTGTATTCGTGTTTCTCGGATCACGAATACAGGTGCGTATGCACAGTTGCTTGAGACAGAGGGAGAGGACTTTGATTAGGGTTAATGACTATTGTCATTTTATTAACCCTAATGCTTATGTGTGTATTATTGTTAATTGATATTAGTTTAATAATTGTGCATGGTTATGGTTGTTGACCATTTGACCCATCTTGACTTGTTGACCTTGTTGACACTTTGACCATCATCATTTCATTTGGAAGATGCTCTTTGATCCTTGCAATTTGCATTAATAATGAAATGATAATGGTCATGTCTTGATTAAGCCATGACAATTATCTCACTAATTTTCTAATTACAATAATTCAAATATATGAGAGAATGCTTCATATTATTCTCCCATTCTATTATTCACATTCTCTCTCTTGTTCTTCCTCTCCCTCAAGCTCTCCCCTCTCATGTGTTGAGAAACACTTGAGCTTGAGAAAAACCCTCTCTTGATAATCTCTACTCTCATCTAGGGTTCAAGGATTAGCACTTCTTGCACCCTAGTTACTTCTAGTTTGGAGTTGAAGCCAAAGGTTGAGGCTTTCGGGTGGATCTTTCTTCGACGTGAGAAGACGACAAAGGTGACCTCATTCCACCACTCCAAGAAGCAAGGAGAGAAGGACATAAAGCCCAAGGTATAACCTTTCTAGCACTTAGCTAGTTTCTAGTTAGCTTTAGCTTGTTTTTATTTAGCAAAGATCCTTCATAGTGTAGTCCATGTTGCCTAAGCTCATAAAAATTCGATTTTTATTCCGTTTTCCGCCTCCCCGCAAGTACCGGGGTGGGCAACGTGGACTTACAGTGGTATCAAAGCCTAACTAAACATAAACTAGCTAGGTAGTAGAGTGTATCGAAGTTCGAATCGGAAAAATCGAAAAACCGAGTTTTCAAAACCCTAAGTTTCTGTTAAATTTTTTCTGTTCAAAACAAAATAAATTGTACTCCAAAATGTTAGTGTATATGCCCTAGAGGCCATTACTGTATCATACTAGTTTGTATATTACTTAATGGATGCTTGGGATATTCACCTTGTATATACAATCTTGTTCAAAATAGTAGTATGCTACTTGGTTTGTTTCTACTTCAATGTGTACATGTGTTTATTTTTGTATATCGCCTATACACATTAGTAGAGCCCTTAGGATCTTTGCTTGATTACCAGCGATGTGATGGCCGTCACACTAGTGGGGCTGGGTAATCTATAAGCACATCCTTATGCAGGTCCCTGGTCGCAGGACTATCGAGACAGGGCATCGATACTCCGGAGTAGACCAGCGCATGCGCTTCTCATCCCAGTGTGGGAGACGGTCTGTCCCACAGCCGTCAGTACGTCGTACTTGAGATAGTATGCGGGTGCTCGTTAGGTTACGGGTACACTGGACAGGACTCGTCGGGAACTGACTAGTTGGTATTATACCTATCGTCAGTTATCAGTTCCCAGGTGACATGAGTACAGCTTAGTCCGCTGACTTGACACTGTCACTTCGCCTCGAGTGTGTTCCCACTGTACTTTGATCACTACCCTACCACGGCTCAAAGGAGTCGTGCAAACAGGTAGTGGTTGGGTGCAGTCCCGAAGCACTTGGAGGCAGTGACGGTTAGACAGGATTCGTCTCTCCCGGTATTGGGGGTTGACATCGCGCTGTGTCTAGGAGAGCCATTACACGAGTAGTCCCTGGCCAGGGCAAACGAGATATACTGGTAGGTTTCCAGTGTTATCTCAGGGTGTTTTGTGCTTCGCTCCGGCACGACTTGTACCGCTATTGGGGGACTGACGTTTACCACCCCTAGGCCCGCCATGCGATGTATCAGACGAACAGACCGGACTGTACGGAGAATGTCACACTCAGGCTCAGTAGGATTTCAGATGGGTTTCGCCTCGTCGGTCTTCTTGTCGGCATTACCTGGGGACCGTTACGCACAGCTAGTGCCGCTTGCGGTCTGTGGTTAAACCCACTGCCAGCGTAGTGTCGAGTCTTTAGAGTCCCACACAGAAAGCTTTTCGCCTTTAGGCAAAAGAGTAGAGGTCGCATGGTATTGCGACAGGTCGCATGGTTTTGCGACAGGGTTCGGTCACATCCGTGCACTTGTGCACGTACAGTGTCCGGACAGTTTACACTAGCGGGCTTTGGTTTAAGCCATATCCTAGTGTACCTTATGGGATTGGATTTATCCAGTTTGCATTCGTGTTCCTCGGAACGCGGATGCGGGTGTGTATGCACAGTTGACAGGGAGGCAGAGGCAGTGGATTCTCATTAGGGTTGTTGACAGTTGACCGTTGACTATTTGACTTTATGCTCAACCCTAATGAGAATGTGATATGTGATTAACTATTATATTAATTAAGTATTATGGTGATATGGTTGTTGACTTGTTGACTTTTGTTGACTTGTTGACTTTGTTGACTTGTTGACTTTTGTTGACTTGTTGACCGGTTGACTAGGCTTGACTAGTTGACCATCATGATAACCATAGCCATCATTTCATGGCAAAGACTTTTGTTTACTTGCTCATTTGTGTAAAATGAGTGCATGAAATGATATGGTTGTGGTTGCTTCAAACCATCACATAAGACTTTTTTGATATGATGAGTTATGATCACTTTGGATTATGAGAGGGTGAAAGACAAAAGAGAGCATCATTCTTTCTTGCTCATTCTCTCTCTTGTTCTTGAGCTCTCCTCTTGCTCTCACCCTCAACCTCTTGCTCCCTCTCTTGATCTATGGTTCTCTTGTCTCATGAGTTGAGAATCAAGAACCATAGATAAAATCCCATTCTATTTCTTCTCTACTCATTCTAGTTCACTAGGTTTAGCAAACCAAGTGAACTAGTTTCTTCAAAGAACGAAGAAGGAGCTAAAGGTTGGAGCTTTCAGGTGGATCTATCTTCGGCGTACGGAGACGACGAGAAGAAGCCATCGGACCACCATCGGAGCTTTGAAGACGAAGGAGTTCAAGACAAGCAAGGTATAACCCCCTAACCGAGTAGCTAAAACTCATAGTTAGGATGTTAGATAGATGTTTAACCAAGATCCGGGTTTTAGGTCCATGTTACCAACTTTAAGAAAATCGTTTTTTACCAAATTCCGCATTCCCGAAAGTACCGGGAGAGGTAGCATGGACTTACAGTGGTATCAGAGCCTAGTTAAACTTTATCTAGCATGTTAGCAAGTAACTAGAAGATCGATCAACGAAAAAGTCCCGAAACAAACCCCAAATTTTCAACTTTCTGTCGATTTCTAAAGTACTGGAAAAACTTTTTGGAACACACCTGAAATCGACTCAGGCTTTTTTAAAGAATCTGCAAAATTTTGGGCCCCTGACTCGATCAAAGCGCCGCGCTTCCGCGGCGGGAGCACGCTCCCGCCGCGGAAACGCGGCCGAGTTGACTCGGTCAGGAGTTTTATTTTTTGCAGTTTACTCTTGGGGGTATTTTGGGATTTTTGGTATATATATTTTCTGCCCAGATTTTCCAGAACGAAAATTTTATTTTGGGGTCCCGAAAATCCGTATTTTTGATCGAACTTCTAAAAGACTTAAGCTAACGGGTTTTCTGTAATGTGATATTTGTATTGAACGTCTACTAATCGCTATATGTCGATTAGTGGGGGTTATACAAATCTGTGATCTGTAATGTGCTGGAATGTGGATATGAATATGTTGGATTGTCGCGGGTGAATAGCCGGGGGTTGTGAGACGAGAGTTTTCTTTTCTTTCAATTCATGTAAATTTGTAAATTGATGTAATAATTATTTGTATGGCCGCACAACCGGGTCGGGGTTGTAGCCGTCATTGTATAATTTCTTTTTACTGTTTTTGCTCCTAGGATAGACCCATGGAGGGGGTGCACAAACTACCGGGTATGCCGAAGTGTCGAGTGGCCTACTCATAGGAGATGAGGGAGGTTACTACGCTTCGGGTACTTGGCGGGTGGTTTGCCGCACCCGTAGGGGTCTTGGGTGGGGTTTTGGCTATTCACCGCGACCGTGTAATCTGTCTTTCGTTACAGGCTCGTACGAATTACAGATTCCTAGTATATCCAATGTATTCATCTGTGATCTGAAATGTTTATCATTGCAGTATATCTATATATGATATTATTTAGGCGTTGCTTATGTTTTACAGACGCGCTAGCCCAGCCCCCGCTCTGTCGTTAGTTAAGTAACCTAACGGGTAATGACGGGGCCCCGTGGCGAATGCGAATGGCATAAGCGTACGTCATATTTTGGTTGTTTTCTGCAATGGTAGGATTAAATGATGGGACGCATTAAAAGAACTAATGCAAGAATATCACGCATTAAAAGAACTAATGCAAGATAATAAACCAAGTTAAAGTCGTTGGAACACTTTCGAAAAACCACTCGGTTCTTTTCAAAACCAACTTTTAAATGCGGAGCTTGAGCCACTCCTTTTAAAAGCTATCTCGTTCCATCGACCAAATCAAGTTCACTACGTTCACGGTTTTGCCAAAACCATTCGTAGCCCTCCGTCGTTTCGTATGAATATTCAATAGTATTCAAGCTGTGTTTGTTGACCTTCGTCAAGGCATAGTGATTGGTAGCTATTGGGTATTCATATGTAGCATAGATAGATGCGTTGGTTTGGGACATTCGCATTACCTTGTTGACCTTCGTCAAGGGTATATACGGATGGATTCAAATTAACCTGGATAATGACGGGCAGAACTTGACATGTGACTTATGATTTGTTGACCTTCGTCAAGGTCATAAGAGCATGGGGCAAAAATCCACATCGGGAGTTTCATAAGTACTGAAACTTGCTAGATTTGCATACCATTTGGAGTGTGATGATTCTGGTAGGATTCCTTCAGTTTCGTCACGCGATGATATTTGGATCCCGATCCTACTGTGAGTATATGCTACTCCTCGGGAAATTTCTCACTAATCGATCAATGCTATAAACCTAGTAGGTGCCTAGAAAGGTGTTAGCGGGGCTACGCCCCCAGGGAAAAGAGGTTCTCTAATTAAGGAACTTCGCGAAAGCGTTGGAAAACCTCCCTCGAAGTACCGACACCGGCCTGGCTGAACGGTTAAGCAAGTATTGTGCGGTGGGATTGATCCCGGCTAATTCTTCCTTTATGGTTTGAGGAGGGATTCGAGAAACAGTGGGAGCCATCCTGTTTAGACAAACTAAAAACCACTCTAAACTTGCAAGAGCATCATGCTGAGTGTTTCTTCTTCTCTCTCCTAATTGCAGCGACCAAATCGACATGACTGGACTTAAGTTACTCCTAGATAAAAACAAACTGACAGGGCCAAACTACAAAGATTGGCTCAGAAATGTCAAGATAGCAATCACTTACGACAAGCTGGGGTATCTTCTTACCACCAAAGCTCCCCCTGTCCCTGGTCCAACTTCCAGCGTCGCGGATAAGGAAATCCGTAAGACTTGGGAGATTGATAGCGCGAAGGCCAAATGCCTCCTGCTTGCCTCGATGGACAACGAACATCAGAGGAGGCATGAGAATATGGACATGGAGTCCATATTGCTTCATACAAAAGAACTGTATGGAGAGCAATCACGTATCGCAAGATACGAAGCGTCGAAAAAGTTATTTTCGACAAGAATGGCCGTCGGATCATCAGTAGCCGAGCACGTGCTAAAGATGATCGGCTGCATTGAGGAGCTCGCTGACCTAGGGATCACATTGGAGAGTGAGCTATATACGGATATAGTTCTCCAGTCCCTTCCTTCCACTTACGCCCAGTTTATACTGAACTTCAACTTACAAGAAAAGGAGGTTGAACTTTCAGAGCTCCTCAACATGCTGAGGAGCGCAGAGGGCACCCTACAGAAAGGTAGGGAAACATCCACTTTGTTTGTAGGAGGATCATCTTCTTCTAGGTCCAAGGCGAAAGCCAAGGGAAAGAAGAAGAAGGCCCCCGCCAAACCAAGGGGCGGTGTTAGTAAAGTGGATACGAAGGGAAAAGGTAAAGCAACAAAGATAGCGGGGAAGCTTGTGGATAAGGAAGAATGCTTCTATTGTCATAAGAAAGGACACTGGAAGAATGATTGCAGGGCCTGGAAGGCCAGAACACAGGAATTGAAGCAGGTTGCAGCTTCAGCTTCAGGTGTGTATGTTATTGAAAACTGTCGTTCAATAAACTCTACTTCCTGGGTATTGGATACCGGATCAGGATCTCATATCTGTAATTCTTTGCAGGCGTTGAGAAACCGTAGGGTTTTGAAGGCAGGTGACATGACCCTCAGAGTTGCGAACGGAGCTAGCATGGATGCTAAAGCCGTGGGGGACTATCACCTGGGAATGTCAGATGGACATGTTTTGGTTTTGCGTAATTGCTTTTTTGTACCCAACGCAACTTGTAATATCATTTCTGTATCTTTAGTTTCTAAAGAAGGTTATGAATTTGCGTTTGTAAGTAATGTTGTAAACATTCACCTTAATCAAGTTTTGATTGGGTCAGGTACATTGAGTAATGGTATATACGTGTTAAACCAACCACAGATTTTCAACGTCCAGAATACACACAAAAGAAAGTCTCCGGAAATGAATCAGACTTTCTTATGGCATTGTAGATTGGGTCACATCAATGAGAGAAGGTTGACTAAGTTACATACAGAAGGATATTTGAATGCGTTCGAATATCAATCGTATGCCACTTGTCAATCTTGTCTCAAAGGAAAGATGACAAAGACTCCGTTTACTGGACAAGGAGTAAGAGCGAGCGAGCTCTTGGGACTCGTACACAGTGACGTGTGCGGTCCAATGTCTACACATGCCCGAAGCGGACATTCTTACTTCATTACTTTTACGGATGACTTCTCAAGGTACGGCTATGTCTTCTTAATGAAACATAAGTCCGAGGCCTTTGGAAAATTCCAGGAGTATAAGAATGAAGTAGAGAAACAGACCGGCAAAAGTATTAAGATTCTAAGATCGGATCGAGGTGGAGAATACTTAAGTGCCGAATTCCTGAATTACTTAAAAGAGAATGGTATTCTCTCTCAGCTTACTCCTCCATACACTCCGCAACATAATGGTGTATCGGAGAGACGGAACCGAACCCTATTGGATATGGTTCGGTCCATGATGAGTAACGCTGAGTTACCGCGATCATTCTGGGGATATGCACTAGAAGCAGCTGCGTATCTCTTGAACAAGGCTCCCACCAAGACTGTGCCTACCACCCCATATGAGATGTGGACTGGGAAGAAACCCTGTCTTAAGTATCTTAAGGTATGGGGATGTCCAGCTTTTGTAAAAAAGCAGCATGCGGACAAGCTTGAGGCACGTTCAGTACAGTGTAAGTTTGTGGGATACCTAAGGAACTCCAGGGGGTATCTTTTCTATTCAGCTGAGGAACAAAAGGTTTTTGTTTCTCAGCATGCCCGCTTCTTGGAAACTGAGTTTTTGGAAACCCAGATAAGTGGGAACACAATAGAACTGGAAGAAGTTCCAGAACCACAGACTGTTACTGAAAGCTTAGTGGAACCAGAGGGTTCAACAGATTCCTACGCCGCTCCGCAGGAGTAGTAGGCAGTCTCATCCGCCCGAGAGATACTACGGTTTTCTCATAGACGGGGATAGAGAGGATTGCATCATAGAATATGATGAGCCTACTAGCTTCCAGCAGGCCGTTCAGAGCGTTGACTCGGTGAAATGGCTGGATGCAATGCGGACCGAAATGGAGTCCATGTACACCAACAAGGTATGGACGTTGGACATTGCTCCAGACGGGGTAAAACCCGTAGGATGCAAGTGGATCTTCAAAAGGAAGATTGGTGTAGATGGACAGGTTGAGACCTATAAAGCTAGGCTGGTAGCAAAGGGTTTTCGTCAAAGACCTGGCTTGGACTATGACGAAACCTTTTCTCCAGTAGCCATGCTGAAATCCATTCGGATCCTTCTTACCATTGCTGCCTTCCACGATTATGAGATCTGGCAAATGGACGTAAAGACAGCTTTTCTAAATGGAAATTTAGAGGAGTGTGTCTATATGGACCAGCCAGAGGGCTTCATTCAGAGTGGGAGCAGCGGAAAGGTGTGCAAGTTGCTTAAGTCCATCTATGGACTAAAGCAGGCATCGCGGAGTTGGAACATCTGCTTTGATGAGACGGTCAAAGAATTTGGCTTTATCAAAAATCCAGATGAACCATGCATCTATAGTAGATTTGTAGCGAGAACTGTAGTATTCCTCGTTTTGTACGTGGATGACATTCTCTTAATAGGAAATGACATTCCTATGCTACAATCTGTCAAGGGGTTCTTGTCACACAGGTTCTCCATGAAAGACCTGGGTGATGCCTCGTACATTCTGGGTATCTGGATCTACCGTGACAGATCCAAGAGGATATTAGGACTTTCACAGTCCAGGTACATCGACACCATACTGAAGAGATTCAGTATAGAAGATTCCAAGCGCGGTAACCTACCGGCTTGTCACGGGATCACCCTCTCTAAAGAGATGTCTCCCAAGACTGATTTGGAGAGGGATCGCATGTCTATTATACCCTACGCTTCTGCGGTAGGCTCTATAATGTATGCGATGTTGTGTACCAGACCGGATGTAGCTTATGCACTTAGTGTGGTAAGCCGGTATCAGTCAAACCCTGGGGAGAAACACTGGATAGCGGTAAAGAACATTCTCAAGTACCTGAGAAGGACTAAGGAGATGTTCTTGGTGTATGGCGGAAAAGACCTCCAGATCGAGGCCTTTGCTGACTCCAGTTTCCAGAGTGACAAGGATGATTCCAAGTCCATGTCGGGTTTTGTCTTTACCCTCAATGGAGGGGCGGTGTGTTGGAAGAGTTCCAAACAAGAAACCGTTGCAGACTCGACGATGGAAGCGGAATACATCGCTGCATCTGATGCCGCAAAAGAAGCTGTCTGGATGAGGAAGTTCTTGAAAGAACTTCAGGTGGTTCCGTCCATTGTTGATCCAATACCTTTGTATTGCGACAACAACGGGGCTATAGCTTTAGCGAAGGAACCCAGGTCCCATCAGAAATCCAGGCACATCTTAAGGCGGTATCACCTGATCAGGGAGATCGTAGATCGCCAGGAGATCGAGGTTCGGAGAGTCGCTTCAGAAGATAACACTGCTGATCCATTCACCAAGGCCCTGCCCCAGACTCAGTTCGAGCGGCTGATCGAGATGATAGGTCTTCGATACGCCAGTACATGGCCTTAGTGCAAGTGGGAGATTGTTAGTGTATATGCCCTAGAGGCCATTACTGTATCATACTAGTTTGTATATTACTTAATGGATGCTTGAGATATTCACCTTGTATATACAATCTTGCTCAAAATAGTAGTATGCTACTTGGTTTGTTTCTACTTCAATGTGTACATGTGTTTATTTTTGTATATCGCCTATACACATTAGTAGAGCCCTTAGGATCTTTGCTTGATTACCAGCGATGTGATGGCCGTCACACTAGTGGGGCTGGGTAATCTATAAGCACATCCTTATGCAGGTCCCTGGTCGCAGGACTATCGATACAGGGCATCGATACTCCGGAGTAGACCAGCGCATGCGCTTCTCATCCCAGTGTGGGAGACGGTCTGTCCCACAGCCGTCAGTACGTCGTACTTGAGATAGTATGCGGGTGCTCGTTAGGTTACGGGTACACTGGACAGGACTCGTCGGGAACTGACTAGTTGGTATTATACCTATCGTCAGTTATCAGTTCCCAGGTGACATGAGTACAGCTTAGTCCGCTGACTTGACACTGTCACTTCGCCTCGAGTGTGTTCCCACTGTACTTTGATCACTACCCTACCACGGCTCAAAGGAGTCGTGCAAACAGGTAGTGGTTGGGTGCAGTCCCGAAGCACTTGGAGGCAGTGACGGTTAGACAGGATTCGTCTCTCCCGGTATTGGGGGTTGACATCGCGCTGTGTCTAGGAGAGCCATTACACGAGTAGTCCCTGGCCAGGGCAAACGAGATATACTGGTAGGTTTCCAGTGTTATCTCAGGGTGTTTTGGGCTTCGCTCCGGCACGACTTGTACCGCTATTGGGGGACTGACGTTTACCACCCCTTAGGCCCGCCATGCGATGTATCAGACGAACAGACCGGACTGTACGGAGAATGTCACACTCAGGCTCAGTAGGATTTCAGATGGGTTTCGCCTCGTCGGTCTTCTTGTCGGCATTACCTGGGGACCGTTACGCACAGCTAGTGCCGCTTGCGGTCTGTGGTTAAACCCACTGCCAGCGTAGTGTCGAGTCTTTAGAGTCCCACACAGAAAGCTTTTCGCCTTTAGGCAAAAGAGTAGAGGTCGCATGGTATTGCGACAGGTCGAATGGTTTTGCGACAGGGTTCGGTCACATCCGTGCACTTGTGCACGTACAGTGTCCGGACAGTTTACACTAGCGGGCTTTGGTTTAAGCCAGATCCTAGTGTACCTTATGGGATTGGATTTATCCAGTTTGCATTCGTGTTCCTCGGAACGCGGATGCGGGTGTGTATGCACAGTTGACAGGGAGGCAGAGGCAGTGGATTCTCATTAGGGTTGTTGACAGTTGACCGTTGACTATTTGACTTTATGCTCAACCCTAATGAGAATGTGATATGTGATTAACTATTATATTAATTAAGTATTATGGTGATATGGTTGTTGACTTGTTGACTTTTGTTGACTTGTTGACTTTGTTGACTTGTTGACTTTTGTTGACTTGTTGACCGGTTGACTAGGCTTGACTAGTTGACCATCATGATAACCATAGCCATCATTTCATGGCAAAGACTTTTGTTTACTTGCTCATTTGTGTAAAATTAGTGCATGAAATGATATGGTTGTGGTTGCTTCAAACCATCACATAAGACTTTTTTGATATGATGAGTTATGATCACTTTGGATTATGAGAGGGTGAAAGACAAAAGAGAGCCTCATTCTTTCTTGCTCATTCTCTCTCTTGTTCTTGAGCTCTCCTCTTGCTCTCACCCTCAACCTCTTGCTCCCTCTCTTGATCTATGGTTCTCTTGTCTCATGAGTTGAGAATCAAGAACCATAGATAAAATCCCATTCTATTTCTTCTCTACTCATTCTAGTTCACTAGGTTTAGCAAACCAAGTGAACTAGTTTCTTCAAAGAACGAAGAAGGAGCTAAAGGTTGGAGCTTTCAGGTGGATCTATCTTCGGCGTACGGAGACGACGAGAAGAAGCCATCGGACCACCATCGGAGCTTTGAAGACGAAGGAGTTCAAGACAAGCAAGGTATAACCCCCTAACCGAGTAGCTAAAACTCATAGTTAGGATGTTAGATAGATGTTTAACCAAGATCCGGGTTTTAGGTCCATGTTACCAACTTTAAGAAAATCGTTTTTTACCAAATTCCGCATTCCCGAAAGTACCGGGAGAGGTAGCATGAACTTACACAAAAATCATCTCAGGGTTTTGTGAAGAAAGCCACCAAAAACGATCCAAAGATTCGACCAAAGAGCCGCGGTTCCGCGGCAATAGCAAGCTATTGCCGCGCAACCGCGGCCATCTTGGCTCTTCTCTGGGTCGAGTTTGGTGCAGTGTATTTCTGGCTTGGTTTTAGGATTTTTAAGATGGTTTATATGTGCCCAGATTTTCCAGAATAGAAATTTATTTTTGGGGGCCTATAAATCCGTATTTTTTTCGGAACTTCAATACACTTTGACTAAAAGGTTATATCTGTGATGTTTATATGTATTGAACGTCGGCTAATCGCTATATGTCGATTAGTCGGAGTTATACATATCTGTGATCTGTGATTGATGATGGTATGTGTATATGAATGGGTTGGATTGTAGCGGATGAATAGCCGGGGTGGATGTGAGATGAGTGTTGCTTTTTCTTTCATTCATTGTAACATGTAAATTGATATAATATTATTATTTGTTTGGCCGCACAACCGGATCGGGGTTGTAGCCGTCATTGTATAATTCTTTTTACTGTTTTTGCTCTTAGGATAGACCCATGGAGGGGGTGCACAAACTACCGGGTATCTCGAAGTGCCGAGTGGCCTACTCACGGTGGTGAGGGAGGTTGCTTCGCTTCGGGTACTTGGCGGGTAGTTTGCCGCACCCGTAGAGGTCTTGGGTGGGGTATTGGCTATTCACCGCGACCGTGTTATCCGCTTTTCGTTGCAGGCTCGAACGGGTTGCGGATTCCTAGTATATCCAATGTATTCATCTGTGATCTGTAATGTCTATCATTGCTATATATTTATATATGATAACTATTTAGGCGTTGCTTATGTTTTACAGCCGCGCTAGCCCAGCCCTCGCTCTGTCGTTAGTTAAGTAACCTAACGGGTGATGACGGGGCCCCGTGGCGAATGCGAATGGCATAAGCGTACGTCATATTTTGGTTGTTTTCTGCAATGGTAGGATTAAATGATGGGACGCATTAAAAGAACTAATGCAAGAAAATAAACCAAGTAAAAGTCGATTGGAACACTTTGAAAACCACTCGGTTCTTTTCAAAACTAAACTTTTAAACGCGGAGCTTGAACCACTCCTTTTAAAAGCTATCTCGTTCCATCGATTATATCAAGTTCACTACGTTCACGGTTTCGCCAAAACCATCCGTAGCCCTCCATCATTTCAGTTAAATATTTGGTAGTATTCAAGCTATGTATTTTGACCTCACGCCAAGGCATAGTGATTGGTAGCTGCCGGATATTTATCTGTTGCATAGATAGAATGCGTTGGTTTGAGACAGTCGTACTGCCATTTTGGCCTACGTCAAGGGTAGGTACGGGTGAGTTCAAATTAACCGGGATAATGATGGGAAGAACTTGACATGTGACTTATGACATTTTCACCTCACGCCAAGGTCATAAGAGCATAGGGAAAAAATCCATATCGGGAGTTTCATAAGTACTGAAACTTGCTAGCGCTGCATACCATTTGGAGTATGATAATTCTGGTAGGATTCCTTCGGTTTTATCACGCGATGATATTTGGATCCCGATCCTACTGTGAGTATATGCTACTCCTCGGGAAAACTCTCACTTAACGATCAATACTATAAACCTAGTAGGTGTCTAGAAAGGTGTTAGCGGGGCTACGCCCACAGGGAAAAGATGTTACTTAATTAAGGAACTTAGCGAAAGCGTTGGAAAACCTCCCTCGAAGTACCGACACTGGCCTGGCTGAACGGTTAAGCAAGTATTGTACGGTGAGATTGATCCTGACTAATCTTTTCTTTACGGTTTGAGAAGGGATTCGAAAGACAGTGGGAGCCATCCAGTTTAGACAAATTAAAAACCACTCTAAACTTGCAAGAGTATCATGCTAAAGTGTTTCTTTTCTCTCTCCTAATTGCAGCGACCATTCAACATGACCGGACTTAAGTTATTACTAGATAAAAACATATTGATAGGGCCAAACTATAAAGATTGGCTCAGGAATGTCAAGATGGCAATCACTTACGACAAGTTGGGGTATGTCCTTATCACCAAAGCCCCACCTGTCCCAGGTCCCAAAACCAGTGTCGCGGATAGGGAAATCCGTAAGACATGGGAAATAGATTGCGCGAAGGCCAAATGCCTCGTACTTGCCTCGATGGACAACGAACATCAGAGGAGGCACGAGAATATGGACCTAGAGTCCATATTTCTTCATACAAAAGAACTGTATGGAGAGCAGTCTCGTATCGCAAGATACGAAGTGTCGAAGAAGTTGTTTTCGGCAAGGTTGGCCGTCGGATCATCGGTAGCGGAACACGTGCTTAAGATAATTGGCTACATTGAGGAGCTCGCGGACCTTGGGACCACGTTGGAGAATGAATTCTATACTGATTTGATTCTCCAGTCCTTTCCTTCCACTTACGCCCAGTTTATTCTTAACTTCAACATGCAAGGAAAGGAGGTTGAACTTTCCGAGCTTCTGAACATGTTGAGGAGTGCTGAGGGCACCCTACAGAAGGGTAGGGAGACATCCACTTTGTTTGTAGGAGGATCTTCCTCTTCTAGGTCCAGGGCGAAAGCCAAGGGCAAGAAGAAGAAAGCCCCCGCCAAACCAAGAGGCGGTGTCAGTAAAGTGGATACGAAGGGAAAAGGAAAAGCAACAAAGGTAGCGGGAAAGCTGGTGGGGAAGGAAGAATGCTTCTATTGTCACAAAAGTGGTCACTGGAAACAGGATTGCAAGGCTTGGAAGGCCAGAACACAGGATTTGAAGCGAGTTGCAGCTTCAGCTTCAGGTGTGTATGTTATTGAAAACTGTCTATCAATAAACTCTACATTCTGGGTATTGGATACCGGATCAGGATCTCATATCTGTAATTCTTTGCAGGCGTTGAGAAAGCATAGAGTTTTGAAGGCAGGTGACATGACCCTCAGAGTTGCAAACGGTGCTAGCATGGATGCTGAGGCCGTGGGAGACTATCACCTGGGATTGTCTGATGGACACCTTTTGGTTTTACGTAGTTGTTATTATGTACCAAATGCAACCTGTAATATCATTTCTGTATCTTTATTATCTAAAGAAGGTTATGAATTTGCATTTGTAAGTAATGTAGTGAACATTCACCTTAATCAAGTTTTGATTGGGTCAGGTACATTGAACAACGGTATATACGTATTAAACCAGCCACAGATTTTCAATGTCCAGAATACACACAAAAGAAAGTCTCCAGAAATCAATAAAACTTTCTTATGGCATTGTAGACTGGGTCACATCAATGAGAGAAGGTTGACTAAGTTACATACAGAAGGATATTTGAATCCGTTCGAATATCAATCGTATGCAACTTGTCAATCCTGTCTCAAGGGAAAGATGACAAAGACTCCGTTCACTGGACACGGAGTAAGAGCGAGCGAGCTCTTGGGACTCGTACACAGCGACGTGTGCGGTCCAATGTCTACACATGCGCGAAGCGTTTATTCTTACTTCATTACTTTTACGGATGATTTCTCAAGGTTCGGACATGTCTTCTTGATGAAGCATAAATCCGAAGCTTTTGAAAAGTTCCAGGAATATAAGAATGAATTAGAAAAACAAACAGGCAAAAGTATCAAGACACTAAGATCTGATCGAGGTGGTGAATACTTGAGTGCCGAGTTCCTGGGTTACTTAAAAGAGAATGGAATTCTCTCTCAGCTTACTCCTCCATACACTCCGCAACATAACGGTGTATCGGAGAGACGGAACCGAACCCTATTGGATATGGTACGGTCCATGATGAGTAACGCTGAGTTGCCGCGATCGTTCTGGGGATATGCGCCAGAAACTGCTGCATACCTTTTGAACCGTGTTCCCACTAAGACTGTGCCTACCACACCATATGAGTTATGGAGTGGGAAGAAACCCTATCTTCAATACTTGAAGATTTGGGGATGTCCAACTTATGTCAAAAAGCAGCATGCGGACAAACTAGAGGCACGCTCAGTACTGTGCAGATTTGTGGGATACCCAAAGAACTCCAGGGGGTATCTTTTCTATTACGCAGAGGAACAAAAATTCCTTGTTTCTCGTAATGCCCATTTTCTGGAACATCAGTTCTTAGAAAAAGAAATAAGTGGGAGCGCAATAGAACTGGAAGAAATTCCAGAACCACAAGCTATTACTGAAAGCTTAGTAGAACCAGAGGGTTCGAAAGATCAGGACATTCCCACGCCACTCCGCAGGAGTAGTAGGCAGTCTCATCCGCCCGAGAGATACTACGGTTTTCTCATTGACGGGGATAGAGAGGATTGCATCATAGACTTTGATGAGCCTACTAGCTTCCAGCAAGCCATTCAGAGCGTCGACTCGGTAAAATGGCTGGATGCAATGCGGACCGAAATGGAGTCCATGAACACCAACAAAGTATGGACGTTGGACATTGCTCCAGATGGGGTAAAACCCGTAGGATGCAAGTGGATCTTCAAAAGGAAGATTGGTGTAGATGGACAGGTTGAGACCTATAAAGCTTGACTGGTAGCAAAGGGTTTTCGTCAGCGACCTGGTTTGGACTATGACGAAACCTTTTCTCCAGTAGCTATGCTGAAATCCATTCGGATCCTTCTTGCCATTGCTGCCTTCCACGATTATGAGATTTGGCAGATGGACGTAAAGACAGCTTTTCTAAATGGACATTTAGAGGAGTGTGTCTATATGGATCAGCCAGAAGGTTTCATTCAGAGTGGGAGCAGCGGAAAGGTGTGCAAGTTGCTTAAGTCCATTTATGGACTAAAGCAGGCATCGCAGAGTTGGAACATCTGTTTTGATGAGACGGTCAAGGAATTTGGCTTTATCAAAAATCCAGATGAACCATGCATCTATTGTAGATTTGTAGCAAGAACTGTAGTATTCCTCGTTTTATACGTGGATGACATTCTCTTAATAGGAAATGACATTCCTATGCTACAATCTGTTAAGGGGTTCTTGTCACACAGGTTCTCCATGAAAGACCTGGGTGATGCCTCATACATTCTGGGTATCCGGATCTACCGTGACAGATCCAAGAGGATATTAGGACTTTCACAGTCCAGGTACATCGACACCATACTGAAGAGATTCAGTATGGAAGATTCCAAGCGCGGTAATCTACCGGCTTGTCACGGGACCACCCTCTCCAAAGAGATGTCTCCCAAGACTGATTTGGAGAGGGATCGCATGTCTATTATACCCTACGCTTCTGCGGTAGGCTCTATAATGTATGCGATGTTGTGTACCAGACCGGATGTGGCTTATGCACTGAGTGTGGTAAGCAGGTATCAGTCAAACCCTGGGGAGAAACATTGGATAGCAGTAAAGAACATTCTCAAGTACCTGAGAAGGACTAAGGAGATGTTCTTGGTGTATGGCGGAAAAGACCTGCAGATTGAGGCCTTTGCTGACTCCAGCTTCCAGAGTGACAAGGATGATTCCAAGTCCATGTCGGGTTTTGTCTTTACCCTCAATGGAGGGGCGATGTGTTGGAAGAGCTCCAAACAGGAAACGGTTGCTGACTCGACTATGGAAGCGGAATACATCGCTGCATCTGATGCCGCAAAAGAAGCTGTCTGGATGAGGAAGTTCTTGAGAGAACTTCAGGTGGTTCCGTCCATTGTTGACCCAATACCTCTGTATTGCGACAACAACGGGGCTATAGCTTTAGCGAAGGAACCCAGGTCCCATCAGAAATTCAGACACATCTTGAGGCGGTATCACCTGATCAGGGAGATCGTGAATCGCCAGGAGATCGAGGTTCGGAGGGTTGCTTCAGAAGATAACACAGCAGATCCATTCACCAAGGCCTTGCCCCAGACTCAGTTCGAGCGGCTGATCGAGATGATAGGTCTTCGATACGCCAGTACATGGCCTTAGTGCAAGTGGGAGATTGTTAGTGTATATGCCCTAGAGGCCATTACTGTATCATACTAGTTTGTATATTACTTGATGGAAGCTTGGGATATTCACAGTTGTATATACAATCTTGCTCGAAATGGTAGTATGCTACTTGGTTTGTCTCTGCTTTAATATGTGCATGTGTTTCTTTTAGCATATCGCTGATATACATATTAGTAGAGCCCTTAGGATCTTTGCTTGATTACCAGCGTTGTGATGGCGCTCACACTCGTGGGAGCTGGGTGATCTATAAGCACATCCTTATACAGGTCCCTAGTCGTTGGACTATCGAGACAGGGCATCGATACTCCGGAGTAGACTAGCGTATGCGCTTCTCATCCCAGCGTGGGAGACGGTCTGTCTCACAGCCGTCAGTACGTCGTACTTGAGATAGTATGCGGGTGCTCGTTAGGTTACGAGTACACTGGACAGGACTCGTCGGGGACTGTTGGTTGGTATTATACCTATCGTCAGTTATCAGTTCCCAGGTAACATGAGTACAGCTTAGTCCGCTGACTTGACACGGTCACTTCGCCTCGAGTGTGTTCCCACTGTACTTTGATTACTACCCTACCACGGCTCAAAGGAGTCGTGCAAACAGGTAGTTTTTGGGTGCAGTCCCGAAGCACTTGGAGGCAGTGACGGTTAGACAGGATTCGTCTCTCCCGGTATTGGGGGTTGACATCGCGCTGTGTCCAGGAGAGCCATTACACGAGTAGTCCCTGGCCAGGGCAAGCGAGATATACTGGTAAGTTTCCAGTGTTATCTCAGGGTGTTCTGGGCTACACTCCGACACGACTTGTACCGCTATTAGGGGACTGACGTTCACCGCCCCCTAGGCCAGCCATGCGATGTATCAGACGAACAGACCGGACTGTACGGAGATTGTCACATACAGGCTCAGTAGGAGTTCAGATGGGGTTCACCTCGTCAGTCTTCTTATCGACATCTACCTGGGGACCGTTACGTACAGCTAGTGCCGCTTGCGGTCTGTGGTTAAACCCACTGCCAGCGTAGTGTCGAGTCTTTAGAGTCCCACACAGAGAGCTATTCGCCTTTATGCAAAATGAGTAGAGGTCGCATGGTTTTGCGACAGGGTTCGTTCACATCCGTGCACTTGTGCACGTTTGCTGTCCGGACAGCTTATACTAGCGGGCTTTGGTTTAAGCCGGATCCTAGTATATGATTTGGGATTGGCTTTTTCTCATTGTATTCGTGTTACTCGGATCACGAATACGGGTGCGTATGCACAGTTGCTTGAGACAGAGGGAGAGGACTTTGATTAGGGTTAATGACTATTGTCATTTTATTAACCCTAATGCTTATGTGTGTATTATTGTTAATTGATATTAGTTTAATAATTGTGCATGGTTATGGTTGTTGACCATTTGACCCATCTTGACTTGTTGACCTTGTTGACACTTTGACCATCATCATTTCATTTGGAAGATGCTCTTTGATCCTTGCAATTTGCATTAATAATGAAATGATAATGGTCATGTCTTGATTAAGCCATGACAATTATCTCACTAATTTTCTAATTACAATAATTCACATATATGAGAGAATGCTTCATATTATTCTCTCATTCTATTATTCACATTCTCTCTCTTGTTCTTCCTCTCCCTCAAGCTCTCCCCTCTCATGCGTTGAGAAACACTTGAGCTTGAGAAAAACCCTCTCTTGATAATCTCTACTCTCATCTAGGGTTCAAGGATTAGCACTTCTTGCACCCTAGTTACTTCTATCTTGGAGTTGAAGCCAAAGGTTGAGGCTTTCGGGTGGATCTTTCTTCGACGTGAGAAGACGACAAAGGTGACCTCATTCCACCACTCCCAGGAGCAAGGAGAGAAGGACATAAAGCCCAAGGTATAACCTTTCTAGCACTTAGCTAGTTTCTAGTGAGCTTTAGCTTGTTTTTGTTTAGCAAAGATCCTTCATAGTGTAGTCCATGTTGCCTAAGCTCATAAAAATTCGATTTTTATTCCGTTTTCCGCCTCCTCGCAAGTACCGGGGTGGGCAACGTGGACTTACATCCGTCTACCTCTCTGAAGATGCCAAGTTGATTTATGGCACCGTATATCGAAGGTTTAAACGGATGCGTCCGATGTAGCAGACTTCGTCAGATTCCCCCTCGCTTGAGGGGTTTTTGATTGTGGGGACGCTCTTCCCTGCAGGCGCAAGCCCCTGCAGTTAATTACGCTACCGCATCGCGGTAACCACTTTCTCCTTCTCCAGATGGTCACTTCATGTCGTGCGTGTTTATTTTATGTTTGGTTGTTCGTGGATTGTATACGGAGACTGAGTTATGTCGTCGCCCGTAGGGCGTGGACTAGTCCAAATCCGTATTATCTTAGATTTGGGTTTGCGGGTTTGGGTTTAAGGATACGTTAGCCTCATTTGAGCCTAAGATCGACTTAAACGTTTGTTAAGGATACGTTAGTCTAGTTTTTAGACTAAGATCAACTTAACGGGATCGTTTAGATCCGACAAGAGAGCAATAAAAGGGGGCTCTGTTGTTTAGTTTAGTGACATTGCGGTCAATAGGTAGTTTAAGGACATTGCGGTCCATGGGTGGTTTAAGGACATTGCGGTCCAATGTTAGTTTTAAGACGTTGCGGTCAAGGTTAAGGACCTCATAGTCCGTGGATTTAAGGACTCCACAGTCCGTAGTTAGTTTTAAGACATCCCGGTCAAGGTTAAGGACCTCATAGTCCGCGGATTTAGGGACTCCACAGTCCGATATTAGTTTTAAAACATCACGGTCAAGGTTAAGGACCTCATAGTCCGTGGATTTAAGAACTCCACAGTCCGTATCAATATGTGGTCATCGGGACCCGTCACCTTTTTGAAGACGTTGAGGAATTACAACGCCACGTATCAAAAGAATGAAGAGATGTACCCTTGAACCGAGGTAGCTTAAATAATCTTTGGTCTAATTTGGAACCAAGACCAATTAATTATATTATGAGCCCGTTGGCTCAGTTGAATTTGAATTGAGGACTTATGGCCAGCTTGGGCTAAGTCCAATCATGTTTAGGATATTGGCCCTCTGTTGGTCCATTAGAGGGGAGGCTTTGCCTCTGGATATTTAGCCAATTGGGCTGAAATTAGTGTTAAACGCTAGCAACAGGGGGTTCAAATTAGTGTTAAACACTAGAGCAAGTCAGTGTTAGACACTAGCAACATGGATCTCAAATTAGTGTTAAACACTAAAATAATCAGTGCTAAACACTGGTGGCAGAGATTTTAATTTGGTGTCGAACACTAAGAAAATTAATGTTAAACTCTGTCAACAGAAATTTAATTTAGTGTTAAACACTAAGAAATTCAGTGTTAAACACTGCAAGAAAGCTCTTTAATTAGTGTTGAACACTAAGGCAAAACAGTGCTTAACACTGGGCTCAGGGTTCCAATTTAGTGTTAAACACTAAGGCAAGAGGGGTCACGTGGTAACACGTGAGGGTACCCTCCCTTTATTTTATTCTGTCAAAAGCATTGAATACTTTGGAGCATCACCTGCTGTCACGTGATGGGCATCTTGGTGCTTGTATGTTAAAGCTTCCGCTAAGGGTCACGTGGGTCACGTGAGGCACTGCCTCAAAGGGCCTTTTCTATGGATCTTTTCGGGGGTCACGTGGTAGCACGTGACCATGCCTCTTTGTGTGTGTTTTGGAAGATCTGTTAATCCCGGTAGCACGTGACCATGCCTCTTTGTGTGTGTTTTGGAAGATCTGTTAATCCCGTTAAGAATTAAATTCTTCGCAGGGTTGAACCCTAACAATAATTTTTTGAGGAATTAAATTCCTATTTCCTTTTATATTCTGGGATAGAGTTGAACTCTGCATTTTTTGTAGGAATTAGATTTCTCATATATGTGAAGAACTGCATTCTATCATAGGGTTAAACCCTAATAACAGGTTTAAGGAATTAAGTTCCCACTCTCTTTTAGAGAATTATTCTGAGGAATGAGATTCTGTCATAGGGTGAAACCCTAATTTCTTCTTTCTTAAGGGAATTAAATTCCTGTTATTTTAACAGAACTAAGTTCTTAATTAGGGTTAAACCCTGATTCTGTTCATTCTGAAGGAATTAAATTCCCATAACATAGGGTTAAACCCTAATTTTATTTTAAAGGAATTAAATTCCTATAGTTCTGTGAGAATTAAATTCTCAAGCTTCCATTCCCTCTCCATGCTTTGGATCTGCATGGCAGGATCTCAACCCAATGAGAATTAAATTCTCAATTCAAGGGGAGATGTGCACTTTACAGATCCTCCACTAAAGAGAGAACTATGTTCTTCTGTTTAATATCAGAGTTAAACTCTGTTGAGAATTAAATTCTCTTTTAAGGCCTTCCCTTTCTTACCTAAGCTTTTCTTTTGCAGAAGATCCAAATTCCTCCAAAGTATCAAGGCTCAATTTTTCTCTTTTTCCTTTTTCTCTCTGTATATCGATCTCCCTGTATATCCCCCTCTGTGTGTCCCTTGGCTCCTATTTATAGGAGAAGCAGCAAAATCAATTAGTTTTTTGATGAATCTTTCACTGAGAGATTTGATTTGTATTCACCATTCGTTTGGACCTTTGGATTATTAGGGGAATTTTATTCACCATTGGATTTTAAATCCAGAGATTTTCCTTTGTTATTTTGGTTAGATTTTAAGGGGAAATCTTTCCAAATTCAAGATTTTTCCATAGATAGGTGATATTTAAGAATCTTTAAATTTTTAATTCAATCGGTTCCAAATAATCATTTTCCTTTGGAAAGATTTGAGAGATCTTTTCTCAGAATTTAATTCTGTTAACAGATAGGCTTTGAAAGCCGGTCACGTATGGGCACGTGACCCTCTTGGAACGAGCCATCTTCTTCTTTTTGCGCTCTGCCTTCTGGCCGCTGCTTAGCCGTCACGTGCCACCACGTGACCCCTGGTCACGTGTGAGCACGTGACCCTCGTCTGGAGGCTTTTTTTCTTGATTTAATCAGAGAATGAGTCCGCTGCTTTTAAATGTCACGTGCCAACATGTGACCCCTGGTCACGTGTGAGCACGTGACCTCTTCTGAAGCCTTTTCCTTGATTTGATCAGGAAACAGATGTGCCTTTGAAGCTGCTTTTAAATGTCACGTGCCAACACGTGACTGCTGGTCACGTGTTAGCACGTGATGCCTCTTCTGTAGGCTTTCCTGATTTTAAATCAGGAAACAAATGCCCCCACAGCGTTGTTCTCACGTGTCTGCACGTGAGTGCAACGCTGTCACCTCTTGTGACCATTGGATTCCTCTAGGGATTTGGGGAGATGAAGCGTTTCCATCACCTCCTATAAATATTGGGGTCATTTCAGAGACGCCTCCACTTTGCTCATCTTCTTCCTTGCATACTTGTCTTTCTGAGAATTTAATTCTCCTCTCCAGAGCTTAGTTCTCTGCCTCGAACAATTCTCAGAGTTTAACTCTGCCCGAAAAGAATTCTTTTCTTCAGGTAATACTCTCGCATGAACGATGAACTCTCTTGTCTCTATGGATTTTAAATCCAAAACAAGGGTTTTTATCCTTTAAACATGAACCCATGAAACCAATTAATCTTCAGCAGTAAATCTCTTTTAGGGTTCATCTGATCCTCCAACGAGATGATGATGACAGTTCAAATCCATGGAGTTTAACTCCGTTCACAGAAAAAAGTTTCTGGGGATTTAATTCCCTTTTCCAAAAGGAATTCAATTCCTGTGAAGAACTAAGTTCTTCCCCATAGAGGCTTCTTGGGGTTTCCTTCGCCCCAGGTTGTCCTTCTGTAATCAATGCAGCAGAAGCTTTGTAACAATTCTCATGACCTTTATTTCAGGTATTATGGATGCACATATGTATGGCCTTGATGAAATCATTTCCTACGGGAACATTCGCGCACTGGGCCGCAGTCAGAACCAGGAGTTCACCAATGCTCAGTGTGCTAAGATTATGAGTCGCTTTTACGAGTACAACCATCGGCTATTCCCCCGTCGCTCTCCTCTTTTCAGACTCATCGTGCTGGCAATTTGGGAGGCGCTTCCTCTCTTCTGCGCCGGTGTACCGCTCAGGGCATTGGACGCTGCCGAGGACAAGATACATTCGGTGTATCTGATGAGTCTAATCTCGAAGAGAAGGCGCGACAACCTCATTAATCTCTTGCACCAGGCATTTCAGCAGTCGGCCGTACTTGCCGCCTATCGGAGGGTGGAGGACATTCGCGAGGACCCCGACGCTTGTGATCGTGAGAGAAAACATACTCGGGAGGTTCAAAATGCTTGGAGAATCTTGGACAAAGTTAAGCTTGAGTTTCTCAATCCGTGCCCCGCGTCTGAAGTCTTACCATTGTAAACGTGTTCTCTTTATTTTGTATGACCTTCTTGAAGTACGACTGATAAGTTCTATTATGTCTTTGTATGTCTGCATGCCTTTCTGTGGGATTTTATCATTTCACTATTGTTGTAGCTGATGCTTTTAATATGCATGGTGCTATTCCATTTCTAGTGCACGTCAAGTTTGGGGCTCACGTGTTCTGCACGTGGGATCCTTTGATGGGACTGTTCAAATTTTTTCCATGCCACATTTTTAGTGCACAATATCAGATGCAGAAAAGGAGCCTTGGAAATAGTTCCATCCCTTGATTTTCGATGCCTTTCCTTTTTTGGGCCTTGGAAATAGCTTCATCATGTAAGATTTTCCGCGCTCAACACTTAATGCACTTCTTTATATCTGAGGCTATAGCCTTCTTTTCCCTTCACAGAGATTTATATTTTTTCTTTCTTATTTTGGTGTAATTTGTCTTGAGAAACAAACGAGCGACATGGCCTGCAATCGCCCTCATGCTTGTCGACAGCCATGGGAAGTTCCTATCGAGGAGATGATCCCCCACTTTGCTGCTCGGTTGGTGGATCCACTCCTTACCGACGACGAATGTGACTCGGCAATGTATGAACTCTCGATCCGTAGGGGGTCCCCCTTCCGATGGGGTCCCTCTGGCTCCGGATGATTCTCGCGGCCGTGCTTGCCGACATCCCTCCTCACCCGGCGGAGATGACCCTGGCGATGCTTGACGCGGCTGAAGAAAAGCTCGAGGGCTTTCACGAAGCGTGCCTGATTACTCAGGCTTTGAAGGATTGCTCAATTCATCTGCTGAGCCAGATAAAGGCCCGGCGAGCTATTATGTCTGCTTTCGCGGACGAACATGGCGCCAATCGATGGGGAGCGACTCCTCGCAAGAACCGTCGCTTTGATGTGCTGGAGAAAGCAGAGAGAGAGATGGAGAATTTTGTCCTCTGCTTTGTTAACCCTTGTGCCATTGATCCCGTGTTTGGTGACCTTTTCCCGTTAGCGTAGCATTTTTAAATTAGTCCTTCTTTTTGTATGCTTTATGTTGAACTTCCATGTAGGCTCGGTATTCGTATGTATGTTTTCACTTGCATGAATAAACTTTGTGTTCTTTTTACAAAAACTTCCTCTAATTATCAACATTGTCATCATGTCGCATGCACATTAAAGCCTCGAATTTTATTTCTTTTTCGGATGTTCATATGATTGCGAACACATGCTCGATAGGATAAACATCGGAAATTTTCTCGTTGCTTTTCATACCAGGTGATGTGAGCGCGTTTTAGATCGATTATTGCTGTCGACCGGAAGCCCATTTATGTGATCTTGAGCGTGTATGTCCCGTTTCCAAGGTTGTGGTCACGAAAGTGAGCTTACATGGTCTGATAGGGCGACACGTGGCGAACATATTGTTGTGCGAGAAAAAGGGCTCGGCCGTAAATTCTCGGAGAGAGAGCTGGCTTCTAAAGCGCTGAGCGAGCTTCAGGCGAGTCTTACTGCCAAGGCCAACAAAATGTATAAGCTCTGGCGGGTGCTTCAAGAGTCTATCAGGGAGGTTGTCACGCCCCGCTTCCCAGAGTACGCTAAGATGGGCACGTGACATAGCCAACCATGCTACCTGTGGATAGGAAAAATCCTTCCACAGTCACATTACGGCTGTAGAGATATCAAGAACAGGAAAGTAAACTAACTATCTAGTACATGTCCATAAGCCAGAATAAAAGAGTCAAGAAATAACAATATGCGGAAGCCAAAAGATACAATAAATGAACCACCTGGAAGTGAAACTACATACCGACAGGAACTTCACCGCTCGTCTAACAGCGGCAATACTCCTGATCAGTCTGCAACGAGGTAGAAGAATCTGGGCCATGCAAAACCCAGACGTCAGCGCGTCATGTCATCAAGCAATAAAATATAAACAGGGTAACAGGAAATGCAGATATAATCATGAATGAAAAGCAGATGTAACAGTAATGTAAATCAGGACAGTGAAGGGTAGTGTGCAGTGAGTAAACTAAACTGTTCTATTGGGTTATCTACTCTCAAGTCTTTGAAATCAATTTGAGTAATCCTCCATGTAACTTAAAGGATATGTCCCGTTACCCCCCGGGACCACGGATCAGGAATATGTGAACCAAGAGTGGTTCTGTCCCGTTACCCCCCGGGACCACGGATCAGGAATATGTAAGAGTCACGAATGGCTCTGTCCCGTTACCCCCCGGGACCACGGATCAGGAATATGTAAGAGTCACGAATGGCTCTGTCTCGTTACCCTCTGGGACCATGGATCAGGAATATGTAAGAGTCACGAATGGCTCTGTCCCGTTACCCCCCGGGACCACGGATCAAGTAATACCCTTTTAAGTTACACTTTAGTTTACACTTTTGATTTCCCCATACCCCCAAGTTGTGTATGTCAAGTCAGGTATTCAGTAATCAAGAACTAATGCCAACACAGGATCAGGTAAGAGCAGGTTTGTCTGGACAGACAACAGGAATGGTCCGTGAGGACTACATGTCAGGTTTGTTGGCATTAGACACGAGA
This sequence comes from Agapanthus africanus, assembly GCA_030015575.1. Classification (NCBI taxonomy): domain Eukaryota; kingdom Viridiplantae; phylum Streptophyta; class Magnoliopsida; order Asparagales; family Amaryllidaceae; genus Agapanthus; species Agapanthus africanus. The sequence goes on along the minus strand of CM057344.1, from coordinate 10,040,443 downwards.
TCAAGTAACGGATCAAGCCATGGTACATCAGGTCGAGTCAAGTAGTGTACGGTACCATGTCGGGTCAGGTAATGTACAAAGGTGTAACAAGTCATGTCAGGGTGTACAAGATATCATGTGGGTGCTCATAATCAAACTAGCATAATCATGGGTACACAGAACAAGCATGAGTACTAATAAAACAACAAACCGAAACATGTAATATGATATGCAAATAGGTACAGACTAAACTATATGGATGTACAGTCATCAATTCGAGTCAGGGTTATAGTTCCAATATTAATTAGGATGCAATTTATTAAACATGGAGTGTTAATATCACGGTATTATGCAGTAATGTGAACTATGGATGCAATTATATGTATCTTATATGCGATGGATGCAAACGGGTATCCGAAAAGTTATAAAACTATAAAATGGTAATGTCGGATATACAACTAAGCAATATGTGATATAAATATTGATATAATAATATTAATATGGATAGCATATTCAAAGCGATTAATAACTATAAAAGTGGTATTGATTAACCATGCACAAGAAAGTTCCGTTCAGAAATTCAGCGTCACCCTAATTTGTAAAATATCTTAAAAATAACAAACGTTATCTAAAAGGGACGTGTCTTATACCAAAACAAAGATAATTCAATAAACTTTTCATTTTTATAAGTATAAGAATCTCAGGTTGTCCCTACAAAAAGTTATGAACATTCGAAGTTGAAAATTTGCTGCTGGAATTTCCCTGGACAGCAGTTTAGAGACATTTTCATTTTCATTTTACGTTATTTAAAAAATTTATTTTTCAAGTAAATATTTCATAGAGTTAAAGTATTCTGAGTTAGCTTCGTAACTAACTAAAGAACGTATACTAATGATTTTTCTATAATTTATAATGAATTTTATAAGGTCAGGTGTACAGTAAATTTCAGATTTGTCATATCCGCTTTTCAACGACGTTTCATGTGTAAACTATAATATTTTCAAATGTATAACATTATAAAATGCAGATTATAAACTAATTAAAGATAATAATAAGAAATATTACGACGATATATATTTTAAATGATATGGATACAGTATAATGTAATCTAGTATGTCACAAGATAAGTTTTCATGGTCTAGATTTAAAATGATATAAACGGATGCAAACGGAACATCGAAACGTTATAAAATTAAACATGGGGTACTAGATTTAAACTATAGGTATGGTATTTATTTAAATAGGTATAAAATGAATTATATAGCATGTAGCAAGATTAACTTGCCTAGACGGAACAAGAACGGATGTGTACGGAACGTCTTTCGTCGGCGAAATGTCGCGACGCGCGCACGGTACACGGAACGGTTCCAAACAACGTACGAGGGTGATCACGCAAGTCAGGTACGTTCACTGGATCAATCGGATCGTCAGCGACGAGCACGGCTCCGGCGGTGATCACCGGAATCAAGAAACAAGATCAAGAAAAAGAAAGAAGAAAGAAGAAAGAAAAAGAAGAAGTAAGATGTGTATTAAATAAGGAAAGAAAAATTAAATAAATAAAATATATATAAATATATATATTCAGAGGAGAGAGAGAGAGAGAAAGGAGTTGTTAGTTTGTTAGGAAATTAGATTTAAAATTTTAAAAGATTTTTAGATTTAAAATTTTAGATAAGAGGTTTCAGTTTGTTAAAGAAATCATATGAAAATATTTAAACTAAATTTTAAAATTAAATAAATTGAATTTTGGCGGGATACAAAAATATTTCAAAACGCGCCCGGGTCGGATCTAAAAATTCAGATTTAAAATACGAAAAATATGCGCGACTTTCAAAATTCAAAATGAATGCTCAAGTAACGAAAATGCATACCCCCAAGAACGGATGCACGTACATGCGCGTAGCCATCCAAACACGTCCGTTTCACTGAACGGGACGAGAACAAGATGCGCGGATGCTACCACGGGGTTAGGGGTATCATGCAAGCTATGAAATGCAATTTTAAATTATTTTACATGACCTAAAATGTTATATGGTAAAATATGCAATGCCAGATAAAATGCCAGTATGCAGTATACATGAGATGCACGTGTCTATGTAACAAGTCAAGGTAATCTATAAATATGAATCAAACATGTTCAAGCAAGCGGGTCGGGTCGAATGCAATGTAAAATGTAAAATACTATTCGCACCCAAAACACGATAAATCAGGAAAAATACCACAAATAAAGAAATACGAGGACTAGAATTGGTATAAATGAACTCGGGTGTTACATTATACCCAACTACAAAAGAATTTCGTCCTCGAAATTCCAAGAACAAGATAGGATAAACAAACAAGAATTTTCAAGAATAGATGCGGAAACTTCAGCCGGTTTTCATCTTCTCGTTCCCAAGTTGGTTCTCCATGCGAGCGATTACCCCAAGAGATAAGTACAAGAGGGATAACCTTGTTCTTAAGAACCTTTTTCTCTTCGATCCACGATCGACACCGGTCGCTCTTCAAAAGTCAAATCTTTTCGTACAGTCAGCTCCGAATGATCCAACGCATGTGTTTCATCTCGAACATACTTACGGGGTTGAGGTACGAGAAACACGTCATGACCATTCGCCAAGGATTGCGGTAGCGCCAAACGATCAGCCACTTCTCCAACACGTTCTAAGATCTCAAAAGGTCCAACGAATCGAGGACTAAGCTTTCCTCGACTTTCGAAACGGATCACCCCTCTAGTCGGTGATATCTGCAAGAATACCAAATGACCAACAGTAAACTCTAGAGGTCTTCTCGATATAACTGCTCAACTCCTTGTCGGTCTTGTGCTGCTTTCATATGATTCCGGATAGTATAAACCTTCTCAACTGTCTGCACAACCACATCTGGTCCCAACAATCATCGTTCCCCGACATCGTCCCAACAAACCAGTGAACGACACTTGCGACCACATAAAGTTTCGAATGGAGACATCCCAAAAGTCGCCTGGAAACTGTTGTTGTAGGAAAACTCCACCAAGTGTAGATGATCCTCCCATGAACCCTTGAAGTCTAACATGCAAGATTTCAACATGTCTTCGAGAATGTGGATCGCTTTCTCCGACTGGCCATCTGTTAGAGGGCGATAAGCTGTGCTAAACTTCAATCGAGTCCCCAAACTTTCCTGTAAGCTCCTCCAAAAGTGTGCTAAGAAACGAGTGTCACGATCGGACACAATGCTCACCGACATTCCACGCAATCCTACAATCCCCCGCTCGTACCGTTCTGCCAAAACTTCTGTTGGTTGACCAACTCGAAAGGGATGAATGAGCTGCCTTGGTCAAACCGTCAACGATCACCCAACTACATTTTTTCCTTTCGGACTCCTTGGTAGAGCCGTCACGAAATCCATGGTCATATGTTCCCACTTCCACTGATCAGAAGTGGTTGCAATAAACCATCAACCTTTTGATATTCAGCCTTAACTTGCTGACATACCAAGCACTTTGCCACAAAGCGAGCAATCTCCCGTTTCATGCCTTCCCACCAGAAATGCTGTTGTATATCTCGGTACATCTTTGTGCCTCCTGGATGTACGGAACATGCGGAACTGTGCGCCTTCCTTCATAACTTCTTCGCGGATGTCTCCCTTTGGCATACACAACGACTACCATATCGTAATGAACCATCTTCATGAATCAATAAGTCCGTTCGAAGTCTATCTTCAACCTGTTCTCGAAACTTTTGCAATCTTGGGTCCTTCGACTGCGCTGCCTTATTACTCTCGATCAATGACGAATGTACTTGCAGCTGCATCACTGTCCTGATGAATGCGGTAGCACAACCTCCAAATCAAATCTTCGAAAGTCTTCAACGAGTTCCTTCTGCGTAATCAACATCTGAATTGCCGGCATCCGACTGAGTATCCGGTACAACGCTAACTTTTCCCAGATGGTACTTAAGATCAAAGTCGTAGTCATCCGTCAGCTTCAACCATCTTCGCTGTCTCACAAATAGCTCCTTCTGAGCGAACACGAACTTTAGGTTTTTGTGATCGGTGAATACTTCGACCCCGTTCGCCCAATAAGTAGTGTCTCCAAATCTTCAAGCGAAAATCCCAGCCGCAAACTCCAAGTCATGAGTTGGGTAATTCTTCTCATGGGTCTTCAACTGTCTCAACGCGTAAGCTACAACCTTCCCATGCTGTACCGATACACGCCCCAATTCCTTCCCAGATGCGTTGCTGTGAAACACCAATCCTCCGGAACTGTCTGGCACGGTTAAAACGAAAGCGGTTGTCAAGCTTTGATCCAACGCCTCAAAAGCTGACGCACGCTTATTTGTCCATACCAATGGTACCTCCTTGCACGTAAGCTTGGTCAAGGCTCAGCCAAACGAGAAAAATTCTCCACGATCCTTCTATAATACCTGGCAAGTCTAAGGAACTTCTTATCTCTGCAACATTCTTCGGAATCGTCCATTCTCGAACTACAGTGATCTTTCAGGATCAACGGCGATTCTATCTCTAGCTACAGTATGTCCCAAAACTTTACTTCTTCAAGCCAAAACTTGCACTTGCTCATCCTTGCATATAATCTTTCTTGCCTCCAAGTCTGCAGTGCGATCTTCAAGTGTTCTGCATGCTCTTCAATGCTCCTCGAGTAGACCAGAATATCTTCCATGGCCATTACTAAAACTGGTCCAAGAATGGTGAAAAGATTCCGTTCATCAAGTCCATAAATATTGCCGGTGTATTCGTTACTCCGAAGGGCATCACTACTACTCGTAATGTCCATACTGAGTTCGGAACGCAGTCTTGCAAATATCTTCTGATTTAACTCGGACCTGATGATATCGAACCGCAAACCCAGCTTCGAGAATACCCTTGCGCCACTAAGCTGCTCAAACACTTCGCCAATGCGAGGGATCAGAAACTAGTTCATAATAATCACTTGGTTTAATTCTAAATAATTAATGCACGCCTTCCCTGTGTCATCTTTCTTCTTTACTAGAAGAACTGGAGCTTCCCCAGTTAAGTTGCTGCGGCGAAACCAACCCTTCTCAACTAATTCAGCAACCTACTTCCTGACTTCTTCCAACTCCACTGGTGCCATCGGGTAATATGCCCGTTGAGATTGGCGCTGCACCAGGAACAAGTTCAAGTGCGAACTCCACGTCTCGCCTCGGCAGTAAACCTGATATGTCTTCACACTTCGATGAAACTCTCAAATATAGCCGGCGCTTCTTCCTTATCCACTGCCATTGACGAAAGAACCTTGTTTGTCGGCCTAGCCCTAACTCGACTGGCCCGACAGAACTGCTTCCTCCAGCAAAACAACTTCCGAATGCCCGGGAATCTGGAGAATCATCTTCCCTTCCTTACAATCAATGTGAGCGTGAAAAGTGTCACGAAAATCCACTCCCAAGACAACAACAAATAGAGGGATGCACCAGAATTGAAAAACTCTAATGCGAGGAAAAACAAGAACGAGTAAGATACCAAGATGACTTTATCCGAAGTCAAGATACTGAAGGGGGTTAACCACGGTAAACATGATTCAAGCTGGCGATGAAACAATAACTGGTAAGTAATGAAACCGAGAGAAGCAAGGCAATATAACGATCATGGAATACGGAAGTGAATCAAGACCAGGACTCCAAGTTACTTAAATAGAGTACCGCATTGTAACCATGCTGCAGTTCATGGGCACAATTACATAACTCCATCCAAGTCGCCCAAATCCTAGTATCAGAATCAAGAAACGGGGAGAAACAATAGAGAACCAAAAAGATTTCAGGTCGAAATGAAAAGTGATTTGCATATCGCCCCAAACAAAGGATTAAGAGAAGGATAAGATTCAACAATCACGATAATCAAGGTGGCAGGACATGTTCCTAATCACGAGTATTCTGATTCGTGTATTGGGTCCAATACCCAACTACAAAAGAATCAACCCGATTAACCTATATCCTATGGCTCTGATACCAAAGAAACCATGTCACGCCCCGCTTCCCAGAGTACGCTAAGATGGGCACGTGACATAGCCAACCATGCTACCTGTGGATAGGAAAAATCCTTCCACAGTCACATTACGGCTGTAGAGATATCAAGAACAGGAAAGTAAACTAACTATCTAGTACATGTCCATAAGCCAGAATAAAAGAGTCAAGAAATAACAATATGCGGAAGCCAAAAGATACAATAAATGAACCACCTGGAAGTGAAACTACATACCGACAGGAACTTCACCGCTCGTCTAACAGCGGCAATACTCCTGATCGGTCTGCAACGAGGTAGAAGAATCTGGGCCATGCATAACCCAGACGTCAGCGCGTCATGTCATCAAGCAATAAAATATAAACAGGGTAACAGGCAATGCAGATATAATCATGAATGAAAAGCAGATGTAACAGTAATGTAAATAAGGACAGTGAAGGGTAGTGTGCAGTGAGTAAACTAAACTGTTCTATTGGGTTATCTACTCTCAAGTCTTTGAAATCAATTTGAGTAATCCTCCATGTAACTTATAGGATATGTCCCGTTACCCCCCGAGACCACGGATCAGGAATATGTGAACCAAGAGTGGTTTTGTCCCGTTACCCCCCGGGACCACGGATCAGGAATATGTAAGAGTCACGAATGGCTCTGTCCCGTTACCCCCCGGGACCACGGATCAGGAATATGTAAGAGTCACGGATGGCTCTGTCCCGTTACCCCCCGGGACCACAGATCAAGTAATACCCTTTTAAGTTACACTTTAGTTTACACTTTTGATTTCCCCATACCCCCAAGTTGTGTATGTCAAGTCAGGTATTCAGTAATCAAGAACTAATGCCAACACAGGATCAGGTAAGAGCAGGTTTGTCTGGACAGACAACAGGAACGGTCCGTGAGGACTACATGTCAGGTTTGTTGGCATTAGACACGAGATCAAGTAACGGATCAAGCCATGGTACATCAGGTCGAGTCAAGTAGTGTACGGTACCATGTCGGGTCAGGTAATGTACAAAGGTGTAACAAGTCATGTCAGGGTGTACAAGATATCATGTGGGTGCTCATAATCAAACTAGCATAATCATGGGTACACAGAACAAGCATGAGTACTAATAAAACAACAAACCGAAACATATAATATGATATGCAAATAGGTACAGACTAAACTATATGGATGTACAGTCATCAATTCGAGTCAGGGTTATAGTTCCAATATTAATTAGGATGCAATTTATTAAACATGGAGTGTTAATAACACGGTATTATGCAGTAATGTGATCTATGGATGCAATTATATGTATCTTAAATGCGATGGATGCAAACGGGTATCCGAAAAGTTATAAAACTATAAAATGGTAATGTCGGATATACAACTAAGCAATATGTGATATAAATATTGATATAATAATATTAATATGGATAGCATATTCAAAGCGATTAATAACTATAAAAGTGGTATTGATTAACCATGCACAAGAAAGTTCCGTTCAGAAATTCAGCGTCACCCTAATTTGTAAAATATCTTAAAAATAACAAACGTTCTCCAAAAGGGACGTGTCTTATACCAAAACAAAGATAATTCAATAAGGTTTTCATTTTTATAAGTATAAGCATCTCAGGTTGTCCCTACAAAAAGTTATGAACATTCGAAATTGAAAATTTGCTGCTGGAATTTTCCTGGACAGCGGTTTAGAGACATTTTCATTTTCATTTTACATTATTTAAACAATTTATTTTTCAAGTAAATATTTCATAGAGTTAAAGTATTCTGAGTTAGCTTCGTAACGAACTAAAGAACTTATACTAATGATTTTTCTATAATTTATAATGAATTTTATAAGGTCAGGTGTACAGTAAATTTCAGATTTGTCATATCCGCTTTTCAACGACGTTTCATGTGTAAACTATAATATTTTCAAATGTATAACATTATAAAATGCAGATTATAAACTAATTAAAGATAATAATAAGAAATATTACGACGATATATATTTTAAATGATATGGATGCAGTATAATGTAATCTAGTATGTCACAAGATAAGTTTTCATGATCTAGATTTAAAATGATATAAACGGATGCAAAAGGAACATCGAAACGTTATAAAATTAAATATGGGGTACTAGATTTAGACTATAGGTATGGTATTTATTTAAATAGGTATAAAATGAATTATATAGCATGTAGCAAGATTAACTTGCCTAGACGGAACAAGAACGGATGTGTACGGAACGTCCTTCGTCGGCGAAATATCACGACGCGCGCACGGTACACGGAACGGTTCCAAACAACGTACGAGGGTGATCACGCAAGTCAGGTACGTTCACTGGATCAATCGGATCGTCAGCGACGAGCACGGCTCCGGCGGTGATCACCGGAATCAAGAAACAAGATCAAGAAAAAGAAAGAAGAAAGAAGAAAGAAGAAGAAGAAGTAAGATGTGTATTAAATAAGGAAAGAAAAATTAAATAAATAAAATATATATAAATATATATATTCAGAGGAGAGAGAGAGAGAGAGAAAGGAGTTGTTAGTTTGTTAGAAAATTAGATTTAAAATTTTAAAAGATTTTTAGATTTAAAATTTTAGATAAGAGGTTTCAGTCTGTTAAAGAAATCATATGAAAATATTTAAACTAAATTTTAAAATTAAATAAATTGAATTTTGGCGGGATACAAAAATATTTCAAAACGCGCCCGGGTCGGGTCTAAAAATTCAGATTTAAAATACGAAAAATATGCGCGACTTTCAAAATTCAAAATGAATGCTCAGGTAACGAAAATGCATACCCCCAAGAATGGATGCACGTACATGCGTGTAGCCATCCAAACACGTCCGTTTCACTGAACGGGACGAGAACAAGATGCGCGGATGCTACCACGGGGTTAGGGGTATCATGCAGGCTATGAAATGCAATTTTAAATTATTTTACATGACCTAAAATGTTATATGGTAAAATATGCAATGCCAGGTAAAATGCCAGTATGCAGTATACATGATATGCACGTGTCTATGTAACAAGTTAGGGTAATCTATAAATATGAATCAAAAATGTTCAAGCAAGCGGGTCGGGTCGAATGCAATGTAAAATGTAAAATACTATTCGCACCCAAAACACGATAAATCAGGAAAAATACCACAAATAAAGAAATACGAGGACTAGAATTGGTATAAATGAACTCGGGTGTTACAGAGATGGTGACTCTTGATAAAGCTGCTACGTTCACTCATGAAAGGGTCGAGGCTCATAAGGCCACCGAGAAAGAGCTCGAAGGCCGGCTCGCTTTGTATCAAGCCCAGCAGGCTCAGGCGGAGGCCCGTCTTCTGGCAATCTTAAATCATGAGGTCGTGGCCCAACAAAAGTAGGATGAGCTGACCAAGCTGCTAAATCGCCCGCCGGCTTGAAGCATTTGTATCTTTTCCTTGCTTTTTGTATATACTCATAGATGAAAGTATTTTCTTTTGTTCTTTCATGAATTGTACTTTGTATCCATTTTGATTTATGAATAAAAGATACATTTTTCTTCTCAATGATGCGTCTCCTTTTTGTTGAATGTGTTTTGCGGATAATTTATCTTGATCTCCTTGCAGGGCAGCGATAGCTTAGGATTCAGGGTTAAGGTCTGCTTCCTAAGACTTTTGCACTTTATGAGCCACGAGGGTCTCATAAAGAGTTTTTTCTCCCCATGGGTCGAGAGGACCCCATAGGTGTAAGTTCTTCTTAAGAATTGTGAGGATTCTTAAGCGGGTTGTCCCTTGACAGTCGTAAGGATCTCACAAGAGAGTTTTTCTTCCTTGCAGGTCGTGAGGACCTGCAAGTGCTGGATGTGGTCACCCTTATTCATGTTTCACGGAGTCAAGGGTTTCTCGAGGCATCGTAGTTTAAAGACGTCGCGGTCAAGGTTAAGGACCTCATAGTCCGTGGATTTAAGGACTCCACAGTCCGATGTTAGTTTTAAGACATCACGGTCAAGGTTAAGGACCTCATAGTCCGTGGATTTAAGGACTCCACAGTCCGATGTTAGTTTTAAGACATCACGGTCAAGGTTAAGGACCTCATAGTCCGTGGATTTAGGGACTCCACAATCGGATGTTAGTTTTAAGACATCACGGTCAAGGTTAAAGACCTCATAGTCCGTGGATTTAGGGACTCCACAGTTCGATGTTAGTTTTAAGACATCACGGATAAGGTTAAGGACCTCATAGTCCGTGGATTTAAGGACTCCACAGTCCGATGTTTGGTTGCAGGGACCCGTCACCTCTTTGAAGACGTTGAGGAATTACAACGCCAGGTATCAAAGGAGTGAAGAGCTGTACCCTTAAACCAAGGTAGAATCCGTAGGGAATCGGGATGGTTGATCGTTAGTTTTAAGACATTACGGTCGAGGTTAAGGACATCATAGTCCGTGGATTTTAAGGACTCCACAGTCCGGTGTTTGCTCTGGATGCTTCACATGGGTTCACTGCCGTGCTCCGCGAGGACCAGGATCCGCTCTGGACGTTTTCCACGGGGTCAAAGAGTGACGTTATCCGCGTTCCACGTGACCAGGAATTTTGCACTAGATGCTTCACATGGGTTCACTGCCGTGCTCGGCGAGGACTAGGCTCCGCTCTGGATGCTTCACACGGGTTCACTGCCGACCAGGATCCGCTCTGGACGTTTTCCACGGGGTCAAAGAGTGACGTTATCCGCGTTCCGCGTAACCAGGAATTTTGCACTAGATGCTTCACATGGGTTCACTGCCGTGCTCGGCGAGGACTAGGCTCCGCTCTGGATGCTTCACACGGGTTCACTGCCGTGCTCCGCGAGGACCAGGATCCGCTCTGGACGTTTTCCACGGGGTCAAAGAGTGACGTTATCCGCGTTCCACGTGACCAGGAATTTTGCACTAGATGCTTCACATGGGTTCACTGCCGTGCTCGGCGAGGACTAGGCTCCACTCTGGATGCTTCACACGGGTTCACTGCCGTGCTCCGCGAGGACCAGGATCCGCTCTGGACGTTTTCCACGGGGTCAAAGAGTGACGTTATCCGCGTTCCACGTAACCAGGAATTTTGCACTAGATGCTTCACACGGGTTCACTGCCGTGCTCGGCGAGGACTAGGCTCCGCTCTGGATGCTTCACACGGGTTCACTGCCGTGCTCTGCGAGGACCAGGATCCGCTCTGGACGTTTTCTGTGGGGTCAAAGAGTGACGTTATCCGCGTTCCACGTAACCAGGAATTTTGCTGATTGTATCCGCATTTCACGGAATGGAGGTTTGACTGTTGGTGATATGTATATCGCCGAGCCATGGAACTGGGAGTTGCCGCTGTTCCGTTTAGCTTAGAGTTGTGTCCGTTGTTACGAAACGAGTGTTGAAACGATCTCCAGGTCTCCTTTGGCCCGTCGAGATTTGGCTTCTTCTTCTGATGAAACCTGGGGGAGAAGTATGACCCCTTTTTTATTTACGCCCTTGGATTGTGTACAGGGTGTGATGGAACATCACCTGTAGGGCATAAATTAAAACTTTTTTTTATTTTATTTCTCTTTCCGCGATGCTCTATCATTTCAGCTTTTATATCGCGAAAGTCGCGATTGCCCCATCATTTCGGCTATTTTTCGCGGTGCCCAATCATTTCGGCTATTTATTTATTTTCTACTCGCTGTTTTTTATTGCGAGTTGCCCCATCATTTCGGCTATTTTTCATGCATACATTTTTACTTGCTGCTTTTTATTGCAAGTTGCCCCATCATTTCGGCTATTTCGTAGGCATGTGTGGCTTGCTAGTCTTTTTGCCGCAAGCTTGGGTTTTAGACGCCTCTTTCGGCATCAGCATCGCTGCAACTAAGGTGTTGTCAGGAGCGAATCATCATTTGCCTTTATCGATGTTGAACAAAAGTGGCTTAGTAAACAGGGTTAAGGGTCCTGTCGACCAAGGCTTTTGACTTCATGAGCCATAAGGGTCTCACAAAGGTATTTCTCCCTACAAGTCGTAAGGATCTTGTAGGTGTGTTTTCTCCTTGGGAATCGTGAGGATTTCTAAGTGCATGTCCTCTTGCAAGTCGTAAGGATCTTACAAAAGGGTCTTCTCCTCATAAGTCGAGAAGACTTACAAGGGTTGCTCACCATATGGACATATCCCTAGTCACGGGTGGGACTTTGCTGGGGAAATGTTTATTCGCGCCCGTGGATTGTATACAAGGGTCAGTATTGAGCCACTTGTAGGGCAATATTGAAAGTTGTGGGGGATTTGCTTAAGAACAGGTTTAGGTTTCTCTAACTTAAGACTTTCAAATCTCATGAGCCGTGAGAGTCCCATAAGAGAATTCTCCTTACGAGTCGTAGGGATCTCGCAAGTGTATTTTCTCTTTAGGAATTGTGAGAATTCCTAAGTGTGTTGCTCCCTTGTGAGTCGTAAGGATCTCACGCGGGTGGTTTCTCCTTGCAAGGTCGTGAGGATCCCGCAAGTGTCCTTTAACGAGGTTGCGCCCTTTCGGGTTTTCACAAACACTCGCCGGTAGCCCTGTTGTTTTTACTCACGGAGCCCTTTCGGGTTTTCATCCGTACCCTTTTTGCTTATGTACATACCGTTTTTATTTTATTCTTATTATTTTTTTTACGAGGTCGCGCCCTTTCGGGTTTTCACGAACACTCGCCGGTAGCCCTGCTGTTTTTACTCACGGAGCCCTTTCGGGTTTTCATCCATGCCCGTTTTGCTGATGGACATACCGTTTTTATTTATTATATTTTTTTTTATCCCGTCAGCCTAAGGATGCTGCGGTAGTAGTTTAGAGACGTTTCGGTCCGTCGTTAGTTTAAGGACATTTCGGTCCGTCGTTAGTTTAAGGACATTTCGGTCCGTCGTTAGTTTAAGGACATTTCGGTCCGTTGAGGAGAGGGCCGGCTACTACTTATAGAGCTTTAAGCTTTAGGAAGATAGCGAGCGGACATAGTCGTCGTCATCTATCATTGACCTAGGCCGTGGCTCATTAAGCGTAGTATTTCTTTAGGAAGCGGCCGTTTATTGGCCTGAAAGGCCTTTCACCGTGCATGTCCATGAGTAGATAGGCCCCACCCTGGTAGACCTTATCTATGATGTAGGGGCCTTCATAGTTTGGCTCGAATTTTCCCCGCTTGGCGCGATTAGGGATCATAGGTCTTTTGACCACTAGTACGAGTTCGCCTTGGCGGAATGTCCTCGGCCTGGTCAATCTTTCGTACGAGCGCGTCATCTTCGCTTTGTAGGCCTCCAGATTTTGTTGCGCTATGAGCCGGGTTTCATCGAGGGCATCAAGCTCCTCAAGCCGAAGGTGAGCATTTTCTTCGTCCATCAGCTCGTAGTGGACTGCCACTCGTAGAGAGGGTAACTCTATCTCGAGGGGGAGTACTGCTTCCGTCCCAAATACCAACACGTACGGCGTTGTGTTCGTGGCTGTCTTAAACGTAGTTCGATATGCCCAAAGAGCCTCTTGCAGTCTCTCATGCCAGTCTTTCTTATTTCGGGACACCGTCTTTTTTATGATCTTTGTCAAGGTCTTATTGAAGGCCTCGGCCAGACCGTTAGCTCGTGGATTATAAACTGAGGAGTATCTCCAGTCTATATTATGCTGTTGCGCGAAACGACTAATCTTATGGCTTCTGTAGGCTAGTCCGTTATCGGAGATAATCCGCCGTGGAGTTCCGAACCGATAAATAACGTGCGTTTTGAAAAAGTGGAGGATATTCTCCGTCCTCACCTCCCTTAGCGGTACTGTTTCCGCCCATTTGGAGAAGTAATCAGTCGTCGCCAGGATGAAACGATGTCCCCGGGACGATACTGGTTCGATGGGGCCGACTATGTCAGTCCCCCACATTTCGAATGGCCAGCTAGCCACCGTCGGATGTAGTGGATTCAGATGCTGGTGGATGAAATCCCCATGGATTTGGCATGAGTGACACTGCTTCGCATATTCGAGGCAGTCCTGAATCATCGTGGGCCAGTAGTAGCCCATCCGTTTGATCTTTAACTTCATCTTTGGGCCCGCTTGGTGAGAACCGCAGAGTCCGTCGTGAACTTCCTTGACGACTCTTTTCGCTTCGTCAGGTCCTAAGCATCTCAGCCACAGAGAATCAAACGACCTCTTGTACAGAGTATCATTGACGAAAGCGAAAGATAGAGCTCGTTTCATGAGCTGGTGTCTTGAGGACGCTTCTTCAGGCATTCGGTGGGACTTAAAGTAGTCTATGAAGACTTCCCTCCAGTCCTCGGCCTCCTCACGGTCTTTTATTTGTAGGGTCGTCTGCTCAGTCGCTCCCTTTTCTTCGTATGATTCCGGGGATATTTCTGCTAGGGCGAGTACTCGACGGCTTTGTACCATGATTTTGACGTCATCGAGGTTCTCGTCAGCCAGTTCTTTAGCGAGCTTAGCTAGCGCGCCCGCTTTACTATTTTCCGCACGTGGTATGCTTTCCAAAGTATAGGAGGGAATTTGGGTCAACAGTTGTTGTACCTTTTCGCCGTACTTCACCAACTCCGGTTTGCACGTTTGGTAGTCGCCATTTACTTGACTAACGACCGGTTGAGAATCCCCGTATATAAGAAGGTCTTTAATTCCCATGTCAATGGCGATCTCGAGGCCCGCTATCAAAGCTTCGTATTCGGCTTCATTGTTCGTCCTTGATTCCGTTAAGGAGAAAGCAAAGCGCATTATCCCTCCTTGCGGGGTCACGAAGATAAGGCCTACTCCCGACTTGACTATAGGGGTACTTTGTTTGCGCTTTTTCATGGAAGATGCTCCATCGAAATAAAGTTTCCATTGGGTATCATCACCGTCGACCGCGTCAAATGCATGTTCGTCCGGCAAATCGCAACTTAGAGGAGAGCCGGCAGGTATCGGGTGCTCAGCGAGGAAGTCGGCGATGGCCTAGCCTTTCACTGCCTTGAGAGGTTGATATGTTATTGAGAACTCCATCAAGAGCAGGGCCCATTTAGCGAGTCGACCTGTCAGTATGGCCTTTGACATCAAATACTTAAGAGGGTCCACCTTTGAAATGAGACGGACCTCATGCGCCAACGCATAGTGCCTGAGTTTTGTTATCGCGAAGATCAATGCCAGGCAGTGTTTTTCAATGGGGGAGTAGTTGCTTTCCGCCCCCAGCAGAACTCGACTTAAGTAATAGAGTGCTCTTTCATTCCCTTGATCGTTCTCTTGTGCCCATAATGCGCCTAAAGAACCTTTGAGGGCGGTTGTATAAAGAATGAGAGGCTTTCCTTTGACCGGCGCAACCAACACTGGAGGGTTCTGCAGGTACTGCTTGATCTCGTCCAGTGCGCCTTGGCATTTATGATTTTAAACGAATGGAGTTCCCTTCTTCATCAGGTGGCTGTAAGGACGGCACTTGCCTGAAAGATTGGCGATAAACCGCCGGATGTATGCGAGCTTCCCTTGGAGAGACCGCAACTGTTTGAGGGTTCTTGGCGGAGGCATTCCCATGATCGCCTTGATCTTAAATGGATCTATTTCGATACCTCGGTGTCGGATGATGAAACCCAGGAATTTACCCGAGGAGACTCCGAACGCGCATTTGAGGGGATTCATCTTCAAATTATATTGCCGAAGGCGTTGAAATACAGTCTTCAGATGCTCTAAATGCTCTTCGTATGACATGCTCTTCACTACGAGGTCATCAATATAGCACTCGACGATTTCATGTATGAGATCATCGAAGATCTTTGTCATGGCCCTTTGATAGGTAGCACCGGCGTTCTTTAGACCAAAGGGTATAACCTTGTAGCAGAATATACCCAAAGGGGTCCGGAAAGCGGTGTGCTTCTGGTCTTCGGGATGCATCTTTATCTGATTGTACCCTGATGAACCGTCCATAAAGGAGAAAACCTCGTGAGTGGACGTGTTATCTATCATTAGCTCGGTTACCGGTACTGGGAAATCGTCCTTCGGGCAGGCTTTATTGAGATCCCTGAAATCCACGCATATGCGCACCATCCCATTTTTCTTCATTACCGGGACGATGTTGGCAATCCATTCAGGATATTGGAATTCTTGGATAAATCCAGAATCGATCAGCTTCTTGATTTCGGCGTTGATGCTCATTTCAAGCTCGAGCCGCATCCTTCTCAGCTCCTGCTTGACTGGCTTGATATTCGGGGATATTGCTAATTTATGCACAGCAATCTCCGGATCTAATCCAGGCATCTCGGAATAGTTCCACGCAAAGCAATCTTTATACTGTAGAAGCACGTCCTTTAACGCAGCCACCCTTTCTTCAGATAGCAGCTCGCTAACGAATGTCGGTCGCGAATCATCTGCCGACCCCAACTCAATCTTCTTGAGGTTATCTGCGGTGGTATGTATGCCATCTTCCAGTTCTTTCGGAGCCGGTGGAAATTCTGAGATTACCTCATTGTCATTGTTTTCAAAGCACCAAGGGAGCTCATCTATGTCCTCGGGCTTCTCTTTTAACATTGCAATCATGTGACAAGTGCGAATCCGCTTCCAAGACGGGTGTGGATCTGGCTCTGCCCTTGCAGCTTTAGGTTCGTGCTTTTGTGGCGGCGTTACCCTCCAGCTGCTGGATAAAGCAAATCTGCCTTGTTGGTACTGGTCTTCGACCCAGTTCTTGAAGGTGAAGCAGTCTTCGATAGGGTGTCCTATGGCTCGATGATAAGAGCAATAGCCCGGATGGGAAACTTTGTTAGCTTGCTCAGGGTGCTTAGACTCTGGAAGTGCGATCATTTGATGTTTTATAGCGAGCTCGAGTAACTTCTTCATCTTGTCTCGGGGAAAGGAATACGCTCGACTCATCTTCTTCATGAGGGGCAAATCCGGACCGCGCAATGCCCGATCACACGACTCTCTAATCCTGCGTCGTTTTTGTCAACTCCTTTTTTCGCTTCTTGGCTTACTTCTGCTTTTGAGTCGGGCCTTTTGTACAACGGGTTGATAGGGAGGAGCATCTTTGTCTTTTGCAGCCTGCTGAAACAGACGTTGCGTCCTGGTCTTCTCGTAGATGGCCATCTCACGGTTGTGGTCTTCCCGAGCCTTTTGACCCGCTTTCCTGATAAGCTTGTCCACTTGTTCTTCAAATGACGGACTCGGCACTTCACTCGCGGGATCCAATTTTGACGAGGGGTTAGCATTCTCCGACGAGGTGTCCTCCTCCCCATCGAAGTTATATATGGCATAGCTGCCGTGGACTCGCTCCCGTTTCCCGGACCTCACATATCCAAGCCCATGCGTTTCCATTCTCCCGTCGGGCAATTTGCGCTGAGTCCTAGGGACATTCCAAATCCTGTCGTAGAACCGAGCTTGTCGAACAGTCTGTTTTAAGGATACTCCTTGGCGCTTCAATAGCCTCTTTAGTCCATTTGTGTAATATCGGGGCAAATGGATGGGTTGGAGCCTGTCGAGTGTAGCATCCGCGCCATGCCATATCTCTTTCTCCACTCTCGTTTATGTGGATTGGTAGAATAGGATCACCTTTTCACCTTTTCGCCTGGGAGGGATGTAAAACGTCTGCAGGTCCTGCACATTGTGAGCTTGAAGTGTGTCGAGATCTTTGTAGTGTTTCATGGTGATTTGCAAACTCTGATCATCACTATGGGATGCCTGTATTGACGGCCGACTGGAGAACACGGCATTAACTTCATCTTCCGAGTCACTTCCGAAGATCAACATGGGGGCGGGCTTTCCCGGGTTGTTGCGTCGAGACGGCCCAGCATAAACTATCTCTTCTCCTTCTTCGGTATCGCTCCCGAAGACGGGGATGGTGGCGGCGGCTTTCTTCTCCGGCTTGCGACACCTCTCTGTATCCTCGAAATCTGGCAAAAAGTACTTCGCATTTTCGTACTTGCGGACTTCGTTCACGGAAAATGGGTTCAGCTCACCTGTTACGGTATATTCGAAGCCATCCCTAAAGTATTTCATACACTGATGCTGTGTAGAAGGGATGATGTTGTACTCATGTAACCAAGGACGACCGAGCAAGGCGTTGTAGCAGGTCTTAGCGTCAATGACGTGAAATTTGATGTCCGTGACGAGTAGTCCAAAGCGTAATGTTAATATTACGGATCCGAGAGTCCGTGACGACTGGGAGTCAAAATCGGAGATGGTAATTTTTTCACGAGCGAGGTGCTGCACGCTCATGCAAATTTCCTTTAACACCCGAACGTTAAGGAGATTGACGGAGGATCCATTATCTACCAGGATCTTGCCTATCTTGATATCATGGCAGTATCCAGAGACATATAGGGGACGGTTGTGGTCGCACGTCCCGAGAAGGAGGTCTTCGTCACCGAAAGTGATGTCGGCCGTATGCACTTCTTCCAGTTCATTCTTCATCCTTTCTTCGGCGAGGAAGGCTTGGAATTGCTCGGGTTCTTGTAACGCCTTGATTAATGAATCTCGCGCTTCTTTTGATAATAGGAGGGCGTCGAGAATACTGAGCTGAGAAGGTAGCTTCCTTAGGTGCGCTAGGATGTTGTAGTCCACTTTACCCTTCTTGGGAGGATCTTTGGCAGCCAACTCTTTCGTGACATGGTCATCTAAGGTGATATCCTCAGTGGCCTTTTCCTTTCCCTTATCTTTTCTATTTGCAGGCCCGAGATTCTTTTCCGGGAGCGTGCGATTGCGCAGCTGAATGTTTTCGCAGGCCTCTGGTTCTTCCTCTTTCCCTAAAACGGATTCTTCAAAGAGAGGGCCCAAAGCCATTTCTTCATCAGAGTCTCTTCCGAAGGTTAGAACTTGCGATCCTCCGGCGTCGACCATGTAACAGTTGCTAGCAGTTCTGTTGTGCCCGTCGGTTGTACTTCTTCGTTCCCGACGAGTCTTGCGTTTCATGAGCTTAAAGTGCTGCCGGTGAGCAACATATCCTTACCACCACATCTTAAAAGCGTCGCACTCCTCTGTGGGGTGTGAAATCTTCCGATGATATGAGCAGTAATTAAGATACATCTTCGCCCCATCGAGCGTGTTTTCCTCCGAGGGTGGTAGTTTCATTCTCATTGACACGGCCTTGGAAAACCGTTTCCTCATCTTGAATATCTTTTTGTCTGCGTCGGATGCCCTTCGATCTGGCGGGAATACTTCAACTCTTTCGTTTAGTCGCCTGCGCTTGGCTCCTTCCGATGCAGCCATCTCATGCTCCTGATCGGCTTTACTCTTCAAACGAATCTCGTCTAGAAAGGCGTCGATCATTTCATCTGTTGTCCATACAAGTTCTGGCTCAGGTCGTGCCCCCAGTTTCTCAGTGCCAGGAGTTCTTTCATCTTCCGAGTGGGAAATCACATGACAACTCGCCACATATCCCTCGGATTCATCCGATGAGCTCTCTCCATCATCTTCCTCCTGAAAGACATGGTTGAGGAACTCTTGCAGCGTGACGGGAGTCCGCGCCTTTTGATTGTACTCCTCCAGCGCGTCAATCTGTTTCTGTAAATTCGTGCGCTCGTCTCTAGGCTTCACGGGCTTTTTGGATTTCTTCTTCTTTTTCTTCGAAGATTTTGACGGTTGGGTGTGAGTATTTGGGCCATCACTACGAGTCTTCGTAGTTGGGCGCGGCTTCAACATCCCTTCGATAATTGAGGTTCAAGCGGGTCCTTCCATTCGACCGCCGGGCACGCATGAAGGTCTCTCAGCATTCTAATGGTTTTAGTTGACAGCACGACCTCCCATGGAGCTTCTTCAATAAAGGAACAGGTTGCCCCCAGTGTATCTTCTTTCTTAGGAGTATGCGGCTGTGGCGGGTTCACCTTCCACTTTTCGGATAGTGCAAACTTCCCCTGGAGGTATTGATCTTCAATCCATCCTTTAAAAATGAAGCAATCCTCAATCGGATGGCTTACCGTTTGATGGTAGGGGCAATAGTTGGGGTTGTTCATCTCAATGAGTTGTGGCGGTCGTCTTGGGTTTGGCAGGTTTATAAGTCTGTTACATACTGCCAACTCGAATAACCGTTTCGTCTTATCCCGCGGGAACAAGTAGGGGCGCTTCATCTTCTCGTTATAATACCGGCGTCTTTCTTCCAGTTGATCCGCCAGCTTTGGGGCATTGGGTTGCTGCTGGGCATTCGCGACGAAGGTTGCCTTTCCTTTACCCTTGTCATTCCGAGGTTCTGGCTTCGGGGGAGGCGGTCTATGACCCATCTGGTCCATCTGAGCCAACTTGTCGATTAGAGCCTGGAATGTGGTTGGCTTAAAGAACATCATAAACTGGGAGATAGTTGCATGAGGGTCTAAAGTTCCCACAAACATTCCCACTGCAGGAGCTTCTTCTATACGCTGCTCGCATTTTGACCATAAATTACGCCACCGTATAGCGTATTGGACCCATGTTTCGCCAGGTTTCACCCTGGCATTAATCAATGCCGTTATTGGAGTGCGTTCGCTGGCGCTCGCGAACCGCTGAGTGAATAGCAACTCCATTTCTGTCTTGATAGAATCGTTCGGGAGTTCCGAATACCATTCGAACGCTGTTTTTGATAAGCTGCCCACGAACTGGCGAAGCAACAGTTTATCATCACCGCCAGTGTTACCGCAAAGGGACCTGAACTGGGCAACATGTTGGTGGGGATTGCCGGTCCCCTTATACACATGGAATTTTGGTATTGTATAACCCGGCAGATATTTGATTTGGTCGTACCAGCTTGAATACGGCCGCCCCGTTTTTACGACTTGACCAGCTGCCTCAGTCGCATGATGAACCCGGATTTGCTGGGCTATATAGTCGTCCAAGTCAGCCTTAGAGATTGTCTCCTCCATGGCCGTTGAAAGAGCCAGTGGTGGATTTGACGTTTTTCCCTTGTCGTCTTCAAGGACGATCGGGGGATCCTCAGCGGGTGGGTCTTGTTGGATCACCATTCCCACCATATCCTGGAATAAGTGGGCTATCTGCTTAATATTGGCCGCTTGTTCCGCAGTCTCTTTATCTTTCTTTTCCAACATCCTCCGAAGGAACTCAGCGTCGGTTTCCTGTTCTTATTGCTGATCCGAGGACGCCTCGGGGCTTTCTTTCGGCCCAGTAAGCGCGGCCATTACGATCATCATTTCCTGGAGCTTTTGCTGTTGCTCCTGAGCTTTGGTTACTGACCGTGTAAGCGGTCTATGACCTGTAGAAGCACGGCTGTCTTCCTTCCCCGATGCCATATATACAGTGTGGACCATCCTGCCCCCAGCCTTAGGGCGTCTAGGTTCAGTGCTTTTAGCTCTCGTTGCAGGCCCGGGGATCTTCTCCGGCCTCCTCTTTTTATGAGCAGTGGAAGTTGAGGGGGCCGTTGAGGTGGGCACCCAGACAACTTTTCGTGGCTTAGCCTGGTGACTGGCTTCCTGTTGGATTTTCAGCTTCTTGTGCTGGCGGGAGAAGTTTAGATCGATCATCGAGTCTCGGGCCTGCCGCCAGACTTTATAGATTCGGGAGGACAGCCGTTGAAGAGATTGGGGCTGTTTTGGCGATGGGGATGGTTTTGTCTTGCCCCCTGTCTAGATGAGGCGCCGCTGGTGCCAGCCTCTTGAAGGCTGATGTCTTTTGAGGGGCGATGTTCAATCTGTCAAAAACAGACCCTCGAGCAGGAGCAGGTGCCGGAATAGTCAGCCTTGAAAAGACCGACTCTTTAGCAGGAGAATCCGTCTTGATGACTTCAGGAGCAGGACTGGTTACTTTCTTAGAAGCAGCCTTCTCTGGGATTGTAGGCCCCATTGCGGGTCCACAGGAGTTCTGGCCCAATCTAGAGAAGACCGAGGCGCTGGTGTTGGGCGACCCGTTGAGAGGGGCCGCGGCAGGGGTAAGATGATCAAAGACCGACTTCTTGGGAGCTTCCTTTGTCAGCACCGGAGCGGTGAAGCTTGTCGGCGGGAGCATGGTCCCAAAAAACAATCCTGTGGTGGCTCGCGTGACTTGTTCCACGGGCATTGTGAATAGCGAAGCAGCTTGGGGTCCATAGGCTATACCTCCTGGCGAGGCAGAGCGTTGGTTGCAATTGCAGTCCGAGCAATTGGAGCATTTCGCACAAATAGAAGCCATCGATTCTTTGCTTTCTGCAATAAGCAAGACGCCAAGTCTTAGTACCTTGAAACCCAAGGGCAACCATTAGCGAACCGTGATTGGTTCGCGAATCACGACCCACGAAGTGTGGAGTGGAAAGAGGAAAAGGTCCCACCGGGCGTGCCAGAATCTGTTCCCCTCCGAACGACGGCCAAGACGCGTGGTCGTCTCGCCTGAAATTCGGGGCAGATGTTAATTGGTGCTATCCGTCTACCTCTCCGAAGATGCCAAGTTGATTTATGGCACCGTATATCGAAGGTTTACACGGATGCGTCCGATGTAGCAGACTTCGTCAGATTCCCCCTCGCTTGAGGGGTTTTTGATTGTGGGGACGCTCTTCCCTGCAGGCACAAGCCCCTACAGTTAATTACGCTACCGCATCGCGGTAACCACTTTCTCCTTCTCCAGATGGTCACTTCGTATCGTGCGTGTTTATTTTATGTTTGGTTGCCCGTGGATTGTATACGGAGACTGAGTTATGTCGTCGCCCGTAGGGCGTGGACTAGTCCAAATCCGTATTATCTTAGATTTGGGTTTGGGGGTTTGGGTTTAAGGATACGTTAGCCTCATTTGAGCCTAAGATTGACTTAAACGTTTGTTAAGAATACGTTAGTCTAGTTTTTAGACTAAGATCAACTTAACGGGATCGTTTAGATCCGACAAGAGAGCAATAAAAGGGGGCTCTGTTGTTTAGTTTAGTGACATTGCGGTCAATAGGTAGTTTAAGGACATTGCGGTCCATGGGTAGTTTAAGGACATTGCGGTCCAATGTTAGTTTTAAGACGTTGCGGTCAAGGTTAAGGACCTCATAGTCCGTGGATTTAAGGACTCCACAGTCCGTAGTTAGTTTTAAGACATCCCGGTCAAGGTTAAGGACCTCATAGTCCGCGGATTTAGGGACTCCACAGTCCGATGTTAGTTTTAAGACATCACGGTCAAGGTTAAGGACCTCATAATCCGTGGATTTAAGGACTCCACAGTCCGTATCAGTATGTGGTCATCGGGACCCGTCACCTCTTTGAAGACGTTGAGAAATTACAACGCCATGTATCAAAGGAATGAAGAGATGTACCCTTGAACCGAGGTAGATTAAATAATCTTTGGCTTAATTTGGAACCAAGACCAATTAATTATATTATGAGCCCGTTGGCTCAGTTGAATTTGAATTGAGGACTTATGGCCAGCTTGGGCTAAGTCCAATCATGTTTAGGATATTGGCCCTCTGTTGGTCCATTAGAGGGGAGGCTTTGCCTCTGGATATTTAGCCAATTGGGCTGAAATTAGTGTTAAACGCTAGCAACAAGGGGTTCAAATTAGTGTTAAACACTAGAGCAAGTCAGTTTTAGACACTAGCAACAGGGATCTCAAATTAGTGTTAAACACTAAAATAATCAGTGCTAAACACTAGTGGCAGAGATTTTAATTTGGTGTCGAACACTAAGAAAATTAATGTTAAACTCTGTCAACAGAGATTTAATTTAGTGTTAAACACTAAGAAATTCAGTGTTAAACACTGCAAGAAAGCTCTTTAATTAGTGTTGAACACTAAGGCAAAACAGTGCTTAACACTGGGCTCATGGGTTCCAATTTAGTGTTAAACACTAAGGCAAGAGGGGTCACGTGGTAACACGTGAGGGCACCCTCCCTTTATTTTATTCTGTCAAAAGCATTGAATACTTTGGAGCATCACCTGCTGTCACGTGATGGGCATCTTGGTGCTTGTATGTTAAAGCTTCCGCCAAGGGTCACGTGGGTCACGTGAGGCACTGCCTCAAAGGGCTTTTTCTGTGGATCTTTTCGGGGGTCACGTGGTAGCACATGACCCTGCCTCTTTGTGTGTTTTTTGGAAGATCTGTTAATCCCTTTAAGAATTAAATTCTTCGCAGGGTTGAACCCTAACAATAATTTTTTGAGGAATTAAATTCCTATTTCCTTTTATATTCTGGGATAGAGTTGAACTCTGCATTTTTTGTAGGAATTAGATTCCTCATATATGTGAAGAACTGCATTCTATCATAGGGTTAAACCCTAATAACAGGTTTAAGGAATTAAGTTCCCACTCTCTTTTAGAGAATTATTCTGAGGAATGAGATTCTGTCATAGGGTGAAACCCTAATTTCTTCTTTCTTAAGGGAATTAAATTCCTGTTATTTTAACAGAACTAAGTTCTTAACTAGGGTTAAACCCTGATTCTGTTCATTCTGAAGGAATTAAATTCCCATAACATAGGGTTAAACCCTAATTTTATTTTAAAGGAATTAAATTCCTATAGTTCTGTGAGAATTAAATTCTCAAGCTTCCATTCCCTCTCTATGCTTTGGATCTGCATGGCAGGATCTCAACCCAATGAGAATTAAATTCTCAATTCAAGGGGAAATGTGCACTTTACAGATCCTCCACTAAAGAGAGAACTATGTTCTTCTGTTTAATATCAGAGTTAAACTCTGTTGAGAATTAAATTCTCTTTTAAGGCCTTCCCTTTCTTACCTAAGCTTTTCTTTTGCAGAAGATCCAAATTCCTCCAAAGTATCAAGGCTCAATTTTTCTCTTTTTTCTTTTTCTCTCTGTATATCGATCTCCCTGTATATCCTCCTCTGTGTGTCCCTTGGCTCCTATTTATAGGAGAAGCAGCAGAATCAATTAGTTTTTTGATGAATCTTTCACTGAGAGATTTGATTTGTATTCACCATTCGTTTGGACCTTCGGATTATTAGGGGAATTTTATTCACCATTGGATTTTAAATCCAGAGATTTTCCTTTGTTATTTCGGTTAGATTTTAAGGAGAAATCTTTCCAAATTCAAGATTTTTCCATCGATAGGTGATATTTAAGAATCTTTAAATTTTTAATTCAATCGGTTCCAAATAATCATTTTCCTTTGGAAAGATTTGAGAGATCTTTTCTCAGAATTTAATTCTGTTAACAGATAGGCTTTGAAAGCCGGTCATGTGTGGCCACGTGACCCCTGGTCACGTGTGGGCACGTGACCCTCTTGGAACGAGCCCTTTTCTTCTTTTTGCGCTCTGCCTTCTGGCCGCTGCTTAGCCGTCACGTGCCACCACGTGACCCCTGGTCACGTGTGAGCACGTGACCCTCGTCTGGAGCCTTTTTTTCTTGATTTAATCAGAGAATGAGTCCGCTGCTTTTAAATGTCACGTGCCAACACGTGACCCCTGGTCACGTGTGAGCACGTGACCTCTTCTGAAGCCTTTTCCTTGATTTGATCAGGGAACTAATGTGCCTTTGAAGCTGCTTTTAAATGTCACGTGCCAACATGTGAATGCTGGTCACGTGTTAGCACGTGATGCCTCTTCTGTAGGCTTTCCTGATTTTAAATCAGGAAACAGGTGGTCCAAGAGGATACTGAGGGAGGCATGGCACAAGATACTGATTAAGTTCTATTGACGATACAGTCTAAGAAGTTTGGATTTAGAGTTCATTTATGAACTAGGTTCCATCAGATATCCAGACATATTCTAAGACAGGTATTGCTCATTTCGGAAGATGGCTTTCTCCGCGAACTTGAGATGAAGAGAGACATAGAAAGAAACATCAGGGTAGATCAACTCACTGAGGCTATTCCTCGAACGCAATAGTTTCGCAAACGGGCTTTGTGAGACTGATTAATAGAGGAGTTAGGTGTTCGGTATCACACGGGCTGTGAGTATGCGACATCGCAATAATTAGCCTTGAGTGCAAGTGGGAGATTGTTGGATATAGTGCCCTCAGAGTCAATTATTGGATCACAGGCACGTGATTGCAATGATTGAGGGAGGACCTATGCCGGTAGGACAGTCTTACTCAAGATGATAGTGTGCTATCTGGTTTATCTTTATCATAGTGTACAGCTTCAGGTGACATTACAGGTCACTATTACACATTGATAGAGCCCTTAGGATTCTTGCTTGACTACCAGCAGTATGATGGCGATCATATACGTGGGAGCTGGGGTCTATAAGCACATCCTTAAAAGGTCCCTAATCGTGGGAGTTTCGAGACTGGGCATCGATACTCCATTAGTAGACTAGTGTATACAGTCGAGACCCCGACGAGGGGCGGTGGCCGGTCTCACAAGCCATTGGTGTCAGTTGGTTCACCTAAGATGTATACAGGTGCTCATTGGGTTATGAGTACACCGGACAGGACTCGCCGGGAACATGCTAGTTGGTATTATACCTGACGTCAGATAGCAGTTCCCTGGTGACATGTGTACAGGTTAGTTCATCGACCTGAGATCGTCATTTGTCTCGTGTGAGTTCCCACTATGCTTTGATTACTACCCTACCATAGCTCAAAGGAATCGTGCAAACAGGTTTTAGTTGGGTACAGTCCCGAGCCACATGGAGGCAGTGAGCGGATCGGCAGGGGTTTCGTCTCTCCCCGTATTGGGGGTGAGATCGCGCTGTGTCTAGGAGAGCCATTACACGAAGTCCTTGGCCAAGGCAGGAGATATACTGGTAGGTATTCCAGCAGTATCTCAGGGTGTTCTGGGCTACACTCCGACACGACTTGTACCGCTTTTGGGGGTCTGACTTTTACCAACCCCCTAGACCCGACATGCGATGCTTATAGACGAACGGACCGGACTGTATGGATATTGTCACTGACAGGCTCAGTAGGGTGTCAGGATGAGTTCGCTCATCGACCTCCCTTTTGGTCAATACCTGGTATCCCGTTACGTACGGCTAGTACCTCTGACGTGCTAGTGGTTAAATCCACAGCCAAAGTATTGACGAGACTTTAGAGTCCCCCACAGACAGTTTTCAAGTTTCGGGTGAAACGTTGTAGATGCTAGTACCCTTCCCTTTTTCTTTCTGAATTTTTATAAGGGAACAAGGGTAATTTCCTCAGGGACCTTTTCTTTCACTTTGTCTCTTCTGCTCGAACCTTTATTTGCAGGTCCGAGATTCTTCTCAGGCAGCGTGCGATTACACTGCTGAATGTTCTCACGGTTCTTCTCCTCCTCTTCTTTTTCGAAGGTGGAGTTCTAGAAGAGAGGGCCGAGGGTCATTTCTTCCTCAGAATCGCTCCCGAAGGTAAGAACTTGGAGTTTTTCGCTTTCCCGACTGGTATCAACCATATGATAGTTGCCAGTCATTTTATCACGCGCACTTGTCAAACTTCTTTGTTGTCGATGAGCTTCATGTTTCATCCTCTTGAAGTGTTGTTGATGGGCAACGTATCATTTCCACCACTTCTTGAAGGCACTGCATTTCTCGGTGGGGTGGGTAACACTCAGATGATATAGGCGGTAGTTTGGATGTATATCTGCTCCGTCAAGGCACATGACCTCGGGAGTGTTTTCCACGAGAGGGGGCAGCTTCATTCCCATTGACAGGGCTTTGGCGAACCGCTTCTCTGCTTTAATCATGCTCTTGTTTGTGGCAGGTGTGCTTTGGTTTGGTTGGAGAACTTTACGACTCATCCTTACCGCAGCTTCTTCATCCTGACGCCGACACTTATCCTTTTCGTATATGGCTGTTTCGCGTTCTCGGTCAACTTTACTCTTTCGAAAGATTTCGTTTAACAGCCTATCGATTGGGTCTTCAGACAGTTCCGGGGATTTTGGCGCCGATCCTGCCCCCAGTTCCTCTGCGTTGTTTTTTGACGCCGAAGGAGCTTCTTCGCCATTTGACGACGAATAGGAGACCATGTGGCAACTTGCTACATAGTCTTTGGTTTCTTCTGATGAGTTATTTTCCTCATCGTTATCACTCTCTTCGTTCTGAAGAATATGCTTGAGGAACTCTTCGATGGTGACCGGTGTCCGCGCCTTCTGGTTGTACTCCTCCAGCGCGTCAATGTACCTCTGTAAGTCTGTGCGTTTGTTGTCATACTCGGCAGGTTGCACAGGATTCTTGGTCTTCTTCTTTTTCTTCGAAGACCTTGAAGGTTCGACTTGGGGATTTTGTCCTTTGTCGACAATTTTCGATGCGGGACGCGGTTTCAGCATCCCTTCGATGATTTCCGGTTCAAGCGGGCTCTTCCACCTGATTGCCGGACATGCCTGGAGATCCTTCAGCATTCTTTTAGTTTTAGTTGAAAGTACGATTTCCTATGGAGCTTCTTCCACGAGCGAGCATGATGCCCCTGGTGCATATATCTTTTTGGGAGTGTGCTTCTGTGGTGGATTCACCCTCCAGTTCTCAAACAGCGCGAACTTCCCCTGTTGATACTAATTCTTGACCCAATTTTTGAAGATGTAGCAATCCTCAATTGGGTGGCTCACCATCTGTGATAAAAGCAGTAGTTGGGGTTGTTGACATCGCCTGGATGCAGTGGACGTTATGGATCCGACAATCTTATAAGTTTGTTGCTTACTGCCAGCTCAAACAGTCTCCTCATCTTGTCATGGGGAAACGAGTAAGCACGTCCTAGCCTTTCTTCCAGGGATAAGCGTGGGCGCATGTTGTTTTAGCGAGCGACCGGCTTTGGGTCACTCGGTTGCTGTTAAGTGTTGGCAACGAAGGCCACTTTCCTTTTACCCTTGACATTTCGAGGGTCCTTTTTTGAGGAGGAAAGCCCGTGGCCCATCTGATCCATTTAGGCCAGCTTGTCGATCAGGTCCTGGAAGGTAGTCGGCTTGAAGAACGTCATGAACTGGGACACCGTCGTTTGAGGATCTAGTGTCCCGATGAACATACCCACGGCAGGAGATTCTTCGATGCGTTGTTCGCACTTCGACCATAGGTTCCGCCACCGGATCGCATATTGGACCCAGGTTTCTCCTGACTTCACCCTGGTATTGATTAATGCCGTGATCGGGGTGCGCTCACTTGTGCTGGCGAACCGCTGTGTGAACAGCCGTTCCATCTCTGTGAATGTTTTGACGGAGTCATTTGGGAGCTCCGGGTACCATTCAAAGGCCGTCTCTGACAGGCTGCCAACAAACTGGCGAAGCAACAGTTTGTCGTCGCCTCCAGTATTACCGCATAGAGCTCTGAACCGAGCGACGTACTGATGTGAATTGCCTGTCCCCTTTTACACATGGAATTTGGGGATCGTATATCCCGGCTGGTACTTGATTTGGTCATACCAACCTGGATACGGTCGCCCGGTTATGACGATTTGGCCGGCCGCTTCATTCACTTGATGAGCTCGTATTTGTTGAGCAATATAATCATCATGAGCAGCTTTAGAGATTGTTTCTTACTTGGCCACTGATAAAACCAGAAGAGGGCTCGATGTTTCCCCACTGTCATCCTCGACGATTATCGGTGGATCTTCGGCTGGAGGTTCTGGCCGGATCATCATTCTAACCATGTCTTGGAAAAGAAGCGCCATCTTCTTTATGTTAGCAGCTTGTTCCGTGGCCTCCTTATCCTTCCTTTCAAGCACCCTTCGCAGGAACTCTATATCGGTCTCCTGCTCTTGACGCTGTTCAGATGCTGATTCCGGACTTTCTTTCTGTCCGGTGAGTGCTGACATTTTGATCAGCATTTCCTGGAGCTTTTGTTGTTGCTCCTGAGATTTTGTCAATGACCGAGTTTGCGGCCGATGGCCCACGGAAGCATGGCTTTCCTCTTTTCCGGAAGCCATGTAAACCGTATGCACGATCATGCCCCCAGACTTGGGGCGTTTGGGTCCATCACCTTTGGAATTTGCCGCCGATGGTGGGATTTTTTCCAGCCTCATCCTTTTGTGGGAGGTTGAAGTTGAAGGAGCCGTTGTAACAGATGCCTGTGTAGAAGACGTCCCTCACTGTATAACGGAGGGATAGCCTTTCCCCTGCCGAACCTTCATTTTCTTCAGTCGGCGAGAGTAGTCTTTGTCAATTACAGAATCTTGGACTTTCCGCCAGACCCTGTGAATTTGGGAAGAGAGCCGCTGAAGGGACTGCTCCGGCTTTGCCTGCGTCATGTTTTCAGCAGGTGGGGAAGATTTCTTCAGCACCACGGTTGGAGAGTTCTTTCGCACCCTCCTAAGCAGATCGAACCTGTTCCTGGTTGGAACAGCAGTGTCAACTTCCACCACTGGAGCTGGTGGAGTAAATCCATAAGGGAATTTGCCCCTGGCTTTCCTCACTCGATGCCAGTAGCGACGTCGAGCGTGTCTTGCATACGGGACTACCTCAGTTGTGGAAGCGGCTCCGTCATGCCCCCGGCTTTGATGAGGGGCTACTGTTGGTGCCAGCCTGTCGAAGACTGACGTCCATTGAGAGGGAACGGCCAATCTTTCGAAGGCCGAGTGATCAATTCTATATTTTAAAGAAGTGTAGTAACCGCAATTAATAACGGTGTCGCGTGTAGCTAGACCGAGATGAGTACGGGTCGTCCTAAAAAACGTTGAATCTTTCAATCTTACTTTAGACGATTTGAAAAAAAAGATGAAGAATATAAGAATAAAGAATAGTGGATAATAGTTTCTAGATCTACGTCAAAATACGGATGTAGAAAATAGATCTAGTTTAAAGACGAATGTAGATTTTATATCAGAAAGGGGCTTGTAAGGTTCGTTGGGATTTAGTAGTAATGGATGATTAATAAAAATGACTCCTTTTATCTATTGATAGATTTAAAACTAGATTGATAGTGATGAATGAGGATTAGGGTTCTTAGAAGAAACTAGTGTTTCCACACTATTGACCCTTGTCCTTTCATTGATCTCTAGTCATGTCTAGCCCTTAACAAAACAATTGTTAATCTAATCTCAAATCGCGGTCAAGACTATCAATAAATTGATAGCACGCCCGATTAGGATGTTAATATCTATTTTGCTAAATTTTATAAACTTCATAAGACTTAAAAGAAATTAAGAAATTCTTCATCTTCCATTAATCTACCATAATCCTACAAATTCTATCAAGCGGTGAATTACTCACGCATGATGGAGATAGAAGAACGGATAGAGATCATGATGTAAATAAAAAATAAATGCAATAAGAATAAAACAACTGCCTTTATTAATCAACTTGATCAATTACACTTTTTATTCCTTTAGAAAGTGGAATACAAAACCCTAGTTTGCTTCTCGATCTATCTTGAAGGAGGTAACTGAACAGCCGATTGATCAACCTGGATGCGTGAGTCAACTTGAACTTCATGATCTCTTCGGTTTGATGATTTCTTGGTTTAGCCCTCGGTCCTTTATATAGCCCCAAAACCAGAAACTAAAGATCCCCAGAATTAAGGTTAGTTGTAGCAAATCCAACCTGAATATCCCAACTCCTGACTCGGTGAATCGGCCGCGGATCCGCCGCATATTTCTGGGGCTTTATTCTTGTGACACATGGAGATTTAGCTGATGTCTGAAACTCGAAAATATTTCCTGAGTCTCTGCCACTATCGATTCTTTGATTTTATTTAACTTCATCGGCAGATTTCTGATTCCCGATATCTCAACATCTCGATCTCCTGACCTGAACTAAACCTTGCACAATATCTCAATGAATAATGTTGGTAATATTTTGTATTTTTGAGATATTATCCTAACCATTTGATATAATATTATATTTTAAGAATATTGGTTAAGGATATTTGATATGATATGCATATTTAAATTATTAAAATATTATATAAATATTATATGCATACATTTTCCTTCATAATATTAATTATAATATATAAACATACGAAAATAGATATTTTGCAGATAAACCCTCTTATGTTTCATATTTATAATAAACACCTTTAAATATCTAAGAAAATTAAGAAAAATGTTATATCAAATATGCAGTATTTTCGACTGAACACCGAGTTCCTGGTAGGGGAAGAACTTTTGACGACTTCACCTGCAGCAGGAGTTAGAACGGCCAATCTGTTAAAGACCGATCTTTTAGTAGGCGAAGCACCTTTGACGACTTCACCCGTCAGAGGAGTTGAGAGGACTATCCGTTTTGGATTGCGAGCCTTTTTGCGGGCCCACTTAAGCTTCGGCTCAGCCTGTTGAAGATTGA
Source organism: Agapanthus africanus (assembly GCA_030015575.1). Classification (NCBI taxonomy): domain Eukaryota; kingdom Viridiplantae; phylum Streptophyta; class Magnoliopsida; order Asparagales; family Amaryllidaceae; genus Agapanthus; species Agapanthus africanus. Next base: position 10,008,588 of record CM057344.1, on the reverse strand, counting down.
GTTGGCAGAGCTGGACGACCCGTGGAGAGGGGCCGTGGTGGTTGCAAGTCGATCGAAGACCGACTTCTTGGTAGCTTCCTGTGGTGGCACTGGGGCGCTGAAGTTTGCTGGCGGGAGCATGGTCCCGAAGAACAATCCAGTAGTGGTTTGAGTCACCTGCCCCACCGGCATTGAAAAGATAGATGCCGCATTAGGCCCGTATGTCACTCCTCTAGTTGGGGCGGAGCTGGAGTTGCTGTTGCAGTTTGTGCAGCTGAAATCCATTGATGTGCATTTCTTCTTTCTGCACAGGAACAAGACACCAAATCTTAGTACCTTGAATCTAAGAGAAACCATAGTGAACAGCAATTTTGTTCGCGAAACACGACACACGAAGTGTGGAGTGGAAAGAGGAAAAGGTCCCACCGGGTGTGCCAGAATCTGTTTACCTCCGAAAGACGTGACCGGGACGTTAGGACGTCCGGCATGAATTTTGGGGGCAGATGGTATTTAGGTTTATCTGTCCGCCTATCCGAAGATGCTAAGTTGATTTATAGCACCATGTATCGGAGGTTTGGATGGATGCGGCTGTTGTAGCAGACTTCGTCAGATTCCCAGTCGTTTGTGAGGGGTTTTTTTTATTGTGGGGACGCTCTTCCCTGCAGGCGCAAGCCCCTGCAGTTAATTACGTTACCGCACCGCGCTAACCAATTTCTCCTGCTCCGGAAGTTCACTTCGTGTCATGTGTGTTTTTATTTGTTTGGGTTCCCCGTGGATTGTATACGGAGACTAATTTATGTCGTCGCCCGTAGGGCGTGGATTAGTCCAAATCCGTATATTTTAGATTTGGGTTTTTTATTTAAGGACCGTTAATCTGATTTGAGATTAAAATCGACTTAAATGTATGTGAGCATTTGGGGCTCAATTTGTTTTTGTTTAGGATACATTAGTCCAATCTGAGACTAAGATCCACTTAACAAATTTTAGGGTCATTTTTATTTCAGATCTAACAAAAGAGCATTTGAGCTCTATTGTTTTAGTTTAAGAACGTTTCGGTCCATTATCGCCATTTTGGAAGCGAATATTAGTTTAGAGACATTTTGGTCCATTATCGCCATTTTTGAGACGAATATTAGTTTAGGGACATTTCGGTTCATTATCACCATTTTGAGGGCGAATATTAGTTTAGAGACTGTTTCCTGATTTAAAATCAGGAAAGCCCACGGAAGAGGCTTCAGAAAAGGGTCACGTGCTTACACGTGACCAGCAGTCACGTGTTGGCACGTGACATCTAAAAGCATCGGCAAGGAAAATTCAGTTTCCCAACTACATCGAAGAAAAGGGCTTCAGAAAGGGTCACGTGCTCCCACGTGACCTGGGTCACGTGTTGGCACGTGATAATTAAAAACGGCTTCAAAGGCAAACCGGTTCCCTGATCAAATCAAGGAAAAGGCTTCAGAAGAGGTCACGTGCTCCCACGTGACCAGGGTCACGTGTTGGCACGTGATAATCAAAAGCAGCAGATTTGTTCTCCGGTTAAACCAAGAAAAAGGCTCCAGACGAGGGTCACGTGCTCACACGTGACCAGGGGTCACGTGGTGGCACGTGACGGTTAAGCAGCGACCAGAAAGCAGAGCGCAAAAAGAAAGAAGAGGGCTCGTTCCAAGGGGGGTCACGTGGCCACACGTGACCGACTTCAAAGCCCATTTATTAACAGAATTAAATTCTGAGAAAAGACCTCTCAAATCTTTCCAAAAGCAACCGATTGAATTAAAGATTTAAAGATGATTAAATATCATCTATCTATGGGAAAATCTCGAATTTGGGAAGATTTCCCCGTAAAATCTAACCGAAATAACATAGGAGAATCTCTGGATTTAAAATCCAATGGTGAATAAAATTCACCTAATAATCCAAAGGTCCAAAACAAATGATGGATACAAATCAAATCTCTCAATGAAAGATTCATCAAAAACTAATTGACTCGGCTGCTTCTCCTATAAATAGGAGCCAAGAGACACACAAAAAGGAAGATATATGCAGAGGGAAGAAAAGAGAGAGAGCCTTGATACTTTAGAGGAATTTGGATCTTCTGCAAAAGAAAACCCTAGGTAAGAAAGGGAAGGTTTCATGGAAAGAAAAGAGAATTTAATTCTCAACAGAGTTTAACTCTGATATAAAACAGAAGGACATATTTCTTCTCTCTTTGATGGAGGATCTGTAAAGTGCACATCTCCCCTTGAGTTGAGAATTTAATTCTCAATGGGTTGAGATCCTGCCATGCAGATCCAAAGCATAGAGAGGGAATGGAAGCACGAGAATTTAATTCTCACAGAACTATAGGAATTTAATTCCTTCAAAATAAAATTAGGGTTTGACCCTGTGTTATGGGAATTTAATTCCTTCAGAATGAAAAGAATCAGGGTTTAACCCTAGTTAAGAACTTAGTTCTGTTAAAACAACAAGAATTTAATTCCCTTAATCTTATTCCCCAGAATAATTCTCTAACAGAGAGTGGGGGTTTAATTCCTTAAAGCTTTTATTAGGGTTTAACCCTATTCAGTTCTTCACATATATGAGGAATTTAATTCCTACAGAAAATTCAGAGTTCAACTCTATCCCAGAATATAAATCTTCAAAAGGAAGTAGGAATTTAATTCCTCTGAAATTATTGTCAGGGTTCAACCCTACGAGGAATTTAATTCCTGAAAGGGATTAACAGATCTTTAAAAAAATATACATGGAGGCAGGGTCACGTGTCACCACGTGACCCCCAAAAAGATCTACAGAAAAGCCCCTTTGAGGCAGTGCCTCACGTGACCCACGTGACCCTTGGCAGAGGCTTTAACATACTCCATTTAAACACCCGTCACGTGATGGCACGTGATGCTCCAAAAGATGCGATATTCTCAGCAGAACAAACGAAGGGAGGGCGCCCTCACGTGCTACCACGTGACCCCTCTTGCCTTGGCGTCTAACGCTAAATTTGAACCCCTGAATCCAGTGTTAAAACACTGTTTGGCCTTAGTGTTCAACACTAATCAAAGAACTTTATTTGTAGTGTTCGACACTGATTACCTTAGTGTTTAACACTAATTTGAGATTTCTGTTGCCAGTGTTTAACACTGATCTGTTTTAGTGTTTAACACTAATTTGAAAGCCTTGTTGCTGGTGTTTAACACCAATTATCTTTTAGTGTTAAACACTGACCTATCAATCTCATTCCCAGTGTTCAACACTGATTGGTCTTTAGTGTTTAACACTAGGCGTTGGCCCAATTGGCTAAATGGCCAGAGGCAAAGCCTCTCCTTCAAGGGACCAACAGGAGGGCCGATGTCCCAGACATGATTGGACTTAGCCCAAGCTGGCCATAAGTCCTCAATTCGTAATTAACTGGGCTAATGGGCTCATAACATAATTAATTGGTCTTGATCCCAAATTGGGCCAAAGACTATTTAATCCACTCCGGTTCCAGGGTACATCTCTTCATTCCTTTGATACTTGGCGTTGTAATCCCTCAACGTCTTCAAAGAGGTGACGGGTCCCGATGACCACACATTGATATGGACTGTGGGGTCCTTAAACCCATGGACTACGACGCCCTTGACCTTGACCGAGATGTCTTAAAACTAACAATGGACTGTGGGGTCCTTAAACCCATGGACTACGACGTCCTTAACCTTGACCGAGATGTCTTATACCTAACAATGGACTGTGGGGTCCTTAAACCTATGGACTACGACGTCGTTAACCTTGACTGGGATGTCTTAAAACTAACAATGGACCGCAATGTCCTTAAACTACCCATGGACCGCAATGTCCTTAAACTAGTGATGGACCACTATGTCCCTAAACTGGAACGATAGAGCCCAAACGCTCTTTTGTTGGATCTAAACGATCCCGTTTAAGTTGATCTTAGCCTTAAATATGGCTAATGTATCCTTAAACCTTTCAAACAGACTTTAGTCCCAAACTGGACTATAGATCCCCCCAATTAACTCTGGTTCAAGGGTACATCTCTGAACTCCTCTGACATCTGTCGTTGTAATCCTTCAACGTCGTCAGAGAGGTGACGGGTCCCGACGGCCATACATTAAATGGACTACTATGTCCCTAAACTGGAACAATGGAGCCCAAATGCTCTTTTGTCGGATCTAAACGATCCCGTTAAGTTGATCTTAGTCTCAGGTTAGACTAACGTATCCTTAACAAATGTTTGAGTTGATCTTGGCCTCAAATATGGCTAACGTATCCTCAAACCAAACCCCCAAACCCAAATCTACGATAATACGGATTTAGACTAGTCCACGCCCTACGGGCGACGACATAACTCGGTCTCCGTAAACAATCCACGGGCAACAAAACATAAAATAAACACACATGACACGAAGTGACCATCTGGAGAAGGAGAAAGTTGTTACCGCGACGCGGTAGCGTAATTAACTGCAGGGGCTTGCGCCTGCAGGGAAGAGCGTCCCCACAATCAAAAAACCCCTCAAGCGAGGGGGAATCTGACGAAGTCTGCTACATCAGACGCATCCGTTCAGACCTTCGATACATGGTGCCATAAATCAACTTGGCATCTTCAGAGAGGTGGACGGGTAGCACCAATTAGCATTTGCCCCGTATCTCAGGTGAGACGTCCCACGTCTCGGCCGCCGTTCGGAGGGGAACAGATTCTGGCACGCCCGGTGGGACCTTTTCCTCTTTCCACTCCACACTTCGTGTGTCGTGATTCGCGAACCAATCGCGGTTCGCTAATGGTTGCCCTTGGGTTTCGAGATACTAAGACTTGGCGTCTTGGTCATTGCAGAAAGCAAAGGATCGATGGCTTCTACTTCTGCGAAATGCTCCAACTGCTCGGACTGCAATTGCGACCAACGCTCTGCCTCGCTAGGAGGTATAGCCTACGGACCCCAAGCTGCTTCGTTATTCACAATACCGGTGGACCAGGTGGCTCAGGCCACTACCGGATTGTTCTTTGGGACTATGCTCCCACCGACAAGCTTTACGGCGCCGGTGCTGACAAAGGAAGCTCCCAAGAAGTAGGTCTTTGATCGTCTTACCCCTACTGCGGCTCCTCTCAACGGGTCGCCCAACATCAGCGCCTCGGTCTTCTCTAGATTGGGCCAGAAATCCTGTGGACCCATCATGGGGACTACAATCCCAGAGAAGGCTGCTTCTAAGAAAGTGACCGGTCCTGCTCCCGAAATCGCCAGGGCGGCTTCCCCGGCCAAAAAGTCGGTCCTTACAAGATTGACGACCCCAGCTCCCGCTCCTGCTACCCAAAGGACATCGGTCTTTGACAGGCTAACACCAGCAGCGACCCCCCACCTACACAGGGGGCAAGACGAAGCCATTCTCACCGCTGAACCAACGCCGTCCGCTCGACACGCTCGACATCGCCATTGGCGCCGAGTAAGGAAAGCTGGGGGCAACTCCTCCTCTGGGCTAACTCTACCAGCCCCGATGGCAGAAGTTAATGCTGCTGTTCCAACTGGGAACAGCTTTGAGATGCTAAATAAGGTGCGTAGGAATTCTCCTACCGCGATGCTAAAGAGGTCTCCTCCTCCACTAAAAAAGGTTGCGGAAACAAAGCCAGAACAGCCCCGATCCCCACAACGGCTGTCTTCCAGAATCTATAAGGTTTGGCGGCAGGCCCGAGACTCGATGATCGATCCAAACTTCTCCCGCCAGCACAAGAAGCTGAAAATCCAATCGGAAGCCGATCACCAGGCTAAACCATGAAAGGCTGTCTGGACACCCACCTCAACGGCCCCCTCAACCTCCACTGCTCATAAAAGGAGGAAGCCAGAGAAGATCCCCCAGCCTGCAACGAAAGCTAAAAGCACTGAGCCCAGACGCCCCAAGTCTGGGGGCATGATGGTCCACACCGTATACATGGCGTCAGGAAAAGAAGACAGCCGTGCGTCTACAGGTCATAGACCGCTCACACGGTCGATGACCAAAGCTCAGGAGCAACAACAAAAGCTTCAGGAAATGATGAATGCTATGGCCGCACTTACCGGGCCAAAAGAAAACCCAGAAACGTCTTCGGACGAACGCCAGGAGGAAGAAACCGACGCCGAATTCCTTCACCGAATATTGGAGAAGAAGGACAAAGAGGCTGCTGAACAAGCAGCCAACATACAGCGTGTGGGCCTCCTCTTCCAAGATATGATAGGAATGATGATCCAACAGGATCCACCCGCTGAGGATCCCTCGATCGTCCTTGAAGACGACAGGGGAGAAACGTCAAATCCACCACCGGCCCTCTCAACGGCCAAGGAGGAGACAATCTCTAAGGCTGACTTGGTCGACTATATAACCTAGCAAATCCGGTTTCATCATGCGACTGAGGCAGCTGGTCAAGTCGTAAAAACGGGACGGCCATATCCAAGCTGGTACGACCAAATCAAGTACCCGCCGGGTTACACAATTCCCAAGTTCCATGTTTACAAGGGGACCGGCAATCCCCACCAACATGTCGCCCAGTTCAGGGCTCTTTGCGGTAACACCGGCGGAGATGATAAACTGTTACTTCGCCAGTTCGTGGGCAGCTTATCAGAAACAGCGTTCGAATGGTATTCGGAACTCCCGAACGATTCTATCAAGACGTTCGCTGAAATGGAGTTGCTATTCACTCAGCGAATCGCAAGCGCCAGCGAACGCACTCCAATAACGGCACTGATTAACGCCAGGGTAAAACCAGGCGAAACTTGGGTCCAGTGTGCTATACAATGGCGGAATTTTTGGTCGAAATACGAGCAACGCATTGAGGAAACGCCCGCGGTGGGCATGTTCGTGGGAACCCTAGACCCTCACGCAACTATCTCCCAGTTTATGATGTTCTTTAAGCCAACCACATTCCAGGCTTTAATCGACAAGTTGGCTCAGATGGACCAAATGGGTCATAGACCGTCTCCCCCGAAGCCAGAACCTCGGAATGACAAGGGTAAAGGAAAGGCCACCTTCGTCGCGAATGCCCAGCAGCAACCCAATGCCCCAAAGCTGACGGATCAACTGGAAGAAAGACGCCAGTATTATAATGAGAAGATGAAGCGTCCCTACTCGTTCCCACGGGACAAGACGAAACGGCTATTCGAGTTGGCAGTACGCAACAGACTTATAAACCTGCCAAATCCAAGGAGACCGCCACAACCTACTGAGGTGAACAACCCCAACTATTGCCCTTACCATCAAACGGTAAGCCATCCGATTGAGGATTGCTTCGTCTTCAAAGGATGGATTGAAGATCAATACCTCCAGGGAAAGTTTGCGCTGTCCGAAAAGTGGAAGGTGAACCCGCCACAGCCGCATACTCCTAAGAAGACGGACGCACCGGGGGCGACTTGTTCCTTTATTGAAGAAGCTCCATGGGAAATCGTGCTATCAGCTAAAACCAAAAGGATGCTGAGTGACCTTCATGTGTGCCCAGCGGTTGAATGGAAGAACCCGCTTGAACCTCAAATCATCGAAGGGATGTTGAAGCCGCGCCCAACTACAAAGATTCGTGGTGATGGCCCAAGTACTCACACCCAACCGTCAAAATCTTCGAAGAAAAAGAAGAGGAAATCCAAAAAGCCCGTGAAGCCTGGAAACAAGCGCACGGATTTGCAGAAACAGATTGACGCGCTGGAGGAGTACAATCAAAAGGCACGGACTCCCATCACACTGCAAGAGTTCCTCAACCACGTCTTTCAGAAGGAAGATGAGGAAGAGAGCTCATCGGATGAATCCGAGGGATATGTGGCGAGTTGTCATGTGATTTCCCACTCGAAAGATGAGAAAACTCCTGGCACCGAGAAACTGGGGGCACAACCTGAGCCAGGACTTGTGTGGCCAACAGATGAAATGGTCGACGCCTTTCTGGACGAGATTCGTCTAAAGAGTAAAGCAGATCAGGAGCGTGAGATGGCCGCATCGGAAGGAGCCGAACGCGGGCGACTAAACGAAAGAGTTGAAGTACTCCCGCCAGATCGAAAGGCATCCGAGGCAGACAAGAAGATATTCAAGACGAGAAAAAGGTTTGCCAAAGCCATGTCAATGGGAATGAAGTTACCACCCTCGGAAGAAAACACGCTCAATGGGGTGGAGAGGCACCCTGATTATTGCGCATATCATTGGAAAATTTCACACCCCACGGAGGAATGCGACGCCTTTAAGATATGGTGGCAAGGATATGTTGCTCATCGGCAACATTTTAAGCGCATGAAACGCAAGACTCGTCGGGAACGAAGGAGTACTGCCGACGGGCACAACAGAACTATTGGCAGCTGTTACATGGTTAACGCCGGAGGGTCACAAGTTCTCACCTTTGGGAGCAACTCCGATGAAGAAATGGCTCTGGGCCCTCTCTTTAAAGAATCCGTTTTAGGGAAAGAGGAGAAATCGGAGGCCTGCGAGAACATTCAGCTGCGCAATCGTACACTCCCAGAAAAGAATCTCGGGCCCGCGAGTAGAAAAGATAAGGGAAAGGAAAAGGTCACTGAAGATATCACTTTAGATGACCAAGTCATGAAAGAGCTGGCTGCCAAAGACCCTCCTAGGAAGGGTAAGGTGGACTATAACATCCTAGCGCACCTAAGGAAGCTACCTTCTCAGCTTAGCATTCTCGATGCCCTCCTATTATCAAAAGAAGCGCGAGACTCACTAATTAAGGCGTTACAAGAACCTGAGCAATTCCAAGCCTTCCTCGTCACTGAAAGGATGAAGGATGAATTGGAGGAAGTACATACGGCCGACATCACTTTCGGTGACGAAGACCTCCTTCTCGGGACGTGCGACCACAACCGTCCCCTATATGTCTCTGGATACTGCCATGATATCAAGATAGGCAAGATCCTGGTGGATAATGGATCCTCCGTCAATCTCCTTAATGTTCGGGTGTTGAAGGAAATCTGCATGAGTGTGCAACACCTCGCTCGTGACAAAATTACTATCTCCGGTTTTGATTCACAATCGTCACGGACTCTCGGATCCGTGATACTAACATTACGCTTTGGACTCCTCGTCACAGACATCAAATTCCATGTCATTGACGCCAAGACCTGCTACAACGCCTTGCTCGGTCGTCCTTGGCTACACGAGTACAACATCATCCCTTCTACACAACATCAGTGTATGAAGTACTTTAAGGATGGTTTCGAGTATACCGTAACAGGTGAGTTGAACCCATTTTCCGTGAACGAAGTCCGCAAATACGAAGATGCGGAGTACTTTTTGCCAGATTTCGAGGATACAGAAAGGTACCGCAACCCGGAGAACAAAGCCGCCGCCGCCATCCCTGTTTTCGGGAGCGATACCGAAGAAGAAGAAGAGATATTTTATGCCGGGCCATCTCAACGCAACAACCCGGGGACGTCCGCCCCCATGTTGGTCTTCGGAAGTGACTCGGAAGATGAGGTTAATGCCGTGTTCTCCAATCGGCTGTCAATACAAGCACCCCCTAGCGATGATCAGAGTTTGCAAATCACCATGGTGCCGCGGGAACACTACAAGGATCTCGACACACTTCAAGCTCACAATGTGCAGGACCTGCAAACATTTTACGTCCCTCCCAGGCAAAGGGGTGAGAAGTTAATCCTATTCTACCGATCCTCAGAGTCGAAAATAGAGAAAGAGATCTGATGTTACACTCGACAGGCTCCAACCTATCCGTTTGCCCAGATACTACACAAATGGACTAAAGAGGCTATTGAAGCGCCAAGGAGTACCCTTAAAACAGACTGTTCGACAAGCTCGGTTCTACAACAGGATTTGGGATGTCCCTGGGACCCAACGCAAATTGCCCAACGGGAAAATGGAAACACTTAGGCTTGGATACGCGAGAACCGGAAAATGGGAACGGGCCCACAGTAGCTACGCCATATATACTTTTGATGAAGAAGAGGACGCCCCGTCAGGAAATGCCAACCCCTCATCAAAACTAGATCCCGCGATTGAAATGCCGAGTCCGTCGTTTGAAGAACGAATGGACAAGCCTATCAGGAAAGTGGGTCAAAGAGCTCGGGAAGACCACAACCGCGAGATGGCCATCTACGAGAAGGCCAGGACGCAACGTCTATTTCAACAGGCTGCAAAAGACAAAGATGCTCATCCTTGTCAACCCGTTGTACGAAAGGCCCGACGCAGAGACGGAAATAAATCAAGAAGCGGAAAGAGGAGCCGACAACAACGACGCAGGATTAGAGAGTTACGTGATCGGGTATTGCGCGGCTCGGATTTGTCCCTCATGAAGAAGATGAGTCGAGCGTACTCCTTCCCCCGAGACAGGACGGAGAAGTTACTCGAGCTCGCTATAAAACATCAAATGATCGCGCTTCCAGAGTCTAAGCACCCTGAGCAAGCTAACAGGGCTTCTCATCTGAGCTATTGCTCTTATCACCAAGCCATAGGACATCCTACCGAAGACTGCTTCACCTTCAAGAACTGGGTCGAGGACCAGTACCAACAGGGCATATTCGCTTTATCCGATGGCTGGAGGGTAACGCCGCCACAAAAGCACGAACCCAAAGCCGCAAAAGCAGAACCAGATCCACCTCAGTCCTGGAAGCGGATTCGCACCTGTTATACGATTACGATATTAAAAGAAGAGCCCGAGAACATGGATGACCTTCCCTGGTGCTTTGAGAACAGCGATGATGAGGTGGTCTCAGAATTTCCGCCAGCTCCAAAAGAACTGGAAGACGGCATACATACTACTGCAGATAACCTCAAGAAGATTGAGTTGGGATCGGCAGATGACCCGCGACCGACATTTGTCAGCGAGCTGCTATCTGAAGAAAGGGTGACTGCGTTAAAGAACGTGCTCCTACGGCATAAAGACTGCTTCGCGTGGAACTACTCCGAGATGCCAGGATTAGATCCGGAGATTGCTGTGCATAAATTAGCAATATCCCCAGATATCAAGCCAGTCAAGCAGGCGACAAGAAGGATGCGACTCGAGCTTGAAATGAGCATTAACGCCGAAGTCAAGAAGCTGATCGATTCTGGATTTATCCAAGAAGTCCAGTATCCCGACTGGATCGCCAATATCGTCCCGGTAATGAAGAAAAATGGGACGGTACGCGTATGCGTGGACTTCAGGGATCTCAATAAAGCCTGTCCAAAGGACGATTTCCCAGTACCAGCAACCGAGCTAATGATAGATAACACGTCCACTCACGAGGTTTTCTCCTTTATGGACGGTTCGTCAGGATACAATCAGATAAAGATGCATCCCGAAGACCAGAAGCATACCGCTTTCCGGACCCCTTTGGGTATATTCTGCTACAGGGTTATGCCCTTTGGTCTAAAGAACGCCGGCGCTACCTATCAAAGGGCCATGACAAAAATCTTCGACGACCTCATACATGACATCGTCGAGTGCTATATCGATGACCTTGTAGTAAAGAGCATATCATACGAAGAGCATTTAAAGCATCTGGAGACTGTATTTCAACGCCTTCGGTAATATAATTTGAAGATGAATCCCCTCAAATGCGCGTTTGGAGTCTCCTCGGGTAAATTCCTGGGATTCATCATCCGACATCGAGGTATCGAAATAGATCCATCTAAGATCAAGGCGATCATGGAAATGCCTCCGCCAAGAACCCTCAAACAGTTGCGGTCTCTCCAAGGGAAGCTCGCATACATCCGGCGATTTATCGCCAATCTTTCAGGCAAATGTCGTCCTTACAGCCACCTGATGAAGAAGGGAACTCCATTCGTTTGGGATCACAAATGCCAAGGTGCACTAGACGAGATCAAGCAGTACCTGCAGAACCCTCCGGTGTTGGCTGCGCCGGTCAAGGGAAAATCCCTCATTCTTTATACAACCACCCTCGAAGGTTCCTTAGGCGCATTATGGACATAAGAGAACGATCAAGTGAAAGAGAGAGCACTCTACTACTTAAGTCGAGTTCTGCTGGGGGCAGAAAACAACTACTCTCCTATTGAAAAACACTGCTTGGCGTTAATCTTCGCGATAACAAAACTCAGGCACTATGCGTTGGCGCACGAAGTCCGTCTCATCTCGAAGGTGGACCCTCTTAAATATTTGATGTCGAAGGCTATACTGACGGGTCGACTCGCTAAATGGGCTCTACTCTTGATGGAGTTCTCAATAACGTATCGACCTCTTAAGGCAGTGAAAGGCCAGGCCATTGCCGACTTCCTCGCTGAGCATCCAGTACCTGCCGGTTCTCCTCTGAACTGCGATTTGCCGGGCGAACATGCATTCGACGCGATCGGCGGCGGTGATACCCGATGGGAACTCTATTTTGACGGGGCATCTTCCATGAAGAAGCGCAAACAATGTACCCCCATAATCAAATCGGGAGTAGGCCTCATCTTCGTAACCCCACAAGGAGGGATAATGCGCTTTGCTTTCTCCTTAACGGAATCGAGGACGAACAATGAAGCCGAATACGAAGCTTTGATAGCGGGCCTCGAGATCGCCATTAATATGGGAATTGAAGACCTCTCTATATACGGGGATTCTCAATTGGTTGTTAGTCAAGTAAATGGTGACTACCAAACGTGCAAACCGGAGTTGGTGAAATACGGTGAAAAGGTGCAACAACTATTGACCCAAATTCCCTCCTACACTTTGGAAAGTATACCACGTGCGGAAAATAGCAAAGCAGACGCGTTAGCTAAGCTCGCTGAAGAACTGGCTGACGAGAACCTCGATGACGTCAGAATCGTGGTACAAAGCCGTCGAGTGCTCGCCCCAGCAGAAATATCTCCGGAATTATACGAAGAAAAGGGGGCGACTGAGCAGACGACTCTACAAATAAAAGACCATGAGAAGGCCGAGGACTGGAGGGAAGTCTTCATAGACTACTTTAAGTCCCACCGAATGCCCGAAGAAGCGTCCTCAAGACATCAGCTCATGAAACGAGCTCTATTTTTCGCTTTTGTCAACGACACTCTATACAAAAGATTGTTTGATTCTCTGTGGCTGAGATGCTTAGGACCTGACGAAGCAGAAAGAGTCGTTCAGGAAGTTCATGACGGACTCTGCGGTTCTCACCAAGCAGGCCCGAAAATGAAATTGAAGATCAAACGGATGGGTTATTATTGGCCCACGATGGTCCAAGACTGCCTCGAGTATGCGAAGCAATGCCACTCGTGCCAGATTCATGGAGACTTTATCCACCAACATCCGAATCCACTACACTCAACGGTGGCCAGCTGGCCATTCGAAATGTGGGGGACTGACATAGTCGGCCTCATCAAGCCAGCATCGTCCCGGGGACATCGTTTCATCCTGGCGACAACTGATTACTTCTCCAAATGGGCAGAAGCAGTATCGCTGAGGGAAGTGAAGACGGAGAAAATCCTCCACTTCTTCAAGACGCACGTCATCCATCGGTTTGGAACACCACGGCGGATTATCTCCGATAATGGGCCAGCCTACAGAAGCCATAAGATTAGCCGCTTCGCGCAGCAGCACAATATAGACTGGAGATATTCTTCAGTTTACAATCCACGAGCTAACGGTCTGGCCGAGGCCTTCAATAAGACCTTGACGAAGATCATAAAAAAGACGGTGTCCCGAAATAAGAAAGACTGGCACGAGAGGCTGCAAGAGGCCCTTTGGGCCTATCGAACTACATTCAAGACGGCCACGAACACAACGCCGTACGCGTTGGTATTTGGGACAGAAGCAGTGCTCCCCCTCGAGATAGAGTTACCCTCTCTACGAGTGGCAGTCCACTACGAGCTGACGGACGAAGAAAATGCTCACCTTCGGCTTGAGGAGCTCGATGCCCTCGACGAAACCCGGCTTATAGCGCAACAAAATCTGGAAGCTTATAAAGCAAAGATGACGCGCTCATATGAAAGATTGACCCGACCGAGGACATTCCGCCAAGGCGAACTCGTGTTAGTGGTCAAAAGGCCTATGATCCCCAATCGAGCCAAGCGGGAAAAATTCGAGCCAAACTATGAAGGCCCGTACATCATAGATAAGGTCTACCAGGGTGGGGCCTATCTACTCATGGACATGCACGGTGAAAGGACTTTCAGGCCAATAAACGGTCGCTTCCTAAAGAGATACTACGCTTAATGAGCCACGGCCTAGGTCAATGATAGATGACGACGACTATGTCCGCTCGCTATCTTCCTAAGCTCGAGCTTTATAAGCAGTAGCCGGCCTTCTCCACGACGGACCGAAATGTCCTTAAACTAATAACGGACCGAAATGTCCTTAAACTAACGACGGACCGAAACGTCCTTAAACTATCAACGGACCGAGACATCCTTAAACTAACGACGGACCGAAATGTCCTTAAACTAACGACGGACCGAAACGTCCCTAAACTACTACCGCAGTATCCTTAGGCTGACAAAAAAAAAAGGGAGAAAAAGAAAAATATATAAAAAAATGATAAAAGAAAACGGTATGTCCATAAGCAAAATGGGCACGGATGAAAACCCGAAAGGGCTCCGTGAGTAAAAACAGCAGGGCTACCGGCGAGTGTTCGTGAAAACCCGAAAGGGCGCGACCTTGTAAAAAAAAAAGAGAAAAAGAATTAAAACAACGGTATGTCCATAAGCAAAATGGGGACGGATGAAAACCCGAAAGGGCTCCGTGAGTAAAAACAGCAGGACTACCGGCGAGTGTTTGTGAAAACCCGAAAGGGCGCAACCTCGCTGAAAGACACGTACAGGGTCCTCTCGACCTTGTAAGGAGAAACCACCCGCGTGAGATCCTTACAACTCACAAAGGAGCAACACACTTAGGGACCCTCACGATTCCTAAGGAGAAAATACACTTGCGAGATCCTTACGACTCGTAAGGAGAATTCTCTTATGGGACCCTCACGGCTCATGAGATTTGAAAGTCTTAAGTTACATAAACCTAAACCTGTTCTTAAGCAAATCCCCCACAACCTTCGATACTGCCCTACAAGAGGCTCAATACTAACCCTTGTATACAATCCACGGGCGCGAATAAACATTTCCCTAGCAAAGTCACACCTGTGACTAGGGATATGTCCATATAATGAGCAACCCTTGTAGGTCCTCTCGACCCATAAGAAGAAAACCCTCTTGTAGGATCCTTACGACTTACAGAGGAACATACACTTAGGGATCCTCACGATTCCTAGGGAAAAAATACACCTACGAGATCCTCACGACTTGTAGGAAGAAATACCTTGGTGAGACCCTTACGGCTCATGAAGTCAAAAGCCTTGGTCGACAGGACCCTTAACCCTGTTTGCTAAGCCACCTTTGTTCAAAATCGACAGAGGCAAATGATGATTCGCTCCTGGCAATATTCCAGTTGTAGCGGTGCTGATGCCGAAATCGGTGTCCAAAATCCAAGCTTGCGGCGAAAAAGCTAGCAAGCCACATATGCCTACGAAATAGCCGAAATGATGGGGCAACTTGCAATAAAAAGCGGCAAGTAAAAATGTATGCATGAAAAATAGCCGAAATGATGGGGCAACTCGCAATAAAAAGCAGCGAGTAGAAAATAAATAAATAGCCGAAATGATTGGGCACAGCGAAAAATAGCCGAAATGATGGGGCAATCGCGACCTTCGCGATATAAAAGCTGAAACGATAGAGCATCGCGGAAAAAGAAATAAAATAAAAATAAAATTTATGCCCTACAGGTGATGTTCCATCACACCCTGTACACAATCTAAGGGCGTAAAAAAAAAAGGGAACATACCTCCCCCAAAGTTTCACCAAAGAAAGAAGCTAAATCTCGACGGGCCACAAGCGACCTAGAGATCATCCCAACACTCATCTCGTAACGAAGGACACAACTTCAAGCTAAGCGGAACAGCGGCAACTCCCAGTTCTATGGCTCGGTGGTATACGTATCGCCAACAGTCAAACCTCCATCCCGTGAAATGCGGATATAATCAGCAAAATTCCTGGTTACGTGAAACGCGGATAACGTCACTCTTTGACCCCGTGGAAAACATCCAGAGCGGATCCTGGTCCTCGCAGAGCACGGCAGTGAACCCGTGTGAAGCATCCAGAGCGGAGCCTAGTCCTCGGCGAGCACGGCAGTGAACCCGTGTGAAGCATCTAGTGCAAAATTCCTGGTTACGTGGAACGCGGATAACGTCACTCTTTGACCCCGTGGAAAACGTCCAGAGCGGATTTTGGTCCTCGCAGAGCACGGCAGTGAACCCGTGTGAAGCATCCAGAGCGGAGCCTAGTCCTCGCAGAGCACGGCAGTGAACCCGTGTGAAGCATCTAGAGCAAAATTCCTGGTTACGTGGAACGCGGATAACGTCACTCTTTGAACCCGCGGAAAACGTCCAGAGCGGATCCTGGTCCTCGCAGAGCACGGCAGTGAACCCGTGTGAAGCATCCAGAGTGGAGCCTAGTCCTTGCCGAGCACGGCAGTGAACCCGTGTGAAGCATCTAGTGCAAAATTCCTGGTTACGTAGAACGCGGATAACGTCACTCTTTGACCCCGCGGAAAACGTCCAGAGCGGATCCTGGTCCTCGCAGAGCACGGCAGTGAACCCGTGTGAAGCATCCAGAGCGGAGCCTAGTCCTCGCCGAACACGGCAGTGAACCCGTGTGAAGCATCTAGTGCAAAATTCCTGGTTACGTGGAACGCGGATAACGTCACTCTTTGACCCCTCGGAAAACGCCCAGAGCGGAGCCTGGTCCTCGCCAAGCACGGAAGTGAACCCGTGTGAAGCATCCAGAGCAAATACCGGACCGTGGAGTCCTTAAAATCCACGGACTATGATGTCCTTAATCTCGACCGCGATGTCTTAAAACTAACGATCAACTACCCCGATTCCCTACGGATTCTGCCTTGGTTTAAGGGTACATCTCTTCACTCCTTTGATACCTGGCGTTGTAATTCCTCAACGTCTTCAAAGAAGTGACGGGTCCCTGCAACCAAACATCGGACTGTGGAGTCCCTAAATCTACGGACTATGAGGTCCTTAACCTTGACCGTGATGTCTTAAAACTAACATCGGACTGTGGAGTCCCTAAATCCACGGACTATGAGGTCCTTAACCTTGACCGTGATGTCTTAAAACTAACATCGGACTGTGGAGTCCTTAAATCCACGGACTATGAGGTCCTTAACCTTGACCGCGATGTCTTTAAACTACGTTACCTGGAGAAACCCCTGACTCCGTAAAATACGGACAAGGGTGACCACATCCAGCACTTACAGGCCCTCACGACCTGTAAGGAAGAGGAAAACTCTCTTGTGAGATCCTTACAACTCTCAAGGGAAAACCCGCTTAAGAATCTTCACGATTCTTAAGAAAGACTTACACCTATGGGATCCTTTCGACCTGTAGGGAGAAAAACTCTTTATGAGACCCCCGTGGCTCATAAAATGCAAAAGTCTTAGGAAGCAGATCTTAACCCTGAATCCTAAGCCATCGCTGTCCTGCAAGGAGATCAAGATAGAATATCCGCAGAATACATTCAATAAAAAGGGGACACACCATTAAGAAGAAAAATGTATCTTTTATTCATAAACCAAAATGGATACAAAGTACAATTCATGAAAGAAACAAAAAAGAAAGATACTCTCATTCATGAGTATGTACAAAAAAGAGGAAAAGATACAAGTCCTCAAGCCGGCGGGCGATGCAGTAATTTTACCAGCTCATCGTTCTGTTGCTGAGCCACGGCTTCATGACGCAAGATCTCCAGAAGACGACCCTCCGCCTGAGCTTGCTGAGCCTGATACGAAGCAAGCCGAGCTTCGAGCTCTTTCTCGGTGACTTTATGAGCCTTGACCCTCTCACGAGTGAACGTGGCAGCTTTATCGAGAGCCACCGCCTCTTTTATGGACTCCTGGAGCACTCGCCAGAGTTCGTATGCTTTGTTGGTCTTGGCTGTGAGGCTGGCCTGAAGCTCGCTCAGCGCCTTAGAAGCCAATTCCCTCTCCGAGAACTTGCAGCCAAGCCTCTTCTCGCATGACGTCATGTTAGCCGCACATCGTGCTATCAGACCCCGCAACTCCGCTTTTGTAGCCACGGCTTCCGAGGAAAGGCGAGAACATTCAAGAGCGTGCAAAAAAGCCTCCACCTTCCTACAGAACTCCACCCAGACCCGCACCACCTCCTCGCTATGATAGGTGGCAAGAAAAGGAAGAGAGCCGTTAGCTTCAGCGGCAAACGCTTCGGCTGTGGTCGCGCTACCAGCACGGAGCTCCTCGACGAAAGATGATAGGGAGACAAGGCTCAATTGGGCCAAGCGTTCTGAAGCCCGTAAAGCATAAGGGCCGGGCGGCATCACGATGCGCGATCCCAACGCCATGGAGACTGGCAGGGCAGTTCAAATTTGACAAATGTTAGTAAAATTCTTAAGCACAGAACGAACGGGATTATAATAAAATGTCACTCACCGACAGTCATGCAAGTAGGAGCCGAAGGTTTCCTTGGCCCTTCAACGGCGTCACCTTTTACGACTTCACCCGTCAGAGGAGTTGAGAGGACTATCCGTTTTGGGATAGCCCCTTCAGGTATTGCGAGCCTTTTTGCGGGCCCACTTAAGCTTCGGCTCAGCCTGTTGAAGATTGAGTTGGCAGAGCTGGACGACCCGTGGAGAGGGGCCGTGGTGGTTGCAAGTCGATCGAAGACCGACTTCTTGGTAGCTTCCTGTGGTGGCACTGGGGCGCTGAAGCTTGCTGGCGGGAGCATGGTCCCGAAGAACAATCCAGTAGTGGCTTGAGTCACCTGCCCCACCGGCATTGAAAAGATAGATGCCGCATTAGGCCCGTATGTCACTCCTCTAGTTGGGGCGGAGCGGGAGTTGCTGTTGCAGTTTGTGCAGCTGAAATCCATTGATGTGCATTTCTTCTTTCTGCACAGGAACAAGACACCAAATCTTAGTACCTTGAATCTAAGAGAAACCATAGTGAACAGCAATTTTGTTCGCGAAACACGACACACGAAGTGTGGAGTGGAAAGAGGAAAAAGTCCCACCGGGTGTGCCAGAATCTGTTTACCTCCGAAAGACGCGACCGGGACGTTAGGACGTCCGGCATGAATTTTGGGGGCAGATGGTATTTGGGTTTATCTGTCCGCCTATCCGAAGATGCTAAGTTGATTTATAGCACCATGAATCGGAGGTTTGGATGGATGCGGCTGTTGTAGCAGACTTCGTCAGATTCCCAGTCGTTTGTGAGGGGTTTTTTGATTGTGGGGACGCTCTTCCTTGCAGGCGCAAGCCCCTGCAGTTAATTACGTTACCGCATCGCGCTAACCAATTTCTCCTGCTCCGGAAGTTCACTTCGTGTCATGTGTGTTTTTGCTTGTTTGGGTTCCCCGTGGATTGTATACGGAGACTAATTTATGTCGTCGCCCGTAGGGCGTGGATTAGTCCAAATCCGTATATTTTAGATTTGGATTTTTTATTTAAGGACCGTTAATCTGATTTGAGATTAAAATCGACTTAAATGTATGTGAGCATTTGGGGCTCAATTTGTTTTTGTTTAGGATACATTAGTCCAATCTGAGACTAAGATCCACTTAACAAATTTTAGGGTCATTTTTATTTCAGATCTAACAAAAGAGCATTTGGGCTCTATTGTTTTAGTTTAAGAACGTTTCGGTCCATTATCACCATTTTGGAAGCGAATATTAGTTTAGAGACATTTTGGTCCATTATCGCCATTTTTGAGACGAATATTAGTTTAGGGACATTTCGGTTCATTATCACCATTTTGAGGGCGAATATTAGTTTAGAGACTGTTTCCTGATTTAAAATCAGGAAAGCCCACGGAAGAGGCTTCAGAAAAGGGTCACGTGTTGGCACGTGACATCTAAAAGCATCGGCAAGGCAAATTCAGTTTCCCAACTACATCGAAGAAAAGGGCTTCAGAAAGGGTCATGTGCTCCCACGTGACCTGGGTCACGTGTTGGCACGTGATAATTAAAAATGGCTTCAAAGGCAAACCGGTTCCCTGATCAAATCAAGGAAAAGGCTTCAGAAGAGGTCACGTGCTCCCACGTGACCAGGGTCACGTGTTGGCACATGATAATCAAAAGCAGCAGATTTGTTCTCCGGTTAAACCAAGAAAAAGGCTCCAGACGAGGGTCACGTGCTCACACGTGACCAGGGATCACGTGGTGGCACGTGACGGTTAAGCAGCGACCAGAAAGCAGAGCGCAAAAAGAAAGAAGAAGGCTCGTGCCAAGGGGGGTCACGTGCCCATACGTGACCAAGGGTCACGTGGCCACACGTGACCGACTTCAAAGCCCATTTGTTAACAGAATTAAATTCTGAGAAAAAACCTCTCAAATCTTTCCAAAAGCAACCGATTGAATTAAAGATTTAAAGATGATTAAATATCATCTATTTATGGGAAAATCTCGAATTTGGGAAGATTTCCCCGTAAAATCTAACCGAAATAACAAAGGAGAATCTCTGGATTTAAAATCCAATGGTGAATAAAATTCACCTAATAATCCAAAGGTCCAAAACGAATGATGGATACAAATCAAATCTCTCAATGAAAGATTCATCAAAAACTAATTGACTCGGCTGCTTCTCCTATAAATAGGAGCCAAGAGACACACAAAAAGGAAGATATATGCAGAGGGAAGAAAAGAGAGAGAGCCTTGATACTTTAGAGGAATTTGGATCTTCTGCAAAAGAAAACCCTAGGTAAGAAAGGGAAGGTTTCATGGAAAGAAAAGAGAATTTAATTCTCAACAGAGTTTAACTCTGATATAAAACAGAAGGACATATTTCTTCTCTCTTTGATGGAGGATCTGTAAAGTGCACATCTCCCCTTGAGTTGAGAATTTAATTCTCAATGGGTTGAGATCCTGCCATGCAGATCCAAAGCATAGAGAGGGAATGGAAGCACGAGAATTTAATTCTCACAGAACTATAGGAATTTAATTCCTTCAAAATAAAATTAGGGTTTGACCCTGTGTTATGGGAATTTAATTCCTTCAGAATGAAAAGAATCAGGGTTTAACCCTAGTTAAGAACTTAGTTCTGTTAAAACAACAAGAATTTAATTCCCTTAATCTTATTCCCCAGAATAATTCTCTAACAGAGAGTGGGGGTTTAATTCCTTAAAGCTTTTATTAGGGTTTAACCCTATTCAGTTCTTCACATATATGAGGAATTTAATTCCTACAGAAAATTCAGAGTTCAACTCTATCCCAGAATATAAATCTTCAAAAGGAAGTAGGAATTTAATTCCTCTGAAATTATTGTCAGGGTTCAACCCTACGAGGAATTTAATTCCTGAAAGGGATTAACAGATCTTTAAAAAAATATACATGGAGGCAGGGTCACGTGTCACCACGTGACCCCCAAAAAGATCTACAGAAAAGCCCCTTTGAGGCAGTGCCTCACGTGACCCACGTGACCCTTGGCAGAGGCTTTAACATACTCCATTTAAACACCCGTCACGTGATGGCACGTGATGCTCCAAAAGATGCGATATTCTCAGCAGAACAAACGAAGGGAGGGCGCCCTCACGTGCTACCACGTGACCCCTCTTGCCTTGGCGTCTAACGCTAAATTTGAACCCCTGAATCCAGTGTTAAAACACTGTTTGGCCTTAGTGTTCAACACTAATCAAAGAACTTTATTTGTAGTGTTCGACACTGATTACCTTAGTGTTTAACACTAATTTGAGATTTCTGTTGCCAGTGTTTAACACTGATCTGTTTTAGTGTTTAACACTAATTTGAAAGCCTTGTTGCTGGTGTTTAACACCAATTATCTTTTAGTGTTAAACACTGACCTATCAATCTCATTCCCAGTGTTCAACACTGATTGGTCTTTAGTGTTTAACACTAGGCGTTGGCCCAATTGGCTAAATGGCCAGAGGCAAAGCCTCTCCTTCAAGGGACCAACAGGAGGGCCGATGTCCCAGACATGATTGGACTTAGCCCAAGCTGGCCATAAGTCCTCAATTCGTAATTAACTGGGCTAATGGGCTCATAACATAATTAATTGGTCTTGATCCCAAATTGGGCCAAAGACTATTTAATCCACTCCGGTTCCAGGGTACATCTCTTCATTCCTTTGATACTTGGCGTTGTAATCCCTCAACGTCTTCAAAGAGGCGACGGGTCCCGATGACCACACATTGATATGGACTGTGGGGTCCTTAAACCCATGGACTACGACGCCCTTAACCTTGACCGAGATGTCTTAAAACTAACAATGGACTGTGGGGTCCTTAAACCCATGGACTACGACGTCCTTAACCTTGACCGAGATGTCTTAAAACTAACAATGGACCGCAATGTCCTTAAACTACCCATGGACCGCAATGTCCTTAAACTAGTGATGGACCACTATGTCCCTAAACTGGAACGATAGAGCCCAAACACTCTTTTGTTGGATCTAAACGATCCCGTTTAAGTTGATCTTAGCCTTAAATATGGCTAACATATCCTTAAACCTTTCAAACAGACTTTAGTCCCAAACTGGACTATAGATCCCCCCCAATTAACTCTGGTTCAAGGGTACATCTCTGAACTCCTCTGACATCTGTCGTTGTAATCCTTCAACGTCGTCAGAGAGGTGACGAGTCTCGAAGGCCATACATTAAATGGACCACTATGTCCCTAAACTGGAACAATGGAGCCCAAATGCTCTTTTGTCGGATCTAAACGATCCCGTTAAGTTGATCTTAGTCTCAGATTAGACTAACGTATCCTTAACAAACGTTTGAGTTGATCTTGGCCTCAAATATGGCTAACGTATCCTCAAACCAAATCTCCAAACCCAAATCTAAGATAATACGGATTTGGACTAGTCCACGCCCTACGGGCGACGACATAACTCGGTCTCCGTAAACAATCCACAGGCAACAAAACATAAAATAAACACACACGACACGAAGTGACCATCTGAAGAAGGAGAAAGTTGTTACCGCGACGCGGTAGCGTAATTAACTGCAGGGGCTTGCGCCTGCATGGAAGAGCGTCCCCACAATCAAAAAAAAACCTCAAGCGAGGGGGAATCTGACGAAGTCTGCTACATCGGACGCATCCGTTCAGACCTTCGATACATGGTGCCATAAATCAACTTGGCATCTTCGGAGAGGTGGACGGATAGCACCAATTAGCATCTGCCCCGAATCTCAGGTGAGACGTCCCACGTCTCGGCCGCCGTTCGAAGGGGAACAGAGACATTTCGGTCCATTATCGCCATTTTGGAGGCGAATATTAGTTTAGGGACATTTCGGTCCATTATCGCCATTTGGAAGTGAATATTAGTGTAGGGACTTCTCGGTCCTTTGTTCATCTTGCGTGCACGTGTATTTTTTACGTGACGGAGTGAACAATGGTGATATGGAATGTACCCAATTTGGGGTGCGGTCTGATTTAAAGTGTGCACATCAATTTGGAAGTATACTAAAGAGTTGTTAGTTTTCGGGACCCGCCGTCTCTCTGAAGATGTTGAAGAATTATAACGAAATATATCAGAGGTGTGGAGAGATTACCCTTAAACCAAATCCCGTATTTGAGGAAAAGGGCTGCTGCTGTGGACCTAAGAGTCATTAGTCATTTTTGAGACTAATATTATCTTAGGAGATATGGGATGAATATCATTTGGATATCATCAGTTGAAAGATCGGTAATCATGTTTGGGACTAAGATCGATTTGGGGAATCATGAGCACAGGGGGCTCGGTTGATTGGAAATCGAAGAGATTTTGACCTTGGGAAAATTTAGCCAATTTGGGCTAGGTCTGGATCTCCATAGTTACCCAACAGTGCTAAGCACTGGTATATGCAGCACTCACGTGTATCCCACGTGAGACGCTGGATCAGTGTTAAACACTAAAATCTGGAGGCGCTCACGGGTGAACACGTGAAGCACTCCAAATATGGGCGCTGCTCTTTGGGTTTTATTCCCCCTTTTTGTATAAGTGCTAAGCACTTGGTTCTTGTGGCGCTCACGTGTGAAAGGCGCCCCAAATATGGGCACAGCCTTTTGGGTTTTATTCCCCCTTTTATATAAGTGCTAAGCACTTGGTTAGGGCTCTCATGGAAAACACGTGACTGCCTTACGAAGTACCTCTTGTTTTTCTTTTAAGCACTCGTGTGGGAAACACGTGAGGCAATCTTGGCCGTTCTTGTTGTTCATTAGAGCCACTCACGTGGAAAACACGTGAGGTCTCATTATAGTGTTAAACACTAACGAATCCCCAGGCTTTCCTTCTGTTTTCTTAGAGATCTTGATCTCTTATTAATAACATTTCTAGTCATTATGATTTGGGTTTGGAAGGTCTCAGCTTATTATCATCGTCTGGATTGAGGAATCAAGTTCTCCTCTCATTTTTACAAGAATCAAATTCTTTATATAGGGTTAAACCCTAGTTTTCAGAGGAATTAAATTACCATATGTTTTTGTAAGAATTAAATTCTTTAAACTCAGTTCTTTCCCCTAGGTTTTAAATCTGCAGGACAGAATCTCCCCGATGAGAATTAAATTCTCAACTTATGGGGAGATCTGCTTTTGCAAATCTCAACCAGAGGACGAACTGGGTTCTTATATGAAGGGTTAAACCCATAAAGAGTCGAAGAAGAGATAGAACAATCTCTGTGTTTTTTTCTTTTTACCTAATGTGTTATGATGAAACAAGTCTTCACCGAGAATTAAATTCTCTTTTTTCCATCTCTCTTTATGTCTCGTCCCTTTTTTCTCCTCTCTTTCATGTTCTCTCTCTCCGTGAGACTTAAAATCTCGAGTTATTTATATAGTGGAGAGAACTTTGTTTAATTCTAAGGAAATCTTTTATTAAAAGATCCCAATTGATTTAATTGGTCTCAGAATTGATTTGGAGAATTTTACCCACCGTTGGATTTTTGATCCAAGAACTTATGTTTTTACAGAAGATATTGTTCTTGTTTTTAACAAGATTGGGGATATTCTTCTATATATAGAATAAAATTCTATCGAGCGGTGACATTTTAATCACCATTGGATTTTTAATCCAAGGGTTCTTAGTTTAACAGAGCATAATCTTTCTCTGTTTAGAAAGATACAGAAAATATTTTGGATCTTTGATCCACTAACTCTCTGTTTAACAGAAAATATTCTTCCCAATAGAATTTATGTTTAATCACCATTGGATCGTTGATCCAACGGTTCATTAAGTATAATTTAATTCTACGTAAGGAGGTGTCCTCACGTGTTTAGCATATGGGACTTAGTTCGGCCGCTTAGCTGTTTGGTTGCAGTGCCTATATGGTTTGCATATAGGCGCTCATGTATTAGCACGTGAGGCTTTTTTTAGCCTGTCTGTTGTTTGATTGCAGCGCCTCTATGCTTTGCATATAGGCGCTCACGTGTTTAACACGTGAGACTATGTTTAGCCTATCTGTTGTTTGATTGCAGCACCTATATACTTTGCATATAGGTGCTCACGTGTTTAACACGTGAGGCTTTGTTCAGCCTATCTATTTTTTGATTGCAGCTCACGTGTTTAACACGTGAGGCTTATTTAGCCTATCAGTAGTTTAGTTGCAGCGCCTATATACTTTGCATATAGGCGCTCACGTGTTTAACACGTGAGGCTAGTTTAGCCTATCAGTTACTTAAATGCAGCGTCTATTTGCTTTGCATATAGGCGCTCAAGTGTTTAACACGTGTGACTCGAGTAGTGGGCAGTTCCCCCCTTTCTTACTCTCCCTTTTTTTATGAGGGAACAGTAAACTCGGTATCGTATTCATCCACTAATGTAACACCCTAGTTCAGTTATACCATGTTCGATTTATTTATCCTATTTATCTTGTGGCTATTTCCTGTTTTAATTCGCTTTTGGGTGCGGATAGTGTTTTAGTATTCTGTACTTGGTATCCGACCCGACCCGCATGCTTGAACCCGTCTTGGTTCTTGTTCACATTTTATCCCTGCTGGTTTTGAGGGTCCGTGCTCGCATATGTTCCGTATACCTGCATCGTATATCTGGCATCTGCATTTTTTTAATATTACATTTATAGTCAAATAATATATTTTTAAATACCCAGCATGACCTGCCTCATACCCCTGACCCTGTGGTGGCATCCGTACATCGTGTTCTCGTCCCGTTTAGTGAAACAGACTCATTTGGATCTCTACGTGCACGCTACGTGTATCCGTTTTTGGGGGTATGCATTTTCTTTAACCGGACATCGTATTTTGGTTTTGATTGACACGTATATTATCTGTATTTTCAAACCGTAACTTTAGACCCAACTCGGGCATATTTTGGAGTATTTTTATATTAGCCAGAAAATTTAAATTTAACTAATATTATATTCTTATAATATAATTCTGTTTCATATATATATAACAAACGTTTATAAAAAATTTCCTAACCAAATATATATCTAAAATATTTTCCAAATCCTAATCCATCACCAATCTCACCTGCCCCCTCTCTCTCCTCCACATATCTATATATATTATATACTTTTTCCTTAACCCATTCTAAACCTAAACCCACAGCACCCACGTTCTCTCTCCCTCCCTCTTCTTCTTTCTTCGTTCACGCCGCCTCACTCGCTCACGAAAACCCTAACCCTAACCATGCCTTCACCCTCGCCTCATCGTCGTCGCCCACAACACCCTCGACCTCATATCCTCTCCTCTCCTCCCCGCTCACCTCTCTCTCGCCTTTCCCCGCTGCAAACCCCGTCCCTGACCGCTTCAACCCAACCACTCAAGAACCCATCCTCGCTGCGATCTCGTCATCGTTCACGTCGCCAACCTCTTACCTTCGGCACTTCCCCTTCTCCATCTTCTCTTCTTCCTCCTCTCTCTCTTCTTTCCCCCGACGAGATCCCCTCTCTGCAAACTATCACCACCTCTCCCTTGCGAACCCCGACGAACCCATCACCCGAACCCACCGCCCCGACCTTGCCTGCACCTCGCCATCGTCGTCTACCAACCCAACGCCCTCTCCTCTTCTCTTCTTCCTCCACTCCTTTTTTCCCGACTCATTTCCCTGCACACCCCGAGAACCCCGACTGCACACCCGAAACCCATCGCATACAACCTTCCCTGCATACCCACCGCAGCTACACCCCATCGCTGGAAAACACCTCGCCTTCGTCACCCCTTGCCTCTTTGTCCCAGAACCCCAAACCCTAGAGCAACCCTCTTCTTCTTCTTCTTCTTCTCTTTCTCTTTCTTGATCTCGTGTTTCCCGGTGATCGTCGAAATCGTGCTCGTCGCCGACGATCCGGGCAATCCAGCAGACGTCCTCATCCAGCGTGGTCACGTTCTTGCATGGCTTGGTCCTGTTCTGTACGCGTGTGTGCGCATCGCAACGTTTACCTGAGGCCGGACGCAGCGTACGCACCCCGTTGTGAGATCCGATTAGGCAAGTATTCTTGCTTTACTTTTGGTCGATGTACATCGGCATTCCTTCGTACGTATATATATATATATATATATATATATATATTTCCTGCCCTGATAGAATAAAAGAGATATGTGTTAGAACCTATTTTTCGTTATATCATACAAAAATATATATAGGCAAACTTTTATGCAGTAAGTAAGAAAAATTTGCAAGTGTGGTTTTAAATGGAGATTTATTTTAACTACAAATAAATTTTGAAAGTTGTTAACCTATCTCACATTTATATATTTCTATTAGTATATTCATATTAAGGTTAACGGTAAAGATAACAATTGTGACTCATACCATCTTGTACATCACCTTCATGCAGTTACTATTACTAGAAAACAATAATATTTGACAAGTCATGACTATTCAATACTCTAGTCTTTATGAACGAGATCGCTGATTAGGATGCTGAACTACATGACATGACACACTACTATTTACCAGTTTCATCTCTATACAATTACCATATCACAAGTTCCAGTCTTTTCAGCATTCTTAATTAGTGCTCTAGTTATTACCATAGTAGCTATAAATACACGGGGGTTGGGGTAGTTTGAGTGTGGGTTCGTACAACAGGATCTCAGGAGTCCCATGCCGGCAGCTGGTACCGGGCTATATCGGTCGCATGTTATTACAGCTGGTACCGGGCTATATCGGTCGCATGTTATTACAGCTCGTACCGGGCTATATCGGTCTCTTGTTCATTCTACAGTTGGGCCCATGTTTCCTAGCCCCTGGGGCACTACTCTTGGGTTAGGAATACTCCTGCAGAGGTTGACGCACACACTCGAGCTAACGATATGATAGTTTACCTTTTAGTGACCAGTTAGGTTATGAGCTGACCTCTTTACATGTTGGCTTCATAGTATTAATGTATCTATTTATATATTTGTTTTTACTTGCGCACACGGGCTTCACTACATTCATATATTCATGTTATCATACCATACACACGCCTTATACGTTGAGTACTTGCTGGGATGTTCTGACATCCCTGAGATTTGCCATCTCAGGTTTAGAGATAGATTTTCAAGCCGAGCAGGACCGCAGTGGCTATCAGGACTTTGCCGAAGATCAGTAACCCATAGGTTTGTTTTCTTTCTGTTAGTATTTAGCATGTGCGCCCTTGTAGGATATTAGGACTTTTATATCTTTCCAGATTTTGTTTTCTTTTCGAACCTATTGTATTGGGTATTTATCTGCATCAATTATCTAGTGGACCCATTTTTTAGTATTCCTTGTGATTTCGTTGCAACATGATTATCAGTATTATCCATTTTGGTATTGGATTTTATTTTGACAGGTTAAGCTAGACAGCCTTATGTGACTATGGAAGGATCTTTCCTTACCTAGGTAGCACGGCTGGCCTTCGTCGCTCTCCGTATTCCGTATTTTGGGAAGCGGGGCGTGACACTTACTCTCCCCTTTTTTTATGAGGGAACAATAAACTCAGTGTCGTATTCATCAACGGATTTGCTCCAACTCGAGCCTTGTTGTAAGTGGATGAACTGTTATTCCATGTCACAACGGGCAATCTTAGGGAAGTACATCGCGTCGAACATATCGCGAAACGTCTTCCATTCAATCGGTTTGGCGAGTCGGCTTTCTTCAGCCTTCCACCAAACTCTGGCGTTATCTGTTAGTTGCAGCTTTGCAACTCTCACCCAAGCAATCTCTGGCACTTGTGCGGCTGCCAGGTCATCTTCGATAGGCTGAGCCCATTCTTCTTCCTCCAGTGGGCTCTCTTTTCCAAAGAAATGTTTCAGGTGCAGTGCCCGGAATTGCTTGACTCCGGATGTCTCGACCTCTAGACGGTGTATGAGGATAGCGGTCTGCTGCTGCTGATCCTCTAAGTGGCTCTTGATTGCCTCAAGCAATACCATTTGCTCGTTGATGGGAGCTGCAACAGTAGACGGTGGTGGTAGAGTGTTGCCATTAACGTTCGTGTTTGTGTTGTTGGGAGAATTCATGACCTTGATAGAAAAAGAAAGGTTAGGATAGATTCAAAGAATTTGAAATGTAAAGAATGTATAGTTGCCGATTCTTATAATTCTTGTGATATATTGTTTAGGATTCCACGCAGAACTGACCTGCATGGGCCGCCAACAAAACCTGTCACGCCCCGCTTCCCAGTGTACGGAAGTGGTGACGTGGCAAGCCCGCAACGTATTTACTAAGAAATAAATACGTTAAGCGTAATTAAGCAATATATGTATAAAATGCATAAGAATTGACAAGAGATATAAAATGAACATCAACTTTTATTAACATTCATCTTTACAATACAACTGTTTTGAAAAGGAAAGTACAATGATATAAAGCAATGCCTAAACGGTGGCATACCAAATGAAAAGTACAAGAAGCTAGAAGTCCTGCTGGGAAGTGAGCTGGTCCGCGTCCTTCTGGCTAGGCTCTATCTTGATAGAGTCCTGTCCTCCTGACGAACATTCCAAAGAAAGAAATAGACAGGAATGTTGTCAGCGAACTAGCGCTCGGCAAGTCTCAAAAGAAAGAAAGGAATATAGCAAGTAATGAAAATTGAACTAGTAAGATGTACAGGTATAAGATTGATATTCTAACATAGTTGTTTGTAACTTGGTACATAAGGTATTTGTGTATACGAGAGAAGTCCATCTTACCCCATGGACTATGGTAACAAATAGTACAAGGCCCCGTCAAAACCCACGGGACAACGGCACGAAAGTTCATGTATGTGTCTTTTAGTGATCATCTCGTGCCACGCTATACATTTCGTACCAATCTACCCCGTTAACCCCGTAATGTATTGTATAAATTATATTTACAAGTCTTGCCGAAACCATGGATACAAGTTGTTCAAGTAGTCAGATTAAGGGTGTAAGTTTGTAGTCATGTCAAGTTATAGCCATGGTTCGGTCAAGTCAAGTCTTGTATTCAAGTTTGATATTCAGGTTCATGTTTAAGTATACATGTTAGAGTTTGGATTCATATTTGAATTGGATTCTGGTTTAAGTTTGGATTCAAGTTGATTTTGACTCAGACTTGAGTCAGACACTTATAACTGATTTAGATCCTGAATTATGTTCGGGGGTTATCGGTAACTGCTGCACATGGACGGCAGAATTTGTGTTTTTTCCAAGACAATTACCATTGATAACACCGTTAAGTTTTCTACCTTAAATAGGCAAGCACTCACTTTCTCCGGCTCCCTGGGGCTCAAGAGAATTGATCCCGTTTAAATCTATATTTACTAAAGTCCTTAAATGTAATTTTATATAACTCGAAGGGGTTTTATGAAAAATATTTTAATATATAGTTTAAAATAACCTCGGGAAATTATTTATATTATTTAGGGTTTTCCATGGATGTGAATTTTAGAGATTTGAAGTATTTTAGTGCTAATAGGTTAGCTTGGAAAGTTCATGGTATTTTACTGTAAAGCTTGACTTTTGTTGGTATCTTAATGGTATTTTGATGAAACTTGTAATTCATTCATTTGAAAAAACATAAGATTATTATATTTTTAAAATATATGAATTTTTAATATGTATATAATTATAAAAAAATTAATTTTATTTTAAGTAGAAAAATGCGTTTTTCTTAAAAACCGTATTTAAAAACCTTTCGAGACCGAATACTCCGTGAGGAGGTTTGCATCTCGCTCTACTAACCCAAGGATGTGCGATAATCTGCACTATCTAATAGCGGGTCCACTAAAAAGGGTTGTAAAGGTTTATTTGAAAAGGAATTTTAAAATACAATTCCAAAGAAAACCGTTTTTATAGTAAATGGTATTTTAATGAAATATTTTCTCGAAACACAAATCTACATGAAAGAGTTATCGTGCTATGGAACCATGTGTGTTTGTGAGGGGTGGGTCATTACCCATGAGGTTTTCTGAAGATAAAGTATTAACGTCATACTAAAAAGTGATATGTAAAGTTCACGGTATTTTAACGAAAAAGTTAAATTGTGATTGTTTTACAAAAGATTCTTGGATAAAATTTATTCTAGACATGAGTATTAAACTTATAAGTGAAGTGTTACAATTTGTTTGATCAAAGCGTAAAGTAAGATGGAGTTATATGCTTTAGAAAAAGGAACGTCGGTAATAACTCCACTTTTTATCAATTTTGATTAAAAAGAAATTTAAGAAATAGAAAAGAAGATTTGGAGGGACTTACAAGTGAAGTGGATTAAAAGAAGGTATTGGAAGAGGGGGGTTTCGTCGTGACGTCGCGGGGTCGCCGGAATATATTTCGATCCTCGCCGGAACTTGATCGTTTGCTAACTCCTCTTCTACTCCACTTGTACTTAGAAAATCTTGATAATTTTGGTTATAATTTTCTGAATGATGAAATGCTAGGGCATGGGGTAGTATTTATAGTATGTAATTAGGGTTTTGGAATTAAAAAGATGAATTAAAATGTATTAAAAAGATAATAAATGGGGAATTGAGGGGTCTCTATTTGATTGCAGAGCAATCAAACAGTGCAGGGGAGTTAGGGATAGGGGAAAAGACTTGAGTGCAAAGCACGGGCACCTTTGGCTACAGGAGGATCGTCGGTACCAGCCTATTGAGGCATCTCGCCGGTCGTTTTGTGGAGGGGGCCGTCGGATTGGTACCACGTGTTCCTCTCTGTATTAATACTCTTTCACACATGTTTATTTCTTCAGACTTTTCATTTCTATGTGCATTGCACGTGTAAACTTTTGGGCTTCCAAAAAGTTTAAAAGAAAAATAAAAAAATATAATGTGTCTGATGGGGTTCGAACATAGGGGCTACGTCACAGCAGTGCAAGGCTTTACCAGTGAGCTACAAGTTGTTTCTTGCTGTTCTTAAAAAAAATTAACTTATAAATTGTACTGAGGCTTGTAAACTCCTTTCTGTATATTAAACTGAAAAATTTTGTACAGTAAATTCAGAGTCGTTATAAGTGCGCTTGGTAAAGGCATTCCGGAAGAAATTTGGTCAGGTAAACCGGTTAATTATGCGCACCTAAAAGTATTTGGTTGTATTGCATATTCTTTGGTTGATAAGGCAGAAAGGAGTAAGCTTGACTCCAGGTATAGAAAGTATGCTTTCATCAGGTATGGTGGAGACGGGTTCGAATATAGGCTGTGGGATTACACAAGCATTAAAGTAATATGAAACCGGAACGTTGTCTTTGATGAGCAGCACTTGTACAAAGAAGAGATGCAAGCCAAAGATGGTGCGGTATCGGAGTTCGTTGAATTGGATGGAACTCAAGAGAGCATTTAGGTACCTACAGGTGAAGTGTGGAACATGGAAGAAGCTATAGTGCAGGATTAGGTATAAGAACAGGATGGTGACCATGTTTAGCAACCAAATATACCAGTTCTAAGGAGATCTACGCAAGATAGGCGGCTACCTGAAAGACTTATGACTGACTTCGTTCTGTACACAGATTCGGGAAAGTCTAAATCCTTTGAAGAAGCAACAAACGACGGTGCTAGTAAGAAGTGGGAGAAAATTATGAATGGGGATATGGATTTTTTGAAGAAAAACCGTATATGGGATCTAGTGAAACTACCCAAGGATTGGAAAGCATTTCTGAATAGGTGAGTGTACCGAATTAAAAATGAGACCAATGGTGTGAAGCAGTACAAGGCTCGCTTCGTGATCAAAAGATATGCGCAAAAATAAGGAATTGACTATTAAGAGATTTTTCCCAGGTCGTAAAAATGGCATTTATTCGGGTGATTCTCAATATCGGGACAGTAGAGGATTTGCATTTAGAACAGCTGGATATGAAGATTGCGTTCCTTTATGGAGATTTGGATTAGGAGATCAATATGATGCAGCCACCGGGATATGAGGTGAAGGGGAAAGAAAATATGGTGTGTAAACTGCGAAAGAGCTTGTATGGTCTTAAGTAAGCTCATAGGCAGTGGTATCTCAGGTTCGATCAATTTATATTAAAGACAAGATTTATGCTCTGTGAATCGGATCACTGCGTATATGTTCAGACTTTCAAGAACGGAGACTACATTATATTGTCGTTGTACGTAGATGACATGTTGGTGGCGGTTCCAAATTTTGAGAAAATTCAAAGTTTGAAGAAGATAATAACTAAGAAATTCTTTATGAAGGATTTTGGAGCGACAAAGCAAATCTTAGGCATGAAAATCGTAAGAGATAGAAAGCAGCGGAGGCTGTGGTTATCGCAAAGGGACTGTACGAGAAGGTTTTGAAATGGTTCAATATGGACAAACCAAAACCGGTGAGTATGCCTTTAGCGAAATATTTCAAACTCAGTAAAGAGTTATACCCGACAACTCAAGAGCATAAAAATGATATGGAAAGTGTGTCCTATGCATCTGCGGTGAGGAGTGTGATGTATGTAATGGTGCGTATGATACCAGATATTGCACATGCAGTGAGAATTGTTAGCATGTATATGCAAAACCCGGGAAAGGAGTATTGGAATGCGGTGAAGTAGATGTTGAGGTATCTAAGGAGTACGTTAAGTCACTGTTTATGTTTTGGAGGTGACTCTATAATGGTGTAAGGTTACGTTGATGTAGATTACTCGGGAGATCGAGATAGTGGGAAGAACACGACGAGGTACATATTCACGATTGGGGGAACGGCGGTGAGTTGGGTCTTTTAATTGTAAAAGGTGGTGACATTATCGACACGGAGGCTGAATACGTGGCGATCACGGAATCCAGGAGCTACTTGAAGAATGGGGGAAAAAAGACTTCAATACCTTGTGGAGCGACAGTCAAAGTGTGATAAATTTGGCAAAGAATGCGGCATATCACTCTCGGACGAAACACATCAAAGTGTGGCACCGCTTCATATGCATAGCGGTAGAAGAGGGCGATTTGATGCTGCAGAAGATCGCGGGAGAAAAGAATCCGACGGATATATTCACCAAGGTTGTAAACAGAGATAAGTTAGATCTCTGTTGCGGGTTAGTGAATCTCTCCATGCAGATCTGATGAGAAGAGAGTAGAGCGGAGTCGTGTGAAGCCTAGTAACGTTGGGAATCAAGCTGAAGTATCTCTAAGTAAAAGATTGATGAAATTATAGAGAAACTTCATGCAGATATCTGGACGTGCACACAAGCCATATTAGATTTTACCAAAACCATAATTTTTTAATTAAAGAGTGTCTTATGGCGGTTTATTAATTATGTTAGTTTCTTAATTAAGGAGTGTCTTATGGCGGTTTCTTAATTAAGAAATTGGTTTGTGTATAAATAGGGACCTCTTATATGTTTTA
Source organism: Agapanthus africanus (assembly GCA_030015575.1). NCBI lineage: Eukaryota > Viridiplantae > Streptophyta > Magnoliopsida > Asparagales > Amaryllidaceae > Agapanthus > Agapanthus africanus. Next base: position 9,974,059 of record CM057344.1, on the reverse strand, counting down.
TGTACAGCCAAATAGAAGAGAGATCGTTGTATGAGAGGGCGACAGCTTTGATCTAGAGAGATTTGAAAGAAATCTCCTAAAATTTGCTCGTGGTGTACTTAATTCAAGATTATAATAGATATTGCAGATTCCGCTCTGCCGGGGACTAGCTATACGGTGGGTGAACCTCGTTAACAAATCCGTCTCTTATTTTGTTTGTGATTCTTATTTACTTATTTTTGCATCGTTATTAATTTGTCTTTTCGTTGTTAATTACGTGGTTGTTTATTGCGTGATTGGTCTGTCGCGAGTATTATTCCATGCATCAGCTTCTCCATCCCCAACATAACCGCAGGGCTATAAATATGAGAAAGTTCGAAGAATGAGCTCTCTCTCTCTTAATATCTCTCTCACACACACCAAATATAGATTTTATCATGATTGTGTCTTAATCTATTCAAGTACTAACGTAGAAGGTCATGCTATTAGAGATCTTATTGGAGTAGAGCGTGAATCTCTCGCCGAGAGGTAACTCCTACTATATATATCAACGATGTTGGCTATAGATGGATTATTCACATGAGTAGAGTGCGAAGCTTCGCCGCCGAAGATTCGTCCGTGGCCCTCATAGGCATCCAAATTCTTTCCGGGGCGAGTTTTAGGTGTATAAGGCAAATCCTTAAATTTGGGGTTCGACAAAAGTGAATAGAATGATTCTAAGATTTAAACGTTCATGTTTGGCTTCTGTAATTCGAATCCCTGCAGGCCGACCCATGCATAATGTGAATCCTTGCATAGGGATTTGAGAACAAGCCTCGGCTGACATCCTATCAGGCTTTACAAATGCAATTCATTGCGGAATGATACTTACATCTTTTCTCTTCAACCTAGATTTTTCTAAACAAACTTATCATAAGAATTCACAAATCAAAGAATTTGTAACCAGAGAGTCACTGCCAGTTACCTACCTATCTCAAATCAGCATCATCACCAAAACAACCCATCCCCAAACTTCCAATGAAACCCCATTATTCCTCAAACAATCTTGGTTGTACTTCTCTGTGAGGTCCGCCACCGCCGTGGCGCCGTAGGTCGGCCAGCCAGTTCCTGCCACCACCACCGGCATCTTTCGGTGTCCCGCCGCCGCCAGTGCGCTAAGCGTCGAATCCACCATCTCGTCAAAAAGGTTCCTGTACCTCGGCCCCTAGCCTCGTCGTCACGGTACACAAACTCCTCGTCCTCGAAGACGGTGAAGCCGACGAGGACATTGAGATCAGAGCGGTAGAGGTCGAAAAGGAGGAGATCGATGAGGAACGGGGATCTCGTCGAGGAGAGAAGGCCGAGGAGGGGTTTAATGTAAGGATCGAAGAGGAAGGGCTGGGACTTGGCGCGCAATGGTGGGAACAAGGGGTCCAGCGAAGGCAGCGACGAGGATGGCGATGGGGATGGGGATTTCCGAGAGAGAGCGAGATAGAGATAGAGGAAGAGAGAGATTTTGAACGGAGTAGATTTGAAGAGGTGTATTTTGATCACTCTAGCAAATAAACATCCTAGGCCTACTTTGTAATGGGCCAAGGGATGCTTATTTTAAAAAGTAGGCTCCCTTTCTTTATTTTGAAATATAAGGGGCTTTAAACCTCTTCTGGGCTAGGCCAGATTTACCCAAAAAAGGTAAATATTTGTTTTGTTTGGGAGGCCAATCGGCCCATGATTTAACCCAATGTGTTATTAATGGGCTCCACTATAGTCTGGCCCAAGTATGGACCATTACTAGGGTTTTAGCAAGTGGGTCAATCTAATCATGGAAACGTATTACCAAAAATTTGGGTCGGCTCTCTCTAATACAAACAGTACAATTCTTTTGTTCAATTTTCACCAATTTTCATATATCTCAGGGAGAATCCTCCATAAAATATTCTATATTGTTAGAGAAAATAACTATAATAATTTGCACATCATAAATGTCTGTACCCAGCCAGAAAGGTTTCAAATCTAAGTTCGAGACCCTTTTGCTTTATTAAGTTCCAAATGGGTCGATTGATTTTAAGATCCGAATCTTAGTAAAAGTTAGAACATAAAATAAATTTGGGCTTTAAGAAACTAAGTTGTGTTCAATTATTATAAGTTCATATTTGGCAATGGAAACTATGAGGGCAGATAGCCAGTCTGCTACATACATTAAAAAATTTATTACTAAAACCAAGAAAGAAAATCCATTAAAAACACATTTTTCACAAATTTGCTCTAGAAGCAGAGATAGAGAGAACATTATATATACAAAATATCTCATGCATATTATTATACATATAGATCATGCATGCTCTCTTGACCTTTCAGCTCTCATAATTAAATTTTTTGCTGAAGTTTTATCATTAATTAACCTGACATGCATCATGTTCTCTTAATTTTATTGATTTACTTTTGCCTTCCAAAGTTAGATTTGTCTTGATCTCACCCACAACAAACAAGCATCAATCTTGCTTCCATCCTCCTTTGCATGTTAACCCTTGCAATGAAGTCCTCAACCCTCCTATTCAATTCTTCAGTTGGCAGCCCTTTCTCCTCCCTCTCTTCTTCCTCTTCCTCCAACTCCTCTTCTAACTCTTCTTCTACGACTAACTCCTCTTCTAAGTCCTCTTCCTTGTCATTCTCCACTTCATTTTCATCCTCTTCCTTCTCTTCAACCAAACAACTCACCACCAATGCAACCTCATTTCCTTTATCTTCACTCCTAGAAGCCCCTTTAAGACTTCTTGCATGCATCACATACTCTTCATAGATATCGCGCTTCGACGAGGAGCTTGAGAGCCTCGACTCGCCTACAAGGAAAACTATGATGAGGTTGAAGACAAGGAACAAACACTTAGGCCCGAGGACGATTTCGATGATTTTGGGAAATGTTTCCATGAAGAAGAGGTTTATAGAAGAGAGAAGATTTGGTAGCCAAAGGGGACTTGATAAGAATAGGCCAAGCAACATGGCAAGGAGAGAGAATTGGATGAAGCTTGAGATGAAGTGGTTGCACTTGTTGTATTTCTTCATGGCTTGGTACTTCTCTATGTTGATAGGGTAGTACTCCATATGATATATATATGAGCTAGCTAATAAATGAAGAGAAAGAGATGAGAATTAATGGAGATTGGACAGAACATAGAGCAATGGAGGAGGAGCAATATATAGAGAAGGGAAAGAGATGTCTTTGTTGGTGGGATCCAACGATTCATACATACTGTAGCTTTTACACTTAAATTATTTTTGCACACTTTTGGAGTGTGTGTGTGTGTGTTTCTCTTTTGGAAAAGCTATAGAGAGGTGTTGGCCTTTGCATGCCCATTCATAAGCCTCTTTGCTTTAGGTTTTGATGGTTTTGAGTTTGGGGGTTGATTAGTAAAATTTACCCAAGTGGAGTGAATATAACCAAAGTTTGGTAAAGATTGAGATTGATCATTGGACCAATGGTCGATTACCCCTTATCCCTATATATCCCCTAAACTAAAAGGAAATTTGCATTTTTTAAAATTCTAAAACTTCTTTTCCCTTGAATTTTGTGTCTGGGAATTTGTATCACAATATCTTCTACAACCTGCTTGATTTAAAATTGGATGATACCGATACCATCTTAGTTGTTTTATTTCGGATAATAAAGTAATTATATCTACATTTAAAAAAAAGAAGTTTTATCTACCAATCCGGCAGCCCACGTGAAATGCTACCGGAAAACCATAAATCCTTACATTCTAATATTCAAGCGCATCCTAAAACGATTATTGATGTGTACATGTGCAAAAGATGATGGAATAACTCATTATGCTTCAATCATGCAAAGGTTACAGAGGTTTGCAATAGCTTAAGGATACGAATTATTTTTGTTTTGAGAAGATTGTTCATAGGTCTAAATTGGAGGGGGGAAATGTGCATGTTGTGCACATAGGCTCATGCTAACAAGTAACGCCTATGAAAAAATAAAGGAGCAAATTAACCAAATACAACAGGTGTCAACTACTCAACTGCCAATGTGAGTGAACCTACACAATCATTTTCTAGCTATTAACAAATATATTATTTTATTTTTTGGGTGACAACTTGGACTAAATTAAAACCAAGTAAGAAAATGATGAAAATAATTAACCCTAGTGATGTAGCTCCTTTTCGGGCCTCCGTCAGATGTTGTCTTCCGTTGATCTCACGGTGAACTTAGCTGTTTACATAGTCACAAATTCGTCATTCGGGAATAATTCGGCGAGGTCGAAAATTCGGATTCGGAGAATTATTCGGAAAAAATCGGCAGGTATTCGGGAAAAATTCGGTAAGTGTTCGGGAAATGTTCGGGAAGGATTTCGAGCAATAAATTAATATATGAGACGCTAGGTTTTGATTTTGTGAATTATTTGCTGTTTTTTAAATTATTCGGTGTTTTATCACATAATTCGGGAATAATTCGCGAATTATTCGCGAATAATTCGCGAATAATTCGGCCAGTTCGGCAATCACGAATAATTCGGAGATTAATTCGTTTGATCAAGAATTCGCGAATTATTCGCGAATTCGGCGAATAATTCGCGAATTATGTGACTATGGCTGTTTATCCTTCGTTGCGTGTGGGTCTCAATGGGTTTTTGGAGGAAGAGGTGAGGTGAGGAAGTTGTTGCCGAGTACCTGCAAAGAAGTCCCGGAATGGTTTGGTACCACCGAGGACCCTCCGACACTCAAGTTAGTGATGAGATCCGAGCAGAGTAACGGCATCAAAGTGTAAAAAAGGGCCTCTTGACCCCTCTGTGATGGGGGTTTATATAGCGGTGGTGGCATGCAGCAGCAGGCGCGAGAATCTCGTCGGCAGTTACGCTCCCGACGACACGCCCGTGTAAAGAGTGGATCGCCCATTAATGGGGATCGTGATGGCGTGGAACGTGGGATGTTGCTGGCAAAGAATCTGCGAATGACGAGATTTGCGGAGCGGCGGTTACGCCTGTGAGTGGTGGAGTTGGTCGGTCGGAAGGACCGAGGAAGATGGTCTCGGCGGGAGAGCTCGGGAACGAGCGAGAGGGCCGAGGTATCTTGGTCCTGCGGTAGCTCGGAGGCGAGCTGAGAAGCCGAGGAGGCCAATTTGCAGGGGGCCCTGAGGTGAGCCAGCTTTGTGCTTGTAGGTCGGGTACAGAGGTGGCCTGATCGGCCCCTGTGGGCCCTCTCTTTTGAGTTCTGGGACACGTCATTTGCCACGTGTCCTGATCTGGAAGGTCGTCAATATAGAGCATCATCATTAGCCCCCCACTCTTGTCCCGACCAGCTGGCGGGTCGGGCCAAGAGTGGACTGCCGGGCCGCCCGGGGAGAGCTCCCTCCTAAGATTTCGTCAGGACGCGTCCCCGGGCTGTCAGCTGCCTTTTTTGCCAACGAATCAGGGCGAAATCTCTGCATTTAAGGAAAGTGCGCCGATTTGTGCATCCTGTCACTGAAGCGACTGTCTGCGTGTCAAGCGTCGGTTGGCCGACGCGACGTGTGCAGACCTGTGTACTGATGGGGCGCAGCCCAGTGTGGGCGTGACATGTAGAGCGATCGGTCGTCGAGTTGATTTCGATCACTTGCCGAGTGTGCCAAGCGCTGCTGAGAAGGAGGCATCTCCATAGCCCCGAAGTCGAGGGGGGATTACTCAGACTTGGATAGACCTGATGTCTCTCGTTGGGGATTCGGATCCGCTGCATGCGATGGGCTCAGTGGCCTCGTTATGAGGGATACAAACCCGCAGCGTCTGTTGGGCAGGAGGATTCCTGCTGGGGATGATCGAGTAGGGAAGCTGCTCGGTTGATCTTGGCGAGGGTCTTGACCCCTGGCATTGCGAGTAGGGGAGCTACCGGCCAGGGATAGTCGAGTCTGGAAGGACTTTGATCCTTGTCTTTGTTGGGTAGGAAGCTACCCGCCGGGATGCGCCGAGTAGGAAGGGGCTCGGCGGCCTCACGAAGAGGGCTTCAGACCCTCAGCGTTTGATGGGCAGGAGGACGCCCGCTGGGAATGCACCGAGCAGGAAGGAACTCGGTGGCCTTGCGATGAGGGCTTCAGACCATCAGCGTCTGATGGACAGGAGGATGCCCGCTGGAATGCGCCGAGCAAGAAGGAACTCGGCGTCCTCGCGATGAGGGCTTCAGACCATCAGCGTCTGATGGACAGGAGGATGCCCGCTGGAATGCGCCGAGCAAGAAGGAACTCGGCGTCCTCGCGATGAGGGCTTCAGACCATCAGCGTCTGATGGGCAGGAGGATGCCTGCTGGGGATGCGCCGAGCAGAAGGAACTCGGCGGCCTCGCGGTGAGGGCTTGATATCCTCAGCGTCTGATGGGCAGGAGGATGCCCGCTGGGGATGCGCCGAGCAGAAGGAACTCGGAAGCCTCGTGATGAGGGCTTCAGATCCTCAGTGTCTGATGGGCAGGAGGATGCCCGCTGGGGATGCGCCGAGCAGAAGGAACTCGGCGGACTCGCGGTGAGGGCTTGAGATCCTCAGCATCTGATGGGCAGGAGGATGCCCGCTGGGGATGCGCCGAGCAGAAGGAACTCGGCGGCCTCGCGGTGAGGGCTTGAGATCCTCAGCATCTAATGGGCAGGAGGATGCCCGCTGGGGATGCGCCGAGCAGAAGGAACTCGGCGGCCTCGCGGTGAGGGCTTGAGATCCTCAGCATCTGATGGGCAGTGAGGACTTTGGTCCTTGAGGCTGGAGGGGCCGTGAGAGGCCTGAGAAGGATGGCCGAGCAGGGTAGCTGCTCGGTGCCTCTTAGCGAGGGCTTTGATCCTTGACGTTGGAAGGTCCCTGAGAGGCCTGCGAAGGATGGCCGAGCAGGGTAGCTGCTCGGTGCCTCTTGGCGAGGGCTTTGATCCTTGACGCCGGAGGGTCCCTGAGAGGCCTGCGAAGGATAGCTGAGCAGGGTAGCTGCTCGGTGCCTCTTAGCGAGGGCTTTGATCCTTGACGCTGGAGGGGCCCTGAGGGGCCTGCGAAGGATGGCCGAGCAGGGTAGCTGCTCGGTGCCTCTTGGCGAGGGCTTTGATCCTTGACGCTAGAGGGTCCCTGAGAGGCCTGCGAAGGATGGCCGAGCAGGGTAGCTGCTCGGTGCCTCTTGGCGAGGGCTTTCTGATCCCCGGCGTTGCGGTAGGGAAGCTACCCGCCGGGGATAGCCGAGCGAGGGATCCTCAGGCTCGACTGCCTCTGGGAGGACTTTCTGATCCCTGACGTTGCGGTAGGGATGCTACCCGCCAGGGATAGCCGAGCGAGGGATCCTCGGGCTCGACTGCCTCTGGGAGGACTTTTGATCCTTCAGGACAGGGACCGAACAGGGTTACTGCCCAGTGCCTCTTGGCGAGGACTTTGATCCCTGTCGGTTGTGGTAGGAAGCTACCAGCCGGGGATAGCCGAGCAAGACCCGACTGCCTCTGGGAGGACTTTGGTTCTTGGCGCGGGAAGAGATATATGGCTGTAAGAAGTCTACCAAGGACCCTTGGCCGGGCAGGGTTACTACCCGGTGCCTCTTGGCGAGGGCTTTTGTCCTGAAGGATAGCCGAGCGAGGGATCCTCGGGCTCGACTTCCTCTGGGAGGGCTTTCTGATCCTTGGCGTTGCGGTAGGGAAGCTACCCGCCAGGGATAGCCGAGCGAGGGATCCTCGGGCTCGACCGTCTCTGGGAGGACTTTCTGATCCTTGGCGTTGCGGTAGGGAAGCTACCCGCCAAGGATAGCCGAGCGAGAGATCCTCGGGCTCGACTGCCTCTGGAAGGACTTTCTGATCCCTGGCGTTGCGGTAGGTAAGCTACCCGCCAGGGATAGCCGAGCTAGGGATCTTCGGGCTCGACTGCCTCCGGGAGGACTTTCTGATCCCTGGCGTTGCGGTAGGGAAGCTACCCTCCAGGGATAGCCGAGAGAGGGATCCTCGGGCTCGACTGCCTCCGGGAGGACTTTCTGATCCCTGGCGTTGCGGTAGGGAAGCTACACGCCAGGGATAGCCGAGCAGGGTAGCTGCTGGGCTGCCTCTTAGTGAGGGCTTAGATCCTTGGGCGAGATGGCCCTCAAGCCGCTGTGGCGATCCCCCTCTGTGCGACCCCGTCAAGGGAGGGGGTGTCGGTCTATTCGACCGGCGAGGGCGTTGATGACGGTCGCCGGAGGAGGTTCACCCGCGCCTCCGGTGAGGGGAAGGCGGCGGCTGGTATATGGATCTTCAGGGTGATCGCTTGCCATGGGGATGGAGATCGGAAGGCCAACTTTGTTTTTTTGTGGAGTTTCGTCTCCCACAGACGGCACCAACTGATGGAGCTCCTTTTCGGACCTCCATCAGATGTTGTCTTCCGTTGATCTCACGGTGAACTTAGTTGTTTATCCTTCGTTGCGTGTGGGTCTCAATGGGTTTTTGGAGGAAGAGGTGAGATGAGGAAGCTGTTGCCGAGTAACTGCAAAGAAGTCCCGAGGTGGTTTGGTACCTCCGAGGACCCTCCGACGCTCAAGTTAGTGATGAGATCCGAGCAGAGTAACGGCATCAAAGTGTAAAAAAGGGCCTCTTGACCCTTCTGTGATGGGGGTTTATATAGCGGTGGTGGCATGCAGCAGCAGGCGCGAGAATCTCGCCGGCAGTTACGCTCCCGACGTCACGTCCGCGTAAAGAGCGGATCGCCCATTAATGGGGATCGTGATGGCGTGGAACGTGGGATGTTGCTGGCGGAGAATCTGCGCATGACGAGATTTGCGGAGCGGCGGTTACGCCTGTGAGTGGTGGAGTTGATCGGTCGGAGGGACCGAAAAAGATGGTCTCGGCGGGAGAGCTCGGGAACGAGCGAGAGGGTCGAGGTATCTTGGTCCTGCGGTAGCTCGGAGGCGAGCTGAGAAGCTGAGGAGGCCAATTTGCAGGGGGCCCTGAGGTGAGCCAGCTTTGTGCTTGTAGGTAGGGTACAGGGGTGGCCTGATCGGCCCCTGTGGGCCCTCTCTTTTGAGTTCTGGGACACGTCATCTGCCACGTGTCCTGATCTGGAAGGTCGCCAATATAGAGCATCTTCACATAGAATATCCTTAAGAATGAAGCCAAAACTTTTTCAAAATAAAACAGCAGCCTATATTTGATTTTGAATTTACTATACATAGCCGACTCTTCAAAAAGAAAAATTCTCACCTTTGAGGAAAGAACTCATCTACATCATTTTCTTGGAGGAAAAGGAGTTGTGATCGAGATTGCAACTTCATGCTTTTGATGTGAGCTGCCCCTAGCTAGCTTTTAGATTATTGAAGCAATATGTGTCACATGCATATAAGGAGAAAGATATATTCATATTAATGACTATAGCAATGAGAATATATTCTTATATTTTTTATCAACAAGAACCTCTCTTTTGGTAATTTTGTCAACCATTGAATTTTTTGGCAAAGTTTACGTAGGATTCTCATTTGATGTAAAGAAAATTGAAATAAGAATACCTTACTCACATATCATGCATGCATAAGGGAGTGATCAGTTACATTTTTTTTTGTTCTATCACTTACAAATATCTATTTTGGTTGTAGTTTGAGTTATTACCCAGACGAAAAGCGATATGAATTACATGCATGCATATATCACTAAAGCATGTTAAACACAGAAAATAAACATGAGTATAAATTTTGGATTCGAAGAAATAGATAAATTAATGATCTTCACCCAAATTAAGATATTTTGCCATTCATCAATTTAACCCCCAAGACTTAGGAGCTAAGGAAATATGCGGGATTAATGGGTCCAATCCAACAACTGGCTTCAACACTCCAATGGAATATCTGGTGTAAGTTTTTGTGGGACCCATGTTGAGCCAAAATATGAGCCCTTAGTCAAAATCAGGTAGCGCAAAGGATCTAGGATCTAGGGTCTCCTACCTTAATTGTTCACAAATCTAAGCCCTTGATGCTTAATTGGATGGTAGAGATTAACATTTGAAAATAGTGGTTTTGATAAAAGACTTTAACTTAACCCCTTCGTTTTTTTATTTTTCTCTCTCTTAGGGTTGCCTTTGGCTTTGTTAGCCAGTGGATGAACTTTATTAGGTAGTGAAGAAAGAAAGAAAGAAAGAAAGAGCAAGTTGTGGGGATGGGGTAAAGATTGTTGGTTGTGGTCCTATTTAATTTTGTGATGGCTAATGCTCGCTACCTTTTGATTTTGTGACTAGTGAGAGCAAGAGTAAATATTTCTCTCTGTCACTCTCCATAGTTTATCTTAACCACTAATTAGGTGCTTATGTTGATCTTTGCTAATCACTTTTTGGAATGTAGTTAACCCTTGAGGGAAAAGGAACCTTAAAAATTTCCTCCCTAAGATATTATGTAGATCTTTTAAACTTTCGACGTGAATTTTTTAACTTTGCATATGTGTCTTCTTGTTTGAGAGATTGAGAGAGCTCTTGCTGCCGCAAAGGCTTACTAAATACCATAGAGCAAGGGGTGCCAATGATGCATGATTGGATAGCCTCATTGCAGTTGAACAAAAGGTGAAATTAAACTAAGTGAAATAAAACTCTGTACAATTACATGAGGCTTTATCAATTACCATATTGTATTAGCTATCAAATTAAACGATCCATGCTACATATCTCAGTATGAGTAATGGACCCAAGATTATTTTTGACAGACATATAAAAATTACCCTTTACGGGGAATGGGTTCCTGGCCTCGTTAGAGATACTGCTGCAAAAAACTTAGGGAAACCTCCCTATGACCAAAAAGTGACGGGTTTTAGCTCCTTTGAATACACCGGTCACTTAATACTTTTCAATACTAGACCGCTCATGTAAGGCTGTAATTTTCCACGGTCTCCTTAGTGAATAGCGTCGGGTCTATCAAGATACACTACTAGATTTTAGCAAAATGAAGGTACTACATATATATAACTAGATTAAGCAAAATGAAGGTAATATATAGGGAGGGGAGGCGGGGTGGTGTTTCTAGTAGTTATTATTGGAATATATCCAATTTCCTCCTTAGTTATATTTGTGCCTTAAAGTTGAACATAAAACTATATAATAAAAATACCATCTTTTTCTGTTTCCCTTAGATTTTCACATGGTTTACGAGGGTTTGGAGAATTCCAATTAATCATGTAAAACTATGACAAGCATCTCTCTCTCTCTCTCTCTCTCCATAGTTTTCAAAACAAGAATTTGATATTTATTTGGAGAAACTTAAGATCTTTACCGAAACTTTCTTTCATAACCAGCCTCATTTGGATACTAAAAGACTTAGATGATGATGACGATGAGATCCAGTAGTTAACTGGTGATAATATGGTAATTGTAGTAGTTAAATAATATATGTAGTTATAAACCAGTAGAGTAGCAGTTAATTGGTAATATACATTTGAGATATTGTTATATATAATAGTTTCAAAAGCGGCAATTTGAATGTGACATGTTGAAAGAGACAGAGGAAGGTATTATAATTAAATAAAAAGACAAAAAGATCAGATATACCCTAAGGATCTCAATGGTCTCAATACCTGAAATGCATGTATGAGAGAGTTTTTGGATATAGGGATCTAACCCTATTTCTTTTTGGGCCTAAGGAACTAAACCCATCTTCCTTTTAATGCAAAATCAATATTGTATGGTCATGCTAACATAACAAGTTGTGTGCAAAACAGAGAGCGATTTGGTACAAATCCACGTTGCACGAAAAACAATTCCCCACACAGCCCAAAGCTATCCGAAACTCTCCCCTTCCCCTCAACCCTTGCCCAGATGCATTACACCCCCCACACCGAATAATTCTTGCACCTTACACACCCACCCTATTATTGCTTTACAAAATTATATTTTAATAGCAAAATTATGTCTCAAATTTGCTTGCCATGAGCGGATTTTTAATTTTGTACTTGCATGCATACCAATATAATCAACAAACAAATGACATGCATGATATACGCTTATAAATGTACTGATTGCAATGCATTACACGAAAGTTGCCATTTTCGAGAATAATAGCAATCGTAGCCACAAAGGCGGAAAAGAACTCAATCTTTCTACTCCTATCAACTATAAACTAGAAGAATACATGCAAAAAACAATCATAAGCAAAAAAAATTTACCAAACCTAAAATTCTACATATCCCCTACCCATCATCCTCAATTCACCAAGAAAAGCAAAGCCGAGAACTCCACCAAAAAAATCGTGTATATTATCATGCAGCACTTGGGCTGACCTTTCTTTTGACGACTCTTTTTCTTCGAGCCTTTGAAGGTGGCGTTGCTTCAGATTCTCCATTGTTTTGTTTTATGCCGAGTAGTGCGAGACTAGAGATGATGGCATTCTTTGATATGAGCCAATTTGATGATTGTTGATTATTAGAAGAATCAGAGTTTCTATTGTAAGCTTGTTGCAGCAGAGCTTCGGATTGAAGCAAGGGGTCTGGTTCAATTCCAAGCCAAGCAAGTCTCGATCTTTCGCCGACCTCAACATTCAATATCCTACATTTTAGATAAATAATGTAAATAATGTAAAACAGTTATACCAATGAGCAATGGTATGGACACTTCCCTCATGGGGAGAGTGCTGGGTTTGAACCCCAGGAGGGATAGTGGCCACAAATTCCTGCTTTCAGAGCAAATTTGTGTTTGTGTGCGTGGGCGTGTGTTGTGTGCGTTGGGTGTGTTTGTGTGTGTTGTGTGTGTGTTGTCCCACAAATTAACGCTTTCGGAGCAAATTCGTGGGTCCCTTAGGTGTGTGAGTGTGTGTTTGTGTGTCATGTGCGTGGGTGTGTGTCATGTGGATAGGTTAGGGCTTATGGATCAGTGCCAAAAAAATGTCAAACAGTTATAATGGTGAAGAGTTCAAGATGTTGGAATGGTATAATGGTAGATGTTTAATGGCAGCTAACTAAACCCGCTGGTTAACGAAAAGGTTTATTTGCATAAACACGCATTGTCATTGTCGTTTACTTTGTAGAGCACTTGTACACCTTTGTAGCCTCTTAGGACTCAAATTGATGACCCCTCACTTTGGAGAGGAGTGCTACCGCTGCTATTACCCTTTGATCACCGGTTCAGATTTAGGTATAATAACTTATTAGATCAGGCGGATTTTAATCCCTAGGGGAAAAGAACATTAAATTTGTTTCAGAAGAATTCACTAAACCTTCCACTTCACAATTAATTTTGTTTCAAAAGAATTCACTAAAGCTCCCACACCAGAGTTAATTTTGTTTCAGAAGAATTCACAAAAACTCCCACTTCACGGTTAATTTTGATTCAGAAGAATTCACTAAACCTCCCATTTCACAATTAATTTTCTTCCAGAAGAATTCACTAAAGCTCCCACACCACAGTTAATTTTGTTTCAGAAGAATTCACTAAAGCTCCCACTTCACATTTAATTTTGTTTCAGAAGAATTCACTAAAGCTCCCAATTAATTTTGTTGAATTGACTAAAGATCCTGCTTCACAATTAATTTTGTTTCAGAAGAATTCACTAAAGATCCCACTTCACAATTAATATTGTTGCACAAGAATTCACTAAAGCTCCCCAGTTCACAATCACACACTGCCTGGCAGTAGCAGGGGAAAAGGAGCATAATTCAAGAGTTCCGCATGAATTTTAAGCTCATACTGTTAAATCGACATGGGAGATGTCCATAGGTATGTGACACACATATGCTAACACTCAAATATTGAAATGAACAATCAATCTATAGTAACAAGGAGAAAAGCATTGGCTATTCAAGTTGGCATGGCAGTAACTTGAGATTTATTACCATGTGAAGTGATGTCGTAAGTTGAAAGATGATGCTTCTAAAAATAGATGGTTTACAGGCCTAGTATGTTCCTGGAATGTCTATCAAGTTAACATCAAACCATGTGTTAACTAGTTATAAGATTTGTAGTTCAACTACAGATGATATGAACTGAAAATATAAGATCTACATCTAATTCCATCCATATGGTGCAACAGGGCTTTTGACCTTAGAATGGAAAAGGTAATCGCTCTTGTTTCACAAACTGAATGGATCTACGAGTGCTTTTCTGCATATTCATGTTAATTCTAAACCATTATAATTTCACATGTCCAATATAATACTTAATACCTATATGTGCATCTAGAATAAAGGAGAAAATTACTGCATCTCATATTCTCAAGAGACAAAGTTCAGTCCTTACAAACAATAGCCGGCCCAAAAGGGTAAGCAAGAAACAATGCAAAGATCTCACTTACTGCTATAGTGGGTTTTCAATTCATCTAAGCATTTTCCCATCAAAGTGGGGTTTGACAATGAAGCAAAGCTCTGGTAAAGCTCTGGTAAACATCTGACAAAGTTGTATGAGCAGCTGTTGACCCGACGTCAACCTTCTCCAAATAGGTGCCTAATTTCTGGTTCAAAAAAATATGACAAGGAAGGCTTGTTAAAGTCCTAGATGACCAGCCTCCAAATTCTGATAGACTATGGAGAAGTCTAAAAGAATAGGAAAAGATGATTTATTTGCTATCGGAAGCATGATGTCACCAAGGACGCGGTGATTAAAGATATGTATGATGGAGCAATTACTAAAGTGAGAACAACTGGAGTGACAAAACCATTTTCTATCACCATAGGTTTAAATCAAAGATCGGCATTAAGCCCATATCTCTTGGCATTGGTTATAAGTGAACTTACTTGACATATTCAGAATGATGTGCCATAGTGTATGTTGTTTGCAAATGATATTATCTTACTAGATGAATTTAAAGAAGATATAATTTCTAAGTAAAAAATAAAAATTGGCATTAGAAGGGATTTAGAATTAGCAAAACAAAAACTAAATATATAGAATGTAATTTCAGCAAAGCAATGCGAAGAAATTGGCATAAATTGATGGCCATGAAATATGTAGGAATAGTCAATTTCATTACTTAAGACCAATAGTTAATCATCACGGGGAGATTGAGAAGAATGCGGCTCAAATGATCATAGCGGGATGATTGAAATCAAAGTTGTAAAAAGCGTTAGACAGAGCTAAGCTGTTGGGGTACCGCCTGACGTCTAGGCAGTTTCTTTAATTTGCATTAAAATTATATTTTATATACATACACAGACATTAAAATTTCAGCAGTATATTGACACCAACATAGAAAACATATTGAAATTTCAGCAGTAGAAATGAATATATATTGATAATTCAGCATAATAACCAGTAACATATTAATGGTTTAACAGTAAAAGTCAGTAAAAAAATAGATTGAGCTATATAAATGAGGGCAAAATTGACTAACTTTTATTTCATTAAGTATGGGTTTGGGTCAGGTATGGTGAAAAGAGAACAAACCCGATCATGATGCTTCAAAATTGACTAAATTTTATTCCTTTAAGTGGGCTGGGTTTGCTTAGGGGCCCGCTTAAGCGGTTTGGGCGGCTTAAATGCTTATTAAGCCGCCTAGGGTTGAATCGGAGCGACTTCACACTGCTTCCGCCTAGGCGGCTGCATAGTTGGCCAACTAGACCACTTTTTAGAACGCTGATTGAAATGAAGTGTTGTTTCAAAAGTGCTATGTAAATGTAGGATTAGAATGTTGGGCAATTAAGAAACATGTTCAGAAAGGAAGTGGTTGAAATGAGAATATTACGATGGATGAATAGTAATACGCTAAAAATAGGATATCAAATGAGTGTATTCGTAAATTCGTAATAAGTTAAAGATAGCTCCTATTGAGGATAGGATGAGAGAAAACCGATTAAAATGGTCTGGTCATGAGCGGCAAAGGCCAATCAATGCCTCGGTTCCAAGAAATGACAAACTTGTAGTTAATGGTTGGAGTACACCTAACGAGCATGGTTAGGGTTAATAAAGAACAATATGTTAATTATTTAATTTAACCGAAGAGATGGTCCTTAACTAAGCTCAATGGAAGAAAAGTACTGACCCCCAAAATTTGGAATAAAGGCTTGTTGTTATTGTTGTTGTAAGGCTCAAATATTGCCGATGGAACATAGTGGTTTTCATTTCTTTTAATAAATATGGTGATATGAATGTCCATTGGAGATGATTATGGTAAACAAAACAGTATTGGCATTGAGATTCAGAAAACTGATGCAGATCCAAGCATATCTATCGACATTGAACTATCGTAAGAAATGAACCAAGTAGTTCTAGTTGATAATCTACAGGCTTTTACCACCGTAAGAAATGAATCAAGTAGCTCAAATTGATAATCTACATGGCTTAGGCAATCCGGTTGCCAATTCAAGAATGCGCCAGGAAGTTCTTAGCAACTTGCTGCAATCAAGGATTCAAGGTTATGCAGCTTATGCTCCTTAAGAACTATATTGAAGATGCGATTTGGACTAGCTTTTCACAAGCAACACTCTTGATCTTGAAAGACCTGAACTGATGACCCCCGTTTTTATGCAAATGACTAGCAGAGCCGAATTGGGCAAGACAATTAAGGCAAGTGAACCCAAATATTTTGGACTTAGGCTTGTATTTGTTGCAGTTTTGCATGTAGCATGAATATACTTCTAAGAGAAGATACAACATTTGTCTCAGAATATGGTATTTTAATAATTATATATATTTAGGGAATGTTTTTTGTTTCTGTTTGCTCAGTGCCTTGTTATGTCTCAGAGAAGAAAGAAACTTCTTAGTGCAAGGCGCTAAAACTGTTACTTTAACTCTTTCCTCTGGGTCCTATAGTAGGAGAAATTGGAAAGTTCCAGTTTCGACGCATGCAAATAATCTGGATAAACAATAAGGTATAGTTTCTTTCCAGTGAGTTGACCTAGTAAGATCTTCAGAAAGCCTCACTCAAAGAAAGCCTCGCTACTATCCACAGTTACCTCGGCCATAAATCATGGGCCAACAAACTCAGTAAGTTGGCATCTTTTGACAATTGATGACAAATTTCAAGCCATCTCATTATGGACCTGTGTTAAGTTGACCCGTTATGTTGGGAACCGCTAAGATGATGGCATTAACAATGATCAGATTGTACAATTATATAAACAGTAATACTCATGTTACAATCTATAATTTATCTGCATTCCAACTTACAATATCTTGGTAATGGTACAACTGCATCTATAATCAATCCACAGTTCAGCAGAAGACGAGCTTGTATTAACTTGGTTATTGATGTGATAGCATAACATGACCAAGTCTTTGATTAAGATCTTGACCATATCTTTGATTAAGATCTTCCAGACATTTATCTAATTGGTATGGTTGATTATACATAATCAGTTATAAAACAGGGGTCAACATTTCAATGTCTTGAGAGACTATCAGCATATTTACTCGAGAAAATTACTAAATCTCACTTTCTAAATCTTCATTCTTTTATGCAGATATAATGAATGTCATAGCTTTATCTTTATGCGTACTGCCTTGAACTATTGAAAATTTTTACATTCCCAAAGGACAGACAAAATCAACACATTTCAAACCAATTGTGACGCCATATGTTAAGATCCACTATTTTCCAAAACCTAAACAGCACATGCTGAACAAGAACAATCAAGTTTAGATGATAGTAATAGATCCAATATTTCAAGCAGGAAAAAGTCGACGCAGATTGGATTCAAAAGGAACAAAGTGTAACACTATAAGAAGGAAAGGAAACTTGCCTCAGTGCTGTGCTAAGAACTGTGACCACGCCAAGAACATCAAAGTGGTTATACATAGCCCTGTCCATTCCACATAACAGCTGATATCGCATGTTTGCATAAAGTCCTAAGAAGGCCCCATAGCCAAGGGCGTGGATACTCACAGATGGAATGTTCACCGATAACCTGCCACATTAACCATTATGCCATCACGGTTCAATAGCAATGATGAGAGCTTAATCAAGCTTCAACAGAAGTAAGAATAACATGAGGAAACATGGCTTGAAGTGACAAAATTATGAGAATGTTTTTTTGCCACGTATCATGCTAAGAATCAAATCCAGTTTTCAATTTTGGACTCCCTCGTGTTTTGAAAAATCTTGTTTAACTGTCTGTCATTTAAAATGACTATGCAAAAAATACTAGTTTAAATTTTCTTAGGAAACGCATCCTATTATATAATGATTTTTTTTAATTTCGCGCGCGTCAACTTCAATAATAGGCAACACCCTAAACATCAACATCACTAGGCAGCACCCTACACTAACACTGTAGATCTCATTTCCTTGTTTGTGTGAGGTAGAAGATACGTTTAGCATGCTAACCTTCCCTCTTTTTTGGAAGCCAGAGATTTTGAGAGAGCACCTTGAACTGCTCCTGCACTCATTCCTAGTAGACAAAATTCCGCAGCCTTGTAGAAGAATGAGTGTATCCTTTTTTGCATGTCAAACCCTCTTAAAGGATAACTCTTTTCAAAAACATTATTTGGAAGCTTCTGAATTGTATTTTGCAAATCAAAACGAAATGTATTCCCATAGGATCGACACGGCGCAAGCGACCAAACGACGACGGCATTGCAAGCTGTTACGGTCAAAACATTTACCAGAGCCAAATCCCATTCTTGTTTAATCCTAAACAAAGAAAACATATTATTTTAAGAAAAGAATTGTGTATGCAAAACTACTTCCTATTGTATTCCAATTAGATGAATTATGAATACCTCTCCTTTCGATTCTTCACTTCCCACCAAACAGAACAACTGATAGTGGCAGCCTGATCTAGTATTAGTTTATATAAGAAAGATGGATCAGCAATCATTCTGCACGGAAAAAGCCAACTAAACGAGTTAAAATATGAAGTTAAGAAAAAAAGGAGACAGAAGGCGAAGACTCAGACGAGACCAGCTAATGGAGATTAGTGGTTATTTCGGATACTGATGTGTTTCCATAGATAGGAAGACACAAAAAAAATAGGATTAACATATATAGGGAAGAAAACAGCTTGTATTAAAAACTTAGAAGCACTCAAATTATAGGAATCATAGACGAGATGAGTGAATGGAGATTAATGGTTATTTCTAATACTAATGAGTTTCCGTAGATAGGACGACGCAAAAACAGGATTAACAACTATAGAAAAGAAAACCAGCTTGTATCTAAGACTAGGAAACACGGGTATCTTAGGATTCATGATACAAGAAATTATAACCACTAGCAGACTGTTCACAAAGCAGTGATGGATTAATAAGGATGCACAATGATTAGACATTCAAGACCCTCGGTCCTATTAAACAGTGCAGATTGCAAGTCGCTCAAGAAAGAGAACATTCAAACTCATCAATGATTATTTTACAGGAAATGCTCTATCATGTCCTTCATGCATAAATGCATAACTTGAAATGCTCAATCATGTTGTTCATGCTTAAAATACATAACTTAGACAATGAAACTACAGTGCTTTTAACTAGAGGACAATTTCTGAGACATGTCTTCTAATCTACAGTCTATAAAATCATCGAAGTTCCAAGTCATTTTAGTGATAGATAAAATTAAACCAGGTTGTTTCCACCAAAGAGTCCTCCATGCTCAAGCATTCTTCCCCTGCAAATATCAACTAACAGAACATCTTTTACAGTTATTATAACATTGGCTTCACAGTTCATTCCTGAGCAGATTCAAAAGCTGGCGGAGCAAGGCTTATCCTGCCTCCTTAGGCTCAGGATAATACACTAGCTCTATTTCTGTTTCTGAAAATGTACTGTAATTTTTTTAAAATTAGCTATATGGATTGTAGCAGACAAAGTGCCATTGTAAAATTGTATTTCTTTGATTCCATTAATAAAAAGTATGGCTACTGAGAGGTGTAAAAAATGACATAGGAATCCACCTAACTAGTTATTTAGAAAAGACATTCACATCCAAGGATCAGTGCACTTTCACTTAATTCTCAAATCATTTTAAGAAAAATCAAGCCATTTAAAAAAGCATGCAACACATAGAGAGAAGAGGGTCACAGCAACCGCAACAAAGGAATCAAAAGGAGTTAAAGTCATGTCCTCAAAAGAAGTTAATGGATTCTACCGGTTCAAACTATCAAAATCTATGTGAAGTTCTTTATAAATGATCTGGTAGGCATACGCTATATTACCGCTTTAACAGAAATGTAACTGAGCAGAAATAACTCATAGGTTATATAGGATATCGATTGACAATGGTAGAAGAGTTCGATTTGAAAGAACAAAATGGTTAAGGACCACGGCCAATCAATTATAGCTAAACTTGCTATGACAGTACATACCACAGGTGAGAATATGAGGACAGAGTCAAATTAAAAGTACAAAATAACCGGCTTGGCTTATTCGAATTCTCTTAAACTGAGGAAATTTTACAAGAAACGGCAATGAACCACGGATTTGGACTCTTAGATTGGAAAAAAATGTTTGTGTTCTCAGTTTAGATTTGCTAACACAAGATGATTTTCTTCTGATTTTATGCATGTATCTTTAAACAATAAAAAAACGTATGTATCTCAAGTTCCCAACAAATATATAGAAACTAGTAAATCGGTGGACCCAACTCATATTGATCCTCTATATGTGCTACTTAGATTCCAAGCTTACTACATGCTTGAGCTAATAAAATAACTGAACGTATTAACCCACTCAGAAAATGCTAGGAATTTCTTTTTTTCTCAAAAAAGAGGCAAGATCTCTTGCTAATTGACTTAAAGCTAAATATTCTCCACCATATATAATTCCTGCTACCAAAACAAGTTGTTGTTTCTATCTTTAAAAAAATAAACAGAGTATAATCGTGTAAGTTAATGCACTCTACACGCTAAAAAAATACACCTAGAAGTTGGAGATACTACTGGCTGAATATGTGCCTATGCAGAGAAACTTTGAGCTACAAATATCATAGATCATACCTTCCAATGAAAGCTCTGGACAGAGACTCTGGAAGACCTCGGGAGATGGCCCTAGACACCGTGGGCCTTGCATTGATTGCCAAGAAGCGAACCATTTGTGCAGAGCTCACCAAGCCCTATCATTCAGGTTATATCTTAAGTCCAAAGGTTGAATTCTATAACTTTATTACCATGAAGACGAGCATTACCATTTCGTAAGCTTGGCGAAGCCCAGCCGGCAGATCCGCCATGGTCTTATACCACTCTTGAAGCACCGCATCTACAAATTTCCTGTCAAAAAGCTGTCATTGTGCAAAAAAATATATATAATTAATTTTTGTGTACACTGTAAAAGCAATTCACTAATGAAATTGCCTGCATTCTAAACAAAATTATCAACCTCTTGTAGAACAAGACGTCTTCTGAACAACCCCCCTTCATCTCCTTCATCACCTTCATCAAAGTCACCAAAGTAATCATCATCATCACCGCCATCATCGCCGCTGTCACCTCCACCATGAAAATTTTTCTTTCCAATGTCTCCACCTCCTCCACCCGTGGCTAGCTGTAGTATTTAAAAATAAAAATAAGAATGATGATAATAGTAATAAGATCAGGTGTTCCAAACAATAGAAATATCTGTAGCGGTATTTAATACGTGACTTCCAGCACTTAAAGAAGAAATAAACTTATATTTTATCATATGGGACTATGGGAGATATGTGCACATGGGAAAACACAGAAAATGTAAAAGGGGTTCCATATTGCATTACCAGTGTGATAAGAGAAAACTTTAACAAAGAATATGTAGAAAAAAGGGTGAGATTTATGATTTCCATATGACATTTCCAACTATAAGAAAAGAATCTAAGAGTTCCCCCTTCAGCAATAGTAAATTTCTAGCATGATACCTACAAAAGATTTGTTTGATATTTTAGATTGTTCATCAGTATTTTTTAAATTTAATTGATTCTAAGTGGGAAGATAACTGGAGCATATGGGGATTATTTTTCTATCTTGCAATCCCTCACACAAAATTTAAAAAAAAACACAAAGTGGCTCGTGTCAACAAATTAGCACGTGCTAGGCGGAGACAATCAAGAGATACCAGAGGCGAATAAGGATAAAATGAAAGAAAAAACGGTATTGTAAGAAATGACCAACTTGGAGAGGAGAGGAACACAGTGGTTTGGACTACATTAGAAGAAATTGAGAAAAACAACAAAAATGTTTTGGAAGTATGTTCAGCTGTGCCTGATCCAGCAATATACACGATTGAAGTATCAAAAATATAGCTCAAATATTATAAGTTGAATCCCCTCATATTAGGTATACCAATATCTATTGTATCCCAATTTGATATGTGTCGGGTTCTGTGAATATCAGAAGTGTATATCTTAGATGTCATCTTCCGTATGAAATTCATTAGATGTTTTTCGAATTTCATACACCACTACTGGCAAGTTCTCTATGTTTCAAACATTACTGCGTTAGTGTAAACTTCATAAGTAACTACGCAGCAACCTCATGGATTTAGCTCCAATCTAGTTGGTAAAATTTTCCAAATGGCTATTATTGTTACATATTCATCTAGTAATACTTGTCCAAAAATATTAAACTTTTTATCCAAAAGATTACACATTATATTGAATAAAAATCATACACAAATTCGCATAAATAATGGCATAAACTACACTCCTGGGACAAAACCCTCTTTGATGGACTGGCTTACTAATACACTGCTTTAAGACAATACCTTTGCTATCGATATTATGTACTTATTCTCAAGAACAAGTACGGCTAGATAGCATATCAGCATGCTCTATAGTGTTCAAATTGTGAGAAGAAACACGCCTTCTCCACGGTCGTCCTATAAGGAGAGCATTTATTCCAAGAATTCAAGGAATTATTTCAATATGCAAGATGAGGAGAGCATTTTTCAGGGAATCAAGAGATCATACATTCGATGTGTAAGACCAATGAAACCACAATAGCGTCATTAATTAAAAAGGTGAAATCTTTTTGCTTTCAGTCCGATCCATCACTGACTTGCAAATGATGTCCATACACATCTCCTCCTCCCACATCTCCTCAAACTAGTTATTATTCGTAATATATAGTATACACACCGTGATATTAATTAAAGTACAACCGATGCATTAAGCAAATTCCCCACACTGGAAATTATGATCTTTAGCCTATGAATGAAATTGGACTACAACTTACAAAACCAATGACAGGAAAAGGCATAAACCTCTAAAGTATTCCAACCTAACGATAATTTCTCCGTTAAGGATATTATGATACAATACATTCTTCATTATTTAATGCTTCACTTACAACAAAGTTCCAAAGAATGTAAACCCTGCTCAACTTTCCGATAAGTCATTACGCACACATACAAGATCGATCATATTGCTTGTTAATCATTACTTGCGCCATAACGCTCATTGCTCACAACGAAACAATCATTCCAGCTTGGATGATGTTTGGAGAAACTACCGGTTTTTTGTGTTTTTTTAACATAAGAGAATGATCCCAGCCTTATGCCTCTTGTAAATTATCGAAATCCCATTCTTATGCCTCTTATAAATTATCAAAACATATCTTTTACCCCAAATTCGATGTCCACTAAAACTTACTTCAAATCCTCGATTAAAATATTCTCAAATCCAATTTCGATTGAAAAAAATCAAAAACTAGGGTTTCTTGAAATTCTTTATTTTTCTTTTTCCAAAAAAAAAAAAGCAGAAGAACCAAACTTTTTACCTCAGGGCTAGTCCTCGTGGTCTTCTGCGTAAGATCCAGCTTCGACTTCTCGAGCGTGACAGTCCCAAACGCGCCGTAGTCCTTCTTCATCATCGGCGCCATCATCACCGTCGGCAGAGGCGCCTCCACCGCTGCCGCCGCAGGCCCGTTGGTAAAGCAGCGCTCGAGCAAGTCCCTGGATTCGAACGACCCCGAGGGGTGAGCAGGGGGGCCCACGGCGGGGGCGGAGGAAACCCTGATGGCGACGCGGCGGTGTAGCGAGGGCCTGTTCCTGCTCCTGTTGGGGATTGGGAGGATGAAGGGGTTGGTAGGGCAGCTGTCGTGGCGGCGGTGGCGGGTGGTGGAGATGGAGGTGGCGGCGGTGGCGGTTGTGAAGGCGGTGGCGGAGGAACCCATGCTCCCCCTTTGAAATTTTTTCTTTGAAGGGGATAAGGTGAGATCAAAGCCCCCCACTTCTGGGAAAAAAGAGAGGGAAAGAGATGATAGCGTGAAATGCTTTCTTATGGGACGACTTGGGAAAATGATAGTGGGCCATACATGGCCCAAAAAGAGTTTCGGAAAAGGTCGAGCCCAACTTTGGCCCATAGTTAAGGGAATAAAATCTTAAAACAAATTTCATCCATTTTATTCTTTCAATTATAAATTAGTTTTTTCTTTTTCTTTTTCTTTTTCTTTATTTATTTTATAAAACAAAAGGCAGATAAAAATGGATCTGCAAAACGAGTCTAATGGTGCTGGGGCCTGGTGCATTCCGTGTAGACCCGTGTAGTAAATGAATGGGTTGGAGTCTGAAAAAATAAACAGGTCATGATTTGGAAATTGTGTTGCAACGACTTCCAAGCAAACACATGTTTTGTTAAATATGTTGTTAGAACTATATTATGACAAAACAAAAGAATGAGTAACAACTTCAGTAGCTAGATCTAAGCTTAGTTGCAAAGGCATTTCATGTAATTTTACCGATGAAACCCCCAGGTTAAATTGCAGGAGACTTTCTTTCTTTTAAGAGTATGACAAAAACCATTCTCTATTTTTTAAGACCTGCACCTTACCTTTAAATTTAAGGCCCGTTAAATTTTCCCATTACCATAAAAATTAAAATGCTCCTTAATGAAAATATCAATTACTAATTATTCATAATCAAGGGCAAATAAACATGTTTTGCAAATAAAATTCTTGTAAAAACTAGGAAAATAAGAATGCCGTCCAAAATTAGGAGGCAAAGTGTATATTTTAAAAAAAAGATGGATGTTTCCGGACAGCTCTATGACGCATTTGTAGCATTTGGCATGCAGGAAAAAAGAAGTCCATAATCAGTAAGTACCTCCAGTATTTTTACTCCTAAAATTAATGGGAAAAGTTAATTGCTCAAAACACCATGCAATTCATCCGATATTAGCACTTGTACCCCTCAAGTAGTTTATTAGCACATGCATCCACCAAAACCCTAAAAGAAACTCAAGTTCTATGCTCAACAACACAAAAAAGTTGTATAGTTAAATTAGAGGATCCTTCGTGATGATACTCAATATCGGTGATCTTCCAGATCATGACACGTAGCAGATGACGTGTCCCAGGGCTCACAAGAAAGGACCTACAGTGGCCGACCAGACCATTCATGTGCCCGTCCTACAAGCAAACGCTGGCTCACCTCCGAGCCCCTGCATAATTGGCCTTCTCGGCCTCACAGCTCGTCTCCGGGCTACCGCGGAACTAAGATACCTCGGCTCTCCCGCTCGTCCGCGAGCTCTCCCGCCGAGGTTATCTTCCTCGGTCTCATCGACCGACCATCGGCACCGCTCACAAGCGCAACCACCATCCCGTGAATCTCGCAATGCGCGAGATATCCGCCGGCCACATCCCACGTTCCACGCCATCGCGATCCCCCATTAACGAACCTGTCTCGCCATTAATAGGAGATCCCGCTCATCATGTGGGCGTGACATCGGGAGCGCAACTGCCGGCGTGATTCTCGTGCCTGTCCTGCCTGTTGCCACTGCTATATAAACCCCTTCTTCAAACGGTTCAAGTAAGCCATTTTACTCCACTAAGCCGTTACTTTGCTCGGATCTCTAGTCTAACTTGATCGTCGGAGGGTCCTCGGTGGTACAACCATCCCGGGACTTCCTTGCAGGTAGCTCGGCGACCACAACCTCAAACCCATTGAGATCCACACGCTTCAGGAGCAACAGCCTCCAGATCCAATCTCAGCCACCCATCGCCGCCATCAGCAGATTAACGGAAGGTAACATCTTGGCGCGATACAAGTCGCGTCAGCTGGAGCCATCTGTGGGAATACCTTGATTCCACAAAAACAAAGTTCACTTTCCGATCTCAATCCAAAGGCGAACGGTCATCACGAAGATCCAAGCACTAGCCGCCGCCTCCCCCTCAACGGAGGCGCGGACGAACCTCCTCCGCCGAACGCCATTAGCGCCCTCACCGGCCGAATAGACCAACTCGCGTCCTTCGTGGAGGCACTCATCCGCGTCCAAACGGCGGGGCAAGATCCCCAGGTCGCTGCTCCCTCGTCTCGGGACCGGGACCCCTACAGGGGAAGAGAAGACTCCGTCCGTGTCGACACGGCCGACCACTGCGTCGCTACCTCCCATGGCCGCAGATCTCCCGGGCCGATATGTTCTGAGGCCCGCTGGACGCCTCACAGTTTAACGCCGAGGTCCGTCGCCAGAGCGCCTCGTCCTAAGATCCTTCGCACACCTGTCCCTCCCGAGGAGATGTCTGTCAGCTCGCCTATCACCAGGCCTGACCGACACCCCCTCCCTCGACGGGGTCGCGCGGACGAGACTCACCGCGGCGGCTCAAAGACCACCTCGCCGGGGGATCTAAGGAACCTCATTGAGAGGAACCGGGGCCGAGGCCAGACGCAGGTCTCCAACAGCAGAGACTTGGGATCATAATGTGCCGAGTCGTCGGGTACCATGGCCGACTCGACGCCCTCGAGAAGAAGATCGAGGGTCTGCAACGGGAGGGTCGTCGTTCGAGCGATGGGGCTAAGTACGCCGCCGACTCGCTCACCAAACCATTTACTGAGGAGCTGCTCACTGTCCACGTCTTCTCTCGCAACAAGCCCCCAAAGGTCTCCCTCTTCGACGGCAAGTCTGACCCGAAGGACCATTTGGATGCATTCACCGTAAGGATGAGCTTCCAAGAAAACTCCGACGCCGTCCAGTGCCGGGCTTTCCCGGCCACTCTCATCCTCTCCGGGCGAGACTGGTTCCGAGGACTCGAGCCGCGCTCAATCTCAACTTTCGACGAGCTGGCCACCCAATTCCTCGGCCACTTCGTCAGGAACAGGCGGCAAAGACGCACAGTCGACCACCTCTTCACGATCAAGAGCGGGGATAAAGAGACGTTCAAAACATACGTCACCCGCTTCTACAACGCCCTTCTCGAGGTCCCCGAGCACCGGGACGAGACGGTCATCAGGGCACCAAGGTCCGGTATTAGGCATAAGGAGTGGTTACGCTCCTTTGCACTAGCGCAACCTAAGACCATGGCCGGGGTAAAGGCCTAGACCGAGCGCGAGGCCCAGCTCGAATCCGAGGTAAGCGCAAATCACCCCCGGGTAGAGCAAACCGACCAGAAGAAGAGGGCAAGAGAAGAGAGAAGGGGACCTGAACGGCAAAAGCTACTAGAAGAGGCACGCGTTCGTGGCATGTGTCACTCGCGACTGTCCATCTTCCCAAAGCCCTCACGAAGAGGCAGCCCAGCAGCTACCCTGCTCGGCAATCCCTAGCCGGTAGCTCGCTTACCCCACAACGCTAGGGATCTAAGCCCTCACTAAGAGGCAACCAAGCAACTTCACTGCTTGGTTCATCCTTGGCAGGCCTCCCACGGCCCCTCCAGCGCCAAGGATCGAAGCCCTCACCAAGAGACAGCCCTGCAGCTACCCTGCTCGGCTATCCCTGGCTGGTAGCTTCCCTACCCCACAACGCCAGGGATCAAAGCCCTCACCAAAAGGCAGCCCTGCAGCTACCCTGCTCGGCTATCCCTGGCTGGTAGCTTCCCTACCTCACAACGCTAGGGATCAAAGCCCTCGCCAAGAGGCAGCCCTGCAGCTACCTTGGTCGGCCATCCCTGGCTGGTAGCTTCCGTACCCCACAACGCCAGGGATCAAAGACCTCACCGAGAGGCAGCCCTGCAGCAACCCTGCTCGGCTATCCCTGGCCTATAGCTTCCCTACCCCACAATGCCAAGGATCGAAGCCCTCACCAAGAGGCAGCCCTGCAGCTACCCTGCTCGGCTATCCCTAGCTGGTAGCTCCCCTAACCCCATAATGCTAGGGATCGAAACCCTCACCAAGAGGCAGCCCTGCAGCTCCCTGCTCGGCTATCCCTGACTGGTATCTTCCCTACCCCACAACGCCAGGGATCAAAGCCCTTGCCAAGAGGCACCGGGCAGCAACCCTGCTCGGCCATCCTTAAGGACAAAAACTGTCACGCCCCGCTTCCCAAAATACGGAAAACGAGGGATGACTAGACCAGCCATGCTCCTACGGTCAAGGAATCATCCCGCCGTAGTCACACTTCGGCTTCTAGCACTACATGGTAATCAGTAAATAAGCACAGTATTAAAAGAATCACATCACTAATTTATTGCATTAAAATTTCATTGTTCACAGATTACAGATAATAAGAATGATAACTAACCAAGTTCAATCTCACAATCTCTTTTATGAAAAGCAATAAATGAAGAAGGTACACCAAACTATATCTCCGTGAACTCAAAGGATAGATCCGTCTTCTGTGCTGGTCCTCCCGCGGAATCTGAGCATGCATACTCAGGTCGTCAGAGCGACACAATAATAATATTAATAATCAGATGAAACAGGTAAATGAGGTAATACTGGTATGAGAATAATGCAAGTAATCACTATGTCACAATATGATGTAGAATAGGTTATGTGTCCCTATCGTCTCTAGGTCAAATTTGAAATCACGTAGTGGAAGGAGGATCATGTTTAACAGGAGTCTCGTACATACCCGAGACAACGGCCCACATGCCCGGGACATAACCCTGTCAGCCGGATCGCTAGATCCTGTCCTACACGTATAAGTATCACGGTTCGAATGATCATCCTCTAAACACGGTCCCGCTAAATACGATACTCTTTCCACTTTGATTTCCCCTTTTTCCCCAGGTTACACTATTTATGATATTGATCTAGTTGTGTACAAGTATACCAATGACACGGTTTCATCACTATCCACTGTATTAATCACTGTCACGAAGTTTCACTTTCCATTGGTGTACTCGTCACTCCTAAACCAACATCTATCACGCACGATAATGCAATATCCACACGCACTAACACTGTGTAAATGACAAGGGTATGATATATGTATTGTATGCTACCAATAAGCTCTGTATGTTATGAATTAACATGCATGTCATGAACTAAAATAAATTGTACAAATTAGTATGTTACGAATTCAGCAAAAATGATGTAAGTAAGATATATAGAACAATCAGTCGGTAATTCATCAAAATTTGTTTCAGTTCAATCGGAGTTTCGGTTTTCAAGACATAACTGTTTCAGTTTAAGTACTCGCGGCTGGAATTTCAATTTCAGAACTGAACGTCTGTTTCGCGACACGAATTGCACCCAATTGGGCTCAGAATTTAGCGATGTCATAGTTAAATGAAATCTAGGGTTTTCGATAAAGTATTCAAATCAACAGACGGATCCTCAATCGCATCTGTACGTTGAAAGTTATACACAGTTTTATCTCAATATGTCATTTCAGAAATTGTTCTGAACAGCTTTACGTTCTGCCCTATTAAATATAGTTTAAAATAACAAACGGCGATGAATCGGAATGAAACCACTTGTTTTCTTTCACTAACAGAAATATCTTATAACTACTGTAAAGTTCCGTATCATACAATTTCAGGAAACACGGGGACGCGGGACTTTGGACAGAACACACTAATCAGAAACGCTCTGGACTGCAGTCCAGAGTCGTGTTCCAATCCATTTATCTTCATGGTTACATAACAGAATTGACCAGAAATTTACATAGGATTAAAGTTCGTCTAGTCGGCTTCGATTTAAGCCCTCGAACGCATCTTTCCAATATGTGTCTGATTTATGGTGTTTTTATTCGTTTTCAGTTACGAGAGAATTCTAGTTTTAACGACATGTTTGGGGGTATCGATTTTTGTTACTAACTATCGTATTTTCCAGCGTATTTCACACAAGATATTCATCATTATAAGGGCCAACATAAAATATCGATTTCCGTCAAATTAGACAATTATTTCCATTGGTAACTAACATCGAGCACTTAGGTCATGATACGTATCGGAAATCAGTAAGTTTGTAAGCTACATGATCTAGGTTGGTAACACTATTATTATAGCATGAAGCAAGTAAATACTTGCCTGGAGCATGCCTCGGGGTCGCACGGCAGCAACGATGTCGCGAACGCGCGTTGTACGCCGCGAAACAAGTTCGCACGAGCTTGGCTCGAGACTCGGGTTTGACGTCGGAGTTCCCGGAGTCGTCTTTGTGCTTGCTGGAAATCTAGAATGGTGCTCAGTGGGTCTCCCGGGGTGTGCTGGGGTCGGCGTCGGTCGGCGGCGCTCCGGCTATGTGTACAGTGCAGTTTCACAGTGAGGGGGAAAAAGTTGAAAATGGTTTTTTTTTTTGAGATTTTGAAGAGGAGGAGAGGTTTAGGCAGTGGGCTAGTGGATTACGGTGATGGTGATGATGCTGAGGGGGTTGTAGGGAGATCGGCAATGTGGTGGGGAGTTCGCCGGCGTCGAGGGGCGTAAGGTGGCCGAGTTCGGTAGTGGGGGTTGTGTGCAGAGGGGTGGGTGTGCAGGTGTGACTCGAGTTGGTGGAGGTGGAGTCGTGAAGGGAGAGGGTTGGTAGAGGAGTGATTTGAGGGTTGCTGAGGGTCGTCGCCGGCGGCGAGGTGAGGAAAATTTGGTGCTCGGTGGGTTTCTTGTGGGGGAGGGATATGAGGGATTCTGAAAAAGAGGGAGAAAACTAGGGCGAAGAAGATAATGGAGACGAGGGGTTGCGCGTCGCAGTCATAACGGTAGGAATGAGGGCGTGGGCATGGGCGTGAAGCGCGGCGAGGAGCTGGGATCGCGCGCGTGAATAGTGGAGATTACCGTTGGGAATTTTTTGAAGAAGAGGAACAGGGGAGTGAGGTCGGGTCGGGTCTGAGGAGGCGGGTATGGGTTATGGGAGTGGGCCGGAATCAAAAAATAATTGAAGATTTATGAGATGTGGGCTGGGAATGGGAAGTGTGGGCCGAGGGATTAAAGGATTTATTTAAATCCTAGTGGGCTGAGGAAAATAGAGAGGGGCCGGCTAAATCTTATTAAAGGATTTTTATTTTTATATTTGGGCTGAGGGAATAATAAAGGGAACGGGCCAGGGGAAAAATTATAGGGAATTTATTTAAAATAATGTGTGGGCTGAGGGATTTGTGAGGGCTGGGCTAAAAATTTTCCTTTAAAATAAAACATAAGTGGCTGAATAAAACTTAGGGTTTTAAATAATGGGTTAGGATTTTATTGATAAAATTTTGGTTTCGATTTACTCTGGCTTTAATTTAAATCCTGGGTTTAGGCTTTGAGGGTTTGGAAAAAAATAAATATTAAGCCTAACAACCAAATAAAAATATACGAGAACCAGAATAAGGTAATCTCTAAAACTCAGAAAATAGGAAACTTCATTTAGAAAGGAAACGGGGATTTACAAAAACCCCTCGCCAAGAGGCACCGGGCAGTAACCCTACTCGACCATCCTTAGTAGGCCACTTACGGCCCCTCCCACGCTAAGAATGAAAAGCCCTCGAAAGAGGCAACCGGGCCCGCCCTTGCTCGGTTATCCTTGGCTGGTAGCTTCCTACCCTAACAAACCAGGGATCAAAGCCCTCGCCAAGAGGCAACCGGGCCCGCCTTTGCTCGGTTATCCCTGGCTGGTAGCTCCTACCCCAACAAACCAGGGATCAAAGCCCTCGCTAAGAGGCACCGGACAGTAACCCTGCTCGGCCCGTCCTTAAGGATCAAAGCCCTCGCCAAGAGGCACTGGACAGTAACCCTGTCCGGCCATCCTTATTAGGCCACTTACGGCCCCTCCCGCGCTAAGGATCAAAGCCCTCGCAAGAGGCAACCGGGCCCGCCCTTGCTCGGTTATCCTTGGCTGGTAGCTCCCTACCCCAACACGCCAGAGATCTAAGACCTCGCTAAAAGGCAACCGAGTAGCTTCACTGCTTGGTTCATCCTTCGCAGGCCTCTCACGGCTCCTCCAGCGCCAAGGATCGAAGCCCTCACCAAGAGGCAGCCCTGCGGCTACCCTGCTCGGCTATCCCTGGCTGGTAGCTTCCCTACCCCACAACGCCAGGGATCTAAGCCCTCAATAAGAGGCAACCAAGCAGCTTCACTGCTTGGTTCATCCTTGGCAAGCCTCCCACGGCCCCTCCAGCGCCAAGGATCGAAGCCCTAACCAAGAGGCAGCCTTGCAGCTATTCTGCTCGGCTATCCCTGGCCGGTAGCTCGCCTACCCCACAACGCCAGGGATCTAAGCCCTCACTAAGAGGCAAACGAGTAGCTTCACTGCTTGGTTCATCCTTGGCATGCCTCCTACGGCCCTTCCAGCGCCAAGGATAGGAGCCCTCACCAAGAGGCAGCTCTGCAGCTATCCTGCTAGGTGCATCCTCAGCGGGCAACCTCCTGCCCATCAGACGCTGAGGATCTAAAGCCCTCATCGTGAGGTCGTCGAGTTCCTTCCTGCTCAGCGCATCCCTAGTGGGCAGCCTCCTGCCCATCAGACGCTGAGGATCTTAAGCCCTCATCGTGAGGCCACTGAGTTTCTTCCTGCTCGGTGCATCCCCAGCGGGCATCCTCATGCCCATCAGATGCTGAGGATCTTAAGCCCTCATCGTGAGGCCGCTGAGGTTCTTCCTACTCAGCGCATCCCCAGCGGGCATCCTCCTCACCAAGAGGGACTTGAGCGGCTACCCTGCTCGGTTATCCACAGCTGCCAATTCACTACTTTACAACAAACCAGGAATCAAAGCCCTCGCCAAGAGGCACCGAGCAGCTACCCTGCTCGTCCCCGTCCTTAGTAGGCCACTCACGGCCCCTCCTGCACTAAGTATCAAAGCCCTCCCCAAGAGGCACCGGACAGTAACCCTGCTCGGCCAGTCTTTAAGGATCAAAGCTCTCGCAAGAGGCAACCGGGCCCGCCCTTCCTCGGTTATCCCTGGCTGGTAACTCCTTACCCCAACAAACCAGGGATCAAAGCCCTCGCCATGAGGCACCGAGCAGCTACCCTGCTCAGCCCCGTCCTTAGAAGGCCACTCACGGCCCCTCCCACGCTAAGGATCAAAGCCCTCACCAAGAGGCACCGGGCAGTAACCCTGCATGCCAGTCCTTAAAGAACAAAAGCCCTCGAAAGAGGCAACTGGGTCTGCCCTTGCTCGGTTATCCCTGGCTGGTAGCTCCCTACCCCAACACACCAGGGATCAAAGCCCTCGCCAAGAGGCACCGAGCAGCTACCCTGCTCGGCCATCCCCCGCTGGAAATTCAATACCTTAAAACTCCAGGGATCGAATCCCTCACCTAGAGGCGCCAGGCAGCTATCCTGCTCGGTCGATCATCAGCATGCCTCTCTAAGCTTCCCACGCTATAGAACATGACCTCACCAAGAGGCATCCGGTTCTACGTCTAAGCAATCTCCACCTCGACTTCGGGGCCATGGAGATACCGTCTTCGCACCGGTCTTTGCGCACTCGGCAAACGAACAGATTCAACTCGATGTGTGATCGCTAGACAAAGAACCGACATAAAACGAAGGCAGTACTGCACAAATACGAGTGTTTACCAACAAAGAAAAATACAAGAACAAACACTACTGCAAAAACAAAAATCTTTATTCACAAAGCAAAAAGTCTTTACAAGGGTATTGTGGGCTCCCCAGCCTTATAAAATGCCCGGAGGCTTACAAAAGAGAGAGGAGGAAAAGTCAAGAAGTTCGGATCGCAAGCCCGGCCTAGGCCTCGCTTCCCTCATCACTGTCGACCGGGGGCATGACCACTGAAAGTGGGGCCCGAGCTCGAAGCTCACCGTCGAAAAACTCTGGAAGCTGCTCTTTGACGGCATCAAGAGCTTTGTTCCATGCAATGGCGGAGGCCTCGCCAAGGTCAACGTAAAACTGGTCCGACCCCTTGTAATCGGCCACTGCCTTTTTAGCCCGGATCTCGGCAACCTCCGCCTCCTGAAGGGCCGCCTCGGCATCCCGCCTGCTAGCATCCCCCGCCCTCTTCATGGCGGCAAAGCGGTCGGCCAGTTCCACCAACTTCGCCTCGATGGCTCGGTGGGACTCGCTCAGGCGGCGATAGAACTCCTGGCACTTTGAAACGGCGAGCTCCGCGGCTTCCGACCGGGCTCCAAGGAACGCCGTCCTCTCCCTCTCCAGACGCAGCTCGAATCGCAGACCCTCGCTCTCCGAAGAAGACTTTTCTACTGACCTCGCAGCATGAAAAACCCCCTCGGCCTTGTTCCCGCCAAAATTTTCGGCCAAGAGCTACTTGTTCCCTTACAAAAGAGGGAGAATCCTCAAAAAAACAGGCATCACGTCTAAAACACGTGGGCACACATATGCAAAGCATATGAGCGCGGAACATAAATAACCAAGGGCCAAACATGCCTCACGTGTTACACACGTGAGCGCTCTGAATATATACAGGCTAAAACCCAAACTATGGATCACGTGTTAAACACGTGAGTGCTTTTGCCAATCACATGCAAAGCATGTGAGCACCCTAATTTAAAATGTTCCTATCAAATTTTAGAATTAAATTCTATTTGGGAAATATTTTCTTAATCTTCCTTAAACTAGAAAGATCTTCTCTGTTAAACAGAGGACCCTTAGATCAAAGATCCAGCGGTGATCATTTGATAGAATAAAAATCTATCATAGGAAAATATTTTCCTAATCTTATAATAAGAATAAAATTCTATGTTAACAAGATATCCATATTAAGAAAATATATTTCTGATCTTGTTAAACTAAAAAGATATGATAGAATAAAATTCTAATATTGTTAAAACTAACAAGATATTCTTAATTTTGTTAAACAAACAAGAAATCTTCTCTGTTAAACAGAGAGCCTTTGAATTAAAAATCCAACGGTGAATAAAATTAACCAAGTGATCTAAAAGATCATGTTAATTATAAAATCAATCAAAATCTCTCAATGAGAGATTGGCTGAAAAAACTGATTATTTTCTTTCTCCTATAAATAGGAGCCAAGAAGGAAAAAAAAGAGAAGGGAGAAAGATGTACAGAAAACACAGAAGGAAGGAGAGAGAAGAATCCCCTTGAAAGCAAAAAAAGAGAAAACAGAATTTAATTCTCCAAAGAGAAGAAGGTCACTTCAAAGAAGAAAGAAACTCTAGGTAAGAGAAGGAAGGAAATTACTCCATAAGCTTCCACAAAACAAAAAGAGAATTTAATTCTCAAACCAAGAGTATAACTCTTCGAAAAAGAACTTAGTTCTTTCTCTGGTTGAAGATCTGCAGAAGCAGATCTCCCCACAAGTTGAGAATTTAATTCTCATGGGGAGATCTGTCATGCAGATTCAAAACTTAGGGGGAGAATTGAGTTTAAAGAATTTAATTCTTTCAATGTAACATATAGGAATTTAATTCCTCTAAATAGAATTGGGGTTTAACCCTATAAAAGAATTTAATTCTTAAATAAGGGATTTAACTCTCCATGCATGTCAAAGAGATCGGCACCTAACATATCACGTGCGCCCATGTGAGCCTCCCCTCAATGACCAAAAGAGAACAATTGATATCAGGTCACGTGACCCCGCGTGCCCCCTGAGAAGTGTTCGACACTTATAAAAGAAAAAAAGGAATAAACCCTATTTTTGGAGTGCCTCACGTGGCCTCATGTGACCCCCAAGCAGTGCTTAACTTTTATAAAGCAGAAAGGGAATAAATCAAAGGGCAATTTTCATTCTTCAGAGTGCCTCGCGTGATCTCACGTGACCCAATAACGCTTAGCACTCAGAAAAGGGAAAAGGGAATAAACCCAAGATAGCTTCCATTTTGGGGGTACCTCATGTGTTCCCACGTGACCCCCAAACAGTTGTGTATAAAAGAGGGAGAAAATTCCAAAGACAGCACTCGCATTTTGAAGGCACCTCACGTGTCTGCACATGACTGTTTGATGAACCAAGTACTTAGCACTTATAAATGAAAGAAGAATAAAATCCAAAGAACAGTTCTCACCATGGGCGCCTCACGTGCTCACACGTGAGCCAAGTGCTCAGCACTTTTATATATATTTGAGGGAATAAACTTAAGGAACAATGCCCACTTCGGGACCCCTCACGTGTTCACACGTGAGCTCCTCCAAAGTCCAGTGTTTAACACTGATTCATTGCTTAGCACTATGGGGTGACTAAGGGAAATCAACCTTAGCTCAAATTAGCCAAGTCTTCCGAAACCAAGATCCTTTTTGTCACCAATCAACCGGGCCACCATGTTCAGGTCTCCCCAAACTAATCCTAGTACCAAAGATGACTAGTGTTCTCCTAACAGATGACATCTAAACTGATGTTCATCCCATTCCCCAAATCGGGATATTGGTTCAAGAGTACATCTCTTCATACCTCTTACATGTCGTTGTAATCCTTCAATATCTTCAGAGAGATGGAGGGCCCCAATAACCAATAACTTTTAGTGCATCCCCAAACTGTGGAGCCAAAATACCACAGGGTACGATGTATTTAAATGGACCGCAACGTCCCTAAACTAAACTCTACAAACTATGATGTCTCTAAAGTAGACTATGATGTCTTTAAACTCCATGGACTATGATGTCCTTAAACTTATAGACCGCAAAGTCCCTAAACTAAAACAATAGAGCCCAAATGCTCTTTTGTTGGATCTAAATGATCCTGTTAAGTAGATCTTAATCTAAAATTAGACTAGTGTATCCTTAACAAATGGTTAAATTGATCTTAGTCTAAAATTAGACTAACGTATCCTTAACAAACGTTTAAGTTGATCTTAGTCTCAAATGAGATTAACGATCCTTAAACCAACACCAAAACCCAAATCTAAGAAAATACGGATTTGGACTAATCCACGCCCTACGGGCGACAACATAAATTAGTCTCCTATACAATCCACGGGCAACCAAAAATAAAACAAACACACACAACACGAAGTGACCATCCGGAGAAGGAGAAAGTGGTTACCGCGATGCGGTAGCGTAATTAACTGCAGGGGCTTGCGCCTGCCAGGAAGAGCGTCCCCATAATAAAAAAAACCCTCAAATAAGGGGCAATCTAACGAAGTCTGCTACAACGGCCGCATCTGTCCAAACCTCCGATACACGGTGCCATAAATCAACTTGGTATCTTCGGAGAGGTGGACGGATAAAACCAAATAGCATCTGCCCCCCAAAATTTAGGCCAGACGTCCCAACGTCCCGGTCGCGTATTTCGGCGGCGAACAGATTCTGGCACGCCCGGTGGGACCTTTTCCTTTTTCCACTCCACACTTCGGATGTCGTGTTTCACGAACGAATCGCTGTTTGCCATGGTTGCCCTTGGATTCGAGATACTTAGATTGGGTGTCTTGCTTCGTGCAGAGAAAATGGCTTCCAACTGCACAAACTGCAACAACTGCAATAACTCACACTCTGTCCTCGCTGGAGGAGTGACTTACGGGCCTCAGGCGGCCTCCGTTTTCAAGATGCCAGTGGAACATGTGACGCAAGCCACCATTGGGCTGTTCTTTGGGACCATGCTCCTACCCATAAGCTTCAATGCCCCAATGCCATTGCAAGAAGCTCCGAAGAAGTCGGTCTTCGATCGGCTTACGACTACCACGGCCCCTCTCAATGGGTCGTCCAAGTCCAGCACCTCAGTTTTTGATAGGCTAAGCCAAAACTCCAATGGGCCCGTGAAGAAGCCCGCGATACCTGAAGGGGTTATCCCGAAACGGATAGCCATCCCTGCTCCAGTAAAAGAAGTCGTTAAAGCGGCTTCTCCTGCTAAAAGATCAATCTTTGCATGACTGGCTGCTCCAACTCCCGTTCCGGGCGAAGTCACCAAGACTGTTACGCCTGTCCGAAAGTCTACCTTCGACAGGTTGGCCATCCCCTCTCAGCGGGCGTCGGTTTTCGACAGGCTAACGACGACGACGGCCCCTTATCAAAGCAGGGGCATGAAGAAGCCACCCCCATAGCTGAGCCAGTACCGTCTGCTCGACACGCTCGACGTTGCCACTAGCGCCGAGTGAGGAAAGCTGGGGGCAATTCCCCATCTGGACTTACCCCGCCGGCTCCAACGGTGGAAGTCGATACTGCTGTTCCAACTGGGAACAGCTTTGAACCGCTCAGGAGGGTGCGTAAGAACTTTCCGACGGCCGTGCTAAAAAGATCTCCTTCACCTACTGAAAACGTTATAAAGGTGAAGCCAGAGAAGCCCCTTCAGCGGTTGTCCTCTAAAATCCATAGGGTCTGGCGAAGGGTCCAAAACTCTGTGATTAACCCAGACTACTCCTGCCAACCAATGAAAGTGAAGGTTCGACAAGAGAAGGATCATGCTGTCGTACCACAGAAGGTGTTGTCTACTTGGGTGCCCACTGCAACGGCCCCCTCAACTTCGACCGCTCACAAAAGAAGAAGGTCGGAGAAAATCCCCGTGTTTGCGACAAAGCTCAAAGGCTCTGAATCCAAACGCCCCAAGTCTGGGGGCATGGTGGTGCACACTGTTTATATGACATCCGGGAAAGAGGATAGCCGTATCTCCAAGGGTCATCAACCACTCACCCGATCGGTGACAAAGACTCAGGAGCAACAACAGCAAAAGCTCTAAGAGATGCTAACGAAGATGGCCGCACTCACCGGGCCAAAAGAAAGTCCGTAAATATCGTCGGAGCAGCGTCAGGAACAGGAAACTGATGCTGAATTCCTCCGAAGAATGCTCGAGAGGAAAGACAAAGAGGCCGCGGAACAGGCGGCCAACATAAAACAAATGGCGCTTTTATTCCAAGATATGGTCGGAATGATGATATAGCCGGATCCTCCAGCTGAAGACCCTCCGATTATCCTTGAAGATGACAGACGGGAGACATCGATCCCTCTTCCGGCTCTATCAACGGCCAAAGAGGAGACGATCTCCAAAGCCGTCCTGGATGACTATATAGCTCAACAGATACGAGCTCATCAGGCAAGCGAAGCTGCTGGCCAAATCGTTAAAACTGGACGACCCTATCCGGGTTTGTACGATCAAATAAAGTACCCGCCAGGATATACGATCCCTAAATTCCACATATATAAGGGGACGGGAAATCCACACCAGCACGTTGCTCAATTCAGAGCCTTATGCGGTAATACTTGGGGTGACGATAAACTGCTGCTTCGCCAATTCGTTGGCAGCTTGTCGGAGACAGCATTCGAGTGGTATTCCGAGCTCCCGAATGACTCTGTCAAGACATTTGCAGAACTGGAGCTACTGTTTACACAGCGTTTCGCGAGCACTAGCGAGCGCACCCCGATCACGGCGTTGATCAATGCTAGGGTAAAGCCGGGAGAGACATGGGTGCAGTATGCAATTTGGTGGCGGAACCTATGGTCAAAATGCGAACAGCGCATAGAAGAGGCTCCTACAGTAGGCATGTTTGTGGGAACCCTCGATCCGCAGTCGACCATATCTCAATTCATAATGTTCTTCAAGCCAACTACCTTCCTGGCCCTGATAGACAAGCTGGCCCAGATGGACCAGATGGGCCACAGGCCATCCTCTCCAAAAACGGAGCTCCAAAATGAAAAGGGGAAAGGGAAAGCGACCTTTGTCGTTGTTCCCCGCCGAAACACGGAGACGCGACCGCGCAGGTCCGTCTTGCCTGAATTTCAGGGCAGATGCTAATTGGTGCTATCCATCCACCTCTCCGAAGATACCAAGTTGATTTATGACACCATGTATCGAAGATTTAAACGGATGCGGTCGATGTAGCAGACTTCGTCAGATTCCCCCTCGTTGAGGGGTTTTTGATTGTGGGGATGCTCTTCCCTGCAGGCGCAAGCCCCGGTAATTAATTACGTTACCGCGTTGCCGTAACCACTTTCTCCTTCTCCAGATGGTCACTTCGTGTCGTGTGTGTGTTTGTTTTGTTTTTGGTTGCCCGTGGATTGTATACGGAGACTAATTTTTGTTGTCGCCCGTAGGGCGTGGATTAGTCCAAATCCGTATTTTCTTAGATTTGGGTTTGGGGGTTGGGTTTAAGGATAAATTAGTCTCATTTGAGACTAAGATCAACTTAAACGTTTGTTAAGGATACATTAGTCTAATTTTTAGACTAAGATCAACTTAACGGGATCATTTAGATCCAACAAGAGAGCATTTGGGCTCTATTGTTTAGTTTAGGGACATTGCGGTCGATTACCAGTTTAGGGACATGGTGGTCCAATGTTAGTTTAAGGACGTCTCGGTCCAAGGTTAAGGACATCATAGTCCATGAGTTTAAGGACCCCACAGTCCAAGGTTAAGGACATCATAGTCCATGAGTTTAAGGACCCCACAGTCCATGGAATGATTGGTTATCGGGACCCGTCACCTCTCTGAAGACGTTGAAGGATTACAACGGCAAATATCAAAGGAGTGAAGAGATGTACCCTTGAACCAAAGTTGATTGGGAGATCTGTAGTCCAATTTGGAACTAAGATCAATTAATTAGGTTATGAGCACATTGGCTCAGTTAAATCTGAATTGAGGACTTATGGCCAATTTGGGCTAAGTCCAATTAAGTTTGAAATGTTGGCCCTTTATTGGACTATTGAACATTTGTCTGGGTTCAGCCCCCCCATTATTTAGCAATGCTAAACAGAGGTTTAGGGGCTCTGACAACATTTTGTCTTTTATTGGGCATTGACCATTCATCATGGCTCTGGAGTTTTCTTTGAATGTCATATGAAATGATCAAGTTTGAAAGAATGTAGTCGGGGTTTAATCAAAGGGGAGTCTTGACTCAGAAAGATTTAGCCAATTTGGGCTAAGACCGGTTTGAGAATAGTGTTAAACACTAACATATATTTGGCGATCACGTGTTCCCACGTGATGCGCTTTAAAACAGTGTTAAACCCTGGGGACAAAATGCTCAAAATAGTGTTAAACACTAAAAGTGGGGTGGTCACGTGGGGTCACGTGAGGCGTCTGAGAATTGGGCCAAACCGCTTTTATTTTGTTCTCAGAATATACAAATAAGTGTTAAACACTTTTAGTCTTCAGGCCATAACGTGTTGGCACGTGATGGGTATCCATGTATTGATTATTAAAGTGTTTATTAAGGGGTCACGTGGGGACACGTGAGAGCGCCCAAAATTGATTCTTCCTTTGGCTTTGTTCCCTTTATTTTGAGGGTCATGTGGGAGCACGTGAGGCATTGCCTCCAAGCTTTTTCCTTTTCATTTTTTGGGAGTCTGTTTAAGGGTCACGTGGGGGCATGTGGCCTAATTTTGTTCTTTCTTTTCTGATCATTGAGGATGAGGGTCACGTGTTACCACGTGACCAAGTTCTTTACGTGCATGGAGAGCTTTAAGTCTCTTGTTTTAAGAATTAGATTCTCTGTAGGGTTAAACCCTAATTATGTTTTAGAGAAATTAAATTCCTATGTATGTGGAAGAATTAATTCTTATGTAGGGTTAAACCCTAATTTCATTTGGAGGAATTAAATTCCTATGAA
Source organism: Agapanthus africanus (assembly GCA_030015575.1). Classification (NCBI taxonomy): domain Eukaryota; kingdom Viridiplantae; phylum Streptophyta; class Magnoliopsida; order Asparagales; family Amaryllidaceae; genus Agapanthus; species Agapanthus africanus. Next base: position 9,932,830 of record CM057344.1, on the reverse strand, counting down.
TTTGGGAGAATTAAATTCTCATATAGGGTTAAATCCTAGTTTCATTTGGAGGAATTAAATTCCTATGAATTTGGGGGAATTAAATTCCTTAAACTCAATTCTCCTTTTAAGTTTTGGATCTGCATGGCAGAATCTTCCCGATAAGAATTAAATTCTCAACTTGTGGGGAGATATGCTTCTGCAGATCTTCAACCAAAAGAAGAACTAAGTTCTTATTCAGAAGAGTTAAACTCTTAAATTGAGAATTAAATTCTCTTTTTGTTTTATGGAGCTTAGATCTCTTTCCCCTTTCTCACCTAGGGTTTCTTTTCTCTGAAAGGAACTTCTTTTCTCTCTTGAGATTTAAATTCTCCTCTCTTTTTTCTCTCTGTTATTGTTTTTTCTCTAAAAATCCAAGATCCTCCTCTTCTCTTCTTGGCTCCTATTTATAGGATAAAGAAAAGAATCAATTTGTTTAGTCAATCTTTCATTGAAAGATTTTGGTTGTTTCTGTAACCAACATGATCTTTTAGATCACTCAGTGAATTTATTCACTATTGGATTTTTAATTCAAAAGATATTCTGTTTGTTATTCTTGGTGAATTTTCAGGGAAATCTTTCCTTATATAGAATCTTTCTATAAATTGGTGATCTTTAATCACCATTGGATTTTTAATCCAACGGTGCTCCACTTCACAGAGCACAATCTCTCTTTTGTTTGGAAAGATTTAAAAAAATATTTTTCCATTTAGGGTCTTTGATTTCCCTTAATTAGAATTTAATTCTATTGATTCAGAAGGCTTAAGATCATATCACGTGTTGGCACGTGATCCCACTGTTTGATCATTTCTGTAGAATTCAATTCTAGGAACCCATCACGTGTTGACACGTGACCCCTTTGATTGACATTTTAACCAGAATTTAATTCTGTTGTTTTAAAAAGCTCAGAAATCGTCACGTGTCAACACGTGACCCTTGGTCACGTGTGGACACATGACGCCCCATTGGGGTCTTTCCTTGCCGTTTTATCATGCCTTCTAATTCCTTCAGTGGGTTCTTTAAAGGTCCATCACGTGTGGGCACGTGACTCCATTAATTGCTTGTTTGATTAGAATTTTACTTCTATAATAACAGAGGCCCAAGAAACCATCACGTGTCAGCACGTGACCCTTGGTCACGTGTGAGCACGTGATACCCCATTGGGGTATTTTCTGATATTTTATCAAGGAACGGTCGCCAACACTCAACAACAGCCGAGTAACATAAAACCGGTTGTTCGCCAAAGCAATGTGCGCCCACGCCAATCCCTCAAGGAGAAAATGGGACGTCCGTACTCGTTTTTTCGAGATAAAACATGGAGACTGTTCGAACTGGCAATACGCAATGGGCTCATCACTTTGCCGGAGCCGAGACACTCATCGCAACCCGGTGACGCCAACCGTCCTAACTATTGTCTCTACCATCGAGTAATGGGTCATCCAATCGAAGATCGCCACGTCTTAAAAAACTGGGTTGAAGACCAGTACCAACAAGGCAAATTCGCGTTGTCTGAAAATTGGAAAGTGAACCCGCCACAACCACATGCTCCGAAAATGATGGACATGCCGGGGGCATCGTGCTCATTCATAGAGGAAGCTCCATGGGAAGTCGTTCTTTCGGCAAAAACTAAAAGAATGCTGAAAGATCTTCAAACATGTCCGGCGATCAGGTGAAAAAACCCGCAAGAGCCGGAGATCATCGATGGGATGCTGAAACCACGCCCAACATCGGGAATTAGTAGCAATGGGCAAAACACCTAGGCCCAGCCGTCAAAGTGTTCGAAGAAAAATAAGAAGACCAAAAAGCCCGCGCAGTCTAACGACAAGTGCATGGATCTGCAAAAGTATATTGACGCGCTGGAGGAATACAACCAGAAGGCGCGAACCTCAGTCACGCTTCAAGAGTTTCTCAATCACATTCTTGAAAGTGAAGATAACGACAATGATGAGAGAGATGACTTGTCAGAAGAACCCAAAGATTATGTGGCGAGTTGCCACATGATCTCTCATTTGTCGCTAAGTAACAAAAAAGCTCACCCGGTGTTAGGAGATAACGTAGAGGAGCTGGCGGCAGGAGCAATGCCAAAATCCTTGGATTATGTGACAAGGTCTATCAAGGGGAAACCTACTTGTTCATAGAGCATCTGGCGAAACTTTGCCTCAAAGTTACTATGGACCAAAAAGTCCGTAAACTAGAAATTTGCCTCAAATATGGCAACAATGGATCGAAATGTCCTAAAACTAACGACTGACCGAAACGTCTTTAAACTACTACAAACCGCAGCATCCTAGGGCTGACCCACAAAAAAAACGGTACGTCCACAAGCAAAATGGGCACGGATGAAATCCCGAAAGGGCTCCGTGAGTAAAAACAGCAAGGCTACCGGCAATATTTGTGAAATCCCGAAAAGGTGCAGACTCGTAAAAAAAAGGTACGTCCGCAAGCAAAATGGGCACGGATGAAAACTCGAAAGGGCTCCGTGAGTAAAAACAGCAGGGCTACCGGTGAGTCTGTGAAAACCCAAAAGGGCGCAAACTCGTAAAAAATTCTTGGACACTGGCAAGGTCCTCACGACCTTACAAGAAGAAAATACCTGCGTGAGATCCATACGAATTACAAGGGAGCAACACACTTAGGAATCCCCACGATTCCTGAGAAGAAACGCACTTACGAGATCCTCACGACTCGTAAGGAGAAACATCTTTATGAGACCCTTACGGCTCATGATGTCAAAAGCCTTAGTCGACAGGATCCTAACCCTGTTTGCTAAGCCATGTTTGTTCGAATCGACAGAGGCAAATGATAATTTGCTCATGGCAACGTTCCAGTAGTAGCGATGCTGATGCCTAAATTGGTATCAAATTCCAAGTCCTTTCACGGCAAATAATGATTCTCTCCTGGCGACATTCCAGTCACAGCGATACTGATGCTAAAATTGGTATCAGATCTTGAGTCCATACTCGCAAAAAAAAAGGTACGTCCATAAGCAAAATAGGCACGGATGAAAACCCGAAAGGGCTCCGTGAGTAAAAACAGCATGGCTACCGGCGAGCTTGTGTAAACCCGAAAGGGCGCAATCTCGTTAAAAGACACTTACAAGGTCCTCACGACCTTGCAAGGAGAAAATACCTGCGGGAGATCCTTACGACTCACAAGGGAGCAACATACTTAGGGATCCCTACGATTCCTAAGGAGAAGTTATACTTACGAGATCCTTACGACTCGTAAGGAGAATTCCCCTATGAGACCCTCACGGTTCATAAGATTCAAAAGCCTTAAGTTCCAGGGATCTGAACCTGTTCTTAAGCCATCACAATCCCCAGATTGCCCTACAGGTAGTCCAATACTGACCCTTGTATACAATCTACGGGCACAAATAAACGTTGCCCCAACAGAGTCCCATCACTGACGAGGGATATCTTCATATGGCGAACGACATTTGTAAGTCCTCTCGACTTATAAGGAGAAAGCACTCTTGTGAGATCCTTACGACTTATAAGAGACCATACACTTAAAAATCATCACGATTCTTAAGGAGAAAACGCACCTACGAGATCCTCACGACTCGTAGGGAGAAATATCTTTATGAGACCCTTACGGCTCATGAAGTCAAAAGCCTTAGTTGGCAGGATCTTAACCCTGTTTGCTAAGCCACCTTTGTCCGACATCGGCAAAGGAAAATGATGATTCGCTACTAGCAATATCCCAGTTGTAGCGATGCTGATGCCTAAATCGGTATTAGATCCCAAGTCCCATACTCGCGATAAAAAATCAGCGAGCCAAAAATGCATATGAAATAGCCGAAATGATAGAGCAACTTGCAACGAAATCAGCAAGTAAAATATATGCATACAAAATAACCGAAATGATTGGGCAACTCGCAATTAAAAAAATATCGAGTAAAAAAAAGCCGAAATGATTGGGCACCGCGAAAGATAGCCGAAATGATTGGGCAATCGTGACTTTCGCGATACAAAAAACTGAAATGATAGAGTATCGCGGAAAGAAAACAAAATATGTATAAAATGAAACTTTTTCCCTACAGGTGAGTCCATACTAACCCCCGTATACAATCCATGGGCATAAACAAAAAGGGGACCACATTTCCCCAACGGACCTTCTCAGATCTCGACGGCAACATCTGCATCCCAGAAGAGCAACAACGGCGTTCCTCCTCATTCCAGCAGGATTCGGACGCGGCGTCAACAAAGTGGAGCCACGGGAAAGTCCCTAGTTCCAAGACTCTATGGTCCACAGACAACCTAGAGTCAACTAATAACCTCCCCGCCGGATCAACGCTCCGTCTCGGAAACAAGTCAACCAATGACCTCCCCGCCGGATCAACGCTCCATCTCGGAAACAACCCAACCGACCCCCAGGGAAATCAGTGTCCTTGGCAAAATACTTCGATTCAGGGAAATCAGCATCCTTGATGATAGCATCTCAATTCGCGTCGACCCGCAGAGAAATCAGTGTCTTTGCAGGAATCTCTAGATTCGTCTCAACCCCAGGGAAATCAGTGTCCTTGGCAAAAAACCTCGATTCAGGAAAATCAGCATCCTTGACGAGAGCATCTCGATTCGCGTCGACTTACAGAGAAATCAGTGTCTTTGCAAGAATACCTCGATTCGTCTCAACTCCGAGGAAATCAGTGTCCTTGGCAAAATACCTCTATTCAGGGAAATCATCGCCCTTAATGAGAGCATCTCGATTCGCGTCGACCCACAGAGAAATCGGTGTCTTTGCAGGAATATCTCGATTCGCACAACCCCAGGGAAATTAGTGTCCTTGGTAAAAAACCTCGATTCGGGGAAATCGGCGCCCTTGACGAGAGCATCTCGATTCACGTCGACCCGTAGTGAAATCAATGTCTTTGCAAGAATACCTCGATTCATCTCAACTCCGAGGAAATCAGTGTCCTTGGCAAAATACCTCGATTCAGGGAAATCAGTGTCCTTGACGAGAGCATCGCGTCGACCCGCAGAGAAATCAGTGTCTTTGTAGGAATCTCTAGATTAGTCTCAACCCCAGGGAAATCAGTGTCCTTGGCAAAAAACCTCGATTAAGGAAAATCAGCGTCCTTGAAGAGAGCATCTCGATTCGCGTCGACCCGCAGAGAAATCAGTGTCTTTGCAGGAATACCTCGATTCGTCTCAACTCCGAAGAAATCAGTGTCCTTGGCAAAATACCTCGATTCGGGGAAATCAACGTCCTTGACGAGAGCATCTCGATTCGTGTCGACCCGCAGAGAAATCAGTGTCTTTGCAGGAATACCTCGATTCATCTCAACTCCGAGGAAATCAGAGTCCTTGGCAAAATACCTCGATTCAGGCAAATCAGCGTCCTTGACGAGAGCATCTCGATCCGTGTCGACCCGCAGAGAAATCAATGTATTTGCAGGAATCTCTCGATTCGTCTCAACCTTAGGGAAATCAGTGTCCCTGGCAAAATACCTCGATCCAGAGAAATCAACGTCCTTGACGAAAGCATCTCGATTCGCATTGACCCGCAAGGAAATCAGTGTCTTTGCAGGAATCTCTCGTTTCGTCTCAACTCCGAGGAAATTAGTGTCCTTGGCAAAAAACTCGATTCAGAGAAATCAACGTCCATGATGAAAGCATCTCGATTCGCGTCGACCTGCAGAGAAATCAGTGTCTCTGCAGGAATAAACGACGTCAGCAAAATGGAGCCACGGCAAAGTCCCCAGTTCCAAGACTCTGCGGTTCACAGAAAACCGAAAGTCGTTCCCCGACACCATAGAAAACGGAGAAAGTCGAACGGAAAAAGTCGACCCTGACACTGCAACGGCGAAAGTCGACCCTGACACCGCAACGGCAAAAGTCAACCCTGACACCGTAACGGCGAAAGTCAAGCCCGACACCGAACGACGAAAGTCAACCCCGACACGGTAACGGCGAAAGTCAACCCCGACACGGTAACGGCGAAAGTCAACCCCGACACGGTAACGGCGAAAGTCAACCCTGACACGGTAACGACCAAAGTCAACTCCTGACCCCGTGGAAGACGGCCAAAGTCAATCCCGACTCCGTGGAAAACAGCTAAAGTCAATCCTGACCCTATGGAAAACGGCCAAAGTCAACCCCTGACCCCGTGGAACACGGCGAAAGTCAATCATGACACCGTGGAAAATGGCCAAAGCCAACCCTCGACCTCCCCGTCGAAGCAACGCTTCGACTCGAGAACAAGTCAACTCATCAACCACTTATAAGTCCTCTCGACTTGTAAGCGGGAAAATTCTCTTGTGAGATCCTTACGACTCTCAAGTGAAAACACACTTAGGAGTCCTCACGACTCTTAAGGAGAAATTACACCTACGAGATCCTCTCGACTCTTAGGGAGAAAAGTCTTTATGAGACCCTCATGGCTCATAAAGTTGAAAAGTCTTAGGTGGCAGATCTGAACCTGTTTCTTAAGCCGTTGCTGCTCTACAAGGAGGTCAAGATGGACTATCTGCGGGCCACATTTGCCAAAGTCACATTCGCCAATGAAATAAAGAAGCTACTTACGGGTCCTCATGATTCATAAAGAAAAATACCCGAGTGAGATCTTTACGACTCACGGAGGCGATGAACACTTAGAGATCCTCACGATTTCTAGGGAGAATTTACACCTACGAGATCCTCTCGACTCGTAAGGAGAAAAATCTTTATGAGACCCTCACGGCTCATAAAATTGAAAAGTCTTAGGCGGCAGATTTGAACCTGTTTCCTAAGCCATCGCTTCTCGATTCGTTTTGACTCGTAGGGAAAATAATGTTCCTGCGAGAACTTCTCGACTCGTCTCGACAAAAGTCTTAGGCTAACAAGGACTCTAAGCTTGTCCCCTAAGCCCTCAATTCTATTACCATGCGTAACTCTGCACTACTTCACCCACGTACATGCTTACGTGGGCAAAGTAGCGGGGGGGCATTTGTTCCCGCCAAAATTTTCGGCCAAAAGCTACTTGTTCCCTTACAAAAAAGGGGGAGAATCCTAAAAAAACAGGCATCACATCTAAAACACGTGGGCACACATATGCAAAGCATATGAGCGCTGAACATAAATAACCAAGGGCCAAACATGCCTCACGTGTTACACACGTGAGCGCTCTGAACATACACAGGCTAAAACCCACACTACAGGTCACGTGTTAAACGCGTGAGTGCTTTTGCCAATCACATGCAAAGCCTGTGAGCACCCTAATTTAAAATGTTCCTATCAAATTCTAGAATTAAATTCTATTTGGGAAATATTTTCTTAATCTTCCTTAAACTAGAAAGATCTTCTCTGTTAAACAGAAGACCCTTGGATCAAAAATCCAGCGGTGATCATTTGATAGAATAAAAATCTATCATAGGAAAATATTTTCCTAATCTTATAACAAGAATAAAATTCTATGTTAACAAGATATCCATATTAAGAAAATGTATTTCTGATCTTGTTAAACTAAAAAGATATGATAGAATAAAATTTTAATCTTGTTAAAACTAACAAGATATTCATAATCTTGTTAAACAAATAAGAAATCTTCTCTGTTAAACAGAGAGCCATTGAATTAAAAATCCAACGGTGAATAAAATTCAACAAGTGATCTAAAAGATCATGTTAGTTATAAAATCAATCAAAATCTCTCAATGAGAGATTGGCTGAACAAACTGATTCTTTTTTTTCTCCAATAAATAAGAGCCAAGAAGGAAAAAAAGAGAAGGGAGAGAGATATACAGAAAACACAGAAGGAAGGAGAGAGAAGAACCCCCTTGAAAGCAAAAAAAAGAGAAAAGAGAATTTAATTCTCCAGAGAGAAGAAGGTCTCTTCAAAGAAGAAAGAAACTCTAGGTAAGAGAAGGAAGGAGATTACTCCATAAGCTTCCACGAAACAAAAAGAGAATTTAATTCTCAAATCAAGAGTTTAACTCTTCTAAAGAGAACTTAGTTCTTCTTCTGGTTGAAGATCTGCAGAAGCAGATCTCCCCACAAGCTGAGAATTTAATTCTCATCGGGGAGATCTGTCGTGCAGATTCAAAACTTAGGGGGAGAAATGAGTTTAAAGAATTTAATTCTTTCAATGTAACATATAGGAATTTAATTCCTCTAAATAGAATTGGGGTTTAACCCAATAAAAGAATTTAATTCTTAAACAAGTGATTTAACTCTCCATGCATGTCAAAGAGATCAGCACCTAACATATCACGTGCGCCCACGTGAGCCTCCCCTCAATGACCAAAAGAGAACAATTGATATCAGGTCACGTGACCCCACGTGACCCCTGAGAAGTGTTCAACACTTATAAAAGAATAAAGGGAATAGACCCTATTTTTGGACCGCCTCACGTGGCCCTACGTGACCCCCAAGCAGTGCTTAACTTTTATAAAGCAGAAAGGGAATAAATCAAAGGGCAATTTTCATTCTTCAGAGTGCCTCACGTGATCTCACGTGACCCAATAACGCTTAGCACTCAGAAATGGAAAAAAGGGAATAAACTCAAGATAGCTCCTATTTTGGGGGTACCTCACGTGTTCCCACGTGACCCCCAAACAGTTGTGTATAAAAGAGGGAGAAAATTCCAAAGACAGGGCTCGCATTTTGAAGGCACCTCACGTATCTGCACGTGACTGTTTGATGAACCAAGTGCTTAGCACTTATAAATGAAAGAGGAATAAAATCCAGAGAACAGTTCTCACCTCGGGCACCTCACGTGCTCACACGTGAGCCAAGTGCTAAGCACTTTTATATATATATGAGGGAATAAACTCAAGGAACAATGCCCTCTTCGAGACCCCTCACGTGTTCACACGTGAGCTCCTCCAAAGTCCAGTGTTTAACACCGATTCAGTGCTTAGCACTATGGGGTGACTAAGGGAAATCAACCTTAGCTCAAATTAGCCAAGTCTTCCGAAACCAAGACCCTTTTTGTCACCAATCAACCGGGCCACCATGTTCAGGTCTCCCCAAACTAATCCTAATCCAAAAGATGACTAGTGTTCTCCTAACAGATGACATATAAACTGATGTTCATCCCATTCCCCAAATCGGGATATTGGTTCAAGAGTACATCTCTTCATACCTCTGATATATGTCGTTGTAATACTTCAACGTCTTCAGAGAGATGGAGGGTCCCAATAACCAATAACTTTTAGTGCATCCCCAAACTGTGGAGCCAAAATACCACAGACTACGATATCTTTAAATGGACCGCAACGTCCCTAAACTAAACCCTACAAACTATGATGTCTCTAAACTAGACTATGATGTCTTTAAACTCCATGGACTATGATGTCCTTAAACTTATGGACCGCAAAGTCCCTAAACTAAAACAATTGAGCCCAAATGCTCTTTTGTTGGATCTAAATGATACTGTTAAGTAGATCTTAGTCTAAAATTAGACTAACGTATCCTTAACAAATGGTTAAGTTGATCTTAGTCTAAAATTAGACTAACGTATCCTTAACAAACGTTTAAGTTGATTTTAGTCTCAAATGAGATTAACGGTCCTTAAACCAAAACCAAAACCCAAATCTAAGAAAATACGGATTTGGACTAATCCACGCCCTACGGGCGACAACATAAATTAGTCTCCTATACAATCCACAGGCAACCAAAAATAAAACAAACACACACGACACGAAACGGACCGTCGACCATCTCTTCATAATCAAGAGCGAGGACAAAGAAACATTCAAAGGGTATGTCACCCACTTCTACAACGTCCTTCTCGAGGTCCCAGAACATCGGGATGAGACGGTTATTACAGCACTTAGGTCTGGTCTTAGGCACAAGGAGTAGTTACGCTCCTTTGCATTAGCACAACCTAAGACCATAGCCGAGGTAAAGGCCTGGACCGAGCGTGAGATCTAGCTCGAGTCCGAAGTGAACGAAAATCTCCCCGTGGCAAAGCTAACTGACCAAAAGAAAAGGGCAAGGGAAGAGAGAAAGAGACTTGAGCGGCCAAAACCCTACTCCCCGAAGTTTCAGGAGGACACCCCGCTTAACGTCTCCTAGACGGTACTGCTATAGGAGACTAAGGGCGAGGGGTTCTTCAAGCTCCCCCCGATCTCGCGCATGGCGACTAAGCGCACCCGGGGCCCCTACTGCGGTTTCCATAGGTCGTAAGGTCACACCACAGAGAGCTGTAAGCAGATTCGAGACTATATCGAGGAGCTCATCCGTTCGGGACACCTGGCAGCGTACTTACGGGACAACTGGCAAGCTGACCGCGAGCAGGAGCAGCGTCCCCCTCCCGGTGAGTTGACAATCGGCTAAATTATGGTCATGTCGGCGGGGGGTACGTCGAGTACCTATGAAGCTCGGCACCCCACGCCGGTCATGGAGACCAACATCCATCCGAGGATGAGGGCCAGGGAGATCGAGCCGATCGTTTTTTACGGCCTTACACCGCCGAGAAGCTCAAACCGTACCAATAAAAAGAACATCTACTAGCGTGTACTTTTACTAAGGCAATGTAAACTTTTTCTCAAGATCTTTCTGTTTATATAATAAGAAGGGATTAATAAAATATTGCAAAAAGAAGAGTTTTGTTTATTCAAAAGGGTACTATAGGCTCATCAGCCGTACATCGAAAAAGAAAAATTATAGTAGCGGGGGAAAGAGGTGTAGAGAACATTGCTCATGGTACCCCGAGCATATTTCCGCCAGCCGAGCCCTCACGGCCTCAGACCTCTGCCTCTGATGCCGCCCGCGAATGTCGACATCATGCCTCAATTGTTAGCACTCAAGGATGAGCGCCACCGAGCGATCCCGCCGACCCGCGAAGATCAGGCCGAAGCGCCACAAAGACTTTAGCTTACCAACCGTCTCGTCCTTCAGCTGTTCGGACAAGGGGTTGTAGAGCCCCGGCGACGCCCTCCAAATGGAGTACATCAACAGCTGGAGCAGGGGGGAGCGCCGGGGAAGCAGTCGGACAAAATGATCCTCAATGCGTCCTATCACTAACCGCACCGTGTCCTCGGCGCAGTGCTGATCGTAGAGGTACACGTCCTCGAAGTTTACGATGTCGGGGATGGTAAAAAGGAAGTCCTCCATTCTTACGTTTTAGATGTGAAGGAAGGGGTGATCAACGCTCCCTCCGTTTTATAGCCCACAACGCCTAGGAGTCCAACAGTCGCTTATTTCACCCACAACTGTACCGCTACGTGGCAGGCACCGAGCCTTTCTCGGCGAAATCGAAACGACGCGGCTCCGGCGCTTTGCTTCCCCAACGCGTTCATGACGTGTGTCACCCGCGACTATCCCTCTTCCCGACAATCACACCGGCAAGGTCGGACAGAACCTCACGAATCAACCGGGCCCGCCTTTGCTCGGTTATCCTTGGCTGGTAGCTCCCTACCCCGCAACGCCAGGGGTCAAAGCCCTCGCCAAGAGGCAACTGAGCAGCTTCACTGCTCGGTCCATCCTTAGCAGGACTATTACGGCCCTTCCCGCGCTAAGGATCGAAGCTCTCACCAAAAGGGAACCGGGCTCGCCCTTGCTCGGTTATCCCTGGCTGGTAGTTCCCTACCCTACAACGCCAGGGATCTAAGCCCTCACCAAGAGGCACCGGGCAGTAACCCTGCTCGGCCAGTCCTTAGCAGGCCCATTACGGCCCTTCCCGCTCTGAGGATCAAAGCCCTCATCAAAAGACAATCGGGCAGCAACCCTGTTCGGTTATCCCTAGCTGGTATCTCCCTACCCATAACGCCAGGGGTCAAAGCCCTCGCCAAGAAGCAACTGAGCAGCTTCACTGCTCGGTCCATCCTTAGCATGCCTCTTACGGCCCCTCCCGCGCTAAGGATCGAAGCCCTCACCAAGAGGCAACCGGGCTCGCCCTTGCTCGGTTATCCCTGGCTGGTAGTTCCCTACCCTACAACGCCAGGGATCTAAGCCCTCGCCAAGAGGCACCGGGCAGTAACCATGCTCAGCCCGTCCTTAGCAGGCTCATTACGGCCCCTCCCGCGCTAAGGATCAAAGCCCTCATCAAAAAGCCATCGGGCAGCAACCCTGTTCGGTTATCCCTGGCTGGTAGTTCCCTACCCCGCAGCGCCAGGGGTCAAAGCCCTCGCCAAGAGGCAACTGAGCAGCTTCACTGCTCGGTCCATCCTTAGCAGGCCTCTTACGGCCACTCCCGCGCTAAGGATCGAAGCCCTCACCAAGAGGCAGCCGAGCGGCTACCCTGCTTGGCTATCCCGGGCTGGTAGTTCACTACCCCACGATGCCAGGGATCAAAGCCCTCGCCAAGAGGCACCGGGCAGCAACCCTGCTCGGCCCGTCCTTATGGATCAAAGCCCTCGCCAAGAGGCACCGGGCAACAACCCTGCTCGTCCCGTCCTTAGCAGGCCCATTATGGCCCCTCCCACGCTAAGGATCAAAGCCCTCATCAAAAGGTAATCAGGCAGCAACCCTTCTCGGTTATCCCTGGCTGGTAGCTCCTTACCCACAACGCCAGAGATCAAAGCCCTCGCCAAGAGGCACCGGGCAGTAACCCTGCTCGGCCCGTCCTTAAGGATCAAAGCCCTCGCCAAGAGGCACCGGGCAGCAACCCTGCTCGGCTCGTCCTTAGCAGGCCCCTTACGGCCCCTCCCATGCTAAGGATCAAAACCCTCATCAAGAGGTAATCGTGCAGCAACCCTGCTCGGTTATCCCTGGCTGGTAGCTCCCTACCCACAACGCCAGAGATCAAAGCCCTCGCCAAGAGGCACCGGGCAGTAACCCTGCTCGGCCCGTCCCTAAGGATCAAAGCCCTCGCCAAGAGGCACCGGGCAGCAACCCTGCTCGTCCCGTCCTTAACAGGCCCATTACGGCCCCTCCCGCGCTAAGGATCAAACCCCTCATCAAGAGGCAATCGGGCAGCAACCCTGCTCGGTTATCTCTGGCTGGTAGATCCCTACCCACAATGCCAAAGATTAAATCCCTCGTCAAGAGGCACCCGGCAGTAACCCTGCTCGGCCCGTCCTTAAGGATCAAAGCCCTCGCCAAGAGGCACCGGGCAGCAACCCTGCTCGGCCCGTCCTTAGCAGGCCCCTCTCGTGCTAAGGATCAAAGCCCTCATCAAGAGGCAATCGGGCAGCAACCCTGATCAGTTATCCCTGGCTGGTAGCTCCATAACCACAACGCTAGAGATCAAAGCCCTCGCCAAGAGGCACTGGGCAGCAACACTGCCCATCCCGTCCTTAGCAGGCCCCTTACGGCCCCTCCTGCGCTAAGGATCAAAGCCCTCATCAAGAGGCAATCGGGCAGCAACCTCGCTCGGTTATCCCTGGCTGGTAGCCCCATACCCATAACGCCAGAGATCAAAGCCCTCGCCAAGAGGCAATCGAGCAGCTACCCTACTCCGTCATCCATGGCGGGTGTTACTACCCACCGACGCCATGGTCTAAACCCTCGCCAAGAGGCCATCCACGTCTAAGTGATCCCCACCTCGACTTCGGGGCCATGGAGATACCGACCCTTCACCGGTCTTTGCACACTTGGCAAATAGTCGAATTCAACTCGACGTGTGATCGCCAGACGACATGAAAGCTGAACCGTGCAAATAACGAATGTTCTCCACAAACAAAAGGATAATGTGCACGCAAAGAAACTGCAAAAATATTTTTTATTCACATAAATCAAAAGTCTCAACAAAAGTATTATAGGCTCCCCAGCCTAACAAAAGTGCCCGGAGGCTTACAAAATTTCAGAGAAAATGATAGCAATAAGAAGGCGTGGGGCTTCAAGCCTCAGGGGCGGGGACGACCTCGGCGTACGGCCCCTCCCCTACGACCACCGGGGCGGCATCTTCAGGGTCGGCACCACCGGCGGGAACTTCAGCGCCGGCAGCCGGGGCGACCGACTTACCCCTCGCACTCCCACCGGAGGCCACTTTCCCTGCATCATGTCCGGGGGCGATCCCCTGCATGTCGTCGTCGAGAGGGTACAAGGCCCGGAGCTCGGTGTCAGGGAACTCCGGCATCTGAGCCTTGACAGAGTCGAGGGGGTCGTGCCAAATGACGCCCCCGGCACTGGCAAGGTCGGCGTAGAACTGATCCGACTTTTTGTAGCTCTCCATCGCCTTCCGTGCCTAATCCTTTGCCGCCTCGTTCACCTTCCCGAAAGTGCTCACCGTCTTCTTCATGGTAGCAACAAGCACCCGAGAATCCTGCAACTGGGACTCGGCGGCTCGGGCGGCCTCTCGGTACCGAGCGACCTCCCTGTCCTGGCCTCCACCAGGTCCTCAAAGGCAGCAGCCCTCTCCGTCGCTGCCCCCAGCTCCTGCCTTAAGCTCTCCTCCCGCAAGGAGAACTCGCCTGCGGCCCGCATCGCCGGAACAATCTCCTCGTCCTCCATGTGGACGACAAGGGCGACGTACTGGAGGACCTGAAGAAAGAAAGAGGGTCAAAAAGGGGAGGGAAGCACCCGACCACGTGGACAAAATGCTGGATGAAGAACCAGGTGAAGTGTAAACACTAACGTGCACGGCCTCTTGAGTTATCGCCACCATTTGGGCCCGGAGAGTTCCTCGAGGGACCCTGCCTCCGGCCGACCTCTCCATATCCGAGAGCAGGCTGTCGGCGACAGAAAACCCCGAGGGCACCTCGAAGCGAAGCTCCCCATCGTCCACAAGGATCGGGGAAGCCGGGGAGCGGGGCGCCCTCCTGTGAGACCTCTTGAGGGACGGTGCGGGAGAACCCTCCTTGTCTCCCACCTCGGGGGCCCGAGGCTCTTACGCCCGGGCACGCTTTCGAACTGACACACGACTAGACTCGGGGGCCCGGGGCTTACTTGGGCACCTGGGTGAAAGGGCCACCGGCGGGGACGGAACGGACGGCGGGCGAGAAGGGCCAGCGCCTTTGGACTTCTTCCCCTTCTTCGCGTCGGTCACTGCCGCGCGGAACTTGCTCATATCTATGGGTCTTGCATAAGACAAAAATACGAGGAGTCAGCGATGCCAGGAAAAATAGAAAAAATGCACAAGTCTAAACAGGTTGCCTGAGAGCTCCCAACTTACTCTTGTACTCGGCGGGGCTAAGCCGGGCCCAACTGAGGGCCCGCTCAGACAGCAGCACGTCAACCCGAGGGAGGGGCTCCCACTTTGACATCGCCACCGCGTCGGGATTATTCGACCGCCCCACCCGCGGACAGCTGGCCCTTTGCCACAGGGTGGGCACAGGCCAATCCTCAGCCTCAGGCGGCGCGATAAAGAAAAACTTCCTCTTCCATTCATGGATGGAAGAAGGAACTACGACGATCCCCGACCCGGCAGCATCACCCCGTTGTTTTCTAAAGGAAATATATACCCAGCTCGGCACGCCCTTGCGAGCGCCGGGGTGGTTTTATTAGCAAAGGGAGGAAACAAGCAGGCTCAGGCCGAAAGGGATCTGACTCAATCTCAACCGGAACAGAAGCCCGAGGAGGATCCTCTAGAAGTTTGGTACTAGCTGGACCGGGGCTAACCCAAAACAGTTCAAAGCCGCAATCACCTCGGGGGCGAAAGGCAGACGCAACACGGCCCAAAAGGCCTCCAGGTATAGGGTAATCTCATTGCCCCGTACCTGGTTTGCCCTCTCCCCCTTCTCGGCCAGCCAAAGTGAATAGCCGGGAGGGATAAGGAAACGAGTCTTGATGTTGACAAGCTCCTCCGCACGCCTCAGCGAGGACCGTACGCCAAGAAAACCTAAGGCATGTGCTATGGGGACCGCCCCCGTCGCATGACCCCGGGAAGCATTACCAACCCTAGCTTCCCGGGAGGACTCCGACTCAGAAGAGGAAGCTTCAGAAGACTCCCTAGAATCTACCCGGACGACATCTACAGACACCTCAGAAAAATACATCTAACCTGATGGAGAAGGGTCCTCGGACGAGAAAACGCAGAGATTCGACCTAAAAAGGAGAGCGTCGAGCTAACGAGACTCTGGACGAGGAAATTATGAAGAGGTATGGGCCCTAATGGAGACCCCACCTCTATTTATAGCTACCGGCGTACACATCCAACGGCAACAGTCATCCCCCGCCAAAATGACTCATCACATTTGACGGCCTCCATCGCTCCACGAGTCGCATGCGCATTGGTCGTACCCCATCGGACGCCGGAAATCTGCGGCCCGTCGCGTCAACCAACCAGCGCCAGACACGTGAGTTGTCGCTTCGACCAATGGACGCACGATCCGGCGCATCTTCTTTAATGCAAGATCAGGCCCCTGATCTGCTGACGTCATCAAGGAAATATAGCTGATTGCCCGGGAATGCACGCTTACGATATCTACGAAAAGGAGCTCACCTCGGGTGCCCCGGCAGACCACTCTCGACCCGACCCGTGAACAGTTCGGGACGAGAGTGGGGGCTAATGTTGATGCCCGATATCGGCGATCTCCCAGATCATGACACGTGGCAGATGACGCGTCCCGAAGCTAGCAAGAAAGGACCAGGGACAGTACGTCGGTAAAAAAACCCTGGTCTGCGACCCATGGACGTAGCCGACCATCTGCGACCGTCCACACCTTTCCTGTGCCCGCCTTGAAAACAACCGTGGGCTCACCTTCGAGCCCCCTGCACAAGCGGCCTCCTCGGCCCTCTCATCTCGTCTTCGGGCTACCTCAGAACCAAGATACCTCGGCCTCCCGCTCGTCCCCGAGCCTCCCACCGAGCTCATATTCCTCGGTCTCATCGACCGACCAACGACACCTATCGCAGGCGCAACCGCCTCACCACCGCGAATCTCGTCTTGCGCGAGATATCTGTCAGCCACGTCCCGCGTTCCACGCAATCACGATCCTACATTAACGAGCATGTCTCGTCATTAATGGAAGATCCTGCCCATCATGCGGGCGTGACGCCGGAAGCGTAACGGCCGGCATGATTCTCACGCCTACCTTACTGTTGCCACCACTATATAAACCCCTCTTTCAAACAGTTCAAATAAGTCATTTTCTCCTCACTAGGCCTGTTTACCTCAATCAGAGCAAAGCTCTGTTTAAATTCCAAGATGGGAAAAGAAGCAATACTTCTGTTTTTCTCCAATCAGAGCAAAGCTCTGTCTTGAAAATTAAAAAATAAAATTAAAGTTAAAATAAATGAAGTAGCGTACACTATAAGAGCAAAGCTCTGGAGAAGAGAGAGAGAGAGAGAGAGAGAAGAGGAAAAAAAAAACTGCACTGCGCTGCGCAGTGCGCGCGCAACTGCGCGCTGCGCAGTAAAAAAATTATAAAAAAATAAAAAAAAAAATAAAAAAAATTTAATTAAAAAATAAATAAATTTTTTTTTATTGCGCGACACGTGTCTGCGCAGTTGCGCAAACGCTGCACGACACGTGTCACGCGCTGAGGAGTTATGCAAAAAACAGAATAAAGATTTGAGGAAATCTTTTCTGTTTTTGTTAAAACAATAAGATTTCTTCTGTAAAACAGAGCCCTTCGGATTAAAGATCCAACGGTGGGGAAAATTTCCCAAATCACTTAGAGAATGATCTCTTTAACAAACTTTAACTAATTTATGGACACTATAAAAAGGACCCTAGACCTCATTTCAAAGGGGAAGAAGATCTGGCTAAAAAAAAAGAGAAGAGAACTCTTGAGAACTCTTGAAGAATAAAAAAAAAGGTAAAAACCTTTGAAAGAAGAGAGATTTCTCTTGTGAACAAGATCATGGATCTTCAATAAATAAATAAATAAATAAAATAAAATAAAAATAGTGCCTTGCACTTGTTTTATGAACCATCCGTTCTTGAACCTAAAAGGTTCTTAAATTAATAGTGCTTTGCACTTTCATGATTGGTTCCCTGAGATGAGAAAAACAAGAAAAAACTTGTTTTTTTTTCCTTAGATCTAAATCAAATAGTGCCTTGCACTTGTTTTATGAACCATCGGTTCTTGAACCTAAAAGGTTCTTAAATTAATAGTGCTTTGCACTTTCATGATTGGTTCTCTGAGATGAGAAAAACAAGAAAAACTTGCTTTTTCTTAGATCTAAATCAAATAGTGCCTTGCACTTGTTTTATGAACCATCGGTTCTTCAACCTAAAAGGTTCTTAAATTAATAGTGCTTTGCACTTTCATGAACTTCTGGTTCTCTGAGATAAGAAAAACAAAAAAAAACTTGTTTTTTCTTAAATCTAAATCAAATAGTGCTTTGCACTTCTTTTTTTGAACCATCGGTTCTTGAATCTAAAAGATTCTCAAATTAACAGTGCTTTGTACAAATGCAATGCATTACAAAAAGGGCCAGGCCCAAATCAAAATGACCTGACAGGCCAAAATAAATTGCAAGGCAATAAATGGGCAGAGCCCAAATAAATTGATGCTTTGCATCCTTTATACAAGAGCAGAGCCCAAATAAAATTGATGCCTTGCATCATTCCTAAAAGGGCAGAGCCCAAAACAAATTGATACTCTGCATCCTTTCTAGGCAAAGCCCAAATAAAAATAAAAAAAGAAACGCAATGCAAAAGCAAATAAAATGTTGAACATTTCAACTGGACTTAGCCTAATTTTGGCCATAAGTCCTTAAATTAAATTGACTGAGCAAAATTGCTCTTCTAAATCAATTTACATCCGGTTCGAGGGTACATCTCCGAACTCCTTTGACATCCGTCGTTGTAATTCCTCAACGACGTCAAAGAGGTGACGGGTCCCAACGACCACACATCGATATGGACTGCGGGGTCCTTAAACTCGTGGACCGAAATGTCCCTAAAATAATATCGGACCGAAATGTCCCTAAACTAATATCGGACCGAAACGTCCCTAAACTAATAACGGACCACTACGTCCCTAAACTGGCGTTGGACCGAAAAGTCCTTAAACTAATATCGGACCGAAATGTCCCTAAACTAATATCGGACCGAAACGTCCCTAAACTAATAACGGACCACTACGTCCCTAAACTGGCGTTGGACCGAAAAGTCCTTAAACTAATATCGGATCGAAATGTTTCTAAACTAATATCGGACCGAAACGTCCCTAAACTAATAACGGACCACTACGTCCCTAAACTGGCGTTGGACCGAAAAGTCCTTAAACTAATAATGGACCGAAACGTCTCTAAACTAATATCGGACCGAAACGTCCCAAAAATAATATCGGACCGGAACGTCCCTAAACTAATATCGGACCGCCACGTCCCTAAACTGGAACAATAGAGCCTCCAAATGCTCTTTTACCGGATCTAAACGATCCCGTTTAAGTCGATCTTAGCCCCAAACACGGCTAACGTATCCTTAAACATTCAAATGGACTATAAAATTCCAAATCAACTCTGGTTCGAGGGTACATCTCCGAGCTCCTCTGACACCTGTCGTTGTAATCCTTCAACGACGTCAGAGAGGTGACGAGTCCTGACGGCCATATATTAAATGAATCGCTACGTTAAGTTGATCTTAGTCTCAAACAGGACTAACGTATCCTTAACGAACGTTTAAGTCGATCTTAGCCGCAACGCGAATAATGTATCCTTAAACTAAAAACACCAAACCCAAATCTAAATAAATACGGATTTGGACTAATCCACGTCCTACAGGCGACGACATTACTCAGTCTCCGTATACAATCCACGGGCAACCACAAACAAAACAAACACACACGACACGAAGTGAAATTCTGGAGAAGGAGAAAGTTGTTACCGCGATGCAGTAGCGTAATTAACTGCAGGGGCTTGCGCCTGCAGGGAAGAGCGTCCCCACAATCAAAAACCCCTCAAGCGAGGGGGAATCTGACGAAGTCTGCTATATCGGCCGCATCCGTCTAAACCTCCGATACATGGTGCCATAAATCAACTTGGCATCTTCGGAGAGGTGGACGGATAAAACCAAATAGCATCTGCCCCGAATCTCAGCGTCAGGCCATCGCGGTCCTGTGCGCCGCCTTTCGGAGGGGGACAAGGCCGTTACTCTGCTCTAATATCCAGTCTAAATTGACCGTCGGAGGGTCCTCGGTGGTACAACCACCCCGGGACTTCCTTGCGGATACCTCAGCCTCAACCACCTCAAACCCGTTGAGAATCCACACGCTTCAGGAGGCAACCTCCAACCCAATCCTAGCCGTCCATCATCGCCAACAGCAGATCTACGGAAGGTAACATCTTGATGTGATTCAACATCCGTCACTAGCCTAGATGCACAAGATGAAGTAGAGAGAGTGTGTAATCATTTTGTCTCAAGACATCCATGGATTCTCAACTCATGAGAGGGTATGGATGGAGGTGAAGAAGAAGCCTGTTACCCTACGAACGGCGGCCAAGACATGGGCGTCTTGCCTGAGATTCGAGACAGATGCTATTTGGTTTTATCCGTCCAACTCTCCGAAGATGCCAAGTTGATTTATGGCACCGTGTATCGGAGGTTTAGACGGATGCGGCCGATATAGCAGACTTCGTCAGATTCCCCCTCGTTCGAGGGGTTTTTGATTGTGGGGACGCTCTTCCCTGAAGGCGCAAGCCCCTGCAGTTAATTACGCTACCGTATCGCGGTAACAACTTTCTCCTTCTCCAGAATTTCACTTCGTGTCCTGGGTGTTTGTTTTGTTTGTAGTTGCCCGTGGATTGTATACGAAGACTAATTTATGTCGTCGCCCGTAGGACGTGGATTAGTCCAAATCCGTATTTTCTTAGATTTGGGTTTGGGGTTTTGGTTTGAGAATACTTTAGCCATATTTGAGATTAAGATCAACTCAAACGTTTGTTAAGGATACGTTAGTCCAGTTTGAGACTAAGATCAACTTAACGGGATCGTTTAGATCCGACAAAAGAGCATTTGGGGCTCTATTGTTTCAGTTTAGGGACGTAATGGTCCATTGCATGTATGGCCATCGGGACCCATCACCTCTCTGACGACGTTGAAGGATTACAACGATAGATGTCAGAGGAGTTCAGAGATGTACCCTTGAACCGAAGTTGATTGGGGGATCTATAGTCCAATTTGGGACTAAAGTCTGTTTGAAGGTTTAAGGATATGTTAGCCATATTTGAGGCTAAGATCAACTTAAACGGGATCCTTTAGATCCGACAAAAGAGCATTTGAGGGGCTCTATTGTTCCAGTTTAGGGACATAGTGGTCCGTTGGTTTAAGGACGCGTAAGTCCGTGAGTTTAAGGACGCTTAAGTCCATAAGTTGGTTTAAGGACGCTTAAGTCCATAGGTTGGTTTAAGGACGCTTAAGTCCATATTGATGTGTGGTTGTCGAGACCCGTCACCTCTCTGACGATGTTGAAGGATTAATGTCAGAGGAGTTCGGAGATGTACCCTTGAACCGGTTATAAATTGATTTAAGAGAGCAGTCGTGCTCAGTCAATGTTAATTTGAAGACTTATGGCCATGATTGGGTTAAGTCCAGTTGAAAATATTCAATATTTTATTTATCATTGGCCTATTAGGCCTTTGCTTGGGCTCTGCCTTTTATTAATGCATAGCATTAGGCTTTTAATTAAATGCAC
This sequence comes from Agapanthus africanus, assembly GCA_030015575.1. NCBI lineage: Eukaryota > Viridiplantae > Streptophyta > Magnoliopsida > Asparagales > Amaryllidaceae > Agapanthus > Agapanthus africanus. The sequence goes on along the minus strand of CM057344.1, from coordinate 9,911,421 downwards.
AGCATTTGTTTTGGTCAAACAGACCTCTTTTTGGGCTCTGCCCTTTTTTTATAATGCAGAGCATTTGTTTTGGTCCATTGGACCTCTTAATTGGCCTCTTCCCTTTAATAATGCGTTGCATTTAATATTCTGACAGTGCGCCACGTGGCCTGTCAGGCGCTTTGCGCCAATTGAGGAACGCAAGGCGCAAACTCATGTGATGGTGACACGTGTCACGCTCTGGTGAGCGCAAGCGCAGTGCGCTGCGCCAATGTGCTGCGCTAGTGCGCTACTGACACGTGTCGCGCTCTAGTGAGTTGCGCCAATCCAAGAGCGCAATGCTCATTTTGTAAAGCGCAAGGCGCAGTTTGTTCTGGGGCTGACATGTGGCGCTCTCTGGTGGCTTGCGCCAACCCAAGAGCGCAACAGTGCAAATTTTACAAGTGCAGGGCACTGTTTAATCTCTTGATCAAATTTAGATCAAAGAAAATAAGTTTTTCTTGTTTTCAGAGAACCAGTGGTTCATCAAAAGGCAATGCCTTTATACAGAAGTAAATTACTTCTTCTTTTTTATTATTATTATTATTATTTTTTATCCAAGATCTTGATCTTGTTCTTAGATCATTGATCTCTTTTAGAAGAAATTCTTCTTTTATTTAAAGGTTTTTACCTTTTCTTTCTCTGAGCTCTTCTCAAAATTTTTTTAGAGGAGTTCTCTGTATCTTTCTCTGTGTTTCTCCTTTTTTCCTTGTGTCGATCCTCCTTTAGACTTGGAGTCTAGGGGCCTTTTTTTAGTGCCAATTGATTTGTTAAATCAGTTAAAGATATCTTTCTCTGAGTGATTTAGGGATTTTTCCCTACCGTTGGATGTTTGATCCAAGGGCTCCTATTTTACAGAAGAGAATCTTATTGTTTTAATAAGATCAGAAAAATCTTTCTGGAATTTTAATTCTGTTTTAGTACTGGCACAGTTGGCGTAAGCGCACCTACGCTTGACACGTGTCGCGCAGCGCTGCGCTAGCGCAACTGCGCTAGCCCAACTGCGCTGACACGTATCCTGCAGCGCAGAGCGCAGCGCGACTGCGCTGACACGTGTCGCGCAGCGCAGAGCGCAGCGCGACTGCGCTGACACGTGTCGCGCAGCGCTGAGCGCAGCGCGACTGCGCTGACACGTGTCGCGCAGCGCTGAGCGTAGATCATCTGAAGCGTTGCTTCCTTTAATTTTGTTTTAAATAGAGTCTTGCTCTGATTGGGTACGCTGTCTTGGGCGCAGCGCTGGCGTGTCAGCTTTTGACACATGGCGCGTTGCGCGCAGCGCAAGAAAGCTGAAGCGCTGCTTCAATTTTTGAATTTTTGAAATTCAAACAGAGCTTTGCTCTGATTGGGGAAACAAATGCCCCCCACCGTTGCGCTCACGTGGCGCACACGTGAGTGCAGTGGTGGCAAGATCTCAACCGTCAGATCAACTGAAGAGTTGAAGGGGCGCAAGCGCCTATAAATAGGACCCTTGGTCCTCAACATATGTTCACCATCTTCAAGAATTTTAATTTTCAGAGCCTTGCTCTTGCTTTTAAGAACTTCAGAGCCTTGCTCTCGTTTTTCAAGAACCTCAGAGTTCAAACTCTAGAAAAATCTTAGGTAAAATTTAACTTAAATTAACTTAAATTAATTTTAATTAACAGAGCCTTGCTCTCATAGATCTTTGATCTAAAGAAAACCCTTTTGGGGTTTCACCAACAGAGCCTTGCTCTCAAGAATCCATAGATCTAAAGAGATCTTGTTTGAGGGTTTTTTTTAACCCATGAACAGAGCTTTGTTCATGGACAAAGTATAGATCTTTTTGATCTAAAAATGATGAACTTTTAAGAGTTTTCATGGATCTTTAAGATCCCAATTTTTTTTAATTTTTAGTAGTTAAGTTCTTTTTAAGGGATTTTCTCATCACTATTATAGAGCTAGGCTCTTTTAAGGAATTTTATTCTCTTGAGACCAGAGTTTGACAAGTGTCACTCTGTGACAGAGCTTTGCTCTGAAAAAGGAGATTTTCTCCTTGTCTCTAGGGATTTCTCATTAATGAGAATATTCTTTTGGGGATCTCCTCATTAATTGACAGTCCCATCCAATGATGGGGCTGTCTTATTAACTGATGAATTGTCATCTAGATTTTGTGGGTCCCCCTTTGGTCCCCTATCCACTGTATTGCAGTGTGGTATAAATTTTAAAATAGTAAGCGTTGGAATTACAACACTGACGGCTGATTTTTGTCCCTCCGCAGGAAACATGTCTGCTGACCTGTCATTCCCGTTTGTTCGCTCAGAGGAAGGATTTCCCGAGGCGCCGGTGGACCGGGAGGTGCTCGCTCTCATTAAGGCTCATGACCCCGAGCACAATAACCTTCACCCGTGGGGTAGGTGGTATAATGAAATCATCAAGGGTCGCCGAAGCTTCGGTTCCGCGATGCCGTCTGAGCCCATCTCGTCGATCCCCTATGCGGATGAACCCCCAGTGAAGTATGCCATGGAGGTCAAGAACTGGAATTCAGAGGATCTTCTCCGGCCTTCGATCGCTGCCATTCCCGTGCAGCCGCCGCCTGCCGTGGACATCTTGGGGCGGCGCATATGTCAGGGTGAGGCACGCCCTTGGGAACAGGCTTACAATATTGGATTGACCCCGCGACAACCGGCCGGATATCTGCAGTAGGTCAGATATATTCTATCGGCGAAGAGGATGCATCTGATGAAGATCGGTCTGTACTCCGCAATCTATGTCTCCCTTTTTGTGTACCATGTTCCTCCGACTTGGTGGGTTAAGGCATTCATCGAACAATGGAATATCCCCACCCACACCTTCCTTATGACGGACAGGGAAGTCTCCATCTCCCTGGAAGAGTTTGCCGAGATCTCAGGTTTGCCGGTGAGGGGGGAGCATTACGAGGAGCTGCTTCCTCCTGACGAGTACGTCTTTGCCACCAAGCCGCTGGTATTTGATTTGACGCCGGAGAATGCTATTTAGCACCAGTTTCCGGGCTTGGTGAAGGTGCTGAATATATACGAAGGTCTCTATTTGGAATCAGCAGTCCGGGGAGTTAGTTTTGCAGATTTTATCGCCCGCTTCCTTCGACCGGAGATTCTATCGGAGCGGAGTGAAAAGTTCGCCAAGCTCGACGACCCTTTCGGTTTCGGCTTAGATCATCGACCAGTATCGAAAGACGATCAAAAGAATTTATATCTCCCCGATGCCGCCATCATGCCCTTATCAGAAATCGTCGCCCCGAGCATTGATGAGGAGACCTTCTTTTTAGGGTTTCTGGGCTTGTGGCTGTGCAGCTTCGCGCTCCCCATGCACCCACGCTACATGCGACCGTCCGTTTTCTACCCAGCGTATCGGATGGTGGCTGGCCTACAGTTGTCAATAGGAATCGCTGGGTTGGCTCACCTATACAATGGACTCAACGTGGCGGCGGACGCTAATGAACCAGGGGTGCAGCCTGCCAATTTCCCGATGCACTACTTCACTTCGTGGATGGAAATGCATGTGCACGGGGTATTCGGCATCCATAAGAGCCCTTCGTTTTTTGAGAGGTGCAGACTCCCAAGAGTCATGCGGCTGATCGGCGCCTCGATCGTGAATCATTCTCCGTGGGAGGCTAGGGGGTTGCTCCTTCGTCCACACCTGGTCGGAGCGAAGATTTCTTTCATGGATAAAGTCATAACTATCGGCTCAGAAAACTCCAAGGCGGTGGTGGCGCTGCGTGACGGCTACAAGGATGGGGCATCCGTACTGAAAGCCCGGGAGATTCTTCACATCTACTCCATTCGGCCGGGCTACCTGGTGTTCAAGCAGAACGAGATGACGCTTTTCATGAGGTACAACCCCCACTGGTTCGCCCAGCAATCAAGCTATAACCAGGGGGTCCCGCTGGAGGCGTTTTTGGAAGAGCCCGCGGCCAGCATGGAGGGGATACGGAGTGCGATGCACCATTTTATGCGGCTGAATACGGGCTCCCACTTTTTCATCAGCGAGCCGAGCTGCGTCCCCTGTAGGGTTCCTAGGCACACTCAAGAGGTTCCACAAGGCATCAACCATGCCAAATTCAAAAAAAATATGCCGAGAAACCCAAATGCAAGATCGTTAACTAGAGATTAGGCGAAACATGCAACTAAACAACTTTATTGCTAAATGAAAGAGACTACAACCTTTGTAGATCCGATCCTCCACTTCCTTAGCTCCATGATGACGTCCCTCCACTGCGATCATCGGATCCCGGACTCTAGCGATGGTTTCGTCGAAGAAATGATCGGGCTAGGTCGTCGACTTCGATTCCGAAGATGATCTACGTCGAGGCAACTCAAGATCAAGCTCCAACTTCACCAAGTCATGAAACTTGTGAAGAAAACACCCTATACTACATGGCAAGTGGTAGAGGATGAAGAAATAGGAAGTGGGTTCACTTTGGATTTGGATTTCTCACTTGGAATCATCACTTGGAAAAATCTAGCAATGGTTTCTTCTCTTCATGAAGAAGAAGAAGAAGAAAAAGAATATTATGATAATAATAAAATCAATTGATCTTATCATAATGCAACATTGGGTTAGTTTAACAAGTGTAGAGAATAAACTAGGGTTTAAGTAAATGGTTAGGGTTAAGGAAAGAAACAAAATGGTCAAGCTCTCAAAGCTTCATAAAGCTTCAACAAAAAAACAAAAGAAGCAACCATTTCATTTCTTGTCCAAAAATAAATGAAAAGAAATAAATAAATAAGTAAATCAAACCCTAACCATTAACTTAAACATGGTTTAATCATACACACCCAAGTTTGCATGTATCATCAAACATGATACAAACTAGTGCACAAAACTATATCATATATACAATGTGCACATCAAGTGAGAAAATCCATCTTAAGTGAACCAATACTAGTTAATGCAGAGTAATATATCAAATATATAATTATACATTAAATCATTAAATCAATACTTGATTTAACGATCCGGTCATATCGCATATGACCGACTAATATCCAATGTATCAACTTATCGAATCAATTCTCGATTCGATAACTAAGTTATATCGCATACAACCAATCGATACATTCATCGCGAGAATAGAATACGGTATCACATACACGCATTATTCCCGGTCCCGCACATATCTCATATGCGCTCCTATTTCGTTTTGCTTGAGCCAGGAAACCTCTGTGTAGGACTCTAAAGACTCGTTAATACGCCGGCAGCAGGTGATGATCATATCAAACACCCACAAGCAGCAAGCGGTCTGCTAAATGTTGTTCCCCTCCGAATGGCGGCGCACAAGACCGCGAAGTCCTGACGCTGAGATTCAGGGCAGATGCTATTTGGTTTTATCTGTCCACCTCTCCGAAGATGCCAAGTTGATTTATGGCACCGTGTATCGGAGGTTTAGACGGATGCGGCCGATGTAGCAGACTTCGTCAGATTCCCCCTCGCTTGAGGGGTTTTTGATTGTGGGGACGCTCTTCCCTGCAGACGCAAGCCCCTGCAGTTAATTACGCTACCGCATCGCGGTAACAACTTTCTCCTTCTCCAGAATTTCACTTCGTGTCGTGTGTGTTTGTTTTGTTTGTGGTTGCCCATAGATTGTATACGGAGACTGAGTAATGCCGTCGCCCGTAGGACGTGGATTAGTCCAAATCCGTATTTACTTAGATTTGGGTTTGGTGTTTTTAGTTTAAGGATGCATTAGTCGCGTTGCGGCTAAGATCAACTTAAACGTTTGTTAAGGATACAATAGTCCTGCTTGAGACTAAGATCAACTTAACGTGATAATCCATTTAATATCTGGCCATTGGGACTCGTCACCTCTCTAACGTCGTTGAAGGATTACAACGGCAGATGTCAGAGGAGTTCAGAGTTATACCCTTGAACCAAAGTCGATTTGGATTTTTATATTCCATTTAAATGTTTAAGGATACGTTAGTCGTATTTGGGGCTAAGATCAACTTAAACGGGACCGTTTAGATCCGGCAAAAAGAGCATTTGGAGGCTCTATTGTTCCAGTTTAGGGACGTAATGGTCCATAGATAGTTTAAGGACGTTGTGGTCCATATTCCAGTTTGGGGACGTGGTGGTCCATTATTAGTTTAAGGACGTTTCGGTCCGATATTAGTTTAAGGACGTTTCGGTCCACGAGTTTAAGGACCCCGCAGTCCATATTGATGTATGGTCGTTGGGACCCGTCACCTCTCTGGCGTCGTTGAAGGATTACAACGATGGGTGTCAGAGGAGTTCGGAGATGTACCCTCGAACCGGATATAAATTAATTTAAGAGAACAGCTGTGCTCAGTCAATTTAATTTGAGGACTTACGGCCAAAATTGGGCTAAGTCCAGTTGAAAATGTTCAACACCCTTATTTATTTTTGGTCTATTAGACCTGTACCAGGGCTTTGCCCACACTTAAATAATGCATTGCATTACTTCTATTTTCTTTGTTTGGGCTCTGTCCATAAAAAATGCAGAGCATCAATTTCACTTGGGCTCTGCCCCCCTTTTTATTGCTTTGCAATTTATTTTGGCCTGCTAGGTCTTTTTTATTTGAGCCTGGCCCTTTAAGAAATGCCTTGCATTTGTTAGGCGCTTTGCGCCACTCACTGAGCGCAAGCGCTTGTGGTGAGGACACGTGTCATGCTCTGGTGAGCGCAAGCGCAACAGTGCAGTGCGCTGCGCTAGTGCGCTGCGCTGTTGCGCTGCTGACACGTGGCGCGCTCTGGTGAGCGCAAGCGCAACAGTGCAGTGCGCTGTGCTAGTGCGCTGCACTATTGCGCTGCTGACACGTGGCGCGCTCTGGTGAGTTGCGCCAACTCCAGAGAGCAAAGCTCTTATTTCAAGAGCGCGTAGCGCAAGTTGTATTGTAGCTGACACGTGGCGCTCTCTCAAGAGCGCAACAGCGCAGTTTGGAAGTGCAAAGCACTAAGAATCTTTTAGATTCAAGAACAGGAGTGCAGAGCACTATTTGATTTCTTGATCTAATTTAGATCAAAGAAAATAAATTTTTCTTTTTTGTTTCAAGAACCAGAGGTTCATAAAAAAGTGCAAAGCACTATTATTACTTATTTTTCTTTTTATTTAAAATTATTGGTCTTGTTCTTAGATCAATAATCTGTCCATAAGAGAATTTTCTCTTTTTCCTAAAGGTTTTTACCTTCTGTTGTTCTTGAGAAGTTCTCAAGAGTTCTCTTCTCTTTTTTTTTAGAAAGATGTTGATCCTTTTTAATTGAGGCCTAGGGTCCTTTTTATAGTGCCCATAAATTAGTTAAATTTGTTAAAGAGATCTTTCTCTGAGTGATTTGGGGAATTTTCCCCACCGTTGGATCTTTGATCCAAGGGCTTCTGCTTTACAGAAGAAAATCTTCTTGTTTTAACAAGAACAGAAAAGATTTCTTGGAAATTTAATTCTGTTTGGCGCAGATGCCCCAGCGCGTGACACGTGTCGCGCAGCGCACCTGCGCTAGCGCATCTGCGCTGACACGTGTCGCGCAGCGCAACCGCGCTAGCGCATCTGCGCTGACACGTGTCGCGCAGCGCAGTGCTTGCGCTGCTGAAGCGTTGCTTCATAAAAATAGAGCTTTGCTCTGATTGGGCACGCCTTCTTGGGCGCTGCGCTGACGTATCAGCGCCTGACATGTGGCGCGTTGCGCCCGAGATGTGAAGCGTTGCTTCAAAATTTTGAATTTTTGAATTTCAACAGAGCTCTGCTCTGATTGGGCGAAACAAACGTAACGGCCACCCGGGTATTGAGGGATCAGAAGTTCAACGAGCAAGCCCGCTCACACTCCTGTGAATCCAACCAGTAACACTTACCGTACAGTCCGGTCTGTTCGTCTGATATGTCGCATATCTCGCCTAGGGGTTGTAAACGTTAGGCCCCAGTAGCTCGATAAGTCGTGTCGATATGAGGTCTATAACATTTCGAGAAACTACTGGTAACACTTACCAGTAAATCTCAGCAACCCTGACCAGGGATTTCCGGTTATAGCCAATCGAACACAGCGCAACATCAACTCCCTATACCGGGAGAGACGAATCCCCTCCTATCGCTCATTGCCTCCATGTGATTCGGGACTGTACTCAAAAACCACCGTTTTGCACGCCCTCTTGGACGTGGTAAGGTGGAAATCAAAGCACAGTGGGAATCACACAAGACTCTATGACGATCTCGGATCTACAGACTAACCTGTACCAGTGTCACCAGAGAACTGCCATCTGACGTAAGGTATAATACCATCTGGGAGTTCTCGGCGAGTCCGTCCAGTATACCCAATCTCCACTGAGCACCCGTATATCATCTCTGATGTCAAACACCAATGGACATGGGATCATCCATCGCCCATCTATATGGGTCAAGAAGGTATACGCTGGTCTACTCTGGTATATCGATGCCCCGTCTCGATACGCCCACGACTAAGGACCTTGAAGGATGTACTTATGGACTACCATGTTCCCACTAGTATGATCCACATCATAGTCCATGTAGTCAAGTACACATCCTAAGGGCTTTACTAACATGTAACAGAGAGACAATCAGTGTACACGTTAAGGTAAAGAGCAACCAGATAGCATACTATCATGCCGAGCAAGAAAGTCCTCCCTATATATGTCCAAGTATCCACTACAATATACATCCTATGTATAGTAATGGCCTCTAGGGCATACATATAACTAACATCCCCCGGGTCCTCCACGCGTACGTGGCTTGGTATGCGCACGCAATGGGTTCAGTCATCCGTGAGGAGAAGCGCATGTTGGTTGACCGTAAAGGTGCGCCTCCCGGCGGCGACCGCAAGGCTCCTGTGAAGCCAAGGACCCCTATCGTGCCTCCGCTGAAAGATACTGGAGATGGACCACCGCGCGTGTTGAGCCCTCTGCGCGGATTACCTCGTGCTACCGCAGACATGCTACCAGCGCCCCGTGCTCCAGTGGAAACGGTAAATGTGGTTTCGCCGGAGTCCGGCGTGGGCGAGGATATCGGAACCCGCCGCCCTAAAGTGCCTGCAAAGCGCAAGTTGATCTCGGGTGCACCCGGGGCTCGCATGTAGAAGAGGAAGAAGAAGTCGCTCCTCTCTCTCGATGCTATCCTCGGCTTAGAGCCTCAGGCCCCTCTCGCGAAAGGCATAAGTGAGTACGGCAGCAATAAGGCCTTCTCGGTAGATCCAGCAGACACCGATCTGGCGGCCGCCATTGCGGCTTCTGAGCGATCGGCAAGGCTCGAAGCGTGGTCGGCGAAACTTGCTCGGTCAGGTAATCATTGCTTGCACTCTTCATCATTTCATTGTAACTTTAATACTGTCTTTGACTAATGCTTTTCCCCTTTTTTTAACAGGCATCACCACTGAAGAAGCTATCGCTGCTTCCCTCAAAACTTTCCAGGAGGAGGAAAGGAAACGCGCTCTGTCGGGCGCTGGTATGTACCGGCTTGCTGAGTCTTTATTCTTTTTTTATAGCCAATCTAATTTTCTCTTTGTCTCTTTGCAGGGGCCGTGCAAGCCGATGCGGGGACTCTCCCCGGGCCAACTACTGAAGTCCCGGTCTCATCAGGGCCGCTGCGAGAAACCCGACTTGAGAAGCCGATGAGAGATGCCTTGAAGGCTATGGAGGCAACTCTATACGAGGACGAAGACGCCTTGATGAAGGAAGCGTCAAAGAGGTCCGTCGTGACGGTCCGGGAGGAGAGGAAGCGGTTGAGGCCCGAGGCGAAGGAGCGCAGAGCTGCTTTGGCCGTTGGAGCGGGCCCAAGCACCATTATTCCTACTGCTTCTCCTTCCAAAGAGCCCCCAGTTGCCTTGAGATGTGAAGCGTTGCTTCAAAATTTTGAATTTTTGAATTTCAACAGAGCTCTGCTCTGATTGGGCAAAACAAATGCCCCTCCACCGTTGCGCTCACGTGGCGCACACGTGAGTGCAGCGGTGGCAAACTCCTGATCGTTGGATCAATGGGTGAGCTGAAGGGGCGCAAGCGCCTTATAAATAGGACCTATGGCCCTTTAGAAAACTTCACCATTTTCTAGATTTCGATTTCAGAGCTTTGCTCTTGCTTAGAACTTCAGAGCTTTGCTCTCTTTTCCAGAACTTCAGAGCTTTGCTCACTTCCAAGGTTAAAAACTTTAGGTAAAAATTAATTCAAATCAAATTAATTAACCTTAACCAAAGAGCTTTGCTCTCACAGATCTTTTGATCTATAGAGACCCCCATTGGGGTTTCATAAACAGAGCTTTGCTCTCAAACACTCATAGATCTGCAGGGATCTTGTTCATGGGTTCTAACCCATGAACAGAGCTTTGCTCTTGGATCAAGTGTGGATCTTTTAGATCTGCAAAGTGAAGAACTTATCATAAGTTTTCATGGATTTTTCAAGGTCCCAATTTTTTTTAAAAATTTTTAAGTATTAAGATTTTCTGATGGATCTTTTCCATTATTATCACAGAGCTATGCTCTTTTAAGGAATTTTATTCCTTTGAGACCAGAATTTGACAAGTGTCATTCTGTGACAGAGCTTTGCTCTGAAAGAGGAGATTTTCTCCTTGTCTCTAGGGATTCTTCCCCCCCTTTTTTATAAATGGGAATGTTTTCCTGGGGCCAACTGACAATCTCATCCAATGATGAGATTGTCTTATTAACTGACGTATTGTCATCTAGATTTTGTAGGTCCCTCTTTGGTCTCCTACTCACTGCACTGTGGTGCGGTGTAATTAATTAATTTTAATTTAATTAATGCATTTTCTTTTTTAGACGCCAAACGTTGGAATTACAATACTAACGGCTAAATTGTTCTTTTTGCAGCGATCATGTCTCTAGACACTTCATTCCCGTTCGTCTGCTCGGAGGAGGGATTTCCCGAGGCGCCCCTGGACCGTGAAGTCCTGGCTATGATCAAGGAGTACGACCCGGAATACAAGAGTCTCCATCTTTGGGGGTCGTGGTACAATCAGATCATCATGGGCCGACGGAGCTTCACCTGCGCGGTACCGTCAGAACCCATCACGGCAATTCACTACGCTGCCCCACCTTCAGTGCAGTATGCCGTGGAGATGATAGACTGGACCGCGAACAGCTTTCTTCATCCGGCTATGGATGCGGTTCCGGTTCAGCGTCCCATGGTCTTGGATATCCTAGGACGCCGTATTTGTCAGGGAGAAGCACGGCCCTGGGGGCAATCATATAACCTGGGTTTGATTCCCCGTCACCCGATTGGCTATCTGCCGTGGGCCCGGTACATCCTGTCGACGAAGAAGTCGCAGTTGATAAGACTAGGACTGTACACCGCGGTCTACGTCTCTCTCTTCCATTATCCCACGCTCCCCACTTGGTGGTTCAAGGCTTTCTTGGAGCAATGGAATATTCCCACCCACACTTTCCTTGCTATGGATCGGGAAGTGTCCATCTCTTTGGAGGAATTCGCGGAGCTATCCGGCCTATCGGTCATGGGAGAACATTACGAGGAGCTGCTCCCGACAGATGTGTACGTCTTTGGTGCTAGGCCAGTGGTCAGAGGGGTCACGCCGGAGAATGCCGTTCAACATCAATTCCCGAGCTTGATTAAGGTGTTGAACATCTATGAGTCTCTCTTTATCGAACGCGGGAGTCGCGAAGTTAATTTTAAGGATTTCATTGCTTAGTTTCTTCATCCCAACGTCCTCTCGGCAGAAGCTACCAAGTTTGCCACCCTTGAGAACCCTTTCGGTTTAGGTTTGGATAACCTGCCAGCCAGAGATATAGACCAAAAGGACTTCTTTCTTCCTAACTCCCCAGCAACGTCCTTTGCAGAAATTGCGGCCCCCGGAATGGATGAGGAGGCCTTTTTCTTAGGATTTCTCGGACTGTGGCTGAGTTGGTTCGTGATCCCAATGCACTCTCATCGCATGCGGCCTTCTGTCTTTTACCCAGCCCACCGACTAGTCATCGGGGTAAAGGTGGCTGTGGGGATCGCTGGCCTGGCGCACCTATATCATGGCCTCAGCCGAGCAGTGGATGCCAACGAGCCCGGGGTACTGCACGTGGTCTTCTCGATGCACTACTTTGCATCGTGGCTCGAGCTACACACGGCGGGTGTCTTCGGCATGCATAAAAGGCCTTCATTCTTTGACAAGTGCGGTTTTCCTCGCATTTTACAGTTGATTGGCTCATCAATCGTGACCCCTTCACCACGGGACGCCAGGGGTTTACTGCTTCGCCCTCGCACCATTGGAGTCGGGATGTCCTTTATTGATAAGGTATTAACCATTGGAAAAGCGTCCACCACTGCGGTGCGGCCATTACAGGATTCCTTCAAGGATGGAGCTTCAGTGTTAACGGCCCGGGAGATCCTCCATTTGTATTCTATTAGACCGGGTTTCCTAGTCTTCAGGCAGGGCGGTGCAGCAGTCTTTATGAGATATAATCCGCATCGTTTTGCCCAACAACTGGGTTACGATCAAGGGGCACCCTTGGAAGCTTTCTTATTGGAACCTGCTGTCAATGAAGAAGGGATGGAGAATGCGTTACATCACTTCATGCGCTTGAACACGGGTTCTCGTTTTTTCATCAGCACGCCGGCCTGTGCTCCACGACTCCTTAATGTATATAAAGAGTGGTACAATCATGCGACGGGGGCTGTTATAAAGGAAGAGAGGCGAGTGTTGATCGACCGTAAAGAAGTACCCCCCGGCGCCAACCGTAACGCTCCCTTAGCACCAAGGATCCTGGTGGCTCCTCCTCTAAAAGATGCCGGGGGCAGACCATCACGTGCGCCAAGTCCTCCACGTGAGCTGCCGCTTCCTGATATCGCAGATGCACCTCCCGCATCCTGTGCTCCAGTGGAGACAGTAGTTGTACCCTCGCCGGAGTCTGGCATGGGTGCGGACATCGGGACCCGTCGTCCCAAAATGGCTGCTAAACGGAAGTCGATCCCCCATGAGCCTAGGGTTGGAGGGCAAAAGAAAAAGAAGTCGCTCTTCGCTGCGGACGTCGTGTTCGGTCAGGAACCCCGTGCTCTCTATGCCGAGGGCCTGATCGAATACGGGACGAACGAAGGACTAGTGATGCCGCCGCCGGACGATACAGACTTGGAAGCCGCTCTCGAAACTTCGGCGTGGTTGGCAAAGCGTGACGCGTGGCTGGCCAAGCTTGCGCAATCAGGTAACTATTAGTCGCCTTTTCTTTATTGCAACATATCCTCTTCATTGCCTTTGACTAACGCTTTTCTTTCTTTCCTTTCGACAGGCATCACTGATGAAGAAGCCATCGCCGCTTCTTTGAAGACTTTCCAGTAGGAGGAACGTCTTAGAGCGTCTATGGGCCTTAGTAAGTTTTAATCCATCAAGTTTCCATCTCCCTCGTGTTATGGTCGATCTAACCTTTCTCTTTTTATTGCAGAAACCTCAATGCCGTTCCCACCAAGCGACGCAGATGTTTTACCAGCTGCCGATGCTCCCGCTTCCTCTGGACCACCGCAGGAGGTTCGTCTTGAAGAGCCGATGAAGGATGCCTTAAAGGCTCTTGAGGCATCCCTGAACGAGGATGACGACGCCTTGAAGGAGGCGTCACTAAGGTCTATCGCGACAGCCCGGGAAGAAAGGAAGCGGCAAAGGCGTGAGGCGAAGGCGCGCCGGGCTGCCTTGGCTGCGGGAGTGGGCCCCAGCACCGTCCCTCGCACTGATACTCCATCCGAAGAGGCCCCTGTCGCCCTATCCACTGCCCGCAGAGAGGTGGCGCACGCAGTTCGGAGCGCAAACGGTAAATCCACTTCAGGTAATGTTTCTCTCGGTGTTTTTTGTTATAAGGGTTTTAATGTTGTTGGTCCTTATATCTCTTATCTTGCAGGGCCAAGTCCGATCGAGGGGGAGGCGGAAACCGTTGATCCCAAAGAAACAGAGGAGGCGGTACCTGCCGAACTCGAGCCGCCGGTGGGCAATGTCGTTGTGGCTTTGGAGCCTGAAGTGGAGGTCGAGGGGCCTACCGCCGAGAAGGTCATTGATGCCGAACCTGAAGTGGTGGCAGATGATATGATCATTATAACTGAACCGAGGCTGGTGGTGGACGAGGCGCTTGAGGCCGGCGACCTCGTGGTGACAGTGGATGAGCCGATGGAGACGGCGGAGCTCGAAGAAGTTGCGGGTGAGATGGGTACGACTCTTGGAGAAGAGTCAGCCGCTTCCTTCCAAGAATCCGGCAACGCTCCAATCATTGCCCTCCCTGCTTACGATCTCCTGCTGTCTCCTGGTCGCGCTAGCATGACGACGGTCCCCATCGAGTCGGGTGATGAGGCTACGGGCGGTGGCCTCATGTCGATAGAGGAGGGAGTCGCTTCTGTTTCAGCCGGGAGCTCCTCAGGTAAACCTTAGGTTACTGTCTTTCTTATTTTACAATCCTTTCTGACAAGTTCACCTTTCTTGTAACGCAGGTGCAGCCAGCGTCGATACCCCACTGCTTGAAGGAGCGCCTTCAACGACTGCCTTGGCGGTGGTTACCTCCCAACCCTCTCTCATACCGTCTAAGATGTTGGAAGGTATGGGTTTGCAACTTATTAGTCTTATCTTTCAGATGTATAGTGCATGTACTAAAGTCGTGCTGTTGTGTCTTTTCAGGAGTACTTTTTGACCATCTTTACCAGATGTTGCTCCCACACTTCTCCTTCCCATCCGAGCTTGCTTCTTCCTCTGGTGGCGTTGGTGAGTATGATTTCCAATGACATCCTTCTTTCTTTATTGATGGGATTATTTCTAAACCCCCCTTTTTTTTCTCGACTGCAGTGTTACAAATCGAAGGAGGGGATGAAAGACGGGCTGCGTTGCCGACTCTTCCGACTCTGCCTCAGCTGGTACAGCGACTATCACATTGATAAAGTCTTCCTTCTTTATTTTCAGAACTGTTATCTGATCACATCCTGTTTCTCTTCAGCTGTCGTTCCGGTCTCGGCGCCCTTTGAATCTCACATCATAATGCCAGCAGGTCCTTACCTGAGACGTCCATCTTCGAAAGGCGCCGCGAACAGCTTACGTATGTTGAGCGATTACATTGAGGAGCTCGACGTCGAGACCCCTACCCCTGCTGTGGATTTTGCTATAGCGGTTAACCCGATGCTGGTGATACTCGTGAACTTTCACGATGAGGGTATCATCGCATCTTGGGTTAACCATTGCAGGGAGATCGAGGCCCGCCTGCATCGGTTGGAGTCGCTGCGTCCCGCTCCCGAGGCCTTGGCTGCCAGTAATCAAAGAACAGCATGGATTGAGCAGAGCGCTCCTTACTTCCATCACCTCGAACAAGAAGTCATTTCAAGACGTAAGGAGCGAGGTGAGACTTCGAGCAAGTCTGCCCAACTGCATGCTCGGGTGGAGGCCAACACCGCACGGCTGAAGGTTGTCTTTGAGGGCCTTGTGCAATGTCTTTCTGAAGGGTTATTATTGAGGCAACAACTTGATGTTGTCGAGCGAGCTGCACCCAGCCCGGAATCAGCCCAGAAGGCGGCGGAGGAGCAACTTTCATCTTTCTTGCAGCAGCGAGCCCGGGTGGAAGCGGAGGTGGCCGCGGCAGCCGCTCAGGAGGAGGCGCTGAAGGAAGTGCGAGAGCAACTTGTGGATTTACTAAAGACACTTCCTCCTCAGTAGCTATCCTTCTTTGTATCGTTTGTAATTGTAGATAAAAGAATGTATATATATATTTTTTCATTCTTTGACATAATGTATCCTGTACCCAATCAAGTTTATGAATAAAAGATACACCCTTTTTTTTGTAATGTGTCATTTTCTCCGTCTTTTCTTTCTTTCATTATCAGCATGCCACCTTAGTAATCATGGTTGACGGATGATCAGAACGAGTATCCTGACTTTCTTAAGAAATAGCGATGGCTTAGGCCGCAGGTTCAGATCTGCTGTCTAAGACTTTTCAACTCTATAAGCCGTGAGGGTCTCATAGAGACTTTTCTCCCTACGGATCGAGAGGATCTCGTAGGTGGGTTTTCTCCTTAGGAATCGTGAGGATTCCTAAGTGTGGTTTTCTCTTATAAGTCGTAAGGATCCTATAAGAGAATTTTCCCTCTTACGAGTCGAGAGGATTCGTAAACGGTTGTTTCCCTCCTTGTCGAAAATCGACTTTGGAGAGTGAGACCCGTGAATAGTATGCAAGAGACCATTTTGGATTGACTTGCAGGGCCCCATTGTTCAGGGAGCAAGCTTTTCAATCCTTGCTGCCTGAGACTTCATCTTGCAAGTTGAGACGAAACGGAAATTCTCCCGCAAAGACAGTGGTGGCTCTGCGTGGGTCAAGAGGCTCTCGTCACGGAGTGTTTGTATCCGTGAGTCGAGGAGTTTGCTAGGGATTATTTGTTTCCCATGCGCCAAGGATTATATGTTTCCTTGGGGTTTGAAACGAGTCGAGGATTCCTACGGAGACGCTGGTGGCTCTGCGAGTCGACGCGGATCAGGAGGCTCTCGTCAAGGAGTGTTTGTATCCGTGAGTCGAGGAGTTTGCTAGGGATTATTTGTTTCCCAAGCGCCAAGGATTATTTGTTTCCTTGGGGTTTGAAACGAGTCGAGGATT